>JAREYC010000010.1:34977500-36372500 GCA_030015325.1 Cryptoblepharus egeriae | reverse complement strand
GATGATTCCATTCATAAAAAATTGAAATTATCTTTTTATATATGACAACTGCTGCAAGAATTTTATATGCCAAGTGTTGGAAGGTCCCTGAGTTACTTTGGTGGATCAAGATACTCGTTGGGATGGATAAACTGCTGAGATCTTAACTTATCTTAAGGAAAAGTCGGTAAAAACTTTCACAGACAATTGGAAACCTTTCATGGACTTTCTGCATGAAAAAAGGATTATGAATCAAATGAACTATGGATTTGATGAGTCAATAACATTTAATAATATTGAAGTAGAAAACATTTAATAATAACATTATATAATTTTTACCTCCTTTTTTCTTTTTGTTGGAATTGTGAAATGATCTTTAGGTGGAGAGAACTGGTTTGAGATGAAGAAAGGCGGATTTAGAGTTCTGCACTTGCCTTATAATTTTCGTAATTTTATTCTTACTATATCAGGCCTCCATCAGTCTTGGAAGACTATGGTATCGTGCTCAGCACTGCATACACTGCATGCGAAGCACAAAAGCCTGGGTTGGATTGTTATGGAGGATAGGCTGTTACCCAAGCAGCAAATGCCCCCTCTCCATGCCACTGAATTAGTCCAATGGAAAGGCAGAGCCAATATGATTGGATCCAGCTGGCGTCGCAGAGCTAGGCTAAGGACAGGAGCTCACCCTGTCTTATGGGGCCGACCTGCGTCTCGAACCCTGGCCTGCTGGTTAAAAGGCACAGTGTCTTAACCGCTTGCACCACCCACAGCCCATACTATGTATGTTTTATTTTAGTTTTTGCCTTTTGTTGCTTTCTCTTTAATATTTTTGCGTTGTCTTTTTTGATACAATTAATAAAATAAAAAAGAAAGGCTGCCAAAGGTCTCTCCATCTCTGGCTTGCCAGTCTTGGCCGTTTTCCTGATCAAGGGCATTGTTGTCTGTTGCTGGCGCTCACCTCGGGACAGCCGTTTGCCCTCCAAGCCAACAGAATAAACACGTCTCCGAGCTCTGCTTGGAAGGAAGCCAAGAGTGCCCTGCCACATGCTTTACTTTTTCCTAACAGAGGTGTGGAGAAGGCATTTGGCCTCCTTTGGATGAAGTCCAGCTTTGCTCTGCTTGCACTTCCCTCTGGACTCCATCCTCTGCCACGCATTGCAAACCTGTCTGGGTATCCCTCATCTAGGTGTCCGCCTGGGACAAGAGATGCTTTCAATGCGCTTTTAGTGCTTCTCAGAGGAGGCTGCAGACGCTACATTTTTTTGCATGGTTTTTGTGCCGCCATGTGCCTCCTCGATTGTGCTGATGTCTGGTGAAGTCTGCCGACGCACTCAGCCGTGGGGGTTGCACCTGTTCATTGCAAGCAGAATTTCAGGGCTTACTGGTACATAGTAAGCTGGGCTTACTGGTCATTAGTATTTGCTTGCAAAGGCCAGGAAGAAGACACTCAAGTGATCTTCTTGACTGACCCTTTCCAGTGCAATCCTATGTGTCTTCCCACAGAAGGAAGTACTACTGTGTTGCCTCGCTCTTGGGAAAAGTGCATAGGATCGCAGCCTTACCAACTGAAATTTACTTCTTGTAATCTGTGGTGTCAATTACGTCTTGCTTTTTTCCATCACAGAATTCAAACAGACCTGAGTATTTTTAATATAAAGTAGAGAAGCAGGATATATAGGCATCCCTCACTTTCAGACGGTTCATTTTCTGATGGTTCCACTCTTTCAACACTTTTCAATTATACCCATTCATTCAACATTTGCTCCACTCTTTCAATCTCTGCTGATCTAAAGGCTAAAATTCTTTTCCCTAATGTTGATTTGCACGTGACATGGTGAACAAGCTGTTTTTGGCATTTCCTTATGACTTACTTTAGTAAACAACCATCATTCAAATACATTAGAAATTCATTGCCTTTGTTACATTTTACTGTAATTTGTTGTGTATTTTGCCATGTGTTAACAAATAAGTGTTATTTATGCTTTTGCAAGTGATATTTTTGCCCTTTTTAGTGGCTGTTTTGCATTTGCAAGCTGAAAAAGACTGAGTTCCACTTTTCAACGGTTTTCACTTTTGGACAGTGCTTTGGTCTCTAACCCACCCAATAAGTGGGGATGCCTATAAATAAATAAATAAATGAACAAACTGCAGAGGGCAGCAACACCCAGAGAAAGGCCTCTGTTGACCTTTTCAGGCTATGCACACTTTCACCAGGAGTAAGCCTAACTGAAAAAATGGGACTTACTTCTGAGTAAGCATGCTGTTAATTGAATGGATGAGACCAGATTATGGAGAATAAGAGCACAATCCTAACCATGTCTACTCAAAAGTAAGTCTCATTGTGTTCAATGGGTTTTACTCCCAGGAAAGTGTCTTTAGGATTGCAGCCTAACTGGCAATTGCTTTATGTGTGCTTGCTCTGGAATTATGCAACTGTTTTCCTTTGCAGTGACGCTCCATTAGCTCCCAACCCTTCTGGATACATTGGTAATCTTCCCCTGTTGATTGGTCACCTGTTGCTTGGTCATCATCACCTGTTGATCTTCTGCCTGTGAAACTCAAGGAAAGCAAAATCTTAAAGCCTCTTGATTGCAGACTCCTCGAGACTGAGATGTCGGAGGGTCCCTCCAGAATCACGGGGCCCATTCCTCCGGACCCCAGCCTTTGCCCAAATTACTACAAGCGTCCCCTTTCAGGTGAGTACATAGTGCGATGCTGGGAGTATTGGGCATCCTTACTAATCTTGGGGCATGTATGGTTTCTCCAGTCTTATCATGGGAGATGAATGACCCCGTTTTTTCCTCTAGGGAAATGGAGTGATCCCTCTTTCTTCCATAGGGGTTGACACTAGAGCAGTTTCTGAGTTGTGACCAAAAAGTTGCCAGGTGCTAGAGACTGAATTGAAACAGTGATCCACAATAATTGAAATAGCGATCAACAATATTTGATAAATATTGATCAAAGCCATGTGGTCCAGGAAAACAGCAGGCTTAGTGCGTCTCATCTCTTGTCCCTCTGTTACTTCTTTAGCACGTGGAAGGTTGGAAGGGAACTCTCTGAAGTTGGATTTGCTCCCCGGACCCATTCCTCCAGAGCTCAGCCTCTACCCAACGTGCTACAGCGCTCGCCTTGCCTGCCCTTCTCCACGGATTAAACCCAATGCCAAGGACATTCTTGAAAGGGGACAAAAGGGAACTGTGGGGGTCCTGCTTCAGTTGGATGAGATGTCCCTGTGCCAGGACTTGCCACCCAAGCGTAAGTCTTTGAATCAGTTTGGGGTGTTTGTATACTACTCGGAACTGTGTCTTCTTTTGTTGATAAGATGGCCTGAATTATCTGGGCTTTGAGGGAGCAATATTTAGTGATTTTCAACCAGTGTGCCATGGCACACCCGTGGGCCACAAATGGTTTGCAGGTATGCCATGAAAGTTTGGGGGTAAAGATCAGAAGCACGGTGTGCTTTCATCGGAAGCATGGTGTGCCTTATCAGTGGTCTAAAAATTGTTGATGTGCCTTGACAGTTTTAGCACTTTATCAGTGTTCCATGAGATAAAAAAGTCAAAAATCACTGATTTAGGGATTGATTCCAACATTATGGCCTCCATCTGGGAGATATCAGGGGACATATCCAGTTGCCAGCATGCTGTGCAGTGGGTACAATGTTTCACAGTCTCATGCCCAGTTGCATGAAGAGTCTCCATGCAGGAGAATCATTCCATCTACTACTGGGAATGATAAATGCTGGACTGTGAAGTAAATGTGAAGCATAGTCAAAGCACATGATGCATGAACATAACCATCCACGTACCTCTTGAAACACAAAATATGTAGATTTGCCGCCACCAGAAAGCCACTTTAGCCCCCTAACCTGGGTTCTAACCAGGTTAGAACCCTAACCAGGGTTCTCTTTCTCACTGCATCCCCATATGGGTAAGTTCCAAAGACCATATAACTTGTGGTCCCAAAGAAAATCCAAAGGATGGGAGACATTTGCATACAGAATGTGTCTCTCATCTTGTAGGGAAAGTTCCCAAGGACCACGAGAAGGAAAATCTAAGACGCATGAGAGAGATTCAGAGGAGATGCAAAGAGAAGGAGCAAGCCCAGGAGCTAAGCCGACCTAAGCCTGTGAAAGCCCTGTGGAAGTCTCAGAAGTATGAGAATGTGGAGTCCAAAGTGAAGGCCAAGTTGCAGGTACAAGTTGCTCAGCCCCTCTCTGATCTTCACCACCTTGTGCTTAGCACAAGATGAGAAATCACACACAGTGAGAGATAAACTTGCAGGGTAGGTGACATATTGGGGTTGGTGGTACTAGTGTAGTGGGTAAGACCCTGATGCAGTTGCCTCAACTGACCTCATGGATGGGCCAGTCCTGCAATTATACCTAACCATAGATGAAGACAAATAGCCAGCTAAAGCCCACTCCTTTGGAAGAGATAGGTGAGGCCTTACCAAAGTTCATACTGAACCTTTAATCCATAGATCTTGGTGGCCAAGATCCTTGTGTCTAGGTGTTTTATTTCCAGGCACTGCAGCCTGGCATTTCATCTCAGGTAGGAGTTGCTGTAATTTGATGGCCCAAGGCTAGAGCTACAGAGGGGCTATAAGGGGATCTCTTAGCTATTGTGTTCCAAATGTTATAATTTGGCTGAAATTAGAGGGGTTTCAGACAAATTATTATAATTATAATTGTCATAATTTCAGCCAAATTGTAATTATAATGTGGATTTCATTAGTAAGCTCGTTGGGAGCATCAGCTGTGACTCTGTTTCAAGCACTTCCCTCCCTGCCATTCTTTCTTTCTTTCTTTCTTTCTTTCTTTCTTTCTTTCTTTCTTTCTTTCTTTCTTTCTTTCTTTCTTTCTTTCTTTCTTTCTTTCTCACGCACCCCCAGGAGAGTCCTGTTCCTCCATCTCCAGAGGCACAGAAGTTCCTGAGAGCCTACTCTCGCTGCGGCACCGGGATTCACCCACGGAGGTCTTTGTCCCCCAGCCACACCCAGTCAAAAGAGATGGCAAATGCTGCCACTGTGGAAATGCAGAATGGACACATCAAGGTGAGAGAGAATGCTTTGTGCGCACCCACCTGCTCTGCTTCTCTAGTTCTGCTCCATAGAAATGCTCCACTTCAAGTTCTCCTGGGCCAGACCTGGAAGCAAACCGAAATTTAAATACGCCTCCAAGGGCAGCAAGCACTGTGAATCCCTGGAACCATTTCTCAGCGAAAAATAAAATAAGTGAAAGGAAAATCTATATATATAGAAGAAAAAAGTCACTCACTCACTCACTCACTCATCACTGCCTTGCCAAAACCACCGGCCCTAGAAGCATAAAATTTGGGGTGGGTGTTCCTTCCGTGACGGAGGGGTGCACTAAGAACCGGTTTTTGGAAATTCCAACCGGAAGGGGGTGAAAGGGGGCGCAACGCGTTTTCCTCCCTATACTTTGCATTGAGAATTGATGACTCATCAACATTCCGCCCCAACTGCTGGGCTTAGAAGCATGGAATTCTGGGAGGGAGTTCCTTCTGTCACCTGAACACCCACCAAGAACCCATCTGGAGATGGGTTGTGCATGGGGAATGTTGCACATGGGGGGCTGATGCACATTGGGGTTGATACGCATGGGGGGAAGTTGCGCCTGGGGGAATTTGCGCATGGGGAAAGGTTGCACATGGGGAAAAGTTGTGCATAGGCGGATGATGCGTATGGGGGAAAGTTGTGCATGTGGGGGTGATGTGCATGTGGGCTGATGCGCCTGGGCAAAGTTGCACATGGGTGAAAATTGAGCATGGGGGAAATTGTGTTTGGGGGAAAGTTGTGCATGGGGAAAGTTGTCCATGGCGGTTGATGCTCATGGGGGAAGTTCGCGCATGGGGAAGGTTTGCATATGGGGGGATGATGCGCATGGGGGATGATGCGCATGGGAAAAGTGGCGCATGGAGGTTGATGCACATGGGGGGAAGTGGTGCATGGGGGTTGGTGCACGTGGGGGGAAGTGGTGCATGGGGGAAGTGGCACATGGGGTGTTTATGTCCTGTGGGGGGATGGTGTATGGGGAAATGTTACTCTCGCAACGCAGGTACGCTTTTCATTAGTGAAAGATAAAATAATTGCCCTGCCTTGACCTCTGTTTCATGTAATGGGGCTCTATGGTTCCAATTCATTAAATATGTTGGTAAATCTGAGTTTGACCCATATTCAGTACAACTTTTTTGCACTGAAAGAGGTGATGGACCATCTTTCCAGGCCTTTAATGGATTTGGAAAATGGTCTGAGATCATCTAAGCTTTGAGGAAGATCTCGGTTCATTTCCAAGCTGATCTGAGGTTAGCTCGGAAGAGCCCAACCACCTCCTCTGGTGTTTCTATCTATTTCCAGAATTCAGGGATTAGTGGATCCCTATGGAAAATGTGAGATTTGCATGTTCTCAGAGGTCTCCCACCTTCTCATTTCAGAGCCCAGAGGAGGGCAAGAAGGTAAACTTCGTCAGCCACAATGCCCAAAATGCAAAGCGAGCCCAGCTACGGCGCTCACGCTCCCTGCAGTCGCTGACCGAGTTCCTGGAGCAGAAACAGAAGGAGCAGGAAGAATATGACACCAAACAGAAAGGCCAGGTCCCCCGCTAGTATGTATTGAGCCAGGGGTGATGGGCGGGGAGGGCAGGCGCATAACATGTCATCCTACTGTGCATCAGGCAGAAACGTGGGTGGACAGAACTCCCACAACCCCAGTTTTGCCAGGCAAGTGTGAATCAAACGTCTGCTATTAAATTTGGCTTCATAGGAATCTTGACTTTCTTTTCCAAGGCAAGTTTCCAGCTCATTTTTTCCCCTTTCCTTTAACCAAAAAACAAAACAAAATAAAAATTTGCACCTGGAAAATCTGCGGAGTAAGACAAATTAAGAACATTTGGAAAGCACTTTCGTTTATATTAGTCCTAAGGAAACAAAGGGTCGGGATTCTCTGCCATTGATGTACAGTGATCCCCTTTCTGGCTTCTAAGATTTCACCAACAGGTGTTCAAATGCTTGGAGTCATAAGATCTAGAAACTTGATTTTAAGAATACAACAAAAACATAGATTGTCAGTCTTAATCACTCACTGGTTTACTGTGCTATTAGACGTTTCTGTAATTCTGACAGCTGTATAGGGACTATGATCAGCTTGTGGGGAAAGATAAAGATGGATAAAAATACAGGATGAAACAGCTGAAACCTATACGTCACCCTGGGATTTTCCACTCCTTGGTTCAGTCCTATTCCTCAGAAACTGGGTTGGTGACCCCCCACCCCAATGCAAAAAAAAAAAAAAGATAGCATTTATTGCTGAGCCAGTCCAGTTCTTTCCTAAGTCACCACTTTGCCATTGTGCCTGCTGGTAAGTGAATATTTGGATTAGAATTAGGATTAACACTCACAACCTGTGAATATTAGGATTAGCCAAACTGCAACACTGCCTAACTATAACACATTGGTTTTCTCCTTGCCTTCTCGACGCTTCTGTTTTCTGTTGGGGACAGCCTGATTGAGAGGAAGGACCATTGGCGGAAAGAGGCAGAGGAACGCCGGCGTAACATTCCCGACCCTGCCATGCCACCTGGCCATACCAAGATGCCAGAGAGCCAGCGACTGGAAACACTCAACCAGCTCAAACAGAGTAAGGAGGGGAGAAGGGGCCCATAGGATAGCTGCTTCAGACTCAGCCTTACCTAGTATTGTCCGTCTGATAGGTCTTGGCTCTCCAAGGTCTTGACCTTGAGGTCTCTTCCAGCCTTGAGATCTTTGGAAGTGGTAGAAGCTGAAGCTTTGTGTAAACTTTCTGTTAAGCTTTGGGATGAACTGGAGCATCATAGGCTTCCTTTACATTCTCAGCTTCTTCAAAATCCAAAAAACAGCCAGTGAAACTTGTTGCATCTGGTAGACCTTCCTTGGAGGACAGAATGAGCTTCTGGTCCTTCATGCAGCTGAGTTTCGTTAGCCCTGAACTGGGTTCTCACTGAGCTGGAATGCTATGGAGTTGCTGATTCCATGCAACCAGTGCTCCACATTGGTTCCGGATTGCAATGGGTTCCAGTTCCTCCCTGTCTTCTGTGAAGTGATTCTAGCTAGGACCAGTTGCTTGGGTGGGATCAGCCTCATCCAAATACTTGAGACAGCCTTGTCACAGCTGGATTCGGTAGTCTGTAGTGACCGTAGGTAGGACCGCAAAGTTTGGTCAGTTAGATTTTTTTAAAAAATAATAAAGGTTCTAACATTTCAATCTAAAATTAATTGGGTGGCAGATTTATTTTCATTAATTATTTTTGTCATTGGAACAACTTAATCTGGGGCCACAGAACAAAAACAACTTCTGCCTGGACTTGTAACCTCAAACTCTTGAGTGGCAGGTACTATTTATGGGAGGCTTTCCACCATCTCTTAAGCACAGGTGCAGATGCCTCCTTTGTGACATGTGTTTTATTGAAAGGCATAGAGAGAAGAATTTGTTTTTCTTCACAGCTTTTGTTTTATTTATCTGCATAACTGATCAGCCCTAATCCTGTGAGCTTTAATAAATGGAATGGACAAAAATTTCTTTAACGTTGCCTTGAATTTAACATGCTGGCCTTTCCCCCCCACTATATAGGACAAGAGCAGCTCTTAAAAGAACTTGTGTTGCTTCCCGTCCGAACAGACACTCTGAGTGTTAAAAACCGAAGGGGGTCTCTGGAAAAGAAGCTGATGCAGATTGAGGAGGCACTGAAGATCTTCTCAAGACCCAAAGTTTTCATCAAGCTGGACTCCTAAGAGGGGAAAGGACGCTGCTTGCATCAGCCCCCTGATCTACGCTATCAAAGATAGAAATAGAAGGCCTAGCTTCAGCTTCTCGTTTTTGCATTTGGCCAGAGTCCCACCTTTTTGCCCCACTGTCATAAAAGTGTTGCAAGCCTGTTCCACAATCTTGTGGCTGACCAGTTCCTTGAACCCCCCAGTCCTTCAGAAGTTAGGAAGCAAAGAGATGCCCCATCTAGCAGCTTGTCTATCTTTGCACATACTTCAGTTGGAGGCAAAATCCTTAATCCTCTGTAGCCACAGCTTGAATATTCAGAGGTCCCCTCCAGCACAGACATGGGAAATGTGTGTGGGTGACCTTCTAGCACTACATCGGATCCAGGTTCTCGGGAGGGATGTCCCACCCCAGACATCTTCTTAGCAAGGCCATTCAGGAAGTCCCAACACATACAGGGCACAACTTGGTGTATGGCCATTGCTGTGAAGTATTGCAGAAGAATTTGTGCAATTGTAATTTAGGTGATTGGACAATTTTAAATAAAACAACTTTTGTAAGTACTTGTCGCAGGCTGAAGTACATAAGCAGAAAAAAGGGTGGCCTTTGCATGCAGTATGGAAACAGCTTGGAAATTGAAGTATGGAACAGTATGGAAATGTCTCCAGTTGGATGCTTTTAAAGTAACTCTTTTCTATTACCACAACTGTTTTCAATTTAGGTGATAAGTTCTTACCCTTGTGTTTCGTTAATATGAATGGTCTAGTACAGTGATTTTCAATGTTTGTCTGCCACTGTACCACTTCTTATGGTCTACCTATTTCAAATACAACCAGAAGTAATTGTGATGATGTTATCTGTTATTTACAGAATTGGAGGCCAAACACAATGCAGCAAATACTAGGAACAGGATCATGGTGGACCACAGGAATTTTGAGTACATGAAAAGCACATGCTGGAGCTCTGCCTGCCAGTATGAGCCTCCCAGTGCTGCTTAATATGTTGCGTTGCTGGATTTGCTGCCAGGCCAGGAGGTTCCATGAGTACCACTAACCACCACTTCTAGTACGACTGGTTGTAAAACACTTCTTTAGTATGGTGGCTGGAGTAAGTTGATCAGGATCTATTGATAAACATCTGGTGCCATCTTTGCTTTACTGCCTGGAAAGCCCACATCTGTCCCTTTTATATCCCCACTGAATCGTGCAGCCAAATTTTACAGCATTTTTAGGAAGTTGGAAGAACAAAATACAACCCAAAGCAAAGATGCTCCCTTACTAGGGGAGTGAATAATGCTATTTAAAATATCCGGTATGTTTTCTAGACACAGTCTTCAGAAGTCACATGGGCAGCATTTAGCTGGATTCTTTTTAAGGATTTCCCACTTTGGCTGGAAAGAATGATGGACCGCAGTAGCAGGATCAGAAATTTCCTGCGGTGGCCACCTAAGCCCATAAGCAACCCTCATATACTCAAGAATTGATTGGCAGGAGTTAGTCTAGCTTCTGCTTTCACGGATGGAACTGTTGTTCAAGTTCATCAACCCTCTTGTGGTAGGGCTGTTATTCTAGACTAAGATTTGTAGCAGCTGCTGGCAATATTTATACTTAGTTTATCAAGGATTATTATTATTTAGGATCGTTTCCCCCTACCCACTTCTCTTATGGGATGGTACACAGTTATATGAGTCAAGTAATCTTGTATGAACCCTAAGGCATCTGGTGGTAGTTGGTATAGAGGAGACTCAACTAGGTGACCTAATCCAGTGGAGCGCATCTTATGTTTTTATATTCTCCCAAAAAAATCACCTTTGCAGAAAAAGCTAGACACTTCCATCACTGAAGTCCTAATTTTCATAAGTACCATGTGTTGTATTATGGCCAAATGTAAGGACAAATTCTTGGCAGCCGCTGCTAAAAGAAGTTATTCCTGGAGATTATTTTGAGTAGGATGTAATGCTGGAAATTCCTGAAAACCTTGTCAGAGACTCCTAGGATTGCTCTGTCATCACCTGGAGCCATATGCTCATTTTTGAAGAATCCAGGCCAGCCTGGAGTACTGGCAACTGGTTCTGTTGATGTCCATATCCCACCACCGCCTCCATACATTGGCTCAGTTGGCATTACGTTCCTGCCCACAAGCAGCTGTCAATGGCGGGGTACCCTGTTCAAATTCACACATCTGAATTCACTATTGACCTCAATGGGACTTAACTGCTGGCAATGCTTCTGCAAGCTTCTTTCACCCTAGCTGACCGAGAAATTGAGAGAATTCATAGCCTTAAGGTTCAACATCTCTCACTCTTGGCCTTTAAGAAAAAGGAGTCATCTGCACTTCGGGGATTTAAGGTTCTAAATTAAGCCTTCTGCCAACAACCATTTCCTTGCAAATGAGCCTGATCGGGTAGAACTGCAGCAGCAGAGACATGCTGGGATCAATGGCTTATTTGCTAGAGATTCCCCCCCCCCCACTTTCTCCTCCAGACACTGTTAGCAGGAGAAAATGAAAGGAGACACTGCAAAGATTCGCTTCTACTGTTCCGTGAACATCAGTAACAGAAAAGCAGGTGCAAAAGCCCCAGGCAAGAATTCTAGAGGGACGTGTGCCGTGTGCCATTCACCTTGGAAGGCCAAATCAACTCAGAATGCTAATAGGACCGCTGCCTGCTCATCCCAATCTGTGCTATGGTCCAGCTTAAACCATGATGCTCACTGTTTACCCCCCAATCTTCCACATCTTTGTACACAGTATCTTTGCACCAAGGTGGCCTGGGCTAATTCAAATTAGCATCAACATTTGCATAAGCCATATACTTTTATCGACATGCAAATTCCTTTGTGCTGGATGTCAATGACAAGAGGATAAGCACCATGTCCTTAAGGGGTTTTGTGCAGAATGAAGAGGAGAAATCAAACATTTGGTGCAACAAGGACTTTTGACACCAGGGAGATCAGATTATAAAGAGGGCAGATGTGGGACTGGACAGGGAAATAAACCAGTCCCAATCATTGTCTATTTTAGCAAAATCATAGCCCTCCCAGCAACAACCAAGGTAAAATGGGAGATCTTTGCACTGAATACTGTGCAACCGCTTTGCAATACTGGGATACTGGGAGCCTTGCAATACTGTGCAATACTGGGAGCCACTTTTTAACTCCCATCTAGTTGTGTGAGACCTGCTTCCTAACCAGGTAGAAGGTGTTGTGGTCTGTGAGTTAGATCTCTGTACCACCTCGCTCAGCCTGGTCAACACAGACTGGCACCAGATCCCCAGGATCTCAATGGGCATCTTTCCCAACATCACTTGGAAATGATGTTCCACCACTGTTATAGGACCTGACTCTTCAATGCCAGTCCAAGCTGGGCTGGAGGATCTCTCTCCCCAGAAGAACCAGTGGCAATCATTCCATTTCCTAGCTGAAGCAGATCCTAGGCTTTTTCCTATGTAACCCTCCCCTCCCCTTTTCAACATGTTTCTAAAATCAAGGGTTTTTTCTAAAAAAAGTTTAATAGTCTGTTGCAATATATTAATCTGTGATGCATGTTATCGTAAAAACAAACAACTAAAACCAACATTTCATGGGAATCAGTAGTCTGAGGACAGGAACTGGAGGGGGCACAAGAAGAAGGTCCCCTTTCTGCCTGGAGAAAAGGCAAGTGGGGTTCTAGGAAGGAAAAGAGAAAGACAGTTAAAAACCCCATAACTTTGGTTCAATGGGGACCAGGAAAGTGTCCGGCAAAGGATTTGTGGAAGATGGACTAGCCCCTGTTGCGCCAATCCTGGGTATCGTCTTTGTAGCAATGGCTTACAGAGGATGCTGTTGTGCTGGGAGGCAGTGCAAAATGGAGGTCGGCAATGGCGACACTGAGCGGTGTCTCGAGATCCAGGTGCAGCTCCCAGATCCCAGCTGGGAATGATGCTGCCCACGAAACTGGCCTTGGAAATGTTTTGATACAGAACACAAAGGGTCAGTGCCAAAAGCTATAGTGTAATGACGGTACCATCTTCCCGGAGGCTGCCTGCGCGGCTACCCCGGATAGGGCTGCCGCTACCACTGTGACTGTTCAGGGAAGGCAGGGAGCCCTGTGAGCTGTACAGGGACAAGCTGTGCTGTAGACTGTCAAGGAGGCCGCCATTGGGGCAGCTGGTGGGCAAATCACTCTCGATCACCAGGTCCCCCTCTTCATCGCTCTCCCCCTCTGCTGTGCTGCAGTTGCTGAGGTACTGGGAAGCCGGGCTGGGTGTCTGCTGGCTGGGAGTGCTGTCTGTGGACACACCAGAGCTTCCAGAAGCCTTGCTGCTACGGATCACATTGTTGCGCTGGTTGGCCGGCTTGACGGTTATGATGAGGTTGTGGCTATTGGCAACCATCATGTCCGTGACCTGGTCCAGTGACTTGCCTGCCACATCGATGCCGTTCACCTCCAGGATCTCATCATTCACAGCCAGCAGCCCAGTGCTTTCAGCCAGACCCCCTTTGACCAGGCGTGAGATGAAGATGCCAGGCACCTTCTCCACCCCATGGGGTGCCACCCGCACACTGACACCGTCTCGGATGTAGAAGCCCAGGGGTTTGTTAGACCCGTGCTTATGTAACCTTACACGCCGATGGGTCTCGGGCAGAATGTCCACGTCAATGATGGAGGAGATCTGGCGGAAGTCCTGTGGCATCCCGATCAGAAGATGTGGCTTGGCCCGCTGGTGCACTGGGCGCAACAGTCCTTTTTTCTTCCGCTGCAGGGAGTTGGAGGCAAAACCGCTGGTGTCAGCTTCTGCTGCAAGAAAACAGAATAAGAAGCACAGGTGAGATATGTATGTATGTGTAGCTTACACATACATAGAGAAAGGGTGCAATTCAAGTGTATGGAGAAAGGGGTGCAATTCAAGTGTATGGTCCATAGTATCACTGGCTCTTCCTTCCCTCTCCCATACTTGTTTTCTATCATCCCATGCCTTCCACCTGGCCTTGCTTCCCCTGGAAGCAATATTACACCCAACCTAAATACTTTCATCTTGTTTTTCTGTCCCCAGAGTTGACCCATCTATTAAGCTGACTTATCAAGAACCTCAGGCAGCAGAGGGTATCCACACCTGTCTGCCCACTTCCCATCACTTTTCCTCCTTGGATTGGAAAAGTAAGAGGAAGGGTGGAGGAGAGGTGGGTGGTGGGTTAGAGTAACTCTGTAGTTTAATTCTACCACTCTCTTATTCTCTCCTCCACCCCAGTCTTCCTCTTGCTTTTGGCATTTGGCACACCATGGTTTTGGGCTCACATTTTCTGTCCTCTAAGACAGCTAAGAGTAAAACAGAAAAAATATATCCAGATCAATACACTTATAAAACTCATATAATGTTTACTACAGATTCACGTAACATCATTAAAAAGGATGAAAAAGGTGAAAATCTACTCCCAAAAAATCAAAGTACTGGGAAGAAGAGCTTCTAATGTCATAAGGGAGACAATTACTGCATTTACGTGAATCTAATGTGCCATTGAATTTAATGCACACTCTCTACTTATAATCACAATATGCTATTTACTCAAATCTAACCATCAAATCTAATGCGCACCCTGATTTTGAAGACTGAATTTGGCTGGAAAAGGTGAGTGTAAGATTTGAGTAAATACAGTATAACAGGTACCTATACTGATGTGCAAAATGAAAGAATAAGTATGGGGAAACAGAACTGAAGAGGGGACAAACTGCTGGCTTGCGGGCGCAAAACTTCTCCCTGCCCTCTCCTAGATGCAGCGCTGGTGAGATCTAAAATAAAGGGCAGTAGTTGCTTGTGGATTAAAGCTATGATATGCACTGCACTGCCTCTGGGGTTTGAACCAGTGCAGATAATAGGAACCAAGTTTCCAAAAATGAATCCTTTACCCAGCCTGTCTCAGCCAAAAGGCATGTTTTTGCACAGCTCCCATAACTGTTAGCAGTGTTGTTGCTGACTCAGAGGTGGGCATTAAGTACTAGATTTCTCTCTTACGCTGTCCAAGGCTACTTGTCTACATTTTGGCAGCTAATCTGCCTGGCTTGGGAGCTGATTTTCAGTGCCTCAGAATTTTGGAAAAGCAGGATGCTTTCGTATGATGGGAGCCAAGATGACGTACAGCAGCACACGCATTAAGATGCATGACATCCAAATGTGAAAACCTCTTTCTGGCTGGGAGGGGTAAGCCTGCTGGGTGGTATTTTTATAATTCCACTGCAGCAAACGGCACCAGATGACACGGGCTTTGCTCACGACTATCTGATGAGCCCCACGGTTGTGCGAGACATAAGATGACACCACCTGCTTTTTTTCCTCTCCATTAAAACACTGAATGGTACATAAATAGTTCCCAGTGGAAGGGATGGTGAGGGCAGAGGAGACAGGGAACAGCAAGGGGGATGCTCTTAATCAAATTAGGACATCGGCAGCATCACACAGATCAGCCATGACTGCCGTAGTATGAAGCAAAGGGTCTCTTGGGCAAGATCCACAGCTCAGTGCAATTTTGCTTGGCATGCAAACAGTCCCAGGTTGAATCCTTAGCATCTGCAGACAAATGCTGAGAAGGCAATGCTGGTCTAGACAGGCAATGGTTAGACTAAGTATAAGGAGACAGCAGCTTCTTGGTTTAGGATTCCACTTTGCTGGACACATGCACAGATAATATCTCCAAATGCAAAACAGGGCTCATTGTTCTGTTCGCCATGCCAGATTCTGGCCCATGCCTGAATGCCTGGTACCTGCCCCTGATGCTGAAGAGTCTCTCTGGGATTACATGTTGTTTGCCAGGCTGGGATTAAAGGGATATGAATAATTCAGTTTTAATCACACTTTGAGCAGTGCCCTGCACAGTTAACTCTGTAGCTGCCTGGTCCAAAACCTAAAAGGCAGGCTTTGGTATTCCAGAAACAAAACTCAGGAGTTTGTCCCTTGAGGCATCCTATTCTACCACCCCATGTATGCCCAAGGCCACGATTGCCATATATGCTGCAGAACCCCAGTGTTGTCCTGTTAACCAGGAATGAACTGCTACTCAAAAAACCATCAGCACTGATTAGGACTGCCCACCAACCCAAACATCCAAACCTCCTCTTCTCCCAAACGGGGGCGAAAACTGTGATATGCACGGATATGATTTTACTTAAACATATGCATGTTTAAAAGAATTTGCAAATTGCTACTGTGTTGAGGGAAAAGGCAGACATGAATGCCTTTAACAAAACCAGTGCAGTAAAGTGCACAAGTTATTTTGGGTGATAAAAGAATGATAGCCACAAAGGGTAAACTGAGGAAATAAACACTGAAGGATTTCAAGATGGCCAAATGAAATATGAGGTTTGATCATCCTGATTATGCATCTAACATCTACTGGTATTATTTTGTTTTATAAGCTGCCGTAAATCATCTGATTTTATTATTGGGGCTATAATGTTTTATTAGGTGCTATTGCAAAGCTATTTTGAAAAAGGTGGGATTCAAGAGGGTTGGCATGTGCACAGTAGCCAAAAGATTGAGCCACAAAACCAGAAAATTCTCAACTCAAATTTTACCTCTGCCACTGACTCACTTTGGTAGCCTTAGGCAAACCACTCCAATGGTACTCACATTACAGGGTTGTAAAGTAATATCTAAGAGGCACTTTGCACAACCAGAACATGCTATATGGATGTTAAATATTATAAGAAAAATGCTTTAAATAAATAAAATGTTAGCTTCTTGGGTATGTGTTAATCATTAGTAAGAAACAGGTTATCAAGCCAAATATTAGATCAGAGGAAGACAACACAATTCTCAGATATGGCCAGACGGCTGCCCTCTCCCATCTATGACAGGGTGGACATATATTCAAAAAGATAACGTAAATAGGGAGAAAAGCTGGACTTGGCAGACAACAACCCCATAGGGGGCACTGTTTCCTGTTTTGGTTTCCAAAGGATGCTTGCCAGGAACACGCACTGTTCTGCTGTCTATACCAGATGCTGACGCTACAGGGGAAGGAGTATGTATGTACAAGATACTAGGGAGTTGGCAAGACTTAAAGGGCCATCAGGACAGGAAAAAAAGATTCTTCCAGAGGAACTTATAAACACTTCTGTTCTTATACATTGCTCTTCAAGGGTGTCCTCTGCAGCACATGATGCATCACTGAACTCTGACGTATGCTAAAAGGAGTGAAATACCTTGGTGAGGACCAGCTTACATATTACAGTACAACGTAATCTGCAGATTTTTGAGCCCCACAGAACACCAACAGAGTATCTTCAGGATGAATGTTAAGCAAAGAAGGAGCAGGGTTATATATATAGTTATATATAATAACTTTTGGATAGTCAGGAGATGAATTTGGAGCAAGGGATGAGCCTACAATCTGTAACTAACTAGATGAATCTAGTAACTACAATCTGTACAAAAGTTACAATCTGTAACTAACTAGATGAACTAACTAGATGGAGTATAGTAGGATTTACAAGGACTGATTACCCTTTGTTAGACGCCAGGCAGATTTTAGTCTGTATCAAAGGAACAAAATTCCCTGTCCTCTTTTTAAGATAACCTACAAAAACTAGCAGTAGTTTATTAGGGGACAGGTAAAGCTGCAGAATCAGGACAATGGTCACTGGCATCCTTTGGTCTTGAAAGACCATGGTATCGTGCTCCAAATGGGAAAGGTAGCTGTCACTTCCCGTGTTGTTTTGTCAGTGCGTGCAAAGCTGGACTGTCCTCTCCAGAGCACAATGGCCTGGTAGGTTGATATGGAGGATAGGCTGTTACCCAAACAGTAAATCCCCCCCTCTCCACATCACACTGACATAGTCCACTGGTATGGCAGAGCCAATACGATTGGTTCCAGCTACATTGCAGGAGTTACCAGAATGTGATTGTACATAGTCATGAACTGCTTCCGGGACTCCAGCTCCAGATTTAACCTTGAGGTTGACTCCTAAAGCCTTTCCCATAGATGGGTATAGCCCCAAGGCCAGGATTTCCTTCTCCCAGGACTATGGTAAGAAAGATCATGCAGGACCAACGACCAAGTCAGTCTATGGGTCTGTCAAGGTCAGGACTGTCAACGACACACAGCAGCTCTCTAGCAATTTGGACAGGAATTAAATAAAAGTAATTAAATAATAGAAATTTTTCCCACTATCCAGGCTGGATATTGAATCAGGAATGTCTAGTCTACAAAGATATTCCTCCTCTGAGCCCCAGGTCTTCCCCAAGGGAAGGCAGCACCAAAGAGGGCAATTGGAGTAGGCTGCAGAATAATCTAGGCTGCAGGGTGGAAATGAAAAAAAAAGTTGAGTCAGTATATTCCAGCCAACCAAGTTAGCACCTTACACGACAACCATAACAAACAGCTGGGAGCAACGAGGCACTCGGGACCAAACAACATCAAAACATAGGAACTACAGCAGATGATGCACATCCAGTGTTGGAACTCACGTGAAGTGTCCCCAAGGGGCACATGCCCCATGGCCACAACCTTGTCCTGGCAGCCTTGCCAATTAAGACCTGCCCTGGCCTCAAACCATTTTCACACACCTGCTTGTTTTGTGAGTTGTTCCTGACACAGAAGACAAAAATAACCCTCTCTCTTCCCAACTATAATTTCACCCTGTTTGATTATTGTGGGTTTTTTTTACTGCCACAGGTGATTTTAGTGTTCTTGATGAATTTATATTAATGCTCCACTTGTTCAATGGAGGCTGCGGCAGGGGACTCTAAAGGACTAGAGATGTTCCAAAGTGGCAGAGAAAAATCTTGCTAGGTCATGCAGCCAAAGTTGTCCATCCTTTATTCTGCAGAGCATGTCAGATGTGGCTCCTGGGTTATAAATACCATGTTGGTATAAATATGGGAACTGCAGCTTATTTTTAGCACAAGGAATCCATACAGGGCTGTAGATGGATTTTTCCCAGCAACTGGTCCATGTAACCAGGATCTATCAAACCAGTGGTTCTCTAGTGGCATCTGCCTGGCTGGGGCAAGGAAAGAAAAAAAAAACACATGGCCAAAAAAACTATAGGGAAAGACTGGTTAAGGGAAAGACTGGTTAAGGGAAAGACCTCTTGCCTCACACTTCAAGGAAGGTAGCAGGCAAAGTCCTTTGCAGCAGTAGCATAGCTAAGGGGGTGCAGGGGTTACAACTGCACTGCATTGCAAGCTTTAAGCAAGCCCATCTTGACAATAATGGCCAAAACTGAAAAAAAAACTTTGGTAAGTATAAAGTAATTTAATGCAGAATTCAGTGAAAACAAAATGTCTTAGAATATCTGCATTCTAGCAAAAATTATGGTGAATTAATTGGAAAACCCCTTATTTTATTTCATTGTGAAGGGGCGTCAAATCTTCTTTGACACAGGGTAGCAGGTGCCTTAAAATATGCCATGGCTTTGCAGGGTGTCTTAGAGCACAATCCTATCCCTGCCTACTCAGATGTAAGCCCCATTATAATTAATGGGACTTACTCCCAAGTAAGTTAGGTTAGAATTGCAGTCTTAGGGAATAACTGTACCTCAAAACAAGTCCCTGGCTTTGCATGGAGAAGGTTCCAAGATCTATCCCTGGCTGGGCAGAGAAAAATTCCTGCCTGAATTCAGGAGGGATGCTGCCAGTCTTTGTTGGCACTACTGAACTTGACAGACCAAAGATCTGACTCATTATGGCAGCAACCTGTGTTAATAAGCATGTGTAGAATGTCTGCCAAAGGTTGAAGCGTGAGAGGATGTTGCTCCATTAGCCAGCCAGGTATTTCTGGAATTCACGAGAAGGTACTAAGGAAGCAAACTTATAGTGAGTCAGACGCTTGAGCTGTCAACATTGAATGGTAGCAGCTCTGCAGTATTAGTCTCCAAAATCAAGGTGCACATTAGATTCAATGGCGCATTATATTTGAGTAAATACCGTATTTTTATTTTAAGTATTGTGATTTAGGCTGCAATCTTAAAGACACTTTCCTGGGAGAAAGACACTTTCTTGGGAGAAAGACCCATTGGACACAATGGGGCTTACATCTCAGTAGACATAGTTAGGATTGTGCTCTTAGTTTAATAGTTTACTATATTGCATTAAAAATGTAACATAAACCCATTGTTGAGTAAAGTAGTGCAATTAGGTAAAAATTATAACATAAACCCATTGCCATATCTATATCTATATATATAAAACTAGCAAAAAGCATAACCGCGTTGCGGGAGTAACATTTCCCCATACGACATCCCCCCACAGTGCATCAACACCCCATCTTTCCCCCATGTGCAACTTTCCCCCACGCGCAACTTTCCCCCATGCGGATGATCACCCCACGCGCATGATCCCCCCACGCGCAATTTTCCCCCATGCACATCATCCCCCCCATGCGCATCATCCTCGCCAGTGCAACGTCTTCCTCCGAACAACATTCCCACTGCACCAGGCAGAGAGCCCCAAATTGGCTGGATGTTGTTCAGTCTCCCATGTTAAGTGTAGGACAGAAACACATTGCCCCCTTTTCAGCTCCTGAAGGGTTAAATTTCTCCAGATGGTTCTTGGTGGGTGTTCAGGTGACAGAAGGAACTCCCAGAATTCCATGCTTCAGGCCCAGCAGTTGGGGCAGAATGTTGATGAGTCAGCAATTCTCAATGCAAAGAATATGGAAGAAAATGCGTTGCACCCTTTTTCATCCCCTTGCGGTTGGAATTTCCGGAAACCGGTTCTTAGTGCACCCCACCCCAAATTTCACGCTTCTAGGCCCAGCAGTTTTGGCAGGGCGGTGATGAGTGAGTGAGTCAGTGAGTCAGTAAGTCAGTCAGTGAGTCAGTCAGTGACTTTTCTCTTTTATATATATATAGATTGAAAAGTCACTCACTGACTCACTGACTGCCTCATCAACAGCCATCCAAAACCGCTGGGCCTAGAAGCGTGAAATTTGGGGTGGGTGTTTCTTCCATGACAGAGGGACCCACAAAGAACCAGTTTTTGAAAATTCCAACTGGAAGGGGGTGAAATGGGGTGCAATGCGTTTTCCTCCCTACGCTTTCCATTGAAGAATCCCTGACTGAGGGATGCTCTGCCCCAACCCCTGCACCTAAAAGCGTGAAATTTGGGGAAGGTGTTCCATCTGTGACATCCACTTCCACCAAGAACCGATATTGAGATATTTAACCCCTGAGGGGCTGAAAAGGGGTGCAACGTGTTTTTGTCCTATATTTAACATGGAAGACTGACCAACATCCAGCCAGTTTGGTGCTCGGTGCCTGGTGAACTGTGGGAGATGTTATTCGGAGGGAGGGATTGCACCAGGGAGGACACTGCACATGGGGGGTGTTGTGCATGGGGAGATGATGCACATGGGGAGGTGATGAACTTTGGGGGGGTTGATGCGCATTGGGGATGAGCATGGGGATGATAAGCAAGGGAGTGAATGCGCATGGGGGGGTTGATGCAGTGGGGGGGGTGGCTTATGGGGGGATTTTACTCCCGCAATGTGGGTACGTTTTCACTAGTATTGTAATATAACTCATTATTGTACACAGTAAAATTTAATTTTGCACCTCTTATGCAGCTGTGCATTACAGTTGCCAGAATAAACAGTTTTTATCTAAGCCTTTAAAAATCAGGGTGAACATTAGATTCAATGGCGCATTAGATTTGAGTAAATACAGGTATTTAAAAATTCAAAAAACCACCAACAGAGAAAATTAAAATAGGTCCCAGTTTTGAGAGGACACATTCTTGAGCTTAATGTGAGATCTTCAGGTACTAAAAGACTTTCTTCCTTTTCAAAAATTGAGAACCTTCACTGGGGAACAACAACAAAAAAATATTGTGGGACATTGTTTCATTAGAGGCCTAAGTGTTGCCCCAACTGACCAACTCTCTCCATCACCTATATACTTCTTTCTGTCTGGATATCAGGAATCCGCTATAAGAACACACAGGCCATAGGACTCTCCTCACACCAGGATGCTGTGATCACATGCACTATTTCTTACACTGCTAACACATTTCTAACACAACAATTGGTAAGAACCAGGCCTGACCTACTTTTGACATCTGCCAGGTGCTACCACCAAGCAGATCCCAAAGGAGAATTCTGTCTCCAGTCTGACCTGGTAACCTCTTGAGAATCCATCAACATCATGAGTCTGGAACCTCAGTTGACCACAGGCATTAAGACCACCAATCTGGATCATAGAACTATTTCACAAATAAGTGATGGAAGCACAGAATTCACTGGATGATACAGAATTCAGCACCTGAAAATCTGGATAGTTAGAGGGCCACTTTCCATTTATTAGTACGATTTATTCCACTCAAATAATTTAAACTTTCTTAAAATCTGGAATTTTAACCTACGTACTGGGTTACAGCCATCACAGCATTCTGATCTCTTAGCTGGGCTGAAATAAAAGTCAACTCTGGTTTCCTGATTACCAGCTTACCCCTTTTCTGGATGATGATCCGGAGCAGAGGGTTGGCTGACGACAGCGCCTTGTGGTAATTGTCATCGTTGTTGATGGGCAGCAAATCGCCATGGATGTCTGTGTAACCAAGCAAAACATCCACACAAGGGATCTGGTGGACAGTCTGGATCAGTTGATAAAATTCCTGGAAGCCACCCACACTGGAGCGCTTCATGGCAAAGCGGCGAAATTCAGCATCAAACTGTACAAGAGGAAAAGAGGGTCACTCACAAGAGAGCAAGCTGCCAACAACAACACTGTCGAGGAAGCAGGCTGTGGTTAAGAGATTTGTCATGTTTAACACCCCATAGGTCTCAAATGACTTTGGGCACCACCTCTATCACCTCCTTACTACTCAACCTTAGATCAGTTCTTCTCTTAAAAGAACACCTTTAATAAGTATACCTGGAAAATCAAATCCATGACCTTGATGCAGACAATGGCAAGAGTTATTTGCAAAAATCCTGGGCTTCCAGCATTGCCTGCAATTGCTACAATACTTCCTGCTGGGTCACATCCTGATGCAGTGAAAACCATTTGTGGGATTAAAAAATTATGTGCACCAATCTTTCACTTTATATCTATATAGATTCAGCACCAGACTTTATTCTGCCTGATGAAGAGTTGTGTGCAAATCAAAAGCTTGCATACAAGAGTATTAGATTTCTTTTTGTTATGTCCTTTTTAGTGAACAAATGGCCCTTAAATGGCAACTGTCAGCATCTTACTAGAGACTGTATATGAAACAATTCATGAATTGTTACTTCTTTACTTGATTGTGTCCATTCAAAGTTATTTATAATGAATCAACAAAGTCCCATTCATGGGTGATTTTTTAGTTTCTTTGCTAGCTCATCTCCTACGATCACAACCTTGGGACCCAAACACAGCAGGCAGGTAACAATGCTAACAAGTTGAAGCAACTAGTCCAGTAAATGGTACCCAGATCACTATCTAGTAAAAGATGGCAAATCACCTCAACTAATAAATATACAATGCCTACTTGCTTCCACTGCTGTTCTTTCTCATCCTTCACTCTGGATTGGGAAAAGAAGAGGAACTGTGGAGGAGAGTGCTAGACTTGCCAAACTCTTGACCACTATCTGCTATAAAGCAGTCCATGTCCAGACCAGAACTTACTGTATTTACTCAAATCTAATGCTCACCCTTTTCAGCTGAATTCATTTTCCAAAATCAGGTGTGCATTAGATTTGATGGTTAAATTTGAGTAAATATGGTATTTTGATTAAAAGTATAGGGTGCACATTAGAATCTATGGTGCATTAGATTTGAATAACTACGGTAACTTTTCCACCTTTGCAGTGTGTGTATTTTGAGTGGATCTGGGCATCAGGATGTTCTAGGTAGCATGCCTTTTGCCCAGCATCCCAGAAATAAGACATCAGGGCAGAAGAAGGTTCTTCTAGAACCTGCGGGAGGTTCAGCCTAGAGCAATGGTCCTCAACCTCAAATCCCATTATAATAGAGCTATTGCCCCATTACTGTGGATAGGATTGCAGGTGAAATCCCAATGTCTACTCAGAGAAGGGATTTTCAACCTTGTCCAGTGCAAGATGCATTGAAACTGCACAAAGCCCTCCTAGTCACTCTTACTGGAGAGTAAGCTTCATTGACTAATGGGACTTATTTCAGAGTCGAGAGGCATTGGACTGGACTCTGAGGCTGCAATCTTCTCCATGCTTTCCTGGGAGTAAGCTCCACTGGCTACAATGGGACTTAGGTATTTCTGGGTAGACAGGGCTCTGAATATGATTGGGCTCTGAGGCTGCAATCCTGTTCACACTTTCCTGGGAGTAAGCTCCACTGACTACAATGGACTTACTACTAAGTAGACAGGCATAGGATTAGTCTCTGAGGCTGCAATCTTCCGACAGAACACTTCTGCTGTGAGGAGGGGAAGAGGCACTTAGAGGAGTCCTTTGCAGACTGGTCAGGCAGCTGCCAAGAACCTTCAGTGGTCCCCGAACTAGGGGTTGAGAAACCCTGGTAGGGAATCCTCACTGACTATAATGGGTCTTAATTCCAAGTAGACATGCATAGGATTGGGCTCTGATGCTGCAATCCTGTCCACACTTTCCTGGGAGTAAGCCTCATGGACTTATTTCACATTAGACATGCATTGGATCGGACTCTTAGATTGCAATCCTATCCGTGCTTATCTGGGAGTAAGCCCCATATAGTATAATGGACGTCCTGGTGCCCAAATCTGAGCATCCTGGTGCCCTGGTGCCCAAATCTACTCAGAACATATGCAGCGCAAAGGTGGAATGGTAAGTTCTGTTCATGAAGCTCAGGGCTTTCTGGATCCAGCTGTAGGCTGGGGTTGAGAAGGCCCACTGGAGAATAGAGGAGCAACAGCTGGGTAAGGGAGCAGCACTTGGCATCCCACCAGGATGCCCATCACAAGAACTTGAACCTTACATGGACAAGCTCTTACTCAAATTCTACTCTCTCTTTGAAAGTGCTAACCAAGAACTTTTGGAGGGAATGAACACTTAGAGAAGGACATCATGGTTGTAGGAACAGAAGGAACAAAAAGAAAAGGAAGACCAGCAATCTGATGTCTTGATATAATGAAGAAGACTCTAGCCATGGCTTGGGATCTAGCCAAAGTAGTATTGAAAATAGTAGTAATAATGTAGTAGTAGTTACCTACTCTAGTAGTAGTAATACCCAAGAACTGACATATTAGAATAATGGATTAAGGCTTCCGTTCCAACCATACTTTCTTGGGAATAAGTTCCTTTAAGGAGAACATACTTCTGAGTAAACACATACTGGACTGTACCGTAAGGGGAACAAAGGAATTACAAAGATCAGTATAGAGGGGATATGGAATTTGCTACATATATATAAATACACATGGGTCTGGGTCAATCCACAGTATGAAGGACCCCCCCCCATTTGAAAACCAGGAAACAGTACAGGGCAGAGGAAAGATACTATCTGTTTTTGTTACCAAATCCAGCCAAAGGTAAAAAAAAAGTTTAAGACTACAGATGACAACAACTACACCCTTCCCTACCCACAAGATGGATCAGAAGATCACATACAACCTAAGGTTTTGGTCTAGGGATGCTCCACAAATGCTACCCAGCCTGGGGCCTGCTTTGGTGCCCTGCAAAATGCTGGGACCGTCAGTGCAGTGATGCCAGGGGAGAGACATTGGCCACCTCCAGGCAGATCGCTTTGGTTCTGCGGCCTCCTCTGGGTGGTTGGAAATGCAGCCAGCCTCCCTGCTGCTTTTCTGTTGTGAGTGGATGTGACAGGGCACTGTCAAGGAACACAGTTCCCCAGGATTGCCCTCCGTGGCCTGTTCTTCAGCTCCCACAGGTGTGCAAATAAGTCCTGAGAAGAGGACACAATTGCATTCTTGCTGACCACATACATATACACAGAGACATCAGTCCAGCCACCCCCACGCCAAATTGGATTTACTGCTGCATCAGTGCAGAGTCCTCCCCCCACACCTTCTAGGGCATTTCCTGGGCAGATCAGCACTGCCCAGAATACCACCATCTGGTGGCATAGCTACTGGGGGTGGAGCAGTCAGTCTTGGAGGGAACCTCACCCCTTTGGAGTCATTCCAGGGGTGGAACCATACAGAGCCACAGGGACAGCTCCAAAGGGGTGAGGCTGCCTCCAAGCTGCAGTGCTCTGCCCCCCTCTAGCTACACCACTGCCACCATTCCCATCCATGGGGCCCCCATGCTAAGTAGCCCTTGATCTGCAGCTTGGTTCTGGCGCACAGTTGCATAACCTGCAGAGGACTCCAGTCGCTTTTCGCAGGATTTGGTGCAGAAAGCCTAAGCACGAATCCTATGCTCTGCCCAGGTGGGGGACATCATCAGCTCCTGGGCTGGGCTAGCTAGGCCAGGCAGGAGGTGAAGGGGAACAGGAGGGTTGCATGGCCAGTGGTGGAGCAAGCCCTGCCCAACAGAAGGAGGCAGAGAAGCAGCAGCAAGATCCCCCACCCCGTGCACCTGCTGCAGACCAGGCAATCCTGGGCCTGCACTCCTAGCCAGTGGCATAGCTAGAGGGGGTAGAGTCATGGAGGGAGCCTCACTCCTTCAAAACCATTATATCTCCCTCCCAGACTGGCTGCTCCACCCCCTAGCTATCCCACTGATACTAGCCACACTTACCTGAGAGTAAACTCCATAGATTATACTGGGGCATACCTTCTGCAAAGGTATGGGCTCCAAGACTGCAATCCTATCCACATTTACTATCTACACATTTTTGGGAATAATCCTCACTGACTATAATGGGTCTTAAGTCCAAGTAGACATGCATAGGATTGGGCTCTGATGCTGCAATCCTGTCCACACTTTCCTGGGAGTAAGCCTCATGGACTTACTTCACATTAGACATGCATTGGATCGGACTCTTAGATTGAAATCCTATTCATGCTTATCTGGGAGTAAGCCCCATATACTATAATGGGACTGAGATGCATGTGATTGGGCTCAGAAGCTGCAATCCTATCCATATCAACCTGGGAATAAGCCCCATAGACTATAATAGGGTTTACTTCTGAGTAGACATGCATAGGATCAGACTTTTAGATGGCAATCATATTCACACTTATCTGGGAATAAGTCCCATAGACTACAGGGCTTAAGACTAAGTAGACATGCACAGGATTGGGTTCTGATGCTGTAATGCTATCTACACTTACCTGGGAATAAAATCTATTGACTATACTGGGACTTACTTCTGAGTAAACATGCATTGTGATCTGATGCTGCAACCCTATCCACTCTTACCTGGGAGTAACCTCTATTGATTATGCTAGAGCTTACTTCTGAGGAGATATACACAGGTTCAGACACTTAGATGACAATCCTATCCACACTTACCTTGGAGCAACCCCTATAGACTATAATGGGCTTACGACCGAGCAGACATGCACAGGATCGAGTTCTGATGCTGCAATGCTATCTACACTTACCTGGGGGTAAATCCCATTGAATATACTGGGTCTTACTTCCGAGTAGGCATGCATAGGATTGTGATCTGATGCTACAACCCTAGCCACACGTACCAGGGAGTAAATCCAATTGACTATACTGAGGCTTACTTCCGAGTAGACCCGCACAGGACTGGAATCTAACGCTGCAATCCTATCCACACGTACCAGGGAGTAAGCCCATAGACTACAATGGGACTTACTTCCGAGTAGACCCGCCTAGGCTTGGGAAGGGGGAGGAAAGTGGGGGTGCTGCAGCTGTGCAGGTGCAAAGGCTGTGGGGGGCGCGACCCACCTTGCTCTTGACCTCGATGACAGGCTCGGGGCTGCGGGCCGGTGTGCGGTGGTGCTTGGCCATGCTGCACCGGGCAGGGCCGGGCTGGACCGGCTGCTGCTCTTCCCTGCCTGCCCGCCTGCCTTCGTCGGGTGCTGCTGCTGCGGCTGCTGCTCCACCAGCGGGCACAGCCAGCAGCAGCGGGAGGGGGCAGAGCAGGGAGGGAGGGAGCTCACCGGCCATGACGTCACCTCCCAGCAGGTTGAAGGCGCCCCGCCATTGGCTCGGACCCGCCGAAGGGGGCGGGATCAGAACGTTCCCCGGCGCGGGGATGGAACGTTGCTGACAACGTCGCCTAGGCAACCGCGGCCCGGGGCGTTCCAAGGTGTATCAGCAGCTGGAGATCAAAGGGACGGCTCCCTGCAGAACCACTTACCTGGGAGGAAGCCCCACTGACTATCATGGGACTTACTTCTGAGTTGACCTGCGTAGGATGGGGCTCTCAGGCTGCAATCCCTTCCACACTTACCTGGGAGGAAGCCCCATTGACTATCATGGGACTTACTTCTGAGTTGACCTGCATAGGATGGGGCTCTCAGGCTGCAATTCTATCCTCCCTTACTTGGGAGGAAGCCCCGTTGACTATCATGGGACTTACTTCTGAGTTGACCTGCGTAGGATGGGGCTCTCAGGCTGCAATCCCTTCCACACTTACCTGGGAGGAAGCCCCATTGACTATCATGGGACTTACTTCTGAGTTGACCTGCGTAGGATGGGGCTCTCAGGCTGCAATCCCTTCCACACTTACCTGGGAGGAAGCCCCATTGACTATCATGGGACTTACTTCTGAGTTGACCTGCGTAGGATGGGGCTCTCAGGCTGCAATCCCTTCCACACTTACCTGGGAGGAAGCCCCATTGACTATCATGGGACTTACTTCTGAGTTGACCTGCATAGGATGGGGCTCTCAGGCTGCAATTCTATCCTCCCTTATTTGGGAGTAAGCCCCATTGACTTTTTTCAGGCTTTGTTTTGACCTGCATAGGATTGGGCGCCAAGACTTTATTCCTAGCCACACTTTCCTGAGATTAAGAGGCTGCAATCCTAACCATACCTTCCTGGGAGTAAATACTATTGAACACAATGGAACTTAGTACTGATGATACATGCTTAGGATTGCACTGTAAGTCCCATTGACTATAATGGGACTTTCTTCTGAGTAGACATGGTTGGATTGGGCCTCTAATTTTTTTATCCCTTCAGCTACGCCACTGCTTCTGCTGGGATTGGTGGGGGCTGTTTGGTCTCCAGAGAGTGCAGAATGGGGAAAAAATCTACCCCTGGGGAAGGTGCAGTTGAACCTGTTGGCCTCTGCCTGGCACATGGAAAGTGGCTATCTGGTCACTGGTGACAACCTGTCTCTGTGCTATCATCATCAGGTTGTAGTTGTGGGCTGTGCTTGCAATGAACTGCTGCCACCTGTTGTGGACTGATAGCCCAATCAGATGCAGGTCTACTCAGAAGTAAGTACCATTCAAATAACTGTCAGTGTGCATGGGACTGCAGCCTGCAAACTTGGCAGCCACCCTCCCAGTCCGAAACACAAGGGTGAGACTGATATCCTCCTGGCTGCGATCCAGCGTCTGCATTGGGGAAAGGGGGAGGGAATGTCAGGCCAGAGCTACCAGTATTAGGGGTAAAATAAATCACTGACTGGAGTGTAGAATCTGTGTGCTAGTGCTGTGGTAAAGTTGTGATCCAATGCACATGAAAACAAAAGAGCATAAGAGGAACTTCTGCTGGATCAGGCCCAAGGACCATCTAAACCAGCTTCCTGAACTCAACAGTGCCCAATTAGATGTCTCAGGGAGCACACAAGACACCTGCATCCAGGTGCCCTCTCCGTACCTGGCATCATTTGGAAGTTGCCTTCATCCAAATCTATCTCTGCACAGGTGCACAACACACACACACTCCTCATGGCTTGTAACTTGATGGTCTTTTCTCTAGGAATTGGTCCAATACCTTCTTAAGGGCATTGAGGTTAGATGCTATCACCACATCCTTCTTGTGGCAAGGAGTTCCACAGATTAAACACATGCTGGGTAAAGAAATATTTTCTTTTGTTTGTCCTAACTCTTCCAACATTCAATTTTAGCGCATGTCCCCTGGTATCATTTTGGGTGCTCTCCTCTGAACCTTTTTCATTTATATCCTTTTTAAGATGTGGCAAAGCATAGGAAGGCATGCAGAGGATTGTGCGTTAGTTTAACTGAATGCAGTGGGGCTTTACTTCTAAGTAGAGGTGCCTAGGATTGTGCCCATATGAACTTTATTCTTGAATCTGAGTCTCAGTTCCATTTGAACTTAAGCTGAGTGCCTTGTATTTTGTGTGAATCTAAGCCAATATCACCCATTGACAACAATGAAAGGAAATTGCATATTGGATTTATTTACTCTGGTGTTGAATGCTGACTTTAATAGAGCAGGGAATAGGAATAGTACAGGGAATAGTACAGGGAAGCAATAAGTACCACTAACACAAGTTTAAAATCCTCCTGAAAACAATGTCCTGCTTCCTCAAAAACAAGTCCTCTTTGTCTACTCAGAAGTAAGCCCCTTTGTGTTCAATTGGTCTTACTTCCAGGAAAGTGCTTTTAGGATTGCAGCCTAAGGCTGCAATGCTATGTTCTGAGAGTACATTAACTTTTCTGAGAGCACAAGCCTAACCATGCCTATGGGTCTTACTCCTAGGAAAGTGTGTTTTGGATTGCAGCCTGAAAGTAACCCCAGTTAGCACTAGTTAAACTAACATCTGAATGAACATGCATATGATCACACAATCACAGATCTAACAAACTGGTGGATCAGACTGCCACAGGGCAGTGTTCTACTCACTGAGGACACAATCCTAACCAATTTAGGCCAGTGCAACTCAGTCACCCCCATTGCCACAGTGGTGTAGAAAATTCAGACATGTCTGTGCACTGGCCTAATTCCGCTAGGAGTGGTGCAAATGTGTCTTAACAGCAAGAATGTCTACTCAGAAGTAAGTCCCATTGTGTTCAATGGTACTTACTCAATGTGGTTAGGATTGCAGCCTTACTGCATTTTGTGATTCCCCCAGGCTAGTACAAGACTTGTGCCAGCTCAACTAAGGATGAGGATTACCATATGTTGTGATGGGATAAATAAAAGTACTCTGTTTTTGTGTCCTCCATTATAATATGGAGGACTTTTTTCCTCCATAATTTAAACAAGGGGTGTCAGACACATTTCATTTAGTGAGCTTTTGGCTTCGATCTGAAACACAATTTCCTGGGAGTAATACCCACTGAACACAATGCAGCGTACTAATGAGTAGATGTGGTTAGGATTGTGTTCATATACTATTAATGGTGCCTGCTGAGGGCTGGGAGTGACATATTTAAGCATGAAGTGATGTCATTAAGCAGATGATGGCCAGAAATAAGCCCTTTGTTCTCTCTTGAAAATTCGTTAGCTGAAGAGAAAATATGCAAATCTTTTTTAGAATTTAAAGATATGAGAAAGTCCAACTATTGTACTGGGAGAGCCCAATTTTAATGGGCCAAATAAATTGTTTCCAGGAGCCGCATATGGCCCAAGGGCCTTATGTTTGTTACCCCTGCTTAAAATCCACAGAATCCTTGAAATTTTTTAATGAAAAATAAATTATTCAGAATAGATGCATTTACATAAATGAAAGTGTGTTGTACTGTTTTGAGGTTGAGGGCGGACTGTTGACAATTATAAGAATTAAGAACTTAAGGAAGGAAGGAAACTAAGATTCTTGATGTTCCGAACAACTGTCTTCACAGATTCTGTGTTAGATTAGAGCTATGCTTTGTGATTCCCAGCTGAGAACGCAGCAATGTAACGAAACTGGATGATTAGAGCCTCCTGAATTCTTTTAATTGTCCTTGAGAAAGAGTCATGTGTCCTGAGAAACATGGAAAGTTTATAAAAGCTGCAGAAATGCACTTTTAAAGAACTGAACGAACAGCATGATCTAATAATACACAATTTATTTGCATTGGTCTAGTACAGATATTTTCTGTAGAGATAATTTCTACAGAGATCTGCCTGGCTTTTATATGCCTTACAAAGCTCCTAAGGTTACAAGCAGCGAGCTTTGGTTGCATTCCTAGGCACACACTTTCCAGGGAATAAGATCCATTAAAAAACTTACTTCTGGCCTCCTTGGGGTTCCTTTTGTTAAGTAAGAAAGGTGGGATGCAAATCTAATAAATAATTAAATGAATGATTGAATGTCCAAGGCAGCTTTCATAGCTTTTTATCCTTCTTGTCCCCATAACAACACTATGAGGTAGGTAATTCCAGGATGGAATCCTTCACGACATGGTCATCACGTCTGGCGTCCTGTAATGCCTTCCAAACTTCCAGCAGGAACAGTTTTCAGGTTGGTTAAGCTACAAACAGTGTCACTTCCTGGCTCTGTTGTCTCATGACAGTCTTATCAGTTTTTAGTCTCCCATCCAAAGTTATCCACTCTTTTTCCTGATTAGCAATCTTCTAGCAGCCCTGTGCTCAACCACCAGACCACACCTGCTGTCCTTCCCCGCCCCCCCCCCCCCCCCCACAATACCTTGGAAACATAACAGATTAGGGTACTGTGAGGAGGACACTCAAAACCAGATCATGGAGCATGAGGGTAGACAGTGATGAGCTGGAATGCTGGTCCGTACAAGATGCAGCAGGAGTGCCACATACTGATGCCAACCAGCTTCATTCTACAGGTTTCTCATGAGGCAGCAGACAGCACCACAAAACATAATATAAAGGGGCTGTTTCCAAGTTTCTCTGCTGTCTTTTTCCAGTCTTTCACAAAATCCTTGTTCATGCCATTCACCAAGTGGCACTGTTCAGAATCCATAAAGGAAAACTGAGAAGGAAGAGAGGGATCTTTCCCACCTCTGTTGCTATATAAATGCTGGTGTCACTGTGGGGTCAGTTTGCTAAATTAGACTGGAGTCTCCAGGAATCAGCATCAGTCTGCAGGTGACTACTGAAAACAAACAATGCTGGAGAATTTTAGCTGAGCAGCCACAGATTTCCAACAATGCATCATGTGGGAGAAAATAATGCATAAACCATCTCCAAGAATAGCATCAGTGAGAGTTGGCAGCCCGACAGTGAGGAAAGAAGCATGGAGAGCACTCCTATTTAATTTGCCCCAATATATAAAGTATTAAAAAACCCACATGTAGCACATTTTCTCTCTTGCATTTTTGCATGAGATTTGCAGGTCATGCTAGCATTTGCTGCCCAAAGTTTCCAAACCATTATGCATAACAGCGCATAAACCCTGTGTGCATAACAGTGCATAAATCCTTTTCATTTTGTACCTGTATGAACATTCTCACATGCCTGGTAAAAGTGACTGGTATCTTGAGAAATTATGCTTGAATTTGCAGTGTTGTTGTTGGATGCAGATTTTTATCTCTCTGAAATGCTATTTCCAGTACAGCTGAAGGTCTTCCCCAGTATAAACAGAAATGGAAATGTCTGGCCTGATGCATCCAGTATGGTGTTGTCAAAGGCAGGACACATCTAGAGCTGTTGAGAGAGGAGCGGAAATGAGCCAGATTCACAAGGAATTTCTATCTTAAGGCTACATCTTCAGTGTTTTTACTGTGTGCTGGCAGAGTCCGCTTGTTTGGGACTGGAGTCATCTAAATCATGATTGACACAACATGGGGAAACCTGGCCAGCCTGTTGCAGGGGCCTGTCACCAGGATATTGCCTTCTCACCAGAGTGCTACCTATTTATCTACTTGAATTTCCATGCTTTCAAACTGCTACATTGGCAGGAGCTGGGTCAAGTGACGGGAGCTCACTCTTTAATGCAGCACCCAGGTCTTGAACTGCTGACCTGCAGACCTTCAGATAAACAGGAACAGCACCTTTAACAACTGAGCCATTCCAGTCTTCCTTTTTTTCTAATGCTGCAAGCCTAAGTTACAGTTAGGCTGCCTAAGCCCAGACGTTAGTCCTGTGCTGACCTAGAGGTGTCACAAAAGGTGCCATAAGTAAGACACTTCTGCACCACTTTGGGGAGAGCCAGCACACAGACATGTGCTTGCCTTCATAGATCTCTATAGGAACAGGAAGAGTTGTGCCAGTCTAGGTTAGCATTGCATCCTTAGGACGTGTTGTGTCCTGATGTCCACCACCACCAAGAATGGCAGCCCAGCACAAGGGATTCCTCCATAAGGGATCCAAGAGTAAAGGGCAGTGGTGTATCCTGCTAGGGTGGCAGCAGCCAAATAATGCTGACTCAGGGTCTGCATGAGATGATTGATGGCCTTTCTTGATGTGGCCCGTCTCCTCTTAGCTCTCCTGCCTGTCTGGTTTGTGTGTGTGGCAATGATAAGCCCAAACCAAACTCATGCAAAAACAAGAAAAAACATTAGCTCAGCCCCATCTCCCTCCCTACATAGAAAATCCAGACTATTTTTATGCTGCTTCTCCTTCCAACCATTATAAATAGTAACAAGGGAAGGTTGCCAGTGGCAAGTCTTTAAAATCTTCTATCAACAATACTCCTCCTCAGCCCAATGAGCTTGTTTGAGTGTCATGAATTTTAACTTGGGAGGAAAAAAAGTTTCTTGCCTGCTTCTTTATTTATTTTTGGATCAAAGCTTTCAGATCTTTTTTGGCTGTCACGTTGACATTTGCCAAGTTTCCTTACCACCACAGGGGCTGGAGATGTGCTTTTTAAACATGAAAGTGATTCTTCTCCCAGTTTCATTGCATGCCTTTTTGTTTGATTTTATGCTTTAAAGGAATAATCTACAGATTGGCCTGGCTTAGAATAAAATGGATGAAATTAGCAACAACAGAGGTGCCAGTAGTTGACCTGCAATGGGTTATGTATAGTTTTTTGATATCGTTTGTCACGCATACTGCTTTACAATTCTTGTCCCACTCATTGTGCAAAGTAAGGAGAGCCTCAGCTAGAATCTATATATTTCAAGGAAACTCACAAGCAAGACACAAAAGCAAATGCTGTGGTTGCCAGCATTTTTGTATGGTATGTTCTGTTTAACCATCCTGGCTAAATAACTATAGACCAGGAAGTGGTACTCTGGACAGTTTAATCAAGGTTCTCCCACTTACCCTACAATCCAGAGCAACTATGGGAGCACGTAAGAGACATTCCCTACAATCCAGAATAATTACGGGAGCACGTAAGAGACATTACGTGTACACATAGTTACGGCACCACCTAGTGAAAACCTATGGGAAATTCATATTGCAATCCAGAGTAAACTGTTCTTACATCGGAGAAAGGACTCCCTGTAGTTACTCTGGATTGCACCCTTAGACTGTAATCCTAAAGACATTTTCCTGGGAGTAAGACCCATTGAACTTTTGAATAAACATTGTGAGACAGTAAATGTTTGAAGCAGTAGCTAAGATACCTCTTCATCAGAAGATGTCTTTTAATAGTTACAGGCATCCCCCACTTTTTGACAGTTTATTTTCTGATGGTTCTGCTCTTTCAACACCTTTCAATTATACCCAGATTTCATTCATTCAACACATACTCCACTCTTTCAACCACTCTCTGCTGGTCTAAAGGGTAAAATTGTCTTTGATGTTGATTGCCTGTGACATGTTATGTATTTTAGCTATGTGTTAATAAACATATGTTATTTAGGCTTTTGCAAGTGATATGTCTTTTTTGGTGGCCATTTTGCATTTGCAAGCTGAAAAATACTGGGTTCCACTTTTCAATGGTTTTAGTTTTAGTCGGTGCTCTGGTACCTAACCTGTCCAATGAGTGGGGGAATGTCTGTATCTTAATTTGATTGAAGATCCCCAGGTCCACTGTGCTATCTTCTGATTTCCACTATTATAGCGCTAGCTAGCTGATGATTTCCTTGTTAATATTCAAAGAGTTAAACTATTGGAGTTTAAATAATAAAGTCTCAATTGGAGCCAATAATAACTATTCAGGACATCACTAAAGATGTTTGGGCTGTGGGTGGCGCAAGTGGCTAAGACATTGTGCCTGTTAACCAGCAGGCCAGGGTTCAAGACCCAGGTCGGCCCCACAAGACAGGGTGAGCTCCTGTCCTTAGCCCAGCTCTGCGACCAGGGTGACCAGATGCCAAACCCAAAATTCCTGAACCCCAAGGCCAAAATTCCTAATCCCAGGCCAAAATTCCTACCCACTGAAAAAAATTGCCAAAAAATGTATTTTTTTATTTTTGCTTTTCGGTTTTTTGACCATAACTTTTGATAGGAAGGCGATATCTCAAAACTGATTTTTGCATTGGATTCAGCTCTTCAATACGAATCCAACGACATATGGCATGATGGGGTACTGTGCACTATCACAAAGTTTCAAAATGTAACCAAAATGTAGGACAATGATGCCAAAATGTAGGACATCTGGACAGGAGGCTAAAAATCCAGACAAATCCGGGTTTTTCCAGTCATCTGGTCACCCTGTCTGCGACGCCAGCTGGATCCAATTGTATTGGCTCTGCCTTTCCATTGGACTAATTCAGTGGCGTTGAAAGGGGGGATTTGCTGCTTGGGTAACAGCCTATCCTCCATAACAATCCAACCCAGGCTTTCGTGCTTCGCATGCAGCGTATGCAGCGCCAAGCACGATACCATAGTCTTTCAAGACTGATGGAGGCCTGCTGCTTAAGGATGTTTGTGGGGAGCTATCTATTTAGATCCTGGACTTAGAGCACAATCCTAACCAAATCTACTCAAAAGTAAGCCCCATTGTGTCCAGTGGGTCTTACTCCCAGGAAAGTGTTGTTAGGATTGCAGCCATAGTAATGCTGTTTCATTGCATTGTACTGCAGAGCTTTGTCAGCCCTGTCTCCCATCTCCTATATTTTAAAATATGCTTTATATGTACAGCGGCGCCTCACGTAACAAATTTAATTCATTCTGGAGGCATGTTTGTTATGTGAAACATTATTTACATGAAGCAGATTTTCCCATAGGAAATAATGGAAACTTAGATGATTGGTTCCACAACCCAAAAAATATTCATATAAAAATATTAACTGTATGTAAAAATTATGACAAAACACTGGAATTGAATTAAAACATGCATTTAGTGTACGTTATCCTATGAAACTTAGGCTGCAATCCTAAAGACACTTTCCTGGGAGTAAGCCCCATTTAACACAATGGGGCTTACTTCTGGGTAGACATGGTTAGGAGGCTGCAATCAAAGACACTTTCTTCTGCAATCCAAGACACCTTCAAAGTGTCTCCCCACTTTCTCCTTCTCTTCATCCTGAGCTTCTCTCTCCTCTGCTCCCTTCTGTGTAGCCCTGAGTTGCTTCCCATTTCTCCACTGCTCTTCTCTCCCTCTGCCCAGAGGACGCCCGGCCACAGGAGGAACAGCGTGGAAGTGTTGCTTTCACTATGGGCAGGTGCGCTAAGCAGCCCTGGCACTTTTTTAAAGGGCTGCTGGCAAGCGTGTCTGCCCCAACAGCCAACAAGTGTGTTTGTTACATGAAGCAGAATTCTAGAGAAATTTTTGTTTGTTACATGAAACATACTTTATGTGAGGCATTTGTTACATGAGTATGGACTGTGGGTGGTGCAAGCAGTTAAGGCGCTGTGCCTGTTAACCAGCAGGCCAGGGTTCGAGACCCGGGTCAGCCCCACAAGACAGGGTGAGCTCCTGTCCTCAGCCCAGCTCTGCGACGCCAGCTGGATCCAATCGTACTGGCTCTGCCTTTCCATTGGACTAATTCAGTGGCGTGGAGAGGGGGGATTTGCTGTTTGGGTAACAGCCTATCCTCCATAACAATCTAACCCAGGCTTTCATGCTTCGCATGCAGCGTATGCAGCGCAGAGCATGATACCAGTCTCTCAAGTCTCTGATGGAGGCCTGCTTTTTGTTACAGGAGGTGCCACTGTACTTCAGTATATTATGCAAATGAATGAATGAATGAATGAACGAACAAACAGATGGATGGATGACAAGGCCAGTTTGAAACAGAATGTCTTTTGAGAGAACCAAAGTTCTACCAATGTATTCCCCCCTGGCACCCGAGAACAGGAGGCTAAAGTTTTTAACAAGAAGCCAAGCTCTGCACCATTCCTTTGAATGACCTTGGGATGGCTGTGCTTCTGTGAGAAAGGCCTGGCTTACAGTGACCCTGTAAGCTGGTGATGGAGATTGTGCGGGGGACTGGAGGAACAGGATGTGCAGATGCTGTTCAGTATTAATGGAAACGTTTCGGTCCATTCCCCTCACTGGATTTATTGCAAGCTGCTGTCCTGCCGATGCGGTGACCAGATGCAGATGTGGAGATGCATTTTCCTCCTCTCCAGCTATAGCAAAGTAATTTTGGTTTCCAATGACCCTGAACACTCCCGTTCCCATCACTTGTGGCTTGGCCAATGTCACAAAGGCAAAACCAATACAGGGGCTGAGGAGAGCATCATGTGTGGACATCTGTGTTCTCCAGAGTTTTCTTCATGACCATGCCCTTCATGATCATCCTTCTTCATGACCTTCATGTCCTTCAAGTTGCATCTTCATTAATTCTCTCTTCATTGGTCCTTCACAGCTATCCTGTGAGATAGGTTGGAATGGGAAGCCTTGTGACCTTGAGCCCTAATGAAGGAAAAAAGTGACATTATAAATGTCAGTAGAAGTAAATCTCTCCACATTTCAATGGTTAGCCTTTGTGTCTGATCTCAAGATCCTACAGATAGGATTACATAGAAAGGATTTTTGTCCCTTTCAACATCTCTTTATTATTTATTTATTTATTTATTATTGCAGTTTTGCCTTAAAACACTGTATCTGTCCAAGATGTTCCAAGATGATGGACAATATCAACCAAAAGCAATCAAATGGCAGTCTAACAAAATACAAGACATAAGACAATGGAGATGGTCTCTGGCTTTTTTAGTAAGCCCCCTTGTGCTGGGACACAGTTGTTGGAAGTGTTCCTGACCTATGAGGAAATAAATACCTTCCTCATAGGAAATCCATCTTACTGATGTATAACCAACTTCTGTGATATTATGGATGAAATGTACATTGCTGTATTGCTAACACAGAACAGCATCTCATGATTTGCAGTGGAGATCACTGTGCTCTTTTCTTCATAGGACCAGAGCATCATCATTCACTAAATTGTCAAGTTTTGAAGATTCATTCGCAGTGCAATCCTATCCCCGGTTAGGCAAGCACAAATCTTGTCACAAGTCCTGTGCTTGCCTGGGGTTGCCCTTAGCTTGAAAACTGGGCTGGGTGGAAACCTTGTAAGGCAGTCCCACTTTGGGAACTTGCCATGAGCCTTATCAGATCTGCTCAGAATGTGGGTTGCAGGAGGCCCTGCAGATATCTTGCTTCGTCAAGCTGGTGCTGAGCTGGTGCACGTCTGTTGGCCTGTCAGATGCTCTTTTGGCCTGAAGTCAGCACTTAGCAGATGTCCGAGGATGCTGAAGGGCTTCTTGCCATATTGTGTGTTTCAGCTTTTGTGCTGCATGAATGCTGTCAGTCCAGTTGCTGTGGCTCTTTCAAGTTTCCAGACACAGCTCCCCATTTATCCAGGTTGACTTTACATGGCTCTGCTATATTAATGTTGTAGTACTTGCCATGGGTACATCAAAAATCTGGGCTGGCAGGATCTAACATTAGCTCAGCAAGAAAAATCTCAGCTTTCTCCTCCCCTTGTCCTTGAAACAGTTTTTTGTTCTGCGATTCAGTTCTGTAAAAATGAGAAACACAAAACACAAACTCCAAAGTCCCTTACATTAAAAGCCCAAGGAAGTGTGTAGGACACTGACTGTGGAGAGACTTTAAAAAGAATAAAAATCAAATGCTTCCAATGCATGCATTGTCTTGGTTGTGTGAAATCTTCAAAGATGTCACTGTCTGAATTGCTAGAAAAATGAAAAAGTGCTAAAGCTAGAGGAAAGTGGATGGATTCTGGCTGTTCAATGAATGGGCTAAATAAAAAGGGCTGAGATGCATTTATAGTACAAATGTCAAATCTGATGGAAGTGGTGGTGTAACAAGAGGGGATGCAAAGCTATAAGTTTGCAGGGGTGCCTCGCTGTGGTGTAAAAGTAGTGGACCCTCCCGTTTGGAGCCATTCTGGGTGAGGGGAGCAAAATGTTGTTTAGTGCTTTGCACCCCTCTAGTTGTGACACTGGCTGGAAGCCACACTAATGGATAGAGAAGTATCTGATGATGCGTGTGGTCAAACCAACGGAGTTGGTAATATACAAATCAAGTTTCCAGCTCTGCCACAGGCCTGTTGGTTAACCTTGAGCATGCTGGAATTGGAGAGCACATGTTCCCTATCTGTAGAATGGAAGAATGAATATTACAGTGTTTCTCAACCAGTGGTGCTGGTACCACCTGTCATGACATGACATGCAACATCTGTAGAAATTCCCTCTTCTATACAATTGTTAAACATCCAAGATCTCTAAAGTGTCCCAGATTGCCCACTCCTACTCTAGTGCTTCAACTGACATTTACAGGCATCCCCCACTTTCTCACGGTTCACTGTCTGATGCTTCTGCTTTCTCAACACCTTTCAATTATACCTAGAATTCATTCAACAAGTGTTCCATTCTTTCAACCACTGTTGGTATAATAAAGAGATACCTTTATTGGTATCTGATACTGTTGGTATAAAGGCTAAAATTGTCTTCCCTGATTTGCATATGAAATGGTGATCAAATGGTTTTTGGTATTTCCTTAAGGTTTTCTTCAGTACATCACCATCATTTAAAAACATAAGATATTCATTGCCCACACATGCCTTTGTTCATTTTACTGTAACTTGTTATGTATTTTGGCTATGTGTTAATAAATATGTGTTATTTAGGCTTTTGCAAATGAAATTTAACCCTACAATCCAAAGTAACTATGGGAAGATGTAAGAGGCACTTACTCTGGATTGCTCTATGCATTTCCCATAGGTTTCCCATAGGTGGCATCGTAACCATGTTGGTGTAAAAGGTCCCTTAGTTACTCTGGATTGTAGCCTATGTCTTTTTAGTGGCCATTTTGTATTTGCAAGCTGAAAATGATTGGGTTCCGCTTTTCAATAATTTTTACTTTTGAATGGTGCTGTATTCCCTAATCTGTCAAATAAGTGGGTAATGCCTGTATCATGGCCATGATGTGACATCAGGGAGGGCTCCAACTGCTGTTGGTTGTGCTGTGGCTGTGCATACCTAGAAGGCTTGTGCATGTCCAGGCTTGTCCACACAGCACCCAATTTTCTATGCGCCACTGGTGCAGGCTCAATTCTTGTCTGATTTGGCTGCCAATTCTGCACCTCCTGCAATATCCAACAGCTGGCACTGTTGTGTAGGAAATGCATCTCTGGCCCCCTTTTTCCTATCTGGGGAATGGAAAAGAAGCAGTGGACACAAGTAGGCAGAGATGGGTGTCCCCTATCAATCTGCTGCTTTAGGCAACTGCTTCAGTTGCTTCATGGGAGGGCTGGCTGTGCTTAGCACAGTTCATGGTTTCAGAGAGCGGCCTTTTCAAGCCCTATGGGGCAGTGCAATGATGTTATGAAGGCTCAAGGTCAGCAGTTCCTATACTGTCAGGATGCACCATTTTGGGCAGGTCATAAAACTGACATGGTAAATTAGGCATCAAGGATCAGAGAAACTGCACTGGGGGAAGCACTGCACCCTTTGAAGCGCACTCCTTGGCATTTGTAATCAGGCAGCATTAGAGGTGCAAGTCCTTCTGTCCTCAGGTCTTATCCAGGGCCAAGCAAGGGGGAAATGCATGGTCATCAACATAGTCCTGATCCATCAAATATAATGCTCAACAAATGTTCCACAAGGCACTTTCCCTTCTCCTTCCCATTATAGCAAAAAGGATAAAAACAGAGACAAAGAGCACAATCCTAACCATGTCTACTCAGATGTAAGCCCCATTGTGTCCAATGGGTCTTACTCCCCAGAAAGTGTCTTTAGAATTGTAGCCTTAGAGCACAATCCTAACCATGCCTACTCAAAAGTAAGCCCCATTGTGTTCAATGGATCTTACTCCCAGGAAAGTGTCTTTAACATTGCAGCCTGAACACAATGGGGCTTACTTTTGAGTAGTCATGGTTGGGATTGTGCTCTTTGTTTGGCTGGTAAACTTTTTATTAGGCTCATCATGATGTGAGCCCCAAGAGAGTATCATTTTCAAAATGATACTCAAATGGTGCTCAAAAGTTTGGGAACCATTATTCAAGGACAGAAATTCTTAAACTTTTTAGCACCAATATAACCATTCAGTAGGGCTTACTCCCAGTTAGTGTGGATGGGATTGCAGTCTGAGAGCCTAAGCCTGACTACTCAGAAGAAAGTCCCATTATAGCCAGTGGGACTTCCTCCAAGGAAAGTATGGATGGGAATGGGATTGAAGTCTGAGAACCTAAACCTAACTATTCCGAAGTAAGTCCCATTACAGCCAATGAGGCTTAAAGGTAAAGGGTCCCTGGCTGCCCCAGGTTGCCGATGGGGCTTACTCCCAGGTAAATATGGATAGGATTGCAATCTCAGAGCCCAGGCCTATGCTTGTCTACTCAGAAGTAAGTCAATGGAGTTTATGGAGTAAGTATAGTCAAGGGAGCTTATGCCCAGGAATGTATGAACAGGATTGCAGCCTGAGAGCCCAAGCCTATTTACTCAGAAGTAAGTTTCATTGTAGTCCATGGGCTTACTCCCAGGTATGTATGGATAGGATTGCAGTCTGAGAACCTAAGCTTATGCCTGACTACTCAGAAGTAAATCCCATTATAGTCAGTGGGTCTTACTCCCTGGTAAGAATTGCAACCGCAGAGCCCAAGCCTATGCCTAGAAGTCCCAGTATAGAGCTTACTCCTAGGAAAGTGTGAACAGGATTGCAGCCTGAGAGCCCAACATGTCTACTCAGAAGTATGATAAGTCCCAGTACAGTAAGTCTCAGTAAGTAGCGCTTATTCCAAGGAAAGTGAATAGGATTGCAACCTGAGAGTCCAAGCCTGTTTACTCAGAAGTAAGTCTGACTGCAGGCCATATTGTTTACTCCCAAGTAAGTGTATCCAGGACTACAGCCTGGCTCAGGAGAGGGGCTGCTCCAAGCATTGCTGCTTGCAAAGGCAATACTACTGTACTGTACTCCCCGCAGTACTCCAGTGCTGTAGCCGAGCATCCTCCCGAGTGGGCAGAACCCGGTGTCGTCGCTTCCTCTTCCTGGGCTGCAGCTCCAGCTGGGGCAGGCGGGTCTGGTGCAAGCGCTCCGCCCGCTGCAAGCCCCCCTGCCCTGGTATGAGCAGGGAGGGGAGACAGGATCTGGACCTCCGCAGCCCCCATGAGCCAGGACCAGCCCCGGGACTCGCACTGCGCAGGGTAAGCTTGCAGCGGGCATCCCCTGGAAATCCCACCGCCAGGAACCTCTCATCCCTGCTACTTTGGGGTGCTTGGCTGGCTTTGGCTGCCATCCCACCCAACTTTCCTGGGAGTAAGCCTCATTGAACAGAATGGGACTTACTTCCGAGTAGAGCTGCATAAGATTGGGATCTTTGACTTCTTAGAAACCTCAGATTTGTATCTCAAGGCTGCAATCCCAGCCACACTTTCCTGGGAGAGAGCCCCACTGACTATAATGGGACTTACTTCTGAGTAGACCTGCACAGGATTGGGCTGTGACTTGTTGGAAACCTCAGATTTGTATCTCAAGCCTGCCATCCCAGCCACACTTTTCTGGGAGAGAGCCCCACTGACTATAATGGGACTTACTTCTGAGTAGACCTGCACAGGATTGGGCTGTGACTTGTTGGAAACCTCAGATTTGTATCTCAAGCCTGCCATCCCAGCCACACTTTTCTGGGAGAGAGCCCCACTGACTATAATGGGACTTACTTCTGAGTAGACCTGCACAGGATTGGGCTGTGACTTGTTGGAAAACTCAGATTTGTATCTCATGCCTGCCATCCCAGCCACACTTTTCTGGGAGAGAGCCCCACTGTCTATTATGGGATTTACTTTTGAGTAAATATACATAGGATTGGGCTCCAAGGCTGCAATCCCAGCCACACTTTCCTGGGACGGAGCCCTAGTGACTATAATGGAGTTATTTCTGAGTAGACATGCATAGGATTGGGCTCTTTGACTTCTTGGAAACCTCAGATTTGTATCTTAAGGCTGCAATCCCAGCCACACTTTCCTGGGAGGGAGCCTTAGAGCACAATCCTAACCATGTCTACTCAAAAGTAAGCCCCATTGTGTTCAAAGGGTCTTACTCCCAGGAAAGTGTCTTTAGGGATTGCAGCCTTATTGAATATAATGGGACTTACTTTTGAGTAGACATGCATAGGATTGGGCACCTCAGATCTCAAGGCTGCAGTCCTATTCACACTTTACTGGGAGAGAGACCCACTGGCTATAATGGGAGTTACTTCTGAGTAGACATCCATAGGATTGGGCTCTCAGGCTGCAATCCTATTCACACTTTCCTGGGAGGAAGTTCCACTGAATGTAGTGGGAGTTACTTCTGAGTATACATGCATAGGATTGGTCTCTCAGTGGATTCCTCTCCAAGCTGCGCAACCCAAGAAGGATTGCCAACCATCCAGGATTTATTGGCCAGGTGACACCCCAAAGCCATCTTGGAAACTCTAACTGGAGACTCCAGGCCAGGGATTTCCAAAACTATACTGGGGGAAAGGGTTTCCAAGAATAGCCCCTACCCTATAATTTTCAAGGTGCTTGAAAAACCCACATCTGAAAGGAGAACATTTCCTGCAATTCTAACTACATTTCCCTGGGAGTAAGTACTACTGAACACAATGGGACTTACTTCTGAGAAAACATGCCTAGGATTGTGCTGATTGTCTTCTGGAACATGCCTTCCCCCTTCTCCTCAGGGAATCAGGTAGCACTCAATCAGTGATTGTCAGCTACTGTGCCATGGCACTCTGGTGTGCTGCGGATAGTCCATGTGTGTGTCACGGGGGTCATTAATTAGTAGGTCAGTGTAGGGTTTGAGCTCCTGGCAGCAACATGGTGTGCCTTGTCAATGGTCAAAAAACTGATGATGTTCCTTGACAATCTGAGAGCCTTGTCAGTGTGACATAAAATGAAAAAGGTTGAAAATTGCAGTTCCAGATTCTCTGGACCAGCTTCTTTGGATTAAATATAACTTTGATTGATAGGGATTTTGTGCTGCTACTACAAGAACTGTTTTATAATATCTCTCATTCATTTAGTTTACAGAGATAATCCACTAAAAGTTTTCTTGTCCTGCCATAGCCTCTAGAAAAGATTTACCTGTCATGGGTCCTCCCTACCAATCGTTCAGTTTTGCAACAGCATTCCAAACACGATATTTTATACATAGTTATACACATTGGTTTTGTTGAGAAGAAGTACCATAAGCAAGTTGTAGAAGCTAAGCATGTAAATCTACATCTAGGTTTTGTTTACTGGTCCACATGGATAAGGACTGTGAGCATCTTAGACCCTGTTGGGCATGTCTGTACAAGTCTTTCATTGAGTACATCATGCAGATAGCCTGCTTTGTGCAAGGAATAGCATCTATATAGCAAATGCAGTTTCTGTGTGTGTGCCGCCATCCCCTGCAGTGTTAACAGGGAAACAAAATAGAATACTATTATCCAAAACAATCAAATATATGAACCCTACCGGGCAAGTGGAGAATATATGCCTTTTTAGCAAATTTTGCCTCTTTAGGAATCTTGTATTGTTGTCTTGCAATTCTTGAGATCTTTTGATTCAGAGAAGGGGAAGTAATTGAAAATTAGTATGTATTTTGTGAAACGGGGGAAAAAAGGATGCAGCTCAGTTATTATTATATAGATTTGCACAAAGTGCACAGTTTATTCCAAATATCTGATTTCGGTTTATGAATTTGGATTATGTTTTTCATAAAATAGAGCACCATTTGATTTGTGGCTATTCTTATGCTTTCTTAGTAATTGAAGGGCAAGTTCTTACTAATCTGATTGCTTCTTCTCTAGTAAAAACTGAGTTTTGGTTACAATCATGTGCTGTACACAAAGTCAAATATGTCAGGAAATCACATTCCAGGCTGTGTATTCCATGAAAAACATACAGTGCAATCCTAAGCTTGTCTACTCAAAAATAAGTCCCATTGTGTTCAATAGTACTTTTTCCAGGAAAGTGTGGTTAGGATTGGAGACATAGGCTGCAATCCTGAAGACACTTTCCTGGGAGTAAGACCCATTGATCACAATGAGGCTTACTTTTGAGTAGACATGGTTAGGATTGTGCTGATATGGTGAAATCCAGAGTAACTATGGGGAGTCCTTGCTCCAGAGTAAGAACAAGTTACTCTGGATTGCAATATGAATTTCCCATAGGTTTTCACTAGGTGGTGCAGTAACTACGGGTGCATGTAATTTCTCTTACGTGCTCCCTTAGTTACTCTGGATTGTGCCCATAATCCAACTTCTGCACTACTGAAATTCAAATCATATGTTTGGAATAAATTCTTACTATGTGATTTTTACATAAATTAACACAAACTGTGTAATTGATAACAGAGTTGCACTGTTACCGATATTACTTCCCTTGTTTAGACTGCCTTCTCTGAAGTCCTTTTTCCCTTATAAATGAGATTATCCTTTTTCCAAATACTGCAGGGTGATGGCCCTAGTTTCTCCCCTCATTTTGTCATCCTAACAACAGGCAGATGAGTCTGACTGTGACTGATCCAAGGTCACCCAGGTAGCTTCATAGCTGATTGCATATTTAAACCTGAATCTTCCTAGTCTAACTCTCAAACCATTACACCATTCTGGTTCTTTTCACGTATTCCAGTGACACTGTCCTCACTAGTGCCATATTTTTTCCAGTTTGAACAGTCAGGCCAGCCAGCCAAATTTGGCCAGACCTTCCTACTTGGAGCCTTGGATTCTGAATGTTCTGTTGGAGTGCAAAGAGAATGAAGCCAGAGAAGAAGGGCAGCTAGGCCACATCCTAAAGGTGAGTGCAGACTAAAAGCAATGTTTAGGAAACTAAGAGCACAAGTCTAACCATGTCTACTCAAAAGTAAGTCCTGTTGAGTTCAATGGGTCTTACTTCCTGGAAAATGTCTTTAGGATTGCAGCCTAACTGTCAAACACAGGATGGGCTTCCTTTCAATGACCAGCCAAATGATCCTGTGATTCAGGCATTTGTGATTCAGCTTCTTTTATCTGTGGAATAGGGAGCAGGGGTGGTGTGACTTGAAGTCATGCCTGACCCCAGCTGAGATCCTCAGCTCCTTTTTGAAACACAAACCCTTACTGTTCACATGATGCCTTGAAACCCAAAGTGTGGGGCTTCCAGTTTCATTTCAAACCCACTCTTTTGTGTTTCAGGGTTGTGTGAGGAGCAGGTAAAATACACAAGTTCAAGTTAACACAAAGCAGAATCTACTTTGAACTTACTCCAGTGCAAAGCAGAGCATTTTTGGATTGAGAGATGGCAGCTGCAGATTTGGGACTAAAGGCATCCCAAATTCATTGCCTTCCTCAACCCCTCACAATCTGCTGCTGATGCAGCCCTTGTATTGGCAAGTGGGGGGGGGGGCAAGTCACTCTGCTCTCCTGCCGGGCACAGAGAAGAACATCCACCCTGAGCATAAGCCTTGTTGACTATTGTGTGTCTTATAACTACAACTGCAGTTATTGTTAAATGCCTGTATCTTATTGGTCCTTGCATCCTTGATTCATACTCCTCCAAGAACTCTGTGTTCTCCAATAACAGTCTCTTGAAAACACCAAGGATATGGCTTCCTGTGTTTGTTCTTTTTCCTTGGCAGCACCCTGTGTTTGGAATTCACTGTCCCTAGATATTCATATGTTACCATTTTTCACTGTTTTGGAAAAACATCTTAAGACACAATTTTTTTCCAAGACCTTTCTTAATCTGCTGTGCTTTTAGTAAATACCTTTTTGGACTCTTTTTCTCCAGTTCCCTTCCTCCCACCAACTTATGTGTTTGTGTAATTAGACAGTAGCTTGCAGAAGGACCTTGTCACTGTTTATTCATTTCATTCTCCCCCCCTTTTTGATGCTTAAGAAATAATATTATTGTTCCCGTACATGGGAGAAGTGCTTCATCCAAGATGGTGCCTGATGAAACATATGAATGCATCATCTTAAAATGAACTATACTTTTTCTTAATTCTTTTTTTTAATGGAAATGTGTGTGGGTACAATTCACTTATTGAGTAACTAGAGTTTTGTATTAGTTGAAACTTAAATTGATGGCCCTGAGTATAACAATTTTTGCTTTCCTACTTTGTTTATCCTTACCATGGCTTGCAATGCAATCCCATTCATGTCCATTCTGAAGTAAAATCCCATTGTGGTCAAAAGGAGCATACTCCCAGGAAAGTCTATAAAGGATTACAGCTTTAGAGCTTAGAACAGGGGTGTTCAAACCCCGGCCTGGTGGTCAGATGCAGCCCACAGCAAGACCCTCCATGTGGCCCACGGACAAAAGAATTGTAATATATCCAATACACTCTTATAATTAAATACATGTACATTTATTCAAATTTGAAATGTAAATTATATGGCCTCCTCACACCGTGTCAGAGAGATGATGTGACCCTCCTGCCTAAAAATTTGTACAGCCCTGGAGAGATGCATGGAGACATGACAAATGCAAATCTAAATGAGAAAAAGAGAACATAACTTCCAAATTGTTTTATTGTTTTTATCAAATGTTTTTAGTCTGCATGTTTTAATTGTCTCAGTTTTTTATTTAATCTAATTGTATTTATCTAAATGTAATTGTATTTTAATTGTGTTTTAATCTGTATTTAGGATCTGTTTTAATGGTGTTTTGTTGTTTTCCTGATGTTAGCCGCCTTGAGCTCTTGTAGGGGAGGAAAGGCGGGATATAAATTAAATAAATAAATAAAATAAATAAATTGCTAGATTTCTGTTTTTCCCCCTCCTTCAAAAGAATGGAAGACTAGTTTGGCTTCTGTTTCTCCCAAGTGTTGGAAATACTTGACCTTTTTGCTTTGTCCCCCAAATTTGTTACTAGGTTGTGAATGAATCACAAAGCCTGCATCATGCTGTGCAGCACCCAGCAGCTATCTTGCACATTGGAGATGGACGTTGCTATATACAAGTGGTTGTTACGGCCAAAGCTGCTCAGATGTCAAAATGGTATGCTTCCCTTTTTTGCTCTTTTTCTAATAGAGTAAAAGTGATTTTGGATCCTGTTCTGTGCTGTAGTTTGGAAGGTCATGGGGGTCTGGTGAACGCATTGGCAATGCAAGGAAGCAACAATGATGCACATTCATGTGTCTTTTGTGCTATATGAGAAATTATTCATTGCTTAGGCACAGTGTTGCAAGAATGCTCAGATGCAGACAAGAAGCACTCTCCCTAGGAGAGTTAATTTCAAAGTTTTGAATTTAGATCTGGTTTATGTTTATCAGTGGTTGTTTTAAGTCTCCAGTTTGGTTTTGGTCAAGATACTACAGTACCTATGACAAGTAGAATTGATCCAGGTTCTTTTTCCTGTTTCCAGTTTTTTTATTTGGTTTTTGAATATAGATACAGGTAAAGGAAGTCTGGGAATTACAACGAGAAATAGGGTAAAACATAGGATTACACACATAAGGGCCTCTGAGAAGCAGCCAAGTTCCAATTTCAAATCCAAAAATCATTTTAAACATCAAAATAGCCAAATAGCATACATATCGACATCACAACCCATTTAGGTAAAATACAACTTTGCATTTTACTAATCATTATAATTCTAACACTTTCTTCAAAGTGTTTAATATTTGTTCTTACTCCATTTAATATTAAACAAGAAAACCCAGTTTAATTATATCCAAATAAAACCTCTTACAGTTCATTTATTACTGGTTCATTTCCATACAAACGAAGAGGAAAAGGGAAAACAAAAAAGTCTTAAGTTTTCCCCTACTTGGTTCAATGAATAATCTCGTGTGAAACCAAATGGTATACTTAAAGCGCTCAGATGCTGTATATCAAGCCCTCTATCACAATGCAATCATTAATCTTAGTGGCCAATTGACCTGTTTTTATCTCAGAAGACTGGCATAAGGAAGACTGATTTGAAAAGAGCATCCCCTTGTAGATCAATTATTTCATAATCAATTGGCTAATTTCATTCAATTCTTGTACATTAGCTTTCCCCTTATTTAAATTAATCGTTAATTTCTTGAAAAAATAATTGACCTTCTCTCTGACCATTTGAGAGCCACAATTTCAAAACCCAAATCCTCACATGCCAACATAATATTAATCTTGCAGTGGAAAACCACCTATCTTTATCTGAAAAGGTTAGTGTAAGTGGGAGGAATTCTAAGAGAGTGCTCCCATTTCGTTCAAAAAGAAAAAACCAACTTCTTTCACACGTCATTTTTATATTCGAACAGTTCTCAAGAACATTTTATAAACAAACACCTGCATTTAATCAGTCTCAGACATAATAACACAAGATAACAGTCCTAGCCACACCATCTTAAATTCAAAATTCCCAGCACTTAAACTTTCTTTAATCTTAATAAAGATTAACGCTCAATTCCAAAGCCTCATAATAAAAGTCTATGTTTTTTCATACCACTCTGAACCTCAACTAAATCTTCAAAGTCAACACTCTATTTTCATTTTATATCCTCATACCTCCTTTTGCCTTCCAGTTAACATCTTATTATTATTAAGAGAAAAAAGAAGGTAAAAAAGGAAACTTATCACTCATTTTTCCTATAAACAATTTTATACTTTCAAACCCTAAACTTCTTCCCCGCCATTTCCCTCAAAATTACCATCAACTTTCCCAAGTCTTATCAGCAAAAATAATTAAATTTAGAGATGCTTGACATTCTTCAGGTAACAATCTTAAAAATACCAACTCCAAGACTCAAAAAACCTATAACATTCTAACAATTTAAAAATAACCCAATAATAATATCTCATTCTTTCTAAAAACTTCTACATAAACTCAAATCATATTTTAAATTAATCACATTTTAAAACTTTATTCTGATTGCAAAAGAAAAATAACAGATTTGTAACATACAATTTATGGATAACTAGCAAAAACGTACCCACGTTGCGAGAGTAACTTCCCCATACAACATCCCCCCGTGCGCATCATCCCCCCGTGCGCAGCATCCCCTCCCTCCTAACAACATCCCCCAGTGCACCAGGCACTGAGCACCAAACTGGCTGTCTGTTATTCAGTCTCCCATGTTAAGTATAGGACAGAAACACGTTGCCCCCTTTTCAGCCCCTGAAGGGTTAAATTCTCCAGATGGTTCTTGGTGGGTGTTCAGGTGACAGAAGGAACTCCCAGAATTCCATGCTTCAGGCCCAGCAGTTGGGGCGGAATGTTGCTGAGTCAGCAATTCTCAATGCAAAGTATAGGGAGGAAAACGCATTGCGCCCCTTTTCACCCCCTTCTGGTTGGAATTTCAGAAAACTGGTTCTTAGTGCACCCCTCCGTCACGGAAGGAACACCCACCCCAAATTTCACACTTCTAGGCCCAGCGGTTTTGGCAGGGCGGTGATGAGTCAGTTAGTCAGTCAGTCAGTCAGTCAGTGAGTCAGTGACTTTTCTCTTTTATATATATAGATAATGTTTAACCTTTTTGCTTGTGATTCAACAAACAAATGATATGAAAAACAAGCTTCTGGTAGGGAAGTGCAACTTCTAGAAGGTGTTATGCCCTACATGAATAACAAAGGGCCATGCAAACACAAAATAGTTGCCAAGGGCATTTCGGGGGTGTTGAGTCCAAAAATGGCATTGATTTTTTCTGATTTTGACGTTGATTTGGGGGCTATGGCATAGCTACCTTATATGGCTGTTGATCCAAGCAGCTTTCTCTTGAAGAAGCCAACGCCATCATTTCATCATGATGAAGCTGCTTGAATTGGCATGTAAAATGGTTATTATATACCCCCAAAACTAGAGCTAATAGGACAAAACAATGTAAATTTTTTTATTCAACACCTCATAAATACCCTAGAATATTTATAAATTTTAAGATAAAAACTTCTGTGCAGGCCTGTATAACTAACTCCAAGAATATTCAGGTTTAATATTTGTAATTTATTAGGCAAATAATGTGCATGTGTGATCTTCTTTCTAAAACTTAACTCATCATTCCCTGCCTGAACTTTGCAAATCTTTAGAATTTCTAATTTTCTCTTTATTTGAAGAGCAGTGGAGAATGTGGTGGACATCACATACCCAACATTTTGTAAGCTCATCTTATTAAGCTCATTTTGTTAATCACAAAGCTTCTTGCAGCCATTCCTTGTGTTGCCTTTACCCTTACCCACATCCTTGTCTCTTTGTCTCTTTCTTAGCTTGTTGCCACGGTCTGGGTTCTCCAGCATCCTTGGCCATTTCATCACCCTGCAGAATTATAGGGTGTGCTTCAAGAAGGCAGCTAATGTGGTAAGGCACACAGGTTCTTGATATATGTGCTTATGAGAACCTGCATGAACTGCTGCCCATGTGGTTTAGGATTTAGAAAGATGGTACCCAAACTGTGAATATGGACCCATCACACCTGATTTTGGATGGGCCACCAAAAAGCGATGGAAATATCAGATAATTGCATCAAGCCCTGAGCTTGTTAAAAAAATCAGATACCGTAGCTGCCAATTACTCTGCAAAGAACTTGGCCTCTGCAATTTCCAAACATGTTAATATGCAGAAATTGGAGGTTCTTTTTCTTAATTACTATTATAAAATAAAATCATTTCCTTCTAGAGCTCCTTTTTGAACATTCTTGTAAACCAGCTATATGGGTTCCATTGGCATGTTGTTTTAAAAAGTAGATTCTGCTGCTAAATTGTTTGGGAACTGCTGATTTAGGACATTGCCTTAAATTGTCAGTCATGGGATTGTGCTGCAGAACAGGGTGACCATATGTCCTTTTTTCCCCAAGACATGTCCTTTTTTCCAAGACATGTCCTCTTTTGTAGCCCTGTGTCCTGGAAAAAATCTTCATTGTCCTCACTTTCCTTATGAGATGTAGCATTCTTCTCTGTGATTATAAAACTGAAAAGTCATTGACTTAGGCTACAATCCAGAGTAACTATGGGACCTTTTACACAGATGTAGTTACGGTGCCACCTATTGGAAACCTATGGGAAATGCATAGAGCAATCCAGAGTAAGTGCCTCTTATGTCTTTCCATAGTTACTCTGGATTGTAGGGTATCTGACTCATCAATGCCCAGCCAAAAGCGCCAGGCATTGAAGTGTGAAATTTGGGGAGGGTATTCCTTCTGTGATGGAGCCACCTACTAAGAATTGGTTAGGGAAATTCCAACCAAAAGGGGGTGAAAAGAGGTGCAACACTTTTTCCTCCCTATACTTTACATTGAAGAATCCCTGAATGATCATTGCCCTGCCCCAACCCCCTGAACCAGATGCATGAAATTTGGGGAGGGTGTTCCTTATGTGATGTGAGCACCCACAAAGATGTTGAGAAATTTAACACTTAAAGGGTTAAAAAGGGGTGCAATGTGTTTTTGTCCTATACTTCACATTGAAGACTGACTGATCAACATCCAGCCAATTTGGTGCTGGTGCCTGATCCATTGGGGTGAATGGTGTGCCATGAAGTGAGCGGTGTGCCAGCGCGGTGGTGGTGGGCATGGGGGAGATAATGCGCATGGGCATGTTGCACAATGGGGGATAGCATACAGGGGTATTTTACTCTCACATCGTGGGTACATTTAGCTGGTAATTAGTAAATTATATGCAATATGTCATACGCAATAGCTTTAAATTTAATAATAATATACTGCAGTGTTTGACATGAAAATATATGAGTGTTTTAGTTTTTATTTTGTCGTGTCCTACATTTTTTTCTTGGATGTCCTACATTTTGAAGGGGTCTTGTCCTCTTTTTTGTTTATGACATTTGGTCACCCTGGCTGCAGAAGGACTAGAAAATGGATCTTCAGAATGTATTTGGGAGTATCAACAGGCAGACCCCAATAAATCAGTTGGATGAGCTTAGGATGGCAAATATACAGCATGTAATTTCCTGGGCAAAAATATTTTTGGCTCAACCTAGCCAAAAACCTTCAAAGTACAATCCAGAGTAACTACAGGAGCACGTAAGAGACATTTACATCGACCTGGTTACGGCACCTCCTAGTGAAAACCTATGGAAAATTCATATTGAAATCCAGAGTAAATTGTTCTTACGTCGGAGCAAGGACTCCCCGTAGTTACTCTGGATTATGCCCATAATCAGCTGGCATATTTGCTCTCTTAAGCTTGTACCGCAATAGAATGAGATGGTAGCATGCAGTGTGAACATTTTTTAACATTAGCTTTTGAGGGTGGGTAAGGGTGTAACTGTCTTTAATGTAACCTGTTTTTATGGTGTATTCATGTGTTTTTAGTTGGTTGTGTATTGTCTTTTACCTGTCACCACCAATGGGCCATTAGTTTTTTTTTCATTTTGTCTGTAAACCGCTTTGAGAACTATTTGTTGAAAAATGGTATTTAAATAGTGAACAATAACAAAATAAAGTGGTTTGCATTCTCCTTCATATAGTTTAAAAAATCCACAAGGAAATTGGAATTAATAATAATAATAATAATAATAATAATAATAATAATAATAATAATAATTTTTAGCCACACTAGATGTTGTTTCAGGACCTCCAGTCAGAGCACGATACCATAGTCTTTTGAGACTGAAGGATGCCAATGAATAATAATAATAATAATAATAATAATAATAATAATAATAATAATAATAATAATAATAATAATAATTTTTAGCCACACTAGATGTTGTTTCAGGACCTCCAGTCAGAGCACGATACCATAGTCTTTTGAGACTGAAGGATGCCAATGAATAATAATAATAATAATAATAATTGGAGAAAATATCCTCTTACCTGTCCTGTGATAGCTTCTTTGTTGGGAATTTCTGTTTATTAACACAAGGAGCATTCAAAAATATGATTTTTCCACCTGTGGCTATTTTATCATCTCAGGACTTGATGAGTTTAATCCATTGCATGAGTCTCTCTTAGGAGACCAGGTTTTAGTAAGCCAGGTGTCTTGGTGTGCCAAAGTCTGGCTTAACAAAGGCCAGGCAAAGGGAGGGAAGAGTCTGTGAGGTGTTTATTTTTCTTCCCCACCCCAAAACTTTGGTTCATTGAAATGGTCTTTTTGGGGGAAAGAAGGGAAGTCTTTCACCTGGCCTTTAACTAGAGAGAGACACACACAGCCCCAAGAAGGAGGGGAAAGAGGCATGTGAAGTTGTGTTGCTTGGCACAGGTTGCTGTGAAGATAAAATGGCACTGGGGTTCCTTGAGTAGAAAAGATATACATGATGAAGAGGCTTACACAAGACATATATATCTATATACCTCTATATATCAAACTCATGCCTCATTTATATGCCTCGTGTATGTGTGTATATGCCTCGTGTGTATATATCAAGCACATATCGTATATAGCTCATGTATATGCCTCATACACAAACACACACGAGGCATATATGTGCTTGATATATATACACAAGGCATATACATGAGGCATATATTATCTTTATATCTATATATGATATATAGATATATGAGATATCGATATCTCGACAGAGATAGAGATATCGATATATTGATAGAGATATCGATAGAGATAGATAGATGCATATACATGCTTGATAAATATACACAAGGCACATACATGAGAAGGAAAAGTCAAAATGTTCAAATTGGGGAAGGTGAGGGCACTATTGCCCATCTCCAAATTGCCACTTCACCCCACAGCTTTTTAAAAAGAATAAAGCCATTTCTGCCCTACATGTTACATATATGCAACATGGCCAATTGTGGGCTGGGCAGAAATGGCTGAAAGAGAAAAAATGGGGAGTTCCAGTCAATAGAACTTCCATATTCACTGGAATGCTGAGGTGTGAGGGGGGACAAGTGCCCTGATGTGCCACCCAGGGGTGCCACCATTGCAGCACCCTGCCACCTGTTTTAAACAGGATTTCACTGGCCTTATGAGGGAGGGAACTCCTGAGGCCTCCTGAGGGCCTCAAAATGGCACTTTTGGTTTTTCTTAAAAAGCAGAATTAACATTTTTAGGCCTTCCGGAGGCCGCAGAAGGCATACAGATGCACCCATGGAAGTGGAATGGCATGGAGGGCAACACTTTGTGGTCCTGGCTCTTGGTGACCTGGGGGCCAGGAACACAGTTGTTATGTTATGTATTAGTTATGTATATATGTATATAGTTATGTATGAGAGCACAATCCTAACTATGTCTACTTAAAAGTAAGCCCCATTATGTTCAGTGGGTCTTACTCCTAGGAAAGTGTCTTTAGGATTGCATCCTTAGTTATGTTATGTATTAGTTATTTCATATTCTCTGTTAAACTGCTTTGTGAACTTTTTGTTATAAAATAAAATCATTTCCTTCTAGAGCTCCTTTTTGAACGTTCTTGTAAACCGGCTATATATAAACCGCCTGCTATATATAAATACTGTTGATTGATTGAATTGTCCAAACGTCCTCACAAAACCATTCTCCCATATCAGTATTGAAGTGGGGGGGTCATGTTTTCCTCAGATATGGTAGACATTTCTGAGGAAAGCATGACACTCCCCCCATCCAGGGTGACCAACCAAAAAAGATGGCATAACCACAAAAGACGACAAAGCCCACCAAATTGTAGGAGACCCAAGAAAAATGGAAGGCTTGACAAAATAAAGCTAAAAACATCTATGTAATTCATGTGATTAGTTTAAACACTATATTTGATACTATTAAATTTAAACCTGTTACATATAATTTATTACATATGTGCTGCAATCCTAAAAACACTTTTCCAGGAGTAGGCCCCATTGAATACAATAGGACTTCTGAGTAGATGTGCTTAGGATTGCACTGATAATGTAGTAATTACAAGAAGGATACATACTGCCTGCTGTCAAGAAAAAGGAAGACAAAGTTTTTTTTCTAGGATACAGGGCTAAAAAGGGGGACATATACTGGAAAAGGAGTACATATGGCCTCCTCACATAACTTATGTTGTCCCATAAGTTATGTTAAGGGAGACATAACTGTCTCCCATCAGTACTGATAAAGGACAGGGGTCTCCAAACCCCGGCCTGGAGGCCAGATGTGGCCCTCAGTGAGCCTCAATGTGGTCCCTGGCAAGACCCTTCTATCCAGTCTGTGCTTGCTAAATATACATGAGGCATATACATATCCTTGGGCAAGTCTTGGAATCCACTCCAATACATTCTTATATGTAAATTTATGTAACTTTCTTCATATTTGAAATGTAAATTAGTTTTCTGGCCCCCAAAACAGTGTCAGGGAGATGATGTGGGCCTCCTGCCAAAAAGTTTAGAGACCCCTATATAGGAGAAAGGTCTTGTGAAAGAAGCCTCTTGTGTTTTATGTTTTCTGGAAAGGAAAAAAAAAATAATGTAACTTCACTAGTGAAAGTGTCTTACTATTGGGAGCTGGTGTAGTGGCTACTAATGAGAGTGGCTTTGAAAGACCTGAGTTCAAATCCTTGGTCATTTTGCACATTGGGTAAATTTGGGCCACTTGTTCAACTTAACTGTCGAATAACATATGGTGGTGTTAAGGATAAAGGAGGAGGAGACATTAAATAGTCCTTCATGAAGTCATAGAATGAACCTCATCTTGTCATACGAAATCAATGTAGTTGTAGCATTTTGGGATAAGCAATATAACGTTAAAACATGGATTGGAAATGATACTTTTTACTTAAGTTTGCATGGGGTGGTCCAACTTGGGAGTGTGGCTGCTGGCAAGATAATGCTTTCTCATGCAATTTTTGCACTGAAAATATCCCCTTTCCAATGTTTTGCACTGAAAATATACCCCCTTCAATCTTGGGGCACGTAGTTGATTTATGGAGTTATTTTGGACTGAACTCTGCTTGGGCATCATGCATCTGACTTCTACTCTGTCCCTTACAGGAAGAGTGTAAATTCTACCTTGTGCTTGATTGTTTCTGTGTTACACCCGTGAAGAGGCAGAGAATGACTCAGCAGGACTGGTGAGATATATCAATCCTTTTAGCTTTTGTTGTTGTTGCATGTTTTGGATGCTATATGTGTGGTGGGGACTGGAGTGAGGGAATGGGATAGCAGATCTTGAATGAACCTGCTTTATATTTAAATTTTCATTCAACCAGGAAAAAAGAAATACTGCAAAACATCAGAATTAATTCTGTGGTTTTGTTTTAGCTTTTCTCCTTGCCCCCACCTTGTTTAATTGTGGATCTTGGAACCATTGGCCATAGAGAGAGGGAATGGGAACTATTTGGATAGCTATTGGCACGCTATGCATATCCACCGCCTCCTGTGGCTTGCTACTGGCCCAGTTCTTTCCCCGTCATTTTCACTATTTGCTTGTAAGGTGAATGCAGTAGGTGACTTCCTTCCTTCCTCACTGCCATTGATGGAAATTGCTTCAGTTGCCTATATGTTACTGTGGTAGACAGTTCAAGATTTATGTGTGTGTGTGTTTTTTTTAAAAATAGTAATCAGGAACCATCAGTGCTGAAGAAGATAAAAGAACTATGGCAGTAAGTACATGTCCCCAAATTGCTTTGTCTTACTTGAAATATGAGTTAGTTGAAATCTTACTGATAAAAATTTATCAGAGGAAGCACACAGTTTATAAATGGCAAGAAAGGACATAAGCATAGTATGAGATCCTACATGGCATAGTGGTAAAATGTAGACATAGGGTGCAATCCAGAGTGACTATGGGGAGCCCTTGCTCCGGTGTAAGAACAATTTGCTTTGGATTGCAATATGAATTTCCCATAGGTTTTCACTAGGTGGTGCAGTAATTATGGGTGCATGTAATGTCTCTTGCGTGCTCCTGTAGTTATTGTAGGGTAAATGTAGGGAGACTTGGTTTCAGATCCCAACTTGGCCATGAAGCTCACCATTGAATGTTGGGTTATCCATAACATATGGCCTAATACATTGCAGAGTTGTGAAGATAAAATTGCAGGTGGAGAGGAGCTTTGGGGATTACAATATCAAGAGGATTTTGCAAGTCTGTTGTAGGGTTTAACTCTTGATTCTATTTTGTTTACATGTTTTAGGAGAAGCTTTGTCCTGCAGTCTTGTCCCAGCTCAGGTAAGGTACAAAGAACATAATAAACATTTTGTTTTTATGAAATATTTATGCATTCCTTAAACTCTCCAAAGGTGCAGATGTCATACATCCAGTGCCCCAACTCCACTTTTAAAACAGCCTTTACAGAAGTAATTGGCATTTGGAATAAGGGAGAATTATGTTTGCATTGTTTTCATTCTTTTGACTTAGGCTTTGGAAAATTTAAGCTGAAAGAGACACAAAATGGTTCCCATTTTCTTATTGCAAAATTGCTTTCTCATTTTTTCTTGCAGCACATTTTTTAAATCTTATTTTAAAAAATTTGCTTGCATAAAAAGCCTGATGTAAGCATTTTTCATATCCATTTAACTTTATTGTGGAATATTGTGGGACTCATTAGCAAGCTGGGTGGTGCAAGTGGCTAAAACACTGTGCCTGTTAACCAACAGGCCAGGGTTTGAGACCCGGGTTGGCCCCACAAGACAGGGTGAGCTCCTGTCCTTAGCCCAGCTCTGCGACGCCAGCTGGATCCAATCGTATTGGCTCTGCCTTTCCATTGGACTAATTCAGTGGCGTGGAGAGGGGGGATCTGCTGCTTGGGTAACAGCCTATCCTCCATAACAATCTAACCCAGGCTTTCGTGCTTCGCATGCAGCGTATGCAGCGCAGAGCACGATACCATAGTCTCTCAAGACTGATGGAGGCCTGCTTTAATTAGCAAGCCAAGCACCAAATGACACAGGGCACAATCCAGAGTAACTATGGGGAGTCCTTGCTCCGGAGTAAGAACAGGTTACTCTGGATTGCAGTATGAATTTCCCATAGGTTTATATTAGGTGATGCAGTAACTACGGGTGCACGTAATGTCTCTTATGTGCTCCTATAGTTACTCTGGATCGTAGCCACAATGAATTGACTCATCTTTACAGTCCAACCTTTAAAAATAAGCAGCTGTGAGTGGGGCAGAGATTTGGATCTAGACTGGAAGTGTACTGGACAGCAACAGATTGTGTGTGTGTTCCCCGCACATTTGGAGTAAAAGTCCTTCCATGGAGTTAGCTACTTGTCTCTGGTGTCTATTTATGAATTTTAGGGGTTGTGTGAAAACCTATGCATGGGAAAGTGTTAACAATCTCCTCCTTCCTGTCCATCATGGTACTGGGTCAGGCTCAGCTAATTTTAATATTATACATAAATCATTTCCATTTTAAACCCAGCCCTAGAAATATTGTCAGCGTGGCTTTTTGTGTAGTTTGGCCTTGGCATTCCATTTACTTTTTATGTTTTCCTGTGAAGAACCATCATCTGTTTCTGAAATACTGAGAGAGATAAAGCAAGATCAGCTCAGCACCTTGAAACAAAATGTCGAGGCTTGCCTTAATATGTTGGATGCTGAGGAGCTGGCTGCATATCCTGACACCAAATGGCAGGTGGAACACCAGCAAGATAAGGTCTGTCCTAACATGCTTTCTGTGCCCTGGCTATGATATATTGGCCGAAATATTAGGGACCCAAGGATGGGAAGGGATACAATTGCCTTCTAGTGAGGGCAGAATTAAGAACATAAAGTTTCTAAGTAGTCAGGTCTTTATCCTTCATAATTAAGTGGATGCTGACTCTTTGTCTCAGAGCTATGGATGTGATGCAGTTTCTGTACTGTATGTATTTGGTGCAGATTAACACTTTTAAGGTTCATTCTCTTGTTTAATTGCAGATTTGAGGAACTTATAGAGGGGTCATTGGGAATATGTGACTCTAATATGGAGTATGTAGGGAGCAGAAACTAGATAATAATTCTCATTTCAGGTGCATCAAGACACCTTCACAGTCCCGGGGAAGTTCCTAGCCGTCAGTGAGGACAATGAGGAAATGCCACGCAAGTCCTGTTCATCAAGTAAGAGTAAGCTATTATAGTTTAATACTGACCATGGAAGAATGTTAGGTTGCAAAAGATCTTTATAGAGGCTTTATAGAAAGTTATGGCAGATTCTATAGTTTTAATAGTAGTTCATAATAGTGCTATAATTTTAATGGCAGTTCATAAGTTATATGGCTTGGGTCTGGATTACCTGAGGGACCGCCTGCATCCATACAATCCAACCCGTTACCTAAAGTAATCTGGGGGCAGCCCTGCCTACTGTGCTGCCACCTAAAGAAGTAAGGGGAGTGGCAGCTAGGGGCAGGGCCTTTTTGGTGACTGCTCTCCATTTATGGAATTCTCTCCCCCTGGAGCTGAGAACTGGTCCCTCTCTTCAAAGTTTTCGGCACGGCCTGAAAACCCTCCTCTTTATTAAGGCTTTTAACTGATGCTGGTTGTTTTTAATCTTGTCTCTTGTTTTTAAATGGTTTTTAGGTGGTTTACCACTGCTGTGTTTTTAAAATGTTTTTATGCTGTTATAGTTTTTTAATGATTTTTATGTATTGTTTTATCCATTTTAAACTGTATTATGATAGTAATTTTGTCTGTGATAAGCTGCCTTGATTTCCTTCGGGAAGAGAGGCGGGTTTAAATGAATAAAATAAAAATAGTAAGGAATAGCAAAGGTGTATTGAAGGACAAATGTGTTTGCTGTTGTGGTCAGAATTTGTGGCTAGGGTCCCTAAGACAGCAGCACAAGACCCTGCTGTCTTAGGGTCCCTAGTATAAGAGGGGACTGTATAGTAAGTCATCTTTAGAGATGAGAAGACGCTAGATGCTGATGGTTCCCACTGTCCCAACACTGCTGGATTTCCAAAGGGGGTTGCTGTGGATGTTGTCATCTTGTTGCTAAATTCTTCTGCTGTTAAACACTGAACCCAAAAGGCTGTTGCTCACTTGGTGATCATATTATGCTTAATACTTTATATTATGCCAAATACTTTCATATTATGCTTAATACTTCATCCATTATCAGATACCTTGAAAAATATTAAGGGCTAAACAAATACTGAAACAAGAATTAGGTAAATTAAGGTAATTGCATGATTTTGTTTTGTATCCATCATGTGCATGTTGATTTTTGTGGTTGAAGAATTTGGAATCTACTTCTAAGCATAGCAAAACAGATGAATTTTCTTCTAATTACTGTAAATAAGATCTGCTTTTGCTGTGTTTCTCGGTATACTGGAGAGCACAGATTAAGTGGATGACTCTGATGCATGTGCCCAGTGATACTGAACTTTTTATTTTATTACAGAGCCTCCTCTACCTGTTGTTGATACTGATGAACATGGTCAAGATGATGAAATTAGTACTATATCCTTCTTCAGCGGTGGGTACCAATAATTGTCTTTTTTGTTTTACTTGGCAGAGCCATGTTTGACTTTTCTGTTGGGGAGGTTAGGATTTCCACTGTGCAAGCAGTGAGGGAGAGATGCTATCCAAATTTCTGCTTGGTTCTTATAATTCACAATCACCACTCTTGCTCTATGTGTACATGAGAGGATGATTAAAGCTTCTGTTCCTGGTTTGTTGTAACTCAGTATTTTCCATTTTGACTGAACCTTGGAAACTGTGGATTGTACAAACCAAAGTAATTCATAAGCCTGGTTCAGATACAGTGGAAAACTGTGGTTCATAACAAACTAGATACAGAAACTTTAATTCCTTTTGCACATGAGGAGGAGCATACAAAACTGAGGCTGCTCTTACTCTTAACAGCAAACATGATTGGAGCCAGATCTGCTGAGGAAGTTCAGTTTCTTTAATTCAAGTAATTCAAAACTGGTTGATTTGCTTACATCCTTCATGCTCACTTTCAGTAAGTCAGATGCATCCAAGACTTCCTTGCTATCTTAGGCTGAAATTTTGTAGCACGAGTATTTTAATTATCACATTGAGAAAAATCTGGTACTTTTCTTGACAGGTATTACTTGACAGGGGTTAAATATCACTTGTGAATGACTTTTCACACTTGGGCTAGAGTGTCAAGGATCATCCATTCTCGTTACGTGTCTAGTTAGGATATTGGGTAATGCACCCAATGCACCCAAGCCTGAATGTGGGCAGGTCAAAGCAATTCCCTATAAAGCCGTCACTTGAGGGCCCAACATCACTCTTGCTTTTCCTCTTCATAACACATGCTCATTTTTGAGATCTACCAGATCAGATTTTTAGATCAGATCTATTGAAATAGGATCTCAAACCACACTGGATCCAGTTCTTGGTTGTTTTCTTGAAGATAACTTACCAGGATCCTTTGCAACATTTGAGTGTCCATCACTATTAATTATATGCTGACTTTGGGATGTGCTGCATCTTTCTCTGGCCTTTTGAATTGATGCACTCTAATTTTTGGACAGTGGGCTCTGAAAATGTTGATGACACATTGGAAAACCCTTGGGACGTATTTCCAGGAATGACACTGACCTCTTCCAGTGGTGAGTGCTGGCATTGTACTACTGTGTATCCTTGGGGACAGAGTAACTTTTCTGGTAAGGTTGTGTGTCATAGTATTTGAAAATAAGAGTGTGTATGTGTATTTTTGGTTTGGCAGAAATGTCCGACACCCCACCCAGCCTTCCTCCTATCCAGCAGATGCAGCTGGCTACTACTGCAGAGGAAGAGGCAGCTGAACAGTTCAACAGTTGCACACCAGATTTCCTAGAGTCTCGTGACTGTGTGCCCCAGTGTAGTTCTTCTCAAATGGCACCAGTGGAGAAGAAAACACCTTCCCCATCTCTGCTTCCTTCTCATAGTGACGAATATCTCAAAGAACTTGTCAGGCAGGAATCTAGACTTGCTGCATATCACACCAGCAAAATTTCAGATACTGATGAGAGTATTCCTTGTGGCCAGATATTGAGAAGTTCACATTCCCAAGCTAATGCGTGCCTTCTCTCTTCTGTCCATTCCACTGTTCCAAGTAACTTATCACTTGGGCCACTGTCTGAAAATGCATCTGAAAACAATCCAGCCTGTTTACAGGGTCAGAAGATGGTGAGAGGAACCAATGAAAAACTATTGGAAAACCACAGGAAATGTGCAGCTAAAAGGAAATGGATAATTCAAGATGAGGAGGAACCTACTGAAACATCTTCAACCAGTGTTAGTCAGAGAGCCCTGCAGCAGCCTTCCTCTGTGAACAAGCTAAATGGAAAGCTGATAGCTTGGAAGCGTCCTCAAAATTTTGTGAGCACCCCTAAGAAGAGCGGGATGCAGGAGCCTCAAGTCCAACAACAGCAAGCATCTGACCAGGTCAGGTGTTCAGAGATACTTGTAGAAAAAGGGAAGAAGCGGGTAGCAACAGAAGTTGCCCCTGGAAGACCAGGGAGTTGCTGCTGTGTCCACTGTGGAGCCCCACAGCAGGTAAGCTTTGTGATCCAGGCAAAAGACAATAGTGGTCATTAATAAAGCTCTTTGATTTATGGCTAGAACACTCTCAGAAGGTGGTACTCCATAAAGTGATCTAAGGCCTGAGAAAGCCTTTATACCCTCAGAAAAACTCTCAGATTTCCTATATGTTTGATTTTGCTACTAGGCAGAGTTGCTCCAGTGATTTGGAGCCACCATCTCTCCACTGTCTTACCTTCTTCCTGCAGAGAAGTTTGCAAAAGTGGCCTGCAAATTTCAAAAAGTAGAATTGTTGAGTAGAAATTTTAAAAAGGTAGGAAATTGGGTTCTGATTCAGCCTGTTTCTCCTGCTTCCTTCTAGGAGTGTGTGGCAAGAACTCTTTTCGAATTTACAAACAAACCACCAACACCTGAAATCTGCACCCAAGTAAGCTCTACAAGGTTAGTGTCTCTTGCAGCTAGTAGTAGAATTTGGTGCACATGAGAAGCTGATACATTTATGCTGCAATCCTAAAGACAAGTTCCTGGGAGTAAGACCCATTAAACAAAGTGAGGCTTACTTTTGAATAGACATGGTTAGGATTGTGCTCTAAGCTGTTAAAAGTTTTCTTGGCTTGGAATTGAGAGGAATCATGTCAACTGCCGTCAGACCAGATAAGCAAAACCTATGAAGAGCTTCCATTTACTCTTGTCAATGCATATTGCCATGGGTAGGGACCTGCATAAGGTGAGGTTATTTTTCCTAATAAAGGGGTGTTATCCTTTGTCAGGAAAAATAACCTTGCCTTTTGCAGGTCCCTAGCCATGGATAAGCAAGTACTGTTCTGCTCAGATTATTTTAAAAAGTAAAAATTGGATAAAACTCCAGTTTCAGGGTAGAGGGCTATCTCCCATCTGGCTTTGGTGTCTATACAGATTGTTTCAAACATATGCACACTTGCAGAATTTAAAATCTTTAGTGCAGATTTTAAACCCCTTTCTTGGAGTACTCTGTTTTGTAAGTTCTTCATAATGTCATAAATTTGTTCTGCTCACAGTGGGGAATTGTTTATCCTCGTATCCTGCAATTCCATTTTTAATCATCTTCTATTTTTACTTTACAGGATCTCAAGAGCACTGCTGGGATGGGCAGGTTGGGTTTTCAGCAGCACGAAAAAGCAATAGTCTTCACCATCTATTCCATGTGTATCTCAGGTTGGAATGTCTCTCGTTGCCTTTGTTTTCTTTGTAATTTTCATAAGAAAAATTAATTTTTGATGAACTTTCTTGATATTTAACAGCACACCAAAAGAGCTAACTTGACAAATATTTGCTACAGAATAAACAATTTTGGAAGCAAAGCTGAAAGCTAGTGTAAACCTTTTTATTCCAGATAACCGTTTGTAGGGGACAAAGTATTAAACCCCCATAATCTCCCTATTTTTAGTGCTGTCTGTTTTTAAAGAAAACAAAGTAATGACTGCTTTGGCCCTTAGAATTGCCTGTCCACAGATTGCATCTGATTTGGAAGTAACGATCCATAAAACACTTAATCTTTAGCTTTACTCCAGAGTAAAAGTGTTTGATGCGGTTAATCACCATTTTCAAAGCAATAAAAAGCTGTGAGCCACTCAGCAGCCAGGAAAGCTTTACACTGGTATAATATTTCTTCTCTTGCTAAGAGATATATGGATTGTTCCTGATTTTTCTCACACATTTAGAAATGCCTATCAGAATCCTTTATTGTCAAGAATATTGTTTTATACCAGCCTCAGTTCTGAATTGGACTAGATACTTTTGTGTTTTATCAACTTTCCAGTTCATTTAATTACAAAATATTTCATATTGTTTACATGCTTCATAACATGTCTGAGAATAAAACAACTTAGAAAACCACACAGCTTTTATAGAAAATATACTTACTGCACTCAACTTTGAGGAAAAATGAGTGCACACAACTGAAACATGGCTTGGAGGCTGAAATAAAATGAATGAAATCTTTTGCTTAAAAAAATAATAATAATGCCTTTAATGTAAAGAAAACCAGCTGTTTGTGCTAGAATACTTATTAAACATACATGCAATAGTCACCTGGTAATGGGTGGTAGACACCAAAAGGACAACACATAGCAAGCTGGAGTCCCTCTTGGTCTGAGCATTGGTCAAATATCTATAGGAGTTTAGCAGTTGTATTTTTGTATCCGATTGCTCCTGCTCTGTGTATAGAAACAGATTCCCAGATGCATAGGTGCATTATGGGTGAGCATAAAGGTTGTTGCATCTACCATGTGGGGTGTCTTTACCTCTTAATACCTTGGGGCATGAGCCTGTTAAGTTCCTGATTCCCTGAATAAAAGTGATTGAGGCTTCTTGAGAGCCATGCTAATATACTGTAAATTTCCTCCACCCAAATTCTGGAGGCATAGGAAATTGGAGTTCAAAGCACAGAGAGTTATCACCTGTGATATAACTATCTTCAGTGCAGCCTCACATAGTGGCATTGGTCTCTTGCAGCTTTTCAGTCCTGCAGAACCATGTGTGCATGAGTCTTCTGTCATGCACCTCAAAGCTTTCCAACGAAGGAAACTTAAATGACTCATATTGTAAACCCACACAATCATTTGCAGGCTCATTATGACAGACTATTTAGGGTGAACTCTTCTGATTTAAGCTGGAATCTGATAGTCCTGAATCTGAGGGCTAGTGGCTAAGCATAGATTTGAAGAAAAGCATCATGCTTTACATGACTCCTCACAACTCACAACCACCCCAGGAGCTGAAGCATCTTCTCCCTCCCCACCTCCTGTAACTGCAAGGCACTGCTGGCTCTTGGAGATACTAGGGAATCAAAGACAACAGTTCTAATACCACAATAAATGACAAGAACAATTCTGCTGATTTGAATTATCCTCATTTAATTGTGGGAAGGATGGGCTGAGAAGCCTGTTATTAGTTTAACTTACTGCAAGCTGCCAAAACACTCCACACACGCCCTCCTTCCTGCCTTACTTTTGCCAAACACATATGGTGGTCCTATTCCTAGGTCATACCTAGGCTATGGGGGAGAGAGGTGGCCAGAGAAAGTGGGACCCTAGAAAAAGCCTGAAGGAATAAGATTGTCAACATGAGACCAGCCTGAGGCTTGGATGCCTCCCTGCTTTTTGCCCTCTCTGCAGCCAACACAGCTGGCCAAGCCCATTCTCCTCAAAAAAATACAATGCAAGGCAGGCAAGTTTAGCGTATGTAAAATACCCACTCTTCCTGCTGGTGGTTCTCAGTTTCTGGCACTATAGACTCTGTACCAGTGCCCCAACTGGATAACTCCTGCTGGAAATGGCCTACCCACTGGATACTTTGCATTTGTGGCTTTTCCCCCTTGAGCCAGCCAGTCACTGGGCACTTCCAGGAGAGAATACAAGAGCAAATGTTGAAGAGGGACTGCCCAGAAGACGTGCAAGAGTCTAGATGCCACCACCCCTCAGTGGCAATGCTGTCCATGCCAACCAAGATGCAGTGACGGGGCTTGCTTGCACCCCACAGATGTGTGTGCTGCTTCTTCCAAGTCCTAAGCCCTCGTTCCATGCTCTTTTGTTTGAGCCGCCATTGTGTAGAAGCAGCAGGTACCTACTCAGTGCTCTTGTGTTGGTGACTTGGGGAGCGGCACAGCAGTTCTTTGGTCTAGGGCTGTATTTTGTGCAGTCTCTAGCGTTGGTTGCAACTCTTCTTCTGCTTCCGCTTGTGGCATTGACTCTGTGGCTGCCGTGTTCCTTTCCTGGGGTGGAGTTCCTACAACAGATCCCATGAACATTCTGTCAACACAGCACCAGAAGCCTATTCTGTAAACCTACAGAAACACCTATAGGACTTGTCTACCTTCAACTGTGTGCTGAATTCTTTCTGCTGTCCAAAACAAATAATTTTGAGTAAGACCAAATGGATTATTTTGGCTCTTAAGTGCCAGCTGAGCTTAGCAACAACTCCTTGCTCAGCAGCAGTAAGAAAATAAAAATTTGACAATTCATAGAATAGCAATTTGCATTTAGGAAAAGGGATTTGCCACTCTTACCTGGGGAGTCTGATGGTACAGCCGTCTCGGATTCAGGTAGGGGCTTGGGCTTAATCTTCCATTTCAGAATTGGAGAGCGCTGCAAACAGAGAGGGATTTTCATATCTGCAAGAAACAAAGCCCAACAAATGTTAAACAAGAAGCATTTTCTTGCATCAGAAAGAAAATTGAGAAAGCTTTAATCTTGCTTTATGTGCAGTGCTGTCCTCCTCTTTTAATAAAAAGCTTTTATTTATAGCCTGTCTTTCCATTCTCAGTAAAATGCTCAAGATTACCACAGCAGTATACATCTTTTAGAGTAAACTATCACCATCTTGGCTTGCACTTAAATAAAACACTTGATATTAAAAAAGGTGGAAGCTGTGATAGTTTAAAGTTTTAAACGTTCTGTTGTTTTGTCCGCTATTTGCATATTTAAGCTTGTTTAGAGCTCGACTATATCCTTTTGGGATTTAGAGGATCATTTAGGGATTTAGAGGCTATGTATCTACAATCATTGGTTCCTGTTATGACATGAAAAAAGTAATCAATTAGCAAAACAACTGCAATAAAATACAAAACCAATTAAAACCTATCATGGTGTCCACATAAAACGGTATTCAAACAGCTGGTATATCAAAAACTTGGCAGAAAAGAAAGACTTTATAATATGACACTAGAATTGTTAGTGACGAGGCAAAGTGTGAAGTTTGCTTCTCTGGGAGGGCATTCCTACAATAAGGGCACAATAACAGTGGTGGCCTTCTCCTGGGCTCCACAGAAGTGCACATCTGTGAATGTTGATAGATTGGCAGGCTTCTCCAGCAGATGTTAATACTTGGAAGACAGCCCTTTCAAGTAAGGATCTTGGCCCCAACTTGCTTAGGACTTCAAAAGTCCTACTGCTTTGAATTAAGCCCAGAAACAAACTACAAGCCATTGCAGCTAATTTGGTGTTGCACATGGGTGTTGCACACTCCTGCCCAGCTCCAGTCAGCAATCTGAGTGTAGCACTAAGAAGCAGATCCAGTTTCCAAACATTCTTGAAAGGCAGCCCCATATTGTGAGTATTGCAGTAATCCAGATGGGATATAGCTAAGGCCTATGACCAAATCTGACCTCATTTTTTTAAAAAAATAGCTTTCATCCTGCTCCCTTTACATCCACAGTAGGAGGTTGTTCCTCACTGTCCACACTGAGCATCTTTCAGGGTCTACTTACAGTGCAGCTCTGTCACACAAGCCTGGTCCCTGAGCTGTTCTTCATGAACAGACATTGCTCGCCGGTTTACCACTGGCTTCAGACGAGGTTTGGGTTTGAGTTGATTGTCTGAAAGGAAAAGCATATGATAATGCAGTACAGTGGTACTTCACGTAACAGAATTAATTTGTTCCGGAGGCAGTTCCTTTACGTGAAACTTTCTTTACGTGAAGCGGATTTTCCCATAGGAAATAATGGAAACGCAGATGATTGGTTCCACAACCCAAAAAATATTCATATAAAAATATTAACTGTATGTAAAAATTATGACAAAACACTGGAATTGAATTAAAACATGCATTTAGTGTACGTTATCCTATGAAACTTAGGCTGCAATCCTAAAGACACTTTCCTGGGAGTAAGCCCCATTTAACACAATGAGGTAGACTTCTGGGTAGACATGGGTAGGAGGCTGCAATCAAAGACACTTTCTTCTGTAATCCTTTCTCCTTCTCTTCATCCTGAGCCTCTCTCTCTCTCTCTGCTCCCTTCTGGCTGGCCCTGAGCTGCTTCCCTCTTCTCCACTGCTCTTCTCTCCCTCTGCCCAGCGGATGTCCGGCCACAGGAGGAACAGCATGGAAGTGTTGCTTTCACTATGGGTAGGTGCACTAGGCTGCCCTGACACTTTTTAAACAGGTTGCTGGCCAGCGCCTCTGCCCCAACTGCCAACGAATGTTTTCTTTACGTGAAGCACTTTCTTTACATGAAGCAGAATCCTAGAGAATTTTTTTTGTTACGTGAAACTTACTTTATGTGAGGTGTTCTTTACGTGAGGCGTCACTGTATCTAAATAACTACGGGCTGTGGGTGGCGCAAGCGGTTAAGACGCTGTGCCTGTTAACTAGTAGGCCAGGGTTCAAGACCCGGGTTGGCCCCACAAGACAGGGTGAGCTCCTGTCCTTAGCCCAGCTCTGTGACGCCAGCTGGATCCAATCGTATTGGCTCTGCCTTTCCATTGGACTAATTCAGTGGCATGGAGAGGGGGGATTTGCTGCTTGGGTCACAGCCTATCCTCCATAACAATCCAACCCAGGCTTTTGTGCTTTGCATGCAGCGTATGCAGTGCACAGCACGATACCAAAGTCTTTCAAGACTGATGGAGGCCTGCTTTAAGTAGGCCTTGGCTACCAGCAGAAGAATTTTGGGAGGAACCCAAGAGAAGGTAGATCAGGGGTTTCAAACATAAGGGCTGTGGGCTGAACCCAACCCCTAGAACCAATTTATCCAGTCTCTGTTATAACTGGAATCTCTCATATCTTGGAAATCAAGATCTGGCCATCATCTGCTTAATGATCCCACTTCCTGTTTTATGATACCACTGTTTCTCAGCATGTACTATTAATGCTAACTTCATCCCTCTATGGGTTTGATACCCATGTGCTAGACTTTCTGTACTAGTCAGTTAACTCAGTCTTCGTTAGTACATCTAGCAAGCTCACAAAGGTAGCCAGATTATTGCTTTTGGTACAAGCTTGGTTTGCACCAAGCTGGTTCTTTGGACCCACCAAGCTCTAGCAAGGTGGGTCCAGAGAAACCTTGCTGTGGATTGCTGTGGGTTTTATAAGCAGACCCTACCACCACATGGGACAAATGCTAAAGAAGTTGGCTTTATGAGAAATTTTGGTGAAAAAGCAAGTGTCAACTCAAGATAGTGTCAACTCAAGATAGTGTCAACTCAAAATCAACTCCGGGATTTCCATACTGGAGCACCAAACACCCACTTCACATACCTTCAGCAATCGTGGTATTTACATCAGCAAATGAATTCTGAAGTTCAGAGAATGCCTGTCCATCTCCAGCGTTGCTGGTTCTCCTGATTGGAGAAGGACCTGCTGCGCTTCTCCCGATCCTGGGCAAACTGCTGCTCCAGCTCTCTCTGCTTTTCTGCTCCCTAGGGCTGGCTGGCTCCTGAAGAGCAAACCCTCTTTTGGGGGAAGAGCTCAGTTCTGAACATTTGCCCTTGAGCTCTGCATTAAGTTGCTTTCCAAGAGCTTTCCAGGATAGTCTTCCCTCGCTGGATCCTGTGCTTGGGTCAGTACCTGTTCTGCCAGCTGCATCAGCAGGACCTATTCGCACAGTGGGGTCTGCAATAGAGTGATGCAAACTATTACTGCAATACTCATCAGAGATCTAGCATCTCTTTTCCTCCTTCCCCATCTGGGACAACAGTGCATCTCAATGACCAACAGTTTCTTATCCACCCATGATTTACAGTAGTTTATTGATATCTACTTCTCTTACACTAGCGGTGGGGAATCATGAAGGGACTACAAAATTACAATCTGTTAGCCCCGTCCCATTCCTGTTTGCTAGGAAGCTTGTACCATTATTTCTAAATTGTGGAAAATTAGAATATATTCTACAAGAAAGGTAAACCTGTGATGAGACGGCTGAGCATTACAACAACATCGTGGAACAGTCTCACAGCACACCTACCTGTGGACATGGAGTGGGTGCGTGATTTCAAAGAGCAAGGAGGAGACTCTGTTGAGCAGTCCACGATGTCCCCTGGAAATCAAACAGTTGTATTCAGGGAGAAAGCTAGAAATGGTAGGAAGAGGCAAGACCTTTGTGGGTAAAAATTACATTTGAAGACCTTCAAGGAAGTCTTAACCAAAGAGCAAGATATAGGAGTTGGTACAGGAGTCTCTGGACTATACCTCTTCAAGTTGTAGGAAACCTGTTGGAATTTTCTGTTTTAAAAAATTAACACCCAACACATAAGAAACTGACAGGCTGAAACCAAGGCTAAGAGGACAATCCTAACCATGTTTACTCAAAAGTAATCCCCATTGTGTTCAGTGGGTCTTACTCCCAGGAAAGTGTCTTTAGGATTGCAGCCTTAGACCCTTCTTTTCTGCATGGAAGGAATATTTACATGGATAAGCAATCTATCAAGTGATCTCCCACCTACAGTTTGAAGTATATACAGGCCTTGGGTATCCTTTTTTTAGGTAGAAAAGTGGAGTATGCAAATAAATAAATAAATAAATAAAATAGATTAAATAAATAAATAAATAAAAAAAGATTTAGCGCTCCATTGAAAACCTATCGTACCACCCCCAGAAGCTTAATGAACTTAAAAGCCTAATGAAGCTTATGTCTCTTGCTGGCTCAGTTTTTAGCAGTTGTGTTATGCCTCTTACAAATCACTTACAATTAATTTGGACTTTCCAGGAGTGAAGCAGGAGTAGTTTGCTCACCTTGTAGGGATTCACTTTGATCCCACATATAGAAACAGACTTGAGACCCATATACAAACTAGTATGAGAGGGACATTTTCCAATTTAAAGAGTGTCATTGGAATGCTGTGGATAGATCATGGGGAATAGTGGCTTCCATCAGGTTTGCAACACGGGACTTATATTTTCTCTTCATTAGGAATACAGTGAGAGAGGTGTGGGTGGAGAGATGCCATGAGTGTAAGCTCTGAGTATACTACAGACAAATGGTACTTTCCATTCAGGTCCAGTAGATGTCATCCATGTGTAACTCACATTCATAGGCCAGGGATGGTAGTTCTCCCTGTGCAACCTCTTATTTCTAAACTAATTTTAATGCTCACTCTCAAGCAGGGTATGAGAATCTAGAGGCTTCTTCAATGTTTCAAAATGATAAAAGGTGCTACTCAATTCCACCTGCCCAAAGGGACTTTGGGCCTGTATTACTCAAATGTTACACAACAAGCCAATTTGAAAATGGAGGAGAGATTTTAAAAAGCTATTTTGATGTGGCACATGGGTTGCTGTTCTAAAATTTTAATAAGACCCACTAGATGAATGCAAGACTCTGATGCACAACATCATATTTTCCATTCTAGTTCTGGAATTTTGCCCCATCTTAGCTCAGGGCTGGTGTTTAATTAAAATTTTTGTTTCCCCCACTTAGAAATCTGAAATACCTTTTCTTGCCCTAATAACCAGAAATCCTAAGACAATAAGGGCACAAGGACTCTGCTGGAGGGCAGAATTATAATTAATACTGGGGGAGGGACTGGGTAGGCGAATGATGGTCTCTTTTACCCCAAGGGGAATCAAATGCTACTCACCATCAGACCCAGCTTTCTTGATTTCCCCATCTTTGCTCTGCAAATGAATGGAAAGAAATAAACTCTCAGGGCAGATCCTTTCCAGAAAACACTCTGTAGAGTGGTTCTGTAGAGGCAGGAAAAAGGAGATCCTGCAACCTGGCATGAAATGGAGAAGATTTCAGCTGGAGTGAAGCAAGGACAAGGATGCTGTTGGGACACACCCCGTTTTCTAGGGATTTTCACACAATTATTTCATAGAATCCTAGAGTTGGAAGGGACTTAGTAGGTCATCTAGTCCAACCCCCTGCCTGTAGCAGGAAATCCTCCTAGAGCAACTCCGACAGGTGCTCGTCAAGCCTCTGCTTGAAGATCCCCAGTGAGGGAGAGTCCACCACCTCCCTTGGCAATCTCTTCCATTGCCGAACTGCTCTCAGTCAAGAATTTTTTCCTGATATCCATCCGGAATCTCCTTTCTTGCAGTTTGTACCCATTGGTTCTAATTCTACTTTCAGAGGCAGCTATGAACAAATGAGCCCCTTCCTCCCTATGACAGCCCTTCAGGTATCAGAAGAGGGCCAATATACTGCCTCTCAAACAGTGGAACATCCCATTAAACCCATTAGTTCAGAGACTGAACTGTATTTAGTTCCTTTGGGGTTACCGTGGAGTGGACTAAAAGACCTTGACAAAGAGATCATTATCTGTACACTAACTCACTATTAGTGTCATTATCTGTACACTTATCTGTAGAGATCATTATCTCTACACTTAGTCATATTCAAACTAAGCCAGTGGTTCTCCAAAGTTTTAGCACCGGGACCCACTTTTTAGAATGACAATCTGCCGGGACACACTAGAACTGATGTCATTAACCTGCAAGTGATGTCATAGTGACAGCATCAGTTTAGGCTTCAACCCTAAGTGGCGATCAGCCGAAAGTCCCATTACACACTGCGTTCATGCTGTTATCTTGCAAGGCTCAAATTCAAATATTACAGCTCGGAAATAAAAGCAGAACGCAGACTTGGATCCACACAGCCCAACCATCTACCATCCCAGCTTTGCACCTCTTCAGGGCAAAGCACCTTGCCTCTCTCCCACCCTTCCCAGAAGCTCTGTACCTGCATGTTCAACTCTGTATTTTCAGTGTTGAGCTATGTGCAGTGCAACCCACCTGACATTGGCTCGTGACCCACCTAGTGGGTCCAGACCCATAGTTTGAGAAAGGATAGACTAAGCAAAACCCAATCTACCATGTACAGAAATACTTCCATAGGAAGATGTTTTAATTCTTTAATTCATATATTGTGATACTGTAAAATGATTCACAGTTTAAGTTCTTTCTCAGTTTAAGAAAGACAAGTACCAAAGTTCACTTAAACTGATCAAAGGAGAGGCAGAGGAGGTCAGCCTGGGAGGTTCCTAGCTTCCTAGGCTCATTACACTTCTACTCAGGAAAATCCTCTTCCCAGGAAAATCCCAATGGAAGACTGTACAAGAGCAGCAATTCCATTTGGGTATGCTTTGAATCAGCCTATTAAGAGTATAGAGGGCATCACCATGTCTCACCTGCTTCTTTTTGCCTTCTGAGGACAAAACTTTGGTGACACCAATCCTTTGTAGCATGACATGGACACGTTGTTCAAAGGAGCTGGGAAGCTCACCATCACTCCTCTCAAAGAGCCTTTTCTATAGGGCAAACAGACAACACATCTCAGCAACTTCAGAAAGTTTGTTACTGTACAGATTTGTATTCATTACTGTACAGACCAGAAATTTGCTCAGCTGGACCAAATCCCTTGTGGGAGCTGTGGAATTTTTTGGAATCTACTTCAGTGGTATGGGTACTACCAGTGGTACTTGAGGTAGTACTTGGGGAAACACTGGATGCCTGCCACCCAGCAGTGAAACACAACACAACAAACAGCAATAGAAGGTTTGGCTGGATGGGCAGAGCTTCTAAACATGGTTTGCTGCACTTGAAAACCCCTCCTGTCCACACTGAGTTACTGGTGTTTGACGTACTGTATCTAGCTTCTCAACCCAGAAGAATATGGATGCAATCCTAACCTCCAGTTAAGACAGCCTAAGCCCCAGCACAAGTCCTATGCTGGCCTGGGGGTGTCACCAAAGTGCCATAAGACACTTCTGTACCACTCCTGGGGAAGGTTAGGCCAGTACACAGTCATGCCTCCCTACATCACCATGGGAATGGGAAGACCGATGAGTTTTACCAGCCTAGGTTAGGATTGCATCCTATGTCAGTTACTCGTCCCATGTAAGTACAGTTTAGCAATATAAATCCGTATAAGTACAGTCCTGCAGTACTTCAAAAAGTGGGCCATATGAAGTGGTATGGCAGAGAACAAATGTGGAGGAACACTGATCTACTTGGGTCACTGCCAGAAGGGACAGCTGAGGTGGCCTAGACCAGGTGCCCCCGTTCATAAACTGCCATCTGCTTTCATTCAGCCAGCCCCGTTGCTGGGAATAAAATATGCTCTCTGCAGGCTCACTCCCTTCCACTGATGGAGCAGAAATCTCCACCAGATCCATCTTGCCGTTCCTATAGGAATAGCTGTTAAGACAACACTCGCTCTTGTTCCCTGCTGTTTCAGTCTGTTCAACATTCCTGTTATTGTGAAGATGCTAACAAGCATGGGACATTAGCCCACTTAACACACAAAAAAACACAGAAATACACAAGGTTTGCATTCCTCAGAAGACATCCTGCTAAAGGTATAATACGAATTGGTCAAAGAAACCTACAGGATCAATTTTGGTCCAGCTGCTTTGAGAAGAATATACAGGTCCAATCTTGCTATTCTCTTTTTTTAAATACATGGAATTGACTCCAAATCACAGTTTTAAAAACTGCTTTTCTACTGTTGTAGAGAGTCTGTCCTACAAGCAATCATTCCATTCTTCAACTGAAACAGGCATTTCTAACTGCTGACTGCCTCTCTAAATGGGGAAGAGAAGCTGTTTTTAAACAATTATAAAGACACACACTTTTTAATTGTTCTCAAACTGCTTTTATTTGATACAGTTTTTGATATCAGCAGAGGGTCCCTGACTCAAACCCCAGTGGATACAGAGGCACAAACTTATACCATTAAGCTCAATGGAGAGCAAGAAATCTGAAAATGGATCTTTAAATCTATCTTTCCACTGTTTTTTTAATCCACTGATTTTTTTTAATCCATGGAAGGTTCCAGAATGGAATCCTAATGGATAACAAGAGACACCTGTACCTTCTCTGCTTTTGGGACGCCTGGCCAGTCTACCATTGGACTCATCATCTTTCACAGTTAGGCAACACCAAAAGCCTAAGAAAAAAGGTTGCCATCCCACTGAGGCACACATGAAATAAGGGAGACTTACCTTCTCGTGTCTCACCCCAAGCGTCTCTTCGTCCTCTCCCGACAGGAGTATCAGGGACTGGGACTTCCCCTCCCTGGAGTACTTGGGTCTAGCTCTGCGGCCACTATCTGGAGTCTGGCTTTGATCCAGGTGGCCCCTGCTGTCCACAGCCAGGCCCCCTTCCTCGGATTTGCTTAGCGCTTTTGTGGACTCGCTGGCTTTGCTGGGGGCTCTAAGAATGTCACTCAGCATCAGCTTTCTGCCCCTCGCTGTGGAGGGACTACCACCCTCGGGCTCTTTCTCTTGCCTGGGACTCCTGCTTGATTTTGGCTTTTTGAAGGCAAAGAAATGTCCAAGTTTCTTTTTGAGGGTCCGGGATCCAGAAGGTACTGGTGTAGTCGCTGTTGCCTGGGAGGCTTCCGATGAAACTGGGCTATGGAGACACAGCAAAGAGAAAACCAGAGAATTATTAGAGAAGCTGCAGTCAAGGATGAAACTTTAGGTAGCAGGACAGGTGAGGGTCCCAGCAGGCCTGTCCACATCCCAAAGGGAAGAAAAACTGTATAAGTATGGGTGTATAGGTGCCAACAATATCCCTATGCAAACAGCCAAAGAGCCTCTTTTTCAGGTCTAATATATCATCTTATATTTAGCAAAGGGAGATCGTGTACCTTATCACCCCAGCATAGTATCATTCCTAGTGGATATTTGCTGGTATTTCTTCTGCATCTTTTCAGAATATAAGCAATACAAGAGACCATTAATAATTTGATTATTCTGTAAGCCACTTTGAATATTTTTGTAGAAAAGTGACATATAAATATTCATCACTATCATCAGTATCTGGCTTTCGTGAACAAGGGCTGATAAATGCCTGAATGGAAAGCAGCAGAATCTGTTGAGTCTGTATCCTGACAGTGCACCCCAAATTTTGTTGTATGTTCATGTACAATAACAAAGTTTTTTTTTCCTAGAATGAGAAATCGAGATCATGGATCACTAAACTGTACCACTTCAGAGTGAGACTAATACGATGCCATTTTTAATATCGTGTCCATCTCCCCCCCTCCACTTCATTCTGTAAGCTTAAGAACACCCAAAAGGACTGCATAGAATGCATAGGCATTTGTCCCCCCGTTTTGCATCCCTTCCCCACCCAGAATGTCTCTAAAGGGGAAGGTCTGCTTGCACCCTGAAAAACTTAATGCTTTGCCCCTCTTTAGCTATACTGTGCCACTATGCCCCTCTTTAGCCACCGTGAAAAAGTATGCTCCACTGTACCACCTCATTCTGTTGCCTGCATAGACCAGACCTTAAGACAGCAAGGATGCAACAGCTCTCCTGTGACCCCAACTACAGAAAATAGGATGATAATAGCAAATGTAGTAACTTCTCCACTGGAGACACTTGCTTCGGGCCCATAGATAGTTTTGGAGCATCACACACTTGTTAGAAAACCACATCATCCTGCTCTGAACTGTTTTCTTACAAGCAAAATAATCCAATTTTTGGGATCTTCTGTTCAGTGCCAAATGCGCCTGCTGTGAAAATGGTTAGCTAATGCTCATTAAACTGCCATAAATGTCAGTCTTAAAAGGTCTTTGGCATGATGACTGGCCGACTCCTCGGCCACCACCCTGTGACTTAAGCAAAACAGGAACCGTTCTTGCTCCTTCTTCTCCATCACCTCCAACCCACCCCAGACTCACGACCACCCACCTTGGAGATATAATCTTCACTTACGGTAAGTGTTCGTGAATCACCTTCTTTGTGAAGAATTCATCTAACCCTTCATCCAGCCTGGCAATGCTTCTGTCTTCATCATTCTCACGCACCGGTGGTTGCACCTAGGAGCAAGAACTACTACAGTTAGAAAGGCTGGTAAGGAAAATAAGTAACAAAGATGGAACTGACCGGCCCAGGAAAGGAGATCCACTACTATGTACATGCTCTTAACATTGACAGTCAATGGGGCTTCCTCCTAGGTAAATGTGGACAGCCTATGGAATGTTTGGGTTTTGTTTTTTTCTTAAAGATCAGCAACTTCTTGGGCAGGTTAGGAGGGATCTTCTTTATTGCAAACTTATACTTATTGTAAACTTCTAAACTACTTACTGTGCAATCCTGAGCATGTCTAGTCTGAAGTAATTCCATTGTATTCAATAGTGCTTACTCCCAGGAAAGTATGGATAGCCGTAACCCTACAATCCAGAGTAACTACAGGAGCACATAAGAGACATTTATGTCGACCTAGTTATGGCACCATCTAGTGAAAACCTATGGGAAATTCCTATTGCAATCTAGAGTAAATTGTTCTTACATCGGAGCAAGGACTCCTCGTAGTTACTCTGGATTGTGCCCAACGAGACTAATTTGATTTTGATGTATGGAGACATTAAAGATTTCTTGTTTAATGATGTCACTTCCTGCCATCAATGAGTGACATCATTCGTAGGGAGCCTTTTGTTCTGGATGAGCCCCTTCATGCTCATCTTCTCTTCATATTCTGGACTCTTCAGCTTGGGATAGCAAGAATAAAGGCAAAACTGCTGAGGATGCCCTTCAAACAAACACCATATGGCAAGGGGAAGACTGATGCCCTTCCTAAGCATATCCATGCATATTGGATCCATTACAGTTACCAACAGTATTACTCAAAACGCACACAGATGTGGAACTTTCATCACTAGTAAATCTCAAATGGCGACAACTAATAATTCTGGTTTTGAAGTTACAATACTCAGCTGGTGCTCTTAAATCCACATGGCTTCCTGAGTCAAACCCAACATTTATTCCCGACATCAGATGGACATTAAAGCCAGGGGTAGAGATATGGCAGCAAATGTGAGGATTATAACCCAACCAGAAAATAACTCAGTGAGGATTTGGAAAGGACAGGAAGGATTGCGAATGAGTAATTCCGAGGGACGACTATGCTTGTGATTCTATGAAAACTCTCTTAGGTGGGGGATTGTCTGACATGACACCTTCCTTTGGCCGCAAACATGCTCTCTCCTTACTTGTTGGCATCTGTTTTTGGTAAGATTTCCTCAACTTCAGCTAAACCATATACACAAAACCACAGATTATACTCCGTGTTGCAGGATTTGCCATCTCAAACCACAGTTGATGTGAGCTGAAATCTGAGTAAGACTATAGCTTTTCTCCAGGGAGACTTGGTTAAGTAAATAATTATCCAAACCAAGTTTTTATTTAATCACTAGTGAAAACGTACCCAAGTTGCGGGAGTAAAATTGCCCCATACGCCATCCCCCACTGCGCATCAACCCCCCATGCACATCAACCCCCCATGTGCAACATGGAAGAAATGTTAGCCAAAGCCAAGAATGGCCAGCTACCACTAAGTATATACATCCTTCAGTCATCACTCAAGTTTTACCGTATTTACTCAAATCTAATGCACAACCTTTTAGCCAAATTCAAAGCACAATCCTATGTCTACTCAAAAGGAAGTCCCATTGTGTTCAATAGGTTTACTCCCAGGAAAGTGTGTTTAGGATTGCAGCCTTAGTCTCCAAAATTGGAGTGCGCATTTGATTCAATGGTCCATGAGATTTGAGTAAATATGGAGTTTTGATTATAAGTATACGTCAGTATTTAGTTTACTATGACTGCAATCCTAAAGACACTTTCTTGGGAGTAAGATCCATTGCACACAATGGGGTTACTTTTGAGGAGACATGGTTAGGATTGTGCTCTATATTGTAATGAAAAATGTAACGTACATCTATTGTTGAATAAAGTAGTGCAATTAGGTAAAAATCAGAAAATGAACCAATTGTCATATTATCATATAACTCACTGTTGTATACAGTAAAATTAAATTTTACACCTGCTTTGCAGCTGTACATTACAATCGTCAGTAAATATTTTTTATCTCAAAAAATAGAGAAAAAATTTCAAAAACAGATATTTTATTGTTTTAAAATTGGGTGCGCATTAGAGTCTATGAGCACAATCCTAACCATGTCTACTCAAAAGTAAGCCCCACTGTGTTCAGTGGGTCTTACTCACAGGAAATCTTTAGGATTGCAACCTTTGGCACATTAGGTTTGAGTAAATATGGGTATTTAAGTTCCTTGCAGCAAGATCCCTAAAATAAGCAATGTCTCTATTTTAGCACATAATGGATGCTCTAAAATGCAGATTTCCTCCTTCTTGATGTACCTATAGGTGACTGAGTAGGATCTGAGCAGGATCTGTGCTCCCAAGAAGCCCTTCCTCATCCCTGCCATCCATATTGAGGACTGCAGCAGGGTCACTAGGGTTTGCATCACCAGATGTGGGAGACCAGAGCATCACCCCTATGACGGACCTTTTTCCATGATGTGGGCAGTGGACATGTTGATACACCATTTTCCCACCCCTGCAGAATATTGGCCATAACTTTTGACAGAATAGAGATATTTCCGTGTGATTTGTTTGTCACTGTATAAAATTACATGTTAAATTATATATAACATGATTATTTGAAAAAAAAAATTGAAAATTTTTGGCCAATGGTGGTTTTACCCCCATGTGTGAAATGGGTTGCAACCTGCACCCCCTGTACCTATTAGCAACACCACTGGATTAAAAGCAACAGCTCTATCCCCAGATCTTGAATTTCATCTGGGAGACATCTACTATCAGGATTCAATCAGCTCCTTGCTTGTCTTGTAGGGCAAATTTTACTCCTCTGTGCTAGACACAAGACAAGTAACCCTGCAGTACTGATGAGGAAACTGCAGCGTTTCCAAATACAGGAAAGATGCTGTGTTATTAATGATTTCAAATCATAATTGCTTCAACCACCAAAGAAACGGAAGCTGCATGGCAAATAATAAATGAGGAGGCTGAAGCCAGAAGCACAGTGGGTTGGGACACAAAACCTGGTAGGAAGCACTAGATGGCACTTAACACCTAGGTGTCCACACTGTTCTCATGGATAGTAGCCACTCCAGACAGTGGTATAGATAGATCGGGTGCAAAGCAGTCACTTTTCAGGGAGCCTCACTCAGTGTGTAGTATGCATCTCTCTTTTGTTCCCCCAACTAGAACGGCTCTAAAAGGAAAGGCTGTGTTCATGCTGTGATGACGTCCCTTGCAAAACTTAGTTCTTTGCACCCCCTCTGGCTATGCCACTACACCCATCTAACATGGTCTAATAATACAGATGGCAAAGGAAGCAAACCAAGGACACTGGGAACTGAAGGAGGCAAGCATGTCACTACCACACACTGATGAACACCATCCTGTGCTTCCTTGAGTATACATCAATTTTTAAAGTATTTTTATTGATTTTAAAAATGAAGATGAGAAAAAAGAGGAAAAAAGAAATGGAAAGAAGAGAAAGATAGAACAAAAAATATTCTTAAAAGATCTAGGACAATCGAAGAATTCAGAATTTACCTGTCTTTAAAAGGTAAAGGTAAAAGTGTCCCCCACAGGTTGCCCCGCTAGTTGTGCCCAACTCTAGGGAGTGGTGTTTATCTCCATTTCTAGCAGCATGGAGCCAGCGTTGTCTGAAGATGCCTCTATGGAGATGTGGTCCACATGCGCACAGAACACTCTAACCTCCCCACGGCGGTGGTACCTATTTATCTACTTGCATTTGCATCCTTTCGAACTGCTAAGTTGGCAGGAGCTGGGCAAGGGACAGGAGCCCAGCCCATCTTGCAATACTTGGGTCTCAAACCACTGACTTGCCGATCTTCAGAAAGGCAGGCACAGCAAGTTAAAGCACTAATTTGAGTCTAGTATTAATTTCTACTACCTAAAAAATCTATCTTAAAATATAATCTTATTTAACAATTTCAACATAGAAAAAAGGAAATAAGAATTACAATTTTCTATTCATCAAATCCATAATTCATTTGACCCATCATCCAGGAATGGTTTTCAATTGTCCATAAATGTTTTCACTGACTTCTTAAGAAAAATTGTAAGACTCCTGGGACACACCTGCAGACCCCATAATATACCTTCAGTGTGCCATAGTGGTTAGTTAAGTACAGTATAGAGGTTTAGAGCAAGAGCTGGAGATTCTAAGGGAAGCTTGGAGCTCTCAGGCTCTGACCCCACTTCAACCACAAATACAAATTCTCAGCCTCTCTTCCCCAGTACTCCCTTCTCTTCCCTAGGCCTACCTTACAGGACTGTTGTGAGCATTATTAGGGTGATGTATGGGAAACAATTTAAGGAGCTGGAAAATTGCCGTGCTCTCCAGATACCAAAGTATGGGGGAAAGGCAGGCATGGTGGAAAAGGATCTGTTCTCTTGTGCATGTAGGAAATTTGCATGTAGGAAATTGATAGTATTGGTTTTGACTTTGAAAGTCTTAAGACCAGGGACAATTGGGGGACCAAACTTCTCCCAGATTAATCTACAGAGAAGGTCCACATCTCAGGTGTGAAACATTTGCTTTGCAAAAGGTTCTGGAGCCAGACCCACAGTGCAACCCTAAGCATGTCTACTCAGTAGTAAGTCCAATCGTGTTCAATAGTATTTACTCCCAGGAAACTGTGGTTAGGATTGCATCTTTAGTAAAGGACAAGGAAAATGCCTGAAATGATGAAGAGTTACTACTACTCGTTGCAACGATGTTGAATTAGATTACTACTAGCCTGACAGCAAATAAAATAGATTTCTGCATCTTTCCAATAAGGGACAATTTGTTTATTGCTGGTTTGCTTTATTGCTTGTTTATTTTACTGACAGCTTTTATTTAACCTTACTTAGGTTTCCAAACTGTGAGCCATGGCTGTAGCCAGGTGGGCCACAGACTCCTTGGAAGACAACCTGCTGCCCTACACAATGTATAAGGTTGTAGCTATATCCATGGCCAATGGCCTATTAACTCAAGGGAGCTACAAGTCAAAAAAGTTTGATCTAATTTTTTATGTCTGATTTTGTTAGCCATCCTGGGCATGATTTTATTAGTACAAAGATCTAATAATAACATACTATTCATGCAAAACAGGGCTGTGGGTGGCGCAAGTGGCTAAGACACTGTGCCTGTTAACCAACAGGCCAGGGTTCGAGACCCGGGTCGGCCCCACAAGACAGGGTGAGCTCCTGTCCTCAGCCCAGCTTTGTAATGCCAGCTGGATCCAATCGTATTGGCTCTGCCTTTCCATTGGACTAATTCAGTGATGTGGAGAGGGGGGATTTGCTGCTTGGGTAACAGCCTATCCTCCATAACAATCTAACCCAGGCTTTCGTGCTTCGCATGCAGCGTATGCAGCGCTGAGCACCAAACCATAGTCTCTCAAGACTGACGGAGGCCTGCTTTTTTTAATTCATGCAAAAGATGGTTGGAACAGAAAAAAAATGCTTCTTTGAGTGTTTTTAAATATATGAGCGGCCCTGCTGGATCATGGTAAATGTTTGGCTGCCATACCTTAACCCTGGGGTGTCCAAAATTTTTGGCAAAAGGGCTATGATATCTGACACTGACAGGAGCCCCCAAAGAACTAATTTGAATATATTTACATAACTTTACATAAATGACTATATTAGAGGTGGAATTTGTATTAATGAATGAATTAAAATCAGTTCATAAAGAAGGGGGTAATATTAATGCACTACCCCAGGGTTCTTCCCCTAAGGCTTTAGAGCTGATCCTGGATATCATACACCATTCTCATCCTTATTTTTTCTTAAGGGTATTGCTGTATTAGGATCTAGGATCTTTATCCTAGATCCTGAATCCATAAAGTATCCGTAGGATCACGTACATACAATGTATGTGATCACAGAACTATGTATGTCTATAATATGCAAGGATATCTGCTATCTGATATCACAGATATCTGCAAGGATATCAATGATATGCAAGGCATTTATGCAGTGAGCAGAGCAATATATGATCCTAGATCCTGCATAAATCCTACACCTGCCTGTTTATCCCCAAGTTGTCCAATATTTAGTTTGGTCGTCCCAAACAGTTTTATGTCCCACTGTGGACGAAGGGATCTGTGCAAATGGGCCACTGGATGGTAAAGCAGATCAAGAGCGAATCAAGCCTTCCTTAGCATGGGGAAGTGTACCAGGGACATGCAAAGATGCTCAAATTGCAAAGGCCTTAGAATATGGATTATATCAGCGGTAGATCCCTTGGGGAAAATAAGCAGCTGATTGTTAAAAATAAGCACATCAAATAAACCTTGAAGCTTTTTCTGCACATTGCTGATCTGTGCAACAATAACAATTTCATTTCTATATGAATGCTGGAATAATCCTAAATATATCACAGGGGGGAAAACGAGAGCGCCTGCATGCAGGTGGGATGCACACAATCCAGACTGCAGTTTTTTTTCTGGATTGGGCAATGCTCAGATTTCTCTCTCCCCTCCCCCGCAACACCCAGGAAATAAACAGAAACAGGAAAGATCTGCTTCCAGCCCCCAAATGCCGTAGCTTCTCAGATATAAACAACCTTGTCCTCTACGCAGCAGTGGCCGGTGCACATAGCCAGACTGAACCGTGGCTGCAACCTGCACCTGATCAGGCATTTCTCCATCTCACATAGACATGCAAACCCCTTCCCTGCACCCAGCTTTGCACCAGCAAGCAAGATAGAAGGGAAAAAGGGAAGGGGGATCTTACATTGGGCTTGCTGGGGGGCTGCCTGTTCCTGCGGTTGGGCCTAGGCCTGTCTCGGGTGTAATGCTCCAGTCTCTCTCCCGCAGTCGGCAGGTCCATAAGGGATTGTGCAGATGTAGGCTCTGTGTAAGGAGGCAGCCAGATCCCAGCCTCAGCATCCTTTGTGGAGGCAGGGCGTGACTTTGTGCAGGCACGGCTGAGCCACAGCACAGCCGGGGGAGTCCTGGTCTCCTGATCTTCTGCCTCTACCTTCTGATGGAGACCTGGAAGGGAGAAAACACGGATGATGAGGATGGCAGGGAGGGAGGGAGAAGTGGGGGTGGGAATCCTTGCAGCTCCCAGGCAGGCAAGATGCTGCCAGTGGTACCCTATGCAGCTGCATCAGCAGCATCTCCTTGTCACAGGCAGATCTGTCACATAGCAGGCGACTAACTGACAGGCAGGCTTGGCTACTGCTGCCAACCAGGGCACACCAATGGGAAAAAGCCTGCCTTGCCTTGGGAAGGCTGAGGAGGAGCTGCAGCTCCTACATCCCCTGCCCGGGGCAGTCTGAGCCTATTCCAATCAGAATTCCCAGGCCCCCAACCAGTGATGGGCACCAAAGAAATTAACAACCAGTTCTCTGCCCATCTGGCAGCCACTTTTAAATGGCTATTTTTAAACTTTATATGTCCTATCTCTCATTAACAACCGGTTCTGTAGAGTAGGTGCGAACCTGCTGGAGCCCACCACTGCCCCCAACCCCAGATTTCATAGCACTGAGAAACCGCCAGGATGTGATTTCCTGCACATCATACCTGCTTTGAGGAACGGCAGGCAGCAGGCTTCATTTCCTTTGCACCCTGGAAATCTGCAAAGGGTCAAGGGGTTCTGCACACAGCCTGCTGGGGATGCTCACTGATTGCTTTGATGCTGTGAAGTCCCACAGATCGGAGGCTGCCCAAGTCCCCTTTGCTCATTTATATTGCTGAGCTAACATATTCTGCTGAGACTTTCCAACCCACTCAGAGAAATCCTACAATCTTGGTCCCCACAGTTTCCCACCATTCACCCTTTGCCAATGCAGCAATCACATGGCTCTTGGGGGACCAAAATTCCTCTTCTGCCCCCAGTCCTGTCCTTGTGTTGCCACCTTTAATTAGCGAGGCTCTTTCCTCACTAATACCCCTTGTCCCTCTAGGAGACGGGGATAGGAATATATGCACGCCCCACATACAGGTGTTCACCGTTATCCACTAGCATTCCGTTCTGGAACCTCTCGTGGTTAAAAAAAACCATGTATAAAGAAAACAATGGAAAAATAGGTCTAAAGACCCACTTCCAGGTTCCTTGCTCCTCTGTTGTGCCTAATTGAATTAGGTAGAGCGTAGTATCTGCAGGGGTTTGATTCTGGGACTGAAGAATGGAGTGATCATTTGCATGAGTGCCTCTCTACAATAGTAGAAAAGCAGTTTTTAAAACTGTGATTTGTAGTGGCCTTTCATGTTGAGTCAAATCCATGTATAACAAAATCCATATATAACAAGGTTGAACCTGTAATTCCTGGTAGAAAATTTTTTTCATGCCAGCTGCTCAAAACACAAGTAAACAGTGGTGGATTTTTGTCACCCACTTCCAATGAGCACTCAGGAAGCAATTTCATTCTACCCTCCTCTACGTTTTAATGCTGGGTTGTTGATGTCAGACGTCAAAACATCCCAAGAGTGTCATAGTTTGGGAACTGGACTCAGATAATCCAGGTTCAAATCCCCGCTCAGCCATGAAGCTTCCTGGGTGTCACTATTAGCCTCACCTACCTCACAGGGTTGTTGTGGGGACAAAGGGATGGAAGGATCCATCTTGGAGAAAATGCAGTATAAAAATGTGAATGTTAAAATAAATAAAACAAGAACCATGATAAAGAAAGCCACCTCCCATAGGAGCAAAGAATCATATAGCTGATGGATATAGGTATTTGGGGCATTTCAGCAAGTTCACAGAGCAATAAACTTGTAGCAAGTGTGACGTAATAGATAGAAGTGGTTCTCAGACTTTTAGAACAGGGACCCACTTTTTAGAATGAAAAACTGACAGGACCCACCAGAAGTGATTTCATGACTAGTGACATCATCAAGAAGGAAAATCTGTAACAATCTTAGGCTGCAATCCTATCCACACCCACCCAGGAGTAAGTCTCATTTACTATCCTTGTTAAAAACATGTACATAGTAGCCTGTTAAATACTACAGATATGTAACACTGCCCCCAAATGAAATCACATACTATGGGAGCATCAAATCTAATATATTGAAAATAAAATATTGAAATGAAATTGGCTTGCGACCCTCCTAGTGAATCCAAACCCACAGGGGGATGAGGAGATGGGGATATTGTCAATCCCAGTTTTCCGAATCTGCAAGTTTTCAAACATGTTTATTACTGTATTCTGTATTCGCATCCATCAGTCTCGAAAGACTATGGTATTGCGCTCCAAGTGTCCTCTCCAGAGCACGAAGGCCTGGGTAGATTAATATGGAGGATAGGCTGTTACCCAAGCAGCAAAACCCCCCTCTCTATGCCACTGAAATAGTCCAATGGAAAGGCAGAGCCGATACAATTGGTTCCAGCTGCGTCACGGAGCTGGGCTAAGGACAGGAGCTCACCCTGTCTTGAACCCTGGCCTTCTGGTTAACAGGCATAGTGTCTTAACCACTTGTGCCACCCACAGGGACGTACCACCATACTTTAATTATTTAGGGGCAAACTAAATACTGTGTTCACTCAAATCTAATGCACACCGTTTCCAGCCAAATTTAGTCTTCAAAATTGAGATGTGTATCAGATTCAATGGTGCATTAGATTCAAGTAAATAAAGCATTCTGATCATAAGTAAAGGTCCGTATTTAGTTTAACAGTTTACTATATTGTAATAAAAATGTAATATAAACCCATTGTTGCATAAAGTAGTGCAATTAGGTTAAAATCATAACATAAACCCATGACCATATTATTACTGTCATATAACTCCTTGTTGTATGCAGTCAAATTAAATTTTACACCTCCTTTGCAGCTGCACTTTACAGTCATCCGTAAACTTTTTAAAATCCCAAATTTTTAAAAATAGGAGTGTGCATTAGAGTTGAAATACAAATTAATAATAAAGTCAGTGTCCACTGAAAATGTTTCTGAGCATTCTCGAGTTGGGAGGCATAAATCATGAATACAAAGGTAAGCCTTACTGTTTGGGTCAGAAGTTTGTGGGTCATTCATGGAGCAGGTGGGTCTCCACTGTGCAGCTATCCTGGACTGTTGGGAAAGAGAGGAGCCAAAATGATGGCCTGGAAGTACGGTTATTACAATGCAGTTTGTTTCACTTTATTTCTATTAAACCATCTTACATCTGCAGAGATATGGCCTCAGCCATGTCTTAAAGCAAAGGTGGAAAATTTGCAGTTTCATGAGCTGCAAGAAAGTAGCTCTCCATAATCCCAGAAGGAAACTAGAGACCCACTGAAAGGTCTAGAGATGCAATTTGGCTGTTGTACCAAACTGGAAAGTATGATGCCCAAGATCAGGTACATTTCCAAAATCATGTCAGCTGCAAGTATTGTCAGGATCTCACAATGACACACTTTTTATAGACACCAGAGACAAGCAGCTCAGGGACACAAATCAGTTGTTTCAAAGTGAACAAGACATTTGTCTGGGCTGATGGACTTCCAGAGGTTGTTACCAAGTTGCCCTTGTGGCTTCCCCTGATGCTAGTTTGAGGGAAGGAGAGTAAGAAATTCCAGAATTCAACTATACAGTTTTCAACTAAAAGCAGGCCTCCGTCAGTCTTGAAAGACTATGGTATCGTACTCAGCGCTGCATACTCTGCATGCGAAGCACGAAAGCCTGGGTTGGATTGTTATGGAGGATAGGCTGTTACCCAAGCAGCAAATCCCCCCTCTCCACGCCACTGAATTAGTCCAATGGAAAGGCAGAGCCAATACGATTGGATCCAGCTGTTTAGTTTTCAACTATACGTATATAGTTTACTATAGTAAACTGTATAGTTTTCAACTATACGTGGCAAAAGGAGGTCTAGTAAAGGCAACGTAAAGGGATAGTCCAGAGTCCTGTCCAGAACATTTACACACCTAGGACAATCCCTTGAGAAAACTGTTGCAGGAATACAAAAGCACACTGATGCTTGGGGGTCAAAATTCATGGCCATACCTTGCTATTTTGGAAGTCCTTCACAACATCCCGGAGGCTTCCATGCTTTTGTTCCAAAGCATTCCAGTCTCCATTCGCTGTCTGCAATCTTTCTGTTGGTTTTGGAAAGTTCCTTGCCTGCAATGACTCAAAACAGAGTGAAAACAGCATTTTTCCTTGAAAGAATATTCACTGGAGGGCTTATTTGTGTCCTGGTGGCAGCTGATTGCTTCCAGAAAATTAGTATTTTTCTTGCTACTTGTGTTGTTTTAAAAATCTGAATATTTTGCAGAACCAAATGGTTATGGTTTTTTGCTATAGCACTTGGGAGTTCAGTCTGGAGGAACCCTGCAAAAGCCAAAGATGGGGATTGTAATGGTCACATATGTTGTAATAAGGACAAGTTAATACGGTACATAAGAAGCATGTTAAACTTTCCAAAGTGATATACAAATGCTAATTATTTTTATTATTACAAAAAGTGAGCTTGGAACACGCTCTTTTTAAAGAGCACAGGGTGGGATACTTGTATGAACCGCAAGACTGCAAAGCAAACATCCACACAACCTATGTAACTCCTATTTCAACCAGGATTGCTTCTGACACACTTACTTGCATGCTGCCTGGCACTCACCAGCTTGCCATGAATGATGGATAACTCCTCTACGGTCTTGTCTATGAGACCTCTGGCCATGGCCTGAGTGATTGACAGCTGGATCTCCCTAGCAAAGAAGATTTAAATCCAGAAATAACCAAGGCTGTAATCTTAGACATACTTGCCTGGGAATATAGTGGGACTTACTTCTGAGTAGAGGACTGCACTGTAAATAAATTAACAGGGCAGAACAGACCATTAGTATGGGGAAGCACAAGGCAATGGAGACTCTGATTTGCCCGAAAATTAATAATAAATAAGAAGGCTGAGAAACCAGGTGAGATTACCATTACGTGCGGGGGGACAAGAAGCTTGGCATGTGACCAGAAAACATGTCTATAGAAGAACATAATATAAGGTCTGTGAGTTCAAATAAAAAAGAATAACCTAATCTAGTACTTCACTGCAACCCATTTTTTAAATGCAATAATCTATCACAACCTATATACTGCAGCCAGCGTGAGGACCAGGACTCCCAGCCAGCTTTTGCTGTCATTGCTGGAACTGATGTTGAAATAAGGGACATCACTGATGTACAACAGAGTTGATGTTGGAAAGTAAGACACATTCCATTACAAAAATGAATCAACTTGCAACCCACTGGTGGGTCATAGTTTGGGTATTACTCATCTAATCCAATATCAACTATCCATAGTGGCCTCCAAGAACCCTACAAGCAAGTCATGATGGTCAGATGTTTGTGCTGACAAGTTGCTTTCCCCAACAATTGCTAATCCTGCACAATTCCCTCGAACAAGAAATTCTGTTTAACCTGAAGAGTGAAAAACCAGCTAGCAATGGTTCTCAAACTTTTTAGCACTGGGACCCACTTTTTAATCTCTCAGGACCCACTGGAAGTGATGTCATGGCTAGAAGTGACATCATCAAGCAGAAAATGTGTTAGCAATCCTAGGCTACTATCCCATCCACACCCACGAATAAGCCCAATTAACCATCATTGTTAAAAGCATAGACATAAAGCCCAATCCTAACCATGTCGACTCAAAAGTAAGTCCCATTGTGTTCAATGGGTCTTACTTCCAGTAAAATGCCTTTAGGATTGTTGCCATAGTTGGAGATGAAGAAAAGTCTCTCTCTCTCTCTGCATAGCTCAAACCAATGCTATAAACTTGAATTTCTGACAAATTACAATCATACAAGTGATTTGACAACCCTAACAAATGGTCACCCTAATCTGGTCAGAACAGAACTACAATTCCCAGAATTCTTTGGAAAGGAGAACTGCCTTTAAAAGCCAAATTATGCATGTAGAACTGAGATGCAATGGGAGCACAGACAGTTGTCATTGGTGGGCCCCCAGGGAACATAGACAGTGATGCAGGGCATGGCATGTCCTCTTGATGGAGGGACTTTTTATATAGGTCCAGACTTTATATATACCAGACAAGAGCTGTAAGAGATTGCTGCAAATAGGGGATCAGTGCTCTCTACATCAGGAAAAAAGGGTTTTTTTGGAACCCCCATCTCCCTGCCTGCCTCCCTGCTGTGATGCTGTCAGCCATGCCGGCTGAAATCTCAAGGAGAGACACAGCCTGTGGCAGATCCTTGTCCTTTCATGTCAAAGTATTAATGTTCTGCAGCGAGCAGCCTGGCGGTAGCATTTCCTTCCAACCTAAAGAGGCATTTGGGCATTCCTGGATAAAAAGGGGAGATGTTAAGCCTGGCACCCACGTGAGCTTGCTGTAGACCTCGCTGAGCAACTGGTCCAGAAAGGCCTTCTCAGGGATGCTCTGGATCACATGGTCCCATAAATGGCTTTTCTGATGCATTTCGGGGCATAGGCTCTGTGTGGTACCCAGTGTAGTATGTAGGATGGTCTGGGAAGAAAACACAAACAAAAGGCTGGAGTGTAGGAACTGTAGCCCACTGTTAGGGGCAGCGAACAACATGACAGAACCAGTTAACCAATAAGGTTTACTGGGAAATGTTCACTGAAAGAGCCACCAGACCACCAGTGAAATGTTCACTGAAAGAGCCACCAGGCCCAGTTGCTGGATCACACGCAACAAAGCTGCATGAATTAAAGAAAACTCTCAATACAAATGAATAATTTATGAAAACCAAAGACATGCATGCTTATAATGGTATCATCTAACAACATAGGGCGCAATCCAGAGTAACTACGGGTGTCCTTGCTCCGATATAAGAACAATTTACTCTGGATTGCAATATAAATTTCCCATAGGTTTTCACTAGGAGGTGCCGTAACTACATCGACGTAAATGTCTCTTCCATGCTCTCGTAGTTACTCTGGATTGTAGGGTTAATCTGCCTTTGTTTTGCATCTTCAACCTGGAAGCAGAGAGGGAGGACATGCTTGCATACTCTGGGGAGGCTCCTTGCAAAACTTAAGCTGCAATCCCAAACTGTAGTTAGGCTGGCCTAAGACCTGGCACAAGTCCTGTGCTGACCTAGGGGGTCACAAAAGTGCCACTTTTATGCCACTTCTGGGGGAGGGTTAGGCCAGTGCACAGACATGCACTTGTCTCCCTACATCACCACGGGAATGGAAAGACCATTGAGTTGTGCCAGCTTAGCGTAAGATTGCACCCTTAGTGTTCTAGCTATGAAACTGGCCCAGGGAACACTTACCTGGATCTCCCTGCTACAGATCTGAGTGACTTCCCCAAGGAGGCTTCCTAGCTTGTCCTCCAGCTTCCCGTTCTGATATGGTGTGCTCCCTGCCTTGGACAAAAAGGGCAAAATCTGTAGTACAAAAGAAACATAGAGAAATTTAAGAGCATTTCACACAAAAGCCAACAACCTGTTTGCACTTCAAAAAACAGGCCTTTGTCAGTCTTGAAAGACTATGGTATCGTGTTTGGCGCTGCATACGCTGCATGCTAAGCATGAAAGCCTGGGTTAGATTGTTATGGAGGATAGGCAGTGATGGGCCCAGGCTGGTTTGGGCTGGATCGCCCGAACCTGTTCCTGCTTTTGGCCTGCCGCTAGCGATCTGCTAGCTAGCAGAGGGCCAAAAACCTGGGCGGTCCAGTTCGCCACCTGGGGGAGCCCATCACTGCGGCTGCGTCAACTATGACACAGCCGCTCTCATGTCCTGAAGAGGATGCGACTGCGCCTGCGTCAGCGTCAAGATTGACGCAGGCACAGACCAGCTTCAGGACACGACTGTGCCTGTGCCAAGGTTGCAGTGCGCCCAGTTGGAGCCTGCCCCTCGCCCTGCCCACCTGCACCCACAGCGCGCTGGGGTGGGTGGTGTGCCCTCCCCGGCTCTGCCACCAGCCCCGCCCCTTGACTCCGGCCCAACCCCCTGACCCCCCCTGACCCACTTCTGGGGAATCGGTTGTTGGGCCAGGCCAGGCCCACCCCTGAGGATAGGCTGTTACCCAAGCAGCAAATCCGCCCTCTCCACGCCACTGAATTAGTCCAATGGAAAGGCACAGCCAATACAATTGGATCCAGCTGGCGTCGCAGAGCTGGGCTAAGGACAGGAGCTCACCCTGTCTTGTGGTGCCGACCTGGGTCTCGAACCCTGGCCTGCTGGTTAACAGGCAAAGTGTCTTAACCACTTGAACCAGTCTTTAATTCAAATGCAAAACTTCTGTTTCACCTGTACATTTGATTTCTCTCCCTATTGCCTCTTTAGTGAGGTGTGCCAGCTGCTGTCCCACATACCTGGTGATGTGCCAATCTCTGCTCCTTCCCCTTGGATTGGAAAAGGAAGAGGAGAACCGAGAGGAAGTGTGAAGGAGAACCAAGAGGAAGTGTGGAGCAGAAAGGTGGACTAGAACATATCTAATCCAGCACATTGGCTGCTACCACTACCATCTGCACTTAGGGTTCATGATCAACCCAATTTCGTCAACCCTCTGACAGGTGTGACCTTGGGCTTTTCCCATTCGGATTGATCCCCAAGATCACCATATCTGTTTTTAAAACATGCATGTTCTAAGCAGACTGGCAAGAGATTTGCAAGTCTCCCCCTTGGCTTGTCCCTTCTGGCAGGAAATCAAACACATGGAGATCTCACACCAATTGAAAGGCTTGCATCCTTGATGGCTTCTTCTGCCCAGAGAATGTCAGCTTTGACCTTCACATCTTGGACAGAGTTCAGCATCTTGATGTAGTCCCGCACAGACCGGCACAAATCCTTTATTACCTAGGACAGAGGGCAAGACATGGGGCTGCAAAATAGTACTGTCAACCTTTTCTTTTGTAAGACTGACTATAATGTATGGAAGGTGCTTTGAAGGTTCAAAATATCTAGACAGGTACATAAGGAAAATGATGATTACAACGATGGACCAGCATTCCTGCTCCTTTAAATTGGTAATTATGACTTTCTGTTGGAAGAGATGAGCAGCTGGATGCCAATGACAAGGAAAAGGGGTTGGTAGAGTTCCTACCTCTTCAGAAGATGCAATGTCTGGGAGTGATTGGGATGCCTCCTTGGGCAAAGGCTCTTGCATCTGATTCCGTGCAAGATAAGATTGTATCTGAAGCACACAGAAAAGGAGTGATGGAGTTAAACCCTTTCACCCACCCCCTTATTTCAGATATTTCAGATATATTACACAATTTTACACCACCCTTCCTTTAAGGCAGTGGTCTTCAAAGTGGGGGTTGAAAAGACTGAGGGATCACCATCTTGTCCTGGAGACATCCAAAAATCCACTTTGTGATGGTGCACACCACCCCATCATTTCATATGCTGTTGGAGAGAGGATTTGTGGGGTTGGGGACAGTGGTGTGGGAGAGAGCGTGGGAACTTGGTGGCAGAATGATCATATGTTCTATTTTTCCAGGACAGGTCCTCTTTTTCAGCCTTGTGTCCTGGATGGGGGTAGCAAGTTTGAGAGGAGGGTCTTGGACAGATTCCAAAGATTCCCTGGGCTGAAATGGCCAAAGACCACTGCTCTTAGGAGATGGTGAACCTCTTCTCCTTATGTCCTCACACAACCCTGCAAGGTAGGCAAGGCTGAGAGATAGTGACTGGCTCAAGATCACTCAGGAAGCATCACAGCCAAGCATTTGAACCTGGCTCTTCCAAGTCTGTGCCCAGCTCCAGAAAAACTACACTGTCTTGACTACCGCAAGCCCATTTCCAAATCATGTCCACACCATACACATTTAGGTTTATTTACCTTGTGTACAACCTCCTCTGTTTTTTCTGGATGATTTCGGTAAGACTGCACCACATCACTCAGTGGCAAAGGCATGGTCTTCAGGGTGGAATTCCTGGAGAACATGCATGGCTAATATTAGATGGTCTCCAAAGCTGATCCACATGGTGAAAGATGTCTGGGTCCTCATAACAAGGCAAAAGGGCCTGTTCCCCACTTAAAGTGGAGTGTATACAGGAGACACTTGCGCATGAAAGAGTTCAGTTCTGACCGCATATCATTGCAGATGTGGGATTAACTGTGTGTTAAGAGTGTTAGTAATGAAGAATGAACTTTCCTAATAGCACCGTTCCAGTTGTTAAAAGATGCAGGGCCTTCTTTAGGAGCTATGGGGTCCAACTGAAACCATTTTTTTCTAGACCAGGTTCACATCCAAGGTCTAAGCACAATTCTAACCATGTCTACTCAAAAGTAAACCCCATTGTGTTCAGTGGGTCTTACTTCCAGGAAATTGTCTTTAGGATTGCAAGCTTAGGGCAACTATGGAAGAGACAAGGCACCTACCTTTCCAATGCACGAACAACCTCAGAGAAGCCATACACAGTTGTGTTGTTCCTGTCCCAAATTAGAGTCCTAGGAGCATATGAGGACACGGACACACACACATGGACATGGACATACATACATGCACACACACACTTCAGTAAAATAATTTGGATTTTATATACAATATTTAAACATGTCCCACTCCTTGTTAGACTAACTGCAACTTTGGGTAATGCTGGCACTGTGGCTCCATTGGTGCTGAAGAGGCCTCCATGACTGCCCCAACAGTAAGATAAAATACATGTCCTGTTTGAATCGGTTGCATCAGCGCTGGAAAACTGGATAGGATCAGATCTTCAGTCAGGTTCATGGACCGGCCAGCCCTGAATTTTGGATCCCAGTGTGGGGAGCGACAGCATTTCAGTGACTAAATGCACAGTGCATTTGCAGGAAAGACCTGCAGGGACAAGAATAGTCAAGCACCCTGTGGTGCTCCCCTGCAAATATTCCGAACCCCACAATAATGACTGCATTAGGAATCCCTGGTCTTGCATACCTTATAACTACAGGTGTAAAGTAAAGGTTTTGTATTTCTTCTGCTAGCTGTAGAAGTGTGCCAAAAGTCCAGCATGGCACACAGACAGATACCCTTCACAATGACAGTGCTTGGCCCCATGATTGTTGCTGTTTCAAGTAATGGCAATAACTTCACCCCAACATTGGCAAGCCCTTGGGTGCCGGGGGAAGCAATGAGGCTCACCTACCTGAGTATCGTATTTGTCGACAAGGCTTTGGCCAGCACCCTAGCTCCCAGGTCTCCCATAGCATTGCCACTGATATCCAGCTTCAGAAGATGGCTGCTACACCCCAGACTGTCAAGGAGGATGCCAGTTCCCAACTTCAGGCGGGATTCTGCCACGGACAGGGATTCAACATGCTGAAAGAAAAATATCGGGGAAGAATATCAGTACCGGATTGCTGGGTTCCCAAGGCAGAGACGCGGAACCAGATTCCATGATGAATCAATTTTTTCCCAGCAGTTCTTGGGAGAAACCCTTTGGCTGGTGGGGATGTTTGGAGGAGAGGAGCTGTGATAACTTTCTGGATCAACCAGTTGTGTTCCCTTCTTCTGCCAATCATGAAAGGGTTTCTGATAAATGTTCCCATTTATGGGAGTGTAAAGATTGTGGGCCCTCTTATGAACATGGGATCTCTTTGCCAATGCCTGACTAGACCACCCCTTGATGAGGTCATCCAACCATTCAAACATTGATATCCATCTTAGCTGGTTGAAGAAACCAAAGAATTCAAACACAAACTGTGACACAGGTCTTCCCCAACCATGTCTTGCAGACTGCAGCCAGAAGGCACCCGATCCCCTTAACAATCAGATGAAAATCTGAAACATTGGGTGTTGGGAATGAATAATAATTTGCACAAATGGTCACATCTGTATGTTTGCTCCATACTGGCTAAAGCACGGTGTCAGAGTTGTCCTTCTAGAACTCCATACTTACAGAGTCATCATCTTCCATGAGCTGTGCAATTCGGTGCAGAACATCAGCCAGGTTCTCCCTTGGGGAAAAAAGCAAAACAGTTCTCCTAAACCCCTAATATATAAATTCAATTTATAGCACACTCATATTGTTCACATGTCCACAGTCGGGAATACTGGCCAGTTAAGCCTAGAAGTCAGGTTATGGTTCTTAACAGCTCCTTGTTGTTGGAAGTCTTGAATGGAAATCTTCATCAGGGGTTCTCAAAACCAGTATCCTGCTAAGAGATCTCTCTCACAGCTGGAAACCCCTTGGTGGCTATATGGGAGCCCTGAAGACCATGGTCACCCTCAAGAACAGGGTGACCATATGTTCTCTTTTTCCAGGACATGTCCTCTTTTAAACCTTATGTCCTGGGAAAATTTTTTCACTGTACCCTTTTTCCTTGTGAGCAGGCAGCAGGTTACCTTCTTGGAATTAATAAATATGTTTTTAAAAATGTACATAATAGTTTTAAATTTAAAAATAAAATTAAAGAGTTGTATTTTCTGGAAGAGGCAGAGATCTAACAGAGTGCAAAGCAATCACCTGGATCGGAAACTGAAGTTCTTCCCCAAGGCTATATGCTTGATGGACCTGCTCCTATTGATGGCCAACACTAGAGTCACCATGTCCGAATCAAAACCTGTGGAAAGAAGGATGATGGCAGAGACATATGTCTGAATTTTCCATGTCAGTTTTTTTCCAGTTACCTTCTTTATAATCACGTCATCAGTTGCTTTATTTTATGTAAAGAGCAAGTGGGGAAGAAGGACTATTAGGATCATGGGAGGATTAGGACCATGGGAAAAAATACCGGAATTTACTTGAATCTAATGCACCATCAAAATTAACCTAATTTTCAAAGGCTTGAGATTTTTTTGGCAATTGTAATGCTCAGCTGCAAAGCACGTGCATTTATTTATTTAATTTATACATTAAATTTATAAATAAATTTATTTAATTTATTAATTTATTGCATAAAACCATGAGTTATATGACAATAATAATATGACAAGGGGTTTTTTGTTAAGATTTTTACCTATTTGCACTATTTTATAGAACAATGGGTTTTATGTTACATTTTAATTACATTATAGTACACTGTTAAACTAAATACTGACCTAAACTTATAAACAAAATATCAAATTTACTCAAATTGAATACGCCATCAAATTTAATACGCACCCTGATTTTTGAGATTAAATTCAGCTGAAAAGATGAGCATTAGATTCAAGTAAATATGGTAATCTCAGTTCGCCATCACCCTGCTGCATTCCCAATCTGAATCCGGCCCACCCAGTTCATTATGGTAACTCCTCACTCACTCCCTTCACCACTAAAGTGGAGCAAGCACCCCAGCCTTACTTACTTACTTACCCCAGCCTTACACTTACTTAACTTACATAGGGTCAAATCCTTAGCAGTTATGGGTCCATGCAGTTAGGTCACCCTTTGGTGTTATCTTATGGAAAGTCATCTTAACTGCTCTGGAGCAAGGGGCTTAATTTCACTTTAGGATCTAGGCCTTAAACTCAATAGCACTTACTCCCAGGAAAGTGTGGATAGGATTGTAATCCTCATGTCACTTTTTAGATTCTAACAGTTCAGCAAGAATTGCAGGTCTTTGGGTATGGCCATGCATCACTCTTCTCAAGCTGGCAAATCCCAAATGCTTTTAACATCCCACATGGCTAAAAAGGGTATGTGAGTCGGAGGAAACCTGTCCTTGGCTACCAGTGAGCAAAGCCTCACTCCCAAAAAGAAATGTAGATTAAGTTGTTGGGATAAGCCTACCATTGTCAGACAAGTTCAAGTCACTGATTGAGCTGGCATCTGAAACCAAGTCCTGGATCACCTGGGCACCTGCCGATCTCAACTTTGCCAAGAAGACCAAAAAAAAAAAAAAAAATTAATCACTTTCTTCAGCCTTGAGAAAAACCAAGACCCTTCCTCCAAAGTGCTGGTCACTGCCATTCAACAAACCTGATGTTCAGTGGTGGGATTCAAATAAATAAACAACAGGTTCTATGTCCATAGAACAACAGGATCTACCGTATGTCCCACTAGTAACTGGTTCTCAGAACCACGCACTCCTTAGCAAAGGGTTCTATAGAACCTGTGACAAACCCCTGAAGCCCACCACTCCTGATGTTCCTTTTTCCTACAGTACAAGAATAAGGTTGGCTCATCTAGGAGACTATCATCAGCCCACTGTGGTGGACTGGCAGTGAGGCACCCACGCCCAGTGTTCCTCTTTTTTAAAATTCATGACATAGAGATGGTTTAGTGGTTTGGAAGTTGGACTTTGATCTGGTAGATCCAAGTTCGAATCTCTGCCTGATCACAAAGTGTTCCAGGTGACGGACGAGGGCGATGAAACATGCAAGGGTATGAAGGCATTGAAGCATCCCAGTTGAAGCATGCAAGTGTCTCTTTGCCAATGCCTAAGAGGTGGATCAAGATGTTGCAGATGCTCTGAAGACCACCATATCCCTCCATTCTATTCCCCTCTTCCAAATCTATGCCAAATCTAGGGATCAGAGGGAAAACAGGTGTGTTGCCAGGTAAGGGAAAGGGAAGTCTATATATTGCCCACCACCGCAGGTGTCTGAAAATGTTGGACTTGCCTTGCATGTCAACAAAATGAGCACATTTAATTCAAAATTAGCATTTTAAACCTTTCTAGCAACATATTCTCATCTTCAGTTTGGGACAGATGCCCGATCTACACAGGAACCCTATGTTCCCGGTTTTCAAACCCACACTGCACCCTGCAACATTTGCGCTTGCCTCTCTTTTCACAGACACAATCCCTTTGATCACAGCCAACTCAGCCTCATCAAATAGGTCTGGTACCGTGCCTGGCACAGCTGTGCCAGGAAGTTCATACATCTGCTCTCTTGCTAAACAAGTTCTCCAAACCCCCCCCCTCCAGGCAACACCCATCGTACACCCTTTCAGGAGTCTTTTCTGACCTCACAGCAACTGATGTCCAGGTGCAAGCCACTCAGTTGGGTGTTATACGCCAAACCCTGCAGCATAGATCTGTAACAAACCAGAAGAGAAAGGGACGTATGGGTGATTTGACATCCCCCTAGAGATGGTTTAGTGGTTCAGACTTAGATCTGGAAGATCCATTTTCAAATCGCTGCCTGGTCATAAAGCTTCCAGGTGACCTTGGGCCAGTCACTACTGCTCAGCTTCACCTTCCTCGCAGGGTTGTTGTGAGGATACTGTTGTGAGGACACTGTTGTTGAGTTTGGAAACCAAAAGGAGAGAACGAACTACGTACACCTCCCTAGGGCTCTCCGACGAAAGGTATAAAAATGTGAAATTAATTAAAATCTGAATTCTTTTCATATTTTTCTTCTCCACTAGGAGCTCATTGCACATCTTCCTTGGGCTTCAAGGATATAAATAGAACACCATTTAGTGGGGCTTATCCCCAGGAAAGTGTGAATAGGATTGCAGCTATTAAATTAACCACATGAAAATAATATGTATTCGTATTTTTAGATTATATTTTCAAATATACATTTGAAATATATACATTTTCAAACCTCACATTTTAAAACAGCCAACTTTTATTTGCAAGGCAAATTGATTTAATTTTTTTGCAACTTTTTTTCCCTCACAGGTAAATCTCCCATTTATTTGCACCCAAAAGGCTTCTGATCCAGATCAGAAGAGGGGGCAGATATTTGTGATATTTGCTAGGATAGTGAATTGAAGGCTGGGAATATTATAAACCTGATCTGGATTGGGACCTACAAAAACATATTTTGCATGCATGTTTGAGATAGGAATGATGCATTTCCATCACATCCAGTGCAACAGGCAAGGAAAACAGTAATTTTCACAACACTAAGGATGCAATCCAAAGTAACTACAGGGAGTCCTTGCTTCGGTGTAAGAACATTTTGCTCTGGATTGCAATATGAATTTCCCTTAGGTTTTCATTAGATGGTGCAGTAACTATGGGTGCATATAATTTCCAGGGATGGGCCCGGCCCACTCCAACAACCGGTTCACCGGAAGTTGGGGGGCGGGGCGAGGTCAGGGGGCAGGCCAAGGGGGGCTAGGGCGGGCCCCAACCCCGGCACATTGCGCATGCGCCAACCCCAGACGCATGCGCAGTGTGTCTCCTCCAGGTGGAGGAGACGTTCTGTGCATGTGCCAAGATCGGCACATGTGCAGAACGTCTCCTCCCGCAGGAAGAGACGCACTGCGCACGCGTTGATGTTGGTGCTTGTGCAGTGTGTCTCCTCCCGCGGGAGGAGATGCACAGCGCGCACCCCATCCACGGCACGCGCGCTGTGCGTCTTCCCCACCAGGAGGAGACACACTGCACGTGCGCTGAGGTCAGCGCACGCGCAGTGTGTCTCCTCTTCCCAGCATCTGAACCGGTATGCTGGGATTTCAGGCGACCCCGCAGGTATTGGTTCGGTAGCGGTGGGGTCATGGGAACAACTGGTTCTGCCAATCCGGTCCGAACCGACTTGGGCCCATGCTTGGTAATGTCTCTTACATGCGCCCGTAGTTACTCTGGATTGTAGGGCAAGACTCCAACATATTGCATTTTCTCTCTCTCTCTCTCATCCATATTTCCAGAACTTTTCCTTCTTTTCAAATTTAGCACACCTGGAGGAAGAATAGCAGCCAAGATGTTGCTCCCACCCTCCATCAGTCAAGATCCTGGTTGTGCCACCTTCAACCTGCTTCACTGGCCCTGTCCTTACCTTAAAGCCTCTGGAGGTAGCTTGATTCCTGCCAAAGAGACATACTGGAGGAGAGATGCTTTGCTGAAGAATTTGCTGATCGCAAGAGGAACATCTCTGTTCTTTCTGAAAAGAAAGGTGCAAATGTCCCTTGTTATCCACTAGGATTCCATTCCGGAGCCTTCCGTGGATTAAAAAAAATCAGTGAATTAAAAAGCAGTGGAAAAATAGATTTTAAGACCCACTTGCAGGTTTCTTGCTCCTTCATTGTGCCTAATGGAATAAGGTAGGGACTTGACATCTGTAGCAGTTTAATTTTGGGACTGAAGAACTGAATGATTGCTTGCATGAGTGCCTCTCTACAACAGTAGAAAAGCAGTTTTTAAATTATGATTTGAAGTGGCCCATTTGTGTTGTCAAATCTGTGTATTAAAAAATCCATGTATAACAAGGTTGCACCTGTAAATTCTTAGGTTTTTGTGGGCACGTCCCCGACATACATAAATTGGGCAGGTCCCCGACATAAATCATATATACATGCTGTAGATCTGTCCTCTCATGGCTTTTTATATTTATTTGGGATATATATATATTTAACACATAGCTTTTATATGTTTGCAACCCACACCCAGAGTTTGTGGTGAAGCTATTGTTGAATGAAGTTTCAACGCAGAAGAAAATGGCAGAAGGAAAAAAAATATCCCAATGAACAAATGTAAAGTTTATTATTTTTTTTTCTGTGGACTCAAGCACTATGTGGCCAACGCCTGCCTATTTATGAGGCCAACTGAAGAGTTGCCTCAAGTACTGTAGCAGGTTGGTGGGCAACAGATACTTCTCTTCACCACTCCTCCTCCTTCTTCCTGGATCAGAAAAGAAAGAGTCGAAAAAAGAGGAGGGGAGGGAGATCACTGAGCTAATGAGAGGACAACAGGGTGATGTATCATCAGGTAAGAGGAGGGAAGGTATCAGGAGCTCTTAAGCCATCCCTTTACATGGTTCTGAGATCTTCGTTGGGAGGGTTACATAATGACAGCTCATGTACTTCAGGATTTAGCACAAACCATCTCAGGTGGGGGAAAGATCCAGAGTAGGACAACAGAACAGCAGTTCATTCTCATTCTCCTTCCCTACCTAAGATCTTAGGAGTCTTGGAAAAATAAAGCAGGCCTCCGTCAGACTTGACAGACTATGGTATCATGCTCGGCACTGCATACGAAGCACGAAAGCCTGGGTTAGATTGTTATGGAGGATAGGCTGTTACCCAAGCAGCAAATCCCCCCTCTCCATGCCACTGGATTAGTCCAATGGAAAGGCAGAGCCAATACAATTGGATCCAGCTGGCGTCGCAGAGCTGGGCTAAGGACAGGTTAACAGGCACAGCGTCTTAACTGCTTGTGCCACCCACAGCAACAGGATTCTTGTATCCTGTTTGTTGCTCACAGTTCCATTCAAGATTGTGGTATCAGTATGAGGCTAGCACAACAGTCAACTGCCAGCTGTACTTCTCATTTCCTACTAAGCGGCCAGCAAAGTGCAAGGAAAAGCCTTCAAATTATTTCCGAAACGACATACTTGCGAGAGTAGATGTTCTTGGATAGATTCAGGTGGACGAGGTTCCCACAGCATCCACTGGACAAAGCACCAAAGAGCTAAAAACAAGAAAACATAATTGGCCATAATTTCCCCTTCCCATGATGTGAAATAAATTGTTGCTTTGGTTACAGAAAGGAATGTGCTGGACGGCTAATGCACCACCACATCATTCCCTGGGGACGTGTCAGGATGCGTCATGTTCAAGTGTAACATGCTCAGCAGCTGCCAGGTGCTCACCGTATCCAGAGCGCAGTCCGTCCCTGACAGGTTGAGGTGACCCAAAGCATTTGGCTGACTCAGGAAAGAGAATAAGCCCTAGCAGAAGAAAAAAATGGCAAACTTCAGCTCCTAGAAGGAGAAAACTGTGATGTGGATTAGTGGTGGGAGCAGAGCAAGATCCACAAATATGGATTTGGCTTGAGGGAGCACCTCCATAAAACTGCTGGGAAAAATCCTGGGATTGCACTTAGGGTGAAATCCTGTGTCTACTCAAAAGTAAGCCCATTACATTCAATGGGTCTTACTCCCAGGAAAGTGTCTTTAGGATTGAACACAATGGGACTTACTTTTGAGTAGACATGGTTAGGATTGTGCTCTTAGACTCCAGCCTGGACTCGGAGGCCAAATCTACCTGCTGGGTAGACTCATCTAGGTTGCATGGGGTGCATGGGGACCTCTACCCATGTGCAATGTAATGTGCATATACCCCTTCTGTCCCTGGCTCATTGGAAGGTGCACAGGAAGCAGCGCATTGTTATTGGACATCTTCCAGACCATTTTATACTCACACCTGCATCTTCAGTGGCCAGACTCCCTGGGTTTCCAGAGAGATCCAGGAAGTGCAGAGAGATTCTGAATAGTTCATTGAAAACAAGAGATCTGGAAAGGGCTGTCATTCCTAGAAGGTGAATTAAGAGATGATAAATGCTGGAGCTCAGAAGCACATCAAACTATATTTTCTTGAAGAGCTATGCCTACTCTAAAACCCACTGGTGCCCAAGGTGGTAGTGCACTCCCTTTAACCAGTAGAACATCAATCATGGTTTCTCCTCATCTCACTTCTTGAATTCAAAAAGGGAGATGTGAACAGAGTTTAAGAACACATGAGGAGGAGGAGAAAAGTAGGCTGGAGTATCTCTAGTGGAAAAGAGTAGTGGACTAGAGCATCTCTAGCCCAACACTCCCCTCTCCTCCATGGCATCCCCTGCTTCCTTTTTGAATCCAGGGAGTGGAAACAGAGGTGGGTGTTATCTACCAGGATGGCACGGTGGGGGGCTGACCACCCTTGACTCAGCCTGTAGTTGGACAAATTCAGGATGTGCCTTGAACACAAAAAAGAAAGTGGGCTTTCTTCCAACCAGCAGTTGGATTATATGCTCCAATTACGACGTGCACATTTGCTAAATATCAGCATCTAGTACATGTAGTGCCTCCCTTACATCAATGTAGCTGCGCAGATGACAAATTTGCAACTTCTTTTAATTTGCCATTAAAGAGCAGAACATTTCAGCTATTTTAAAAAAAATTGTACCCCATCGAAAGGTTGATGTGAGTGTATGGGGTGGGTGGATAGATAGCCTGCTGCATACATATGATCACCCTGAGTGAGCTTGATTCAGATACAGTAAATGTATCAGCGCACCATCTCCTAACAAACTACCTTTCAGATTCTTCACCCTGATTTCATTGGTATAAAAAATGTTGCTGGAGGCCTAGTTTAGGAACCCTGCTGAGGAATTATATGTATTATATTATATTATATGTATTATATTGTAAATAAATCAGGTTATCAACACCTGTGTGGAATCTGAATCAGGAACCCAAGGTTCAGATAACAGACACCATTTCTTTGAAATCAGAATTTAAAAGAATTAAATCAGAATTTAACAGAACCAATCAAGAAGCTTCTATACAGAAGCATGAAGAAAAGGAAAAATGTCTTACAGCAATAATATTTTTTTTTACAAAAGATACTTACATTTTAAATAGACACCACTGGAAGCTGTGCATTTTGGAAGAGCATCATAGACCATCTTCCTGCGCCCTCTAGTATGCTCAAGACCATCTTTCTCAAAGAGCATCAACCCATAGATCCCCCCTTAATGGACCAAACACTTCCATTGTACCTTTCAGAGTCATGGAGGTTCTGGCCAAGTTGAGACTGCAGAGGTTCTTGAAGGGCTTCTCAAAGGTCTGACTCAAAGCGCTTATGCCTGCAAAGGGAATAAAACAACTCAAGCCAGAGAAACCCTATTTTAAATTTTAAATTTCCCATCCGTAAAGTTAGACCAATGGTCACCTATATTTGAAGGGTTACTGCAAACACAATAAATATGGGAAAATTGTTTTGCACATTAAAATACCATGAATAATGTTTGAAAGACTATCAAACGAGCTCTAAGGCATTTGTCTTGAGAAGGCATAGCTTTAATTTAGGAAGGCAGATATTGCAGCTGGAAGTTCCAAAAACCAATACTAAATCCACACTGCTTTACTATAGGGTAAGAATGTGCTACCTCGGTCCTCCAGCGGGTTCCCAGCAAGATTAATTGTTTTTACCGCAGAATCAGGATGTTCAGCAAGCACCTGGGCTGTCTCTTGAGCAAAATCACTGCAAGGGAAAAGAGTTCATACAACAATCACAAGTAGCCCAACCAGAGGCAAGGATTGAGTCTAAACCCACCATCATCCACATTCATGTCACTTGTGCACATGCCACCCAGAGTAACTACAACAGTCAATCAGACAGAAAACAACCTTTGGACAACACCCTTGTGAATCTGCTTTTAAATCCACATAAAAACCGCACAACACCTACTTGGGCCTTCTGGGGTAATCTTTTTGGGAATAATCCAATTTATTTAAATATAAAGTGCACATATTGTATTCCCAGAATTATAGTGTGAGTCATGTATACATACACTGGCTTAGAGCCCAGAATTCATTCATACATATCTATGGTTCAGTATCTGTTTTTTTTTTTCAGTCTGCATATGGATTACTGGTATGTGCTCTATTTGTATCTTACACAAGTTTATTCCTAACTGTCTATCTTGGGATTGTGTGGTTATGGAATGCTGGTACATTTTTAATATTTTCAGTGTAGGATGGTACTAGAATCAGAAAACCCACACACAGCCCTAAATGTGTTTTGAGTCCCATAGAGAACATAGTGAACATTTGAAACTGTTTCAATTGTGTTTTGTTATGGTGGCTACCATAGTAGAGGCTTGCTTTCCACAAATTTAATAATGCAGTTAAAGAATTGAATACACTCAGCCTTAAGTAGTTGGGCTGCTGACTTTCATGGCATACTAAGAGGTGATGAAGTTTGGAGTTGCTTGATGTGAAAGCAACATCCTACTCTTAGCACCACAGCAGTGCATTCATAATGAAATTTGCAAGGAATTATTCATTGGCCAACAGTCATGCCACTTGGCGTACAACTTCAAGCCGCAGTTTTCCAGCACCAGCTCTTCCAGAGTCTCCGACTTGCTGAGCATGTAGTAGATCTGCTCGAGGATATCTAGACTCTAGGGTGGAAGGAAAGACAGTGTAATGAGTTTGTAGCATTCCTGTAGAAGCGAGTAGCGTTCCTGTAGTTGCCAGGAAGGCAGAGGCGTTAGGCAAAATGGTGCTCATAGCAAGGACTGAAATTTTGCCCCTATCTAAACACCTGAAACCCACCTTTTAGCTAATGTTGAAGTCAATAATATCAAATGGGGCATATGGCACGAGACACCTTGTGCCATATAGACAGTTATGCTTCTGCAGGAAGGAGTGCTTTGGGTGCAATCCAGAGTAACTACGTGGAGTCCTTGCTCCGACTTAAGAACAATTTACTCTGGATTGCAATATGAATCTCCCATAGGTTTTCAGTAGGAGGTGCTGTAACTACGTCGACATAAATGTCTCTTATGTGCTCCTGTAGTTACTCTGGATTATAGGGTTTGTTATTTATCTCCAGTCCAGTGCTCACATTGTTTTATTTATAAATTTTTTATTTATAAATAAATTTATTTATAAATAATTTTTTTAAAAAATAAAAATTTAAATTTATTTATAAATAAAACAATGCAGAATTCCCCAACCTTCAATGGCTTGTGGTCCAGAATTGTGCCCGTAAATCCGTTGTTTGGAACTTGGAGCACATTTTCAGTATTAGGAATGTTGTTAGGCCACCCTCCAAAGCCAGTTTAAACAGTGGCTTTGCATTTGTGTGCTGGAGAATAACAATTACTGTAAATTTGTTCATAAGAGTAGCAATAGGTAACTTGGGGACCCTGTTTTACAAATATCTAGTAAGCTTCTATAGATCTGCATTCCAGAATTTGGCCAGAGTTGCCCCTGGAACTCCCCACCACTCAGTGGGAAGTGTCCATCACCGACACCATGTCAGAATTCTCCACTGAAAATTCTTGAGGCTCTGCACTCTTTGCTGCACTCACCAGTTTGAAGTCCTTGCAACTCAGCCTGGTGAACCATCGATTGCAAGACAAGGCAGACACACTCAGAGCTACATCCCTACAGCAAAAGAAAGCATTAATGCATAGAACATTTCAAAGTGTAGCAAAAATAATTTTTTTAGATTGTTAATCTGTTTTCTTCCAACTCCAGGTAAGAACTTTCAAAATAAGCCGTATTTTAAAAAGTCAATAATGATTGAACTCCCACATCTGATCCTCCCCATCCCAATTCAGTACACAAGCTTCAGTTCAATGCTTTTTCATAGACTTACTGGCTGAGCAGGTGGCTGAAGTCCAGTAGGTTGAACTCCCTGCATCCCTGTTTGTGATAAATATTGTCTACAACCTGCAAAAGAAGAATTAGCACATGACCGCATAAGAGGGGGCTTCCCCTTTGGTATTCCCTGACCATTCCCTATATCAACAATATCTATTTAAAATGAAGATTATCTATAGAAGCCAATCAGACTCATCTATGGTTGTCCACTCAATGGTTGAATAGCCTGTGGATGACTCCAATGCTCTTTATTGTAGTGCTGCTCTTGAAGACTGATCAGAAACTTCAATTTCAGTACAATCTTATACATGTCTACTCGGAAGATGACCCACAGAGCTCAATGCAATTGACTCCCAGATAAGATTGCAACCTTAGGACCAAAAGTCACAGGCAGCCGACCAGTGTGAGGAAGACACATCACTCCCTGCTTCATCAGTTGTAGGTCTGTTTCCAGGTGCAGTTCAAGGCATTGGTTTTTGATGCGAAAGTCCTAATTTTCTTGGAACATGAGTCCCCAAAGGGGTGCGTTCTTGTCCTGTTTGAAAATGCCCCCCACTAAAATTTACTCGAATCTAACACTGACCTTTTCCAGCTGAATTCAGTCTCCAAAATCAGGATGCGCATTAGATTCTATGGTTAATTACATTTAAATGTGATATTTTGATTATAAATATTGGGTGCGCATTAGATTTGATGGGCACATTAGATTCAAGTAAATACGGTGCCGTTTTAGTTTGCAGATGGGCTAGTCTTGCTCTTAGCCCTGAGACATAAAGCTAACCCCATCACTATGTCCCATTAAATTTTTAGAACCTACATTTATTGCGAGTGGTTCTGCTCTCTGTGTATTTGTGTTTTTGTTTTCAATTGTGATGTTCCAGAATTATTTCTGTAATTAGCTTTTAGTGGGGTCTGTGCATTGCCACTGTTTTCCATCTCAAGTGTTGCTGCTGCTGTATTATTTTAGCATGCTGTTAACCACCGTGAGCGGCAGGAGGCAGATCAAGATGATCAGGGATTGCTTTCCAACAATGACAGTTCACAAAATGGTTTACATACAAATAAATGGACGCAGGAAAGGTTGTGATATAAAAATACAAGCGCAACCTCATAGTTTCTCTAGCCTGCTTCTGATTCTCTCATAACTATGCACTATAAGCCTCTCTAGTTCCCCCATCAGAATATTCATGCTCACAACTAACCATGAGCCGCACATCAAAACACTGACCCAGATTTTTTGTGTACCTGTGTCTCATGATTGGTGTGCCTCATGATTCTTGGTGTACCTGTGCCTCATCCACCCCAGTTTTCCTATATATGTGTACGGGTTAAAAACAAATACACAAATGTACACACAAATGGGTTGTCTCGTCGTTCCTGAGAAACACACACTGTTAAAAATTTGCCAACACAGCATGAGATGAGTAATAGCTTTTCCCAGCCATTATTTTCCTGGCTCCATCATGTGCTGTTTGTCCCCTCTTTCTGCAACATGCACTGCACAGCCGATGGAAATAGCAGAACAGGTAAAAAGAAGGGGTGAGAGCAATTTTGACTCCTGGTGCAATGGGGAATTTAAAATATAAGATTGATAGGCCTCCGGACTGACCATTCCTGTTTCAAGCCCAGCACACTCAGCTGATGGGGTGGTTAAAAGTGGGCTTTCAGAATCTCTATTCATCTGATGTTAAAATCCCAGGTCTCATGTTCGAACCCGCAAAGCAGCCAGAGGGAGCGCACTGCCTTCTTGTATTGCAGAGTCACCACACAGGTTATTTTTATACAGTACTTGCCATTTTGGTACAAATTACTAATCTTGTCTCTTGTTTTTTCCGCCTTACCCACTGGATCCCTTCTTGGAAAGGAAGGCCACTGTAATCGCAGAGGGCTGCATACATCTCCAAAAAGCCACCTGCCAAAGTCAAAGGACAGCAGAAGGTAAATAGTGCAGCAGGAGACCAAGGAAGTATCTGTGCAGAGAAAGGAAGCGTTTGCAAAAGAGAAAACCCATCTGTTTTGGGATCCAAAGGGGAAAATCAGCCATGAGTGCTTTTCAGTTAAAGCCAACGTAGTCCTGGGAGGGAACCTGGAAGATCTGCTTCAAATTCCAGAATCGTCCCTGTGAAGTCAACAGATGGGCATTCTTTCTGCCTCAGTTCTCCATCTGTCAACTGAGAACTACAGAGGTCTACCTCCCGTGAATATTCTGAATAGCAAGATAAAGCGTCCTAGTTATATGAAAAGCGTCCTAGTTAACACTGGGATCTAACACCTCGCTAACATGTACAGGAATCTTGGTCTTCTCCTGCAACTGACTACACTGCAGTTGCAGGCAACATTACAGCATGCTTTTTTCCAAGCCTTATTTTCTAAAGTAAAGATGATTACCACATGGGCTTTGGTTTTCATGCAGCGCTTCTGCCATGGAAGTTGTTATCCCTTGAATCCTCTCAAGCAAGCTGGATGGAGCGTTCTGGAGCAGATGGCTTCAAATGAAGAAACACAAAATTTACATGGAAAAGGAAAAAAGGCAATATTATGAAGGGTGCTTCTACTTCAAATCCAGTGGAAAGATTTGCAGGGTAGGCTGTCCAGGAGGCCAGCTGAGATGGTTGCCTCAGGGGGGTGGATTGATAGGACCACCTGCAAGTCTCTCCTGCTTTCTGGATTAGAAGAAAAGGGAAACAGACTTGGAGGAGGAAAGCAGAGATGTGATGATTGAAATACTGTGAGCAAAGCAAGTGAGGATCGCATGTGGCTTCAGACACCAAGTACCAGTAATGTTAGCTGGCTGGAAAATGTTTAAGATATTGATGAAATTAGGCCCTGGCTGGATAATTCCTTATGGCTACCTTAGTGGCAGCAAATCATCTTTACTTGAAGAGATGTGGGAACTGGGTGACCATATAGAATGAAGGACCAAGTGCCATTGGATAGAAGAGGGAATTGAGGCAGGTTTAGCTCATCATAAAAGGGTTTGAAAAGCTGCACCTGCCTCAATTCCCCTTTCTATACAATGCTTAAAAGCAGAGGCATTTTGTCCTCCGATCTGTATGGTCACCCTGTGTGGGAACCAACACATAAGGGCAATGGGGAGAAGTCTGTCTATCAATCAGGGCCTTTATGTATTTTATTTACAAAGTCCAGAACATCTTGTATAAAAAGGGAGAAGATCCAGAAAGACTGTGAGTTCAAAAGAGAGACATATCAAAATCACGACAAAGGAGATTACTGAGCTCAAAACAATATGTTTGCTGAAGTTACTCACATACACCGGTGCAGAGGCAAAATGAGAGTATAGCGTGGCGTGCGATCTAACACAGGCGACAGGGCACCACTTGCACACCTCTCTGGTGGAATCATGTATGTGGAACTCACTGGCATTATATATATGTATGTATGTGTGTGTGTGTGTGTAAATATACTGGTGCAATAGTCTAGTCCTTTGCAGAGATCTCTCCTGCTACAAGCAGGGGGTTGGACTAGATGAGCTCCTGGGATCCCTTCTAACTGTTTTGATAGGGGCAAAATTTCAGTCCTTGCCATGGATGAAATTTTGCCTAGGTATACTTCTGCACCTGAGATGTTTTTGGCAGAGCCATAAAAAATTCTTCTTCAGAACAGAATTCAGCTAATGAGAAAATCTGAAAGGGAACATTCATCTCTAAGAACCTGCTTCGGTGCATCTATCTGCATTTGTGAGCTTATCGCTTATTTAAGAAAGTCTTCCAACCCAGGTTCTATTTATTAAAGTGATATCATACTAGCTTCCTTTCTCCTATAGCTCTTGCAAATTGTACAGTATTTTTTTTGTTTTGAGAGAGCATCCAAAAAGTCAAGGGAACTACAACAGGAGGTTACTGTAAATAAAAAGGACTATTAACCCATCCGGATGGAACAGGAATCACTTATGATCTTTCAAACTTTATCATAGAAGTTAACGAATCACACTGGTTACAGTCCAGGGGTGTCAAACTGGCCTGTGGGCTGGCAATCTGGCCCGTTATTTGGGCTATCATACCTTGACAATATTTGAATTCATCTACAGAATTCATATATCAATTCATATGAATATATGAATTGATATATGAATATATAAAACAAGAATTGCACATTTTCTCTTCTGTCATTTGCAGCCAAGGACAGGCCAAAGTTCTTATTTCTGATCATCATCTTCTTCATGATGTCATGTCTGGCCCTCAGCAGGCATCATGAATGCTAACTTTGTATGAAACAAGTCTGACACCCCTAATTCACATTGAAATTCTGTGGGATAAACTGATTAATCAGAAAAAGGAATATAAGAAAACACTGACATCTTTTTTTCTCGGATGCCTTTATATCTGCATGATTTTGTATATTTACTGCAAATATTGTATATTTAATGCTTGCTTACGTCCCACTCCCATCCCCACCCCCCAGTTAGCCAACTAGTGCCGTAGGACTAAACAGTTTTAGTAATGAGATATATGGCTTTGTAGGTCATTCCTGTATATATTTGTACAGGACTATTTTCCTACATGTTGTGGTGAGTAATAGATGCACTTTGCTATTTGCCTCTGTGTGCTGCAGTATATTTGCAATTCATGTTTGGTGGTTATGGAGTACATGCAACGCCCTTACCCCAGTGAGGTATCTGGGAAGATCTTCTTAAGGGACACAACCATATGGATCACCACCTGCTCCAATTCATCCAATGACAAGAACCCAAATTCATAGGAAGATGTATCTGTTTCTATGACAATCTGGAGAGATTCGGGGGAAAGACAACAGGGACGGTGTTTCCCAGGGTTCTTCTACTTGTTTTCTCCTGGCTTCATTAATGAAAACTAATTCAGAATTCAAATATAGGCTCCCACCACATTGGTATTACATAGACATTTCCCAATAAGTAAATCCTAAGTAGGTTGCCTTAAAGGGTGAAACCTCCACCTTCGATCGAGGAGGACTCCAGTGTCCACTCACTGGGTGGATGGATCTGATGCGGCTGGGGTTTGAGCAGCTCTTTTCTAGGAGAAGATACTGTTTAAACAAATATGCCAGGTCTTTTAAAAAAGGCAGAAAGTTTCCAAATATAGAAAAAAAAAAAAAGAAATGTGAAAAACAAATAAATTAAAATCATTATGTAGTGCTGTAAAGAACAAACTTGGCACCAGGAGCCAAATGTGGTGTGTGACTTTGTAATGACGCAACCAGCTCTGGAACCAACTCTATGTTCTTCAGAACTCCCTAATCTGATTAGTAAAGATTTCTTGATGCCGAGGGCTGCCGCCATGGCTGGCAAACCACTCTGACTCAGGATAATGGCAAATGGTGCAATCCTAACCAAGGCCAGCACAACTCATCAGTCTTCCCATTCCCATGATGATGTAGGAAGGCAAGTGTATGTCTGTGCACTGGCTTAAGACTCCCCCAAGAGTACGCACAAGTGTCATATGGCACTTTTGTGACCCCCTTCCCAGGTCAGCACAGGACTTATGCTGGCCTAACTGAAGCTTAAGATTGCAACCAAAGTCTGAATCAATAGCAAAGCAACTCTGCTTTGCAAAACGTTGCGTTCCAAAAGAAACTCCTTTCCATTTGTTTGGTTGTCTGGGGCAAAGGATTGAAAATCTATCAATCTGGGTAATGTGGCATATGCAACATTATCCTACAAGGCTTTGGGGTGGTTTATTGGAACATGTTACTGCTAAATTTGGATGGGCTCAGTTCTTTGGAGATCTTTGGAGACCGGAATGGCCCTTTATCCTGGCATTAACAGCAATGTTCTCACTTTTGCACCGAGCATCAGAAACCGTGAGAGACTGCTGTCTCCTGCCCTTTGGCTGCTGGAGATGAATAATTTTTAGTGACATTGAACGGGCTATTTAATGTCAGTGCGATCAACCATTTTTCCTGGCACTGCTCCTGCGACAGCAGCTTGACACACCGAAATTAAGCAGATTTAAAAGTCTTCCTTGTCACTTTATTTCCCTGCTAAGAAAAGCTTTGCCTGCTTAATTTTGGCAGGGCAAGTGTGTTGCAACCAGCAAGGGAGCAGAGCTGGCAAAAACAGTGTCCTGATCTTGAAGGCTTAATTAAAACAGAATGTTTGAAATGTACAGGTTTGTGCTCAGTGTGCACTTCTGATGGCTTTGGAATATCGATCCTGGGGGAAATGTACCCGGCATGTCCCCCAAGATGGTGTTAGACTCTGGGAGGGGAAGGAAATTGCAGTGCAGGTATTCTCCACGTAGGTACGCCTGCCAATGTGCACTCACTTGGTTAGCGTCTTTTATCCTCATCATCCGCACTGCTAGGAAGCTGAAGCTAACTTGAACCTGCAGGTAGAGACATGCAATAGGAGTTTACGGCATTGCTTTTAGAGCACAGGAAACCCCTGATATCAATGGTGGGTACATACCTGCCCCCAGCAGAAACCATGATTGGAAACCCTATCTCTGGGGTTCCCTCCTCACCAGGGCTGCCATATGTCCCAAAAAACAGGGACCAATCCCAATTTTTGGAGATTGTATTCAGATACTGGCAAATGGGACAGAGGGTCCTGTCCTGATTTTGTGGAAGAGAATTATGGCAACCCTTAAATCCATTCCCGTTACCTTTTTTTCATTACATCTGCGCAAGGCAATAGCATGGATTTCTATAATCAAATGCTATAAGCAGAAGGCAGCCTGAAGGTGAGAAGGAAACTGAGGCTGCAATCCTATCCACACCTTCCTGGGAGTAAGCTTTATTGACTATAATGGGGCTTACTTCTGAGTAGACATGAATAGGCTTGGGCTCTAAGAGAGAATGTTAACTTCCTGCTTCCTAATCTCTAGTCTTGACTCCCGCCTGCCTGCCTTGCTATAAGCTTTCTGGTTATAGCATTTGGTTAAAGCAAGACACATTTTTGCTTTAAGAGATGGGAAGGAAGGTGGTAGTGACTCCAGCTCTTTCCTTGATCACCACAATGGCGAAGCTGGACGACAAGAATTATTGTTATACTTTTATTATTATTATACTTCATTTATATCCTGCCTTTGTCATGAGGACTCAAGGCAGCTCAAGACTCCAGTTCTTCCTCTTATGTACTCCAAGCAATACGTACAAGAGAAGCAACCAGGTAGGGTTGCTGGAGGGGTTCTGGGGCAAGGGTCTTGGCAGGTAAGTGCAAGACATCCTTAGCCAGCTTGTTGCTTCCTCCCAGCTCACCAGCTGAAGCAAGTGGTTCAGCTGGCTGCATGGCAGGACCGTCCCCTGGATACACACCATGAGCATTTTATTCTGCAATGCTGTGGGTGGCACAAGTGCTTAAGACACTGTGCCTGTTAACCAGCAGGCCAGGGTTCGAGACCCAGGTCAACCCCACAAGATAGGGTGAGCTCCTGTCCTTAGCCCAGCTCTGCGACGCCAGCTGGATCCAATCGTATTGGTTCTGCCTTTCCATTGGACTAATTCAGTGGCATGGAGAGGGGGGATTTGCTGCTTGGGTAACAGCCTATCCTCCATAACAATCTAACCCAGGCTTTCGTGCTTCGCATGCAGCGTATGCAGCGCCGAGCACGATACCATAGTCTCTCAAGACTGACGGAGGCCTGCTTAGAAAATGTGATGTAAAAAGCAATTCTCAGAGTGATACCAAAGCATCCTTCCATTTAAAAGTAGTGCGTCCTTCCAGGTATAGACAGATTTTGTAAGAGGAGAACTACATATTTGTGCAGTATCGGAGGGAAGCTAATAACATTAGCTAGGATTAGCTAGGATCCTAACATTAGTTAGGATGTGCCAAGAAGCAGTGAAATTAAGACAATATATTAGATGATGATGAAATCTGAATGGCCATAAACTACAGAATGAAAGAACATGACATTGTAACGCTTCTTTTGAAATGCACACAGAGGAGGAAGTTCTATATTGACGCAGTTAATAAAACATGATGAGCTTTGACAATTTGCCTTCCATGCATGCCACACTTAAGTCTAGGTGGGGACTCCCAGAGTCATGGATGATATACGTGACAGTGGGGCTCTTCTATCTACTTCTGTTTAATATTGTCGGGCATGTTCTGGGGCGGACTGCCATACTTTGGAAACCATCTGTAAAGGCTGACTGTGCCAAGGTCGGTGAGTCACAGTAAAAATGCCAGATTAACATCCCCTCCACGAGAGGCTTAATATAGTCATTGGATTTATAGCCGACCAACATGGCTCGGGGGCTCTCAGGGTGGCAATATCCTTGGATTTGGCATGCAATCCATTTCCCAAATGTTCAATATTTTGCTGCAGGATTTGCTGCTGCATTTTTTCGTTCTATGAGAAAAAACAGCTTTCTGGTATCCCCCCCCCCCCCGATCTTGCTTCAAAAAGGGGACATGGCTGCATCTGTCCAAGATTGGCCTAAGCTCTCCCACTAACTGAAGGGTGTACCAAATTCTGCACCCGATAAAATTACTGCTGCTCCTTTTCCTGCTCCCTGGATTCAAAAAGAAAGAGAAAAATGGAGCAGAAAAGGAAGTGCACAGGAGAATAAAGTGGGTGGGCTTGAGTGTCGTTCTATACTCTGCACAAATCAGAAAGCCAGACTTACCTCGAGTGGAAGTTTTGCCAGCAGCACAAATGCTCGACAAGGCATCAGAGCCTGAACGGAAAGACAAACAGACATGGCTGAGGCTCAGTTGTGTGTTTCCTTCTGCACCAGTAGCATCCCTAGGGTATGTGTCAACTGGCACAGGAGGCCAGCACATCACACCTATAATGGGCCTCCTTCATGCAATGGTGGAGCAATACCCTGTGATGGGCATGGTTAGGGTTGCCACAAAACTGGGACAGGACCCCCCCCCCCCGGTTAAACTTTCCAGTATGTGAATGCAAACCCCGAAAACTGGGACTGTCCTGGTTTTCTGGGACATATGGCAATGCTTGGCATGGTAATGTACAACGCTGCTCCTCTGGGGTTTTTGGGGGGGAGGGGGGCTATAACTTTTGATAGAATATATTTCAACATACTTTGTTTCATTGCATTCTGCATGAAATTGCTCTTTGATGGATATATAACATGATGGCATAATTTAAAAAATAATCAGATTTTAAAAATTTCAACCATTGTGGCATCCCTCTGTATAGGTGGGGCAACCAGTGCAGTCTGCACCTCCTAGCAATGCTGTTGTTCCATATTCTGCACAAATCAGGAATTTATCCCGGCTTTTTCCTGTGTTCATCCCCTTGGAACCCCCATATTTAACATTTGTCATTGTAGACACATTTGTACCTATTGTTGGCTGACGTTATGTGTTCCTTTCGGCGATCCTAACAGAGGTGATATGTTGTGGCTTTGAAATTTTTTAGTGAATGCATCGACATGGCTGCATGTGATTCTTTCAGATATTGCAAGGGAGCAGAAACGAGCACCCAGGCAGAACCAGATTAGCAGCCATATTATTCTCAAGTGATGGGACACAACAACAGAATGGTCAGTTGGAGTAATCCATACATACCAACACAATATCTTCAATTTTAGATTTGACAGGGAGTTGAGCAGCTTGTAAAACAACCTCTGGTGTCCCTAGGAAATTGATGATGCTTTCTGGAAAAGTGGCGAGATGAACAGACTTAGAAAAGCTTGGGAAAAACCCATGTGAAGACATGAAAGGTGGGAGAAAGTCTTTGATTCTGTCTACAAAATATTGTTATTGTTAGATGTTTTGGATCTTCTCACTCCAGCTGAATAGTGCTATTGGGAGTTTCTATGCTAAAAACTCACAGTCTATAGCACAATCCTAACCATGTCTACTCAAAAGTAAGCTCCATTGTGTTCATTGGGTCTTACTCCCAGGAAAGTGTCCTTAGGATTGTAGCCTATGTCAAAATAATTAACCAAGTCTTGCAATCTTTTATCACTTTGCATGAATTTGGAGCAGAATTTTTTTTGCATTTTAACCAAATTTTTTTCAATAGAGAGATCAGCAAAACAGGGAAAAGAATACAGGCGTCCCTTGTTATCCACTAGGGCTCCATTCCAGAACTTTAAAAAAGGTTTTTTAAAAATAAAAAAAATCAGTGGATAAAAAATCAGTGGAAAAAATAGGTTCGAAGACCCACTTGCAGGTTTCTTACTCCTCTGTTGCACCTAACTGAATAAGGTAGTGCCTCAATATCTGCAGGAGTTTGATTCTGGGACTGAAAAACAGAATGATTTCTTGCACAGCTGTCCCTCTACAACAGTAGAAAAGCAGTTTGTAAAAACTGTTTTGCAGGTGAGTGTTGAGTCAAAGGGCTGTGGGTGGTGCAAGTGGTTAAGACACTATGCCTGTTAACAAGAAGGCCAGGGTTCGAGACCTGGGTCGGTCCCCACGAGACAGGGTAGGCTCCTGTCCATAGCCCAGCTCTGCGACGTGGCTGGAACCAATCGTTTCGGCTCTGCCATTCCATTGGACTATTTCAGTGGCATGGAGAGGTGGGATTTGCTGCTTGGGTAATAGCCTATCCTCCATATCAGTCTACCCAGGCCTTCGTGCTTTGCATACAACATCGAGCACAATACCAGTCTTGATGTTGATGATGTCAATGCAGGATGTTGAGTCAAATCCAGGTATAAATAAATCTGTGTAACACTGTTGCACCTGAATACCCAAAATGGGGAGGGGGCTAAAAAAATAAGTTGGGGAATCAGATGGACCACATCCAAGTTCCATCTCACTTAGCATCCTGTTTCCTTGTATAATCAACAAATATAGTTAGAGAGGTCAGAAGTGTGACGTTTCTAGTCTCTCCTGTTGTTGCTTCCCAGCAGCTGGTGTTACAAATTTCAGAACAACTACAGATAGGAGCTTGGAGCTCTGGAAACTGGCCGGAAGCTGAATTGAAGGATGATGGTTCAGCTTCCGAGTCCAAAAAGTCTGTTTACAGACCCAGTCTGGGACTCAAACAGAAGCTGGTCATTCATTTGGACGAGGATAATCCTTCTGAAATCCGCTCTGTGTTGTCATTAGGTTCACTCCTTCCTGACCAGTGATACTCAAAAGTGGGCATTGGGACCAGTGGTGGGCACCAGCAGGTTCGCACCTACTCTATAGAACCGGTTCTTAACAAGAGATAGTACATATAAATTTTAAAAATTGCCATTTAAAAGTGGCTGCCAGATGGACAGAGAACCGGTTCTTAATTTCTTTGAAGCCCATCACTGATTGGGACATCCCTAGGAGTTCACATCCTTGAGTTGTGGGATTGTGAAAGAGTGGGGTCTACCATGTTGGAATTTGGCACTGGGCTTTCCTGGGACTAAGGCTGCAATCTTAAAGACACTTCCCTGGGAGTAAAACCCACCGAACACTTTTGAGTAGCCATGGTTAGGATTGAGCCCTAAGTCTTACTGAACACAATGGAACATATTTCTGAGTAGACATCACAGTGATGTCACATCCCAGTAAGTATGACGGGGGTTCTGGACAGATTTTTAAGTTTGAAGGGGTGTCGCGGGCTGAAATGCCTGAGTACTGCTCTGCTAGACTGTCCAACATCCCCACTGCAGACTTTAATAATGCCTCAGCATCCTTTAGTCATCTCCAGCCAGTAGTCATTACCCTTCTATGGTCCCACAACCAGTGATGGGCTTCAAAGAAATTAAGAACCGGTTCTCTGTCCATCTGGCAGCCACTTTTTAAATGGCTATTTTTAAACTTTATATGTACTATCTCTTGTTAAGAACCGGTTCTATAGCGTAGGTGCAAACCTGCTGGTGCCCACCACTGCCCACAACCATCCTTGGAGCATCTTCACCTTCTTCTTGACCAGTTGCCAACAAAATCTGACCAACACCCAGCATATTCCACCATGTCAGATACACAAGAAACTTCTAACAGGGGGTACTTTCTAATCTTTAACTCCCCCCCAGTAATCTCAACTAACCATTTCTTGGGTTTTTAATGCCCAAAGGCTACAAAACTCAGTGCAACTCCCCCCACATGACATGTAGTCACTCCAGTTCAGTGCTGTAACATCTGATGCTCAGTGTCCCTTCTGCCTGCACTCATGGCTTTCTTTGAGAGTAAGAACTGCAAGATCAGGACCACATAAATGCAGTCAAAATGGGAAATGTAGTTAGCTTTGCAACATCAAATGGATTTATTTATCAGCTTGCTCTGCAACAGCCTTGTCAACAACCTCCTGTTTGCTTTTGATATGTATCTCATTTTTCCTCTTGCCTTCCTCCCTTTTATGTATTGCTTCATCCACCTCTCCAATTAATTCTCCCTGATTTAATTCCCCCGAGGGTCTCCAAACATTTTGGCCAAAGGGCCATATCAAATATCTGGCATAGTGTTGAGAAAAAATTAAAATATGAAATTAAAATAAAAACCCTACATTAGAGCTGGAACTTAGATTAATGCATAAATGGGCTCAAAACACAACAGTACAGAAATAAAGCACATATTTTAAAGGACTGACATTCCCTACCCCAGAAGGTGGTCAGAGGATAGTAGGGGATCAGAGCCTCACCATGGGCCACATCTGGCCCCCAGGCTGAGGTTTGGAGGCCCCTGCCCTAGATCAAATTACCAAATTGCTTTGGTTTTGCTACCATATATGTTGCTTTTAAGGTAAATTGGGGGCTTCCTAGTTACCTGGCAGAGGGCTTTTTCTCCCACTGTGACACCATCTGGGCTACCCTATCTTTGGATGGGAGCAAAAAAAATTGCTTGTTTGATATACAGCAACGTTCCCAACTGGATTTAGATTTCTTCAGGTGATCAAGTGATCAGAATTTCTCAAGCCACTGATGTACAGCAAATGTTTAATGCAGTAAAAAAAACTCTTGCAAATCATATTCCATCTGCAAAAAAGGCGATGCAAATCATTGCCTGTCAAAAACAATTGTTCCGTCTAAAGGACCTTTTCTCATTAACACCCACGTCTTCTGAGGTTTGGCTATTAAACTGCAGTTGAAGATTTTCTCTCCAATCTAGATTGCTTTGGGATTGGAAAAGGAGCTCCCGAGGTGGTTGCATTTGAAGAACAGAGCTCCCCTTGTCTCCGGGGTTTATCTGGCTCATCTGTGGGCCGCATGGAGGCAGGCCACAGGTTGCATCTGGCCCCAAGCTGGGGATTGTGTACCACCATCTAAAATTTGATGACTGCAGCTGCCTCTTGGGCTTTACCTGGTTGGGCTGAGGCCCGGACTTACCGCACAAGTCTCCAGGAATCTCTTTGAAAGAGGCAGCCATCTTCCATATCTGGATCACATCAGAAACCGGAGGCCTTCTCAGCAAAGTCCCCGCCAGAACAAGCAGCTTCTACTTCCCTTGAGCTGAAGGTTAGTAAATGGGTGGCAGCTGTGATGCTTTTGATCTCCTTTTAACCTCTTCCTGTCTCCTACCCACCTCAAAAAAGAGCCAGCAAAGAGCAAGCAGAAGCTAGTCTCCAACCCACGCAGGTGGGAAGAGCACTGAGCATCACAGAAGAGCCATTGCTTGTCCTGGTCTCCAAACAGCATAGAAGTGGTTGGAGTGATCTGGTCACACTTCCCAAAAGAAGCAGAAGACCTGCATGGTTGGGCATTTTATAACATAATTTATAGCAGGATCTAGGTATGCTGAATAAATGTCACACCTCTCAGACTGACACATTCCCCTGCTGTTTGCTTCTTAAAGATACATATACCACTTCAGCTTTAAGAACATGAAACAAGATGGAGGCTTCCACCAAGGCAACAACTTTGTGGTACTACTGCGGTACCTCCAACATCACCAGATTATAAGTAAACTTTATGGCAATCATTGAACCCAATAAAAGTTGAAGTTCATTATTTTGTAATGCCAAGTTACAAACTACACAATGCCAAGTTGTGTGCCTGTACAACTTATGAAGTTCACATTTATACAGCGTTGGATCAACAAAAGCTTCTCACACAACACCAGTCCTAGGAGATATCTACTAAAGTTGTGTTGGGAGAGTTAGGATTGACAAAATATTTTTTATCTAGCATGTAATTAGTCTGTGGAACTCCTTGCCACGAGATATACTGGCATCTAGCCTAGCTGTCTTTAAGAGGGAATTGGACAAATTTCTATACAAGTCCCTCACACACTATTTTTAACTTCCTTGCAAATTAATTTTCCTAACTTTTAGAGACCCAGGTTCATTGGAGTGTGCAGCCAGGAATACTTCTAGAACACTCGCGGTACATAGCAGGAATCTTCAAAATTCAGTATAAGGGCCACATCACGTTAACATGCTGAATTTTTTTTAAAGGATTGAATGAATGAATAAGTTTTCCTTTTGTAATCAGCATTATGATTCAGAACAAAAGAACAATTTGACAATTATAAAGAAAAAAATGTGATGTTTGTCATAATGCACAAATGTCAACATGCTAGGGGAAAAATTAGCCTTAAAAATATTCTAAGTTGCTGCAGTCCAGATAAAATCTTGTGGGGACTGGATATGGGCCTTGTGCCACATCCCCTACCAAGTTCCATGCTTTTATCACAAAGGTTTTATTTTTTTGCTAAGCTGTATATGAAATACTTGCGTAATTAAAAAAAGCACTTGACAGAAATATAGAATTATGGCTAGACTATTATTCCCTCTTCAGTACTGTCATGCCATTTCATCACATATTTTTCCCCCTTTGGGTCCCTGAAGAAGAATGCGGGTTCATCATTCCCACCACCAATGCATTTAAAGGGAGAAAGAATTTTGTAACATTGGATTCAGTGGTAGGATGAGAATGCCAAGGATTATTAGCATAATTCTAATTATGCTAATAGGGAGAATATCTGAGAAGGTTACAGGCCCATGACTGAGCAAGCAAATATGACACTCTATATATAGGGAAGGACAGAGCATTTTTGAGGTAACAAGGTGCAACAACCTGGTGTAGCACTGTATTCACTGCAAATTAGAACTCAGTGTGAAGTTCTAGCATGAATTCTCACTATAGTAAGAATATTTATATATCGCTTTATAAACAGGTTCAGAGTGGTTTACAGAAGAAAATCAAATAACTAAATGGCTCCCTGTCCCAAAAGGGCTCACAATCTAAATAGATATCAAAGGCAATACCAGCATACAACCAGAAAGGAAACTACATGGAGGTGTTGAGAGACAGTTGCTCTTCTCTATTAAATAGAAGCATCACCTGAAAAAGCCACTGATAACCCAATTCCCCCTCCACCTCAATTCTCATGTGGTTCAGTGTGCTTACTATACAGGGTTGTTGGCATGTGAAGTACTGAAAACTATCTATAAATGTTATGTATTAAAATTAAGCAGTGTTGAGCACAATACAGCTCTCAAATCCAATTTGAGAATTTGACTGGTCTACAAGAATTGTTGCAAGCTAACACCAGAGAGCACCAACTCATTTTGTGGACATAGACATGAACTAAGAATAGGCTAGCAAGGCACAGGAGTCTAGCAGCTGCACTGCCTAGGGCCAGGACCACAGGGTACCTCTCCCCCAAACGGCCTTAAGAAAGCCAAAATACAGTATACTTACTTTTGGTTTGGGATCAAAAACTAGAAGTAGCATTTTCAGCATTCTGGAGGCCTAAGAAAGTTTTCAGATGTTGGGGTGGCAGGACACCTCCCTGGCTCTACAAGGCCCAGATAGATAGAAAGAAGGGCGAGGAAGGTGGTACTGTCACCAAGGTATGGCTTCCTGAGGCATTTGCCCTTGTACCCCCTCCCCCTGAACATCACTGACTAGTGATGCAGCCAGAGGGAAAATTACAAATGTACAAAAAATAGCCTAAAGTTTGCAGTGCCTCTTAGAAGTAGAAAAGCAGATACACACTAATTACTTATTGGTTCTGACTGTGGCATGCATAGTGCACCAAGGCAGTGGTTCCCAATATTTTTTTTTCACTTGCATACCTCTTGGCAGCCCATTTTCATAACTTATATCCCTCATATTAGCCCCACAACATTCTAATGCTAAGGCATTCTAAAATAAACCTGACTTTTCCTGCCATTATTCAATTATTTTTCAAATATCCCTAATGGTCCTGCCAGGTACTCCTGGGAGTACAGGTACCCCAACATTGGGAACCACTGCACTAAGGGAAGTTTTTATTTCCTGCACAGGCTGAGATTGTGTGGGGAAGAAATATATGGCTCCCATTTGAACATTACAACACCATGAACACAAATATGGAAGGTCAGAACGTATAGTCCTTCCCATCAACTGAGAAGGGTCTATAAGCCAGTCACCTTAGCTCGTCTACACCTTCCAGGTCATGTAAACTGCTTGAGATTCCAAGGAGGCAGAAAGGTGGCACACACGTTAATTCATTATTATTTATTAGCTGTACAGCAGTATATTCTCCTTCCCAGAGTCCAAACCCCATTATGTATTTTATAATGTTTTTATCTCATGTTGGTTTCCTAAAATAATGAAAAATATCACACGGTACAGCTAAGTACAAAAATGCATCAACCTAGAATTGGATAGCTAACCTGATAGCTCTCTTAAAAGCGATACATAGAAGAAAATTCTTTTGAAATCAGCAAGACTGAGGCTCTATAAAAAGCTTACGTATTTTAACATGTGACGGTTCAATATACAGGCATCATTTTTATTTCACATTATTCTTTTTTCTTTTTAATTAAAGACTCAAAAAATCTTATAATTACTGACCTAGTAAAATTTCCTGGCCTAGGTTTTAAGGGCTTGGGAAGCCCCCATTACAAATTACCACCTTGGCTTTCAACACACAATTCATAAACAGAAAAAATGGAATAAAGAAAATGGAGTTGTGAAAATCTGAAACAAAAAATCCAACAAAACCAAGAGGAGTAGAAGTGAGACAATTCCAATGCCAAGTCCATGTGCTTAGGAACTGAGCTGGGTATGGATTTCTGTCATATAAGCTTGGGTGGCATTCTTCCACTAACGTGATAGCTTCTGAAGTTCAATTCATTACCAATTCCTGCATAATTCTTTTTGCAACCGTTTAAAATGACAGGGCTCTTTTTAAACTGTACTCACCACCCACCCCACCCTCTTAATTAAATGGAAAAAAGATTAAAATGTAAAAAAAGTTATTTACAAAGCTTGATCATTACAGAGATGCTCTGCAGAAAGCAAAGCAACTGGGAGGAAGAAACACCAGCTGGAGCATGCCAAACCTATGGTGCTGACGCAAGAGCCAGTCAGTGGGAGAAAGGGGGGGTGAGGGGCAAAGCAAAACCCAAAATGCAATAAAAGTTTTACAACCCTCCTGAGTCTGCATTTACAATTTAAAAACCTCTAGAGAGCAAAAACCAAGGCCGGAGAGCTTCGAGGAACGCACAAGCAGTGGGGGTGTGTGCACTCCAGCCGGGGCGTCCACATGTCTGTGTGAAGGCTGTCCATGGCCTCTCACTACAATGCAGTTCAGCACTAACTGGATCAGGCAGCCTGCAGGAGACCCTCAGGGACTCAAAAATTGCCCCATGTTCATGATCCTGTTATGCTAACATTAAACAGAGAGAAAGAGTTCGAGGCAAATCACTTTCTATCATCATTTGAAGTTTTGTTTCCCAGGTTGTTTGGTAAAATGGTCTAAAAATGATGCATTTCCCAAAGCCAAAAATAAGGTAAAAAGGGAAAAAACGAAAAACAAAGGGATCGAGCCACTTCAAAAGAGTCCAGGCCAGTCCAGTCAGAGCACAACCCGTTCTCCATCACCGGTCCATCATGCTGAGTATCATCTCTGGGGTGAGGTCTCCATTGGGGGCTTCCACCGGAGCTGGCTGAGTCCCCACTGTGGCTCCTACAGTCTCTGCTTCGGGCTCCTTCTTGACTTCCACTATAATGTTTTCAATTGCACCAGTGTTCTGGTCTTCCACCTGAATGATTGCTGTTGCTGGTGAGCCAAAATGGGAAGGGCAGGGAAGAGAAGGGAATAAGAGGTCAGGCTCTCTGTAGAGACTGTTTAGGAGTATCCTATAGGTTGCTATCTAAGAAACCTACAGCTGGACTTTGGGTGTATATATATGTGTGTTTCCCAACAGTGTTTCCCTTTTTGGAGGATAGAAGCAAATTTATGGCTTAGAGCAGCCATATATCTTCAACCTTTTTTTGTGCTACAACCTTTATCTATATCTATATCTTCAACCTTTTTTGTGCTACAACTAGGGATCCACAGTCAATTCTATCTCCTCAAGGGACAGTCAATCCTATCTCCTCCACTCCCTGCCACATCCCCACCCCCATTACACCTGGCAAGTACTGTTCACTGTAACCAAATATTTTTAGACAGCAAAAAGATATCATGAATCCAAGCTATTTTAGCCAAGTTGCTAAGAACCTGAGCTAGACTGGGACATAATCTAAAGAGGTACATCATATGCCTCCCCTGTTAACTGGTGGTACTCTAGTTCAATGGTATTTATAGAGCCTCTTTTGTTCCTGTAAATAGCCACACTCCCAGAACAGAGGACTTGCAACCTGATTGGGGTAATGATCTCATGGTTGAAAAGAAATGTACTTGGAATTGTGAGTGCAATATCTGTTGCAGTTGGCTGAATGATTTCAAGTGCCCTGTGTGTAGTCAATTCCTTCCGCAAGGTTAGAAAAATACTGATTTGTATCATTGCCATAGATTGCCAACAAGGTTTTCTTGGCTCAGAATTTGGATATCCTGTGTACAGAGGTGAAGAGGCTTTACCTATTTCTTCCACCTATTTGTCTCCTGGCAAACTTCCTACGTCTCATTTTCATTTGCACAGCTGTCCCCTCTGGTCCTTGAGGCTGTGACTCTCCTTCCCCCCTTTAGCTATGCTGCTGCTCACTTTATTTGGTTTGTTCTCACAATACACTGTGCCAAACACTGGTTCCTGCTTACCAGATTGACAACACTGGCCTGTTATGAACACTTACGCTGGGGCTGTTTTGGTTGATTGGCTTTGCCTGGCGGCCTTCCTCTTCGCTTCTTTGCTGGTGGTGGTGCTGGAGCCACAGGTTCTACTTCTGGTTCAGCCTCTATTTCAACTGCCGTCTCTTCCTCCTCCTCGATATCGTCCAACTCTGGCTCTGCATTTTCTTCTTTAATATAAAAAGCGACACACATTAGTAAAGCCAATCAAGGCAGGCTTCTAAGATGACAGCATGTTAAAAACTCCATCCCTTAGGCAGAATTGTCACCTCAAATTTAAGTGTGAATGAATGAAACCCAGAGTATTGTAAGTGACTGAACTGCAGAGGAAGAGAGCCCAATTACTTAAGAAACCCAGAATGCAACTGGCAGGAATGTTGCCACAGTGAAAAGAGTCTTCCATATTCACACCAATGATTTAACTATGAACTTCATCTTCCAGAGCTGCACAGACTCTGATTTCAGTCAGTTCTGCTCATGAAATCATGCTACACCTGCCCACTGACTGGTAAGAGCCTTGCAAGTGTGCAGAAAAGAACACTGTCAAGTAACCTGCTGAGAACTAAGAAGCTGGATAGTGATACTGGTGTGCATGTGTGCAGGTATGAGCCTACAGGCAAGGCTAGGATACCCTAGGTTGTGAGAGATCACACAGACCGTACCGCTATCAGAAGAATCCTCTTTCTTGGAGCGCATCTTTCTCTTTCGGCCACGTTTCCCTTTCTTGGGCTCACCTCCGTTCTCTCCGTCTACCCCATCAGGCCCTGTGCAGTTATCAGCGTGTCTGGCCATGGTGTTCTAACCAGGGGAGAAAAGGCAAGTATTAAACTGGAAGCATCCAGTGATATCCCTGAACCCATCAGAGGCCCATCACTATTCCATGATTCAAGTATAGATAACAAAATAACAAAATCAATGGCAAAAAAAAATTGCAGCAGAACAAATCCTGTACTTTAAAGCACACTCTCTTGAGCAGACCACCCACAGTCAATGAAAATGCACATCCCAGTAAGTGTATGAAGAGAAGATTCAGATGCCCAAACATTTTCTGGAGATCAAGACTGGAAGACAGTTTTCTTTAAACTCTGCAGACCTCAATACAAAGGCCAGCTTTTAAAAAATGGCAAAAATACTGAATGAGTTCATCTGCTCTGGAAGCAAAGGTGAGAGGACTGAACTCACATTACTTCCTTCATAATTTGCTTGAGATGCTTTGGGAAACCCAGCAGTTGCTGGAAATCTCTTAAGTCTTTTTGGAGAAAAGCAAAGATTTTTTAAAAAATTATTTTCCCCATACTTTTTATTCTTTTGTGTGTTGAGCCATCATTGTGATTTTATTGCCTAGTTATTTAAACCAATACATTATTTTATTTGAGGATTTATGATTTTATTTTCATGTGTGTCTCCTGGAAAAAGAATACTGAAGAATGGAAAGATTTTTGGATCTGTATGCTTTACACCCTTTGGGTTCATTCATCGGCTCTTGAAAATTGTTTTACTCAAGTAGCAATTAGGTCTGCATGCTATTTTGCTGGCTTTCTCCTGCTCTTACTACAGCTTATTTTTGTAACAATTTTCATCTGTTGTGCATATTTTATTTTGCTGCTATTTAAATGACATTAATTTTTGTTCACACCTTGTGTTTTGATGACTCCCTGCGTCTAGTTTTGAGCTAGAAAGCCAAGGCACAAAAAATCTTTTAATATAGCCACAAATCTTTTAAAGAAAACAAGTTCTCTTTTTTGGGGTCTGAGCAGTGCCCACGACTTATGTGTCAGTTTAAGAACAACTACTTGGACCAGCGATACATCCACATAAAAGAAGCACTTACACGACGTGTGAATGTTTTGCCACACTTCGAGCAAACAAAGGCAGCTGGGACAAAGTTCGGGTCATGGTAGCGCTTGAAGTGCATATCAAGCAGCTGCTTCTGACGGAAGGTTTTATCGCAATGGCTACAGGCGTAAGGCTTTTCTCCAGTGTGGGTTCTCTTATGCATGATCATATGCCGTTCCTAAAGAAACCCAGAAACAAAGTTAGTGGGAAAGAGGAAAGTATCATTATTCTAGATCTGAGTAGGTAAACAAAGGTTCTTGAATCTCACACTGCACATATAAGGATCACATTCTTAAAAGACAGTCTTACCTGTCGACATGCATAGTCACACTGGTCGCACTTGAAACGCTTTTCGTTCTTGTGAGACTTCTGGTGTTGGATGAGTGCATATCGCTCGTGGAACACAGCATCACAGTAACGACACTTCTTGCCCTGCTCAATGTAGGAATGCTGCTTCCGCAAATGGACACCTAGTATAAGACAACAAGCCACATCTAACACTCTACCCTTGCTGCTCATGGAGGTGCTCACAATGGGGCTAACTTCTGAGTAGATATAGTTAGGATTGTGCTCTCAGCTAAGCCAGTAAATCCCTGCATTACTGACCTCTGCTTGGTGATTTAGACTACAGTATTTTAGCATTCTGTATTTGGCCCACATCCTAAAGTCAAATTAAGCCCTTTGCTCTGGAGCAGTTAAGGTGACTTTCCATAAGATAACACTAGAGGGTGATGTAACTAGGTGGACCCATAACTGCTCTGAATTTTGCCCTTTGTTTTCTTGTATCAGAAATGTTACATCTTGAAGCCTCAGGGCAAACCATGATTAATACACCCAAGTCCTGAGTACATATATGGATCAATGTATAGTTTAATAAATAGTGCAGCATTTAATATACTTCTCTCTTATTTGAAGCATCCACTTTTAAAACTGTTGTTTTTAGCTTACAGTTGTCCAATCCTCATGGGGAAGAAACAGTAGACACTAAAAGGCAATTCATTAATTACACAAGAGCAGGTCATAGTCTGCTCTACTACAAAGAAGCTTCCTCACCCAGGAAGCCAGGAGAACATACCTGAGCAACGGGATCAAGTAATTTACCTTTAATACAGTCTAAAGCCCATTAAAATGCTACCAAGTCCAGCAATGCGCTTTGAATCTCCTGGAGCCAGTGCCCAGTGATTTTAATAACCACATCTTTGGTAAGAGGGTGAACCATTAGCCTCAAGCCACTTACCCAGGTCACTCTTCCGTGCAATGACAGTGTCACAGTGGGGGCAGTGAAACTTGGCCACATTCTCTGTGTGCTTCTGAAGGATGTGCATCTTCATTGTCCCACTCTGGGTGAAGCGAGCGTGGCAAATATAACACTCGTACGGTTTCTCACCTTTCAGAAAGGGGGAGGGAGAGATAAACAGTTAGCCCTAAAAGCCCAATTGTTGGCAGAAACCTCACTGGCATGGAGGGGGTGGAAGAAAATTTAAATGTTGGACGGACCATGTCAAAAGACTTGAATAGGCAAAAAATTTAAAGAGAAGAACAATATCTTCAAAGAGACATTAATAGGTGCTCTCTGTTGAGTGCCAATATATCTTCTCCACCCAAATTCCCATTTCCTCCACAGCAACAGGAAATTGACATCAAAAACTTAGTTTCTGATGACAGCTATAGCACTGTTCTTCACCAAGTGGATCAGTGGGATATGCAAATAGGTCACAGTTTAGGGTTGCAAGAGTAACATGTGCTTTTCCCTTTTTTTCAAAGCAGATCTAACTAGAGAACTTCCAGTTTTATCATGATTGCAACTTTCATTATTTAGAAGTAGGAGGGAGCCTCCCCACACCTTCTGGACCCTGGCAAGCAACTCAGTTTAGTCTAAATATAGTCCCATTTCCTCTGCATGGGTACAATCCAGAGGATCACATTAACTGCTTTGCCCCAGCAAGGGACCAGGGCTTCATTCCATGAGAAGGGGGGGTCACAACCTTCCCAGTTTGAGAACCACTGCAGTTTAAAGGGAATCCAGAGCTCCCACCAAATCTATGTCCCTCCCTCCAAGGGTTTTAGACAGCAAAGGAGCAGTGTATAGAAATGTCCTATCATACGCTGATCCCTGTCCCACCCATCACTGCTAGAAAAGTAATCTTTACCAGAATGGGTTCTCATGTGCCTCTTCAGTTTGTAAGTGTCCCTGCTGGCGTAGCTGCACAAGCTGCACTGGAATGGACGCTCTCCAGTGTGAGAGCGTATGTGGCGTTTCAACTTGCTGACCTAAACTCCCCCAAAACAGAAAACAAGATTAGTGATATGAAGATAAAGAGTTCAAGGCTGCAATGTGTGATCACACTATGTGCCGGAAGCTAAGATATAGCTTTGAAGACTTCCCAAGGAACCTAGTTCTTCCCAGGTACAAGGCATCCCTGGTAGAAATTCTTAAAGCAGAGTCTGTAAATTATTTTGCAGCAGTTCACAATTGCAAAATAATCCACAATCTCTGCTTTAAGTATTCCTCACAAGTATGCCTTGTGGTATGGAGGAGCAGTTTTTTGAGAAACAGAAGCCTTAAGTCTGTTTTTAATGGATCTCAAACATAGCAACTTTAAAGTTACAGAACAATTTCCCCTGCCATCCAGTAATTCATGCACATGGCCAGCATTTAGCAGCTCAGGGAGAACTATTTGATACTACATCACTGCCACCCTGACTCTCTGCATCAATTCTACTGTTCACATTTTGCAAGTTCACATTTTGGAAACGCCTCTGTAACAGACAGAAGATGGCAGCAGCTATATGCCTCAAAACGGGCTTTTTTCTAAAGAAGTGAACTGGATGTAGGAGGACACCACTGAGAAAGGACTCCATGCAAGGGAAACTTTGCTTCTGAAGACAGGTGAGCAGCCTGATGTGGGAGTGGACTATACCTCCAAGCTTTAGAAAAACAGTTTGAGACTTACCTCCACGCTGGCATAGTCACACATAGAACACTTGAATGGCTTTTCGTGGGTGTGTTTGTAGCGGCGATGCCGAACCAACTCGCCACTTGTCACAAAGGCCATGTCACAGTCAGGGCACTTGTGAGGACGAGTACCTAAGGGAGTACAGAAACTGGTATAAGAAGGAGCAAAAAAGACAGGCAGCAGCTTTATTTATAAAACATCTCACTTTTAAACCTTGAAAAACTGACAAGAAACAAAACAAGTAAAAAAAATCCACCGCCAAATAGGAAAAAATACTCAAATTGTTTAAAAAACCTGAAGATGGTAGAGACGTCTACCACTGGCACAGCTGCTTAAAAGGCTAAACACTGTAATGGCATTAAGCAAAGTGGGGTTTTCTAGTCCCTTATCTGTAAAAGATATTCCATTATTTGCTTAAAGATCTATGCCTCACAAGGAAACATCATTTTTGAGAGCTATTTTAATTCTGCTCCATTCCATTAAAAGCTATATTCTGCAATTTGCAACAGGATCATAGCGTTTTAGATTATCAATTATTAGCAACTATAAAGAACTCAACAATGAATTCTCAGTGTGAATTGAGACCATGTTTCTACTCCTCTGACACAAGGAGACTTTATAATACAAAAACACTATGAGCCAAAGGACTGGTTGATATGCCCATGCGTCTAGTGAATTGAAACTGTGTTGAAAACATTATTTATGTAAGCTAGTGGTTCCTAAATTGTGGGTTGGGACCTGCTGATGGGTCACCAAAACTTGATGGAAAGATCAGATAACTACCTCAAGCACTGAGCTATTCAAAAATCAGATACTATTGGTGCTAATTACCCTGCAAAGAGTTCAGCTCCTGCAGTTTGCAAAAATGACTTTCCCCTAGTTTTTACTTTAACATTTCTAGTTTTCCTTTATTTAAAGCATGACAAATCTTACGTGGGTCCAAATAGAATGTTGTTTTAAAAAGTAGTACTGGTGCTAAAAATTTGGGAATCACTTGAGGCCTGTGAAATGTTTCTTGATATTAAAGCAGCATACTCAGAAATAAAATTGGAGGGAATTTTCTCATAACATACTGATCCAGAAATACCTGTGTGAGTATTGAGATGGTTTCTCAGCAGCGTGACTGTCCGGAAGGCTCTTCCACAGAGGTGGCACTTGTGCGGCCTCTCATCAGTGTGGCTTTTCATGTGGCGGTCCAGGTTAGAACGGCGTGGACAGGTATAACTGCACAGTTCACACTGGAATGTCTTCTTCACCCCTGTTCAGAAAAGCAATTCCCTTTATCCATGTCTTAAATGGCAGCTCTTCCATACAGGCCAGGATGTGTAAGTCTGGGCCCCCTAGGACAGTCTAGTAAGTTCAAAACCTCTGGAACAGGACCATTTACAGTATCCATTTACTGTTGATACTGGAGTATAAGTCTCTCACAGATAAGTCAAGGGAAAGTTTTGAGCCAAAATCATGGAATTTTCTCAGATAAGTGAAGGGGATGTCTGATTACAATTTTGTCTGATTTTTACCAAGGCCCGTTCCAGAAAATTAACTGTATCTAAGAACTGTACAGCATTCTGGAAAATAACCTCAGGGATTCCTATGAGAATCATTCATAGGAGAGCCTGCATAATGAAGAGATGTGATAATCCACTGAACTTCCCATTCCAGGGACCAGGCAGTCGAAGGGTTAAAATATACACTAATGTCTAACCAAAAAGAAATAAACAAAATTGGCAAAGACAGAATAATGAGACAAGTTTGGCAGAGAAACAAAGTTCCCCAAAATATACAAAAGTAATTGACACCAGCTGATATATCTGGATATCATGTGTCCCATTTTAACCAGCAAGGGTGGCAGCTAAGCCAGAGACTTTGTATGCATGCTGGAAGGAATGCAAACAGACAAAATTAATGTAAACCCTTAAGATTCCTAGTTCTCTTAAATGCCTTAAATTCCCCATCCCTTTTTACTCATTTTCCCCAATGAATGGGTCTCAAAGTGCCCCCTATACCACACCCTTGAATCACTGACCCTACAAACCTTTCTTTTTAATTTTTGTTGGCTTAGGTGGCTTCATGTTGCCCACCACTTTTTCTGCATTGACCTCAGACAGCAAGCCTTCCTGCTGCTCCTCTTCAAAATCATATACAGACACATCCACATCTTTCCCCTCCTCAGTGTAACGAAGTTTGCTCTTTTTGGTTTTCTTTGTCTTTTTGGCTGGTGGCTGGTAGTCTGGGTCCTTCTGCCAATTAGGATCTTCCTGTGGCTGAAGTTCAGCTTGTTCCAGTGTTTCCACTTCACCATTTGCACCAACTTTTACCACTTGGAAGCCTTCTGGCAAAGGGAGGGTGTGGCAGATCATGGGTTCCCCCTCCTGGAGGCCTCCTTTAGAGACCTCATTTTCATAGGCCCCCTGAAGTTCTTCCACAGAAGTGGTAGCAACAGGTACAGACACTGGGACTGGCACCTGGACAAGCTGGAGTTCACCAAGGTTTATTGGCTGCTCTTCCATGTTCACAACCTGTAGGGTTATGATCTGGGTGTCGTCCACAGTTGCCTCAGTTTCCTGCTGCACAGCACCCTCCATGACTTCTGTCTTCATCTGAAGCAGCGTTGTATCAAGCTGTTCCATCATCACCATCTGGACACCGCTGTTGACATCCTGCACCACTTCAGTCCCATCTGCCTGGTGGGGTGGCATCGAGCATGCATCTTCCTCCTGCCCACCTTCTCGGCGCCTTTGATACGTCTTCCTTTCTTTGCCTTTAATGAAAGTTTCAGACTCCTCACCAATAGCCTCCACTGCTTCTCCTTCCATGTCACCTTCCTAGTGGGGATTAAGAGAGATAAATCTTAGCCTTGGCCATGCCTTTGAAAATTTACAAGATTATTACACTTTGGCAACTTTATCCAAGTAGGTCACACACACTGCATCTTGCCAAAAGACTGGCCAGACCCAAATAAACTCCAGGCTCTGTTGCTTATACAGATCTGATGTACACTCATCATGTATGACTGTACATCAGAATGAATTGTGCTTCATTCAGAAGCAGGATTGGGGGACAGGCAGTAAGAAGCCTAGCGAGGTGGAAGAACTGGTGAGCATTCCGTTTCAATTTCCAAATGCACAAGTTCTATAGGCAGACTGAATTCTTGTATAGGGACCTACTGATTCTGGAGATCTTCTTACATTATGACCTGCTAATATTGTCCTGTCTGGATTTCATAAAGGGGAAGGTATGCACCAAAAGACTAGCAGTTTTTAAACATTATGCCTTCAGGAAGCAATCTGCAAACCAGTTGAGGAACTTCTAAATATCCAAGACTAAACCCTTTACTATGAAATGCTGCAGAGAATTTGGAAGGACAAGTTATAAGGACTACAGGACACAGGGCAGACTTACGACTCCCCATTGACTGATGGGGATTTTAATTTTAGTTGCCCAAGGAACAAAAATTATAAGGAAAAAACATGTGGGAGTGGGTTGCACAGCCAGGCTGTTTTATAACTTTCCTTAACCAGCTAACACCAAAACTAATATGAAATACCCTCCCAAACTCCCACTAACTGTTTCACATAGTTAGAAAGGAAGGGGAAAAGGAAAAAAAATGCTAATTTTCAGAACGATGGAGAAATTCTAAAAAGCATCTTGTCCCCTTCCCCCTCCCCAATGTGACAGTACATCATAAAGTGGCATCATTTATGGAGCTTTCCAAGGAAATATTCATGACCGCAGAGAGTACTGTACCACTGGGACTGCTGCCATAGAAGTGTCAGGGGGAAAAGATGAACATGAAAATTTCAGTCACATACCACTAAGCCTTGGTATGAAATTCAGTTTCTTTATGATGCTTCAAACTCTCCCTTAGAATCTACCCTCTATCCCTCACCTAAAATTTAAGGCCAAAGACTCCTGAATGTGAATGTTACATTTGACATTAATAAAATATACCACTGGGTGCAGGGCATTTCTTGCAAAGAGAGGCCCAGCCAACAGGGGACACTGATCTAACACAATGTGCTTCAGAGCAGTGCCTCCCTACAGGAAAACCAAACAGCAACCCTTGTATTTGCTCTTCAAGAAAAAAAAATGATAATTTTTAAAAGCTGCATTGAAGCCAACTTAACTACTCAAATGCCAGTCACTCAGACATTTTGACAGGAATGATAAAAAGGCATGCGAGTAGGCGACAAGTATGTTTTACAACTGCTCAATATGCTGCTTGCAAGAACAGAGAATCCAAAATTGCTAGAGGAAAATGAAGAAAAAACAACACAAGAGCAAAAGCAAGGTAGCAGGATTGAGATGCTCTTAAAAAGTCTTGTTCTCCAAGACTCAGGGGAAGAAAATACAGAAAAAAGTTAACAAGTCTTTATTTGAACTGGCATTTGGAAGGCAGGGTCTTGCATCGGGTAGGAATTCTTTTAATTATCTATGGCAGTCATGCAAACAAATCCAAAGGAGTTACTCACCCACCTACCCAACTCAGATCATTTGTGACACACTGACAACATGCTGAAAAAGAGTCAAATCAAGCTGCATTAAAGGGAGTCTGCGTTGCATGTGGGTATGTATACCTGGTCCCTTTAAACATGTGAAATTTGTGTTAGCGTACAGAAAAATATTATGGCGCCTTAAAGACTAACTTAATTGTGGAAAAAAGAATAATATTGCAAGAACTTGTTATTTGAGATCCAAATAGAATTGCCAGCATAAAGAAGCAGGATTTACTTGATTTACCACTCTTGTCATCTACCATTTTGTTTGTTACAGATAAACTCACTCCAAGCCTTCGGGATAGGTTATGACAAAGGTAAATCAGTCATATGAGGCTGATTGAAATGTACATGCTAATGTGGCTCTGGGATCTATACTGAGTCTCTGAATCCAAGAACAGAGAGGCTGACAGGAAGAGTGTAGCACCACAGACAAGGTATAAGGCAATACAGTCCTATACTATATAAAGAATGTATTGCCGGCTTTTTCTCCTTGAGCACTACTTATTATGACTCAAACAACCTGCATTGTCCCTTGCAACTTAAAAGCAAATTTTTCCTAGGAAACCAAATTATTCAGCCATTCTGCACTGCTTCTAGTGCTGCCTGCACTTTTTAGTGTCAAAATGATTCAGCATTATTATGCAATCCTTGGAGAAAAACTTTGGGCGCAGTCCAGAGTAACTATGGGGAGTCCTTGCTCTGACATAACAATTTACTCTGGATTGCAATATGAATTTCCCATAGGTTTTCACTAGGTGGTGCCGTAACTACGTTGATGTAAATGTCTCTTATGTGCTCCCGTTGTTAGTCTGGATTGTAGGGTTTTGTTAACAGTATGAGTAAGAATTGGAAAAAAGTGTACTGCTAAATTCAAAACCCCTCCACTACTCCTTATGTAGTACACCACTTATGTAGTACACCAAGGTTTTCAATGCAGATAACTGGACAACTTGGTTCAGAGGCAAAACACCAGTTTCTCAAACTGAATGTCTGGGATTCAGTTCCTGGCATCTCAATGTAGGGATAGAAAATACACCCGTCTGAAACTCTAGGGCGCCACTGCCAATCAGAACAGACAGTATGAAACCGGATGGACCACATGTCTGGAGCCTTTCTGTGCCATCTGCCCACAGTTTAAAGAACAGGGCAGAATGTATTAGATTGGTACAAATTTTATTTAATTTATCAAGCATGTACATTGCTTCTCAGCATTATGCTTTCAAAAGCAGGCAAAATAATTGCATTAGATTATGTAAAAGATCTTCATTATATCATAAAACTAATATAAAAATATCAGCTTACAAGAACAGAAAATAGCAACTGACAAAGGAACTTGTTTCCCTGAAGTCAAACAAATTAGTCATAACTGGTTTCTAAAAGAATACCGAAAAGAGAGGTAATTAAGAAGCATTATAAAGCTTTGGGGGTTTAACTGAACATATCCTGCATCTTGTGGAAGTTAAACTTGCTTTCAAATGAGCAGGCATTTAAAACAGAGTCTTACTGGTCTATCATAAATTTGGAGAAACTGCATAAGAATAGAAAAGGCATGGTCTAAGAAACAGGGCATGATTTAGTTGAAGTGCATGATTTAAAAATCCCAATGATTTATAGCTCAATCCTATCCAACTTTCCAGCACTGATACTGGGGGTATGCACTGCATTCTGTAGCAGAGGAAGTCCTGGAGGCCTCCTCAAGGTAAGGGAATGGTTCTCCCCTTAGAGTTGTACTCTGGCTGCTTCAGTTCTGGAAAAGTGGCTAGGAATGGATTTATGCATGCCTTTAATATTCCCATTAGAGTAACTGGGACTAAACCATGCTTGACTGTTTTAAGACATCTAATTAAAACTCAACCAACTTGAGAGGTTTAACCTCTTTGCCAAGTTGCTTTAAAAGACTCCTGGAAAGTTCAAGCTTGCTGTCGCAAGTATCTATGGAAGTGAAGTTTCATAGCTATAGGAATATTTAAGTTGTATTTCTAGTAGTCTGCAACACCTACCTACTGGAATATGACTGGAAACAATTTGCAAAGAAGAAAAAATACACATTTTATCTGGGACCAGGATTGAATAGCTCCAGGTGTCCTCTTCCAAGTGCTACCCCATCATAGTAATATGGGAGATCAGGGCTCCAGAAGCTCATATCACAGCATTAGTCTGGCCTCAGTTTGTAAGCAGATCTAGTAGTCTATTTCTCCTTTTAAAAGCTGCTTTCATTTCAGTCCAGCACAGCAAGCAACATTCCAATACTAAAGAAAGGCACTTCCCCCAAGATTTCTTAAACCACCCAGTACTGAAGCTGATTATGTAGGTAAAAGTGTAGGTGGGTGACTTTACTTGTTAGTGCTTTACTTCTTGAAGGCAGCCAAGAATTCTCTCTCTCTCTCTTTCCTGCCTACACTTCTGGTAGATAAATCATTCAATATCTTGCCAGATCAACTCATGCGCCTGCATGTGGAGGATAGACAAGGTTTTCACTGTCAGATTTATAATTGTATGGCTAAGGAGGTGCAGCTAGGGAGAGAAGCTAAGACAAAGTTCAGAAGTTCCAAAAAAGGAGGGGGGAAAAACTAGCTAGCTTATTTGACATTCTACAGCTTCCCCCTTTCACAGAATTTAGTGTTTTAAAACAGTTCAATGACAAATCTATTGATAACTCTTATGTCTCTCACACATACAGAGAGGGAAACCTCAACCTGGACCCCCAAGTTATGAACTTGTAAATTTATCCATTTTGGTGATGCATAGGCATGGAAATACTGGGCTAGCAAGAGCAGAAGTTTAACTTTACGCACATTCCAACTACTGGACAAGCCTTAAGAATGGAAATGGTATGCACCTTGGAGAATTACTACACTTAACAAAGGCCCATGACCACACGGGAGTATGGGACTGCAATTTTACATTAACACTCCCAAATAGCGATTCAACATGTTTCCTATCCAGAGGTTAAATGCACCAGAATTACTGTGCACCTTTTTCTACACTCTTCCTTTCCCTCCACATTTTTATCATATCCTTTTAAACTGAGATTTTGCCAGTTTCAATTTTTGTACTGAATAGTTTCAAGACTTTATCAGAAAGAGCATGTCATCAATTGCCCTGTACACAATAAATAAATATAAAAATTATTTGCATAAAAGTAAATAAAATTATTGGTGACAAGCACCATTTTAGAAAAGGCATTCCCCATTTCCTTACACAGGTGGCAACGCTTTTTTACAAGAAGCACCCTAACATGATTATCACTCATTCAATTAAATCAACTAAAATTCCTTATATCAAGGTAAATCACTGCACTAAATAGCAATAACTTAGTATGCTTCTTAAAAAACTATGTCAACCCAGGCTCTCAATCCAAATTTTCTAAAATTGATTTCTAAAATGGATTTATTTCTATCCCATCTTTCACTAGACCCAAGATAACCACTATAAAATGATTTACAATAAAAACACACTCAAGACACAGACCAATATAATACTCTGGCAACAAACAAGTCATCTCAGGTCTATGACATAACCTTGGTGAAATAGGTGTACCTTAAGTATCTCTTTGAAAGCAAAGAAAGAGGGAGCACCTTGCAGTTCAAGGCAGGACACTTCACTTGGGAAGGGGGAATCAAAGGAGCAGGTCTGTTTTGCATGATGCAGGCTAAAGGTGCAATCCAGAGTAACTACGGGGTGTCCTTGCTCAGGTGTAAGAACAATTTGCTGTGGATTGCAATATGAATTTCCCATACGTTTTCACTAGGTAGTGCAGTAACTATGGGTACACATAATGTCTCTTACATGCTCCCGTGGTTACTCTGGATTGTAGGGATAGTTTCACTCAATGCTGGCAAACAGCAAAGAGCCTTCCCTGAAGATTTTACAAAGGGATAGAGTCAAGTAGCTGAAGGTGGTCCTTGAAACTTGTAGGTTTTTAAAAGGTGACCAATAGGATTTTGCTGACTTAGGCTGTAATCCTAGACACTTTCCTGGGAATAAGACCCATTGAACACAATGGGACTTACTTTTGAGTAGACATGGTTAGGATTGTGCTCATAGACTCCATAAAAACTCCAAACACATTTAAAGAGTGGAAAACAGAGCAACCTAAAAACAATTCTGCAAGCTTATATTCAGCATAACTTTAGTCCCAGCTTGTGCAAACCCAGTCTAGACGGTTATGGCAACACTAGAAGGAGAGGAAGCAACTGCTTATTCTCTATCCAGTCACATTCATGGGGAAAGCTTCAAGTTCAAAGTTGTGACACTGGGTGTGGCCACCTAATTTCAAAGATCACAATGCAAAATGCATAATTATTCTGCCCTGTATGCAGATAATCATGAACTATTACACAAATAAAAAACAAGAATTGTACTATCAAAATTAGGAGAATTGTGAACTAAAACATTGATGGTGAACACTGAGATTATCTTCAAAATACAGCAACTTAGAGCACAATCCTAACCATGTCTACTTAAAAGTAAGGCTGAAATTCTAAACACACTTTCCTGGGAGTAAGCTCCATTGAATATAATGGGACTTACTTCTGAGTAGATAGGGTTAGGATTGCACCCTAAGCCCCATTGTGTTCAATGATTCTTACTCCCAGGAAAGTGTCTTTAGGATTGCAGCCTAAATAAAATGTAGGCAGTCAAAATCATCCAGGAAATGCTACTAATAAACATCACCCCAACAAGAACTATACTTATGGCTTGAGCAAAATTCAAAGATGTTTTTGTAAAATCCTGACAGAAAATATTCATTACCAGTTACTTTTTAAAAATATTCTCTGCCACCATTCTAAGAATCATATCAAGCAGTATAGAATACTTTGGAACTGCGACAAAAATTTACAGTAATTCACTAGAGCAAATCCCCTTTCTTCTACAATAACTTGCAACCAGTGAGGCACACTGGTCACAGATCAGATTTGCTCTCTCCCCAAATATGCCTTTAAAAGAGAAATTCACTTCCAAAATGTTTAACAGGAAATGATACAAATTTGATACCTAGACCTATCAAAGTACACAGAATCTCTGGATTAAGTGGTAACCAATTCCTGGGAGCAACCAAGGAAAACCAGTTGTTAGCTGCAAAATTATGATATCTGGTTTACTTTATATCATAGTTTTAGGTTTTCCAGAGGCCATCCATTCCTGGAAACAAGATGCAGGGTTACATTCTTAGGCATCATCACAGTGATACACAAATATCATTTTTGGATTTTTAGTAATCCTACATTAAGATTGACATTTGTTTATCAAAATACTCCGTTGAGCCTGGAGTCCAGAAAATTGCATCACAAGCAATTTTGCAAGTACCGGTACTTCACCCTAGAAAGACTGAACAGACCTGATTCAATGAACTGATTTTCAGGATTTGAAGTATGTTCCTCCTAACACAGAGTTATTATTCACACATGAATCAGATCTGATTCCTATCTGCTTTTATAGCACAACCTCATTATTGTATATTGAATTATAAGAATTTCATCCACCAAAAATTACTGGACATTTCAGTATGTGAGAGATGATGGGTGCAATCCAGAGTAACTATGGAGAGTTCTTGCTCCAATGTAAAAACAATTTACTCTGGACTGCAATATGAAATTCCCATTGGTTTTCACTAGGTGGTGCCGTAATCACGTCGACGTAAATGTCTCTTATGCACTCCCGTAGTTACTCTGGATCGTAGGGGATGTATGACTACAGTATATGGCAAAGGAAAAGTCAGGCCATGTGGCTTACAGAAACTCTCTGGAGAGAGTGATAGGGCAAGAGGTCTCTGTTCCCAAATAAGGAGTTTGCATTTATTCATGTGACCTGTGTATTCATGTGGTGTTTGGGGAAAAGAGAGCTGTTGCTGTCAGATTACCCATGATGAAATTAGACTGAAACGTCACTACACAAGGGAGTTTGTCTTAATGGAATATTCTAATAATAGTACTGTAACAGGCAATCAATTAATCAGCATCCCAAGCTTATAAGAAAGCTCTGCAACATTGCAGGGGTACACATGCAAGGCGTCACTTGGTGGTGTAATTATACAGACACATTGTGCTTGGTTATACATGGTATACTTGTGCTTTTATATACTGTAAGGTGCCCCAGGTCACAGGAGAAGGGAGGGATAAAAGGTTTAATAAGTAAAAGAATGGTTTTCACAGTACTTTTCATCTCAATTGGAAACACCCCAATAACTTAATATTGAGAGCATTTTCCCAGTCCTGGTTTAAGCCCAGTGCTTGCTTTAAAGCAAGTTTTGGAGACAGCAAATTGCATTCAAAAAATAGTACAGTGGTACCTTGGTTTATGAGCATCTGTTCCAGAAAGATGCTTGTAAATAAAAATGCTCGCATATCAAAGTGAGCTTTCCCATTAGAAATGGGAATTCAGACGATTCATTCCACAACCCTATGAAAGTTGCAGAAGAAATTGACCACCTCCCTTGTCAGTAATACAAGCGGTGGTTCATGCGTGTGTTGGTGGATGTCTCCCTCTCCTGCTGTTGTCAGCCACTGCTGAGGCGGTGGGGAAACTAGTCCCCTTCCTACTTAGGTGACCAAGGACAGGAATGTCTCCCTCCTTCTCCAGCCATTACCCTCTTGTGTTGGCAGCTACAGAGAGGGATCTGAGCATCCTCTGCAGCCACCAACACCAGTGGCACTAGTGCTGGTGGCCAAGAAGGATGCCCAGACCCACCTCTGTGGCCAAGGAGTGGAGATGCTGTCCCGTCCTCAGATTTCCAGAGACCCAGGCCAGTGTCTTCCAAGGGTTGGAGATTCTGACCTGGGTCCTATAATGCCCAGGGCCCCTTCAGTGGCCAGGACCAGCAGTCCTGCTGCTGGTGGCCATGGAGGTGAGTCTGGGCATCCTTCATGGCCACCAGCACCCCGCTGGTGTTGGCAGTGAGGGACCCTGGACTGCGGCAACGTCTTGCTCATTATTCAAGGCATTGCTCGCAAACAAAAAAGGATTTCCTAGAAATCTTTGCTCATTTTGCAAAATACTCGCAATCTGGGACACTCATATAACCAAAGGAAATTACCTAATTGTAATACATTGTACAAGCACATTGTACATGTGCTATCATGAACAGCCCTTTTGATATTAGCCACATTAATATCATCGATACTGACAACATCCCAGTACAAAATCAGCACACCAACTCTAAGACAGACCCTACAATCCAGAGTAACTACGGGAGCATGTAAGAGACATTACGTGCACCCGTAGTTACTGCAACATCTAATGAAAACCTATGGGAAATTCATACTGCAATCCACAGCAAATTGTTCTTACACCGGAGCAAGGACTCCCTGTAGTTACTCTGGATTGTACCCTTAATCTGAGTAAAGAATGTGCTACATTTTCCAGCACAGTGATATTTGCAACTCCTGAATCTACCTTCTGTTTTACAGAAGAGTAAAAAGAGGGTATAAACAATATTTTAACTTTTCTTGTTGCTAAATTTGGTTTCTCCAATCTGAGTCTCAATTCAATTCCTAGCTTATACAAAGAAATAATTATTTTGGTATCAACATCAGACTTTTCTGAAAGGAGGGGAAGAATGCACCATGTAGAGAAAGCCATGCTTCAAAATCTAAGCTTAAAAGCCACAGCTCAATAGTAGGGTACGTTACTTGCACACAACAGAAGCAGTTCTTAGTATCTGTTCTAATCTTTGAAATCCTGCTGCCAATTACACTAGACAATGCTGACCTAGATGGACCAATGCTGTGATTTAATATATCTGTATTTACTAGAATTTAATATGCCATCGAATATAATGCGCACCCTATACTTATAATCAAAATACTGTATTTACTTACATCTAATTATCAAATCTAATGCACACCTGGTTTTGGGGACTGAATATGAGTGAAAAAGGTGAGATTACATTCAAGTAAATTCAGTATATGCATCATGGCTTAAGCCACTTGTGCAGCCCTTCCACTATCAAGTATGGGGGAGCTGTCCTAGGTTCTAACTTCACCTATCCCCAAACATCTTCCAAATTCAGAGCTTCCATTTACTAACTTTTCTCTAGCAGCAGCAGCAACTGGAAAAGAAATTGCAAGAATAATGAGATGCAAGATACCAGTAAAACAATTCTATGTCAAGCCAGCACTCCAACAGTGAAAGGTGTTACTCTGCCATGCTGCTTACTCATGTTAATTCTATCATGCTGTTAATAATCTCATATTGGGAAAGAAAACTTTAGGAAGCTAGCAGGTTGCGCAACTTCTCTTTATCTGGGACAAGGAATAAGCTCCACAGCACGTCTTCAACACTAATGGGATTCAACAGGCTCCCTTGTGAAATGGAACCAAGCAATTCTCAACAGCATCAGCCACACCCCACTGTATACTGGAAGCAGGGATGACCAACAGCACAATTCATGTGACTACCAGCAAGTCAGGCAAGTTAAGTCCCTAGAATCTCTTTCACGTTATCCTAAACATCTTTAAATACTGCCATTATCAGCTTTCAGCGAAGATGTTACCAGTTGTTACCATTATGAGACATTCAAGTGACTGCATAGGTCCACAGCTAGGACAAGAAATACCACACACGCACACAAGTTATTTACACTTATACTAAAGGAGTCACCTCTTTAAATTATGGGTGTCAAACTCAATACATACAGAGGGCCAAAGTTAGCATTAATGGTGTTTTCTGAGGGCTAAAGTATAATCTTATGCCTGTCTACTCAGAAGTAAGTTCAATTATAGTCAATGGAGCTTACTCCCAAAAAAGTGTGGAAAAAGCACCGGGGGGGCTCATGAAAGGGCAAGACAGATTGGATTTAGCCAGCGAGCTTTGAGTTTTGACACCAGAGGTTTAAATTTTACTCCTTCAATGATGGGTACATTTAGCTAGTTTTAAAATAAAAAGACAGACTATCAAGAATTCAATTTATATACATTCATTTTCTCATATGTAATAACATTTGTTTATCATTTGGGCTTCTTGCCTTGCTGTATGCACTGGCCCAATGCAGCTCAGTATTTAAGAGTATGCAGGATGGCTAGGGATCAGAGGACTGTCCAAAAATGAAAACTGTTGAAAGGTGGAATCCAATCTTTTTTTAGTTTATAAATGTTGCTTCCAATGCTAACTTAGCAATGCAGTATTGCTTCCAATGCTATCTTAACTTGCAAATTGCAAATATCCCTTTATCTTGCTGCCACACAAAGATTTCTGCAAATGATCCTCATTAACTCCTTCAGGAATGGGATGAAGTGGATGGGATGGGGACAGGACCAACAACATGGGGGAAGGGCAATTTTGGCCTTTTGAACTGCAGACAGTGGTTGAAAGAGAGAAACATGTGTTGAATGAATGAGTTATGGGTATAACTGAAATGTGCTGAAAGAGTGGATTGTCAGAGAGTCTTGTCAGAAACACGTCAGAAAATGGAAGATTACCTGAAATTACATAAATCACTATTAATTACAAGTTTTAATCCCAACACTTTTCTCTCTTGTTAGGAAGTGCTCAAGACAGGTACTATATGGAAGATTAGAGTAGTACCTATGGGCTGTGGGTGGTGCAAGTGGTTAAGTCACTGTGCCTGTTAACCAGCAGGCCAGGGTTCGAGACCCGGGTCGGCCCCACAAGACAGGATGAGCTCCTGTCCTTAGCCCAGCTCTGCGACACCAGCTGGATCAAATCGTATTGGCTCTGCCTTTCCATTGGACTCATTCAGTGGTGTGAAGAGGGGGAGGTTTGCTGCTTGGGTAACAGCCTATCCTCCATAACAATCTAACCCAGGCTTTCATGCTTCGCATGCAGCATATGCAGTGCTGAGCATGATACCATAGTCTTTCAAGACTGACGGAGGCCTGCTTTAAGAATAGTGCCAAGCAAGGATTCATTTCCACAGAAATTTACAAGCCGAACTTAAAATTTATTTATTTATTTGATTTGTATTTTGCCTTTCTCCCCGAAGGGCACCCAAGACAGCTAACAATTAATAAAACAGTAAAAATAAAATACAATTAAAACAATAAAATACAACTAAACAGCAGTAAAACCAGATCAGGGATGGAAGAGGACAGATTAAAAACACTATGTGGCGTCAAACGCTTTTTAAAATAAAAAGGTCTTTAGGCACCACCAGAAGGTTAAAAGAGGCTGATCTTAATTCATAGGGGAGGGAGTTCCAATAAAGAAATGTAGATTCATGGAGCAGATTCTTAAGTTACTGCCTTTGGCTCTGCCATTCCAACTGTTTCATAAAACACAGTTCCATCACAGGGTACATTGAGTCCTTAGTGGTGTTGCTGAGAATTCAACACAATGATGGCAGAAGTACAAATTCACATAAGGCACTGTCTGATTGATTAAGGTGATGACTGAAAGTGAATGCATCCAGACTAACATGAAAGCTTAGGACACTTGAAGACAAACAGAACGGAGTTCAAAAAGACAAGTAGCAACAGTTTGCATGAAGGTAAAATACAATCACAGGCAAGTCTGAACTCTTGTCTTATAATAAGCTTTCAGCTGCTGTCCTATCACACACTTCACTGGGAATAGGTCCTATTCACTCAGCAGCTCTTAATCTAAGTACAGTGGCGCCTCATGTAACCAATTTAATTCGTTCTGGAAGCATGTTTGCTACGTGAAATGTTCTTTATGTGAATCAGATTTTCCCATAGGAAATAATGGAAAGTCAGATGATTGGTTCCATAATAAAAAAATTCATACAAAAATATTAAGTGTATGTTAAAATGATGACAAAACACTATAACTGAATTCTAAACATGCATTCAGTGTGCATGATCCTATGAAGTCTACATAGGCTGCAATCCTAAAGACACTTTCCTGGGAGTAAGCCCCATTTAACACACTGGGGCTTACTTCTGGGTGGACATGGTTAGGAGACTGCAATCCAAGATCTCCCCACTTTCTCCTTCTCTTCATCCTGAGCCTTTCTCTCCCCTGCTCCCTTCTGGCTAGCCCTGAGCTGCTTCCCTCTTCTCCACTGCTGTTCTCTCCCTCTGCCCAATGGACACCCGGCCACAGGAGGAATAGCATGGAAGTGTTGCTTTTGCTATGGGCAGGTGCGCTAGGCAGCCCTGACGCTTTTTAAAAGGGCTGCTGGCCAGTGCGTCTGCTCCAACTGCCAACAAGTGTGTTTGTTACGTGAAGCACAGTTTGTTATGTGAAGCAGAATCCTAGATAAATTTTTGTTTGTTACGTGAAACATACTTTACGTGAGGTGTTTGTTACATGAGGCGCCACTGTATTGTAAATATGCATAAAACAAAGCCTACAGAAGAGTTTCTTCTGCATGATTTGACACAGTTAAATCCCACCTACATCAAAGGTACTGGTCAGAACACACAATTAAATCCTATCAAATTCCATACAGCAGTTGTAACTCTTGCTTTCTTTCTATTTCTAACACTAAGGGTGCAACCCTAACCAATTTAGGCTGGCATAAGTCACCTAGCATACCTTCCCTTGGTGGTGTGGTGAGATCGGTGCAAAAAGCCTTATGGTGCTTTTGTGACATACCCAGGTCAGCACAGGACTTATGCCGGATCTTATGTCAGTCTAACTTGATATTAGAATTGCAGCCTATATCTAAAATGATCATATGTAAGCAATGGCAATAAAAGCAGCCTGGGCCAAGCTACTACTCCCTGCTCGCAAATCATGTGCTTCCCCACAGTTCTGTATGTTTCACTATTTGCCCAAAGGCTATAAAAGAGTCATTTGTGCAGCACATGATACCCACCTGTTTTAATGACAGGAAGAAAAGTTATGGAGCTTAACCCAGAAAGCAGCACTTCAAAGTTTGAGGTTATTTAAATGTGATTCATATGTGGAATGCAACAATCAACGGATCAATGACCGCAAATGCAGGCAGCATGGTAGAGAATATAAGAATAAGGTATTCTAAATTAGGGCAAATTTTTAGAATTAAAAATTACTCCAGTATAAGATTTACTATATGAATACAGAATCACTTTCATAACGTATATAATTTCTACATGGTTAAGCTGAACCTTGGCCACTGTCGTAAAATAAGGAAGGAAACCACAGACAGATGCCAGACTCTTCAGCTTCATCAAGGTGCTGCACCGGTTACAACCTTGCTAGCATAATATACTCAAGGTAATATGATTCTATAACACTATTTTTACCAGCCGTAAACCATTTTATTCTTCTTCCATTACCCACAAAGCAATGAATACTCATGATTCCAGCACCTATTCCCTTTAGCAAGTCATGGTGCTAGAAGCCTTACAATGCCATGTGCCATATAAAAACTAAAGAGAAAAAAGGAGGTAAAAGGAAAAACCCCTGACACTGTTTTCTTCCCAGAAAAAGCAGCTTCCCAGTGTGGGGGTGGATGGGCTCATCATATATAATTACGTAAGGGGAACTAAGTAATTTTCAGCCATGCATGGCACATTGGTGTGCCACAAGTTGTCCATAAGTGTGCTGGGAGAATTTGGGAAAGGATAATTTATTAATAAGGCCTAGGGGTATATGAACCCCCTTCCAGCAGGGCAGCATGCCTTATCAACTGTAAAAAATATACTGGTGAGCTTTAATAATTTTATTGCCATGAAATGAAAAAGGTTGAAAATCATTGGCCTAGGAGAATACCCTATCACAGAAACATAGCCAACAAGCTTAACTGTCACACCAGCAGCTGCAAGGAAGACTTGACACTTGCTCAACAGTTGAGGTTCATACTTTTACAGCACATTTTTATAACAGATATAGCAATGCTGTAAAAGGCACGAGAAGCAAGGCAACCCTCCCTTCAAAAATTCAAGAAGCTGATAAATATGACAATATCTGATTCATCCTCTGTGAAACTCAGTTGTGTTCCTGTCACTAAAAGAGACCTTATGGGAGGATTTGGTGTTAAAGAGAGCAACAGGTTGCAATGTCAGGACTAAGAGGGCAGGGGCTGAAGACTTAAGAGGTTTGGAAGGCAATGGATCTTGTGAGGGGGTTTAATACTCTCCCAAAATTTTAATTCTCCTGATCGGGAGAGTTTGGTGATTTGGGGGCAAGAGCTGAAAGAGCTCTGCCTACTGCCTTTTCACTGGATGGTCCCATTTTTGTTAACCAAATGTACAAGGGACACAGGCAGATTCTCTTAATACAGATAATTAGGAGCAATGTGGGTGGCACAGATATCAGATAGAGGAGGGCTGGGGCTGAAGACTTAAAAGTCTGGCACACTTGATTTGTTGTGGGGTGAGGGAAAGTGAAGAGAATGATTTTCACTGCCTCTCCAATTCAGTGGTCTTTTTCAGTCAGATAAATATGGGGGAGGGGAGTGTACAGATCATTGGGGAAAACATGGAAGGGGGACTTAGGGGTCTGACACTTTTCAGACTTGTTGGGTGGGGTGGAGAGAAGGTTGTTCACTGCCCCCTCCCACTTGGGTGGGGGAAGAAGCACATATCATTGAAGGCAATGTGGGTCCCAGAGGGAAAAAGGGCAGAAGACTTAGGGGCCAGGTACTCTTGATGGCTTGCTGGAGTTGGGAGCAGAAGATTCCCAAAGCCTCCCCTACTGAGTGGTCTCTTCTTTGGTCAGATAAATGTGGAAGAACACAGATCACGGGGGGCAATGTGGGTGACACAGAAAGATGGGAGTTGAGGAATTAGGGACCTGATACTCCCTAAGGGCTTGCTGGGGTGGGAAGGAGAGAAGGATCTCCACTGCCTCCCCAACTGTGTGGGAGAAGCACAGATTATGGGTGCGGGGGCCAACATGGATGACATAGGTGGATGAGGGCTGAAGAATGGATGGGTTACTGGGGGGGGAGAAGGGATCCCCACTGCCTCCCCAATTGAGTGGTCCCTTCTTCAGTCAGATAAATGTGGGGGCAGAACACAGATCATGGGAGGCAACATGGGTGACACAGAGGGATGAAGACTTAGGGGTTTGGAACCATTGAGGGCTTGCTAGTTTGGGAGCTGGTGGGGGAGAGGGATCATCACTTCCTCCCCAGTTGATGGACCTTCTTCAGTCAAATGTGTGTGTGTGTATGGGCAGGGGAATGGTGGGCAACATGGGTGATACAGAGGGATAGGAACGTAGGGGTCTGGTACCCTAATGGCTTGCTGGGAGGGATAGAGATCCCCACTGCCTCCCCAATCGGGTGGCTCTTCAATCAGGTAAGTGTGTGTGTGTGTGTGCAGGGGGGAGATTAGAAGCATAGATCATGGTGGGAAATGTGGGAGACACAGAGGAATGAGGACTTGGGGATCGAGTACCCTTGATGGCTTGGTGGGGCCAGGGGGGTCTGCTCCGCTTGATAGCTTGGTGGGGGGGGAGAGGGATCCCCACTGCCTCCCAAATTGGGTGGTCCCTTTTTAAATGAGGGGAGAAAGCACAGACCATGGGGGGGCAACGTGGTTGTCACAGAAGGATGAGGATTTGGGGGGTCTGCTCCTCTTGACTTGTTGGGGGTGGCCCTCCTTCAGTCAGGTGTGTGTGTTGTTGGGGGGGTGTTAGAAGCATGTGTGTCACAGCAAGAATGGCCCTTCTTCAGTCAAATGTATGTGGGGGGAGGGTTATCTTTGTGAGGTATGTGTGGGGGGGAGGGTAAATCTTTGTGGGGGAATGCTGGCCGAGCGTCCCCCACCCCTCCACCCCAACTCTCCAGCCTTCCCTGCTTCCAGGTCCTGGGTGTGTGTAGGGAGCTCGGGCGTCCCCGCCTGGCGCCATCCCGCTCTGCATGGCGGTTGCAGCTCAGCCTGCCCGGCAAGAGGGAGCTCGAGTCCCGCTCTGGCGTTCGCCGCGCCTCTCACTCCGCACAGCGCACAGCGAGAGGCGGACAGGCGGGCAGGGCAGGGACTGCTGGACCGCACGGAGGGAGGAGGCCGGAGAGGACGGGCCCGGTGAGGAGGAGAGGGGAGTGCGGGGGAGGGGAGAAGGGAGGGCGCGGGGTGAGGAGGCCGCAGCCGCCTCAGGCCCCGCGGGGGCGACGCCTCAAGCGAGGACGCGCCTCAGAGCAGGCCCGTCTCGGCTCAGGCTCCAGCCTCCGGGGGGGGCAGGAGCAAAGCGGGCCGAGGCAGGCCTGCTCTGAGGCGCAGCTGGAGCCTGGGCCGAGGCGGGCCTGCTCTGAGGCGCGGCTGGAGCTTGGGCCGAGGCGGGCCTGCTCTGAGGCGCGGCTGGAGCCTGGTTGAGGCCCGTCCCGGCCTGAGGCGACGCCCCCGCGAGGCCTGAGGCGGCTTCGGCCTCCTCACCCCGCGCGAGCCTGAGGCCTCGCTCCTCGTCAGCGAGGCCTCGTGAGGCGACGGTAGAGGCTGGTGAGGGGACGGTAGAGGGAGACAAAGCCCCGCTCCCCGTCGGCCCCGAGCCCCATCGTGACACCTAGAGGCCGGAGAACGCGACTGCAAACCCCCCTCACCGCTTACCTGCCCCCCGGAGGCGCCTCAGGGCCGGCCTGGGCCTGTCCCGCCCCGTTGAGGCCTGTCCCGCCCCCCCACAGCGGTGCTCCTTCCAGCCGCCTCACCGCTAGCGGCCGCCGCCAGCGCCCAGCACTAGCTCGCGGTTGGAATCGCGCTTCCCCTCGGTTTCGTTCGCCTCAGACACAAAATGGCGGACGGGGATAACAATGCGCATGCGCCAACCCCGGCAGACTCGAGTTGGGAGGGATGAGGGGGAGAGTGAGAGGCCGCGCGCGAAGCATGATGGGAGAAGGCACTGGGCGCCAACTTCAAATGGGTTTGAAAAAAATAAGGGAAGGGCGCGCGAGAGAGGGAGGCGCGGTGACGTCACGCACGTACGGCGCGCGCGTGTGGGGAAAGCTACGCGTACACCTGTAGTTAAGTGGGAGGTTCTGAACTCTAGCGCCCCCTAATGGTGGAGGTGGCGCAACAGCCCCCTAACAGCATGAGGAGAAATTCTCCTCAGGGTGGAAATAAAAGGGCCTACTGATGACGTCACACGTTTAGTCTGTTGTGGCCAACTTAGGAGAGTGTCACCACCTGACAGAGCTTGACGTCACCCCTCTGGCCTGGCGTGGCCAACATAGGCCAGTGGCTCCCTCAGAGCTTGACGGCACACCTCTGACCTGGTGTGGCCAACATAGGCCAGTGTCTTCCTCAGAGCTTGACGTCACCCCTCTGGCCTGGCGTGGCCAACATAGGCCAGTGGCTCCCTCAGAGCTTGACGGCACACCTCTGGCCTGGCGTGGCCAACATAGGCCAGTGGCTCCCTCAGAGCTTGACGGCACACCTCTGACCTGGTGTGGCCAACATAGGCCAGTGGCTCCCTCAGAGCTTGACGTCACCCCTCTGGCCTGGCGTGGCCAACATAGGCCAGTGGCTCCCTCAGAGCTTGACGTCACCCCTCTGGCCTGGCGTGGCCAACATAGGCCAGTGGCTCCCTCAGAGCTTGACGTCATCCCTCTGGCCTGGCGTGGCCAACATAGGCCAGTGGCTCCCTCAGAGCTTGACGGCACACCTCTGACCTGGCGTGGCCAACATAGGCCAGTGGCTCCCTCAGAGCTTGACGGCACACCTCTGGCCTGGCGTGGCCAACATAGGCCAGTGGCTCCCTCAGAGCTTGACGGCACACCTCTGACCTGGCGTGGCCAACATAGGCTAGTGGCTCCCTCAGAGCTTGACGTCACACATTTGGCTTGGGGTGGCATGATATCACATGTCTGGCCCAATGTAGCCAACATAGGCCAGTGTCACCCTCAGCAGAGCTTATTACATGTTGGCCTGGTGTGGCCAACCTAGGCCTGTGTCACTCCTCAGCAGAGCTTATTACATATTGACCTGGTGTGGCCAACATAGGTCTGTGTCACTCCTCAGCAGTGATTGACGTCACATGTCTACTTTGGTGTGGCCAATGTGGGCTATTGTCACTCCTTGACAAAGTTTGACATCATGCATCTGGCCTGGTATAACCTACTGTCTCTTGTCAGTACTTGACAACACGTCTGGCCTGATGTCACCAATATAGGCCAGCGTCACTCCTCAGCAGTGATTGATGTCACACATCCGGCCTGGTATAGTCAACATAGGCCCACGTAACCCACAGAGCTTGATGTCATACGTCCAGCCTGATGCAGCCAATGTAGGTCAGTGTCATCCTCAGCAAAGCTTGACATCACACATCTTACCTAGTGTGGCCAACGTAGGCCAGTGTCACCTCATAGCTCGATGTCACATGTCCGGCTGGGTATGGCCAACATAGGCCATTGTCACCCCTTGGAAGTGATTGACATCACATGTCTGGCCTGGTGTGGCTGACGTAAGCCAGTGTCACCCCTTGGTAGAGATTGATGTCATACGTCTTGCCTGATGTGGCCAATGTATGCCAATGTCACCCCTTGGCAAAGCTTGACATCACACATCTGGCTTGGTTTTTCCAACATAGGCCAATGTCATTCTTTGGCACAGAATTCAGGTGTGTACAAACCTTTTGGCAGAACGTCCCCATTATCTCTCTGATATTGTGTTGATGGCTGGAAAAATGATTTATGTTTCCAATTAGAATAAATTTACAGAAATTCACGTATGAGAGTGTATTAGAGACATTACAAGGATTACCCATGGGCCAGATGGAGCTGGTCTTGCCAAGGGCAACACTGAGGCTTGCTCAGGGCCACATCCAGCCCCAGGACTGGGGTTTCAACACTCCTAGATATATTGATTTTGCACATCTGGGCACGGGGAAGCCTGGTGGCCTTACAAAGGATCATTCAAAGCTGCTGCTTCTCCTGGCGTGGCTGACAGTGCAGTACACATATTTAGGCTGCACTGCTACACACACTTTCCTGGGAGAAAGATCCACTAAACTCAGTGGAACTTACTTCTGGGTGGACATGCCTAGGATTGTGCTTCCACTCAGATGTTAGTGAGTCTTGGAGCCGAATCGTATGCATTTGTACTCAGATGTCCCATTATTGTCAATGGGACAAACTCCCAAGCAAGTGAGAATACTAGCCCCTCTGTCTTTAATGAGGTGACTGCACATAGGATTTCAGCATTAGGTCTCAATCCTATCCATTTTTCCAGGATCAGTGCAGGTACAATACAGCCCTAAGGTAAAGGAGCAGATATTCCTATACCCTGAGGAGGCCTCTGTGACTACCCCATACCACAGGATGCAGCACAAGCCCCACTGACATGGCTGCACTGACACTGGAACCAATGTTGGATAGGATTGGTCCCTTACTGTATACTTTTAACAACTCCTGCTTAAATCACCGTTTCTCAATGGTACAAGCATCATTATGGCTGCAATCCTAATCCCCAGTTAGTCTGGCACAAATCCTAGCACAACTCCCTTACTGACCTGGGGGTGTCGCTAAAGTGTTGTAAGGCACAACTGTACCACTCTATGAAGGGTTAGGCCAGTGCACAGACATGTGCCAGCCTTTCCACACCATCACTGGAATGGGAAGAGAGGTGCTTGCAAACTGTAGGGGAGTCTAGACTTGACTCAGGATTTACTAGATTTCCCGTCACTGCTGTAAAATGTAGGGAAATGTATTAAACATATGCTGCCTGGAGCAAAGAAGAGTTCTGGGTGCACTAAGGTCCTTTAGGGTAGGCAAGAGGACGGAACTGGGCAGGAGAGGAACTGGCCTGGGGGAGGGGGACTGGCAGAGACCTGCTCCAATGTATCCTGTTGCCTATGTTGGGCTGAAAACCCTATTACAGAGGTTCTCAAGTCTGCACCAAGCAAAATAGCTGGCACAAGAAGCCCCACTTACGTTCAGCCTCCAGTATCTCAAGAAGTCCTTTCCAACTTTCCAGTGGTGATATAGCCATGCCAATGGGATGCAAGCTACATTCTACATTGGGGTGTGGGATGGACTTGTCAAGGTAAGGGATGTCCCCTTATCTTGGGACAGCATTGCAGCTGTATTGGATGCTGGAAAGTCGGATAGGATTGGGCTATAAATCCATTAGAACTGTATCTGGGTTCTGAGCTAATCAGTCTGATTCGGTAGTAGAACATGGCTTTCTATGTCTGTTGAAAGCATAGGCAATCCCACCAGAACGCAAACACAGTGGGGTACACATCAATGTGTGTATTGATTGGGCATAATCTGCAACCTTTAAAAGTCATGTCTTGATCTGCCCTTCCTATCCACCAGTGGGATGTGGAGTGCAGCTGTTTTTCTTCAAATGCTACTGAAATATTTCCCACCTGCTAGACAATGGAAAGGCACAGATAGGGGTCTGTGTGTGGAAGGATCACAGCAGGTGACTTGATGTCTATGGATAGCATTGAACATATACTCTAATAATTAAATGCAATCCACTCACCAGTCTCCCAGTGCCTCTCAGGCAGGCATTTGATTTGAGGCATTCATGAACTCTTATGGCCGAAATAAATTTGTCATTCTGGTGTCACCACACTCTGTATTGGTTTTGCTCTTTCCAGTTTGTCAAGAGAATGGCACCTTCTGGTTCAAGGTGACTCCAGGTGATTCAAAATTTGGTTGTTTTTGCTATACACCCAGGACAGTCACATCTGAGTTTTAAAAACCTGGGATAGCTGACAAGGGGATGGTCATGAAACTGATTATGAAGACCTATACTGTACAGGGCAGCTGGTGTTGAGTTGTAGGGCTGTAATCCCATCTGCACTTGCAGGGAAATAAGCCCACTGGCCACAGTGCAAATTGCTTCTGTGTGAAGATGATTACAGTACGGCTCTGATAACATGTTGCTGTATGTATTTTGCTAGAGTGGCAAATCTATGCACACTTACTTGGTAATTCCACTGAATTCAATGGGGCTGACTTCCAAGTGGACATATAGTGAAATGCGCTGTACATGAATCTTTTTATTGGAAAACAATCTACCACTTACATATTACATATGGAACTGTGTGGATGTAAAACTGTACTGTGTGGATGTAAAACTGAGGGAGCACTCCTAACCTAGGCTGGCATAACTCATTGGTCTTCCATGGTGATGTAGGGAGGCAAGCGGATGTCTGGACTGACCTAATGTAAAACTGTAAAACCTTCTTCAGGAGTGGCACAGAAGTGCCTTATAGCACTTTTGTGAGACTCTCAGGCTTAGGCCAGCACAGGACTTGTGTTGGGGCTTCTCTAGGGAAATAGACATGAAATTAAATTTAGGTGGGGAGTCCCTAGACCTGTGTCCAGTGTTAAAAGTGCATCTGTGTGTTCCTGCCTGTTCACAGCATACAGTGTGCAGCATGAAGACCCATTTCACCGTACAGTCTTAAAATGTATTTACTTAACCTATTTTATAGTCTGCTGCTTCTGATCAAAGTCCCCCTGAGGCAATATATATCCACATAAAGATGGGTTTTAAAAAGGAGCTTTCACCATCAAGTTCCATAACCAGCCTAGAAACTGGGTAAGCAGTAGATATGGAGAAGGGTTACTCCCCCTGTGGGATATTTAGTCTTGGTAGTAATCCTTAACTTCAAAAATGTGGGCTGGGGGGCAGGGATCAGATGCTTGATGAACATCAAGAAGAGTAAGACAAGGCAGAATGACAAATTTGTTTTAGTGCAATGTTTTGACCCTCCTAAATAAAAGCTTCCTGTTTCAGTTGTGTTGGGTCGTGGCCAGTCCACCCATGAGGCCAACTGAGGCTGCTGTCTGAGGATGTAGGTTGGCTGGGAGGGTACCTGCTACTTGCTTTCATCCATCCACCTGTGTCTGCTGCTTCTCTTTCTGCTTCTGAGATTCAAAAAGCAAAGGAACATAACTGTGGAGGAGAAAGATGGGCTAAGGCAGTTGTTCTCATTTAGAATCACATTGATTCCTTTGATAGTGGTCATGCACTTCGCTAATGGTTTCACAAGACATCCATAAAGAACTATACACATTTTCCATGTCTTTTTTCCCTGGTTCTGGACAAAGAACAATGTGGTTTATTGCATACGTCGTCCATGGGAGTTTCCTCTTGCTTCAGGAAAAAAGCTTTCCACCCACCTTCTAGTTTTCCAGGTGATGAAACAAAAAATCCCAAACCCTTGAGGGTGAATCATCCCAAGGTGTTTTTAACCATAAAACCCCCCCCAGATTCCAAGCTGTCAGGGAATTCTCACAACAGCTGTTAGCACAAACCACCCACTCTCACTCACTTGCTCAAATTTCTTTTTATTTCTGGCTTAAAGTCAAAATTAACCAAACCTCTTAATAATTACATTATATATATTTATATGTATATATATTTATATGTAGATATACAGATAAATTTATAGAGACTTTTATATAGAAAAGGGAGTTTTGCTTCCATTTGCCTGCAAAGCATCCCCCAAATGTGTAAATAAAAATAATAAAATAGCCTCCTATGAAGGTGGCAACATGTGCCTATCCATGTCTTTCATCTTCCACAGCTTCACTAAGAACAAAACTTCTCCCTTCCCCTATGCGTAGGCAGTGAGCTCACCCCCTGCCTGATAGTGAGGAGCCTGCAGGGCAGGAGACTCCCCATCCCTTGCAGAATAGAGCTCACTCTGGTTCCCTGCAGTATTCACAGTCCTAGAGGGCGGAAGAACCACACGAGAGGAAAACTTATAGTGGGACATCCACACACACAGTTTTTCCAAGTTTATTATTTCAAGTGGGCGACAGCCTTGGCTACTGAGAACAGTCAGCCACAGAGCTCACAGCCCAATCGTTTGTTTCAGAAAGGTGCACATTTATCCCAGGGGGCCAATTTCTCAGCCCCCTCAATCCTTTTAATAGGAGAAACAAAATGGGGCCTCTCAGCTGCCCTGCGTAGCAGCAAGTTGGCTGAGGAAAAGGCAACCTCTGCATAAGGCAATGTGCAGGCGGTGCTAATACTGCTCTGTGTGTGTGAGATGGTGTGGGTGCATGCGTGCACAAAGGGACAGGGATTTCCCCAGCCTGTGGCATGCTGGGTTGGTTCCAGTCCACACAAATTGGCTGAAGTTCTGCGACATGCAAGGTCGGTGCCCACAAAAAAGATCCACGATAAGGTCAGTGCTGATGCCCCTCAGAATGCAGTGCTGGCCATGCTCCCAGGGGCAAAAATGCGTGGCAAGCTGTCCAGGGACTCTTCCAGCCGTCGGTGAGCAGATTTTCCATCTTCCCCTGTGGACAAACAGACTGCAGTCAGTGGCCAATTAGGAGACTTGTTTATCCCACTCTTTGCATGCAAGTCCAAGCAGGTTACTAGGTCAGAAAAAATTTATACGAGCCTTGCTGCCAAAACACATGACTTGAAAGACGGGTTGGGGGAAACAAACAAAAAAGCACACATAACTGTTATGTCATTGCCTGGTTTTCTTGGAGGTGATGCTTGCGTGCCACAGGCAACCAGTTAATGGTACGAGCAGGAGTGGTTTATTCCTCAAATTCTGATGCACTCAACGATGCTAGGCCTAAATGGCCAATTAGGATTTTCTTGAGTTTGGAATACAAAGAATTTATGAAAAATGTCCTCATATCATTTTATTATGAATGATTAAAGTTCATCATTCTGTAAGGCAATTTGTAAATGTGTTTTTAAAATGGTGATGACTACAGCGGGACCCTAAAATCAGGGCCCACCTAGGACAAAGTACAGGCTGCATCAAGCATTTTAAAGGTCAAACCCATAGCAAAGATTTCAGGTCTCCGTCAGTCTTGGAAGACTATGGTATCGTGCTCACGCTGCACGCGAAGCACAAAAGCCTGGGTTAGATTGTTATGGAGGATAGGTTGTTACCCAAGCAGCAAATCCCCCCTCTCTACGCCACTGAAGTAGTCCAATGGAAAGGCAGAGCCAATACGATTGGATCCAGCTGGCATCGCAGGGCTGGGCTAAGGACAGGAGCTCACCCTGTCTTGTGGGGCCGACCCAGGTCTCGAACCCTGGCCTGCTGGTTAACAGGCATAGTGACTTAACCACTTGTGCCACCCACAGCCTTATAGCAAAGAACTTTTGCAAATGTTCTACATTTGGCATATTCCCCATCTCCCAAGCAGCAGCTCTAAAAACTGCTGGAAACAGAGGTGGAGACCTTGCCCCTTGAACCAATGAAAAGTCAAAAGATTGGTCCAATCATAGTAAAGTAATTAAATCAGTAACTTATTAGAAGAACGCAGAACTGAAAATGCTAAATTAATTGCAAAAGTGTTATGCCCTTCCACATGACAGTGTCTTAAAGACTTAATAGAACAAGATGCCAGATGCTCTTAGCAGTTCCCAAACCTACTGGCTCCACAACACTATTCTTCCAGTGTCCTCATTCAGGTGCTGCCAACTTGGATTTCCTATTATCCAAGCTGGTGGTGGCTGGGAAGAGGACACTAGGGACATCTCACGATGCCCCTGTGAGTGAGCCACACCTCAAGAGTTTGGGAACCTCAAGCTAATGGAACTCAATCCATTAGCAGGAAGCATCCATAACTTTGGCAGTGGAGGATCCCAGGTTTAATCTGTTTGCAACTCCAGGTTAGGAAAGTCTTGCATCTTAAAGGGCCCCAAAGAGAAGGTCTGTGCAGGAAAATGCTACACTAAGATGAAGCAGTGAGCTAATTCAGCAGAAGACTAGTAGTTCTGACTGCAGGGCACTTGTTATGATTTGTTTCCTCCTAAATTTTGGTTTCTTGCTCAGACCTGCCTGCTTACGGTCAATCAAAGAAGACAGACCATGTGATTTAACTGGCCCCGTTCCTCAGTGATAGATGCACGCACATGCGTTCCCAGCTCCAGCAAGACATTTGGTTATCAAATGACTCTATGATGCAATACAAGAGATTATGGTCTACAAGGGCATTGCTGAAACACTTAACCATAATCCAATAAGTGGTCAACCAGTCCTGACCAGTCCCTACAGTGGTTCTCAAAAAAAAAAAAAAAAAAAGGATGAAGTTGCAAGAGAAAAAGGTGCTGGAGAAAAGCTCAACATCCACAGGATATTTCAAATGTCATAAAAATGCAACACCCACTGAAGTGGCAAGAGAAGCAACAGTCACATGTCCCTCTGGAGATCAGGAACTAGGAATATCAGTGAGATGGTCAGGGCCAACCCTCCGAGCTGAAAGGACATGACTGGACACAAGAGTGAACTTTCTGCATCACATCACAGCTCCACGACATGCATGCCATTCTCTCAGCAACAGTGACACAGGACACACAAGAGCCAGAACACAGGTGCACTAGAAGGAAGGTGAGATGCCTACAACACCTGGAGGTGCCACAGTTCAGACAATGACCCAATGACAGGGTCTGGGACAAAGACACTGGCAAGACATGCAGCAGGGTGAAGGAGGAGGGACGGACTGGCTATTGCATCCAGACCTGTGCAGCTGCTGTCATGACCCGGAACTCTAGATGGTTCTGTCAGTGCCATCTAACAAATGATAACAAACAATGGCTTAGTGCTTTCCACTCTCAGCATCCCAAGTCTACTCATTCAGTGAGCAGTAAGGCAGAGCACAGGAAGGGTTTTCCTTGCTGGGTAACTAGCAGAGGCCAAGGGACAGGGAAAGAATATTACTCAGAGGCAGTCTTCTAGTCCTGCTAGAAAAGAAGAAGAATGGTGTTGTATTGGCCTAGAACCAGGGGGACTTGTGTCCAGTGAAACTCACTGGGTAGCCTTGGGCCAGTCAACATTAACTCAGCTGAGCCCACTTCACAGGTTTGTTGGTGTGAGAACCACATACTTTCAACCTTAAGCTTCGTGGAGAAAGAGTAGGATATAACATTAAGTGTGCAATCCTAACCTACACAGGCACAACTTTTTGGTCTTCCAGTTCCTGTGGTGATGTAAAGAGGCAAGTGCATCTCTGTGCACTGGCTTAGCCCACCTCCAGGAGAGGCGCAGAAGTGTCTTATGGCACTTTGTGACATCCCCCAGTCAGCAAAGGACTTATGTCAGGGCTTAGGCCAGCCTAACTGGAGCTTAGGATTGCAGCCTATGAATAGCAACAGCCTTTGCCTGTCCTTCCCTAGGGCCAACTTTATTACAGTCCTCACATGCACCCAGTATCCTGTCCCTAACTGCAAGGGAACCATCTGACAATGGATGGCAGGTGTGGGAGAAACAATGTCATCTAGGGGATAAAAAGAACACTTACCACACAGCATCAGGCTCTGTTTGGCGGCCTCCCGCACATTCTCCTTGTCAGTTTGGCACAGGTACACCAGCTGCTCGATACTCTCCTTAGCCTATTATTGGGAGAGGAGGGGGGAAGAGAATAAAAAGAAGCTAATGTCATAAGGTTCTAAGCTCCACTTCTGCATGGAGCACAAAAACTCAGTGCTACAAAGATAAAGGGCAAAATTTAAAGCATGGAGCATTAAGGCACATGCAAGCCTGTGGGAAGGTCAGAGATTATTTTGGGAGAAGCACCCATTCACCCAAGAACACCATAATGTCCCATGCAATATTTTAAATGATCAAGCCCAGAGCTAGCAGATAGCTTTCCAGCTCATTTGATGTGCATTTTCCTGCCCTTACCTTAAGACAGCCCAAAGCAGCGCAAGCAGCAATCCGTGTTTGAACCTCTTCATCCTCCAGCTGCTCAAGGTAGCACACCAAGGCCTAAGGAAGACATCCCAGTCAGCCTGCTTGTGCCTATTCCCTACCCTACAGACAACCCCTTCTCTACTCTACAGACCTTTCCACCAGCTTTAAAACCATTTAGTGATAATGGTGATCATTTAGTGATCATGGTGGCTAACCATGGGGTAACAAGTTCTGCCATGTGGTTGGCAATGACCAGCCAAGGATGAACATTCACAGTCATCGTTACATCACTGCAGATCTCACAGTTCAAAGTGAGACTTTCAAATGTAATGCTCAACACTTCCATGCTCTTCTCCTTCCTAGCAGATTTTCACCTCTCCAACCTTTCATTCTTTAGGAAAAGCACAGCAGATACTTGCCCGCTCACGGAAACTGGGGTTTTCTGAGAGGTTACGCAATTGCGCTGACACTGCGCCCACTACTTTGCTGTTTCCTTCAACAAGGAGCAGGCTCAAGGCTTTCAGCCCATCTCTGTGGAGCCGGCTCTCAGGAATGCGCTTCAGGGCCCTCAGCACCACGTCCTGGTCATCCGAGTTCAGGTTCTGTGCCAGCAAAACTGCAGAGAAGGATGGAACAAGTGTGAGTGTGAACCAAGTAGTGTCCAACAAAAATTATGTCCCATAAAGGTCAGGATCCCCTTAGACTGCAGGATCCTAGGAACATGCTGCTGTTGGGAAAAGGGGAGTTTTTAGTTTGACTAAAACCAGGAGTCATAGGTGCAGGGAGCCCTATTGACTCCTATTGAAAATAAGCAGGCTTCCTTCTTGCCCCAGATCCCACCGCTGATTCAGGTAAGTCAGAACCTCCCTCTTTCTCTATCCTGGGATTGCACTGCTATCAGCACTATCCTGGGGACTGCATTGCTGCAATCCCCCAATTCCAGAAAGCACCTAGGCAGGCTCTGTGAACTTTATGGCAGGGGTGTCAAACTCATTTCATACAGAGGGCTGCATTAGCATTAATAGTGTCTCCTGAGAGCCGCAATCCAATTTTTTGCATGTCTTTACTCAGAAGTGCCCTCCTTTCTCCTGGGCTCTTTCTCCTGCCCTGGGAAACTGCTGCTGCGCATGAGCCCTCCTTCCTCCTGGACTCTCTGGTTCAAAATCAAGTGTGCTGCCACCACTATTGAGCTGTTTCTGGGGGTGGGGAGATCACTCGAGGGCCACAAGGTACCTCTAAAGGGCTGCATGTGGCCCTCGGGTCACCAGTTTGACATGCCTGCTCTATGGTATTTGAGCCACAATGACTGTTCACATGTGCAAACTACAATTTCATGTTGCAGGAGTCCAATGATGAAAACACTTGTAGTTATACCTTCCTCTGCTAACTCCAAGATGTACGAATCCAGTGCCAACACAGGAAGAGCCTCAAAGTGGCTCCAATATTGGAAGATGGTGACTTGTTCAGCTTGGAAGCTTCCCTGGCGCCTGGGCAGTCTGCGCTGCAGAAGTTCTTCCACTAACTTCACACACACTATGGCAGAAGGAACATGTTAGGGCAATCCTGAATTCTTGGCACGTTCACTGATGGGACAGCAAGGATCCCAGTTGCTTCATGTTCGTTTTTGGGATCAGGCTGGGAGGCATTGGCAGGTGCATGATAATAAGGACTGGGTTCCTCTTTGGAATGGGTTCCTCTAGGATGGAACCTTCAAGCGGTGGTAGTGCAAAGGGTGTTGTAACTTGTGGTGAACACACACAGCTACATTAGGTAGCTTTATTGACAAGAGGAAAAAAAAGATGCTATGGACAGTGCAGCACTGTTCTCTGGAGCACTGCTGTGCTCCTGAATGCATGTGAAGTGCACCAACTCAGTGCCAAGGAATAAAAAAGCAGGCCTCCGTCAGTCTTGAAAGACGACGGTATCGTCTGCATACGCTGCATGTGAAGCATGAAAGCCCGGGTTAGATTGTTATGGAGGATAGGCTGTTACCCAAGCAGCAAATCCTCCCTCTCCACGCCATTGAATTAGTCCAATGGAAAGGCAGAGCTGATACGATTGGATCCAGCTGGCGTCGCAGAGCCGGGCTAAGGACAGGAGCTCACCCTGTCTTGTGGGGCTGACCCAGGTCGCGAACTCTGGCCTGCTGGTTAACAAGCAAAGTGTCTTAACCACTTGCGCCACCCACAGCCCTCAAAGCCCTCAAGGAATAGTGCACTTGTTAACTGAGCATGCTCAGTAGCCCCTCTGCCAGAAGCCACGGAACATTGAGAAAATAGCAGACAGATGGAAAAGAGGGGATGGAAAGTTGTGCCTTTAACACCTGGAGTTGGGCAGGAGAAAGGGAAGACATAATATTTTGTTACAAGTTTTGTTCTTCCAGAATGGGTAGGAAGGCACTCTCCAGCTCTCCTCAGCTGTGCATCTCTTGCTCATAAAATAAGATGCACATAAAATGTGAATCTCCAGCTCATAACATAAAACTGCCATTTGGCAGGGAGTGCATTGGGGAAATGGCTGATTCATTTGTAACAGCCCTGATCTGCTGAAACACCAGCAACATCTGGGGAGGTCTAAGAAGCCAGAGAGGGACTGAGAACGAGTTCTATCTGGCAAGGTCCCGCTTGCCCTTCTCTCACGAGCAGAATTAAAAAATTCTAATCAAACCATGAAAACCTCAGAACTGTTCAGATTGCAGAATACAGAATCCAAAATTTGGAGGAAGAGAGAGTATACACTAGGTATTACCCTGTGTGCAGGGCACACTCACCTGGATCTGCCAGGCCTTGCTGGCGTTCGTTGATTTGTGTTGCATACTGAGAGTTGAGCGCCTGCAGGAATTTTTCCACCGGGCAGGCGTACACATTAGGAATGGCCACGCAGCTGTCCCAGAAGGGCAACACTCCCTCCTTCCATGTAGAAAACTGTACCACTGAGAATAGAGATACCATAGATTCAATGACTTAAAGCCATGGTTTGTCTTCTTGAACTACAATCTTAACACTATCTCTGAAATGTCTCTCCTCCCATGCTTCTCTTTAATTTGTCCCATAGGTTAGTAATATTAAAAGCACATTCCATTATATACTGTTGATATATATGGTTAAACATAAAAATTGCTGTGTTCGAAAAGCATATCCACCACATTGTGGTCAGGCATGCCTATTCCTAAGATCAAGGAAGGGAGGACCAATTCTGCCAATTTGCAGTCAAAGCTAGCTGTGCACTGTGTTGATCGGTAGGTAAATGCCTGTGAACCACAAAAGACCTCCTTACCCCGAAAGTCTGTTTCAAAAGCTTTAAAAATTATTTTTTCAAAGGCTTGAATCAATGTAACTTTGTTCCTAGAATGTGTGTGAGTTAAAAATTCCCAGGTCAAAAGAGCCTTTCCTATTTCATTTTATTTTAAATATGAATTATAATAGAACTAAATGTTAGAATGGAGTAGCCCAACAAAAATAAATAGCTCGTTAAACTGTGAGATCTGGCATTAAAGCATACACTAACTTGATATGTTTCTTGTTCTTAGCAATAAATATTGTTCTGCATAGGGAGTTTTTAGAATTTACTTGGACAGGAAGCAGCAAACCATTTCCGTAAGATTGTTTTTATTATAGAAAGAGTAAAAAAGAATAAAAAAATTCATATAGCTTGGTAAAATATTAAAATATATTTTATTTATAATTAATTTTCACACATTATCTTTTTCAGGTTTTGTTTTGCAATTGTTATATCTTGCTGATTAATTTATAATTTTAAACCTGCATAATATTTGGATAACTTAGGGCGCAATCCAGAGTAACTACGGGAAGTCCTTGCTCCAGCGTAAGAACAATTTTCTCTGGATTGCAATATGAATTTCCCATAGGTTTTCACTGGGTGGTGCAGTAACTACGGGTGCACGTAAAGCCTCTTATGTGCCCCCATAGCTACTCTGGATTGTAGGGTTAGGGTGCTATCCTAATCTAGGTCAGCACAATTCGTCAGTCTTCCCATTCCCATGGTGATGGAGGGAGTAAAGCACATGTCTGTGCACTGAGCTAACTCTCCCCCAGGAGTTGCGCAGAAGTGTCTTATGGTACTTTTGTGACACCCTCAGGTCAGCACAGGACTTATCCTGGGGCATAGGCTGGCCTAAATGCAGGTCAGGATTGCAGCCTAAATTAGTTTTTTAAAAAATTTTTTAAAAGGCATCGTCCACTTAAGACTGGTGTGTATACAATGCCTAACATAGAAAAGGCAGGGAGAAGTCAAGATCATCCTTAGGGGAACAACAAACAGTGCTGTTTTGATGTTTATGGGACAACTTCAGTCCCAACCGCAACTTGCCAACAACTGCTGCCTCTGAAAATACTGCAAGAGGAATCCGTCCTCTATAGTATCAGAGTGCTGCAACTCCCCAGACTCATTCTTCATGCCATAACCCTCTTACCTTCCTCAGCAGAGCCAGCCGATCCTGCCCGTTCCTCCACCAAGCGGCAGACCATCTCCAGGATTTGTGCTTCTCTTGCCAGCCGGTCAAGTGCGTACATTTCCCGGCAGCGGAGGGGCCCAAAATTGCCCAGTTTCTAGAAACCAGATACAAACAGCAAAGATCCTTAGGGGAGAAAGCTTGAGCCTAATTCCTACTGTGTAAGGTGTATAGAAAAATCATTTTAGCTAGGGTGGCCAAACAGGATGGGACGCCATATCAACTTGTTGAAACATTATTACTCACTGACTGCTCCTTCCCTTCTAGGACTTGGTCAGTGACATCCAGGGTCTTTATGGTAGTGGCTCCCCAACTGTACAAATGATTCCCCCAAACTTACTTGTGTGGCATCTGCAAATATTTCTTTTAGACACAGCTAAAAGCTGTCTTGTTTATTTAAGCCTTTGGCAAATTTTCCTCATTTTGAATTTGTCACTCTTGTATTCTAAATTGTATGCTGTCAGATCCAAATTCCTTGCTGAGCCTCATTCTGCACTCACCAGCAGCAGACGGTTGCAGTGATTCAAGTGCAGAACCAGCGTCCGGTCGAGAAACTCGCTCCCAGTACTCATGGGCTCCATGCCACCCTCTGGGTTCAAGCACACAGCTGCATCTTCAACGATAGCCTCACCTGTTCCTGGTACCCTGCTCAGAGGTGCAGGCTGCGCACTGCTGGTCCTCCTGAAAACAGAAGCAGCAGGCAACATATAAGTAAGTATCTGAAAGGCCAACTCTTCTGCCGTGGCATCGGCAAGGCTTGAAGACCAAACTGTAATGTGCAGGCTGAGATGGCTCAAATCCAGGATAATCCACCTCCTCCCTCCAAATAAAACTTAAAATGAATGATATGAAACTTGAATGAATGAATGAATGAATCAGTCAATCAACAGTATTGATACACTACTTTTCAACAAAAAGTTCACAACAAAAAATGTTTTATAGAGAAATGAACTAAGGAATGAATTAATGAACAAACAAATGACAGTGCAAACCTAATCCCCAGGTAGGCCAGAACAAGTCCTGTGCTAGCCTGAGGGTGCAACTGCAAAAGTGCTGTGCAACTGAGTTGCACCTCAGTGCCACTCCTGAGGGAGGGTTAAGTTCAATGCACAGACATGTGCCAGCTTTCTCACACCACCACAGAAACAGCGAGTGGATGAGTTGTGCAAGCCTAAATTGGTGAGGATTGCACCCTTAATTAGTTAGCTTTACTGAGCTTAATTAGGAACATAGGAACTATAATATGGATATGTAGAACCACATGAGAACTATGAAATGTTTGCCATGCACACCTCTAGCACAGCAAAAACATACAGACCAAACACATGGCAACATAAGTTATTCAATGGCAATAAAAAAAGCAAGCCTCCGTCAGTCTTGAAAGACTATGGTATCGTGCTCGGCGCTGCATATGCTGCATGTGAAGCACGAAAGCCTGGGTTGGATTTTTTATGGAGGATTGGCTGTTACCCAAGCAGCAAATCCCCCCTCTCCACACCACTGAATTAGTCCAAGGGAAAGGCAGAGCCAATATGATTGGATCCAGCTGGCGTTGCAGAGCTGGGCTAAGGACAGGAGCTCACCCTGTCTTGTGGGGCCGACCCGGGAATTGAACTCTGGCCTTCTGGTTAACAGGCACAGCGTCTTTACCGCTTGTGCCACCCGCAGCCCAAGCAATAAAGGGGTTAAATAATGCCCATGGAAAAGTGGAAAACACATGGAGACATGAACTGATGCGCTTGGGACAATTATGGATGTTGTGATCAACAGTCATGAACCAGCATGGGATCCAACAGTCTGACAGGCCAGAAGATCATTGGAAACTGGGGGCCAAACTGGGGATCCCCGAGTTCCGCAAATGGTCCCAGGCTGGGGTTTGCCCACCCGTTATAAGAAAGACACGCTACCCTTGAGCCACTAGATGGCGCTTTTGCACCGCTTCCTGCTGAGAGCCACCTGTCAAGCCAGGCCAGAGAGTGGATCTGTTTCAAGGCAGCTGCAACTCCACTGTGGGAAACGTCCCTCCGTGTATTGCTTGTTAAGGATACCAGACAAGCACATTCATTCAGAACAAGGCACAGGGCCCCAGCTGGAGATGGATGCCAGTGAGAAACCATGTCCTTCTGAGCCACGGTCCTTTTCTGTGATCAGTTACCCTGGGAAACAGCACCCAAACTTTCCTCCTCAATTCCCTTGCTAAAGCATGGAAAAGATACAGAAGAAAGAAGTCACACTATTTCCTATTTAATCCTAACCACTGCAGTGCTTCTGGCAGTGCAATCCTCATCACTGGTTAGGGTGGGACAGGTCCCAACACAAGTCCCGTGCTGGCTTGAGGTTGTCACAAACGTGCCATAAGGCTTTCAGCGTGGGGGTGGTGTAAGACCAGTGAACAGACATGTGCCAGCCTCCCCACACCACATGGGTATAGGGAGATGGTAGAGTTGTGCTAGCCTAAATCGGTTAGGATTGTGTCCTGACTCGGTTTCCATTCATACTACCCAAAATAACCATAACCAGCTGGCAAGCCGATGAAGCCATTTGTTAAATCTGGCTCACAGCAGCCTTATCAAATTTTAAACCAATAATATCAATGGTTTAACGAACCACACAGTTTTAATACAGACAAATATGCGGTTCTCAAAATTGGAGACATGTGGATATTCTACACTGGCTGGGTTCTGACGTCATGTGAAACCATGGTTTACACTAGCCATAGTTAAGAACCCACACCATGGTTTGAGTTTCTAGATGTACAATGGGCCAATCATTGCTTTACTGCTATTTTTCTGCTATCTCTTCTATCCACTCGGGACTTTTTTTTGCAAGGTCCCTCTTGTTTCGTAGTGCAGTAGCACCACTTTCCTTGAATACCGTCATTGCAGGCCTGAAAAAGACTGGGTTCCACTTTTCAATGGTTTTCACTTTTGGACAGTGCCCGGTACCGAACCTGTCTGGTAAGTGGGGGATGCTTGTGGCTGCCTAACACATCCAGCAATTCTCAGAATCACCAGCTCAAAAAAAATGCTTCCTAGACTGGAAAAGGTGAATAAGTGCCTGGGCAGACAAACACCAGCTAAGAAAGTTAAAGGTCACAGGATCTCTTCATCACCCACTTTCAAGTGAGAAAATTTTCCTATTCCTCCCACTAACAGTCTGAGAACTTTGAAATTTCAAACTCCCACCCCCTCCATACTGCTTCAGTTCCACTTCCTGCACATCCTGCATCTCATATCCTCTAACACTGGGGTCTTCAGAGCATCTCACTCCCATCAGTTTAATCCTCCCAAACCTCTCTTCTGTTCCCTACCAACCTGCCCTAGCCAGTCCCACCTTTACTCACCCATCCTCATCTCCTTCGGATTCCTCCGTATCAGAAGCATTAAGGAAGCTGAAGCTCTCAAGCGCATGTTCCACGGTCAGGCTGGTGCTGGATGCCCGGCTTAGGCACACCCCCTGCTTTTGCTGTGGGATGGAGACAAATAAAAATACTAGAGACACTCAAGCACATGCTTCCTTTTCTGGCTGGTCTGCTTGATCATTTGTGATGTCCCATGACCAGACCCCTAAGCACATTGTTTCCTGCCTCTGTGGCTCCAACCCAAACTTTGCACCAATAAATGCTGATTCTTTGCTAGGGGCAGCCCAATCCTTCGCATGGCAGAAGTAAATCCCATTACAGTCAATAGGGCTTACTCCCAGGTAAACATGGATAGGATTTCAGCCTGAATCATAGCCTGCATGTGCGCATGTGCAGGTGTGAATAGTGCATGTGGCAGAGGGATGACCAATAAAGACCATGCCATTTACACAGCCAATATGCCCAGTGGTGGGCACTTACCGGTACGGGCCTACTCGCCCGTACCGGATCTTCCAGTTTCCCTGCCGCTAGCGAACCGCCAGTGACAGGGAAATGCAAAAACATAGCAGACCAGTATGGTCCGCCATGTTTTTGCGCCCACCACCCGCTCCAGGGCAGGCACAGTGCAAGCGCCGATGTCGGCGCTCGCGCTGTGCCTGCCTTGAAGCAGGCTCGCCCACACCAGGGCAGGCACTATGCAAGCGTCGATGTCGGCGCTTGCGCAGTGCGTGCCTTGAAGCAGGCTCGCCCACTCCAGGGCAGGCACTGCACATGCGCAGATGTCGCCCACCCCTCGCCCCGCCCATGCCCCCTGACCCCGACTGGCCCCTCCCACTTCCGGCGAACCGGATCTTGGGATGGGGCCAGCCCATCTCTGAATATGCCACAATGAGATGATTAAATTCATGTCTAGTTAGACCTTTGATAGGTTCCAGAATTCATCCCAAACTGAAAAATATTTACTTTGCTGATATAGTGTTCTGCAAGTCTTTATGAGGGACAAAGAAGGGTTGGAAAGGACCCCAAGTTCCACTCTCATCTTTAGCTTTTCCTCCACTCTACGCTGGGTTTCTGAGAGCAGGCCTCGTCATCTCAGGGTGTTTAAGTACCTTGCAAATGCATTCCTTCTCTGCTACAAAAAGTACAAGCTGTCTCCTGCTAGGTTTGCACAACTCTCACTGGAGAGGAGTTGAGTGGGTAGGAGTTTTAGACTGAGAGGAGCTGCTCTATTTCCTCTGTATGTCTATGCAGTCTGTGGTTTTGCAAGCCTTTGTCCGCACTGCCTCTCTGAAGGATGTTAAGTACTGTTCTCAAGTTCAGCAATTTTCAACATTTTTTAAATCTCATGACACATTGACAAGGCACTAAAACTGTCAAGGCACACCACACTGATGGACAGGTTTACATCCCCCATGGCCCTAAAATTCCTGTGGCACATCAATGTACCACGGTTGAAACTCTCTGGTCTTATGTACTAGAGCAAGTTCAGAATGCTGAGATTGCCAGGATTTTTTGTGTTATTTTGTGCTTTTAAAGTGCCATATAGCCAAACCCCCTGGTTATGCCACCATTCCCCACCCCCCACAGTCCATGGTCTCGCCACTTACCAAGAGAATTGCTTCAAGGTGTTTGAGCTCCTGCTCCAGGGTCTGCAATTCAGGGAACTGTCCCCGGTAGTCATCCAGAGCAGATCCCAGAGAAGTGATGGCCTCCTCAAGTCCACAGTCCACAGCCTTGGGCCTGGGTACCTCCAAGACACCTGTCAACTGAGGCTCCCTTGAGGATGGCAGAGCCAGTGAAGGATTAGGCTGTTGAATTTCCTGGGTCCTGCAAGCAGTGACTTCACTCTCCTCTGCAACAGGGGTGGGCTCTGCAGGATTTGCTTCTTGCTCTTCACCCTCACTGATGTGAGTGTCCAAAACCAAGTCCGCCTTTTGGGGCAAGGAGTTCGTTTCCAGGGGAGGCAATTCCCTGGGACAAGAGTCTTTGGAGACGGGGCACTCCCTGTCCTCAGCCACTGGCAGGTCCACACTGGCCTCACTGATCTGGCTAAGAGTCCGGGCGTAGGGTACGTGCCCATTAGCCACTGTCACCTCCTCTCGTAGTGTTGGTGGCTCTTTGTCCTCGGGCTGCGTAAAGGCAATTTCTATGGCGGGCGCAGCAGCCTGCACTGCAGGTTGCACAATGGGCCTGGAAGGCACATGGCGAGTGCTTCCGGACAACTGTGGGCTGGAGGAATCATCCGAAGACTCTGAAGAAATGGACCAGGCTGCCCCATTTTCCTCCTCTTGCTGCCGCAGCATGTTCTGAAGGAAAAACAGCATTGGCACATCACAAGAAGGCTGCCCTGAACATGCACAGGCTGCCTGTGAACATGCACATGCACAGGGTCACTGCCCAGGTGCACACATGAAAAATCACAGCTGGTTCCTCCCATCTTTGCTCTTGCTATCTCCCAGGCCACTGAAGCTAAACTGTATGTCTTCTTCATTCCAGTCTTGTAGGCAAACAGCTCCCTCCCCTGTCCCAGCTGGTAGCACATACTTAATGTTGGAAGGGCTGGATCTGCAACCCAGATCAACCCCCTTTGCCCAGGATGCCTGAAAGCTGGTAATGTTTGCAGGTAAGACAGGCTTGATCTTCATTCAGTCTGCACAGGCAAGGCTCTGGGGCAACAGCTTAACTGCTACTGATGAGCAAAATCATCCTCCCTTGGAAGTGGGGATGATTCCACAGCTGTCCTACCTCCAAAACAGCTGTCCTACCTCCTGCCCTTACTTACCCCAACAACTCAATGTTCCCTTGGCAAGAGAAACAGGAAGGCCTTTTGTTCTTACCTGATTTCTAAGCTATTACCGGTATATTCCACTGAGCTGCATGGAGCACACAGGGTTGACCGGCTTCACATCCAGGGTTAACCGGCTTCCCATAAAATGTAAATTTCATTTATATTTTAGTTTCCTACAACAGTTTCCTACTATAGCAATACTTGATTGTTGTTGTTTTTTGGGGGGGGGAGAAGGGAATTTGACAATATAAGGATTTTTTGGGGGTGGGGTGGGTGGAGGATTCAATTAGACATGTATCACAAAACAATAAATGCCAATCCTCTATTAACCAACAAGGCAGCCAGGTGCGGAATTTGAATTCAAGGCACGTCGCACAGCTAATATGGAGGAATGTTGTGTATCCTACACATGTAGCACAGTACTTTCTTTCTTGGGATCCTTGTTTCCCCTGCAGAAACGCTCTAAATCAGAGGGCCCATTTGTGTCACTAGTTCTCCTTTATGTTCCCCATTATGAGCAAGTTTCAGACCCCTACCCAGTAAGCCTGGAGGAAGGCATTTCCCTATGTCACAGTTCCATATGAACATAGGAAGAGCCCCCCAAACCAGTTGCTACCACCAATTAACAGCTGCATTAACCTGGTCTGGGTATAAAGGGGTTGGAGTATAAAACACAAAACCAATGCAAGGAAGGCATCTACGATCACAGAAACAAAGCCAGCAGTACTCCACCCTACCTGCAGCATCCCACATTTAGGCCAGATAGTGCAAACCCGTTGCTCACTATTGCAAAGAAGAAGAGTGCACAATACCTTTTAGGCATGGGATAAATATCACTCTTCTTACCTTGTCCCAGTTCTAGATCAGGCTTTACAACACGGTTCACAGACTAATGCATAGAAAGCAGAACACCTCTAGGTTCAGGAGTCTATGCTATCACATGCTAGGCTATGGGGGACATAGCACTTACACAGCCCCCAGGTGCCCTGGTGCCAAGCTGAACTGAGGAGACATCACTGCACGAGCAGCTCCGTGGCAGCCTCTCCAGGAAGGTCTCCCGGAAGATGTCCAGCAAGGCCCGCCTGTGCTTGGAGGAGGCCACCTGTGGCAAGCTCTTGAGCAGAGAGAGAGGCAACCATCAGCACCTAGGGTTTAGCACCACCTTGGCGGTCATGCAGTCATGTTTCAAATCCATAGGGCCAATCCAAGACCTCTTGTCATCCGAGGTGATGCACCAAACGATACCCCTCTTGGTACAAAAATTGCAGTGGCTGCCCCTGCTGCTTCTATTCCCTGAATTCAAAAAGGAGAAGGGGAATGGAGAAGAAGAGGAAGAGTGATAGGGTACCACTTTGGCCTGCTTTTACAGGCAAGATTGGATAGGGTACCACTTTGGCCTGCTTTTTTCTCCATTCTCTTCTTCCTTTTTGAATCCACGGAGCAGGAGGGGTGGCAGTAGAAGGCAGGCTAAGGCAGAAGCCCCCTCAATTTGCAAAGATCCATCACTGTTGACTTCCTTGATAATCTGGCTCTTTTGATTCATTTGGTGGTACTACTTATTTACTGGGTGATAAGTGTGGTAAGGCTGACACTAGACAAACCAGGTCCTCTCTCCTGGTCTCCACAACAGTTGCAACCTCTCTGTCTTTAGAGAGCTGTTACACACTTCCTTAATTACCTTAATTTTTCCTGCTCAAGATATGGTTTCTCAATTTCTTTCATTTCTACTTTTTAAAAAATCAGATTCTCATTTCTTTAATTTCTATCCTATAAGTGGAATTTGATTTCTCTCAATCCATTTTGTGGGCTCCTTTGAGGACCGAAAAGGTGGGGTTAAATATCTTTCTGGAAAAGATAATGGTTTATTAAAAATCACCATTATCTTTCTGGATTGGCCAAGGGCTATATGATCTCCAGCTTGAAGGAGAGATATTCCTACATCTAAGATCAGCACAGAAAACTGTCTGAAGGCACATGATGCATCTATATTGAAGCTAAGCAGCTCTGGCCCTATAAGCTGCCTGGATTTAAGACCACCTAGAAATGAAACATAAGCTGCTCTGAGCTCAGGAGGATGGGCTATGCGTGCAGATAACTGGTCTTTGGATGGTAGACTAACTGAGCTTGCCCTTACTGAAGTGGACACAGAACCCTATCTGACCTCCACATCACAAGACTTCACCCTAAAAGGAGTACTCACATAGAATGCTTGCTCGCGCATGGAGGGTGTATCTGGCGGGCTCTGGTTGTATGTGGAGAATCTCTTGTTGACTGTTGATGTCTTATTCACAGTGCTGGCAGATGATGGCTGGTCCTCTTTGTCAAAGGGGCTGGGGGAAAGAATGCACAGTGGTCAGTGGGGGGGGGGACCCCTCCAGGATCACCTAAGGAGTCACCTTCCACAGTTTGGCTTGCTTGGCAGGCAACCAAGAGCTATGGAACTGCAGCAAGCAGCCACACAAGTGCCTCTGTTCACAATACCTGATAATAGCTACAGGCAAGAATTTCAGTTCCTTCCTTAAGGTTAGGCCAGTGCACAGACATACGCTTGCCTCCCTACATCACCATGGGAATGGGAAGTCTTAGGGAATGAGTTGTGCCAGCCTAGGTTAGGATTGCACCCTAAGGCTTAGCCCTATGGAGCAAAACCAGAACCGGTTCTATCCTGGAGCCAGAGCTGAGGTTTCTGGGTCACCCCCCTATAGGGAAGGAGACTTCTTCCAAGTCTAGCCCTGTCTTGACAACGGGGTGAGGCAAACATCACATGGAGAATGCCCCCATGCCTTCTTCCAGAGAATGACCATTACTGAAGCCATGTAACAACAAATTACACTGCTCACAAAAATGAGGGGATATTACATAATATATATATAAGGGGATATATTCATTTTGAAATATCCCCTCATTTTTGTGAGCAGTATTTTTAGTTAATGCTTTCAGCACGACTGAGGACCTAGCCTTGAAGGATGTAAAGTTATAGAATGAGGACAAAATATGACAACTAGGACAGAGACAGGATGCAGTTCTCCTGCACACCACAAAAAGAATAAGGGTTGTAGTTGAGCCTCTGAATTGCCAAATGAGTCAGAGTCAGCATTGTAAGAACAGGCAGAAGCTAAAGGAAAAGGGAAAAAATTGACTACACCTTTAAATCTCCACACCTGTAAAATCAGTCCATACAAACGGTTCTCCACCAGGGAAAAAGCCAATGCAACACTCACTTCCAGTTCACCTCGAGGCTCAGCTTGATGGTGCCCAGGTCATTGATATCCACAGCCACCACCTGGGGCAGTGCAGCAAACAAGTCCTTGGTCTCACAAGAGACGTTCCCCACCACCACGTGACTGGCCAGGCTCTTAAGCTCCGTAACCTAGGAGGAGAAGGAAAAGATGAAACCAATAATCATAGGAAAAGACTTGTTTCTGATAAAAAGGACCTTCTGACTGGGACAGTTGCTGTTACCTTGATGGACAGGAACTCTGTGATGAGGGGCAGGAAGACCATGTCCTCACTGTCCCACACTTGCTTGCTGTTCACTTCAATGCGGCCCCGCAGCTTCCACCGCTGGCGCCCATACCTCATGAAGATCTGCCAGGAAGAGAAACAAGGAGGATGGGGCTGACTCTTCACATGCCACCTGCCCCATCTCAGAGGTCAGAAGATCTGAGGGTAGCATGGTAGAGGAGATCAATCAAATCTTGCATCTTACTAGGATCAATGACAATGAGCTCAAACAACAGTGCAAGCCTCCCTCGATTACCGCCTCTCTGGTCGAGTCAGGAATCAGTCCAAAAGCACTGGCTGTAAGCCATTGGATCAACTGCTCCCAATTGGGCCCCTGATCTACTGTTATTTACCATTTACTTTCAAAAGTACTGCAATCTACACATCTGTTCTTTTACTTGTAGGCTTACATATGAGCAATTTTTACATTAAAAATTGATGTACATTAAAAATGAAGTTAGATCTGTTGGTCCATTAATTCTCATACATTTTTAAGTGCACGTTTTGAATGCTTTTCATTCTACTTTATAAAGTCTACAATAAATTTTATTTATGTCTCTAAAATTCTGCAGCCCTTTGGTGAACATGGTCCCCCACAATATATATATATCTTCTATATATATAAAAGAGAAAAGTCACTCACTGACTGACTCACTGACTGACTCACTCATCACTTCTAGGCCAAAACCAGTGGGCCTAGAAGTGTGAAATTTGGGGTGGGTGTTCCTTCCGTGACTGAGGGGTGCACTATGAACCGGTTTTCCGAAATTCCAACCGGAAGGGGGTGAAAAGGGGTGCAACACGTTTTCCTCCCTATACTTTGCATTGAGAATTGCTGACTCAGCAAAATTCCACCCCAACTGCTGGGCCTGAAGCATGGAATTCTGGGAGTTCCTTCTGTCACCTGAACTCCCACCAAGAACCATCTGGAGAAATTAACCCTTCAGGGGCTGAAAAGGAGTGCAATGTTTCTGTCCTATACTTAACATGGGAGACTGAATAACATCCAGCCAATTTGGTGCTCAGACCCTGGTGCACTGGGGGATGTTGTTCGGAGGAAGAGGTTGCGCTGGTGAGGATGCTGCACATGAGGGGAAATTGCGCATGAGGGGAAATTGCACATGAGGGGAAGTAGCGCATGTAGGAAAGTTGCACAGGGGGGAAGTTGCATATGGGAGGAAAATTGCGCATGGGAGGAAGTTGTGCAGGGAGGAAAGTTGCGCATGGGAGGAAGTTGCGCATGGGGGGATGATGCGCACGGGGGGATGATGCGCACGGGGGGATGATGCGCACGGGGGGATGATGCGCATATGGAAAGTTGCGCATGGGGGAAGTTGCGCATGGGGGAAGTTGCGCATGGGGGAAGTTGCACATAGGGGGATGATGCACATGGAGGAAAGTTGTGCACGGGGAAAGTTGCGCACGGGGAAAGTTGCGCATGGGGAAAATTGTGCATGGGAGGAAGTTGCGCACGGGAGGAAGTTGCGCACGGGGGAAGTTGCGCACGGGGGAAGTTGCGCACGGGGGAAGTTGCGCACGGGGGATGTTGCACATGGGGAAAGTTGCGCATGGGGGGTTGATGTGCATGGGGGAAGTTGCGCATGGGGGGTTGATGCGCATGGGGGTTGATGCGCATGGGGGGTTGATGTGTATGGGGGAAGTTGCGCATGGGGGGTTGTTACGCCTGGGGGAAAGTTATCTATGGGGGGTTGATGCATATGGGGGGATGGCATACGGGGGAATTGTACTCCCGCAACGCGGGTACACCTTTCGCTAGTGTTTGTGTGTGTGTGTGTGTGTGTGTGTGTGTGTGTGTGTGTGTGTGTGAAGGACTCCAATTGGGCTCCAAAGATATTAAGACTGGCCCTGTAGTCCAACCATCCACCACTCCGCCTACTGCAAACTCTAGGATCTGTCTTTCTCTCACAGAAAGCTGACACAAACCTATCCCCTGCCTGCATACCTCGTATTGGTCTCCGGCGCAGAGCCTTGCAAAGCCAGCTAATCCTGCAAGAGGAACAGAGAAGAGTCAGCCAAGATACCTTGACTTCCTTGCATTCCACAGAGAAGAACCAACTTTGCAGATCCACATGAATGACAAAAAGAGCAGAAGATCGTCCAGGAACTTACCTCTTCATGGGATTCTGAGTGAGCTGTGCTTTTGACAACCCACATCTGGAACCCTGCAGAGGGGGAAACATCCTGCGGCTTTTCAGTTTAGAAAGAGCAGGGGATAAACTAAGCTAATGGGGTATCTGGTATAATTTTAATTACAATATCATGTGTGGTGTGCAGAAACTGGCAAGAGAGAACTGTTTCTCCAGTAACAGCAGGATGTGGGTTCACCCAATGAAACTGACAGCAATAGACTCAAATCAGAGAATTAAAAGCATGTAACTTGTTGCCACACAGGGCAGCAAAGGATAGTAACCAAGAGGATTTTTAAAAGGGGATTACACAGGTCTGTGTACAAGGAAAAGGTCTTGCTTGTCACTATTAGTTAGCATACCAAAATGGGACTTCCATATTTGGGGCACTCTATCTCTGAATTGCAGATGTTGGAAAGCATGAGCAAGAGAAATGCTTGCCTACATTCTTGGCCCATAAGGGGAACTAAACTCTGGGCTAGGTAAACCTGCGGTCTGATCCTGCTTGAGTTGGATGGGTAGGAGGACACTGAAATGGAAATACATCTAGCAGGGAAAGAATTCATCAGACTGTCCTTCCTTGAAGCAGCTTTCAAATTATAATTTTTAAGACATGTATCTTTCAATTGGGGGATCCAGTACCTTTCATCTTGATATGAAATTCTCCCAACTGGCTCTCCAGCTCGCTCTCCAACAGGCACATGTTCTGGAAGAGAAGAAAACAAACAACATTATAGCTTCCAACCAAGAAACTAGGTCTTTCCTCCTTTATAAATCAAGGTGCAATCCTAACCAATTTAAGCTGGCATAACTCACCCTGTATAACTTCCTGTGGTGGTGTGGGGAGGCCGGTCCATGCCACTGCACTGGCCTAAACTCTCACCAGGAGTGGGGGGCAGAACATGCACAGGACTCCCTACACCACGATAGGAAGTTATGCCAGGTGAGTTACACCAGCCTATATTGGTTAGGATTGCACCCCCCCTCTACACCAGGCTATCATTACTTACTTCAGTGTATTCTTTGTAGCCTTTGCTGGCTTCAGCCAAGCTCTCGCGGGCCTCTTTGCTTCCAGGCGAGGCAGCTGTGTAAGCCTTGACCATGTTGTGAGCGCCATCCCGGAGTCGACGCTGGATGCAGTAGGCCTCGTACAGCTCATCTATCTGAAAAAGGAACAGAAGTTGCGAGAAGGAGGGCATGTGTAGCGGGGAACTGGGACTTCCACAAAGCTGGTGCACAGAAACACAGGTAGAACACACTGCCTTGATGGAAAAGGCTCTTCTTAACCTAGTTTGTCCCTCTCTTCCTTTTCCTTTAGCATCTCCTCTTCTAGAGATCATAATAAAAAGAGTGGAGAGGTGGCCTGTGGAACTACTGGCAGTGTTATTCAAGCTACAGGATGCACAATTTCAGTTCTAAGCACTCTTAGGTAGGGTACGGTGAAACCTGGAGAGTTGCTGTCAAGAGATATAAAACAAACTGTTTTGAGGGAATAGGAGAGGAGCCTGAGCAAAAGTAGGGCTGTTCTTGTGTGTCCAGATTGCTCCATGAAATTGTGATAATTGACAATGGGTGCAAAATTTAGTATCCCAGTAATCAAACCACCCACTTTTTATTGTCTGGGAAAAGATTCAGACTTGGTAGATGTTAAGATTGAAAAGCCACCGTGGCACAGTGGTCCATTTAGGACCTGGAAGAGCCCAGTTTAAATCCCTGCATAGCCATAAAGTTCACCAGGCATTGAGTGAGTCAGACTTTAAAAGTGTGCATGTGTTGAAATCATAGAAACCCTGGAGGTGAGGCTGAGCAGAGTTCTTGGTTGTCGGACTTGGAGTGTCAGGCGACTGCATAACTTCTTGCCCCAGAACTAAGCCGCAAAGGGGGGGGGGAACAAATATATGCAAACCTGTTCTAATTGAATAGGTCAAAAAGCACAGCTTTCCTTGCTGCAGACATTTGAAACCCACACCCACAAGCTGCACGTACCTTGCTAGCATGAAACTCTAGACGGCGCAGGAAACGCTCGATTGACTTGACTTGCTGTGAAATAATAAAAGGAAATCCCATGAGATTGGAAGTGGAAATCCGGAGGGCAAGGAATGTGGGGTCCCCATAATTCTGGGTGACCCAGCAGACTGCCCAGGTCCTGAGCTGCATTTGGAAGGGTGGTTTGTAGAAGCCAACACTCCCAGGGTAAATAGGCTACCCTGCCAATCTATTTTGGAGTGACAGATTCATGTTATGCAAGTTTGTCGGTGAAAGAAAAACTATATTGATCAGGAAACTATTGCTTAACAGGATAGGTTAATCATCATCTTTAGGCAACTAGCCAGGGATCATCCATTTCACTGTTGTTTTTGGAGTAAGAGGAAAATATGCATGGTTGAAAAAAAACAAAATGATGGAGGAGGAACTGGCACAGCCTGGCAAAACATAAAAGAATGTAATCCTCAATTAAAAGCACAAGCAAAGCCCTGATGGATCAGATCAAGAATTCATTGAATCTAAAGGCCATATTATTCTGAGAAACTCCCAAGCAGGGCATAAAGACAACAGCCTTTTCCTGTTGTCTGTCCTGAGCATCTGTTCTCAGAAGTACACTGCTTAGATATGGAGGTTCCATTTAGCCACTGAGGCTGTAATCCTAACCTCGAGTTAGGCTGGCATAAGCCCTGGCATAAGTCTTGTGTTGATTTGGGGGTGCTGACAGGGACTTCTGCCCCACTCCTGAGGGGGTTAGGCCAGTGCACGGCCATATGCTGACCTCCCCACACCACCATGGGAAGATATGCCCGGTGAAATGCCAAGATTGTGCCCTAATAAGAGCTATTCATGAGTTTGCCCAGGACTTTTCCTTTCTGATGTTCCAACTTCAGGAACAACCTAATTCCGGACACGTACCACCTAGTGACTTTTTAGAAACAGGTAAAAACCAATAGGCTTGTTCAAGCTTTTAAAGGAATATAATTCCACTACTAAACATGCAGGTGCAGCTCTATTCATTACTTTAGTTGGCCTACTTGCTCTGCATTTTATTATAATCTGCGATTATACTGAAGTCAGCTTGGAGTTCACTTGATTGGCAGGCTATCAAAAGTTTTGAAAATAAACATTTTAAAGCACTCTACACACACACAAGCCTCAGAGAAGGTAGAATTGAATCAAAACCACAAAAGCAAATTATGCTGGAAATAAAAAGAGTGTCCCCTTGATTTATCTGTATCCTCTTGCCCCACCCTAGAGATGGCTGCTGCAGATTAGGGAGAGAGAGAGAGAGAGAGAGAGAGAGAGAGAGAGAGAGAGAGAGAGAGAGAGAGACAAAAGCTCTGATAAAGAGATGGTGGCAAACTGGTTTTAAGAGAGGCTCCACTTCCGTTCAGGTGTCTCTCTTGTCCCACAGTCACCTCAAGCTGAACAGGTTTTACAGATCTTTGGAAGAATGCAGAAGCTTGCAAAACCTGATCGCTAGAGGCAAGACCCGGATGGAGCTGCATATCAGGAGTGGAAGTCACTCCTGTGAACTATGTAACGCATCATGTACATGGATGGCCCTAAATAACTGATTAATCAATCCATCACTGCCTTTTGAGGAAAAGGAAAACAATTATCTCCACCCATCTCTGTTTTCTTAAAACAAAAAGCATTTGTGGAAATTGAGCAAACAAGTAAGAACTTACACCTTCCCCCATTTTTTTTACTTAAAAAATCAAAATTGTTTTTGATTTTAAAAAGTCAAAATTGCCTGCCCCCAGTGGCTTTTTCACTGCAGGAATAAAAGCTCTCCCTCCATAGGTGAGAAAGCAACTGGAGACCTGATTTTATGAAATTCATGTCACATGGAGCGTGACCCTTAATCTGCTGCTCAAGACAATTGTGCCAAGGATTCAGGAAGAGACTGTTAAGAAGATGCTGCAACACAAGGAGCATCACCGAAGTAAAAAAAAACTTGACCTTCTATACCAGCAGGGGTAGAGATAAGAGGTGCAAGCCCACACCCAGAAGCTCCAATGTTCCTCATTCAGGGACAAGACCCAAGGCAAATAATCAGACTCAGTACTTCCAAACCCAAACCCTGGATGGCACTGCTCCCTTCCCAGCACTTCTTACCTTATCAAGGTCATAGAGAAAGCCCTAGAAGAGAAAGGTAGAGTTGGGTGAGAGGAGGATTTGGAAACAAAGTCATAAATACCAAGCATATGGTTCCAGGCACACCTATCAATATGTTGATAGGTGGCCTATTGATAGGCCACCTATCAATATGTTCCCAAAACTTAAGCCCATGCTCCTAGTTCCCAGAAACTATATGAAGGAAGGGAGTTTTTTTTAAAAAAAACACACATACGACACCAGCACAGCCTAAGAGAAGCTCATGTACGATCAAAACTGGTGCAAGGCAGATTATTTGCTGAGTAGCATAGCCCAGGCTCAAAACCAGCTATATCAGAAGGTTTTCTGATTATCGCTTCCCTTCCCAAGAGTCCACTGTTGCCACTGACCAAGGGTTGCCATATGTCCCCCCCAAAACTGGAACTGTCCCAATTTTTGGGGTTGGCACTCACATACTGACAAGTTTGACAGGGGGTCCTGTCCCGGTTTTGTGGAACAGAATTATGGCAACCCTACACTGATCCTGCACTCTGGGGGACTTAATTATACTATGGTGTGGATGGGAACATTGGTTGGTTTCAACCTTTCAACTCACCAAGCGAGAATTCCTCTTGGATTCACGGATCTGTGTACTCAGTTTCTCTAGCTCCAGCTGGTGGACCTCTAGGTGAGCACTACAAGGAGAAACTGGAGTAAGAAGAAGCAGCAGCAAGACTGTCCCTCAGTGGAAGGAAACCAGTATTCTGGCCACCCTTCCAGCTGTCCTCCCAATGCTGTCCAGCACTGCCTTATCCCATTTACCTGAGTTTTCAGATGATAAGTTTGCATGCTTGCTTTTTTGGTAATAGCTTGTATGATTTGTGGCTGTTTCTAATGGATACATTGGGTTTGATCTATTAATGGCTGGGATCATATTGCTACTTTATTGGCATATATTGCACTTTTTAAAAAGTGATCATCAGCAGCACTGCTTGTATTTTTTTTAAAGTGGAATATATTTCCCTGAACCAGAAATTGGGAGAGGAGAACATTCCAGGTAAAACATCACTCACGTTAGTCCTTTCTTCAGCGCTTCGTACACCTCGTCGAGTCGCTCTGGCTGAGGCACCTTAGGTGGAGGGGACTTGTGGGACATTGAAAACATCCTACTGACTCTGGAGCCAGACTTCCTGGAGACTGTTGGAGTACTGAACACAGGGAAATTCCTAAAAGGAAACAAGTCATACTCTGAAGCCAGCAGCACTGGGAGATCCCATCACAGAATAGTGGTTGGGAAGAGGAATCCAAGTGTAGCACAGAGCATCCATCACATAAATACGTACGCTCTATATGGCAGATCAAGCAGATGCTTTAGTATGGCACAGAAAATGCTTTAAAAGAAACCATAAATAGAAAGAAGGCATTTCCCCACACTGAAGAGTTAGAAAATGGGTCACACATACATATACATACTGCATTAACCAAAAAAGCCCCTTTTGCAGCATGGATGGCAAGGAACAATGAGGGAATTGGTACAGCTCCAGAAAATCAGGGCTGTGCAGTGTGGAAGGGTACTTTCCAAATCTCTGCATGGTACTTTCTGTACTGTGCAGAGTACTTTAGGTATTTTCTGAATATGTTCACGGATCTCACCCGTGTTGGGCAGCAAGCAGTTATGGGAAGAGACTATCTGAAAGAAATAACACCAGGCTGTTCACAACCAGCACTGCAGCAAAATACATTTTTTGCTAACTGTTATTTCTCCTGTGTTTTAAATTCTATATAAATGGTTCTGTGCTGTTGTATTTCCCACTCCCCAAAAAAAGATGGAAGAAGTTTTTATAAATAAATATTGAGGAAGATAAGTTTAGTTATTCTACACCTGCCACAAGGTCAAGACACCAATCCAAGGTAACTATCATTACTTAAACCATACTGTGTTCATTTCAGTACAAATCCTTGAGGATTCCTTGTATCCTGCTCATAACTCTGTCTTAAACGACAGACTCACTATAGGGGAATCCTGACTTGCATGCTTCAGTTCTTCCTTCTCCTGTCCAGCTAAAAGAAATCCCATCAACTTCCTAGCCAGAAATGCCAGGTCTTATGAACAGCACTGGCCAGTTTAATCACACAACTCCTGCCCATTAAGAAGGATGGATGGGAAGTCTGATGGTCATGATAGATCAGACAACAGCACAGGATCCTGGAGGTAATAGGAAGTTGGTGGGTAAAAGTGCTGTGTTTTTGGTGGAGGTGGTTGCTTTTTGAGAGCCAGGTTTCTCAGGATCCTACCCAAGAAAGATTATATCGCACTCCCTTTAGGGACAAGAAACACACAGCGAGTCCAGCAACTGGAATTCAAATGAGAACCCCACTTTTCAAGACACAGCAACTGGCAGAGAATTTCAAACATCAACACTTGCATGGGCAACAGTTGCCAAGCCAACAGATACTGATGCTTCAAACAGATGAGCTGGCAGGAACCTGACATCAGATTTTGGAGATATTCAGTGCTGTGGAAACGTTTGCCGAATGCAAAGAGGCAAATCTGCAGAGCAGTTTAATTAGTGGGAGTGAGACGGAAATGTTCTGCTTTCAGAGCAGGTCTGCCCATTGGGCTAAACCCGGAAACAGGGGTCTTCAGACTTAATGGCCAAATATCTGGCATAGTGTCGAGGGCCAGAAAAATAATTTAAAATAAATACTGTGTATTAGAGATAGAACTTGGATGAATGAATAAATGAGCTCTGCAAGCACCAATACATAACACAAAAATAAAGCACACACTTAAATGGACCCCCGTTTCTCACCCCACTATCACAGCTCCAGTCGTGTTTGATCAACTGCATCAGAGGCTCTTAGGTAACCAAAGGATTGGGCTGGGTAGAGGCTTGCTGTGGGCCACATTTGGCGCCGAGGCCAGGGTTTGGAGACCCCTGGTCTAGAACAATAGGTGAACAGTAGTTATCTATCTTTCCATCACCCATATTTTCATGGGAGGCTTTATGGGATCCCCAGAAATTGGATCCTGGGCCATAGTTTGAGAAATGCTGGTCTAGCCCACCTCTATTGTCCTCTTCCTCTTGGAACCCAGGGAGTAGTAAATGAAGAGTGACAGAGGCTCTCTGTAAGGGGGAGAGGCTCCTGGGCATGGAAAGGCACTAAGCCAAGGGGTGGAATTTGGCACACTACTTCAAGAGATTTAAGCCAGCTTTATTTCATTTCAATAAGAACGCACCCACTCTTTCTGCATCACTGTGACCCCAAGCAAAGAGATAAGGCATTATCCAGGAGCAAGAGGGTCACAGAATGTGTTGGGCTGCTCTTGTTAATTTTCTAGCCTGCCTCCTTTCCAGTGAATTGTTGCAGGATGTTCAGCAGCACACAGTCTGGTTGGATTCAGTCACTACTTCAGGAATTCGGTCCCACATCACACATTCAAATATTGCAGGAAAAAAAATGGAACGATACCAGAATTGCACACTTGCCAACTGAGTAGAGGACGAGAACCACTATGATAACAACAGTCATTTGGGACAGTAGATGGATGGATGGTGAATATTTTGCTAAAAGTTAAGATGTCTCCAGAAGGACCCTCAGAACAAAGACAACAGGATAAACTGATTGTGTGCAAATGAGAAGCCAACCACAGCCTCTGCAGAATTAAATCCCACCTGCGTACACTTCCAATTTCTTCTTTAATGTTTCCAGTCCTTGTGACAGTGGAAATGAAGCTTGAAAACATGTTACTGGTGCCCAGAGACAGGAAGGAGACTCCCAGTTGTGAGAGGAACCCATTTGTAATTTGTATTGATCTTGGCTCATTGCCCAGGGTTAGGAGGAACAAATATTATTATGCACAATAATTGAAGTTGTTATTTTTGCTAATATATGGAAGAAAAATGAGAGATAAAGAACAGCTGAACTGGCTGCCTGTGCATCACACCGTTCCTCACCCCAGCCCATTCGCAAAGGTTTACCTGTAGGATTTTTCCTGGGTGGAGTTAACGCCTGCAAATGACTGGCTCCTATTGATTCTGCTGACCAGGCTGCGCCGCTGGGGCCGCACTGAGAGCGACATTGTGGAGCTCCACCGGGAAGGACGCCCTGCAAAGAGAAATACAGAATGTGAGAAGAGCCCTGCTGGATCAGGACAAGTCCAGCTTCCTGCATCTTGCCATAGTGCATCAGACGCCTATGGTAGTGCACAAGCAACAAGATGTTGCCATGTCCCTTGAAAGCATTCAGAGATAGGCTACTTCTGTAAAGATAGGATTACCTTTGTAATCCAGAGGTTATAGACCAAGGATACACCACGGAACATGGCACTAAAAGGAGTTGGTGGCAAAGAATCCATGAACAGATAAAAAAGCAGGCCTCCGTCAGACTTGAAAGACTATGGTATCATGCTCAGCGCTGCATACACTGCATGTGAAGCACAAAAGCCTGGGTTGGATTGTTATGGAGGATAGGCTGTTACCCAAGCAGCAAATCCCCCCTCTCCATGCCACTGAATTAGTCCAATGGAAAGGCAGAGCCAATACAATCGGATCCAGCTGGTGTCACAGAGCTGGGCTAAGGACAGGAGCTCACCCTGTCTTGTGGGGGCAACCCGGGTCTCGAACCCTGGCCTGCTGGTTAACAGGCACAGTGTCTTAGCCACCTGTGCCACCTACAGTTCCTATGAACAGATACAGTGCAGAGAAAAAGAGACAAAGCTATAAAAGCCAAAATGAGCCCAGCATTGGGAAACCACGAAGTTAATATGCCAAAACAATTCCAGAGGTATATGCGGATTAAAAGCATTACCTGTAATTACAGTGACACACGCTATTACGATACAATGCCAGAATAGCAAATCAAGTCATAACATCTCCATCAACACAGAGGCAGAGCAATCTCCTGACAGCATCACAACAAGAATAGATCACCGGTAAGTCATGCCATGCAGGATTCCTGTACAACTTTCTCCCAACAAAGATTTGCTAAAATCTTGGGTGCCCTTTGGGGAGAAAGGTGGAGTACAAATCTAATATATAAATAAATAAAATAAATAAAAAGGACACTGGAACATATTTATAAAGCTGCCATATACCAAGTCACACTGTTAGTCTAAATTACAGAACATATGGGTTGCAACCCAATTTCTGGTGGGTTGCAAGTCTATGGTTGCTGTAAATTAAAAGAGTGGACAATCTGGACAACCAGGAGTGCCTGGTTCCAGAATCATTTTTTGCATTGTGCCACGGTTCCTAAACTGTTTCTTTTGGGAACTGAAATGCACCACAACAATTAATTTGGAAGCCATGGTGAGATTCAGAAAATGCAGGCAACCAAGTCATGACTTCTGGTTCTTCTGCCATTTTAGGTTTTTCTTCTGCCTCTTGGGATCAGGAGGTTCCAGATGGACTGTAAACAGCACAGGGGGTCACAAAGGTAAATAGTTTGGGAACCCCTAGTTTTATCCGTTGGGCAAAGTATAAAAATCTGAAAATTTTTATAGGGGTTTGGGAACTCCTATTTTTATCAGTAGGGTGGTATAAAAATCAGAAAAAATTAATGTTTCTAATACCATGGCTTGATCGGAAGCAGTGATTCTAACCCTCAGGGAACTATTCCAGGCGATTCCCCGGAAACTTCAGAACATAATGGAGTGTCTTATCTTTGGGAGTGGCCTGGTCAAGATCACTGATTCCACCATTCAAGAACGAGGAAGAGTTGCGAGCTCTGGGTTATGCACTGGATAAGTTCAAATCAGCCACACACCCCAGGGAAAAAATCCCTTCTACAAGTCACTTGTCTTCCCCACATTCGTAAAATGGGAAGAGTAACAAACTGCCTTGCAGGGTTGTTGTGAGGCTCTGACAAATAAAGAAATATTTAGGGTGCTGAGTTTCCAGAACAGAGCAATTATACAATTAACTGTATAGTTTGCACAAAGGGAAACTGGCAGGTAAACTGGTCTGGCCAGAAGCACATACATGAGGGACACGTTCGTTGATGCTGTCTCTTGCAGAATGGAGTTTTCGCTGTGAAATTGGCTGCCACCATTTCGGAGGTGAACTCAAGTGGGTCCAAAATTGCAACACAATCTTTGATATAGAAGACAACTTAGGCTGCAATCCTAGCCAAACTTTCCTGGGAGTAAGTACTATTGAACACAATATCACTTACTTCTGAGTGGACATGCTTAGGATTGCAGTGTCAATCACCAAACCAATACAAAGAAATATTGGAACCTGGGGCCAGCCCAGTCCTGCATACCAGAAACTACCCTCCTGTTAACTGGTGCTGTGTCAGCCTCTACAACTACTGTAGCCTGGATTGGGAAAGGAAGAGGGGGCAGAGTGGAAGAGCAGAGGGCAGGGTGTGCTAGGATTTGGCTTACCACCCTTTTCTTCTCATCTGCTCCACACCTCCCTTTCACTCCATTCCCTTCTTCCTTTACTAATTCAAAGAGTGGAAAGAGAAGTAGTGAAAGAGAATGGCTGGATGGATCTGATGCCTCTGCCAATGTGCTGCCTGAGGCAAAATTCTCAGCCTGCCTTATAAGTGGGCTGGTGCTCTGTATGAACCAGCCACCTTGCACTTAGCAATTTTGACTTCCAGACAATGAAGCGTCACTCCATCATCGTCTGCACATGTGGCGCAACAGAATACAGCACACACACACACACACACACACACACACACACACACACACACACACACACACACACAAATCGAGGAGCAAGGCTCTAAACATGTGGTGCTTGTAGTGCTAGTTTTCTGCTTGCAGGGAGTCTCCATCAACTCCACCACCACCGCCACCGCCACCAAGCAAAGAAGAATCAAAAGTGATCCATCAACTGCCATCTGAGATAATAGTCCACTGCATTCCAGAGCCACATGTGCCAAGCAGGCGTCAAGGGTGCCATTCGGTGGTGCCATAACCACCATCCCCTTGGATTCACAAAAACCAAAACTCTTTCTGAAGAGCATTATATTTCTCATATGTGCATCCTAATTCTTCCCCGAGCTTAAGGTGGTCTACATTATTTCCCTCCTCCCCAGTTTTATTCTCAAAGCCACCCAGAGAGGTAGGATGGGTAAAGATTTGAGCAAGTTTAAGGTCATGAGGACATGGGCAGAAGCTGGCATGACTCAAGACTCTGCCCACTAGGCCACTGACAAAGCATGATCCAGCCAGTGGTGCCATATCAGTGCATGTCACCTGGTGTGGAAGGCCAGTGTGCCACACCCCTTAGTCTCACATGTGAGAGATGCTTCTGAAGTGTCCTACACATGAATAGAGGGTTGCGTATGTGCAGTAAACCTCTAAAGGTGTAGCATACATACGTGCTACTCTTCATACCCGGTGGAGGAGGAGAAGTCCTCTCCTCAGTGGGAGCCTTCTAGAGTGAAGAAAGCACATGTGAACGTCACGCACCGTTCTGGAATGCTTTTGCTGAGGAGAAGACTCATGGAACGGGGGTGATGCGCCTGAGTGTCAAACTCCTCCGGTGTGCCACTCACCTCTGGTGCATCACCCAGGGCAAGCAGCACCCCCAGCTTCATCCCTGGGTCCGGTCCAGTCCAGCCACCCACATGTAAGAGGGGAGCCCTCCGTTACTCACAAAGCAGAGCATCTTCCATAACATCTCAACACCACCTCAACACCTTCCACAACACCATCATGAACAGCTATCCATGCTTACCTCAGAGCACTCTTTCCAGGCCAGAGAGCTGAGAGGGAACAGGAAAGAGGAGATGATGGGGGGCAGAGAGCCCCAGAAAACATTCCTGACAGTTTTGAACTAGAGGCTTCTCTCCCCGCACCTGACTCCATGCAGCCACTCGGTAGGAGACCAGCCTGTGGGGAAGAACAAGCAAAGAGCCCCCTTCTTCTCTCACCACCCCCAACATTGTTCCTCAAGCTTTCAAAGTCTTCCAGGACTGCCCGCTGGGCAGGATGAGAGCTGCCAATGAAGATGAGGAATGGCCAGCACTGAACAGATGGGGCAGGGATAAGGTACTGGCCAAAGACCACAAGGAAGCCCCATGCTGGGGGGCTTCCCATAATTGGTTTACTGGGTGCTCTAGATTTTCAGCAAACAACTCCTTGCTCCCCTCTTTTTGCTCTGCCACTTTGCAAAGTCAGAGTTGTGCATACAACGCATGGGAGGATCTGCAAGATCAGCCAAAGCCTGAAACCTTTAAATTATAATACAACCTATATAAAACATATAGGTTTTGTTATATATACAATCCATATAAAATTTATGCAATTTATATATTGTATAAAACCATATACATATCCATAGGATGTACAATATATATACACACACAACCGATATAAAAACCTGCATATTTGCCTATTACTTTTGCATAATTTACTCTGGCTTTGCTGAGAGTGGGTGGGAGACATACAAATAACATAAGGAAACCCCGGCCCTTTAAGTCCTCAGCAAATGTGAACTTTCTGAGATACAAACATCCTGAAAGATATGAACTGTTTAATTTCTTTTCCAAAAAAATGCATTGAAGTCAATGGTGTTGGACTTATGAACATCTTCAGAACTTTATGAACCTTTCAATTCCAGATCAGAACGCATTTGTAAGTTAGGACCTACTGTTTCAGGAATCCAATCCAGTTGTCCTTCTGACCTCACAACAACCCTGTGAGGTAGGCAAGGCTGAGAGTGAGTGACTGGTCCAAGGTTACTCAGGAAGCTTCATGGACAAGGAGGGATTGAAACCTGTTCTTCTAGATCTCATTCCAACTCCCAACCACTATACCATCTGGATTTGATTATCTTTGATATTTTGTACCAGGAGGAGGGTAAGAGAACTGGATACCGAGGCCTCACTTGTATTTATTTGACTATTGTGATGTTGTTGAGCAATATATAAATACTATTAATAAAATAACATTTTCCCAGACAAGCTTCAGCCAGCAAATAAATCAGAAAAATGGGTGAAATATATTTAGAAGAATCAAATAGATCTAGATGTTGTTTCAGGAAATACTAGGAATCTCTAATACACTACTGAGGTAACATCATTAGTTAATCTATTGCTGCAAGCAGACAATACCATAGAGACCATTTGCTTGGTTGATGTAGTTTAAGCTCTTGGTGATGCTTGTCTGATAAAATAAGATGCATTGTCTCCATGCTACCGTTGTTGAACATAAGTGTTTTATGAGTCAATGATTTATTATCTAGTACAGGTGGAACCTGTTTATTTGTAGATCTTATATCCATGGATCTGGATGAATGTGGGTCACCTGGACCTGCAGTGAGCCAAAATTGGCTCCACCAGAACCCTCCAAAAGCGATCAGATTTGGGGTCCATCTGTGGTCTCTACAGGCTTCAAAAATGCTAATTTTGGTTTTACCTGCAGCGATCACAGTGACTTCATGACAATGGCTGGGTGGGAGAAGGGGAAAGAAGGTTGTGGGAGTAGGGAAGCACATGATCAATTTCTCCATACAAATACAGCATGTGAACATGCCTTGTACAGCATCAGGTCACAGGTTCATCAATATAGACTTTCCCTGGTCTTTTTCAAGATATCAGGATTGCAAATCTGGAAACAAAATACAGTGACGCCTCAAGTAAAGAATGCCTCACGTAAAGTAAGTTTCACGTAACAAAAAAAATTCTCTAGGATTCTGCTTCACGTAAAGAAAGTGCTTCACGTAAAGAAAACATTCGTTGGCGGTTGGGGCAGAGGCGCTGGCCAGCAACCTGTTTAAAAAGTGTCAGGGCTGCCTAGCGCACCTACCCATAGTGAAAGCAACACTTCCATGCTGTTCCTCCTGTGGCTGGGTGTGCACTGGGCAGAGGGAAAGAAGAGCAGTGGAGAAGAGGGAAGCAGCTCAGGGCCAGCCAGAAGGGAGCAGGGGAGAGAGAGAGAGGCTCAGGATGAAGAGAAGGAGAAAGTGGGGAGATTACAGAAGAAAGTGTCTTTGATTGCAGCCTCCTACCCATGTCTACCCAGAAGTCTACCTCATTGTGTTAAATGGGTCCTACTCCCAGGAAAGTGTCTTTAGGATTGCAGCCTAAGTAGACTTCATAGGATCATGCCCATTGAATGCATGTTTTGAATTCAATTCCAGTGTTTTGTCATCATTTTTACATCCAGTTAATATTTTTATGTAAATATTTTTGGGGTTGTGGAACCAATCATCTGCGTTTCCATTATTTCCTATGGGAAAATCCGCTTCATGTAAAGAAAGTTTCACGTAAAGGAACTGCCTCCAGAACGAATTAATTCTGTTACGTGAGGTACCACTGTATGCCATCTATAATTCTGGTAGGACTATTGATTTGCATGGGATACAAATCACAACCTTTCCAATTCAGGCACAGACAGGACAAGTTCCAGACACCATTCAAGGGACAAGGATTTTTCTGCAGATTTGCATATATTCACTCTCTCTCCACCCTGCTTTGGATCTTTCAAAGACACAGAGCACAATCCTAATCATGTCTACTCAAAAGTAAGCCCCATTGTGTTCAATGGGGCTTACTCCCAGCAAAGTGTCTTTAGGATTGCAGCCATAGAAAGAGGTCATAAAGGCTACTGATTCTTCAGAAGAGGAATCCTGTGACACTCAAAAGCTTGCAATCCTACTAAAATCAATTGCGCAGTCACATGATCAAATATTAGTGAGCACGTCTTCTATGAGCTCTGACTTACTGGAAGATGAGGAAAACAAACAGCAGAGCACATGGCACATGCCAAGTGAGAAATGGGTGCACCCATAGTCTATGGTCTCATTGTTCCACTGACTAGCCAGAATAAAAATAAAACAAGGAGTAGAGCCTCCTTGTTCACCATTGCCCAAAGCAACCAAATCCATCAATCATTTAATCAATCAATCAATCAATATTTGATTGATTAATTGATCAACCCAGGCCCAAACACCAGCCAATGCGAGTCAGTCAGAATAAGAATCCAGCCAGTAGGATCCACAGCCTTTTTTCCCAAGGAACTTCCCCACAATGCCCAACTCCTTCTTGGTGGATCCTCGGCCCCAAGCAATTGCAGAGGTGCAGCAATGGGGCAGGGTGGATGCCCCTTTTTCTGGCTCCTCTCACCCTAGCAATGCAAAACCAAATGGACATGCAATTCGGGAATGCCATCCTGCAACCAAAGCACCATCTCAGCAACAGCTCCAGCCCGGTTTCTAGGGCAGCTCTGGTCCAATTAAACTCATTACGAAGGAGCTGTAATCCCAGCAGGGCCCTGGCAGATTACCCTCCCTGTTGGGGCCATTTAATCGGATCACCAAGGAAGCCACGCTGACCTTAGCGGGTATTTACAGACTGCAATCTACGGTGGCCAGGCAATGGCTGCTATGCCAAGTCAGCGCAGACTAGTAGTCGGCCCCACCTGGAACAAGAAGGAATCTCTTACCATCCAGTGCAGGGTTGGCACCAACCAGCGATAACAACCAGAGGCCAGGGTTCTTGTTCATTATCCTGGTGGACAGGTGTGGAAGCTGAATCCTTGCAAGCACCATGCACCAACAAAAGGAACAAGAGGGGGGTGGAAATGCCAATCCTACTAACCCACCTGTCCAGAAAAATTAGTTCCCAAATAAAGAAAATATCAGAGAAATTGCTAGGATTGCAAAGCACAGCAACGTAACCTGTAAAATAAAACCAGGTGCCTCGTACCAATTCCACCCAGTTCTTCAAATATCAGAAAAAGAGAATCCAAGATGTAGTTCAAGACCCATAGTGCAGCAAGGAGGTTTCCCAGTGCTGTGCCTGCAGGGCTGGGCTCCACTCTCGCATTCCTAGCATTTCATAAATTATCAACAACTGGTACCGCCAATTGAGTTGGGAAAGTCTAGGAGGTGTTCTTGGCAGATGCAGGCAGGTGAGCAAACTCACCAGAATACAATGTGCGGCGTGGACAAAGGAGAATGGAATGGAACTAGTACTTTCAGTCACCTGGTTAGACTTTCCTAGTTGTTCTTTAAGAGAAAACGCACACAACAGAGAAGGAAGAAAAACAGGACAACTTTGCATGCTGTTGTAAAAAAATATAAGATGGATCTACACATTGTTAGGAGCACAGGGATACTGTGGAGATGCAAGAGGCAAGGGGAAACGGGGTGGATAGGAACAGGTAGATTGGGTCTCAGGATGAGGGAAATCGGTGGTACTGTAGGTCCCTAGTCTCATTATTTATTTGAATTATGGCATGGAAAAGGTTAAAGGCCACTAATTTTAAAAAACTCAAAATATAATCCTAACCAGTTTAAGCCAGTGCAATTCACCTGTCTCCCCATTCCCGAGGTTGCATAGGGAGGCCGGCACATGTCTATGCATGAGCCTAACCCCCGCTTCCCCCCCCCCCTGACCTGAAGCAGCACAGAAGTGTCTTATGGCACATTTGCAACACCCCCAGGCGAGCACAAGACTTGTGCCAGGACTTGTGCCAGTTAGGATTGCACTGCGAGATCATCTTTTAAATGCAAATCAATTCTTGAAGGTTAGCTTTGGTAAAGGGAGATTGACAGCAGGTGGTTTGGTGGACAGAAACTCATCAGCCCAAGTAACTAACAGAGGTGTGACAGCTATGATAGGAAACTAGCTGGATTGCAGCATGGCCATCTCCCAGTAGTGGGTGCGGGTAAAAACACCCCGGTTTCCACACCCCTGTTTTTAAACTACAATAGCTGGAGAAGCCTATCAGGACTCTCAGCAGCCGGGTTTAGGATCTGGTTGCTTCATCTCTTACGCTTCACAGTAGAATCAATTTGTCTGCAGCCGGCAGAAACCCAAAGCCTGCCGAGTTTAAAAAAACCTGTTCCTTCAGGGGTGCAAACAAAACGAGGAAGGTGTGACAAATAGCACCCTTCCTAATGAATGCAGTCAAACCAGCAAGGTGCGCTTCTCCAATTAGTGTGCCAGTAAACTAATTGTCACCCTCCGCAAGGCAGAGACACAAAAGTGTTTGGAGCATTCGACAAGGACCGGCCTATGACTGTTTTTTATACATGTTGCAAAGGTGGGTCGAGAATGATGGGATCGAGAAATCATGGACTTATTGTAGAACACAGGGCACAGGCAATGAGTGAATTGTCCCAAGACCCCTGTGGGTATTTGCCAAACAATACTCTTGCACAGGATGGACAATAGGATATCCTAACAATACTCTTGCATAGGATGCTCCCTGCAGCACATGGCTAAGAAAGAGATCAGGTTCAAATCACAAGTCCCAGCCACAGCTGCAATATGGAGAACAGCACCCACAAAGTTTACAGCAGTAGTATTCAAAGTGGAGGTTGGGACCCCCTTATGGGGTCACAATCTCGGGTCAGGAAGGGTCACAAGAGGGTGAGGTCCACCATCGTGGAATCTGGGAGTAAGTCTTATGGAACACAATGGGACTTATGTCCAAGTATACATGGTGGCGATCTGGCATCACAGTGATGTCATATCCAGGTAAGCTTGACAGGAGGTCCCAGACAGATTTTTAAGTCTGAAAGGTGGTCCTGGGCAGAAATAACCAAATACCACAGGTTTACAGAGTTGTTGCAAGGACGCATCCCTTAGAAACTGCTGTCCAATGCTAAATGCTCTCATTTTATTATGTTAAATGCAACATTAAATGCTCCCAAACTTTGGAGTGCCGTTGCCTGGAGGCCTTTTCCTGCCCAGTGTGCTTGTGATCCACACTTTGAGAAACGCTGCTCTAAATCTTTATCACATGTCTGTGATTCCTCCATCCCACAATTCTAACATCATCTCTCCTTTGTTCCATTGCGTGTGTACAGCAAAACTTCAAGATTTCTATTAAGGTTTTCAATAGGGCCGCAGGCAAGAAAGCAACGAACTATGAGAGAACAGGTGCTCATATGTGCCAAGGGCCAGTTCCAAATTCTCTTGCTGATTCTCCAAATTGTACAGCAGTCCAAGCTGGTCCCTCGTTCACCAAAATATGAGAAGTTTTTTGCAAAGTCAAGGAATGAGTCACAAACCCTCAATTTAATCCAAGTCTGCCATGACGCACCAAGGAATTTTCTTTTTCTGTGAGCAAAGCTTCCTATGACTGAACAATCAAAGCAAATTCATGAGAAAGGCAACCAGATGCTGCATGTTTCCACCCATGCCCTGGGTTTCCCTTCCCAGCCCCTTGAGGGTTTGCATGCAGAGATGGAAATTTGAAAAGGTGGGTCTCAATCTCCAGGAAGCCCACCCTTCAGGAGACACCCAGAGAAAGCCAAAAATTTAAGAGAGGTTTGTGAGAGAATAGATCATTCATACACTTAGAGAGAGTGTGCAGATGTATATATTTAGTGTACCATATTGTGTTTCTTTACATCACATCACTTCTATGAAGAAGCTAGTTTCTCCAAGAATGACCATTATGGCCAATTTTTTTCTCCACTACAGGGCTAGTGCTATGCCAGGTGGAAGGTGTTGGTGGACTTAACTTAAAATTAAGTCTGAATTTTAGAAATGCCCTGATTTGAACTTTGATTCTGCAAGTGAGGGCAAACTTGCAGTCACCCAAAGCATTACATGGTTGTCTGAGCAATGAAGGTTCTAGGAAGACGCATGATATAACCACAAAATAACCATTAAATTTTGCAGTGAAAAATGAAACAGATTTTTTTGGGGGGGGGGATTTCTGCTAAACCTCAAATCCAGAATAACTATGGGAACACATAAGTTACCCATAGTTACTGCACAACCTAGTGAAAACCTATGGGAAATTCATATTAGAATCCAGAGTAAGTTGTTCTTACACCAGAGCAAGAACTCCCTGTAGTTACTCTGGATTTTGCCCTAAGTCTTGAGAAATGCTTGCATTGTGGTTGGAAGAAGAGCAAACCATTCTGATCTAAAGAGCAAACTAATGAGGTTCTGATCCTCATGCCTGCATTGGGCCTTGACCTGCTCTGCAGTTCAACTGGCACAGTAGGAACTATCGCATCAGGTATGGGAGGAAAAAAAGGATATGAATTTCGAGTTTCATGTTTGCCTTTCTGATTTTGCATTACAAACTTCTCTCCATATCAGTGGATCCAGTATCCACTATTTCAATTATCTGTGGTTCCCCTTGCATTCGTTATATTCAGTCTTTTTCATTAACAAGCACTTGTGTTTCTTTCTTTTATAGACTCCAGAAACTGGAGTGGGTTTTCCTCTGGTCCCGATGCGATACCCGTCTTGCCCTTGCTACTCAGGAGCTCCAGCCTTTTCCTCCACATCTAAATACTCCACTATATACCGTAAATACTGTTGATTCTAAATCCAGTTCTAAATACTCCAGTATATACTACTGATTGATTCTTTACTGAAACTGAAAAAAATCCAAAAGACCCAATCCTGGAGAAAGCCAAGGATGGTGGCATTTATTCATAGCTGTGCCATGCATTCTTGTCACAAATGTTGGATTTCCTATTAAAACCAAGTTTCCGGATGATTTTGCATGAGATCACTGATAAAAACAATCAGGCCTGGTTCTAAAAAGAAAAGGCAAATTTCCATTGAGCAGGAGATGGCCAAGCCTTTCCTTTTGCTCAAGAGGCCTCCTTCTCCTAGCAAAGTCCTTGCAGAACCAGACACTGGCAGGTTAAGGCAAAGGGAGGTGCCATAAGGGCATTCTGGAAAGGAAAAGCAATGATAATTGGAGGAAGCTGTTGCTTCCCCTCAAGCACTGCAATGGGGATCGTGAAAAATGCCGGCGTCGGGGAAGGGCCTTTCCTGCCACGCCAAGCAGAAATTGTCATTACCTTGTTAGAATGGAAGCATGTCATGAATGATGCATGGAATCCAGCAGCACCTACAGCAGCATAGTGGTTGAGGGGACGACCCTCTCCCCAATCACCAGCTAAGGACTCCCCAACTCATCACATACAGCTCTAGCCTCTAGACTCAGGATGTCCTTGAGACAGGTGACGCAGGCACAATCCTCTGTTCAGTTCAGCCAGGAGTTAGCCAAGTGATCCCAATTCTGTCTCACTTTCCAGTGCCAATCCAGCCCCAATGTAAGGGAACAAATTTGCTTTGCTTTGAGGAGGTCTCTACGAGAAGGACCATAACATGTTCCATGCACTCTAGAACAAAACAAGCTACTCTAGAACAAATCATCACTATATAATTCTGTCTGAGCTAATAAAATTTTGCATTTATTAAGGTCAATTTATTTTCAAGGTGGGGATCAGGATCCCTTGCGGGGTCACAACAATTTCAGGGCGTCACAAAATGTTGGGTGCCACCACATGGGTGCCACCACCTTTAAACAGGACACACAGGCTGCAATCCTTACTTTCTTGGGAGTAGGTCTCATTGAACATAATAGGACTTCTGAATAGACAGAGAGGAGCTCTGGCATCACAGTGATGTTACTTTCTGTATGATCGGTCCTTGCCATCACTTTCAAGTCGATGACATCACTTTTGGGGGGTCCTGGACAAATTGTTATTCTCAGAAGGGGGTCCCAGGCTGAAATGCTTGAGTTCCACAGGAGTAGGGGAACTAGTCACACTTTGACAAACCTGGATTTTATCCCATGTTGATTTCACAGCTGCATTTGCTTGCAGGCAATACCGGATCAAGGCTCAAGCCCTCAGTGCCAAATGCTAAGTTAGCCCCGAGTGTTCCTCGGCTGCACTGTATCCGCCTGCGTTTATTTTTGGGCTCTCATTATCAGTAAGTAGCAATTTAAGATGGAAAAACCGTGGGAGTGTGACAGGGAAGAAACCTTAAAGCGATCAGCCCACAGCAGACAGACAGCGGCCCGTGGGGCGAGTAGGAGACCTGCTAAGAAGCCAGGATGACTTTTGCACCTGCCTGGCTTGGATGAGGGTAACCCAGCTTGCAGCCTCTCCTTACCCCAAAAGTGGGCAACGATCCAAATGAGGAATTTGGCTGGAAGAAAGCACAAAGCAAAACTGTCATTGCCAAACAGCTGGCCCAGAGAGCGTGAGAGACAACACTGCAGCGCTGTTTGAGCTCAGCGGGTGCAAGGGTTGTGGTCAGGAAAGAAAACCAAAAGACAGGGCATCGCAAGCGCAGCGCATACTTTGTTTTAGAAGACAGCCAAGGGCTACATCAAGGAAATCTGAACCCCGGAATTCTAGAAACAGCAAGGGATGATCAGTACACTTGTCTTTTAAATTTGCATGCAGTGAGTATGGTGTAATAATTTTAGATTGGACTCAGACCTGGAAGATCCAGGTTGAAATCCTTGCTCAGTTACAAAGCTTCCTGGTGACCTCAGGACAGTCACTATTTCTCAGTCCAACCTACCTCACAGGGTTGTTGTTAAGACAAAAGAAGGAACCATGTACATCATCCTGAGCTCCTTGGAAGAAGAGTGAAATTAAAATGTGAAATAGTTATATTGTACATTTTTTGTCTAAACTTCAAGGGGTGAAGAAACTATAACTACTTCTTCTCCCTTCCAGTTCCTCACTTCCCTTCCATTTTATCCTCACCACCACCTTGTGAGGTAGGAAAGGTTGAAAGGGATTGATTCAAGATCAAGTGAGCTTCCTGGAGGAATGGAGATGAATCCAGATCTTCCCCAGTCTTAGCCCAAAACTCTGACAACTACCCAAAAAATGGTTCTTATTTAGTCAGCAATGGGGAAAGCTGTGGAGCTTAAATATCTACAATTACCCATTTATTTCCAGACACAGCGCTTGAGCCAAAAGTAGCACTTCAAAGCCCTGACTACTGGCTGCAGCCAAATTAAACTCTCCGACCAAATTAATGAATCAATTAACCAGACCAGTCAACTGCACTCAGATATTTTAGTGAAAGGTGGTATATGAATGAATGAATGAATGAATGAATGAAATCTGCTTTGGGGACTGTATACTTGAAAGGTTGAGTAGGCCACTAAGTAAATAAGCATTTATGATGTATGACCAGGTAGTCAAATTAAAAGTGCTTCCCTGGGCAACTCATGCATTCTTAACATTGTTCACTGCATGGAAAATACTGTATTTGTCCACACTAGATTAACCCCTTTAGTACGGTACCTTATGCCCAGAATACTTTGCCCGATGCCAATACTATTAAGCATAGAGGTACTGAAAGTACTGGGTTAAAGCCTGCATTTTCCCCATTGACATCTTGTGATGTGAGAACTACTCATCTTGTTTTACTGATGGCAACTCTTGCTTAATGGTCTCGGTGGACAGTGAGTATTATTCAGAGTATTTTAAATGCGTACACAAGGGGCCAGTCTTATGTGATGTAGGTAGGCATTACATTTACTGTAAATCTCTATAGCCATGAAGGACTAAAAGTTGGCCTTCCCACAAATAAGGTTACCATATGTCCCCCCAAAACAGGGACAATCTCTACTTTGGGGGATTGTGCTCACATACTGGCAAATGGGACAGAGGGTCCTGCCCTGATTTTGTGGAAGAGAATTATGGCAACTCTACCCACAAATAAAAAATAAAGTTTCATGGAAAGTCTGAATTTTCTGCTCACTTCTAGAATCTGTGCATGGGTGGAACACATACAACCCCTGGGGTGAAAAATAAGCAAGCAAAAAGAAGGAGGCAAACCTTGCAGACACCAGACACTGTTTGATGCTCTGCTTCTTGAACATCCTGTTCCAACCTCAGCATCCTGCCTCTACTGAACTGTCATCACAACCCAGAACATCATAACACCAAAATCAAAGTTGCAAAAGAAGTGCCCCACTGCATTTCTTTTAGTATCACATCATAGTTTCTCTCTCCAATACTTTTCTCTACAACCATGTGAAGTAGTCATGGTCCAAAACTCAAGGTTGCCCAATCAGATTTGTGGCTTAGCAGGAGTTTTTAAAATATTTGACTTTAAAAGATTTATATCCTGCTTCTCTCGCTTCAGGCAACTGGAGGTGGCCATCAGCAGAAAAATTGACAGTCCTGTGCCAACACCTTGAAAGAATATAAACCACAAAGCACAGCAATGCAACATTAGAAGAACAACGAAACACAACCACCACCCCAAAACCACAACCCGGCATCAATAGTGAAAGAAAGTCAATAATGGCTTCCTCCAAATGCACAACCGAGAAGTCGCACTTTAGCTGAAGGTATTGTAGAGCTTATACAGAGCGTTCTATAATGGCGCCGCCACCAAAAACACTCAGCGCCAACAAATGCTCTTCTGATGGTAAGGGCACTTGAAACCAGATCACCAGTAAGATAGAGGCAGGCATATATGAGAAAAGGAAGTATCCGTCTTTCCGTCCCCCGGATTTAAGTCTAGAACTATAACCACTACACTGCACTGCCTTTAGTCCCTTCCTACCAGCCCCACTGAAGTGCCCTGCATGCTGCAAGCACATGAGCAGCCATTGTGGAGATGCCACCCCCCTCGTCCCATTCACCAATCTAAGGCAACCTGCCATGCTGTGCCACTGGCATCTGATAGGCACTGCAATGGTGCTTCAAAGCAGGTAGGTCAGCATTACCCCCTAGAGTAGATTTTGAAAGGATGGAGATGGAGGTGTGAGATAGTTGCTTTTGCCCAAGGCTGCTTCCAGATTACGGCTCAGAGGTGAAATCCGAACCTGGCACATATCCCCCTGCACAGCTCCCATGCGCTCTTGGCTCAGGATCTGCTTTGCCACAGGGTTTATGCACCTCCAAGATCCCACCACACTGGTAAAAAAATGAAAAGGCTGTTCTCGGGGAAGAGAAACATTACCTCGGTATTTCCCTTTCATCCTGCCGAGGGGTTAGTGAGTCACCTGCATCGGAGGGGGGCAAGACCGTGATCGCCTGTGGCCAAAGTTCCTACTTCTCATCCTTGTCCCATCAACTCTGGCAGAGTTTCTAGCTAGCTGGCCAGCCAAACAGGCCAGTGTGCCTCCTCCCACATCAGAGCTGACATCACGCCACAGTTCCTGCTGCTCCCACAGTGACTCAAAGCCACATCGGCATGGAGGAAAGAGGAGGAAGCCCGGCCTCGGGAGAAGGAGGGGAAAGATAATCAAGACGACAGCAGAGAAAGAGAAGATTTTTCCTCGAGATTTTTACTCCTATCTTATTTCCCACTTATGATTTATTTAATAAATAATTTATTATTTATTGATTCCCCCCTTATTTTAAGTTAAGACCAACTTGGCCAGAATATCACAGCCACAGATAGTCCCTGCTTCATATCCAAGGCTCACCTTTAAATGAAAACTGATATGGTACACACTTGAAATGTTGTCTCTCTTTCCCTGATAACCTAAATCCAAAGGCTTTCCAGGGCTTTGATATTTTTACTAACTACCTACAGGTATCTCCCGCTTCCTGACGATTCATTTTCTGATGATCCACTCTTTCATTTATCCCCAGAAGTCATTCTTTCACGTTCTGCTCTTTCAACCTCTCTCAGCTGTTTCAAAGGCTAAAATTGCCCTCCCCGTGTCGATTTGCCTATGACATGGAGATTCAGACTGTTTTGGTATGGATGTATGTGTGAGAGAGCGAATGCACACGGACACGGTCACTTTAGGTCCTGGTCTATTTCCTTTCCCAAAGGAGTTAAGGAGAATCCATTGGCAGAATTCTTTCTGTGGCAGAAGAAATTTGCAAAAAAGCTAAAAAAAGAATCAGAAACAACATTTGTAAACTAAAAAAAGACTGCGTTCCGCTTTTCAACTATTTCCGCTTTTCAGCACAGCTCTGGTCCCTAACCTGTCAGAGAAGCAGAGGATGCCTGTATAACAAAGAAATTCTTTGCAAACACAGCCTGGCAGAAAAGGGAGAAAAAGCTGCGCATGTGAAAATGCACAACACAATCAATCAATCAATCAACAGTATTTATATACTGTAATTACAACCTTTCCACCCTATTCTTCGCTGCAGAAAGAAACCCAAAATGGCACCAAGAAAACATTTGTGGTGCAATTGTAGTTTCACCTGAGATCATGTGTAATCCATTTGGGAAACCTGATGCATCACTGATCAATGTCCCAGACTTCAGATTAATCAGAGGAGCCTCTGAGGCTATACAGAGTGCCTGTTCCTGCCAAAAGGCTGATTCTCCACTGTCACCCCCGCTTCCACACTGAGAAGCAAGATATCCAGCCATAGGTCATAACTCCAAGCCAGGTATTAGTTCTACCCCCTAATCGCTTTCCAATTTGCTCCTGGCTTGCAATCCAACTGTGTTATGTACCTAAATCATTGATCTGGATAAGAGCTGAAGACAAAAGCACCTACCCCTCTTTCTCTGCAACTTCCCAGTATTTCAGAGTCCGCATCCCAATCGTATGTTGATTGTACCCAAATGGAACTAAAACCATCTTGACTGCAACGGGAAATAGGTGGGAAAGGAAAGCAGCTGCCTCCGATAAGACAGTGCCGGATATTTCATGGGCAGCGAGACCAAAAGGCGGCACTCCTGACCCCACAAGGAAAACAATGGGGTGCCTCGAGGTCCTGCCCTAAAACACAGCATCTCTTGGCAACCACTAGATCCTTTGAATATGTCACGCTGTTGAAGGCCAACTATCTTCCTGTATGCTATAATAGGAAAGAACTACCCATATTTACTCGACTCTAATGTACCATCGAATCTAATGGGCACTGCTATTTTAAAAAACTTGAGGTTTTTTTTTTAAATGCTAACAGGCAATTGTAATGTGCATCTACAAACGTTGTGCAAAATTTAATTTTATTGCATACAAAATTAGTAATTTTATAATAATAGTGACAATGGTTTGTGTTATAATTTTTACCTAATTGCACTACTTTATACAACAATTGGTTTGTGTTACATTTTTAATTACAATATAGTAAACTCTTAAACTAAATACTGATCTAAAGTTATAATCAAAATAACATATTTACTCAAATCACATGCATCATTGAATCTAATGTGCACCTGGATTTTAGACACTAAGAGCGCAATCCTAACCATGCTTACTCAAAAGTAATTCCCATTGTGTTCAATGGCTCTTATTCCCAGGAAAGTGTGTTTAGGATTACAGCCTAAATTCAGCTGGAAAAGGTGAGCATTAGATTCAAGTTAATATGGTATTTGCCCCAATCTTAAACTTGCCACGTCTTAAATCTTTCCACCGGTTAGGATCTCCCCTGCAGCATATAAGTAACCACTTCTTTTTTGGCACATGAGAGTTAGGCAATATCAGATCTCTCCAATGTAAACTGATAGGATATTTAGCAAAGTGTTGCCAGCAAGTGGCAGAATTAAGTTGGCGCAATACAAGCACGTAATCTGAGAGCCCAATCCTATACATGTCTACTCAGAAGTTCTACGATAGTCAGTTGAGCTTACTTCTAGGAAAGTGTGGGTAGAAATGAAGCCTGAGAGTTACAAACACCACGTCTCTCTTCAGGATAAGGAATCTAATGGTATTACAGTGATACCTTTGCAATACCTTGAGGTGGACCAATCAACATGTTGTAAAGAAGGAGCAATCTTCACCCCAGAACTTCTGCAGACCAGACAGTAAGAAAATAAACAAATTTTCTGATGGGGGATCAGTTCGGAGACCACTGGACTGATACAAAGGAGCTTGTAATAGGGCAGTGCAGAGAACAAAAATGCTGCAAATTCAAATCTAATGCACCATTGAATCTAATGCGCACCCTATACTTATAATCAAAACCTTATATTTACTCAAACCTAATTAACCAATGAATCTAATACGCACCCTGATTTTGGAGACTGAATTCGACTGGAAAATGTGAGTGTTAGATTCAAGTAAATACAGTAAATAAAATGCAACCAATGAATGACAAAACCTGGCTGAGAGTTTTGCAGGCTCACACTGCCACCCTCAACATGATTAGGTACGCATAGATGGTGCTACATGGAGCAAAGATCCTGCAAGTCACCAGAGGCTACCAGGAAGAAGCAACATTGGTTGTTCTGCCTTGGAAATGGAAAAATTCAGCTATTGTTTGGATCTGTTCCAAAATTCAGGTTTGGAGGGGAACTGCCTCTCCCAGCCATCCCAATTGGCAGCCCCTTTTGTGGCAGGACAGATCTTCTTAGAGAAGGAATGTTGGAGATGGAAATTGGGAGCTGCTGGAAAGTACAGTCTGCATCTTAATCTTGCTTCCGGGGCAAGGGAGCATCTCCCCGTTGATCTGGTATCAGAACAAGGAACGCCTTTCCTCTCTTCCCAGCTGTACCGCACTGTACTGTGATTCAGTCTAGTCCATCCCACTGCCTTTTTTACTTACTTTGTTTACTCTGACTTGTTGCACATCCTGAGACTCCCACCTACCACTTCCTACTACCATTTTTGCCACTGCATCATCTACTTGCTGCCCTCCTTCAGATCCCAGCAGGGCCAAATCATACCAAGTGGATCTAGGTAGACCTTTCATCTTTCACAAAAGCTGCTACCCCACATGCATGTTCAGTTGTTCGGAACAGATCCACCCTCACTATCCATGAAAAAATATCACTAACGCCCCTCCAGTCTTCCACACCACGAAGCAGTTCGGCCACTGGCACAATGTTGTGCTAAATGTGCTCCGACTGTCTGATGCAGGTAACTGAGTGATGACACACCTGACAGACAGGTATCACAAAGCACAACTGCAGCACGTGAGATTTCACTGCTCAGGTGGTAAATGGTTAGGACTTGGAATTCCAGTTCTCCAGTGGATCCTAAATGTAGCCGAGGTCAGGAAGCAAATTCCCAAGTGATTACATATACCATGGTGTGTATTTTGGCAGAACTTGCAGAAACCAGGAAACCAAGAGAAGCCAGGAAGCAAAGCTAGGATCTCATGCATACAAAGCAGGTGCCATTCCTATTCTACATAGGATAATTCAATCAATACCTATTAGCTGTAATAATTAAATGGAACTTTTCCAGAGATGGTGTCTTTATTAGCATGTGATGAATATCAGCTGAGAGGTATGATGAGGCAACTGCAGAGACCTGCTGTCTGCATGGCCAGTTCAAGAATTTCCAAAAGTATCCAACTGGCTATTAATGGGAAAAAAGGATGCTGGATTAATAGGATCTTATGTGACAAACTGGTGGCTTTGTGTATGTATGTTCCACCTTCCTAGATCTGGAACCACTTTCCTCCTAACTTTCTTCCTCAAGTAAATGCCTAGACTTAGTTTAAGTTGTCTTTTTGTGCTGCAAAGAACTTAATGGTGCTAAGCCTAGGAAGGAATCCAAAAAACATGTTCCAAATGGTCTGTGTTAAGAATATTATTATACGCTTGAGCTCAGAAAAGCTGTTGCTGGATCTGCCCATCAGGATTGAAGAAAGCTCTTTAAAATCTTCTGAAATGTCCAAAACAGGTGCATACAGTAAGTATATGCAGAAGGTTCAAGAGATGAAGGCAAAGGCAGCAGAGGGCACTGTAAAGCAAGCCAACCAGTTACTCTTCCCAAAAGCAGAAGATGGCATCACCTTTGTTCTGCCGCAAACCTCTATTTCTTTTAAAGTCAAACCATTAACTGAGAAGATCCCAAAACTGGTTGAATGTGGAACTTAATTGTTAACATTCACAGGCTGCTTTTTATTAACTGAACTGTAAATGTACAGTGCCCCCCATCCCAATCATCTCACATGTGGTTTGCTGGTTTATTTTAAGCATTATTTTTTTAAAAAACCCAATTACAGGCAAGCCCCACTTATTGGACAAATTAGGGACTAGAGTTCAAAAGTGAAAACCGTTGAAAAGTGGAACTCAATCTTTTTTTAGTTTATAAATGTTGCTTTCAATGCTTTTTTAGCTAGCAAATTGGAAATGCCCTTTTATCTTGCAAATTTCTGTTGCCACACAAAGATTTCTGCAAATGGATTCTCATTAAATCCTTTGGGAACAGAATTAGACCAGGAACTACAACATGGGGGAGGGCAATTTTGGCCTTTAGAACAGCTTGTTGAATGAATTGTTGAATAGGTGGAATGAATGAGTTCTGGGTATAATGGAAAGGTGTTAAAAGAGTGGATCATCAGAAAACAAACCGTCAGAAAGTGGGAGATACCTGTATTTAGGTAGAAGGTTAATTCAGTCCAAAAGTAGTGACATAAGAATGCATGGCCTCTATATGTTACAAATAAAGAGCAAGACGACATACATCATTTCTGAAATTCTTATCAAAAAGTATATTGTTGGATACATTCAAAATACATGCACGCACTCATTCCAATTGCACTATTCACTACGCACTGCCTATAAGCCACCTTGGGGAATATATAGTGTATAGGCAGAGTACAAAGTTTTGAAAATTGCAGATATTTATGACATGCAAACAAGACAGATAATGTAATTTCTGAGGACTGGAATATATATTTTAGCAGAGCCCTTTGCACTAAAGAAGTTTCCATGCTCATCCACTATAAAATGTTGCCACCAGCTCTGAATACACATATTCAGACTCACCTGGCTCTATCCAACCACACAGGCCAATTGTCCTTCCAAGCTGTAGTTAGCACAACAAAACCCCAGCTCCCTGTGAAAATACTGTAGTAAGGCACTTACATATTGACTGAGTAACGTACCGCTAAACCCACAGATCTCCTGGTATGAGCACAAAAAATCTTTTCCAGCATATTGTTTCCAAGTACAACCAGCCAAATGACTCTAGAAAACATCGTAATGCTTTCTGCTTATCACCAATGCCTTAAATTCTGAGATACACTATGCTTGAAGATGGAAGTTCCATTTAGCCAAGGCTGCTTACTGCCACCTTAAGCAGGCCTCTGTCAGTCTTGAAAGACTATGGTATTGTGCTTGGCACTGCATACGCTGAATGCGAAGTACGAAAGCCTGGGTTAGATTGTTATGGAGGATAGGCTGTTACCCAAGCAGCAAATCTCCCCTCTCAACGCCACTGAATTAGTCCAGTGGAAAGGCAGAGCCGATACGATTGCATCCAGCAGCGTCGCAGGAGCTCACCCAGACTTGTGGGGCCGACCCGGGTCTCGAACCCTGGCCTGCTGGTTAACAGCACCAGACCCTATTCTCCATGTACAGTAAAAGCCGTTCTGAGCTACAACATTTTATCTCAGTGTGATGAATTTAATGTTAAATTGTGCAATGTGTACAATTTGTACATTTGACAATTTGTACAAAATTGAGCAAGGTACATAATTTTCCCCCACATTTGGGCATCATCCAGTATTGCCTGGCAATACATTTGCCCTTTGCATGCAGCCACTCGCCACATTATTTAGGTGCCTCAACTCACCCTATTCAAAGAGATTTAAGGAGGGCACCCAAAGGCCATGCTGTGGGCCCATCAAGCAGTACGCATTATTGGGGTTTAACAACTTAGCAATTCTAGAATGTTATTTTTTTTCTTACTGTGAAATCCAACATAGTCCTGCCCACAACTGAAAGCTCTTTCCAGTGCCAGACACTGATCTACCCACCACTGCTATTAAGGAAACCAACTATAATGCAATAAAATATAGAGGGAAAACAAGGAAGATTCTCTTCGTGGTACCTTTAAACACACACTCGCTGGCCAGTGTGACACAAACTCTGGATGAAACAAAGAGGGCAAATGCACATTCATATTTGCATAATTTATTTCAAGTGCAGAATTAGGGCCTTGCCATCTTTTATCACCCACCAGTAGCTAATTAACCATTTATTCATGCAGCACTTTAGTTCTGAAGATCTGTTATCTTGGCCATTTTCTCTCTCTCTCTCTCTCTCTCTCTCTCTCTCTCTCTCTCTCTCTCTCTCTCTCTCTATCTCTCTTTCTCTGTGTGTGTGTGTGTGTGTCTGTGTGTGTGATGAACAGTGGCAGGAAAGTGGAAAAGGCACAGTATCAATCAATCAATCAATCAATCAATCAATCAATCAATCAATCAGCTGCAACTAAGGTTCATGGGGTTATTTTGGCTCCCCATATCTCTGCCCTTTTCACCCACTTGGAAAAGCAGCTTTTTAGCAAGTTCATTTGCTACACCTCCCTCTTCAAAGCCTTCCTCCTGATGCATCACTTGAAGCTGAAAACCTTTGGTTTCATTTGGGAACACGATCGGTCATGATTGAACATGAACTGGATGTATTCATGGGGTGGAGGGAGGAATGAGACGCATACAATGCAATCCTTTTTGTGCCTACTCAGAGGTAAGTTCCATCGAGTTTGATGGGACTTACTCCCAGAAGAGTGCTCTTAGGATTGCAGTCATCCTCTTCTCCATCCCGCTCCCCAAATGGTTTGAGCGTCTTCTTTGCACAAATGGAATTCAGGGGTGTCCAAACCCTGGTGGCAACCTTCGAAAGAAAGGAACATGCAAGGATGACCTGGAGGAGGCAAGGAAGGCACACAGAGAGGCAGAGATGAAGCCTGCAATCCTGCCTTTACCTGGAAGCAAAACTCACTGAACTTAGTGGACTGAAGAATGCATAGGATTGCACTGTGAGGACATCAATTCTCAGCCTTGTCTGAAAGTGTCCAGAGACAGTGAGAAAGTGGAAGGATGCAGCCCTTCACCGCCTTATTTTCATGCGTAAATTCATCTGTGCCTCCCAATGGTCCTCCTCTTCTGGGTCAAGAACAGTGGTTTTTAAATTTTGAGGGGAACCTCAGAAGTTTATCAAAGACCGAGCCAAGTGTTACGAGGAAAACCACAAGCCCAATCCTGGGTTTTCCAATAAAGTTTCCAATGGCAAATGTGGTGGTGGAGACAGTTTCAGGGGATAATCATGGGTAGGCTTTTGGGAAAAAATCTTTTATATACCCCATCATGCTTTTTTTGAAAAAGCTCTTCATTAACCCCCATCATTTGGGCTCCAAAAAAAGAAATAAGCCTGATTTACTGATATAAACTGGCCTCCTGAATTATGAACAGCTGTGTTGGCACATCATGCAAGTGCATCACCTGTGGTGCTTGCACACATGCATGAAAACCCATGGCCAAGAAAAGCTGGCTGTTTCAAGATGCATACTTTCCGACTTCTGGACCAGACATCAGGGACAGAACTTGATATGAATGTAGGGGACTTGGCATGCGACTCGTCCTTAAGTTACACAAAGTGGGCAACTGTCAGGTGAAGGTACCCATCCTATATTTTCCTCCACAGATGCTCAGTTCAAATTGCTGCAAACATTACGCAGTAAACTTGGGTGTCTCAGTGACAGTTTGGCAATGGAGGGCAAAGTCCCCAAGAGGAAGACGGTGCCCAGCACTACCAATCCTGGGCACATCCAAAGGTTGTGCAATAGAGAAGCCCATCCTGCTATTCCTTGGAGTAATTCATCTGACCCCAATTGGAGGTGATACCCAGAATAGCTCACCTGATCTGAACTCAGCAGCAATGGGCGAATGAGGAAGAGACAAACATCCATTAAAAACCTCAAATTTCTTAGTTGAGGTTTGCATATTGAGCGTTGCATATTTTTTCAACACCAGCTTGAATGTCATCCAGAAACAACCAGAGAAACAGTCAGGAACTGAGAGCCATGAACAGAAAGTGAACCACCCCATCTTTACAAGAGTTCTTGCTAGGTGTGCCAACCTCACCATGGCAGTCCCGTGACTTAGAGGCATTTGAGAAAGGTGTTGTTAGCCTTTTGAAAATATATGGAACTGCAATGCCTATTGCAATGTCTTGGGCTTTTATTCACACATTCTTAAGCATCAACATCAGGTTTAATATCATGCCTCTGCAGTCTTCAATGCCAAACAGAAAATTATTCAATCACATCACTTAGGAATACTCTCTACCCATGACCCCCGCAGGAGGATACTTTCGATTGCAAGATTTTGGGTGGTCAACAGCTGTTTACAGGTACCCCCCACTTTCTGATGGTTCCTTTTCTGACAATCCACACTTTCAGCACTTTTCAATTATACCCAGAACTCATTCATTCAGTGCATGTTCTGCTCTTTCAACCTCTCTCTGTTGTTCTAAAGGCCAAAATTGCCAGCTCCTGGTCCAATCCCATTCCTGAAGGAGTTAATGAGAATCAATTTGCAGAAATCTTTGTGCGGCAGCAGCAAATGGCAAGATAAAAGGCATATTTGCAGTTTGCTGGCTAAAAAAGCATCGGAAGCAACATTTATAAATTAAAAAAGACTGGTTCCATTTTTTCAACAGTTTTCATTTTGGATGGTGTTCTGGTCCCTAACCGGTCTGATAAGGAGAGATGCCTGAATTCATTTAGCTATGGGCAAAATCTAGAGTAACTACGGGGAGTACTTGCTCCGGTGTAAGAACAACTTACTCTGGATTCCAATATGAATTTCCCATAGGTTTTCACTAGGTGGTGCAGTAGCTACAGGTGCAAGTAAAGTCTCTTACTTGCTCCTGTGGATTTGGGGGTATGTAAACCAGTTTGTGAGCCTTTTCTGGTAAAAAAAAGAATCAGGTAGTAGTTAGGGAGTTGGGCTGATACGTAGAAGATCCAGGTTCAAACCCTCCTGGTTCATGGCTGACCTTGGGTGAGTCTCACTCTCAGCCTCACCTACCTCACAGGGTTGTTGTGAGGACAGCAGGAGGGGGGAATTAAAAGCTTTGTAAGCTGACTTGGGCATTTACACTGAGCATGGGAATGGCAGGGTATAAATCCCTTGAATAAAATAAAATGCAATGTATGTGTTAGTAAAAACATTATAAAAAGAGACAAGATGCCTCCACCCTGCAGTGACACACATCCCCATTTATGGCAACAGAGAGTAAGAAGGAAAAGCACGGCTCCACAAACCTTTGCACGGCACATTTTAAAGTGTGTTTCTGACTTTTTCCACTCGGCACCAGCTCATTTGTTCTCATTAAGTTTTAACAAGAACAGCACTCCAGAGGCACAGAGAACTGGTGGAGGGTGAAGGAAGGCAGAATTCCCAGGACGGCTTTGCTATTAGTCCAACATTTCTCATGCTTCTGTGCGCATAAGGCTCCTCGAGACTCTCTTTGGAGCAAAGGTGACAGCATGATGTTCACCAAAAACTGGAATCAAATTAAAGCCACAACCTGAGTTGACAACATTAGTTTTAAAACACTTTAGTCCAGATGCTTTTAAACCCAAAGCAACTAGAATTTAAAAAGATGCATTTCAAAACAGTTTCTTATCAACAATTATTAAAAAGGAAAATATCTCACATCCAATCAATAGAAAGCAGTGATCCAGCAGCAAACAGAAGCCATCCAGAATCTCATATGCATCAACAATATGAATCAGAATCCAACATCATGATTTCATGACATGTGTTCACATGACTCAATATGAGTCTTGCTAGCCTGTATGCATCCCAGATTTAATATATCTTGATTTTAAGATCTAGGGTTCCTCCAGACCCTTTAAAAATTCAAAAATGGAGGAGAAAATATATTAACCTGTCTTATAGAAAATATATTAACCAACCATTCGAGATCAGCGTTGTCTGTCTTGAAGTGGCAACTCTGCTGGCATCCAGACGGGGAGATGCCTAGACAGGAGATGCCTACCTTGAGATGCCAAGGATAGAATCTGGGAACTTCCGTGTGCAGGATCTGCTACAGCCCCCACCCACAGAGAAAGTACCGGGATCTTTCATTGATGTTGACACATTCAAAAATCCTCTCATTCCAGTCATAGTACATAACATGCTTTAAAAGAAGGCTGTATATATTTAATGTACATATGGCAACGTCTGATAAAGGGAGTTGTTGAGAAAGAGGCATGTTTCAAGCTCCTGCCCATCTCTAGTCAGAAGCCTCAGGCCACATCAACACCACAACCCTGGTCCAGATTCTTAGGAGGTCATCCAGAGAGCAGGTTCCTGGGTTGCTTGCGCAGAAGGATGTACAAAGCACACTGCACTGTTTATCTCATACACTCACAGTGTCTCTATTCAATTGCCCCACCTGTGACATTACAAAAGTGCTCCAGATCTAGGGTTGCCATATGTCCCAAAAAACAGGTACAATCCCAATTTGGGGGGATTGTGTTCACATACTGGCAAATGGGATCGAGGGTCCCATTTTTTGGAAGAGAATTATGGCAACTCTATCCAGATCTGAATTATCCCTGGACCTCTACCACTTTCACCAGCAAAAAAGGGGGTCCTGGTTGTTCAGGATGCACAAATATCAGACAGACAAGAGAAACATGGGTCAAAAACTGATCAATATGCATGCCGGAAGCACCGGTGACAATAGGGCAGTGAGTGTCAAATGGCTCCATCACAGAGGAAGGAGAAAGAAGGATAACTGAATTAAACTAATCACTGCTCATAGCACATAGGAAAGCATCAACATGGAATCAGGTACTGACTTGGAGCCATTAAATCCACATTCAGGTTCACCAGCCCCACAAATAATGCATAGAAAGAATAATCTTCACTGGCAACAAAGAGCCTCTCAGCCCACTTATTTGCTTGGAGCAAAGGAAGAATCAGAACAGTGGGGGTTGGAGACAAAATTCACAGTTCAAAGTCCAAGTGATCCAGTTGGATTCCATTCTTGAATTGCGTTAATCATTAAGATATGGATCCAGATCAGTGATTCCAGATTGTAAATCTGTGAAATACATTAGCCCAAGGTAATGATCAAATTTTAAGTGTGTGATTGCAGCAATAGTGCTTGTTTTTAAATTCACTAAAATATGGAGGTGAGGATAGTCCCCTATCCATACCTGCTGAAATTTCCTCTTCTATACAATCACTATAATTCTATACAATTGCCAGGAGTCCTAAAACGGCCAGGTTATCCCACCCCTGCTCGACACTAGCAAAGGCTGGTCCAGTGCAGGTTTAAAATTGTCATGGAGTGAACTCAAAGTAGAGGTCAGAAGCAACCAGGCGGCTATTTCTGGCCTTAACCTGGACTTCATTCATCAAGAGCTGCAGCACAGAACATCCAGCCTGCAGCCTCGCTCCCCCCAGCACCTGAATCGGGAAGCATCCATGGCTGCCAAGGGACTGATCCAGGCACGATGCTGACAACACATACACATGGATGTGCTGGATGGATGTGCTGCAAACACATCCTTCACACCATACACAACCAGTGGTCCTAAATACCACCCTTTCCACTTGGTCGCAGCAGAGCAGCTCCTGGGGAAGAGGCATTTGGTATCAGGCAAGATGCTAAAATTCCTCTTATGAAGGATTGCAGCAAAGTCTTCTTGGGTGCCAGATAAGTACCTGCAAGGATCTGACACATTACTAGCTCTGATGCTCTCAACACAGCACAATGAGAACATCTCTTGCACTTTGCCAGACCATATCAAATCAAAAATATATATCTTTACAGTTACTGCCTCCCCCCACACAGTGGATCTACCTTTTTCTGGACTGTTCTTGCTCATACATCTCCACCTTTAATTGCAGCCAGGCCACAGGCAGCTCTGCATCAATTATTCCAGCTAATATGCTGTCATTTGGAAGAATCCATGTAGTGTTTTTCCCCCCACATAAGCAAGTAGCACTCACACTGTTCGCCACTGAAGGCTCAGGAACCTACTGCAATCCAATTATTCCACAAGCCTCCCATTAAAGGGGAAAGGGAAGGCTGAGGATAATGGCAAGCAGACTTCAAGAGGCAAAACAGATGGCCTCCCCCTTTACATGCGAGAAAGCAAGGAACAATACAGTGGAAACTCACTAGCATAGGTTCTCAGAAAATTGCGTTAAACATTTGTGGGCCCCACTGGTTCATGTCATTAAACTCTGAAATACACCCTGCTGTCCAAATGCCCAACAACGCAATTGCTTGGCAGTCTGAAAAAGCAATGTTTATCCACACCTGTCAACATAATCCTTTTTAAACAGCGCCCCCATTCATTCAGATTTCTGGTTATCAAAGCCTCCCACATGCCGTTCTGCACATAGATTGCATCTACCCCAGATACATGTCTAGTTCTCACTAAGGTGCATTGGCCAACAATCTTGGAGAGGCTCTTACAGTGCCGGAGGCTACCCCAGACTTACAAATCTTTGGTGTTAAAAGACGTTTTCCCTGGCTTTTAAATCTTCCCCCCAAATAAAAGAGGCAAGCAGTCAACAGACAGAGCTTCCTTGCACTGAATTTCTCCTTTGCTATGAACTAACTAGCAAGCTAGCTCTTTCTCAGCCTCAGTCTTGCCCTGCTGCAAAATGGGGATAATGCTACTTATCTACCATGTATGTATTTACCATATAATATTACCAGGTATGATCTTGATGTCATTCTTTAAGCTAAATAATCACATAAAGATCATACACAGTATGTGCTTTGCATACTCCAAAACATGATACAAAAGTACTATAATGCGTCAGCGTCCAGCTACCTGTATTATTTTATCTCTTTGTATTGTACAATGCAAGGTTGCACCTTTGTACAGAAATAATCTCTCCACATAGAAAACTAAATGCCAGGAAGATTGGTCCTGGTCTAGTTTTCAACCAGAAATACCCAGCTCAGCACAGGGTGGAGAAAACCCCTGGGGAGCCACTGCCAATCAATGAAGACCACACTCAGCCGGGTGGGTCAATGATTTGACTCAGAATAGCCGTTTCATATGTCCAGACCCAGATTTACCATTGCACTAAGAACGAGATCAATTTCCTTTTTGTGTGCATTTGAGTGCATTTCCCATGCGATTTGGTTTCATGCGTTATTTTGAACTTTCTTTTCCAAGTCAAATGCAGAAGCACACACATGCACATCCCACCAGAAGAACAACAATTGTGAGAATCAAATCAGCCTGCGGTGACAAAAGTTCCACCTGGTTTTATTGCCTGAAATACTTATTTCTATTTGATTATTAATTATGTTGAACTTAACACACTCATATACAGGAAGGAAATCAATAGATTAAATAATCTATTGAATAATAAATAAATAATCAAGTATAAAATATAAATAATCATGGATAAGGAAAGTTACAGTGTACATAATGGTTTGGGTCTTCTTGATGTCCTGGTTCTACTAGGCTTCACACTTCTCCAGAAGACATGCAAGGAAATTATATTTACTCAAATCTAATGCATTATTGAATCTAAGGCACACCTGAATTTTAAAAGGATTGAGATTAAAAAATCCTATTTACAGACCAATTGTAAGGTGCCAGTTCAAAACAGGTGCAAAATTTAAATTTGCTGCATACAACAATAAGTTTGATGATGATGGTGGTGATATGACAATGGGCTTATGTTATGATTTTCACCTAATTGCACTACTTTATACAATGATGGGATTACGTTACATTTTTATTACAATACAGTAAACTGTCAAACTAAATACTGACCTATACCTATAATCAAAATACCATATTTACTCAAATCTAATGCAATATTGAATTTAATGCGCACCCCGATTTTGGAGACTAAATTCAGCTGAAAAAGGTGTGTATTAGATTCGAGTAAATATGGTATTTATCAGCTGCTACAGAAGAAGTTCCCTATTTCTTATTGGGTTTGGGTAAAATTTGCAAAATTTTGGTGCCAGGCTTCTCCTTTTGGCTACGAAGACGAGACACTGAACCACTGTAACTTGGGGCTGAACTGGTTAATTGCAGCTGGAAATTTGTCGAGGCACACCAAGCCTCCATTTCCCCCACAGCTGTCTTCTTGGCAGGCAGAGCTCAAGGAGGAATCCAGTAGAGCAACAAAGCTTGGCCTATCCTTTTAATTCCTTCCACAAATCAGAAACAGCAAGGAAGAAAAAGAGCAGATCCAAATGCACCCACAAGGCTGCAATTAGAACTGAAACCCCGCACGGCGTGGAACAGCAACACTGCCAAAGGCACTGGTCCGCTATCTGAAAATGAACACCACAAACCAAATTAAAAAAGCAGGCCTCCGTCAGTCTTGGAAGACTATGGTATCGTGCTCAGCGCTGCATATGCTGCATGCGAAGCACGAAAGCCTGGGTTGGATTGTTATGGAGGATAGGCTGTTACCCAAGCAGCAAATCCCCCTCTCCATGCCACTGAATTAGTCCAATGGAAAGGCAGAGCCGATACAATTGGATCCAGCTGGCATCGCAGAGCTGGGCTAAGGACAGGAGCTCACCCTGTCTTGTGGGGCCGACCCACGTCTCGAACCCTGGCCTGCTGGTTAACAGGCACAGCGACTTAACCGCTTGCGCCACCCACAGCCCTCAAAATTAGCATTACCAAAACCAAATTAGCATCAGTTAAAGTGGGTTGATTGATTAGCCAACTCAAAAGCACCCCATTCAACGGAGTCGATGAAAACAAACTTATGATGAGGCCTCGTGCTTCAGCCAGGGTGGGGGGAACACTGCCAATAAATGGGAAAAAAATCTTAAATAGTTTTGTTGGTTTATTCAGGGAAAAAATTCCAAAGCCACAATTTAGTTCATTAAATTGACTGAAATGACAGAGGCGTGATCAGCATGTTTTTGGGTGCCAATCAACAAACAGAATTAAAATAAAAGGAAGTGAAAGGGAGCTGAAAAGCTGGGTACAGCCAAAGAGCCCCCAAGTGTGCAGGTTACAGAGGTCTCAAGATGGGGTTTTGGGAATATGATGTTCACCTTTTGTTCCCTCAAGTCTTTCTTGAGAAGAGCCTGCAAATATTTTTTTAAAATTTTTTATTTTTTGTTAATAGAGCCTGCAAATTTCATGAGATTGATGGAAATTTCTAGATCAGTGGTTCTCAATCTTCCCAACGCCGTGACCCCTTTATAAGTTCCTCACATTGTGGGGACCCCCAACCATAAAATTTTTTCGTTGCTACTTTATAGCTGTAATTTTTCTACTGTTATGAATCGTAATGTAAATATCCCATATGCAGGATTATTTTCATTGTTACAAATGAAATGTGTTCTATGCACACATTGAACACAATGGGATTTATTTCAGAGTAGGCATGCAAAGGATTGGGCCTTGAGGCTGCAATCCTGTCCACATTTACATGGAAGTAAAGCCCCCTGACTATAATGGGATTTATTTTAGAGTAGGCATGCATAGGATTGGGCCATGAGGCTGTCAGTCAGCCCCAGTGCGCGCACAGCTACAGCTGGAGGTCTGGCAAACCTGACCTGGCCCCCTGCACCAGGGGTCTTTAGGCGACCCCCAGGAAAGCTCTAGGCGACCCCAAAAGGGGTCCCGACCCCCACTTTGAGAAACGCTGTTCTAGATGCTAGTTTAGATCAAGAATACTTATCAACCACTGAGCTGTAGCATGTTTTCATAATTAGTACAACCCAATCCATGTGTACCATAACTCAGACGTTTCATCTCACTTTGTTCAAGGGGTCTTACTCCCAGGAAAGTCCAAATCAACTCAGTCCTACTCAAACCCGAAGAAAACCCACATTCCATTTTTGGGGATTTCCAATACAACTGCCCCTCTTTTCCTCTCCCCCTCCACCAAGCATCCTTTTGTTTTCCAGATCTCAGAAAGCTTTGCCATTTTTGGTGGCTCCTGATCAGGATCCAACCTGATCTAACATAGCCCATCTATGATTTTAAGATGGATATAGACTTATTGTGATGGCCCCACTAGATGTCGTATAGTGCGCTCAAGGGTAATAACAGTGCAATCCTACTCATGTCTATTCAGAAGTAAATTCCATTGAGTTCAATGGGGCTTCGCAGGAAAGTGCTCTTAGGATTGCAGCCTGAGACAAAGGAATCACAATGGTTATTTCCCCTATTTTTAGGCAATATACAATCTGCCTGTTTCTATACTGATCATGATCATCAAGGTCTGGGGTAAAGGAATCTTTCCTCTCCTGTCTCCCCCCTCCCTGTTGACACATGGCCCAGTCTTGATCAGTTCCTGGAAGATCTCAGCTGTCTTGCCAGGCACCAGGATTAGCACAGTTTTGCTGGAAACATCCCTGGCCAGTTTTGGGTTGACAGATGCATCTGGCACCATCAAGGCTGAGCGTCTCTCTCCAAGTTTGGTATCAGCCTCTTTCTTCAAAGCCAAGCAGCCTGGTAATGATGCAGGAAAAGGTATCTGTCAGGCCATCCGCACCAGATCAAAGCCATCAAGGTGGGCTTGGAGCTGACTGTAGTCCAAGCTTGAAACAGAGAAAGTGTGTTTGGCTTACAGTCAATCTTGTCCATGAAAGGGAGATTGGAGAGAGAGGAGGAATTTTAAGCTTGTGCAAAAATATATTGAACAGGTCCAACCTTGTTATACACTGATTTGGCTCAACATGAATGGCCACTGCAAATCACAGTTTAAAAAACTGCTTTTCTACTGTTGTAGAGAGGCAGCCATGCAAGCAATCATTCCATTTTTCGGCTGAATCAGCAAAGGTAGGGGGTCCTTTGCATTTCTTACTGCTGACAACAGGAAGAAAAGCTGTTTTTAAACAGTTGTAAAGGGACATACTTTTTAATTTTTTGAAATTGCTTTCATTTCACACGTTTTTGGTATCATCAAACCCAGAATCAAACCCTTGCAGATATTGAGACACTAACTTAATCTATTAGGAGCAATGGAGTAACAAGAAACCTGGAAGCTTCCAGGTTCCTTTTATACCATTTCCAGAGCAGTTCTCTGTCCTAATGACACTTTTCTTCCACCCAACCACAGATTTTAGCAGGAAGAACTGCATCTCAAGAGTAGGAGACAGATGCTGGGGTTATAAATCCAGCTGGTGGCAGCCTGACACCTTCCCAGAAGTGATGCTCTGAAGTCTGGCATAAACTGTCATATGAAACAGAAAGCAACATCTACCGTACCAAATAGGGGATTCTATGCTTGTCAACACATGACTTTACTGTGCATTCAACAAGAGACTTAAAATTTATAGGTGGATGCCTTATGGCCACACTCCTTCAGAAGACATAACCTGTACATAATCTGATGTTTGCTTGACCAGTTGGAGAGCTCTCTTCCCGTCTGGCTGGACTTTACACCACACACAGTGCCAACCGACACCAAGTAGTTGGGTGCCTGAGAGAACATCACTGCCCCAACATGGCCAACTTCCAATAACAGTCCTAATTGCTGGTACAAAAGCTTCATTTCTCTAACTCCAGATCTGTTAAATCAGAGTAACTAACCAGATTTGATGAAATAAGAAAACCTACTCTACACTTAGATGGTAGAATCCAGAAGGGGTAAAGCAGAATATACTGCAACAAACTGCAGCTGGGTAGGGTACTCCAGAATGCTCCTCCAAGCAAAAAAAATCCTCCCTGCAAGTCAAAAGGTAGCACATCAAGGAGACAGGTTCTGACTTGTGTGCTAGCTTTCTACCTGCAAGAATTTTTGCAACCCAAACCATCACAGGAAATTCTACCATCTCTTTCACCTGCTGACCAGTTTGATGCAAGAGCCTCTGGATGACCAGCAGAAACCATGTATGACTTGAGCAGGGAAGATCAAGATTCAAATCCCTGCTCAGTTATAAAGTGAGAGGCAAAGGGACTCTTTCAGTCTATCCTATGCATGATTATTCAGAAGTAAGTGCTCCAGGTTCAAGGGGACTTCAAGATCCTGCAATCCTAATCACATTATTGTTTCTCTGCTGAAAAAACAGATGGAGGTTGGAACACAGGAAGCCAAGTCAGACACTGTTGCAGCACTGCCAGCACACAGTACTGACAGCACTCAAGTAAGATCTTACCCCGACGTACCTGGAGATGCCCAGGACCTTCTGCATGCTCTTACCATACAACTACACCCGTCAGCGTGTATAGGAGGCAAGTAACCTGCTTTGATAAGTCCTTACTCCTTTGCTTTCCTGCTTTCCTTAAGTCCGATTTGTACTTTTTAGGTTTCTCAACCTAGCAGTCTCCTTCCCCAAACTGCTGCTACGATTAAACAGGATATTCCCACATCCACAGCCAGGAGCTCACCAAAGCTTGGCAGGGGCCCAACATGATTTAAATCTATATAAAATTGAAAGGTCACTGACTCACTGACTTATCAACGCCCAGCCAAAACCGCTTGACATAGAAGCATGACATTGGGAGACGGTATTCTTTACATGACATGTGCACCCATTAAGAACTGGTTTTTGGAAATTTGCAAGTTTTTGTTGCCCAGTGGCTGCTAGTGCCTGTGACAATGCCTACCAGTGCCCAGAGCCAACATATATTATGGAAATTTTACTCCTGCAATGGCAGGTTCATTCTGCTAATATTAAAATAAATACTCAGGAATCAGGGCTCCCATCCTCGCTTCACACAACTCTCCTCAAAAGGACCAATTTGCCCACTACTTGTCACCCGCCATACCAGCAGATAAAGCAGGTAGCTGACAGTGTACCCAAGCTGATTTAGGAGGTATCTCAAGATAGATCTCATCACAAAGCAGAAACAGTGCCTGAAAACACATTGGCCAAGAGTGCTGTTGTGATCCTGCTCTTTTACCATACCCCAAGAGTACAAAACTGACAGTAAACAAAGAACAGGATCCTTGCCTACTCTATCAGCCAGTGCCACCTGCACCCAGTACCACAGATCAGGTGAATGCCCACCTCTGCCCAGCACAAGCTTAGCTCCGGATGCCAGGAAAGGGAAGAGGTAGTCCCAACGGACTAGCAAAAGCCTGAACAAAGCTTCCCACCCATTACCAGCCAGGATCTTCACAAAGGAACCCAGCACAGTTGACAGCCTCCTTGCCACCCACGACCAGCCCTATTGAACATCCGCCTTGCCATAATTCCTGGCCACCCAAAGGTAGCACCTTGGGCAGCCCCACTTCAAGTCATATATATGCCACTTGTCCAGTCCAAGGGGCAAAGGGCTCCGCTGACCCCAGATCTGCCCACCTCTCTCCTAACTTTCCACAGTCAAAGACTCCAGTGGCTTCCCCAGGGACTTACATGTCCAGGCTCTGAAAGAACAAGCCGGGAGAGAAAGTGTGTCCGGTTTTGCCGTGTTTCCTTTGTTCCGCTTGCACGGACGGGGTGAAAACACTGAAGTCTTCAAGGCACGGCCCACCCCCTCTTGCCTTTGCTATGGAAACCAGCTGAAGCCATGTGATTTGAGACAGGAAACGAGGGGAAACGGGCTCCTTCCCACATCCCCTCCCTATCCCACATGGAAGGAGAAGAGATCGCTGGCATCGCCGGCGTACTAGTGGATGCTATAAGGCAAGGGTGCATAGGAAAGAGAAAAGGCAAGTCATTATAATATATCTCATCACACATAAGAGTTGAATCCTCATCACTCACCCTCCCCCAAAGGAAAAGCTGGACACCTTCCTTTCAACCTGGCACCTCCAAGCTCTTTGTCATGGGATCAAATATTTCCAATTTGAAAAAAAACGAGGCAGCAAAGTAACATTGCTGAGTTTCCTCTGGAAAGATGCAATGCACCTTCTCTCTTGCCCAAAGACTGATTGATTTCTGTGCTTAAGGCCAGGAAAGAGTTTTAATCTCAGAGTTGGCCGAGAAGCCCAAGGCGGGTTTCGTTGTTTCTGTTTTGGCATCACACTGCAGCATGCGGCTTGGCTCACTTTCTTAAAGCCCTTCAGAGATCTCTGCTTCATTGGCATCTTTCTGCAGAGCTCTGCTTATAAAATGCCATCGTTGGGTTACAGAGGTCGATGGACTGGTGAGCGCATGATGCACTCACTTTTGAGCATAGAGGGAAAGTGGAGGGAATATCCAATTCAAATGCATTATCTAGCCTGATTGTGGGGTGTGGGTGGCACAAATGGTTAAGTCGCTGTGCCTGTTAACCAGCAGGCCAGGGTTCGAGACCCAGGTTGGCCCCATAAGACAGGGTGAGCTCCTGTCCTTAGCCCAGCTCTGTGACGCCAGCTGGATCCAATCGTATTGGCTCTGCCTTTCCATTGGACTATTTCAGTGGCGTGGAGAGGGGGGATCTGCTGCTTGGGGATTGCTTCATAACAATGTAACCCAGGGTTTCATGCTTTGCATGCAGCGTATGCAGTGCCAAGCACGATACCATAGTCTTTCAAAGACTGACAGAGGCCTGCTTTTATCTAGCTCTGGGGTGTCTAAACTTTTGGGAAGGAAGGCCACATCATCTCTCTGACACTGTGTTGCGGGCTGGGAAAATAATTTATGTTTCAAATTTGAAGAAATTTACATATTAAAAGTGTATTAGAGACAGATCCAGAGGATTATAAAAGGATTATAAGACTTGCCCATAGGCTGGATCTTGCTGTCTGGATCTTTAAGAAAGAGGTCTTGCTGTGGGCAGCATCAGGCTGGGGTTTGGACACACCTGATTTAGCCCTATTCTATTATCTAGCAAACTCAGGATGTTCTTCCCATCTGTTCTATGTGCTGTCATCTAGGATTGTGTGAGATCTACCCTTTAGGAACAGCTCAGAAATAGGGAGAACTCACTTTCTACGGGTTTTCAGTTCTGTTTGCCATAAAGCTGGTTGAGTCTTGCTTCTTTGCAACTCAGATTCAGTCACAATGCAAGAGAAGACAAAATGTATATAGAAATCAACTTATTTAATGTGTATATAGAAATCAACTTTTTTTATACAGAAATCAACTTATAGAAATCTGTATACAACTGCAAATGGGTCTAAAGAAAAAATGGAACTCAGAACTCTTTCAAGAGTGGACAAATCCTGGAACTGCATCAGAGGAACATGTCACCTTTAGATGAGGACACCGGTGTCACCTCTTTCATTCAGCTTGGCTGTACTAATCTATTGGACACTTTGGAAGGGCTGCCTCCGGCAATCTCTCAAACAGTAACAGTGAACAGATAAGGGCCAAGTACAGGAAAAAGACAGAGAACATTCCTGATCCTCAATCTGAGTAAGCCTCGGCTCAGATGACTCAGACCACAACCACCTTTAAGTGTCCGGGGTGGTTTCGTATTAGCTGTTGTCTCTAAAAGTAACACAATTCATTAACTGGGTTATTTTACAAAGAAAACCAGATGTACCATATGGCATTCCAGTGTCCTCCTTCTATTTAACAACCCATCAAGAATTTGAAGAGCAAACAGCAAACCTACATAGCACAATTGTATGGGATAAGATGGGACCAGAGGAAATTATATATACTCACCTCTACCTGAATGTAGAAGAATAGCTCAACAACGCTAGGGACCTCAGTCCTTAATGTATCTATTATCGCCCCATCTCTCAGCTTTTTTTTAGCTGTGGTAGGAAAACGCTGGGAAACTCTTGACAATCAAGCAGTATCACTGACACAAGCACATTTTTCACAGTGAAAAGATGCAAAGCCAAGGCAAGCTCTCTCACCACATACACACCCAGCCACAACAACTTTAGGTGGCAACCTCCAAGAGGTAGCTTCTTCTGCAGCATGCAATAACTTTGGATCTAGCAAAGGAAGGCAAATCTTAAGAACATAAAATAAGTTCATTTAGGGCATCCTTCTTCAGATAATCAGGAGGTCCTGATCCTGTTTTGGTCCTGGGGCCAAATCCCACTGCTACAGGAATATGTTACTGGAGAAGGATCACCAATGACTCACAACTCCCTGAAGCCCATTGGAATCCACAAGAGTGTCTGAGTCTCAAGAAATCCTGCATGGCTCATATACTCAATTAAACATCCACCAAACATACCTCTTTTCAACAAAAAAATTCAAAGGGGTTTACAGCGAAAATAAAATTAGAGGAGGCTTGAATTGCAGAGAGGAAAAATCCGGTGTAGTGATCCAATGTAGTGTATTGCTAAAATAGGTTGTCAATAAGCCTAATACTTAACATTTGTATAGTATTTTCTAAATACAGAGTTAACTTCATGTTGTCCTTACAAAAACCCTGTAAGGGAGATATCTTTATCCCCATACTGCAGATTGAGAAGATGAGGCTGGAAATTGCATACCTAATTAGAATTCATGCTAAATGCAAAATCAGACTGGGGAAATTCTGATTTAACAGCTCAGATACTACCTTATCCCTGTACGAAAACTGAGCTGCAATGGACAGAAGCAGATCATTACCATCTACCTCTTGTGTGTCCAGGAACAATGTTAAGTTTTCTGGCTCTCTGAAGTACAAGTACAAGCAACGGCAAAGCCGTTCGTGAATGCACTTGCTGAACAGATTTTCTGGAGGAGGTTCCAGTCTACCCACTGTTCCCAGCATTATACATAACGGCAGCTGGAAACCGTGGGCATCAGTACAGGATTATCAGATCTGCTCTTCCACTCGACACACAGCTCCCTTTTGAAAATCTGGGGACATATAAATGATTCAGAGACTTCATGTAACAATGTTTGTCCAGAAGGAAGGATCATACTTTGCTCACCATCACCCCACCATAGGGTGGCCATAATTCTCTGCCACAAAATTAGGACAGGACTCTCTGTCCCATTTGCCAGTATGTGAACACAATCCCCCAAAATCAGGATTGTCCCTGTTTTTCGGGTCATATGGCAACCCTAGCCTTTGACCCGTTCCACTTTCCCCCCAGTAACTACAAATCAGGAGGCAAAGATATTAACTTAAGCAGGTGAGGCTCCGCAAAAGTTCTCTCTCTATGCAGGCTGGAGAAAGGTTATCTGCAACTGGATGCTGTCAAGCACAGGCTCCGGAAAATCTTTGTGAGTTAACCCTACTGTGGACACAACTACAGTTAATGTAACCTTGAGAAGCCCAAGACATCTATAAGAGAAAGCCTTATCATGCAAATTGGAAAAGATATTATGCAAACACACGCTTTGCCTAATTGTGCCGTTCTGAAAAGTGGCCAAAGCTAATAGAATTTGAAAATTCAGTTTACATAAGTGCCAAGCTGAAACACCATGTTTGAATAGGATGATAAAAGTAAAGATTTGACTTCATCCTCTTATTTGAAGCAATACTCACAGTTGGAGACATCAGATGCTCTGAAGTTATATGCTAACTACCTAACACACACATACACACACTTCTGTGGCACACAAATCAAGTCCTGCAATAAGCATCATCAGTGGAACCTGCTATTTGAGTTTTTCTGCTATTCAAATGCCTCTCCTCCCACCCCTTTTGCCAGAAGAGGTATATCTAGGCAAAGAAAGAGATATCAATGATTATATGACATTAACAGACTACACAGGTCCTATGGACTGAATACCGGAGCCGTATGTGAATGCTGCAACTGTAAGTTTTTGAAGGGTATCTTCAAAGCATCAGAGGTATCCTCCCCTCCAGATACAGTTTGATTGATGCCAGATTCCACATAAAGGCAAAGAATTCTGCACAATTTTCCGAGCCGAGTTAAGCTGGGAAAGCGAACCAAGGGTCCAGTTTCACCAGGAATCACAGCCATCTCTGAAACTGTAGTCTGCTCATGGATCTGGTAGCAAATGATGGAGAGACATGTCTCCAAGATCTCAGAAGGCCTCTGCCAATTAGCACTGTCAGTGCCCAAAGGAGCCCAGTGCCCACTGGTGCCCATTACCTGGTGCCCACGTCAGCATTGCCCACCAGTGGGGCCTACAGATATTCTTGAAATTTTACTCCTGCAATGATGGGTAAATCCAGCTAGAAAATTATTTGCCATAAATTATAGTGTAATAGTTTTAAGTTGAATAATAAGTAATCTAGGCTGCAATCCTAAAGACACTTTCCTGGGAGTAAGCTCCATTAAACACAATGGGGCTAACTTTTGAGTAGACATGCTTAGGATTGTGCTGCTAATGTTTGAAATTTAAATATATGTGTTTTTAGCTTTTATTTTGGCATTTTTCTTGGGTATCCTACGTTTTGGGAACCCTTGTCCTCTTCTTAGGTTATGACATATGGTCACCCTGGAAATTGACAAAAAGAAAGATGAGATTTATTTTGCAGGGTAAGCTTTAAGGGCTGAATAGTTTTGTACTCCCTTTGCTCCAGAAGAGTTTTAAAAACCTCCGACTTGCAGAAATCCCCGATCCCCAGGAAAAAAATGCTACTCTCCGTTCCCAGAGAATGTCCTGCCATAATTGTTCCCAAGTCCCTGAGTTGGAGTCCCGCAGCAGCCCCGTCACACTCTTTAGGTAAACGTTAACTCTGCGGAGGCCTCGCTGTTCCGGCCGGCCTCGGGCTGAGAGCACAGGCTGTTCCAAGCTTCCTGGAACCCTCTCCTGCCAACCTGCCAAATTAAGTCATGCTGGGGAATAGTGCAGGAGAGAGAGACTTTGGGGAAACTGTGCGCCATGGCAATCAGGAATGGCAGAGGGACTTCCACATCATGCACACACATGCTGCGACACGTCGATGCAGTTGTAGTTTCCACATCCCCTTACAAGACCCTAATAGTGGCACTGAAGGGAATTTAAAGCCAGGTTACTTAGGCTAGACCACAAGCCAGAAGTGATGCTGCCCTGAAAACATGGAAAGACTGAAGCTGGGGGATGTTCCCAAATTCCTCACGTTTCTTACACATCAGGATCTAGGGGGATTTCCTGCTGCAGGCAGGGGGTTGGACTAGATGACCTACTAGGTCCCTTCCAACTCTAGGATTCTATGATCTCCTGATGTGGCCCCCAGGTAGCACGATCTCCACTCTAACAAGGTGCATCTCACTATCCGCTCCTGCAGCCAGAAAAGCCTGTTCTGATCCAGCAAACGTTTCAGAGTGCATTGCCTCTGAGGTAGCACTTTTCAACCATTTTCGTCTTAAGGCACACCATCAGTTTTGGGACAACTGACAAGGCACACCCTGTGGCCTGTGGAAAGCTCACATTTCCCAATGGCTTGCAGACTACTCATGGCACATTTTCGGTTTCTTGGTTGAAAACCACTGCTCTAGTCTAGAGCATTTAAATCTGTTTTCAGGAAAGTTGTTTTTTTATCATTTGTAAATTATCCAAAAATTTTCTTTATAAACCACTTTGTGAACTTTTTATGAAAAGCCGTATATACTGTTGATTGATTGATTGACTCACTGATTGAGTATTTTCATTTTAATTCTCTCTTGTAAGCCGTCTCTTAAGGCTGCAATCCTACCCACACTTTCCTGGAAGTAATGCTGCAATCCTAAAGACACTTGCCTGGGAGTAAACCCATTGAAGACAATGGGGCTTATTTTTGAGTGGATATGGTTAGGATTGTGCTCTAAGAGCACAATCCAGAGTAACTACGGGGAGATTTATTTTGCAGGGTAAGCTTTAAGGGCTGAATAGTTTTGTACTCCCTTTCCTCCAGAAGAGTTTTAAAAACCTCCGACTTGCAGAAATCCCCAATCCCTAGGAAAAAACGGGGAGTCCTTGCTCTAGTGTAAGAACAATTTGCTCTGGATTGCAATATGAATTTCCCATAGGTTTTCACTGGTGCGGTAACTACGGGTGCACATAATGTCTCTTACGTGCTCCTGTAGTTACTCTGGATTGTAGGGTAAGTCTCACTGACATACAGTAAACCTTACTTCCAAATAGATATACATAGGATTGGGCCCTAAATGTATTACTCCACCAAGGTTTTAGCAATAAATAAAAATGTGTAAGTCCAGAAGCCAACTGAAAGCCTGATCACCATTATTATGACCGGTTGGGCAAGATTATTAGGGCAAGATCATGCTTACCCTCACTCTATGCTCTCTGGGATCTGTCCCTTCGACCTGCTCCAGCAACACTGATGCGCATCATCACTGATAAGAGTGCTTGAAATGAACTGTATTAGGTGGCCGGAATTGGGGGCACGAAGGGATACCCAAAGAGGTGAACTTTCTCTGCTGTGCAGCCCAGGTCAGTCATGATGCCAAAGCTCACCTTCCTTCTGCCACAGTTTTCATGCTCCTTCCACCACCGGCATGATCTAAAGCCTCATTAACCCCCGACAGCTGCCTCAGACCTTGAGGACAGTATTTTGGGAGGTCTTCTGTCTCAGCAAGTTAGCTGCTGCCTCAGCATGTGAGCAGCCAAGAATAATCTCTGCCCCACGCCTACCCGGGCCCTCCACATTGCTGCTTGGCGTCATCCTCCGCCTTCTCCATGCCTTTTCCAGCTCCATCTGGTGGGAGGTGTTGCTTGCAGACGTCCAGGGAGTGATGTGGGCTTTGCCATGAATTAGATTCTCCCGGCATTCCAGGAGGCAAAATTCCACAGAAATCAGCCAAACTGGGGTGCAAGGAGAGAAAAAATGGCAGCAAAATTCTTTTTGCTCCATCGCAAAAACTATTGCAGGCTCCAAAGTTCTAAGCCTCAGAGAATCAGAACCCAAATTTCAGCAGTTCACATATCTATATCTTCACCATGCACTAGTACAGGTGACCCTTCCTTTCTGATTATTCATTTTCTGATGGCTCCACTCTTTCAACACCTTTCAATTACACCAAAGATTAATTCATTCAACACGTTTCATTCTTTCAAACTCTCTTTGCTGGTCAAAAAGTTAAAATTGTCTTCCTGATACTGTTTTGCATGTGACATGGTGATCAAACTATTTTTGGCATTTCCTTATTACTTTCTTCAGTAAATAACCATCCTTCAGATAGATGATATCCATTGCCCACATGCCTTTGTTCATTTTACTGTGATTTGTGTTATATTTTGGCTGCGTGGAGCAAGCAGTTAAAACATTGTGCCTGGCAACCAGCAGGCCAGGGTTCGAGACCCGGGTCGGCCCCACAAGACAGGGTGAGCTCTGTGACGCAGCTGGATCCAATTCTATGGGCTCTGCTTTCCATTGGACTAATTCAGTGGTGTGGAGAGGGGGGATTTGCCGCTTGGGTAACAGCCGATCCTCCATAACAATCTAACTCAGGCTTTTGTGCTTTGCATGCAGCATATGCAGCGCAGAGCACGATACCATAGTCTCTCAAGACTGATGGAGGCTTGCTTTATCATGTTAATAAATGTGTTATTAAGGTCTATATCCTAAAGTGAAATTAAGACCTTTGCTCCGGAGCAGGTAAGATGACTTTCCATAAGATAACACTAGAGGGTGATGTAACTGTGGGGACCCATAACTGCTATGGATTTAGCCCTAAGTGATATTCAGGTCTTTTTCGGTGGCCCTTTTGCACTTGCAAGCTGAAAAAGACTGGGTTCTACATTTCAATGGTATTCACTTTTGGATCGCGCTCCGGTCCCAAATCCATCCAATAAGTTGGGGGGGGGGGGATGACTGTATATGGCCTTCTTAAGACATTCCATTACTAAGCTCAGCCAAGAAGGTCGGTTCAGTTGAAGTGCTCCCATTAACTCTGGGGTCTCCAAAAGTCCAAGGAGATAGCTACACATCCGTGCCAAGCATGACGCATTTAGATTGGTCAATGCAATCGGTCAAGACTCGCTTTTCTTGCTGCTTGGCCCAGACCCATAAAGATATGAGAAAACGAGATCGACTCTTTTCTTGGGCCTGTAGGATTAAAGATTAATAACATAGAGAACCCCAAACAGGAAGAAAGGGCTTTAAGGCAGTATTAGATAAAATGCAGCAAGAAGAAATAAACTATGCAATATCAGCAGGAGCACAGAGTCGCAGGAAGTGGCTTTCAATAATCTCCGGCCTCTTCTGGACGGCAGATGTCCGAGTTGACGACACTTGCAGGAAGTCACATGCCTGGGGACGTGTCATGGAACAAAATACAGCATCAGGACATAAAGAACTGCAGAAGTTCCCAAAAATCTATAGGAGAAGAAGCTAAAGCAAGCTGCAGTAGAATCGCTGCAACCCCAGGTCCCCAGGCACTGATTCCCACACATGGACGAGTCAGGCAGGGAAAAAACCTCCTTGGAAGTTGGTATGCAACCTTTTTGCATTGTGGACTTGGCCACAGGGATGAATTCTTCTCCTATATGAACCACAAGATATTCTGGTGCAGACACAGAGCCTCTCCATCCAGGCTGACCATATATCATAACCAAAAAAGGGAGGTCAAAATGTAGGACACCCAAGAAAAATGTAGGACATAAACAAAAGCTAAAAACACTCACATATATTATTCAAGTGGTTAAATGCTATATTGCTTATTATTAAATTTAAAACTCATTTATGACATTTGATTTATGAATTCCAAAAAGGCTCCATGCTGCCTGCTCACAAGGAAAAGGATGGTAGTGAAGATTTTTTTTCCCCAGGACATGGGGATAATAAAATCCAGGGCATGTCCTGGAAAGAGAGGGCATATGGTCTTCCTGTACCCACCCCATGGAGGCATGCAAGCCTGCCTGTCTCCTCCAGACACCAGAAGGAGCTTGAGAAAATCCAGCCACAGCTGCCACTTGGGAACACCAGATTTAGTGGCCTAACAAGAGCCTGAGATGGGGGGGTGGAGAGAGAGAGGAACAAGCAGTACTTGGAAAGGGAACATGGAAGATGCTTGCAGAACAAGTTCCTGCCCATCTGCCAACGTGCAGCGTCGTGCTAGGATGATGTGCATTAGATCCAGACAGGTGATTTCCCAGGCAGCAATGACGCCCCGAGCCACAAGCTTTATTTGTTATGCTTGCCTCCCCCTATAATGGAATTCAAGGAAGCACACAGGAGGCTCCCAACTAGTCACCCCTCCAGGCACTGACCATGCCTAGACCAGCAACAAGGCAGCTGTATTACATATGCACACGCCCAAGACCAAGCTCCGACAGAAAAGCTTTTACTGGAATAAATGCACCCAATATACACAAATTTTCTAATTAAAAAAAATTCAAATCATTGATAGGATTGAATCGTGTCATACAGGAAGCAGATGTGTTGCATTTCAGTGATTTGGTCTTTAAAAAGCAGGCCTCTGTCAGTCTTCGAAGACTATGGTATCGTGCTCGGCGCTGCATACACTGCATGCAAAGCACGAAAGCCTGGGTTGGATTATTATGGAGGATAGGCTGTTAGCCAAGCAGCAAATCCCCCTCTCCACACCACTGAATCAGTCCAATGGAAAGGCAGAGCCAATATGATTGGATCCAGCTGGCGTCGCAGAGCTGGGCTAAGGACAGGAGCTCACCCTGTCTTGTGGGGCCGACCCGGGTCTCAAACCCTGGCCTGCTGGTTAACAAGCACAGTGTCTTAACCACTTGTGCCACCCACAGCCCACATGAACATTAAATGCAGATCTAAAAAACATGGATCTTTATGGACCATTTGTTTCAAACACAAAACAGGCACACTTTGCCAATTATCAAAGTGCATCTATTTTCCTGATCAATCCAGGACTGCAGTGATGGTTGAGGCATATGAGTCCACTTTGTTAAAACAGATGGATTCATGAAGTATCATAAAGTGTGCTCCTCTTATACTTTGCTTTTATACTTTTCACCATCAGCTCATTTTTTGGTTTGTTTTGCATCATGTATTCAAGTTCTGCTTTTGCTAATCAAGCCGGTTAACATTACCAAGTAACAGCTTCCTTTTCAGATTCAAACCCACACAGTCCCGGTCTCCTATCTTCCCTTTCCTCTGCATTCTGTTTCTCTTGACATCATCTATAATTCCACTGTAAGTAGCCTTGACAGTGTTGTTGGTAGGAGGGTGTGGATTAGGGTGACATGCACATGGAGAGCAGTACCACTACCGGCCCAAATTCAGTATTTTCAATTATTATAATCATGTTATATATCAACTGTTATGCAATTTCATGTAGAATGCAATAAAGCAAACTATGTTGAAATATCTCTAGTCTATCAAAAGTTATAGTCAAAAAACCAGTAATGGTGGATCAATGGTACTTCACCATGCCCATCATCTGGGATGGTGCTCTGCCCACTGCATAGGAGGAGGTCCAAAATAGGGGAGATGTGCTGGCCTAGTGCACCAGGTGACACAAACTGTAGTGATGACACTGACCATGAGCACCTTGCCCTGTCCACGTGGAAAGGGAAAGGCATGTTGAAATATTGTCAACAAATACATAACTTTTTTAATCACTCATTTTGCAGAAAAAAACCCTCCTTCCATACTTTATAGGCTAATGGGACAAGCAGATATTTTGCACATGAAGTCCACCCCCATCGTCTGATCTAGTCTCAAAATGAAGCCCAACCGAGACAGTTTTGAAGGTATGTCATCAACCAAGCCTGAGGCTCTAGAAACTGAGCAACGATCAATGCATCTCCTTGCGAAGGCAGCCATGGCCAAGAATTCAGGTGCCGAAAAGGAAAAAAAAAATAAACCAACCATCCAGAAAACCTCCCAATGGCACAGAGGGATTTGCAAAATATTCAGTTTGCAGTAGAAAGGAGAAAGTTTTTTTAAAGGAGAAAGTTCTCCTTTCTCCTTTAAAAAAACAGACAAAACTAAAAAGTGAGAAGGATCTACTTTAAATGGCGACTCCTTTGCCGGGTCAGGTCATAACCCGGGTCCTTTGATTAAAGTATTTAAATGGCATCATTCACCACACCTTGTGTTTGGGTACCATCAAACCTCCACCTGCCTCCAGTTTCCAGTTTTTCCTTTCTTACCATCCTGGCCTGTTCTTCTCTTTCTAGAACTTCAGACATTTTTCCCAGATGTCCCATGTGCTAAAAGCTAGCTTTTCAAATGGCAAGACTCATGGCTCTTCCTTCCACAAAGCACAGCCCCAGGCGTCTGCTAATGGCATGGTCGGCTCCGTCACTCACACCCAAAAGCAGCACAACGTGCCGGGGGAAAGTGTCCAATTCTGGGGAGATCAGCAGTCTTGCCACTTAAGACAATTAAGCCGTCAGAAATTATTTAGTGAAGCACACTTTGCTCATTCCACCTTGCGCAACCAAGACATGCGCCTTCTCTCTAGCTTTTGGGAGATACAGGCCACATGAAATCAGTTGCGAAAGAAGTCCCGCAATGACAGAGATCTCTGTACATCATACAATATAATTTTATTCAGCTCACACCAAAAAGAAAAAAATAATTCTTTTTCCCAAAAAATTCCAAGAGTGGAAAGTTTGCCAAGACGGTTTAGGACGACTGATGTAACCTGACTTTCTTATTCAATTTGCATCACAACAAAATATCACAACATCCTTACATCACAACACAATCCACCTTGAATACAAAAGAATAACCTTGCAATGAAAAATTCCTTTTCATTTTCTATCGATTGCGCACATAACCAAGACAAGGTGGAAAACATCCATGTTCGTTTACTTTATTGAACAGATTTATTATCTCGCCCTTTCAATATGAAAGTGCTCTCCGGGTGACTCCGACACACACAAAAATCTACACACACACAGAAGAATGGTTAAAACCTGCTGAAAAACAGGCTTCCAGATGCATCCACAGTACATCAGCAAAAGCAACAAAGAGCTTTGTGATGCCACCATGACCAGCTGTTTTATTCTGGCGCATGCTTTTGTGGACTAGAGATGAGGTCACTTCATCAAAGTGGCTGAAATAAACTGGTTGGGGACTACTAAGTTAACAAGGCTCTTTGTTGTCTCCAAAGCATAGCCGATTATGCAAGAAAGGGTTAAAGGATTTTGAACGTGGGCCATATGAACACTTTAAAGATCTTCATATAAAGTGGAATGATATCAAAGAGGGCACCAGGTGGGTGTCCTCAGGGAGAGCACTCCACTAATTTCCACAAGGAAAAATGCTTGCTTGCTCAATTGCCAACCCTAGAAGTTGGCAAAAATGATCAAGAACAGTGGCATTTCCAGATGGGACCGAGGGGAGAGCTCAATATTTGGCAGGGCACATCAATGTACCCTTCTTGTCAAGGGCAGCAATATGTTGCTCTCACTACCTGGAATGGCTCTGACACCAATGAGCATGCACAGCATCTTGATTTGTCCTACAAAACACAGCACCTTGTCCCCCGCCTGGAACTCTACTGACCAGAAATACCTAAGAAGGCAGTTCAGCATGCAGGGCAGAGGTTCCCAAAGCTACCATCTTGGATTTCATGAGATCAAGCGATTTGGGCACCTCCAACATGGTTCTAACAAGTTTGCAGATCCAAGATGGTGGGAAGATGAGGTTGCAGAGGCACTGGGACCCCAGAAACTTAGGGGATCACTGAGGTAGGTTATTGGGGAAAGGAAGTTAGCCCGGTATTTCTATCCTCGATAGTACATGTTGTGCAACCTTGAGCTGCACTGAGAGCTGGTGTGGCACATTGGCTAAGAGACTATGCAAACTGAAATTTTCCCAGATCAAATCTGACCTCTGCCATGAACGTATCAGATGGTTTCCAGCAAACCACTCCTTCTCAATCTTCACCATCTTCAACACAGAGATACCTACTAGTTACCTTGTAGGGCTGTTGCAAGGATATCAAGATAATACACGTGAGTCTCTCCGTACACTCAGAAAGCAAATGCAACATATGATTCCTGAGTCAAACCTATATTAACGCTTTATTGCGCCACCTTCTCCACATGTGCAGGGATCCGTCCCTACCACTACACATCACATGTCTTCTCAGAATGTCAACTTAGCACATGCCCAGATATTCTTCAAGAGGCATTCGGTGAAAAGGACACTTCAGCTTAATAAGTTGCTTATGGGTCATTATTAAGAAACATTTAGGCATAGAGAAGCAATGGAAGAATACACGCAATCCATTATGGATTGCGAGAACAGAGCACCAATAATGTATTTTCTGCAATAATTACTATGCCAAACACAAAATTAAATTTTTCCTTTGATTTCTAGTGAACTCAGCAAACTGCAGTGGGGCAGGGAAGAGGGTAACAGAGTCAAGCTTGATGCTACATGGGAAGCGCATGAGTCACGCCTAGCATTTTATTTATTTATTTAGAAGAAAAGCACCCTTGCAGGCAGCAAGGAAGAATAAAGGGGGAAGGGGGGCTACTTAGGCTGGTCTTTTATTGATATTTGCCCATTCAGCTGCCACGCACTGACCCTGTCACAATGGGGAAGTAAGATATAAGGACCGCCACGGCCAGATTTTGTGGTTTGGTGGGCACCAGGCATTTCAGTTATTCTTAAAACTAAAAAGCCCCTATGCGATCTGAGAAGCTACTGCTTTCTTTTATTTGCTTGTGTACAGCGCAAACACACCCAGAGATTGATGGGGTGTGCAAGCGAATTGCCTTCTGCCACACAAAACATCAAGCACACAAGCTCATGTATCTAAGTTGCAAAGGAAGCGACAGATCACCACAAAATATTGCTATTTTAATATTTACATTCTACAATCCTATAAACTACAAAGACAATAAAAATAGTGTATGCAGAAGAGGAACCAGCTGGGAGGGATACAGATTTTCCCACTTGTTGGAAAAAAAGGTTTCCAGTAGCAAGAAGAGAGTTTTGTCCCGATTTGTGGTAAAACAAAGCATACTGGTGTCTCCAGCTCATCTGGCAGGTTAGGACTCAAAGCAACGTTGAAAAGTGAAAACAGTTGAAAAGTGAAACCCAGTCTTTTTTTAACCCATTGGTCTTACCAATGTTGCTTCCAATGCTTTTTTAGCTAGTAAATTGTAAATGCCTATTGTGTATCTTTTATCTTGAAAATTACTATCTTGCAATATTTTATCTTGCAAATTATTGCTGTCATGCAAATATTTTTGCAAATTGACTCTCAATGCCTTCAGAAATAGGAACAGACACAGACCTCTGCTCCGGAATAGATCCAGACCTCTGCTCCCTCTTGCCCTGTCTCTCACATACACACCTCTATACCAAAACAGTTTGAATCACCCTGTCGTATGCAAGTGAACAAGGGGAGGGCAATTTTAGCCTTTAGAACAGCAGAGAGAGTGGTTGAAAGAGTGGAGCAAGTGTTGAATGCATGAGTTCTGGGTATAACTGAAAGGTGTTGAAAAATCGGATAGCTGGGAAACGAAGCATCAGATGCCTGCACCTCTTAGACCCAATCCTAAGACTGTCTACCCAGACGCAAGTCTCATTATAATCAAGGAAAGTGTAGAAATGATTGCAGCCTTATTAAGAGTGAGTACAGATTCAGGTCCCAGGAAGGGAAACATGTAAAGCTGCTATTCTTCAATGACAGCATCCATGCACAGGCTCTTGGCTAACTGTCTTTGCACTTCTGTTGCTTAAATATGTCACTCAACTGTACGTTAACTATACATTAACAAGTTTTAACATAGGAGAAGTTCACCTTTCGGCGCTTTAGCACACACTCGCTTTCATCCAACCCTGGCATCAAAAGTCCCAGCAGGAGTCTCCAGGCAGGAAAGAAAAGCAAGGAGCAGGAGGCCTTTCATCTGAAAATTACACCCTGCTAACCTCTTCTTTGGCTCAACATTCAGGCTGTGAAACCCACACTGCAAATTACACAAATAATGCAACAAGCTGCATGCAGGCGGCAGGCAAATCACAGCCAACTGGCAACCAGGCAGCGCACTCGGGAACTGGAAACTTAATCAGGCGTTTGCCAAGAGTGGCTACTCAGCTGTGGAATGGAAAATGAAGATTATCTGGTAGGACCAACGTGGCTTCCATCCCCAACATCACCAAACTGGAGATCTGAGGGGGAAGACCTCCCCAAAAGTAAGCCAAAGTTCTTCTGTTTTGTCTCACTTTGTCCACCTCCCAGAACCCACCCACCCATGTGCTAGTTGTCCTCAACCGGCAGGTGGCAGCCCACATTTCCAGCACATTTTTGCCCCGATCACAGCCTTGAGCCAGCATATGTACTTCCTTAAACCATAAACCCAGACTAAAGGCCAAGTTCCACAATCTCAGATTTCACCACCAGGATCAGCCCTACCAGTGGCATAGCTAGAGGATAGTAGATGGGTCAAATCTTAGAGGGAGCGCTTTCAGGTGGGGTGGGGACCTCCCTATCTGCTCCCCCTATCTGGAAGGGTTCTAAAGGGGTGAGGCTCCCTCCATGACTTGACTGTTCCACCTCCCTCTAGCTGTGCCACTGGGCCCTGTAAAACACAACACACTAAGAGGAGAGCCTCTGAACATGTGCAGAAAGAAAGGCATTTACTCAGATGCACTGCAAAGCACAGGTAGTGACATTCAATGGACAATCCGCATTTTTAGAAACTCCAGTTGAATTACTGAGGCTAGAAGACGTTAAATCTCATGGGTAGCACATGGGATGAACATTCACCATTACTTGGTTTTCCCTGCATGGCCCTCAATGAGTGGCAGCAATGTTGGATTGGAGATCACATAGCATTCTGACAATGGCTGCAATCCTAGCCCAAAGTTAAGTCTCATACTGGCCTGGGGTGTCATAACAGTGCTGCGACACTCCTGCGCGGGAAGGTCAATGGACAGACATGCGCCAGCTTCCCCCACTACTGTGGGAATGGGAAAATGGGTGAATTGTGCCACAATTGGTTAGGATTGCATCTGAGAGCACTGGAAAGAAGAGAAGGATTCCCATTGCTTGAGCGACAAGTCTCCAAGAATTTTGATCACATTTTAAAAGCAGGATCTGGGGCCAATTATAGTGAGGGTGACCATATGACATAACCAAAAAAGAGGACAAAATGTAGATCATCCAAGAAAATGTAGGACCTGACAAAATAAAAACACTCATGTATATTGCTTTCATGTGGTTAATTTAAACACTATGTTACTTATTATTCCATTTAAAACTTATTACGTATAATTTATTACACATGATTTATTAACAGAAGGCTACATGCTGCCTGCTCACAAGGAAATAGAGAACAATGAAGATTTTGACCAGGACACAAGGCTGAAAAAGAGGACATGTCCTGGAAAAAGAGGACAGATGGTGACCCTGAATGATACCACTGTTGGCCACCACTTTGGAGGACATCCTCCCACAAGTGGCCCCTGAATCTCTTCCTGCTAGCAGTGATCCAAGAAAACCAGAACTGGAGAAAGGAACCCCTGATGGTCTGAATTAAGGAGGACAGGAGATCCCTCCTTGGACCACCTCTTTCTGGGGGTCAAGAGTCCCCACCTCCCAATTCCCCAATGTTTTCTAGGTTGGGGAAAGAAAACTTTAAGGGGAAATTTGGGGAAGGGATGGGAGAAGTGGTGGCGTAGCTACAGAGGGCAAAGCAACAAGTTGTGCAGAAGGGTGACTAGATATCATAAATGCAAAAGAGGAGAAGGCCCCCAAAATGTAGGAAGCTAAAGAGCAATGTTGGACATGACCAAATAAAATACTCAGATATACTGCTTTCATGTAATCAATTTAAGCACCATATTACTTTTTATTAAATTTAAAAACTATTACATATAATTTATTACCAAGAATTAAATAATTTATTCCAAGGTGGCTACATGTTGTTTGTTCACAAGAAAAAGGAGGACAGTTCAGGGTGAGCAGATGTCATAACCACAAAAGATGACACCCAAGCATAACCACCAAAATGTAGGACACCCAAGAGGAACGTAGGACATGGCAAAATAAAAGTGGTATAGAGTGCTTTCATGTGATTATTTTAAACAATACTGTAATTACTTATTATTACATTTTAAACTATTTGATTGAATTACAAGGAAGCTCCATGCTGCCTGCTCACAGGGAAAGGAGGACAAGGAGGATTATTTCCCAGGACACAAGGATGAAAAAGAGGACGTGTCCTGGAAAAGAGGACAGATGAGCATCCTGAATATATTCCATAGAATTTATGAATCCAAGAATGCTCCTTATTGCCTGATCACAAGGAAAAGGAGGACAAGGAAGTTTTTTTTCCAGGACACAAGGATGAAAAAGAGGATATGTCCCAGAGAAAGAGGACAGACGGTCACCCTGTGTGCAAGGAGCTTCATCCCCTCCCTTTTGGAGCCATTTCTGCTGGAGGGGAACAGCTGCTCAGGAGGGGGGGGGGGTTAGATTCCCTGCTCAACTGAGTGCTCAGCCCCCCTCCAGCTACGCCACCAGGACATGATTCCCCCCACCCCAGGGTGGGATAGCCCCTCTGGGTGCTGCATCCCTTACAGAGAAGCCCCTCTTTGCAGGCGCCCGTGCGTAAAGTGTGCGCAAAGAGTGCGTAAAAGTCTGGAGAGAGTGGAGAGGAGCCCGATCCCGACCCTGCCCTGCACTTACATGGCTGCTGGTGCTGGGGGTGCTCGCCCTCCCCGTCCGGTCCCCCTCCTGCCTTTACCGCTGTAGCCAGACAGCCAGGCAGCCGCCCACCGAGGGAGCAGCCAGGCTGGAGCGCGGGGAGGAGCCGGGCGGGCGGAGCGCAGGGTGGAGCGTCTCCCGGGGGAGCCCAGCAGGACCCCTCTCTGCCCCGCGCAGGCTGCCAACCCAACCACACTTTCCTGCGAGGAAGCCCATTGACTACAATGGACTTTCTCCTGAGTAGACCTGCATAGGACTGAACTCTAAGGCTGCAGTCCTAGCCACATTTTCCTGCGAGGAAGCCCATTGACTACAATGGAATTACTCCTGAGTAGACCTGCATAGGACTGAACTCTAAGGCTGCAATCCTAGCCACACTTTACTGGAAGGAAGACCCATTGACTATATTTACTCCTGAGTAGACATGCATAGGATTAGGTTCTCAGGCTGAAACCCCATCCACACTTTCCTGAGAGTAAACCCCACTGACTATAATGGGACTTGCTTCTGCGTAGACATGCGTAATATTGGGCTCTCAAGGCTGTAATTCCAACCATACTTTTCTGGGAGGAAGCCCATTGACTATTATGTGACTTACACATAGTAGACATGCATAGGATTGGGCTCCAAAGCTGCAATTCTATCCACACTTTTCTAGAGGTAAGCCAAGTAACTTACTTCTGAGTAGACAAGCATAGGGTTGGGCTCTGATCTGGCCCTAGTAGAGGTAATACATATTTACTTGACAGTAAATCTCATTAAAAGACGTGCAGAGACTAGAACACTCAAACAAACACACACACACCTGTCCAACTTCAAGAAGCAGTTTTCTCATCCATGCATGTCTTCTCAGAAGTAAGTCCCATTATAATCAATCAGGCTTGCTCCTGTGTAAGCTGCATTGTTTAGCTCTCATAGTAGTGGGTTCCTTTTCATAGGCAGCATACAATTGTTTTTTTTTTTAATTAAGGCTGCAGTCCTAACCATACAATCCTACTATTGAACACAATGGGACTTACTTCTGAGTAGGCATGCTTAGGACCACTGTAAGTCAATTGCGCAGTTATCTCCAAGTTGACTTTTTCAGGGTTTTTTTTTAAATGACTAAAGAATGTTCAAGTGATGCTAAAGTCACTCCCTATGGTTAGCATGGAAAAACTTGCAACCTAAAGCAGAAGCCGAAATGTTTTTACAGGCTGGGGCAGCGAAGCTGAAAGTGACCTTCTAATTAAAACCTTTCTTTATTTCATCCACTGGGAGATGGCAGGTTTTCTGGGGTTAAACTCCAGAGTGTTGCGGTCTGGGTTTTGCGATGCCAGCCCAGCCAGAGTGCCAGGCCTGGAAAGCTGGTACTTTGTAGGGCTTCAGCCCAAGTGAGTTAACAAGGATTTCCCCTGCGAGGGATCAACACACCTCTCTCCTCCTCATGCATCTCTATTTATAGCACATGCCTCCAAGGGCTGCGCTTTGTTGTTCTTGCAGTATTTGCAGCCACAGTTTCCATGTTGCCACTTTCCGCCAATCCACAGGTTTGCCAGGCCAGGGCTGAAGGAAGGCAGCCGCTCTCATTGGGCAGCAGCCCGAGAAGGGGTTGCCTGCATCGGCTCCTTATAATGCTCAGGGTAGGATCTGTGTCTGGGTTTAATTGTGATCGACAGCAGCTGTCCAACTATTGAGTCAGAAGCGCACTGGCGCACAAAGAGGCTCATTGTGATCGTTGGTCCGGAATTCATGGCCCAGCTACAGAGAATTGCCAAGGTCAAGTGCCCAAAGAGAGCCACCCCCTGGGTCACACCTACGTGCTTTTCCTGCACACTGATTGCAGGCCACAGCTAAGAAGACAAGGTGGATGTTCATGTAAAGTTGTAGGAAAGGAAGAAAGTAGCAGTTGAGAACCCAACAACTAGTCTAGTTCCCCAAGTACCAACCTGGAAATCTCAGGAGCAGGACAAGTAGGCAAGGAATGGTTGCTAGTAAAGGAGATATTTGGCATGCTCCTTTATGTGCCAGCATGTCTGGGGTTCACTATGAATCTCTCCAACCTAGGGTTGCCATATGTCCCGAAAAACAGAGATAATCCTGATTTTGGGTGATTGATTATGTTCACATACTGGCAAATAGGACACAGGGTCCTGTCCCGGTTTTGTGGAAAAGAATCATGGCAACCCTGCTCCAACCCTACAAGAACTTTAAAATATATTGTAAAACAGCAGAGTCCCATCACTTATTGCTCCGTTCCTAAATCTTATATCTCCAAACCTCAAGGGTAGCATACAAGAAAACTACATTTTAAAATAATCACATTATTATACACCAGTGGTCTCCAAACCTCAGTCTGGGGGCCAGATATGACCCTCAGCGAGCCTCAATGTGGCCAGCAAGACCCCTTTATTGGGCCCTTGGGCAAGCCTTGTAATCCACTCCAATACATTCTTATATGTAAATTTATTCAAATTTGAAATTAAATTCATTTCTGTCCCCCTACACTGTGTCAGAGAGCTGATGTGGCCCTCCTGCCATAAGGTTTGGAGACCCTGTTATAGACCATGGGTGGACAAGCTGGGCCACTTTAGTAATTGTGGACTGCTAACAATTCTATAGAAAAGGGAACTACAGCAAGTGAAGCTTGTCCTATGTGAGATAAGCTGTGATTCCTCTCCTATACAATTCTTAAAGTTCCATCCCAAAAATGGCCCAGTTTGCCCACCCCTTAAATCCAGGGTGTCCAAACTTTCACTTTTAAGACTCCTGGACCTTTAACAATTGTATAGAGGAGGGAATTTCAGCATGTGCAGATTCTCATCTCACAAATCACAAGCTGTACCTGCTGAATTTCCCTCGTCCACACAATTATTAAAAGCCCAGGAGCCCTGAAGTTGAAAGTTTGAACCCCTGCCTTAAATCCGGGGGTGTCCAAACTTTCAACTTTAGGGCTCCTGGACCTTTAACAAGTGTATGGAAGAGGGAATTTCAGCATTTTCGTCTGTGAGAGGAGAAGCTGCACCTGCTGAAATTCCCTCCTTTACAAAATTAAAGGCCCAAGAGCCTTGAAATTGAAAGTGTGGACACCCTGTTATACTACTGTGCTCATGACAGTAGTCATTCATATACTCCTCTTTTGTGAATATCCCTTTTGAAGCCATCTAGGTTAGTGGCCAACAACTCCTTTTTGTGGCAGTGGATTCCATAGATTTTTTTTATGAAGAAGTTCTTCCTTTTGCCTGTCCCGAATCTCTTGCAAGTCTGTTCCATTATATGACCCTGGGTTCTAGTTTTATAGAGGAGAAACCTTTCCACTCACTTTTTCCACAATAACTTATTTTTCCCCTCCTTAGTCTCCTTTTGTTCTCAACTGAGATCCCCAAATGTGTTTACTTTTCCTTTTACGTTTAGAAATGCCTTTGTAATCTAATTTTAGGACTAGGCATATATGTGCCCCCCAATCCTGCTTTACTAAAGGCAGACCTTTTATCTGGTACCCATCCCTGATAAAATACCGGTAACTGCAGGGTTTCCTTTCTGGAAACGCCTCTTTAAAGTTTTGTTTAGATAAGTTGTTTGATTCTTCAGGGGTCAGCTCCCTAACTAGAGAGACATCCAGTGTTCAAAGAGTTAGGACAGACTAAAGGAAAAAAATTAACAACCATATAGTAGTCTGTGACACTCCTTACCACTTGATGTGGTGTTGGCATTAGCGTAGATTCCTTTAAAAGGAGATTGGACAAATTTCTGGAAGAAAAGTCCATCACAGGTGACAAGTCATGATGGATTTGTGCAACCTCCTGGTTTTAGAGGTAGGCTACCTAGGAATGCCAGACACCAGGATCTCTGGTTATCTTGAGTGCTTTTGGAGAGATCTGTTGGGTGGTCAATGTGAGATATATAAAAGGGGACTAGATGGTGGACCTGATCTAGCAAAGCTCTTCTTATATTCTTATTAGTAAATAAATTAATCTAGATCTGGTTGCACATTGTCTTTCATGCATATGCACATCAACGCATGAAAACTAAGATGCCCTATAGCTGGGTCACATGCCTTTGAAGCAATTGCAAATTGCTGATAGGGTGAATTCTGGGACAACTTGGCATGTTTTCCTAGCGTATCTTTAACCTAAGAACAAACACCTTTAAAGTGGTGTGGAACAAGCAGTTGCACCTTCAGTGATGTGTTTCATAGGAGGAGGGAAGCCTTGAACAATAATCTCTGATAAGCATTGTGTTGCAAACATTTTTGTCTGGGAAGTGGTGGAGAGCATGGCAGTGATTAATATCCCACTGGGAAATAACACTCTTTACTGTGCACTATTAGTGTGCCTTATTAGTGGTCTTCTGTCATAATTGAGCTCCTTTTGTTTTTCCCATTTACATCCCTAAAGAGAAGTCCTATGTGCAAAGTCAATGAAGGGAGAGACTCTGAAATCAGGGTCACTGCAGAAAAACCACATGGCTGAGCAAAGTGGTTCTTTGTGGATTTCTTGTCTTCTTCACCTGGGACCATCTACCAGGATGATAGGCTTGACCAGTCCAGTTGTAGGAATTTGCATGCACCACCTGAAGGAGAATCTACTGTCGGCATGTCTGACCAGGTCAAAGAACAGGGATGAATTGCAGGCATCTGCCACACATCAGGGGAACACAAAGAGGCCCTCTATAGAGGAGCAGAAATCGTGGACATGTTCATCCAGACTTGGTGCTAGATCTTGAGGCACCATACATGGAGCCAAAAAACACACTGGCAGCCAGGTAAGTGGACTGATGTATGTTCTGATCCAATCTGCTAATAACTTTTGAAAGATCTACTTTTCATTGGTTTGATCCCTTTACATGTGTGACCCAGTGGGTCTTGTGACAATGCGTAAGCAGGGAGGCACCAAAGAAAGAAAGGTCTGCTATAGTATTTAATTTAGTTTTCACTCCTTACAATGGGAACTGTAGGCAAGCTATCATTCCTCCCAAAGAGCAGACATTCCTTCTCCGCAGGAGGGAGGACTTTCTCTGCCCACACTCTCTCTACACATGGGGCTGCTGCTGTGTCCTCCAACCCCTTTATCATCCCTATTCCAGCAACGCAAGATGAGTCATTCTTGCTCTTTGTGTACATTCTTTTTTTCCACGCTCAGCAGGCATTTGAAGGGGGAGTGAAAGAGGGATGTAAACATCTCTTAAATGAGGTTCCAAATAGGGCAAGACTTTTCCTTCTTATGAAACACGTCATGATTTCAACATTTCTTGTAACTATTGTATCATCCATGGCATTGCATCACACACCAATCGGGGATCTTTCTCATCTCCGGTAGGCCGTCAGCATGATTTAACTATCAGTGTAAATTCCATGCCATGTGTTTTTACATTCCATATGGTGCTGCAATGCATCTGAAGCAAATTAGAAGCTACTGGAAACAGGGATGGGACTCACAAATGGGGCCACGATCTGCTATTATTTTCCCCATCAAGCCCATAAAGCTAGGGCCTCACAGAGAGGCTTAGGAAGGGAATGTACAATGGCAACATATATCAGCCACCTTTTGCCCAGCCACCTATAACTTTAACATAGTGTTGGCAGTGCATCACTGCCACATTTACCGTCGTATTTACTAGAATCTAATGCACCATCGAATCTAACGTGCACCCCATACTTATAATCAAAATACCACATTTACTTGAATCTAATTAACAATCGAATCAAACATGCACCCTGATTTTGGAGACTAAGGGCACAATCCAGAGTAACTACGGGGAGTCCTTGCTCCGGTGTAAGAACAATTTGCTGTGGATTGCAGTTGGAATTTCCCATAGGTTTTCATTAGATGGTGCAGTAACTACAGGTACACGTAATGTCTCTTATGTGCTCCCGTAGTTACTCTGGACTGTAGGGTAAATTTGGTTGGAAAAGGTGAGCACTAGATTTGAGTAAATACAGTATCACTTGTCTATTATCTAGTTAATTTCTTGGCCTAAGAAAATGTGGATCATGTCCAGTGAGAAAAGTGAGATAGACAGGTGAAAATCCTCTTTCATTGGCAAAGATCTTGGGCTGGATGAGGTCTGGAGGTCTTGAATCTGTCCAAGATGCAATCCCTCGCAATGCATAGCCCAGTTGCAGAGTCCACCAATGGTCCCTCCAGTCTGAGTCTTCTTATCCCTAACAGCAGCAAATACCAGACTGGGAAGAAGTGCTGGGAAACAGGTCCATTCCAGCAAGTCAGAGGTTCAGGAGGTTGCCTGTGCTGTGTGTCTTGGCTAAAAGCCCTGGCAAGGTCACTCCTTCAGGAATGTCTCATCTTCTTTGAACTCTGCTATAAGCACTTGGCAATCATGATGTTGGGGATGCAGCTGTTCCTCAAGGCAGGAGAGCTGCAGGAGAACAGGGACATCCTGTAGATGTTCCATCAATAAAGAGGCCTTGCCAAAAGGGACTGTGGCATGCTTATTCTCCTGTGTCTAAGTCCTCATCATACAAAGAATCCATTTCTGAGAGAATGAGACTGTGTACAGATGTCCCCCACTTTCTGATGGTTCGTTTTCTGATGGTTCTGCTCTTTCAGCACCTTTCAATTATACCCAGAACTCATTCATTCAACACATATTCCACTCTTTCAACTGCTCTCTGCTGGTCTAAAGGCTAAAATTGTATTCCATGATGTTGATTTGCATCTGACATACACTGCAATCCTAAAGACACTTTCCTGGGAGTAAGACCCATTGAACACAACTTGAGTCGACATGATTAGGATAGTGCTCATACTGATCAAACTTTTTGGCATTTCCTTATGACTTTCTTCAGTAAATAACCATCCTTCAGATATATAAGATATTCATTGCCCACTGGTGCCTTTGTTCATTTTACTGTAATTTGTGGTATATTTTGGCCATGTATTGATAGATGTGTTATTTAGGCTTTTGCAAGTGATATTTATGTCTTTTTTGGTGACCATTTTGCAGTTGCAAGCTGAAAAAGACTGGATTCCACTTTTCAACTGTTTTCACTTTTGGACAGTGCTCTGGACCCTAACCATCCAATAAATGGGGGATGCCTGTATTTCCCTGAGCTTCCCACTTGCTGGTTTCTCTCCTTAGCTTTGTGGTTCTGTCTGAAGTTCTCTATTATATAAATGGCAGAAGCAGCTGGACCCACCAGCGAAGGCTGAGCCAACCATTTCACCCCCACATATTCACAAATGCAGCCTTTTGTTCAGTAGGAGGGTGCACCTGTCATGTGCAGAAGATTATATACTCTGCAATGGAGCTTAAATTGAGCTATCACAGTATTTGGGCATGTTTGTGCACATGGTGTTTGACATGCACATATATGTCTGAGTGCATGGTTTTGGTGCAGTCATGTGTTTCTGAAAAACTGCAAACCTGTGTCTTGCAGAACGGGGAGGCTGATGGGGAGACCCAAAGCCAAGCCTGCCTTGGCTCACATCACCTGGATCAACTCAGAGGAAAGCTGGGAAAAACTCCTGGCCTGTGGAACATCTTGTACATAAGGCCAGGCTGCCTCCAGGAAACAAAACGTAACACATTTGGTGTCCAGCAGATTTTGTGAGGATAAATGGTGGAGAAGAACTTTAAATATGGCCTTTTGGGGGTGGGGCTGGAGAGTCCTTGCAAACGGGAAAGGCCTCCTGCAGAAGCCATTGATGAGTATTTGTGTGAGCAATTCCGCCTCTGCATGGCTTTTAACCATGCCAAAAAATTGTGTTTCAATGGTTAAACTATGCTGGAAACACTGCGGGGGAACTTCCCACATAAAAACCTCATTCGCATAAAAGGTGGTCCATGCAGCTGCTCAGAAGCAGTTGTGACTGAAAGTTATCTTCAGCCTGTGCAGAAGTTCAGTGCTTCATGAAGGCCAAGTTCTGCATTTATTCTGATTTTTAATCAGTGCAAGCTCGGTGTTGCAAACTCAGATTTCCAAACTAATGGGAAGTAATGACAGTGCATTATTACCCAGGTTAGTTCCCACTTTTGGTGTGCAGATTTCCCTGACTCTTTCCTCCGTTTACAAATGATAAAACAAGCCATTCTTATCATCCAAGCCAAGCCAGCTTATCATCCACTGACTCTTACAATAGGCGCAATCCAGAGTAACTACGGGGAGTCCTTGCTCCAGTGTAAGAACAATTTGCTCTGGATTCCAATATGAATTTCCCATAGGTTTTCATTAGGTGGTGCAGTAACTATGGGTACATGTAATGTGTCTTACATGCTCCCATAGTTACTCTGGATTGTAGGGCTAATCACACTTTTTTCTTACATCTCTCCATCCTGATCCCCCCAACCTGACGATTCATATGGAACCTTTTTTATGGAACCTATACCTGCACTAACAGCCAGGGCTCTCTAAAAATGTAACATGCAATTACAACCAGCATGTGCTTGCAAACACAATCCTCATAGGGATATGCTCATCAGGGAGCAAGGATTGGTGCAGAAATTGGGCATTATAAGATAAGGGAAGGACAAATTTGGCCCACCAGGAAGACTTGGATCAGCCTTGACTCCCAGCAGTTCCTTGCTCCAGCACCTAAAGTGAGCCAAGGGGCTGCAAAATCAGACATACCCTAAAATCCTAATCATGTCTACTCAAAAGTAAGCCCCATTGTGTTCAATGGATCTTACTCCTAGGAAAGTGTCTTTAGGATTGCAGCCTTAACTGATTTTGAGGAGAGCGCAGCAGCCCACTCCCTGACACTCCTTTTATTGCAAAGATTAATACTCCTTTTCATACATAAAATTATGTGAAGGGCAGGCATTTAAGAAGAAACACATCTTCACATCTAGTTGGCCCCTATATGTCAAATTACAGTTTTCTGCTATGCTATGGTCCCAGGCTTGAGATGTTATGATCTGAACACATGCTATAATTAACACATAGGGGTAGGGTTGCCATAATTCTCTTCCACAAAATCAGGACAGGACCCTCTTTGATCAGGGTGACCAGATGCCAAACCCAAAATTCCTGAACCCCAAGGCCAAAATTCCTACCCGCTGAAAAAAATTGCCAAAAATATATTTTTTGTTGTTTTTGTTTTTTGGTTTTTTGACCATAACTTTTGATCGGAAGGAGATATCTCAAAACTGATTTTTGCATTGGATTCAGCTCTTCAACTCGAATCCAACAACATATGGCATGATGGGGTGCTGTGCACTATCAACAAGTTTCAAAATGAAGCCAAAATGTAGGACAATGGTGCCAAAATGTAGGACACCTGGACAGGAGGCTAAAAATCCGGACAAATCCAGGTTTTTCCGGTCATCTGGTCACCCTGTTACTATGATCCCATTTGCCAGTATGTGAATACATTCTCCAAAAATTGGGATTGTTCCTATTTTTTGGGATATATGGCAACCCTATGTAAAGGCAGCTCACTCCAACATGTATAAGAGAGAGTTGGATAAATTGGATTTGCTCATCTCAGAAAAGTATCATTGTAGCTATTGCCACCTGCTGTTTTCCAATGGTATTATTCAGGGTGGTGTGGGTTTTTTGAAATAGTAAAGGCTGAGTAAATGGTTTTGCAGGGCTGATTTTCTGCAAATTTTTTTCCTCCTAGAATGTTGTAGCTGTCAGCCAGGGGGTGCCCAAATCCCAGCCCTGGGGGCAAATCCAGCCCGTGGCAAGATCCCTCCATCTGGCCTGCGGGCAAACCTTGTATTCCTCTGTATCTGTCTCTATTATGGACCTCTCCAACAAAAACAGGAAGATCTGTGTTAACAGATATTTCTCCGACGCAGGTAACTCAGATCTGTCCAAGCAAGTTGCTGTAACAGGTATTTTCAATCAGAGAGCTGCAAACAGTGTGCAGCTGTGTTGCAAAAGTTTGGGGGAGGCTAAGTTGGGCCATTGGGGGATTCAAGCTCCCCACTGACAATACAAAATGCCTTGACATTTGTCAAAAAATGGGAGTGTACCTTGACAGTTTTAGCGCTGGTCAGGAAAGGGTCATGAGATGGAAAGGGTTGAAAACCACTGCATTACAATAATATAATAATTGGAAAGGAATACAGAGAAACCTCAGTTTAGCCGAGTAATAGGAACGAAGGCACGGATGCCTGCTAATGCTAAGCTGGTGCCTCTGGAATCCACAAATTTGCTTTAGGCACATGTGTTACACTCACCACCGGTACAGGGCTAGCAATATGAGCTAAGGATTAGGCTCTGAAATACCTGCATCACATTTTGTAAGAAAGCCATAGGATTCTGCACCAACTTTAGAAGGACAATTCCATCTTTTTCCAAGACTTTTGTCTCCATAGGGTGCAATCCTAAGGAGTCCCGGCATAACAAGGAGTCCCGGCACCTCCCAGTCTGTAGGGAGGCAAGTGCATGTCTGTGAATTGGCCTAACCCTCCCCAAGGAGTGGTGCAGAAGTTTCTTATGGCGCTTTTGTGACACCCTAGGTCAGCACAGGACTTGTGCCCAGGTTTAGGCTGGCATAACTGGAGGTTAGGATTGCAGCCTTATTAAGAAACATCCTTCCATGCTATGCATCAAAACTAGTATGTGACATTTCTCCCTTATCATGGGATATTTCAGGGTCTCAATCTTGGCAACAATGGCTTTAAAGTGCAATCTATTCTCACTTTAGGACAGCTGTAAATGCAATAAACAATTCAGACAGACTGTCTTCCCCAGCAGACAAGAAGACAATATCCAGAGCACCAGAGGTGGGAGAAGGGGCAGGAAGAACAGACTGATAAAATTCTGGTAGCGGATGGGGGTGTGGATGACAGACAAGAATGAGGAGCCCCACCTCAATGATTGCAGAGGTGGCTCTTGAAAAGGGTATGATTCAGCTAGCTGTTAGAGTAGCACAACTCTAGAGCCTGGGGGTACAAAGTAACAGTGGAGAGACTGTGCTATCAAAACTGCAAGTACTGCACCCTAGTTGGAATCTTACTCCTTGCTGTCAACTCACTAGCTGGCCTGGGGCAAGCCATTCTCTCTTAATACTCCTCCAGCCTATTCAAATCTGGGAAATTAATGGCCTGCCTTGCAGGATTGGTGGGTTAGCATAAGATGATGCTCTTTGACCCTATGCACAAGTTGTGCACAAGCCCTACAATCCAGAGTAACTACAGGAGCACGTAAGAGACATTGCATGTACCTGTATTACTGCACCACCTAGTGAAAACCAATGGGAAATTCATGTTGCAATCCAGAGCAAATTGGAGCAAGGTCTCTCCATAGTTACTCTGGATTGTGCCCTAAATCACACACAGAAAATTATTCTAATTCTTTTTCTTATAATAAGATTATAATTATTTTTTTATTTAAGCCCTGAGCTGGTGGCCAACAGAATTGGTTTTCTTCTCAGCCAGTTCACTGCTGTATTATTATAATAATTATTTATGATTATGAGCACAATCCTAACCATGTCTATTCAAAAATACGTCCATCGTGCTCAATGGGTCTAACTCCCTGGAAAGTGTCGTTAGGATTGCAGTCTATATTATATATAATCAGATTTTATCATAATTATACAGTAATTATGATAAGAATATTATAATTAGAATAAGAATTCTAATTATTCTTCTTATTCTAAGGCCCTATTGGCTGCTTGCCATAGTATCTTCAGGCAGAACTCCATCCATAAGATTTTCACTGCAAGAAGAGCCTTTCCACTCTGCCTACCACCATTATATGGGTCACGTCATGTGCTTGCAACCCAAAAGTGACAGTGATGTCAAGTCCCTGCATCCCACATCACCATCAACTATTTCCAGGTGCAGAACTCTGCACCTGTAGCACAGATGATGGAGCCGTGAAGGTAGGTTTGGGGACGACTGTCCTTCTCCATGGGTTCTCTGTACATCTATGCAGCTCTCTGGTGGTACCTGATGGCCCACTTGCTAGCAGTGTCACCACTTATCTTTTGTCTTGCCTTGTTTCTCATGCTTCTAGCTGAAAGAGGAAGGGTTAGCCCATCCATGAAGTGGTGGTCTCAACCGAGGTGGTCACCTTAAATGGCAATGGAAAAGGTAGATGACCACCTCGGTGGTCTCAACCGAGGTGGTCACCTTAAAAGACAGGATGGAAAAGGTAGATGAACAGAAACAGGACTGTGGAGGAAAGCTGATCCTCCACAGTGGCACAGCTGGAGTACTTCTTGGTAGAGAGGGTGGCATAGGAACCCCGGAAACAGTCATGTTGGAAATTGGCCATCACTTGTTTAGTGCACCCAACCATAGAGAATCCTGGAAGATAGTACAATATTTTGAATGATGACTGAAACATAGTGGAAACAGAGAGAACACAACAAGCGCCCATCCCCAGTGCTAGCAACAAGCTGTTTGCCAAGAAGCAACTTTGTAACAAACTGCACCCCGAGAACCAGGGGGAACCCCTCTCATTACCCATTTCCTTTGCACCAAATAAATGCCTAGTCCCCAGAATAAGCAACTCACAATATCATTATAGATGTAGGTTTCTGCTATTTTGTGGTGAGTTATGATCAGTGATGGGATTCAAAGAAATTAACAACTGGTTCTATGCCCATCTGGCAGCCACTTTTAAATGGCTATTTTTAAATAGCCACCACGGGTTATGATGGCCCATGGCCACCATACAATGTACATTCCTATAGGCAAAATCCATAGCAGTTACGGGTCCGCGCAGTTACGTCACCCTGTAGTGTTATCTTATGGAAAGTCATCTTAACTGCTCCAGAGCAAAGGGCTGAATTTCACTTTAGGATATAGGCCAGTTTCTGTATGCTAGTTTGGAGGGATGTGAAGTATAGGAATCCCCCACTTACTGACGGTTCATTGTTGATGGTTTCACTCTTTCAGCACTTTTCAGTTATACCCAAGACTCATTCATTCAACACATGCTTCACTCTTTCAAGCTCTCTTTGGTGGTCCAAAGGCTAAAATTGTCTTCACTTATGTTGATTTGCATGTGATGTGCTGATCATACTGCTTTTGGCATTTCCTGATGACTTTTTTGATAAATAACCGTCATTCAAATACATAAGAGATTCATTGCCCACATATGACTTTGTTCATTTTATTGTAATTTGTTACGCATTTTGGCTGTGTATCTATATCTGTATATATATAAGAGAAAAGTCACTCACTGACTGACTCACTGACTCACTGACTTACTCACTCACCACTGCCCTGCCAAAACTGCTGGGCCTAGAAGCGTGAAATTTGGGGTGGGTGTTCCTTCCGTGACTGAGGGGTACACTAAGAACCAGTTTTCAGAAATTCCAACCGGAAGGGGGTGAAAAGGGGCGCAACACGTTTTCCTCCCTATACTTTGCATTGAGAATTGCTGACTCAGCAACATTCCTCCCCAACTGCTGGGCCTGAAGCATGGAATTCTGGGAGTTCCTTCTGTCACCTGAACACCCACCAAGAACCATCTGGAGAAATTAACCCTTCAGGGGCTGAAAAGGGGGCAACGTGTTTCTGTCCTATACTTTACATGGGAGACTGAACAACATCCAGCCTATTTGGTGCCCAGTGCCTGGTGCACTGGGAGATGTTGTTCGGAGGAAGAGGTTGCACTGGTGAGAAAGTTGAGCATGGGGGGAAGATGCACATGAGGGAAAGTTGAGCATGAGAGGAAGTTGCGCATGGGGGGAAGTTGCACATGAAGGGTTGATGCACATGGGGGGAGGTTGCACATGAGGAGAAGTTGCACATGGGGGTTGATGCACATGGGGGGAGTTGCGCATGGGGGGTTGATGCGCATGGGGGGATTGATGCGCATGGGGGGTTGATGTGCATGGGGGAAGTTGCACATGGGGAAGTTGAGCATGGGGGTTGATGCATATGAGGGGAATGGCATAAGGGGGAATTTTACTCCCGCAAAGCGGGTACGCTTTTTGCTAGTATATATATAAGAAAAAACTCACTGACTGACTCACTGACTCACTCATCAACGCCCTGCCAAAACCGCTGGGTCTAGAAGTGTGAAATTTGGGGTGGGTGTTCCTTCTGTGAGGGAGGGGTGCACTAAGAACCGGTTTTTGGAAATTCCAACCAGAAGGGGGAGAAAAGTGGCACAACATGTTTTCCTCCCTATACATTGCATTGGAGAATTGATGACTCATCAACATTCCACCCCAACTGCTGGGCCTAGAAGCAGGGAATTATGGGAGGGATCCTTCTGTCACCTGAACACCCACCAAGAACCCAGGTGGAGAAATTTAACCCTTCAGGGGCTGAAAAGGTGTTTTTGTCCTATACTTTTGTCCTATACTTTCTGTCCTATACAACGTGTTTTTGTCCTATACTTAACATGGAAGACTGACCAACCTCCAGCCAATTTGGTGCTCGGTGCCTGGTGCACTGGGGGGACGTTGTTCAGAGGAAAAGGTTGCACTGGGGAGGATGCTGCACATGGGGGGAGGTTGCGCATCGGGGAAGTTGCGCATGGAGGAAAGTTGCGCATGGGGGTTGATGTGCATGGGGGAAGTTGCGCATGGGGGGAATTTGCATGTGGGAGAATGGGGGGAAGTTGCGCATGGGGAAAACTTGCGCATTGGGTTTGATGCGCATGTGGGAAGTTGTGCATGGGGAAAAGTTGTGCATGGGGATTGTTGCGCATGGGGATTGTTGCGCATGGGGAAGTTGCGCATGGGGGATGATATGCATGGGGATGATATGCATGGGGGACTGATGCAGATGGGTGATGTTGCATATGGGGAGTTGAGGCACATGGGGGATGATGCATATGGGGGAAGGTGCGCATGTTGGAAGTTGTGTATGGAGGACTGATGTGCATAGGGGGATGATGTGCATGGGGAAAAGTTGTGCATGGAGGATGATGCGCATGGTGGAAAGTTGCGCATGGTGGAAAGTTGCGCATGGGGAGAAATTGCACATGGGGAAATTGCGCATGGGGTGTTGATGCACCGTGGGGGGATTGCGTATGGGGAAATGTTATTCCCGCAACACGGGTATGCTTTTTGCTAGTTAATAAATATGTATTATCTAGACTTTTTTCAAGTGATATTAATATATATATTTTAGTGCCCATTTTGTTTTTGCAAGCCTGGGTTCCACTCAACAGTTTTGGATGATGCTCCAGTCCCTAACCGGTCCAATAAGTGGGAGACATCTGTACATTTCCACGTCTCTTGTGCACAGCCGAGCTGCACAGAGTTAAGTTTTGGGAGGAATTTGTTATTTGCTGAGGCACTTCCTCTTGGCTAACAATAATAAAAAGCCCACAAGGAGGGATACACGTGGGATCCAGGCGCAGGGAGATAGAGGCCGGGTGACCCAGTCCAGGTTGAGAGGAAACCTCCTGCATTATCTGCCGCTCCCATTTGGTCTCCTTGGCAGCCTCTCAATTTGCAGCGCTGCAGAAATCAAGATGTGTTTCCTTCCAAACCAGGCTTGCTTTCCCCAAGGTCTGCTTCTGCCATGACAGCCATGACAACCCCCTGCTACCCTCCCCACACAGACATAATACAAGGCAGGATGGCCAGATGGACACATGTTCACATGCATCTGCTTGCACAGAGAGACTATCACTGCTGATGACTCTCTCTTTGCAAACTGACAGCACATAGGGCTGCAAAGCGCTCGGTTCAAGGCCCAGTTGCACCACGCGCTCCTGAAGAACACGTCAACCTACCATATGTCCCAACATTTGGCATGCTTCTTTTAAGCTAAGCAAACAATAGGCAGAAAAATAGGCATGCTTGCTTACGCTAAGCAAACAAGAGCTCTCATAGTTCAATTCAGAAACAATATATAGGACCAACCTGATTTTTTAGACATGGATTTGACTCCACACATATGGCCACTGCAAATCTCAGTTTAAAAAACTGCTTTTCTACTGTTGTAGAGAGGCAGTCATGCAATCTATCATTCCATTTTTCAGTCCCGCAATCAAATCCTTGCAGATTTGAGGCACTACCTTCTTCAATTAGGCTCAGTAGAAGAGCAAGAAACCTGGAAGTCGGTCTTTAAACATATTTTCCATTGTTTTCTTTATACACAGATTTTTTTTAGTCTATGGGAGGTTCTGGAACAGAAACCTAGTGGATAACGAGGGACACCTGTATTTAGAAGTAAGACCCTCAGGTCAATCAGGCTTACTCTCAAGTGTGTTTAGCATTGTGGCCTCAGTTTGGCAGCTACTCATGTAATGGGGGGTTTAATTCTTGTGCAAAATACAGAAAATGGAGGGGTGCACAGATTCTGAACTTATTATATTCTCAGGGTAGCAAGCTGTAGCTAAAATCAAAAGAAAGCAGCAAAGGGCGCAATCCAGAGTAACTATGGGGAGTCCTAGCTCCGGAGTAAGAACAATTTGCTCTGGATTGCAATATGAATCCCCCATAGGTTTTCACTAGGTGGTGCAGTCACTAGGAATGCACGTAATGTCTCTTACGTGCTCCCGTGGTTACTCTGGATTGTAGCCAAAACCAGCCTGCAACAGGTGGGTGCTGTGATGTCCCTAATTCAGTGGGTGCTGTGATGTCCCACTGAATCATTCTTAACTATTCAGCTTATTAGCAGTCAACATTTCATTACTATCCGAAGTGCATATTTTCCCAGGGACTTCTTTTTTCCATGCACAGTTCATCCAACTTCCCATAGACTACATAGTTGGTAGCTTCCCATGAATAAAAAATCAGTATATATTGCCAACCTGTACAGATAAGGAAAAGATATACATCCTGTTCCTCTCGGATAGTTATGGATGGAGGAAATACTCCATAATGGGCAGTGGTCCTTTGCAGTTTGCAAACACTACCACAGGTACTACTGCTGGAAGACAGGCACATTGTCTGAACCAGCTGAGCCACTATAGCCCTATAGTAGGTAGTATAGATTGCACACAGTACAGTACGTAATTCAGATTCAAACCAGCATGTTTACAATAGACAAGGCTGCAAATTAAGCAAATGTGGCCAATAACAAAAATGCCCCTCTGACTTTAGCGGAGAGGTTGCTTTCAGAAACATGTTGTCATTCATCTGACTCATTAAGCTCAATATTAAATTTAGGATTGGTTTGGAGCCTGTATTTGACTGTCATCTTGATCTTCACATGCCCTGATGCCCACCTTCTCCTACATTCTAGACGCCCCCTTTTTCAGTGAGATTGCATGACTTACCCTGCAATCCAGAGTAACTACGGGAGCATGTAAGAGACATGTACAGCACCACCTAATGAAAACCTATGGGAAATTCATATTGCAATCCAGAGTAAATTGTTCTTACACCGGAGCAAGGACTCCCCGTAGTTATTCTGGATTGTGCCCATATGTGAAGAATAACCCGAGAAAGGGGGCAATGTGCTCCCATAGCCCTGGCCATGCACTCACCAATCCCAGGGGTTCAGTCCAGAGGCTGAAAATCCAGATTAATCCAGATTCAGTCAGACCTTGTCTTGTCTGCCCAGCTGTGGCTCGTTGCTGAGCGGGGTGTGTTCACTGAGAAGAATTCCCTTCTCCTGATTATCTGGGCAGGCTCAAAGAGTTTCCTGATACTCTCTAGATACTCATGACCTGCCTCTCTCTCTCTTTCTCTCACTTGATGCTCCACCTCCCACTGAGGAGCCACAAGCTTCACCATGTTCGAATCAGAGAGAGGGCTGTTTCCTGTCAGGATGGCGCATAGGATGACACACGTATCAAAAAGAAAACAAAAACAAGAGCCCGGTTTTGCCCTGGTCTCTCCTTCTCCTTGTAACACTGTGGTGCAGCCTGTCCAGAAAAGCACATGAGACACTGTAACACATGCCAAAAACACACCTCTGACAGTCCCGTTTATTCAGTATACATGTGCCCAGTTTGCTCTGGGGTCAGAACAAACTAGTCACTGGGCCTGCACATGTCTTGTTTGCTCCTACACCAGTAGGACTCACCTGGCAGGAGGTAGCCGTGGTCCGGCTTCTGGTCCTGACATGCCCGGCCACTAAGGCGCTGCGGTCTGGCACTGGGCTATGGACCGGGGTTGAAGAACTTTGGCATAAGGTGCTTCTGTAGGCCAAAAGGGGGGAATTAGGTTCAGTAAGCCAGGGTCCGCTTAAGGTTTTAGGGGGGGAGACTTTGGGTGCAATCCAGAGTAACTATGGGGAATCTTTCCTCCAATGTAAGAACAATTTACTCTGGATTACAATATGAATTTCCCATAGGTTTTCACTAGGTTGTGCTGTAACTACGTCGACGTAAATATCTCTTACATACTCCCATAGTTACTCTGGATTGTAGGGCATGGCCAACTTAGCTACTACCACTATCCAAGCACATGTGCACAGAGCAGGAGCAAGCTGTTCTGAGGGCTCTGGTTCCTTGGCTGCTGCCAGACGATGCTAGCATTGGCTGCTGCCAGACGATGCCCTGGAACAGGGCCAAAGCAGCAGTGACATTGGCATCCATGACGGCTCCATCTTCCCACCTTTTCTCTCCTAGCCAAGCTCCGTTCTGGTGCTGGAGTCGATGTGGGGGGGAAAACTCCCTAAAATGTGGGATGCCAACATGTCAACCCTATGATGGACCTCCTCCCATGAACTGGGCAGAGTGGAACAACACCTCATAAAGTGGGCATGGTGACGTACCATTACCTCATGCTAGGGTTGCCATAATTCTCTTACACAAAACTGGGACAGGACAGCATGGGAACACAAACCACCACCCCCCCCAACCAGGACAGTCTTGGTTTTCCAGAACATATGGCAACCCTACCCGACACCCACTAGGTTTTTTTAGTTTATAATATTTGACAGAATAGAGATATTTCTGGACAGTGTATTTCTCACATAAAGAACTTAATTTGTTCTAGAGGCATGCTCTTTAAGTGAAACACTCTTTAAGTGAAGCAGATTTTCCCATTGGAAATAATGGAAACTCAGACGATTGGTTCCACAACCCCCAAAATATTCATATAAAAATATTAACTGGATGTTAAAATGATGACAAAATACTGGAATTGAATTCAAAACATGCATTCAATGTGCATGATGCTATGAAGTCTACTTAGGCTGCAATCCTAAAGACACTTTCCTGAGAGTAAGCCCCATTTAACATAATGGGCCTTACTTCTGAATAGACTTGGTTAGGAGGCTGCAATCACTTTCCTGGGAGTAAGACCTATTTAACACAATGGGGCTTACTTCTGAGTAGACATGGTTAGGAGGCTGCAATCAAAGACACCTTCCTGAGAGGCTTACCTGGGCTGCTGCTGGAAGTTCAAGGTGGCCCCTGGGGGCAGTTAGGGGCAGCTGCCTCTGGCACCCCCAGGCAATTGCCCCCAAGTTGGGGGCAGTTAGAGGCAGCAATGCTGGCTGGCAGCCCTTTTAAAGAGCCTCTGCGCAGAGCATAAGGGCTGCATAGCATGCGTGTCCATAGCGCACTTGCTTGTTAAGTGAGGCAGAATGTTATGTGAAGCAAGATTTCTTAGAAATTTATACTTGCTATGTGAAACATTTGTTATGTGAGGAGCTTGTTATGAGAGGTTCCACTGTAGTTTGTTGTATTGCATTCTGCATGAAATTACATATCATTGATGGTACAGGTATCTCCCGCTTTCCAACAGTTCATTTTCTGACAATCCACTCTTTCAACACCTTTCAATTATACCCAGAACTCATTAATTCAATGCATGTTCCACTCATTCAACCTCTCTCTGCTGTTCTAAAGGCCAAAATTGCCCTCCTTCATGTTGGAGCTTCTGGTCTAATCCCATTTGAGTTTTTTAATTAGATCGATCTCTAACCTGGCCACTCTTCTGCACACTCTTTTAATTCTGGTTTTAATTCTTTAACATAGATTTTTTAAATGTTTTAAGATGTCTGTTTTTTAATTGTTTTAATTATGATATTGGATTTTAATTAATTTTAATGTAGGCCAGGGTTCGAGCCCCGGGTTGGCCCCACAAGCCAGGGTGAACTCCTGTCCTTAGACCAGCTCTGCGACGCCAGTCTGGATCCAGTCATATTGGCTCCAATCGTATTGGACTAATTCAGTGGCGTGGAGGGGGGGGGATTTGCTGCTTGGGTAACAGTCTATCCTCCATAATAATACAACCCAGGCATTCATGCTTCGCATGCAGCGTGTGCAGCGCCAAGCACGATACCATAGATTTTATTGTTACTGTTTTTAGCAACAATAATGTTGTTAGCCGCCTTGGGTCCCCCGGGAAAAAAGCGGGGTACAAATAAAGTATTATTATTATTATTATTATTATTATTATTATTATTATTATTATTATTATTACTATCAGAAATGGGAGAACAAAGAACAAGGACCAAGGGGCATTTGCAATTTGTTAGCTAAAAAAGCACTAGACTTAAAAAGATTGGATTCCACTTTTCAATGGTTTTCAGTTTTCGATGGTGCTCCAATCCCTAACTTATTCAATACATGGAGGATGCCTGTATTACTCAAAAATATTAAGATTTACAAAATTTTGATGAGTAGTTGTGTGCAGTTCCCCCTCAGTCGGTGTCACCCAATGGAATCTGCACACCTCCTCCAAGCAACATCACTGACTCATGGTTTCATAATGACACTAACCCTACAATCCAGAGTAACTACGGGAGTACGTAAGAGACATTACGTGCACCCGTAGTTACTGCACCACCTAATGAAAACCTATGGGAAATTCATATTGCGATCCTGAGCAAATTGTTCTTACACCGGAGCAAGAACTCCCTGTAGTTACTCTGGATTGTGCCCTAACTTGCAATTGGTTGAGGAGACACTAAAGAAAGTACTTCTAACATCATCAACAATTAACTTGTGCTGGCCCAATCAGTGTATAGGATTGCATTGTTACTGTCACATCAAGTGACAACAAGCTGGCATGAGTTTCATGCATGAGAGCAAGGTAACAGATCTAAGTCAAACCTCCATATTCAGTGGCAGTATACCTCTGAGTACTTGATCCTAGGAACAAAAGAACAGAGGAATGTAGCTTTTATGCCTACTTGAATGCTGCTAGTAGCAGCTGCATATCACCGGCAGAAGCAGATTGCTAACCTCTCACTCTGAGCCAACAGAGTAATTGTTACATCCCTGTTCTGAAAACACTGAAGAGCAGTTCCATTAATCTGCTTGTTGGCTGCACTATAGGACTCATTAAACTGATCAGAAATACTACAGAAAAGGTCAGCAATATATATATTTTTTCCAGGACAAGCATCTTTTGTGCTGTAGGATAAATTGTAGTTTGTCGGATACCTGACTGCAACAGCACAGCACCATTATTGCTCATGGGCTTCCTGCTTATGTTTTGCCGACCTCTTCTAGAGTCCCAACAGGGTTTCTTCTTCCATCCATCCATTTGAGAAAGAGCCGGCTTTAACAGGAAAAGCCTTGTTCCATCTCCCCTCTGAGCTTTCCACATACAGAAAAACCAAGGTGTGACCTTAAGGGTAGCAGGAAGCCTCTTCCAGTTCCCAAAACAATAGAACATTTCCGTGCCAAGTCCACAGAAATAGCAATGACAGCTGGGCCTGGCTAGAAACAGCGACGGAGATGGGAAAATCTCCAGCAACAACGCACAATGATTGTGAAGAGAAATGCTTGTGTAGTGTTTGGGGCATGCGCAAGATGCCCTTCTTCCTGGCATACTGGCTGGAGAGCCTTTGGGATAAACTCATCATCCCATCAGTGAAGGAAACGGTTAAGGATTCGATAAGTGATTCATGGTACCTTTGGAAATTTTGTGCAGATAACCTCAGCTGCAAAGATATAGTTTTCCCTTCCTGTTTATCCTGTGATCTGTTTTATCCTTGCCCACCTGGGATCTGCCCACAGAAGAAGGTACTTAATTCTTCTTGGCCTGTTTTTGCTCCTGGCAATACTTCCAGTTACAGCAGCTTTCCATCTGCCAACCATTCAGTTGATAGCATTTCCCAGGCTGTTGCTTGACTCAGTTTCTGATTGTTTATGTCTGGTTCCGATCAGTGATGGGCTTCAAAGAAATTAAGAACCGGTTCTCTGTCCATCTGGCAGCCACTTTTAAATGGCTATTTTTAAACTTTATATGTACTATCTCTTGTTAAGAACCGGTTCTATAGAGTAGGTGCGAACCTGCTGCTGCCCACCACTGGTTCCGATGATGTCTTTATGAGACCTTTAATTCAGCTTCTGGTTAATAGCTAACCATTTGGTTAACAGCTAACCAAGAGCTAGCCAAGAGTTAGCTAACCAAGAGTTATTGGTAACTTATGTGATGATAACACTATGAAAGGATTCCATCATGAAACGTTCTATGAGCTGCCGGCAGAACAATTACCTACCTTACAGGGATGGTGTGAGGACAGAAAGGATTTTAAATCTTCAGCATTGCTTTATTTTATTGGTCAGATTTGTACCCTATCCTTTTCCCATATAAGAGGAACTTAAAAACATTAATACAATAAAATTGAAAACACGTAACAGTTAAACACACCTGAAATAGTTCTATGCCCTAAATGACAATAAAAACAATTAAAATCGCAATAGTACATCAGCCTAGCATTAAAGACTCTTATAATTAAAGACATTTTTATTAAACATAAATGATGTTTTAATTAAAGACATTTTTGTTCATAACGTCTTAAAAACAAAGTACAGTGGTGCCTCACATAAAGAGCTGAATTTGTTCTGGAGGCATGCTCTTTAAGTGAAATGCTCTGTAAGTGAAGCAGATTTTTCCATAGGAAACCATGGAAAGTCAGATGATTGGATCCACAACCCCCAAAATATTCATATAAAAATATTAACTGGATGTAAAAATGATGGCAAAACACTAGAATTGAATTCAAAACATGCATTCAATGTGCATGATCCTATGAAGTCTACTTAGGCTGCATTTAACACAATGGGGCTTACTTCTGAGTAGACATAATTAGGAGACTGCAATCAAAGACACTTTCCTGGGAGGCTTACCTGGGCTGCTCCTGGAGGATTTAAGGTGGTCAGTGAGGGCACTTGGGGGCAGCTGCCTTTGGCACCTTCAGGCAACTGCCTCCAAGTTGGCAGCAAGCGACCTGGCTGGCAGCCCTTTTAAAGAGCCTCCGTGCAGAGCGTCAGGGCTGCATAGCACGCGTGCCCATAGCGCACTTGCTTGTTAAGTGAAATGGAACTTGTTATGTGAAGCAAGATTTCTTGGAAATTTTTGCTTGTTACATGAAACACTTGTTAAGCGAGGCACCACCGTATTAGAAAGAGAAAGACGGGATTGTACATCCCTAAAATAGCCAATCACGCACATTTTAAATGGACTAGAAATTTATAATGCATAAATCGGGCAATAACTTAACAGTTGTAATGACTGACAGACAGGTTTGAAGAGTTTTGAGTGCTTTTTCTCTATTACTACTTTTTAATTTGTATCTATTACTCTTTTTTGTCTGTTACTACTACAGTTTGGAAATACTACTCTTTCACTTTTGATCCAGAAATTACCAAGTCAGAATTAAAATACTTCTTTTATGAAGAAGCAGGCAGGAATTGCCATATGAGAACAATGCCAGCGTTTCCAGTCAACTGCCCATACATTCAAGCTTATTTTCTTTGGGGAGTTTTTTAAAATCATATTAATGAACTTATTGCCACCATGTGGCAAAACCTCACATTGCATCTTAAAACTATGATATAACCTGTCAGCCAAGGAACAGAAGGGTCAGAGAGTGGGGAAAAGGTTTATGGGTTTTGGGGTATATCACAGATTGAGCATTCCTAATCCCAAAATATAAAATGCCCCCAAACCCAATATTTTTCTGAGCACCAAAATAATGGAAAATTCCACACCGAACTCCATGTGACAAGTCACAGTAAGAAGCATGGGCCCAACAGACAATATATTCTGGTTTCACAAGGGGAAATTTCCCCTGGTGATGTGCAGCCTGTGCATGGGGTGGGTGGTGATGTATGGTCCATGCCTCAGCACGCCCATTTGGGCCTGCTTTGAGATGAAGCAGCGGCCAGGAGCTCCTGCTCCATCTCGGAGCAGGCTTGAATGACCGGCTGAGGCACACTGTGCATGTCCAGGCCTCTGGACATGCACAGTGGGAGGCTGCAGAAGCCTGAACATTCACAGTCCACACCTCTGCGTGGCTGGTTAAGGATTTCAGCTCTCCGCCTCTGCTGCTCCACAACTGGAGCAAGGCTGAATGCATGCGCAGAGGGAACTGCACATGTCCAGGCCTCTGAAGCTGAATTAGATAAAAAAATCATAACACAAACCCACTGTGATATTATTATTATATGCGGTAAAATTAAATTCTATACCTGCTTTGCAGCTGTGGATTACAATCACCTATAAATTTTTTAAAACCTTAGAGTCAAGTAAGTATGAGTAGTTGAAGAAAGTGAATTAGGCACTTGGGATGTATTCTCTTCAGCGCAACTTGTCACAGCAACAAATTTGTGGTGTTGCCTGGTTCTGTCGGTTACTGGAGGGGTTTTTTTTCCCTTCACCAAGGAAGCTTTTCTCCTTTCCAGTTAACAAAAGTACCGCAATCCTCAGTGCCAAGTTTAGAAATCACATCAAGGATCCCCCGAACACTCTCTTCCATGGTCATCTCAGCCTACAAAAAAGAAGTAAGAGCAAAACCGGTGAGTTTTCTACTGTGGCTAAATTGGTGCTTCTGTTTCCAGGCTGACTGGGATATTTTTCCTAACATCTTTTCCTACATCTTTCCATATTTTTCCTACAATCTTCCCACATACATTTGTTAAACCTGCATCTAAGAAAATGTGTTGTCCAACGTGACCCATCCTCTAGCCCCTATAGGATGGATTTGGCCCCTAAAGCATTCTGTCTTCTGGTGGCACTACAAGATTTGACTCAAGGTGACATAAATAATCATAGAAACATAGAGTCGGAAGGGACCCAGTGGATCACCTAGTGCAACCCCCTGCCTGTGATCCTCGTCTTGTGGGGACCCAGGTCTTGAACCCTGGGTCTCAAACTCAGGCACAGTGTCTTAACCACTTATGCCACCAGAAGACATGATTACACTTTCCAACACAAAACTTTGCAAGTATTTTACATGAACTTTATGGTATTAATTCTCAATCATGCTCTGGAAACACAAAGGATACCTGCCGTTTGGTCTCAAGTAGCAGTTCTTTAAAGAAGTTCACCCATTTCTCCACACAAGACCAGTTAATAATATCATGCTATCTGAGCAGCTTTATTCAGTCAGATATGCCCAAATCTAACACTCACTTTTCAGCTGAATTTAATCTCCAAAATTGGGGCGGGCGTTAGATTCAATTGCATATTAGAATCAAGAAAATACAGTATTTTAAGTATAGGTTCGTATTTATCTTAACAGTTTACTAGATTATGTGGCTGTGGGTGGCGCAAGTGGTTAGGACACTATGGCTGTTAACCAGCAGGCCAGGGTTCGAGACCCAGATTGGCCCCACAAGACAGGGTGAGCTCCTGTCCTTAGCCCAGCTCTGCGACGCAGCTGGAATTGCATTGGCTCTGCTGTTCCGTTGGACTATTTCAGTGGTGTGGAGGGGGGAATTTGCTGCTTGGGTAACAGCCTATCCTCCATATTAATCTACCCAGGCCTTTGTGCTTTGCATGCAACATTGAGCACGATACCAGTCTTTCTAGACAGATGGATGCCACGTTTACTATATTGTAATAAAGATGTAACTGGTTGGCATCTATCAGTCTTGAAAGACTATGGTATTGTATTCAAACCCTGGCCTTCTGGTTAACAGGCATAGTGTCTTAACCACTTGCGCCACCCACAGCCCAAACCCATTGTATGGGTCTTATTACACTTAGGTAAAAATCATAACACAAACCCTTTCATATTAATGATGCCATATAACTTATTGTTATACAAAGTAAAATTAAATTTTGCACCCAATTTTTAAAACTGGAGTGTGCATTTGATTAGATGGTGTATTAGATTTGAGTAAATATGGTATAATCTCTGACTCCATTTCTCAGGCCTTTCTCTGAGGTCTCCGTTGGGTCTAGATTGTAAATCCCTTGAGGAGGCCTTGTCCTCTTAATATGTGTAACTCATCATGTACAGATAGCACTATATACACAAGAATATATGTTTTCTAAAGCAGCCATTTTTAACAGGAGCCACGGGATGCACAAGCACATTTGAAGGGGTCACAGTCTGAAACTGAAAATAATTAATGGTTTTATATTTTATCTATTCATGGTTGTTTGACAGAGAACTTGGCTCCTCTGAAGAACTCTAAAAGGAAGCAAAAAAGGCAGAGAACGGCTGTTCTAAAGGATAACCATACTCACCCCTTCGGAAGCCATGTCTGTCTTCACCGAACCTGGCTGAATCGCAGCGCACAGAATCCCGTCCTCTTTGTAACCCACAGATTGGCACCTGGTTAACATGTTAAGAGCAGCCTGCCATAGAGAAAAAGAGGCAGCGGTGTGACCACAAAGAAGGCAAATCACCCTTTTCTCCTTTAAGAATCAGGAGTATTTTGGTACATTTTGTCATGTACATTTATCACACATTACATAAAGAAAAACCTGGGTGTGCTTTGGTATATTTGCCATGTATCAAATGTACCATTTCACACATTATGCAGAGGAAAACCCAGATTCCACCCCCCAGTGTAGGCTCAATAAAAGCTCCTTAACCATGTATTCTGCTATGATACATCCTTGCTGACATACATTAGTTAAAGCTGCATCTAAGAAAATGTGTTGTCCGATGTGGCCCATAAGCTCACCCATAATTTAGCTGGATAGTGACCAGGCATGTCAGGAAAGAAGTGGCACCCACCTTACTGCAGCGGTATGAGATTAAAGTCTCCTTATAGGTTTCAGGGACTAATTCAATAGAACCCAAAGAAGAGGAAATGTTGATGATGGCTGCCTTCTTGCAACTCAGCCCTTCCTCTGAACTTTCCTGGGCAGCTTTCTTTAACAGAGGCAGGAAAACCTGGAGTGGAGAAAGAAATACAAGCCAATAATCTCAGCGCCAGTTTCACTGGACAACACCTTTACTCTCTTGTCACTCAGCATGGCTTCTTGTAAAACCAGCTGAATCAGAAATTCCACCTGAATTAAATTCCAGTTGAATTCTAAAACCAGCTGAATTAATCAGAATTCAACAAGTGTGTTTTTATCCTATCCTTTCTCCATACAGCTCAAGACAGTATAAGAAAACAGTTCTGCAATATAGGGTAGTGAGTGGTGCAAAGTCACCGTATGAGTGGTCCTTATCTCTGTGGCAGAATGGGAACTCCTGACTTCTCTTCCAGTCTAAGACCAACACTTTTAGTGACTACACCACACTAACTCAGAGGACAGCAATAGAAAAAAATATTATGTATTCTGAACATCTCTCTGCTACTACTAATGTTTTTGGGAAAAAAATTCTGGGTATCCAGGCCTCCAAACAAGCTGTCAGGGCCATAGTCCTGCTTTTAGAGTTGGCTGCAGCCAATCAATCAGGGTCAGTCAAATACAGATTCTCTTTAAGAACTTTTACATCAGAAGAAAAATTATTTGAAAAAAATATTTGAAATATTTTGTAGTCATGAGGCTGCTTCCCATCTTTGTCTACCTCCAATGGGCTCCCTGTAAGGACACAACCCAGCAATCAATTTATCCAGCAGGGAGAAAATGTGTGGGGTGAAAAGGAAAGAATTGAAAAGGGGCTGGTGGGGTGAGATCATTCATCATTATAATGCTGCGGAGATCTAAGCCATGTACAAAATGCCATAGTGGGTTGGATGTGCTTATACACACCAGTGGTTCTCAAGCATTTCAGCCCTTCCAAGAATAATTATAATCTGGTACCATCTGTCATTTAGGAAGTAACATACATGTGATGTAAGAGGTCCTCCATGTCTGCTCCAGTTAGTCCCATTGTGTTCAATGAGACTTGCTCCCAGGAAAGTATGGATTGCAGCATGAGTGCCACATTCCAAGATGGCAGCACCAGTGTCAGATTCCAAGTTGGTGGTGCCCAGCTTTTCACTACTCCCCAACAAGGTCCCAACCCCCAGTTTGAGACCCACTGGCTGACCGGACATCTCTTTTAGTCTACCAGAGAATTTGTATCTCTCTCCACATATCTCTTGCCACACATTATATCTATCTGATCCACACACTCATTTCAAATGACTTAGAGTACAATCCTAGCCATGTCTACTCAAAAGTTAGGCCTATTGTGTTCAGTGTGTCTTACTCCCAGGAAAGTGTCTTCAGGATTACAGCCTTAGGCTTGCTCAGTTTGAACAGTGTGATTGGTTCCCACAACCCAAAAATATTCATATAAAAATATTAACTGTATGTAAAAATGATGACAAAACACTGTAATTGAAGTCTACTTAGGCTTCAATCCTAAAGACACTTTCCTGGGAGTAAGCCCCATTGAACACAATAGGGCTTCTGGGTAGACATGGTTAGGGGGCAATCAAAGACACTTTCCTGGGAGGCTTACCTGGGCTGCTACTAGAGGTTCAAGGTGGCCGGTGGGGGCCATTAGAGGCAGCAGCACTGGCCAGCAGCCCTTTAAAACAGTCTCCACGTGGAGCGTCAGGGCTGCATAGCGTGCGTGCGCATTATGCGCCACCTAAGCAGAAAAGGAGGACAAGATACAATCCAGCTGACTCAGGCTGCTATTCCCAAGGCTACACTTCATGATGAGTCCACCCTCCACTCTGGAACCAGCCCTTACCTGGCTCAACGACAAAGGCCCGATCACATTGGTCTGGTAGACACTGACCATGTCCTCCACACTCACGATCTCCAGGTCCCCTTCTGTTAAAATGGCTGCATTGTTGATTAAGAGATTCAACCCAGACCCATCCAGGTACTTTTGCACACATGTTGAAGCATCCTTGATGTCTGTAGGACGTGTGACATCTGCAAAGCAAGGCTGGGTTAAGAAGGGAGCAAAACTGACATGGCGGTGATGGCAGATCTAGGATGAAGAGAGAATGGACATACCCAGCTTCACAACCACAAGGTTTTGGTGTTTGGCATGTAGAGCCTTCAGTTCCTAGGAAAAAAGACAGGAACAAAAATGAACGGCTGTTGACAGGAAAATTGGAAATTGTTTTTCATGGGGTACCCTTAGCTGGTGGTACGAGAAGATGCTATGAAATGTGAAAGCTTGCATTGTCCACTGGGCACCTACCCTATCAAGAGTTCTATGAAACCTGTTGGAAACTGACACGCTCCGACTCCAAGCTACGGTGAAAGATGTTGCACTAGTAGCACTACTAATAGTTGTTGTAGGAACTGGCAGCTCATGGCTTGTGATCTCCAATGAACCACAGAAAAGCAAAAATGGGGAAGGAGAAATATTGCGTGACATAAATTCCAGGTGTTGTTGTTACCAGAATTTATGCATCACTTTTCAACTATATGTCTCTATCTATCTACAGTATTTATATACAGCTTTTCAACGGAAAAGTTCACAAAGTGGTTTACAAGAAAATGAAAAAAAAAATTAATAGCTAATTAATAGCTAATGGGTCCCTGTCCCAAAAGGACTCACAATCTATAATGCAAAAAGAACACCAGCAGAAGCCACTAGATCAGACATTGCTGAGGTGTGGAGGGCCAATTACGCTTCCCGTGCTAAATAAAAGAGGAACACCCACTTGATAGAGTGTCTCTTGCCCAGTTAGCAGGGGTTCACAAGAATTCACAAAGCGGTACACAGAGAAAATGAAATAAGTATTGGCTTCCTATTCCTGAAAGGGAATCAAAAAAATTCTCAATTCTAGATTTCACAATCTAAAACATGCACAAGAACACCAGCAGAAGCCACACTGCTGGGGTGAGGAGGGCCAGTTACTCCCCATTAAATAAAAGAGGACTTGAAAAAGTGTCCTCTTACCCAGTTAGCATGGATGAGCTAGTCTACTTGCCTTTCAGGTACCCTTTTCCCCATCCTATTTTGCTAATACTATATTATGTGGTTCCCAAACGTATTAAAAACTGGAATCCACTTTTTTCCTTTTGTTAAATGAGCAGCCGCAGTCTCTGGCTTTTGAACAGTCTCAAGGAAATAAGTTCCCTGATCTTTACATCACCCTTTGGCGACCCACAGTTTGGGAACCACTGCAGTACTGTACAAACTCAGGACTCCTAGGTTTACTCCCGACTTACTCTTTGGAAGGACCCCTGAGCCTAAACAATACATATTCCCCTAGAATTTGCATTGCCGGCTTACCTGGGAGTAAGCAAGGCTTACTCTTACCTACTCCTAGATTTACTCCCAACTTACTCTTTGGAAGGACCCCTGAGCCTAAACTCTATATATTCTGATAGAGTTTGCATTGCAGGCTTAAATGGGAGTAAGCCAGGCTTACTCTTGCTGCTCCAAGCTATACCCCAGCTTACTCCTTTGAAGGACCCTTGAGCCTAAACTCTATGTCTTCCCCAAGAGTTTGAATTGCAACTTACCTGGAGTAAGCTAGGTTTACTTTTACCTACTCCTGGTTTACTCTCAGCTTACTCCCAGGTTTACTCCCAGTTTACTTCTTGGAAGGACCCCTGAGACTAAACTCTATGTCTTCCCCAAGAGTTTGCATTGCAACTTACTTGGAGTAAGCTAGACTTACTCTTACCTACTCCTAGGTTTACTCCCAGCTTACTCCTTGGAATGACCCCTGAGCCCAGCAGTGCTGGCAAGGCAAGCCTTGCAGGTGCCCTCACCTTGCCCTGCTCCCCCTCGAACTCCAGGCATCCGGCAAAGACCCACCGTGGAGGGTCAGGATCACGGAGCAGATGCTGCACCAGCCCCAGGCCGATCCCGCGACCGGCTCCGGTCACCAGGATGGTGCAACCCCCCAGCCCCACCATCCCTGTCTCACCCGCACCTTCCCTCGCCCGCCCCCTCCAGCCGTGCCTGGAACTGCACCCCAGGAAAGCTTGGGATACAATCTGGCTACATGTAACCAAGGCTGCTTCCTCTGGACTGCACTGTTACTTACCTGGGAGAGTAACCCCACTGGCTACATCACTGGCTACATCACACAACCCCTCTGGCTACATCACTGGCTACATCGCACAACCCCACTGGCTACATCACTGGTTACATCACACAACCCTACTGGCTACATTGGTGTAGCCAAGTAGACAGGCAGAGGATTGGGCTCCTAGGACTGGGTGACCATCAGCACAATCCTAACCATGTCTACTCAGAAGTTAGCCCCATTTTGTTCAATGGGACTTACTGTTGGGAAAGTTTCTTTAGCATTGCAGCACATATGTCATAACAAAACAAGAAAAAAGAGGACAAGGTCCTCCCAAAATGTAGGACACCCAAGAGAACTGTAGGACTTGGTAAAATAAAAGCTAAAAATACTTATGAATATTGCTTTCATCTCATTAATTTAAATACTATATCACTTATTAAATTATTACTAAATTTATTTATTAAACACTCAGAGTGCAATCCTAACCATGTCTACTCAAAAGGAAGCCCCATTGTGTACAATGGGTCTTATTTCCAGGAAACTGTATTTAGGAGTGCAGTCTCAGTTATTATTAAATTTAAATTTAAATTTAAATTTATTAAACACAATAAAATTATTATTAAATTGATATTTATTCACAGCCAGAGGTGGGCTGCAGCCGGCTCGCACCGGTTTGCAAGAACCGGTTGTTAAATTGGGCCCAATCCTAGTGAGCCGTTAGTTGGTGCTAGGAGTGGGACCACTTCGCTGTGCTCCCTCCTTCCGGCAAGCTCCAACATCTCTGACAGTGGTGGGCTGCAAACCGGCTAGCAACCGGTTCGCAGCTACCCCAGAACACTGCACATGCGCCAAGGTTGGCGCGTGTGCAGTGCGTCTTCTGAAGCTGGACGGCTTCAAAAGAGCACTGCACATGAGCCAAGGTTGGAGAGAGAGAGAGAGTTCCCTTTGCACCCATGAGAACAGGAATCCCTCACTTTCTGACAGTTCATTTATATGACAGTTCAGTTATACCCAGGGCTCATTCATTCAACACATCTTCTGCTCTTTCAACCTCTCTCTGCTGTTCTAAAGGCCAAAATTGCCCTTCCTCAAGTTGGAGCTCCAAGTCTAATCTGATTCCTGAAAGAATTAATGAAAATACATTTGCAGAAATTTTTGTGTGGCAGCAAGATAAAGGAGGCATTAGAAATTTGCTTAAAAAGCATTAGAAGCAACATTTATAAACTAAAAAAGACTTGGTTCCACTTTTCAACGGTTTTCACTTTTGGACAGTGCTCTGGTCCCTAACCCATCCCATAAGTGGGGGATTCACGTATACCATTCTTGTACCCCTTTCAACTCAACTTCACACATTGAGCACAATCCTAATCATGTCCACTCAAAAGTAAGCCGCATTGTGTTCAATAGATCTTACTCCCAGGTAAATGTCCTTAGGATTGCAGCCTGTACATTTCCTTTCTGTATTTGTTTGTCCTCTTCCCATATTTAGTCTGCAATCCTATACACATGTTCCTGGGAGTTAGACCCATAGAACACAATGGGATTTACCTCTGAGTAGACATGCTTAAGATTGCACCCTTAGGGTGAAATCCAGAGTAAATAAAATCCAGAGTCCTCGCTCCGGAGCAAGAACAAGTTACTCTGGATTGCAATATGAATTTCCCATAGGTTTTCCCTAGGTGATGCAGTAACTACGGGTGCATGTAATGTCTCTTATGTGCTCCCGGAGTTACTCTGGATTGTGCCCGAGTCTGTTAAATTTCTTACTGTGCATTTCTGCTGCCCACTCAGAGCACGTGTCCCATTTTGGACATAAATTGTCTTTAATGCAATCTTCTTTGGTACAGTTTCTTTTCAGAAGAATCCCATATGTTTGGCTTATTCTGGGTGCTGATCTGCAAAGCTGGACCAGTCAGTTCTCAGGCAACCAAAGGTCATCTTCTTAGTGGTCCTTTTGTTCCAGAAACAACCCTTATCTGTGTTTTCCACCCTGGCAGCCTCCTTGGTGCCGATGCCAGCTTGCTTCATTGAGAAAACTGTAACATCCAGTCTGAGTAGGCATCTGGTTAATGTTTCTGCTCAGGATGTCAGCCGATCTCTAAGGTTAGGTTGCAACACTGTACAGACTTTCCCGAGACAGTGGCACAGATCTATGGGGATGTGATGAAGTCAGTGTTGGAGGGAGCCTCACCCCTTTGGAGCCATTCCAGGCTGTGGGGAGCAAAACAGAGCCCAGAATGGCTCCGAAGGGGTGAGGCTCCCTCCAACACTGACTTCAAAACCCCCTTCTAGCTATGCCAGAGAATGCCCTGTTGATCAAGACGACATGTTCAGATGAGGAGTTCAATCTCTGCTCACAGACCGACCGACCGACAGACAGACAGACAGACAGATAGATAGATAGATAGATAGATAGATAAGCTTTGAGGATAATGTCAGAGATTGGGCACTGGATAAGAACTCATGTCCTTCCATGGTCCTTGACCTGGCTAGGCTGACTGTGAACGCTGACTGTTGGTGCTGTGCTCTGGTAGCACCTTAGGCACCATAGAGAAGATGGCAGAAGATGCAATGGAGGACCCAGGCCTAGAAGGACCCAGGAGGCCCAGGAGGACCCAGGCCCAGGCACCAGCAGTGGTCACCTTCCTACAGTTTATACATCTAGGCAGACCATGGGATTTGTGGTTGGTTTCCATCTTGAACCTGAGATGTTATAATTTTAATCATTGATATCATTCTTTCTATGGGGGATATGGCTAATTACAGGTAACCCATGGTACCAAAACTAGATTTTGGGAAACCCAGTTTAGAAAAGTTGCTGGTTTTAGGCCAAGTTCCCAAAACTCACATATTTAAGGGACACCAGTGCTGTAGCTAGAGGGGGTACAAAGCACTACGTTTTACCAGGAGGGGAGCCTGCAGCATACAAGGATGCAAGCATGAAGTGTGCAAGCTGTAAATACTATATGTACTCAAAACTAACACTCACCTTTTCCAGCCTAATTTGTCTCCAAAATAGGGGTGCCCATTGGATTCGATGGTGCATTAGATTCTAGTAAATACGGTATTTTGATAAGTATATGTCAGCATTTAGTTTACTATATTGTAATGGTAATAAAAAAAGTAACATAAACCCATTGTTGTATCAAGTAGTGCAATTAGATAAAAATCATAACATAAAACCATTACCATATTATTATTATCATAGAATTCCTTGTTGTATCCAATAAAGTTCAATTCTGCACCTGATTTGCAGCTGCATGTAACAATTGACAGTAAAATTTGAAAAATCTCAAGCTTTTAAAAATCAGGGTGTGCTTTAGATTTGGTGGTGCTTTAGATTCGAGTAAATATGAGTTTTGGAAACTTGGCATAAAAATATTTTAAAAGGTTCTCTCATCCACATCATTCCTACATGCTTCTTTTTGGGAATGTTAATCTAGCAATGCAAAAGTGCTGGGAAGAATTTGAAATAAGCATTGCTTGAGCGCTATGGGAGCAGTGATGATGCGCAGCAAAGGAAAAGCATGCAAGAAGGGTGCAGTTCTTAAAAGAAGAGGAATCCAACAAATACTAGCCACCACACCTACAAGCTTAGCAAAAGGATTCAAATCTCCAACCAGCACGCTTAGGTAAACAGTCACAAAAGAGAATATTGTTTGGTGTATTGATAGTATGAAAAGAGGGCGTGGGAGATGAAGGGTCACTTTCCTGCTTAAGAAACGGGTTCTCCAACTCCTCACTCGCAGAATTCGGTTTAATAGCTCAATGTTTTATGGCATAATAATGCATTTGATGCAAGCAGCATGCAGTCTGCAACTGGGCTTCAAAGTAGAACTAGTACGAATGGGTACAAACTGCAAGAAAGGAGATTCTGGTAGGATAACCGGAAAAAATTGCCGACAGTGAAGGTAGTTTGGCAGTGAAACCGATTGCCAAGGGAGGTGGTGGACTCTCCCTCACTGGGGATCTTCAAGCAGAGGCTTGACCAGCATCTTTCAGAGATGCTCTAGGGGAATTTCCTGCTACAGGCAGGGGGTTGGACTAGATGACCTACTGGGTCCCTTCCAACGCTACAATTCTATGAAAGTGCAACTCTCATTTCCTAGAGCTGAGCAGTTTATTTTATTTACTGGTACTTGCTTGCTATATTTTTATCCTTCCTTTCTCTTCAAGGAGATCCAAGGTGGCTTATCCAGTGTATCCAAACTCCAGTTTGTCCAAACCTGGAGAGAGGTCTTGGGGATTCAGTTAGAACTGGCTTTGGGCACTGCAACGCAGGACCAGTGAGAGTGATGGGAGCATCAGATGCCCCATAGTATTTGGGGTTTGGGTCCAACTGAGGAATCAGCTAGAAAGCAGGGTGACAATACAACCGGATTTTTCCTCTTTTTTTTTTAGCTTTCTGTCCAGGTGTCCTCCATAAGAGCTTCATTGTCCTTCATTTTGGCTTCATGTTGGAACTTTGCAATGGTGTGCAGGTCCCCGTGTCATATGTCGTTGGATTCGTATTGAAGCACAGAATCCAATGCAATAATTGGTTTTGAAATATCTCCTTCCTATCAAACGTTATGGCCAAAAAACTAAAAATACATTATACATTGAGCTATAGAAGAAAATGAAAATGCCCAATATCGTGGCTTTACTCGTGAGTAGGCAAAGGTGCCTTTGTCTGCCAGAAAGGCCAGAATAAGAGGAATCCCTTGTCCTCCTTTTGATGTTCAGGCATGTGGTCCCCCTGGCTTGTAGCTGCTTGCACAGATGACTGGGAAAAAGCCATGCAATGTTACTCTGTTGCCAATCAAGTAATCTGAACTGCCCCAGAAGATGATGAGTTTATATAAGTCAGGAGGGAGGAGTTGGGGTTAAAGTTTCAGAAGTTTAGTAGTCAGGTAGGGAGATCACGGTGTGTCCTGGTCACTGGATCCAACTGGGGCATCGGTTTGGAGCAGGTCAGACAACTGATTGGGAAAAGCAACCGGCCAGAATGGATCTTTGCCACCTGCCGGGACCCAGAGGGACCACGTGCCAAGGTGAGCCTATGGGTAGAATTAACAATACAGCATGGTAGGAGGCAGGCAACCCTTGATAATAATAATTTTTATTGTCATTGTATATATTGACATTGAGTATTGACAAGTAAACAGCAAAAATTCTTAGGTACACATTTTCAGGATACAGACTTGACTGATCACTGGAGTGCTGAGCATGTTACACTGCATGTAAATGTGCCACCATAGACAATCCTCACAGCAACCCTGTGAGGCAGGTAGTTGTTCTCCAGGCAGCTCGTAGAACTCTTCTCTCCTAGGTGGAATCCTTCATGGTGTAGGCATCACATCTGGTTTCAGGAACTGCCTTCCATGCTTCCATGCTTGATGCCAAAGATGTATGGGTGTTCATATGTGAATATAAGTCTTTGCATAGTTTCTTAATTTTACCAGTGCCTGGGCAATTGTGGTACCAGGGCAAATATTCTTAAGATGATTTAAACAAATTATCTATCTATCTATCGATCAATCAATCAATCAATCAATCAATCAATATTCTTTGCAAAATTTTCTGATTTTCTTTGCAAAATCAGAAAGTTTAAAGAGCATGAACTGCATGGAAGCCTAACAACATTAATACAATAAAACTGAAAACAAATAACAGTTAAACACATCTGAAACGGTTCCGTGCCCTAAATTACAATCAAAACAATTAAAATCACGATAGTACATCAGCCTGGCATTAATTAAAGACTCTTATAATTAAAGACATTTTTATTAAATGTTAATGATGTTTTAATTAAAGACATTTTTATTCATAACGTCTTAAAAACAAAGCATTAGAAAGGGAAAGATGGGAATGTACATCCCTAAGATAACCAATCACGCACATCTAGAAATTTATGGACTAGATGGACTAGAAATTTATAATGGACTAGAAAATTGTAATGCATATATTGGGCAATACCTTAACAGTTGCAGCGACTGACAGACAGGTTTGAAGAGTTTTGAGTGCTTTTTCTCTATTACTACTTTTTATTTTTGTCTGTTACTTTTTTGTCTATTACTACTACAGTTTGGAAATACTACTCTTCCACTTTTGACCCAGAAACTACCAAGTCCAAATTAAAATACTTCTTTTATGAAGAAGCAGGCAGGAATTGCCTTATGAGGACAATTTCTTTGCCAGTGTTTCCAGTCAACTGCCCATACATTCAAGCTTATTTTCTTTAGGGAGTTTAAAAAAACTTATTATAGAACTTATTGCCACCATATGGCAAATGCTCACATTGCATCTTAAAACTATGATATAACCTGTCAGCCAAGGAACAGAAGGGTCGGAGAGGGAAAAAATGGTTTATGGGTTTTGGGGTATATCACAGACTGAGCATTCCTAATCCAAAAATCTAATATGTCCCCAAACCTAATATTTTTCTGAGCACCAAAATAATGGAAAATTCCACACCGAATTCCACGTGACAAGTCACAGTAAGAAGCATGGGCCCAATACCCATATATATTTGAGTATAAGCCGACCCGAGTATAAGCCGAGGCACCTAATTTTACCACAAAACTGGGGAAACTTATTGACTCGAGTATAAGCCTAGGGTGGGAAATGCAGCAGCTACTTCTGTTTTAATGAGGGGAAAACAGCATGCAGAGAGGAGAAGGATCAATCTGCTGACTTTTTGTTTTTTTTTTAAAGAAGGAAGCAAAGCAGCCTTTCCTACTTTTTTCAAAAGGCTGATCTTAGCTGAGCTGCTTGTGCAGAAATCCACTTCTTTGCCCATCTTATGACAAGTATAAGCTGACCCGAGTATAAGCCGAGGGGGCCTTCTTCAGCATTAAAAAATGTGCTGAAAAACTAGGCTTATACTCTAGTATATACAGAATATTCTGGTTTCACAAGGGGAAATTTCTCCTGGTGATGTGCAGCCTGTGCATGGGGTGGGTGGTGATGCATGGTCCATGCCTCAGCATGCCCATTTGGGCCTGCTTTGAGATGCAGCAGCGGCCAGGAGCTGCTGCTCCATCTCGGAGCAGGCTTGAATGGCCGGCTGAGGCACACTGCACATGTCCAGGCCTCTGGACATGCGCAGTGGGAGGCTCTAGAAGCCTGAACATGCACAGTCCACACCTCTGCATGGCCAGTTAAAGATTCCAGCTCTCTGCCTCTGCTGTTCCACCTCTGGAGCAAGGCTGAATGCATGCGCAGAGGGAACTGCACACGTCCAGGCCTCTGGACATGCACAGTGGGAAGCTTCCACTGTGCATGTCTCTGAAGCGGAATTAGATAAAAATCATAACACAAACCCACTGTGATATTATTATTGTATGTGATAAAATTAAATTCTATACCTGCTTTGCAGCTGTGGATTACAATCACCTATAAATTTTTTTAAACCTTAGAGTCAAGTAAGCATGAGTAGTTGAAGAAAGTGAATTAGGCACTTGGGATGTATTCTCTTCAGTGCATCTTGTCACAGCAACAAATTTGTGGTGTTGGCTGGTTCTGTCGGTTACTGGAGGGGTTTTTTTTCCCTTCACCAAGGAAGCTTTTCTCCCTTCCAGTTAACAAAAGTACCGCAATCCTCAGTGCCAAGTTTAGAAATCACATCAAGGATCCCCTGAACACTCTCATCCACGGTCAGGACAGCCTACAGGAAAGAAGTAAGAGCAAAACCAGTGAGTTTACTACTGCGGCTAAACTGGTGCTTCTGACTGGGAGGAGTCCAAGATGGCCACCAGAGCAGCTGCTTAATAGAATGATTCAGTTTCATTTCCCTTATAATTACATGTTATCCTGTTTTTTCCCCAACTTTTATTCAAGAGGACCGTTTATTGTTTTACCAATGATGTTCTTTTAATCTTACCCGGCTGTTTTAACCTGCCTGTTTCCCTTATTTCCTGTTGAGCGATAAGGACTAATGAAGCCTGCTTTGACGATGGGAAAAAGACGCCGACCCAGGTACTCCCCCAATCCTGGCAACTCTCCTCCTAAGCAAGCTAAACAACTTCGGCTGGGAGATTTTCCTGCCTGGTCCAACCTTGTAGGGGTTTCATCTTGCTCCGACTCTCCAATTAGAATTCCCCCCACCCTGAGTCTTTGCTGTTGCCAACAGTACCAGAACAGCCCCAGCCCTCGTTCCAGCCTATCCATTCTGTTCATAAGGATTTTCCACTTTCTGTTACTCCTGAGAAGCAAGAAGATTGTTTTGGCGGATAGGCTGTTACCCAAGCAGCAAATCCCCCTCTCCACACAACTGAATTAGTCCAATGGAAAGGCAGAGCCGATACGATTGGATCCAGCTGGCGTTGCAGAGCTGGGCTAAGGACAGGAGTTCACCCTGTCTTATGGGACCGACCCGGGTCTCAAACCCTGGCCTACTGGTTAACAGGCAAAGTGACTTAACCATTTGCGCCACCCACAGCCCTGAAAATCATTAATGATTTTATATTTTATCTGTTCATTGTTGTTTGACAGAGAACCTGGATCCTCTGAAGAACTCTAAAAGGAAGCAAAAAAGGCAGAGAATGGCTGTTCTAAAGGATAACCGCACTCACCTCTTGAGTACCCATGTTTGTCTTCACCCAACCTGGATGAACCACAGCGCACAGAATCCCATCCTCTTTGTAACCCACAGATTGGCACCTGGTTAACATGTTAAGAGCAGCCTGCCATAGAGAAAAAGAGGCAGTGGTGTGACCACAAAGAAGGCAAATCACCCTTTTCTCTATTAAGAATCAGGAGTATTTTGGTACACTTTGCCATGTATCAAATGTACCTTTTCACACATTACTTACTGAGAAACCTGGAGGTGCTTTGGTTTATTTGCCATGTACCAAATGAACCATTTCACACATTACGTGGAGGAAAAACCCGGATTCCCCCCCAACCCAGTGTAGGCTTAATCAAAACTCCTTAACCACCCAACTTAACTGCGTAACCACATAACTTAACCACATAACTCCTTAACCGCTGTGACACATCCTTGCTGACATACATTAGTTAAAGCTGCATCTAAGAAAATGTGTTGTCCAATGTGGCCCATAAGCTCACCCATAATTTAGCTGGATAGTCACCAGGCATGGCGGGCAAGAAGTGGCACCCACCTTACTGCAGCGGTATGAGATTGCAGGCTTGTCAAAGCCTTGAGGGACTAATTCAATAGAACCGAAAGAAGAGGAAATGTTGATGATGGCTGCCTTCTTGCAACTCAGCCCTTCCTCTGAACTTTCCTGGGCAGCTTTCTTTAACAGAGGCAGGAAAACCTGGAGTGGAGAAAGAAATACAAGCCAATAATCTCAGCGCCAGTTTCACTGGACAGCACCTTTACTCTCATGTCACTCAGCATGGCTTCTTGTAAAACCAGCTGAATCTTGTAAAATTCCACCTGAATTAAATTCCAACTGAATGCTAAAACCAGCTGAATTAATCAGAATTCAGCAAGTGTGTTTTTATCCTATCCTTTCTCCATACAGCTCAAGACAGTATAAGAAAACAGTTCTGCAATATAGGGTAGTGAGTGGCGCAAAGTCACCGTATGAGTGGTCCTTATCTCTGTGGCAGAATGGGAACTCCTGACTTCTCTTCCAGTCTAAGACCAACACTTTTAGTGACTACATCACACTAACTCAGAGGACAGCAATAGAAAAAAATATTATGTATTCTGAACATCTCTCTGCTACTACTAATGTTTTTGGGAAAAAATTCTGGGTATCCAGGCCTCCAAAGAAGCTGTCAGGGCCATAGTCCTGCTTTTAGAGTTGGCTGCAGCCAATCAATCAGGGTCAGTCAAATACAGATTCTCTTTAAGAACTTTTACAATATGAGAAAACTTAATTGAAAAAAAATATTTGAAATATTTTGTAGCTATGAGGCTGCTTCCCATCTGTGTCTCCCTCCAATGGGCTCCCTGCAAGAACGACACAACCCAGCAGTCAATTTATCCAGCAGGGGAAAATTTGTGGGGCGAAAAGAAAAGAATTGAAAAGGGGCTGGTGGAGCGAGCTCATTCATCATTGATATTGCATTAGATTTGGGTAAATAAAGTATTATTATAAGTATAGATAATATTTAATTTAACAGTTTATTGTAATAAAATGTAACAAACATATTGTTGTATAAAATAGCGCAATTAGGTAAAACCCATAACATAAACTCATTGCCATATTATTATTGTTATATACAGTGAACCTCACATAACAAGTTTAATTCGTTCTGGAAGCATGCCTGTTATGTGAAACGCTCTTTACGTGGAGCAGATTTTCCCACAGGAAATAATGGAAACTCGGCCGATTGGTTCCACAACTCAAAAAAAGATTCATATAAAAATATTAATTGTATGTAAAAATGATGACAAAACACTGTAATTGAGGTCTACTTAGGCTGCAATCCTAAAGACACTTTCCTGGGAGTAAGAACCATTGAATACAATGGGGCTTACTTCTGGGTAGACATGGTTGGGAGGCTGCAATCAAAGACACTTTCCTGGAAGTAAACCCATTTTTAACACAATGGGGCTTATTTCTGGGTAGACATGGTTAGGAGGCTGCAATGAAAGATACTTTCCTGGGAGGCTTACCTGGGCTGCTGCTAGTGGGGGCTCTTGGGGGAAGTTAGAGGCAGGAGTGCTGGCCAGCAGCCCTTTTAAACAGCTTCTGCTTGGAGTGTCAGGGCTGCAAAGTGCGCGTGCCCATTAGGCACCAGAGGCTCTGCTTGTTATGTGAAGCAGAATTCCTTGAAAATTTAGACATGTTACATGGAACATACATGAGGTGCTTGTTACATGAGGTGTCACTGTAATTCTTGTATGCAGCAAAATTAAATTTGACATCTGCTTTTCAGCTGCACATTAGATTCGCCAGTAAACTTCTTTCAAGTTTTAAAAATAAGGATTTGCATTAGATTTGATGGCACATTAGATTCAATTAAATATGGGTAGTCACTTTTAAATATGGATGCACCTTTGTTCTCGGATGCTTTGGGAATTCCCTCTCTGGTCACCTAAGCAGAGAAGGAGGACAGGATACAATCCAGCTGACTCAGGCTGCTATTCCCAAGGCTACACTTCATGGTGAGCCCACCCTCCACTCTGGAACCAGCCCTTACCTGGCTCAACGACAAAGGCCCGATCACATTGGTCTGGTAGGCACTGACCATGTCCTCCACACTCACTTTCTCCAGGTCCACCTCTTTAAAAATGGCCGCATTGTTGATTAAGAGATTCAATCCAGACCCATGCAGGTACTTTCTTGCACATCCTGCAGCAACCTTGATGTCTGTAGGACGTGTGACATCTGCAAAGGAAGGCTGGGTCAAGAAGGGAGTAAAACTGACATGGTGGTGATGGCAGATCTAGGATGAAGGGAGAAGGGACATACCCAGCTTCACAATCACAAGGTTTTGGTGTTTGGCAAGTAAAGCCTTCAATTCCTAGGAAAAAAAGACAGGAACAAAAATGAACGGCTGTTGACATAAAACTTGGAAATTGTTTTTCATGGGGTACCCTTAGCTGGTGGTACGAGAAGATGCTATGAAATGTGAAAGCTTGCATTGTCCACTGGGCACCTACCCTATCAAGAGTTCTATGAAACCTGTTGGAAACTGACACGCTCCGACTCCAAGCTACGGTGAAAGATGTTGCACTAGTTGCACTACTAATAGTTGTTGTAGGAACTGGCAGCTCATGGCTTGTGATCTCCAATGAACCACAGAAAAGCAAAAATGTGCATCTAAAAGCTGCACAGAACACCAGCAGAAGCCACACTGCTGGGGTGAGGAGGGCCAGTTACTCCCCATTAAACAAAAGAGGACTTGAAAAAGTGTCCTCTTACCCAGTTAGCATGGATGACCTTGTCAACTTGCCTTTTCCCCATCCTATTTTGCTAATTCTGTGGTTCCCAAACTTATTAACACTGGAATCCACTTTTTCTCTTTTGAACAGCCGCAGTCTCTGGCTTTTGAACAGCCTCAGGGAAATAAGTTCCCTGATCTTTACATCACCCTTTGGCGACCCACAGTTTGGGAACCACTGCAGTACTGTACAAACTCAGGACTCCTAGGTTTACTCCCGACTTACTCTTTGGAAGGACCCCTGAGCCTAAACAATACATATTTCTCTAGAGTTTGCATTGCCGGCTTACCTGGGAGTAAGCCAGGCTTACTCTTACTACTCCTAGGTTTACCCCAGTTTACTCCTTTGAAGGACCCTTGAGCCTAAACTCTATGTCCTCCCCAAGAGTTTGCATTGCAACTTACCTGGAGTAAGCTAAGCTTACTCTTACCTACTCCTAGGTTTACTCCCAGCTTACTCCTAGCTTTACTCCCAGCTTACTCCTTAGAATGACACCTGAGCCCAGCAGTGCTGGCAAGGCAAGCCTTGCAGGCGCCCTCACCTTGCCCTGATCCCTCTGGAGCTCCTGGCATCCGGCAAAGACCCACCGTGGAGGGTCGGGGTCGCGGAGCAGATGCTGCACCAGCCCCAGGCCGATCCCACGACTGGCTCCGGTCACCAGGACGCTGCGACTCCCCAGCCCTGCCATCCCTCCCTCACCCGCGCCTTCTCTCGGCCACCCCCACCTTCTCTCGGCCCCTACAAGTAACCAAGGCTGCTTCCTCTGGACTGCACTGTTACTTACCTGGGAGAGTAACCCCACTCGCTACATCACACAACCCCACTGACTACATCACACAACCCCACTTGGCTACATCACACAACCCCACTGGCTACATCACACAACCCCACTGGCTACATTAGGCTTACCTCCAAGTAGACAGGCAGAAGTTTGGGCTCCTAGGACTGGGTGGCCATCAGCACAATCCTAACCATGTCTACTTAGAAGTAAGCCCCATTGTGTTCAATGGGTCTTACTGTCAGGAAAGTTTCTTTAGCATTGCAGCACATATGTCATAACAAAACAAGAAAAAAGAGGACAAGGTCCTCCCAAAATGTAGGACACCCAAGAAAACTGTAGGACTGGCAAAATAAAAGCTAAAAATACTCATGAATATTGCTTTCAAGTGATTAATTTAAATACTATATCACTTATTATTTAAGTTATTACTAAATTTATTTATTAAACACTCAATCCTAACCATGTCTACTCCTAACCATGTGCAATCCTAACCATGTCTACTCAAAAGGAAGCCCCATTGTATTCAATGGGTCTTATTCCCAGAAAACTGTATTTAGGATTGCAGCCTCAGTTATTATTAAAGTTAAATTTAATTATTAAACACAACAAAGTTATTAAATTTAAATTTATTCACAGATGTAATATGCTCCCCAAATTTCATGCTACTAGGTCCAGGAGTTAGGGTCCTGGGTTCAACGTGTTGATCAGTCAGTCTTCAATGTAAACTTTAGGACAACTGCACGTTACACCCCTTTTTCCAACTCAGGTTTACATTTCTAAAAATTGGTTCTTACTGGATCCCTACACGACAGAAGGAATGCTCTCCACAACTTCTGTACTTCCAGGTCCAGTGGTAGGGGCAGGATGTTGATCAGTCAGCAAATTCTTGCTGGGAACAAAAACGTATTGCATCCATTTTCACCCTCTTCTAGTTTGAATTTCCAAAAACTGGTTTGTAGTGGGTGCCTACATCACGGAAGGAACACCCTCCCCAGATTTCACATTTCTAGGTGTTTATGGCTGGGCATTGATGAGTCACTGAGTCAATCAGTAATCCTGCATTAACCACATTGAAGCAATATAGATGAGTGTTTTTACTTTTATTCTGCCACAACATACATTTTTCTTGGGTGTCCTACATTTCAGGGGAGACTTGTCCTCTTTTCCAGTTATGACATATGGCCACTCTGGAGCTACTAGATGTTGAAGCTAGGAGCACACGAGGAAAAAAAAAAACACTTGTTCATGTAAAAGCAAGAAAAGAAAAAAGCTATGAATAAAGTAAATCCACAAGGGATTTATCAGAAAGTAAAATAAGTGTGCCCATGATCACAGAGGGATAAAGGAGAGAGAGAGAGAGGAAAAAGAAAAAGTTCCTTTGCATCCATGAGTACAGGACTCCCCCACTTTCTAATGGTTCATTTCAACACATTTCAATTATACCAAGGGCTCATTCATTCAACACATGTTCTGCTCTTTCAACCTCTCTCTGCTGTTGTAAAGGCCAAAATTGCCCTTCCCCAAGTTGGAGCTCCTGGTCTGATCCCATTCCTGAAAGAATTATTGAAAATACATTTGCAGAAATTTTTCTGTGGCAGCAAGATAAAGGGGGCATTAGAAATTTGCTTAAAAAAAAGCATTAGAAGCAACAGTTATAAACTAAAAAAAATTGGGTTCTACTTTTCAATGGTTTTCACTTTTGGATAATGTTCTGGTCCCTAACCCATCCCATAAGTGGGGGATTTATGTATACCATTCTTGTACCCCTTTCAAATCAGCTTCACATATTGAGCACAATCCTAACCATGTCCACTCAAAAGTAAGCCCCATTGTATTCAATTCAATAATAGATCTTATTATTAGGAAAGGGCAAAATCCAGAGTAACTACAGGGAGTCCTTGCTCCGGTGTAAGAACAACTTACTCTGGATTCCAATATGAATTTCCCATAGGTTTTCACTAGGTGGTGCAGTAACTACGGGTGCATGTACAGTCTCTTATGCGCTCCCATGGTTACTCTGGATTTGGGGGTTAGTGTCTTTAGGATTGCAGCCTATACAGTTCCTGTCTGTAATTGTTTGTCCTCTCCCCATATTTAGGCTGCAATCCTATACAAATGTTCCTGGGAGTTAGACCCATAGAACACAATGGGATTTACCTCTGAGTAGACATGCTTAAGATTGCACCCTTAGGGTGAAATCCAGAGTAACTAAAATCCAGAGTCCTCGCTCCGGAGTAAGAACAAGTTACTCTGGATTGCAATATGAATTTCCCATAGGTTTTCCCTAGGTGATGCAGTAACTACGGGTGCATGTAATGTCTCTTATGTGCTCCCGGAGTTACTCTGGATTGTGCCCTAGTCTGTTAAATTTCTTACTGTGCATTTCTGCTGCCCACTCAGAGCACGTGTCCCATTTTGGACATAAATTGTCTTTAATGCAATCTTCTTTGGTACAGTTTCTTTTCAGAAGAATCCCATATGTTTGGCTTATTCTGGGTGCTGATCTGCAAAGCTGGACCAGTCAGTTCTCAGGCAACCAAAGGTCATCTTCTTAGTGGTCCTTTTGTTCCAGAAACAACCCTTATCTGTGTTTTCCACCCTGGCAGCCTCCTTGGTGCCGATGCCAGCTTGCTTCACTGAGAAAACTGTAACATCCAGTCTGAGTAGGCATCTGGTTAATATTTCTGCTCAGGATGTCAGCCGATCTCTAAGGTTAGGTTGCAACACTGTACAGACTTTCCCAAGACAGTGGCACAGATCTATGGGGATGTGATGAAGTCAGTCTTGGAGGGAGCCTCACCCCTTTGGAGCCATTCCAGGCTCTGGGGAGCAAAACAGAGCCCGGAATGGCTCCGAAGGGGTGAGGCTCCCTCCAACACTGACTTCTAGACCCACCTCTATCTATGCCAGAGAATGCCCTGTTGATCAAGATGACATGTTCAGATGAGATGGACCGATAGACAGACACACAGATATCTGTCATAGACAGACAGACAGACAGACAGACAGACAGACAGACAGACAGATAGATAGATAGATAGATAGATAGATAGATAGATAGATAGATAGATAGATAGATAGATAGATAGATAGATAAGCTTTGAGGATAATGTCAGAGATTGGGCACTGGATAAGAACTCATGTCCTTCCATGGTCCTTGACCTGGCTAGGCTGACTGTGAACGCTGACTGTTGGTGCTGTGCTCTGGTAGCACCTTAGGCACCATAGAGAAGATGGCAGAAGATGCAATGGAGGACCCAGGAGGACCCAGGCCCAGGCACCAGCAGTGGTCACCTTCCTACAGTTTATACATCTAGGCAGACCATGGGATTTGTGGTTGGTTTCCATCTTGATCCTGAGATGTTATAATTTTAAACATTAAGTGAAGCAGGGCTGCGTCCTCGCACCAACTTTATTTGGGATCTTTTTTGCAGTCATGCTGAAGCACGCTTTTGGAAACACAACAGAGGGAACCTATCTCCGGACCAGATCCGATGGAAAACTATACAATCCTTCCAGACTAAGAGCAAAGTCCACAGTCCAGCTGAAATGCTTGCGGGAGTTCCTCTTTGCCAACGACGCTGCTGTTACTGCTCACTCTGCCGAAGACCTTCAACAACTCATGGACCGTTTTAGCAAAGCCTGCCAAGACTTTGGACTAACAATCAGCTTGAAGAAAACACAAGTCATGGGTCAGGGTGTGGATCCACCTCTCTGTATCACAATCTCTGAACATGAACTGGAGGTTGTCCATGACTTTGTGTACCTCGGCTCAACTATCTCTGACACTCTCTCCTTAGACTCTGTGCTGAATAAATGCATTGGTAAAGAGGCTACTACATTCTCCAGGCTTACAAAGAGAGTATGGCTTAATAAGAAGCTGATGGAACATACAAAGATCCAGGTCTATAGAGCTTGTGTCCTGAGCACACTCTTGTACTGCAGTGAGTCTTGGACCCTTTATGCATGGCAGGAGAGGAAGCTGAACACCTTCCATATGCGCTGTCTCCGACGTATTTTTGGAATCACCTGGCATGACAAAGTCTCAAATGACGCAGTACTGGAACGTGCTGGAATCTCTAGCATATTCACACTTCTGAAACAGCGGCGTCTACGCTGGCTTGGGCATGTCGTGAGAATGGCTGATGGTCGGATTCCAAAAGATCTCTTATATGGAGAATTAGCGCAGGGAAAGCGCCCAAGAAGGAGACCACAGCTGCGATACAAGGACATCTGCAAGAGGGATCTAAAGGCCTTGGGAATGGACATCAACAGCTGGGAAACCTTGACCTCTGACCGTTCAGCGTGGAGGCAAAAGACCCAGCATGGCCTTCTCCAACTGGAAGAGACACTTGTTCGGCAGGCTGAAGCAAAGAGACAGACCCGAAAGCAGCGAAACCTGGGCCTGGGCAGGGGACGGAATTTATTTGTCCTCAGTGTGGAAGGGATGGACACTCTCCAATTGGCCTTTTTAGCCACACTAGATGTTGTTTCAGGACCTCCAATCAGAGCACGATACCAGAGTCTTTCGAGACTGAAGGATGCCAATACAATGGGGGATATGGCTAATTACAGGTAAACCATGGTACCAAAACTAGATTTTGGGAAACCCATTTTAGAGAAGATGCTGGTGAGTTCCCAAAACTCACATATTTAAGGGACACCAGTGCTGTAGCTAGAGGGGGTACAAAGCACTACGTTTTACCTGGAGGGGAGCCTGCAGCATGCAAGAATGCAAGCATGAAGTGTGCAAGCTGTAAATACTATATGTACTCAAATCTAACACTCCCCTTTTCCAACCTAATTTACCCTACAATCCAGAGTAACTAAGGGAACACGTAAGAGACATTTACATCCATGTCACCACCTAGTGAAAGCCTATAGGAAATTCATATTGCAACCCAGAGTAAATTGTTCTTATGTCGGAACAAGGACTCCCTGTAGTTACTCTGGATTGCGCCCGTCTCCAAAATAGGGGTGCTCATTGGATTCGATGGTGCATTAGATTCAAGTAAATACGTTATTTTGATAAGTATATGTCAGCATTTAGTTTACTATATTGTAATTCAGTGGTGGGCTTCAGCAGGTTCGCGCCTACTCTGTAGAACCGGTTGTTAACGAGAGTTAGGACATATAAAGTTTAAAAATAGCCATTTAAAAGTGGCTGCCAGATGGCAGAGAACCGGTTGTTAATTCTTTGAATCCCATCAGTGTTGTAATTGTAATAAAAATGAAACAATAAACCCACTGTTGTATCAAGTAGTGCAATTAGGTAAAAAATCTAACATAAACCCATTACCATATTATTATTATTATCATATAATTCATTGTTGTATCCAGTAAAGTTAAATTTTGCACCTGATTTGCAGCTGCATGTGAAAATTGACAATAGACTTTAACAAATCTCAAGCTTTTAAAAATCAGGGTGTGCTTTAGATTTGGTGGCACATTAGATTCGAGTAAATATGGGTATGTGAGTTTTGGAAACTTGGCATAAAAATATTTTAAAAGGTTCTCTCATCCACATCATTCCTACATGCTTCTTTTTGGGAATGTTAATCTAGCAATGCAAAAGTGCTGGGAAGAATTTGAAATAAGCATTGCTTGAGCTCTGTGGGAGCAGTGATGATGCGCAGCAAAGGAAAAGCATGCAAGAGGGGTGCAGTTCTTAAAAGAAGAGGAATCCAACAACCGTTCCCTGCCAAATGCAAGCCACCACACCTGCAAACTTAGCAAAACCGTTTCCAATGTCCAACCAGCATGCTTAGGTAAACAGTCACAAAAGAGAATATTGTTTGGTGTATTGATAGTATGAAAAGAGGGCGTGGGAGATGAAGGGTCACTTTCCTGCTTAAGAAACGGGTTCTCCAACTCCTCACTCGCAGAATTCGGTTTAATAGCTCAATGTTTTATGGCATAATAATGCATTTGATGCAAGCAGCATGCAATCTGCAACTGGGCTTCAAAGTAGAACTAGTACAAATGGGTACAAACTGCAAGAAAGGAGATTCCAGTTGGATATCCGGGAAAAAAATTCCTGATGGTGAAGGTAGTTTGGCAGTGAAACCAATTGCCAAGGGAGGTGGTGGACTCTCCCTCACTGGGGATCTTCAAGCAGAGGTTTGATCAGCATCTGTCAGAGATGCTCTAGGAGAATTTCCTGCTGCAGGTAGGGGGCTGGACTAGATGACCTACTGGGTCCCTTCCAACTCTATGATTCTATGAAAGTGCATCTCTCATTTCCCAGAGCTGAGCAGTTTATTTTATTTACTTGCTTGCTATATTTTCATCCTGCCTTTCTCTTCAAGGAGATCTAGTGTATCCAAACTCCAGTTTATCCAAATCTGGAGAGGACTTAGGGATTCAGTTAGAACTGGGTTTGGGCACTGCAACCCAGGATCAGTGAGAGTGATGGGAGCATCAGATGCCCCATAGTATTGGGTGTGTGGGTTCAACGGATGAATCAGCTTGAAAGCAGGGTGACCATGTGACCGGATTTGTCCGGATTTGTCCTCTTTTTTTAGCCTTCTGTCAGGGTGTCCTCCATAAGAGCTTCATTGTCCTTCATTTTGCCTTCATTTTGGAACTTTGGTTTGCAGCACCCCATATATCTTGCTTGATTCATTGAGCAGAATCTAATGCCGAAAGTGGTTGTGAAATATCTCCTTCCTATAGAAAGTTATGGCCAAAACACTAAAAAAATGCATTGAGCTCTATGGGAAAATGAAAGTGCCCAATATCGTGGCTTTACTCGTGAGTAGGCAAATGTGCCATTGTATGTTAGAAAGCCCAAGTTGAGAGGAATCCAAGACCTTGTCCTCCTTTTGAGATTCAGGCATGTGGTCACCCTGACTTGAAGCTGCTTGCGCAGATGGCTGGGAAAAAGGCGTGCAATGTTACTCTGTTGCCAATCAAGAAATCTGAACTGCCCCAGAAGATGATGAGTTTATATAAGTCAGGAGGGAGGAGTTGGGGGTTAAAGTTTCAGAAGCTTAGTAGTCAGGTAGGAAGATCGCAATGCTGAATCCACGGTGTGTCCTGGTCACTGGGTCCAACCGGGGCATCGGTTTGGAGCTGGTCAGACAACTGATTGGGAAAAGCAACCGGCCAGAATGGATCTTTGCCACCTGCCGGGACCCCGAGGGACCACGTGCCAAGGTGAGCCCATAGGTAGAATTAGCAATACAGCATGGTAGGTGCCAAAGATGCCAAAGATATATAGATGTTCATATGTGTATAAAAGTCTTTGCATAGTTTCTCAAGCTAACCAGTGCCTGGGCAATTGTAGTACCAAGGCAAATATTCTTAAGATGATTTAAACTTCCAGTATATTAGATATCACTTAAATATCTTGCCCACTTTTTCTTATACTTCCTATATTTATTTAAAGAGCATGAAGTGCATGGAAGTCAACTACAGTCAGATTAACTCTTATCCAGACATCTGAATTCTTTTTGAAATCCAAACATTTTTGTCCAAGTCTTTTTAAAACTTTCTGTAGTATGAATACCAGAAAGTCTTGTGCTCTTACCCACTTACAGCTCAGGTATAGGCTATAAGTTATATTCTTTGCATTGTGGTGTGTACCTGTAGAGACATTTGGCAAAATCCAGAGTAACGATGGGGAGTCCTCGCTCTGGTGTAAGAACAAGGTACTCTGGATTTCAATATGAATTTCCCATAGGTTTTCACTAGGTGGTGCAGTAACTGTGAGTGCAGATTAAGGGCGCAATCCAGAGTAACTACGGGAGCCTGTCAGAGACTTTATGTGTACCCATAGTTGCTGCACTACTTAGTGAAAACCTATGGGAAATTCATATTGCAATCCAGAGCAAATTGTTCTTACACCGGAGCAAGGACTCCACATAGTTACTCTGGATTGTGGGGTAAGTCTCTTACATGCTCCCGTAGTTACTCTGGATTTGGGGGATTGTCAGAAACTGTTACAGAGGCCAACACACACATGCCTTTATGGGTAACAGTGGAGTTACTATAAAGTGTGGAGTGTATCAAGTGATGCACTGGGGGTGACCTCACTGTCACAGGGGGATCTTAGTGGAGGTTAGAATGTATGAGAATATTAAATATTGTGAATATCTAAAAAAACCAATGCTAAATAAATCAAGAATATTAAATAAACTGATATTAAATATTGTGAAACCCATAATAGAGAATGAATTTCATGAAGTAGAAAATCCCTTTCAATGAAAGCAATCAGAAGTCCTATACACTTGGGAGTAAGTTACATGTAACTCAACAAGGCTTAATTCTGAATAGGCAAGCATAGGATTGCACTGCTACTTACGGGTAAAAATGTATAAAATTGCAATATTTGTCCTCATAAAAATGTATGGAAAGCCATAAAGAGGGGATCCTTGGACCTTATTGGTGCTTGAATTTTTCTTCTTTACCTGACTGTGAAAACCTTCCTCAAAGGATATGCGTGGGTTTTATCTGAGTTAATGATTCTACTATGGAGTGGGTTGAAAATGTCCCTCCACTGACTTGTTTCTGCACGAAATATAATTGAATAATCATGAACACTCTCACAGACTCCACAGGGCTGTTCTCTGATTCAATTTACAAAGGTATGCAGATTGTTACTTAAATCCCCCTGTATCCTTGTCCCATCCCATCCCCCAAAAAGTCCAGTCTGTAGGACTTCCCTGTAATGCAGATTTTCTGATTCTTTGTTTCTTTCAGGAGTTGAAAAATTTGGCTGCCAAGCATCAGGGAATTATGATCACCCCAATGGGTATGTACTGCAAATTCCATTTTCCTAAATTAATGAGGACAGTAACTGTAAGATTCAGACCTATTCCAAAAGTTCATTACATACTATGATGAGGCTCCTTGTAAAACTTAGTGCTTTGCACTCCTTCTAGCTATACCACTTTGTGTACTCAGGACTATTTTACACCATATTAAGCAATATAGGTATTTGCAGCTGTGAGTGCACATAAAGGAAGTCAAAGCATACATTATAACGTGTAAAATCAGGACTGGGGGGTAATGGTAATTTTGGGGTTACTCCTACTCCAGAGTAAGATATTTTTTCTTAATGTTACTCCTACCCTACTACTTAATAAAAAAATTTTGTCATGTCATGACTCATCAGGCTACTTTTATGTAGCTATAATGTAATCTGTAGCTATATTTTTTATATAATGCACATTTGAAATTACACAATATATATTTGATACAAACCTTATTTATTCTGTACAATGCACTAATACACTAATTTAAAATTTTATTTAATACATAAAGAGCAAAAAACTAGTAAAAACTAAAACTAAACGATATATTTAGTCTTTTAGATTGAGTTAGTTCTCAAAAACAGTATGGACTCAATCAAATCTTTTGTGCAATATAATAAATTTTTTTTGTGTGTTTGCATATACAATATAATAACAGGAGTAAGTAGTAACAAATATATTTTGTTACTTTTTACTCATATTCCTGCAAAAACCTCTTACTCCTTACTCCTACTCCTGCTCTCCAGCCCTGTGTAAAATACTGCTTGGGTCTGCAAATAACCACTTATCTATGTGTACATTTCCAATTGATATGTGTAAAATATTTTGTGTGCACATTAAAAAATCTGGACACTTAAAGTGTAATGAAAGCACATACTTATAGAGGCTACAGTGCAGGGTGGTACATACGCGGGTGGGCAGATGCCGGTTTGGGCCTACTCGCCCGAACCGGATCTTCCCCCTGGGCTGACGTTGGCGATCTGGTCACAGCTGTGGCTGCAAGAGCCGCGGGGACCGGTTCGCCAGCGTCCACCAGCGCCGGGTTTCCTGGGGCTCGCCGCCAGGAAACTTAGTGCGCCTGCGTCCAGCTGGACGCATGAGCATTAAGCGTCCTGGGGCTCGGCGCCAGGACGCTCAGTGCGCGTGTGTCCAGCTGGACGCAGGCGCACTAAGCATTTTGGCGCCAAGCTCCAGGACGCTCAGTGCGCCTGCGTCCAACTGGATGCAGGTGCACTAAGCATCCTGGCGCCGAGGACGCTTCAGGAGACGCACTGCGCATGCGCCAAGTCTGGCGCATGCGCAGTGCGGCCTGGTTAGGGCCAGCCCCCCCGCCCCCTGACCCCGGCCCAGCCCCCGAACTTCAGGCGAACCGGATCTTCAGGGAGGCTGGGCCCATCACTGGGTACATAGCAAGGCTGAATCCTGGCTGGACTGCTTTAATTACCATGAGCACTTTAATTTTGCTGTTACAGACATTTCTGAACAATCCAGTGTCAAAGCTGCTGCAACCCAAATCACAAAGCAGCTGAAAGGAGTTGGGTTGAATCTACTGATCAACAATGCTGCAATTTTTAAGCAAAGTAATCTGGATTCGGAGACGCCCAAAGGCATGGCGGAGGTGTACCAGACCAACGTGATAGGATCCATGATGGTGAGCCAGGTAAGGATGTCTTGTTGCCCTTGCTTTGCCAATAGGAGGTGTGGTGGTTGAAGCCTTGCTGCAAAAAGCTAACTGTCAAGAAGGGGGGTGCATCCTGAGAACCAGCCTCTGGCCTGTTTTGCATCTGCCTATAGATGTTTGGCAAAGGCATCCATAGTGCAAAAGCTGTGCAGCCATTACAATGGTTGTACCATAAAGAGAAACATCTGGAGAAATTGAGGATCCTATGATTTCTTCTCATAGAATAACACTTGTAAAAAAAAAACCCTTGAGTCTATAAGACATCAATTTCCTTGAGTCTGTAAGAAAGGCAGTACAGGTCCAACCTTGTTATACACTGACTTTTAAAATACTAATTGGACTCAACATGAACCACCACTGCAAAAAACAGATTAAAAAACTGCTCTGTACTGTTGTAGAGGCAATTACGCAAGCAATCATTCCATTCTTCAACTGAGCCAGACAAAGGCCAAAGTCCTTTGCACTTCTAATTGCTAACTGCCTCCCTACAACAGTAAGAAAAGCTGTTTCTAAACAATTGAAAAGGATACACATTTTTAAAAATTGCTATTATTTAACACAATTTTTTTGTAATGTTATGGAGTCCTGGAATCAAACTCCTGCAAAAACTGAGGCAAGACCCTTTTTCATTAGGAGGAACAGAAGAGCAAGAAACCTGGAAGTGGGTCTTTAAGGCTGCAATCCTAAGTGCATTGTCCTGGGATTAAGCCCCATTGAATATAATGGAAATATAACTTTTGAGTAGACAGGCATTACACCCGGGTAAAAATCCACTGATTTTTTAATCCATAGAATGTTTCAGAAGAGAATCCTAGCAGATAACAAGGGACACCTGTATAAAATTCATTTAGAGTATAGCAGATACATGGACTTATGGTAAATCAGTTAATGTTTCATGGCCATGTATTTTGAGAGCCAGGAATTTCACATTGATGTCTGGCTGCCAACTGTTGCTCACTGCCAATTCTTCAATGTAGGGTGCAATCCAGAGTAACTATGCGGAATCCTTGCTCTGGTGTAAGAACAATTTGCTCTGGATTGCAATATGAATTTCCCATAGGTTTTCACTAGATGGTGCAGTAACTACAGGTGCACTTAATGTCTCTTTCGTGTTCCTGTAGTTACTCTGGACTGTAGGGGTAGTCTGGCTGCCAATTGTTCCTAGTCATTTAGTTCATACTTTAGTGTTATCCAGGGTGCACCACAAAGAGGCAAACTAGCATCACACAGCATACATTACACCGGTATAAAAATACTATAATTGAGATAAATTAAATATTGGGCACTGCAATCCTAACATGTGCTGAAAAAGGCCGGCTGGAAGGTTTTCCATTTTCCTGGGCTATGGCAGCAACAGTCCCAATTGGTCTACTGTGATTTAGGTCACCTCTAGAAGAAGGGAGTAGTCTCTGGCTGCTCTGCACCATCCAGGAAGGGAGACTGGGATCCGGCATAATTGCCAGTTACCTTCCCAACCCTTTTGCTGGCCTGGAATAGCCAGCACAACTTACCCCAAATTCTGTTCCCACAGAAGAGTGGCCAGTGCAGGGATACTGGTGCATATTTGTTTGCCGGCACATACCCCCTCGGGGTTGTGCAAAACACCCCCATGCTGGCACAAGGGACTTGTGCTGGCCTAAGTCCCACTCAGGATCACTCTCTCATCACATCACAAAGGTGTTCATAATCCCAAAGCAGGTGGATTGAGAAAGAACTGAATTGGTGATGATATGAAATTTGTCTTCCTCCAGACGAAGATAATGTGGCTTTAACTGCATAACAGGCAGATTTCAACAGATGCAGTTTTCCTGGTTACAGAAGTGAATTGAGGGGGAGGGGGAGCCCATGGCATTGCTAATGACATGCACCCCCTTAGCTAATGACATGTAGCCCAGTGGAAAGTTCAAAAATGTTGCCCTGGAAGTGATGGGAAGGCACCATTCTGCTATCTGGAGTTGAAGATGATTTTGTTGCACTCCCACCCAACAACAAAATCAATTTTAATTAAATAAATAAAAGTGTACCCCTTATTGGTTAAAGAAACTGTGCTGAGGCAAAGATGAATGGTTAATCTCTCCCTGCTAAATATAAAAGGAGTACCGCTTAGAAGTGCCTCTTTACCCCGTTAGCATGGGGAACTATATTATGATATATGGAAATGGGAGCTGACTCATATTAACACCTTAATTCCATACTGTATTATAATTACATCTCTTTGGCTCTCAAAGTTTTGAGTTAAGAAAATCTACTTTTTGTTCCATAGGATTTTGTGTTTTCATTTTCGGGTTAAAGAGCCATAATGTTTTTACAGAATACGGATATTCCACTGCAATTAGTTTCATTGCATTCTGCATTCAATTACCTTTCCAATGATATATAACATGATGGTATTATAATTCATATGTACCCAGTTTTTCACAATTTTAACTTGCTGCCTCCCTAAAGCTTGCTATCTGATGAACTGCTGCTTCCTGCACCCCTTTAGCTATGCTACTGGGGGAAGCTGCAGCCAGTTGGACCAGGAATATATGTAGCTGCTAAGCAGATGAGCCACAACAGGATTCTGGGGTGCCACTCAGTGATGGGATTCAAAGAAATTAACCACCGGTTCTCTGCCCATCTGGCAGCCACTTTTAAATGGCTATTTTTAAACTTTATATGTCCTATCTTTTGTTAACAACCGGTTCTATAGAGTAGGTGCGAACCTGCTGGAGCCCACCACTGGTGCCACTGGAGAATAGCTGCTTTGCCCTACAATCCAGAGTAACTACGGGAGCACGTAAGAGACATTAATCAGGGGTGGGCCAAGCCTCTCCCAAGATCCAGTTCGCCGGAAGTGGGAGGGGCCAGGCCAGGGTCAGGGGGTAGGGAGGGCCAGGGGGCGGGACTGGGGAGGGGTGAGGGGAGGGGCAACATTGGCGCATGCGCAGTGCCTGTACTAAAGCTGGCAGGCCAGCTTCAGTAGAGGCATTGCGCTTGCGCCAACGTTGGCGCCTGCACAGTGCCTGCCCTGAAGTGGGCAGGCCCGCTTCTAAGCAGGCACTGCACAAGCGCCAACATCGACGCTTGCGCGGTGCCTGCCTAGAAGTGGGCAGGCCCGCTTCTAGGCAGGCACTGCACAAGCGCCAATGTTGGTGCTTGCGCGGTGGGCGCAGAAACATGGCAGACCGTACCGGTCCACTATGTTTTTGCGTTTTTCTGTCGCTGGTGGTTTACCAGTGGCAGGGAAACAGGAAGATCCGGTTCAGGCAAGTAGGCCCGAACCGGTAAGTGCCCATGTCTGACATTAATGTTGATGTAGTTACAGCACCACCTAGTGAAAACCTATGGGAAATTCATATTGCAATCCAAAGTAAATTGTTCCTACGTCAGAGCAAGGACTCTCCGTAGTTACTCTGGATTACGCCCTAGGTTCACATTACACTCATGCTGTGGTCTTGATACTGGTGGTAACAGATGTCCAGCTCCTTCGCCTTGGGATCATGCAATTGTCTTGTATTGTTCTCCCCTTCTCCAGGCCTTCCTGCCCTTACTGAAGAAAGCATCTCAAGAAACTCCCCAGAAAGGGATGAGTTGCAACAAGGCAGCCATTGTCAATGTATCCAGTAATGGAGGCTCCATTGGAAGTTTGTTTGGGTGGGACATTGGACAGTTTGTCTCTTACCGTTGCAGCAAGGTATGGACCTACCAAGATTGCAAAGGATGACTGAGTAGCCTTTCATTATAAGACATCCAAGTCCTGAAACTCCACTATAGGATGCAGTACGAGTTGCATTGGCATGGCTATGCTGACAGGGAGATTTAGGTAGGAATGGCCAGTGGTCAAGCAACTACTTCTGTCTACAAAAGATGGAGTGTATCTATGATTTATATCATTATATGTGGAATTATAGCACAATAAATACTATAATTAGTATACTATAATGAGCATAATTAAGGGCACAATCCAGAGTAACTATGGGGAGTCCTTGCTCTGGAGTAAGAACACTTTACTCTGGATTGCAATATGAATTTCCCATAGGTTTTCACTAGGTGGTGCAGTAACTACGGGTGCACATATAGTCTCTTACGTGCTCCCGTAGTTACTCTGGATTTGGAGGTAAGTCTATAAAGTGTGTGTACATTTTTTTGTGGTGTTCTGCATTATCTCCAAGCATGATAAAAACATTATTGTTTTTAATCTATGTTTTTAGCTGTATGTTTTAATTGTTTTTAATCAAATTGTTCTATTTATGTTTTTAATTATGTTTTATGGCAGCCGCCTTGAGTCAGGCTAATTTGCCGGAGAAAGGTGGGATATAAATTTTTAAAATAAATTTTTAAAAAATGATCTGGTGGTGGGAGCAAAATGGAGCCATACACTGAAATGCCATGGGATGGTCCACAGAATATTGTACCAAATAATTTCTTATCTTCAGACTTAGAATTTGTCTGGAAAAGCCCTCCTAATCTGCTCACTTCTCATGGAACTGAGATGGATCACCACTCACCTCCTTCTTTCTGACATCTCTCCCTCTCAGGCTGCTCTGAATATGCTCACAAAGTGTCAGTCCTTTGGATTTGCAGAAGACGGGATCCTGTGCATAGCGCTGCATCCTGGGTGGGTGCAGACAGACATGGGAAATTCAGCGGTGAGTTTGACGATAGAATTGTATCTCCATACAAGTGCTATTGCATTTGCAAACCTTCCCCTCCACCTGGTACTCCAGTGCCACCCAGTCTAGTTAGGATTGAGCTGCTTATTTTTTTAATAAAAAAATTCTTTGTTTGGAAGGGTTTGTTTGAAATGTGATCCAGCCTTTTATATATCATGCAATCCTTGTGTCACTCACCTTGCAGGGAAAGGCCCCACTGCCACTGCATGAGAGCGTTGAAGAGATCCTGAAAACCCTATCCCACCTGTCTGAGAAAGACCATGGCACTTTCATTGATTGGGAAGGAAAAGCCCTTGCCTGGTGAGACACTGAATTGCCAGCTCATCTGCACAACAGAAGAACCTATCTCCAGAATAGCAGTGCAAATGCCAGCCTAGCCATGCCTAACATCAGTCTGCAATAAATGTACCATGATGTTCTGAAAATTTTGCAACTATTCTCATTTTCTGGTTTTCCTCTTGCCAGTTTGTCATGTTTTTGTTGTATACTACAAGCTTTATGTCACTTCTTCATCAATTCTTCAAAAGCCCAAGATCCAACACACCACCTAAGATCCAAGATGCAGTACCCTGGGTGGTGGGCATATCATGGTCCCAGCTCACTTAGTTTACTGGCTATGCATTTTAATAGAATGTAAATATTCCAACATGCATCAAATGATATATAACATGATTTTATTATTTGAAAATGCCAAGTCTCCACCTATTCAAAAATACCCTATCCCCACCTTCAACATGCCCTCCAACCAGCAACCCCATGCCTGTTAAGGCTGGCATAAACTTATACTCTCCCCATGCTGGCATCATCTGTTCCTGCATAACCATGAGTGTTTAAAGCACAACACTTGAGAGTGTTCTTTAAAGTTTGTGACACTTGAGAGCTGGTTCAAGGGACCTGTTAGGATTGCTCGGTTAATCCCACCCCATTTGCTCAAAGGTGAGCCAGACAATCTGCATAAACAAATGGACAAATTGCTGGCAGGTCCTCCTTCCTCCTTCTGGTCTTAGTGTTTCATTCCTCTGCCAAATTTCCTCTTTAATAAATCAACCAGCATCCAATGGTGTAACTAATGATCATGTTGCCTGGTGCAAAGCTCAAAAGCCTCACAAGTGATGTGATCCCTGGGTATTTTTTAAAAATAAAGTTAGGGGAAAATCCGCTGCCGCCTCCTCTACAGTTCACCACATATTTGCTCTGCTAGTGACAAAGCTAAATCACTGATCTGCTTTCTGGAGTTGAAGAAGATTTTGTGACTTCAGGATTTTGTGACTTGAAGATTTTCGTCCCCCACATCAACAAAATCAAATTTAATTAAGTTTAAAAAATGAAAATTGCACCCCTTATTGGTTAGGGAAACTTTGCTGGGCAAAGAGGAATGGTTATTCTTTCCATGCCAAATATTAGAGGAGCAACACTTAGAAGTATCTGAATACCCAGTTAGCATGGGTAAGTCTATATGTATATGGAAATGGGAGCTGATTCATATTAACACCTTATTAGTTCCATACAGTATGAGAATTACTTCTCATTGGCTCTCAGAGCAATCAGTATCATGAGAAAGTTTTGTTCCCTTTTTTGGGTTTATTTTTGGTTAATTGGGCATAACTTTTGACATAATTTAGTCATTCTAATGCAGTTTGTTTCATTGCATTCTGCATTAAATTATCTTTTTAATTATATATAACATGATGGTATTATCATTCATACATACCTCGTTTTTTCACAATTGTAGTCACTAGTGTCCAGCTCAGCTTGTTGCCTGATGCACCTGCACCTCTTGCACACACACCCCTGGCTATACCACTTCTCCCTTCTCCAACCTTGTGGTAAGAAAAGCTTAAAGGGAGCCCACAATGAACCGTGCTCACTTTCCCTTCCTTTTCCCCATGCAGCAGACCAAACAAATCTACCAAATATAAATCTGTTGCCAAAAACAAATCTGACCTGATGCAGAAGCCAAGCAGTTGATACAAGCTTGGAAAGAGGAATTAAGGATTCCTGTTACTGAGTTTTGCTACTCCAACCCAAGCAGGGACATGGCTGTGTTAAATCCACACTGTGTCTTGGTCTGTCTAGATCAGGGATATCCAAACCCTGGCCTTGAGGCTGAATGCGGCTTTCAGCAAGCCTGAAATGTGGCCCTTGGCAAGAATTTATTGGGCCATGGGCAAGCCTCGTAATGTCTATAATACATTATGCAAATCTATTCAAATTTTAAATTTATGTCATTTTTCTGGCCCCCAACACAATGGCAGAGAGATTATGTGGCCCTCCTGCCAACAAGTTTGGACACCCCTGGGCTGGATCATCAACTTGGAGCTGGTGATTATACAAAAGCAAAGGGGATTAAACAGAATATAAGAAGCAATAAAAGGGGCAGGACTGGCAAACAACTGATCACAGGCATGGGAGCCACTAAAGGGTTTTAAATGTTCTTTCCTTGTCCCACCTGGATACAATCCTACTACAATACTCATTATTGCAAAAAAACAAAAAAAAATAATTCCATGAGAAATTACATTTGATAAACACGGTACAAAGGTATAGGAAATAGAATACAATGGTCCGGTATTGAGATTCCCTTGAGTTGACGCACTGAAAAGATTAAGCAAACAAAGGAGGCCATTCTAGCCCTGTGGAAGAGAGGGCACTCCCTATTACTAAAGAGGTCCCTAAGAACAGTTATATAACAAAGTAGTTGCAAACAGTTTATGCAAGTCTCAAGGGGTGCTGATTGAAACTTGACCCTTTGGGTCAAACACACCTGGAGTGTTAGCAATGCCTACACTTGCACCATTCCACCATCCCTGTTATGGAGAAAGGAAAAAAAGTCAAAACTTCAGGTTCTTTGTGGTCTGGACAAACAGACATGCTGGAGCAGGAAGCGATATGCTCTGCAATTTGGTGTAGTTTCTTTGGCAAATAGATTTTCAAAAATGTTTTGAAGAGCTTCTTGACAAGGGGTGGACAGGCACAGGGCCAAGTATCTTGCATAATTCTGTAGGGAGGAACAGGGGCTGTCTATTAAATGGTCTGGGCTAAATGAATACACTGTGAGTCCGTCACAGGCAGGAGAAAGTCATGGCAGCACTGAATCCATACAGCGTTCTGGTAACTGGATCCAACCGGGGTATCGGCTTGGAGCTTGTTAAGCAGTTGGTTGGGAAAAGCAGCCGTATCTTTGCCACATGCAGAAACCCTGATGGACCACTTGCCAAGGTGAGTCCAAGTCAGAGCCAGCTATATTGTGGAATGGATTTCCAAAGAGACAAGTTCCTTTCTTTTCTTTTGAATATTTTGAATATCTTCTTAAAAATATTTTGATTTTTTTTAAAAAATTATTTCGGAAACAATTTACAAAAGGCAAAAGAAGTTGAAGAAACCAGAGAAGCAAGAACTTGCCTGTTCATGCTTCAGAGACAGAGGAGTCCACTGATACACCAAGAATGGAAGAGTCACACCTATAGGTATAACTAAGGAGAGGAAGGGGTTACATTTCCCCAGGTATCATGCATTTAAAGGGAGTCTTAAAGTCCTCCAAAAGGCAGTTTTGGATTTTGCTTCTAAGACATCCACTCAGGGTGTGGTATCAGGGTCTTCATATGGGAGTGTCAGAAATAACGGGATGTGTTATGGGGATATGGTATTGTGAAAATGTTCTGTGTCCTTGGGTGCCTGATGCCCTAGCTACACCTCTGGCCACTCCTGATAATGTGGCCACATGTGACATGTGCTTCATATGTGGTCAGTAATTCCTCTTTGTTTCCAGAGAGATTTTGCCCAGTGGAGGTATCTAGCAAGGCTTCATACACTTCCATTTCTCAGGACAACTGGGAAGTGCTACAGATATTTGTCAGCAATTTTTTTTCCTGGTTGAAATATAGTTGCATTTGTATAACTAGCACACTGCTAGGACCCCTCACCAGTTGTTCTCAAAATAAGTATGCTGAGATAGTTTTTCCAGGACTAGTTAATGCATCAGGAATGTCCACTTTTGTTTGATATATTTCAGGACTTGGAGGAATTGGCTACCAAGCATCAAGAACTGGAAATTATTCCAATGGGTATGTGCTTGCCGCTTCTTGCCAATTCCCTTTTATCATGTTGATGGGATAGGCACTGGTCTCAGCTGGTCTCAGCTATACAACTGATTCAAGCTCACTGATTTGGTAGCAGAAGAACTGAAAAGCTCCATGAAGTGTAGTCTATCAGCTTGAGATGCCATCTTCAGTGTGGGATTATAGAAAATGGGGGAGGTACAGGATATTTCTACAAGTCAAGAGGAAGGTTAACGCTACCAAACTGGATCAAGAAACATTGCTCAGGCGTCCCACTCTTGCAGTTCCAGCAGAGAGCTGCAAGATACACCCTTAACTAACCCCCAAATCCAGAGTAACTATGGGAGCACGTAAGAGACTTTACATGCACCTGTAGTTACTGCACCATGTAGTGAAAACCTATGGGAAATTCATATTGGAATCCAGAGTAAGCTGTTCTTACACTGGAGCAAGGACTCCCCATAGTTACTCTGGAATTTGCCCTAAAACAAGTGAATCTATCAGAGAAGGAAGAAACTGGTTGTATAGAATATAGAATCTCAAATATAGAATCTGTCTTTTCCATTTTCCTCTTTAGTTTTTGATAAAGCTTTCCTTTGTTTTCAAAGGAAATCTTTCCCCACTTTCTGATGATTTGCTTTCTGATAATCCACTCTTTCAACACCTTTCAGAACTCATTCATTCAATGCATGTTTCGCTCTCTCAACCTCTCTCTGCTGTTCTAAAGGCCAAAATTGCCCTCTCCCATGTTGGAGCTTCTGGTCTAACCCCATTCCCAAAGGAGTTAATGAGAATCCATCTGCAGAAATCTTTGTGTGGCAGCAGGAATTTGCAAGATGAAAGGGGCTTTGCGAATTGCTAGCTTAAAAAAAGCAGTAGAAGCAATATTTATAAACAAAAGATATAAAAAGTTCCACTTTTTAATGGTTTTCACTTTTGGATGGTGCATCAGTGCCTAACCAGTCCAATAAGCGTAGGATTGCCATAGTTCTCTTTCACAAAATCTCTGTCCCATTTGCCAGTATTCAAACACAATTTCCCAAACCAGGATTGCCCCTGTTTTTTTGGGATATATGGCAACCCTAAATAAGTGGGGGATGCCTGTGTAGAGGAGGTGCCTTCCATCTTCTTGATTCAGCTCCAGCCAATGCAACCTCACCCACCCAGTGTGTAGCTGAGAGGTCCTTGGTTTCAAGAGAAGCAGACTTCTCTTGAAGTTTACCAGAGAAGCAAACTTCTTTAACAGAGAAGTCCTATGTATTCACATAAAAGCGATGAGGAATTCTGGAAGGAGCCACAGCATGTGCCTGTACAATTGTGTTTGGCATCATTAGGGCACGTCCATTTCCACATGACTTTTCAATGTTGTAGTAAGAATTAAAAGAATTGTGCAGTGGTTCTGGAGCACTTATCCTGTCCTGCCTGGACGTGGTTCCTCGCAATCAACTTTCAAGTCTTCTCTTTGCTACTGCAGATATTTCTGATCCATCCAGCATCAAGGCTGCTGCAGCCAAAGTTGCCAAAGAGCTAAAAGGAGCTGGGCTGAATCTGTTGATCAACAATGCTGCGATTCTGAGCCAAAGCACTTTGGACACTGTGACACCAGAGGACATGTCAAAGGTGTATCAGACCAATGTCATAGGGTCCTTGATGGTCAGCCAGGTAAAGATGTTGTGCAGTCCCATTTATACAGAAACTTGTTATAAAGTCAGGACCATAGCCAGGATTGTAGAAGTGTGTGTGTGTGTGGGGGGGGGGGTGACAATTACTTCGGGGAGGGGAATTATGCCAAGTATTGATGCTGGTATATATCTATACAATATAACAATAATTTGCATAGAACAAAGGCATCTCTGTGTATATAGTATGTATTCGTATACACAGAATTAACATCAATAGCTTTGTAATAATTTATTTGCATGATCCAGAATAGAATATTCTGTAACTCATGCCAACTGATGCCAGAAGACCAGAGATGAGGAACAGGCTCAAAGACCCTGCGGTGGGCTGGGCATTATCTTACTTGTCCCTCCTTGGAAAGACAGAGCAGTCAGAAGGCTTCGTTCTCCCCTTTGTAATGCAAAAGGGGATTGCTGATGGCCCCTTGACCTGCCTTGATTATACCAGATTGTCTGCAGGGAGGGGTGAACACTCAGGGAACAAAAAACAAAATTGATAACATCCATTGGAAGAATAAGAGGCTGAAAAAACCAGGACTGGTCTGTGAAAAATGCTAGGAGGGACCGGCTGCTGCTCAGAGGGGGGCAACACTCATACTGGTCACCCCTACGGCCCTATATAGAGAGTGTGTGACTTAAAACTGGTGCTTCTGGATGGAGTCATAAGTGGAGTTGTTTCTTTACAATACTGTGCCTTTAGTAGCTTACAGACAGAAATTCAGCAGGTGCCGCTTAGCCCATTACACCAATGAAGATGGGGAATGTTGCAGTTGTTGATTAAAGGATAGCAAGTAGCTGTCAAGTAGTACTGGATTCTTTCTTCTTCTTCTTCCCCAGGCCTTCCTGCCCTTGCTGAGGAAGGCATCTCAGGAAAGCCCCCAGAAAGGGATGAGCTGCAGCAAGGCAGCCATTGTCAACATATCCAGTGAAGCTGGCTCCATCACAAACATGCTTGTATGGGATTTTTCACAAATAATTTCTTACCGTTGCAGCAAGGTATGAGTACTCACAGCACCAGTGCAGTGGATAAAAGGCTCATTCGATTAAATCGATTAAAATGATTAATCGATTAAATTGATCGATCAATTAAAATGATCAAATTTACAAAACTAGAATGTGAGTTGGAGGTCATCTTGAGGATGTCCAGAAGGTCAAACCACCCTTATCTTCTATCTTTAGGAGAAAGTAATCAGATCCCCCTCCCATTAAAAACCCATATTTTATCATGTTTACTATGCATATCTACTCAGATGCTCCACTATGTATGCTCAAAAGTAAGCCCCATTATATTCAATGGTCCCTTCTGATTTGATTAGACCACATTGTGGAAAGTGTCTTTACGATTGTTACTCCCGGATAAGAATGCAGGAATGCCATCTTAGGCCTGTAATGGGTTCGTCTCTAATTTGCTTTTGGGGGCAAGGTCCTTGATAAGGTCCAAACAAGTCCAGGGACTCAGAATCCATTTCAGCCTAGTGTCACAGCTGATTTAGAAGCAGAAATTCCACTGGGTTGACCATCCTTAATTGTCTTCTCCCATAGCAGGAGGTATGCCTACAATTTTTTTACAGTATTTTGGAGAAATGCTATTACAAATATAATATTTCAATGCGTGTATATAACATCAAAGGATTAACTGAACTGGATTTTCTTTCATCCTATCTGGAATAACTTTAAATAGTTGTACTTCAGCTCACCCTTGGTCTTTAAACATCTAGCAAGTAGTTTGCCCTGAGAATACACAAGAACTAATTAAAAACATGCATTTGAACTCAGTGGGAGTGTGAGGACAGTGATCTGGAAATGCATAAGATCAGGGTGACCATATACAATGGCAGACAGAGTGCTTGTACCTTTAACCATTGCATAAAAGAGAGACTTTAGGCAGGTTCAGCTCAACATGGAAGCTTTAAAAAGCAGCAGCTGCCCAAATTCCCTATTCTGTACGATGCTTAAAGGCAGTGCACTCTGTCCTCCATTGTATATGGTCACCCTGCATAAGATTGATCCATGAGTCCCAGACCACAACAGTATCCTTTGGACAACGTTTTAGGGACATGCTCTACAATCCAGAGTAACTACATGAGCACATAAGAGACATTACATGCACCCATAGTTACGGCACCATCTAGTGAAAACCTATGGGAAATTCATATTGCAATCCAGAGTAAATTGTTCTTACACCGGAGCAAGGACTCCCCGTAATTACTCTGGACTGTGCCCATAGTCAAAGACCACTACTTTGGACCTAAAACTTTGTTGACCTAAAAAACTTGGATCTAAAACTTAGTGGTGGTACCAAGCCCTTCCAGAGGATAGGTTTTGGAATATAATCTTGGGGAATTTGTCCTGTGAGGTTTGTCTTCAGGGTTCAGAACTGTCTCCTAAACCATTTCCTTCTGAAAAAAAATTCAGAATTTTTTTTACTGTCCATATCTTTTTAGGGACAGTAGCCCTCTTGTGAAACTAGGAAGCATTATTCACCTCTCTTTTTTATATATATCTCCCACACAGGCAGCTCTGAACATGCTCACAAAATGCCAGTCACTGGGTTATGGAAAATATGAGATTCTTTGCATCACTCTGCATCCTGGCTGGCTGCAGACAGACATGGGAAATGCGGTGGTGAGTTGTGGTTGTATCCCCAAATAGAGGCCATCAAATTTATATCACAACTTAGGCTTACATCAAAGTGAGAATCAGAATAAATGGGAGAATCAGACTTTCTCATACCTCAGATATATTTTTAAATTCTCTCTCTCACTTCAACACGGTGTTGGTTGTGCATAAGCCCATTTAAATTTGGTGCTAGTTGTGGGTCACATCCAAAGGTGACCAGAGACACCCATGAAGGTGATGACCATACTCTGTGTTCATCCCCCATCATCCAGTATTCAGAGATATACTTCTTCTGGATAAGAAACTTCTAGTCTTGGCTACTATGATTAACATTCATGAAGATTAAATATTCATAAATTGCTTTGTCTAATCCTTTTTTAAAGCATGATTTAAGTGAATGACCATCAGGATATCATATAGTGGGGAATCCCATGTTAATTATGTTTGGATAAAAGAAATGCTTGGTTTTTTCCCCATATGGAAGCAATGTTTTTATAGAATTATAAAAAGTGACATTGAAATAAGTTAGAATTATTCTTGAATAAATGTGAATTGTCAAGTGAGGGTCCAATTCTATGCTTCCCAGCGCCAGGACTAAAACAGCTACAACTGCATCCAGCAGCCTAGAAAGCAGTGTGGGGTCCATGCTCACTTTTATGTTCCCTTGACACATGTAAATGGTTATGCTCCCTTGACCCATGTAAACCCCAGGCAGCCCTGGATCCTGAATCTTTTGAGGGGTGTAGATTCAGGGAGGCCCATTTTGGTGCATCCTTTGGGGTTTTTGGCTGCTGAAGGTTTCCTTGGGGTAAAAGGACATTTGTCTCATAACACCTGCTATGTGTCAACTTGGATCTGCATCAGCCATATTATTCATATATGTTCAGTCTCTAAAATACAGTATTCATTTATGTAAATTCTTTTTTCTGGCCTCCAACACAGTGTCATTGATGTGGCCATCTTCCCTAAGTTTGGGCATGGCTGCTCTACTGCATCACAGCATAGGAATATGCCCTACAATCCAGAGTAACTACAGGTGCACATAAGAGACTTTACGTGCACCCGTAGTTACTGCACCACCTAGTGAAAACCTATGGGAAATTCATATTGCAATCCAGAGCAAATGGTTCTTACACCGGAGCAAGGACTCCCCATAGTTACTCAGGATTGCGCCCTTAGTCTAAGATTGGCCTGTCATTCTATTTCCAGGGACCAGCCCCAATGAGAACAGATGAGGCTGTGCGGGAGATCTTGAAGACCCTTCTGCATCTCTCTGAGAAAGACAATGGCACTTTTGTCAGCTGGGAAGGAAAAATTCTTCCCTGGTGAGATATCTGTCTGCCAATCTGTCTGCGCTGCAGGAGGAACTAATCTCATGGGACAATGTGGATGCCTACCAAGCCATTTGCCCATCTGCAACAAATATACTTCTGCTGAGAATTTTGCAGTTCTCTTTTCCTGCCACCTTCGAGAATTTTATTCACTGCATGCTTGTTCACACTGCAAGTCATTAATCAATTAATATCTTCTTTCTTTCAAGATCCATAAATTTTCTCCGAGTGCAATCCTAGCACTCCATTTGGGCCACTGCAAGTCACTTGCACCAACCCAGGGTGTCACAAACATGCTGTAAAACATGTATTGTTTTCAATAAAATTTTGCTCTCATGGGCAATGAAGGAATGTATTTGAGGCAATGTAGTTTTCACAGAGATTTTGAATGATTTGTTGGATAAAAGGGGCAGACTTAAGCTTAAACCAGACATGATCTCTCCCCTTGATATTAAACAGCATATGGAGGGGAACTGAAATGAAACTAAACAATGCAGGGAGAGTACACCGGCTTTAGGAGTTTACCTGCCACCAACTCTGGTTCCCATTCCATTTGCACTCCCACCAGTTCAATGGGGGAGAAAAATTGGTGTATTAATGGTACCTCTTCACACTTTCTGTCTATATCCCTAAAGCTCTTGGATATGGCCACCTAAGTGCAAAATGTGCATAGCAGAACTCCACACAACTTCCCTTGCCCGGGCCTGGAGTGTCACAAAAGTGTCTTGGTTTCTGCAACTGACAATGACTGAATGTCCAACATACAGACCAAGAGATTTATTGTGATGTTTGAGTAGACTTTCCCCTTCTTCACATTTGGACAAGAGGCTGACACCCTTTCCACTATGATGCCGGGTCTTGCAAGCTGACAGAATCTCATATAAGATATCTCTCAGAGATCAGCCCTATAGATACAATCCTAACTTCTACTTCGGCTGGCCCAAGCCCTGGCACAAGTCCTATGCTGACCCATTCCTGGGTGAGTAGGTTAGGACAATGCACAGGCATACGCTGACCCTGCCACATCATCATGGAAAGATAGGCGAGCTGAGTTAGGCCGGCCTGAATTTCTTAGGATTGCGCCCTATGTCCTGGAAACAGCCAACTGTTTGCCAGTGCAAACAGTACATAATGTAACACTCTCAGATAGCTTTTCAGTATCAGAGAGCGCTCTCCTTTTCAGAGCTCAGGAATCTGAGGAGATGGATACTGGCCAGCTCTGTGCAGTAGATCCCCTGCCAACCTGAAAGAGCACAGTCCAGTTCACAAGGCTTTTGCCCTTGCTCAGTCCAAAGGTCACCTAGAAAGTCTGCACTAAGCCTTGAATTGCAGGAAATCTCTGATTCTCAATTATATTTTACCATATATTCACCAAAATAAAACCCTCGAGTCTTTAATAAACAAGTTTTACTCAAGTTTTATTCAGTTACAAGGAATCTAGGAATTGTTGAACTGTCTACTGTCAATATACTTATAAGCTAGTCATCCCAATATTGGTTGTTAATGCAACAAACAGCAGACATTCATGTAGAAAAATATATATTTTCATTCCAGGGCAAAAACATAATCCATTAAGAGTTGTCAGATAAACATTCCATGGTCCAAAGCAACAAAGAATCCAATAAACAATACTAGTAGCACAGAGTAGCACAGCAATAATCTTCATACAGTAGCAGCAACAGTTCTTCATAAGAGGAAGATGAATAAGGCTAAAGCCTTTTTCCAGTAAATATCCAATCCATGGTTATCAGCATCTACACATGCACAGGAGACCCATCAGCAAGAACACAGCCAGGTCAAAACCCCACCATGAGATGAACAGCACAGAACAAATATTTATATAAAACATTAACCAATCCAAATTAACCATTGCTTATATAAGCCACCCCCAACAATAAATTGAACTCAGCTGTGTCTATAATTCAACCAGCACAGCTTACAAGCTGACATGAGAACCAAGAGCCAAGCTGTTAACACAACTTGGGTAAAGGGGGAGCTGAAAACAATCAGTAACTGGGCTTGGGCTGGTTTAGACGCAAGAAGGTGAGAGAGAATGGCGGCACTGAATGTGCGCAGTGTCCTGGTAACTGGATCCAGCCGGGGCATTGGTTTGGAGCTGATCAAGCAGCTGGTTGGGAAAAGCAATCGGCCAGAATGGATCTTTGCCACCTGTCGGGATCCTGAAGGACCAAGTTCCCAGGTGAGCATCACAATACACCCTTTGTCATGTTGCTTAATGACAAAGTGTCCTGTTCATTCTCAAATCCAGCATAAGCTCTTGTCCCTGCCCCAATCCTATCAGATCTTGCGATCTGCTGTCAATCTTTCAGTGTAGTGCTGCAAAAGGCACATTGCTGCTGTGATCAGCTGTATGCTGCGGTGCCAAGATGCAAATGGTTGGAGGTTCCACATACATCCCTAGAAGCCACCCAGGCAACACCAGGGCAGGTAAGGCAGGACATGTGGTCTGATGGTTGAGCTACCCGAAGCTAAACCGAAAGAACTGAGTCATGCCTGCAGATGGGAGATGCAAAGTTAAGTTTTATCCCATTGTGAGACGACAGAGTTGTTGATAAGTCACTTGTGATGAGAGAGCTGGGGAGTGTGGAGAGGTCAACTGGCAAGAATGGACAGGAGTCATGAGAACTTGCTTAGGTTTGATTTACAGACTGTTGCCTTCAGAAGCATGTGTAAACTGCCTTGAACCTATATACAGTATATATAAAACTGAAAAGTCACTCACTCACTCGCTCTCTGACTCATCAACGCCCAGCCGAAACCGCCCAGCTAAGAACCGGTTTCTGGAAATTCCAACTGGAAGGGGGTGAAAAGGGGCACAATGCATTTTCCTCCCTATGCTTTCCATTGAAGGATCCCTGATCGATGGACACTCTGCCCCAACCCCTGGACCTAGAAGCATTAAATTCAGGGAGTGTATTCCTTCTCTGATGGGAACACCCACCATGAGCTGATTTCTAGATATTTACGCCCTAATGGTCTGAAAAGGAGTACAACACATTTTCGGCCTAAATTTAACATTGAAGACTGACTGATCAACATCCAGCTGATGCACTGGGAGGGAGTGTGCACAGAGGATGATGGTGCACATGGGGGGTTGGTGAGCATGGGAGAGTGGTGCACACGGGGGATATTGCACATAGGGTGTTCATGTGCAGGGGAATGGTACACAGTGGGTGCTGTTGATGCACATGGAGTATTGATGCACGTGGGGAGATGGTGCGCATGGGTGGTTGGTGCGCATGGAGGGATGGATCGCATGGGAGGGTGGTGCACATGGGGGTTGGTGCACATGGGGGGAGTGATGCGCATGGGAGGGTATTGCGCATGGAGGGATGGTGCACATGGGAGGGTGGTGCCCATGGGGGTTGGTGTGCATGGGAGTGTATTGCGCATGGGGGTTTGATGCGTATGGGGGATGATACACAGTGGGGTGGTGGTGCGAATGGGGGATAATACCCCCGGGGGGTTGATGTGCATGGGAGGGTATTGCACATGGTGGGGTTGGTGCGCATGGGGGTGATGTGCTGTGGGAGGATTGATGTGCAGTGGGTGGATGGCGTATGGGGGAATTTTTACTCCCACAATGCGGGTATGTTTTCACTAGTTATGAATAAAAACAGAGAAATGCAGTATATAAAGGGTGGGATCTGGTCCTGTGCAGGTTGGGTAGGATCCAGTTTCAGTTTGACTTCAGAGCAGAAGTCTTCTGAAAACAAAGCCAGCAGAAATACCTCTGAAAAGCCCTCAAGTTAACTTCCTTGAATGAAAAAAGAAACAAAACAAGGTAGGGGTCCAGCTTCCAACACTTGTATTTCCTCAAGTCAACCATTTTCCACTAATTATATTGTATGCTTATGGGTTTGCTGTGTTTTAGGTTTTGCAGAGTTTGGCTGCCAAGCACCAGGAAATTATAATCATCCAAATGGGTATGTGTCTTATCATCTCTTAAATTCCTTTTCCCAGCCTAAACCTAAACTGATGGGGACAGTACCTGAAATTCACATCCAATGCACAAAGAATACTAGAGGTATTCCCCTCTTACCTCACCCAGATTGCCCTTCTAATCCAGGAATCTATCCCATGATGTGAGCATGTACACTATCTTGTACACTATCTTCTATGCAGGACAATATATCTTATATCTTACAATATATCTTGTATATCTTAGTACACTATCTTGAATACAGGACAATACTCACATAAGGAGACTCTTTGCAGGGCCATCAGCACAAGAGCCTACAATATATGTCAAGGCCACATCATTCAGTGTGGTATGGGCCACTTTACTCACCATTGAACTCTTCTCTGTATTGCTTTAGATGTTTCTGACCCATCCAGCATCAAGGCTGCAGCAGTCAAAGTTGCTGAGCATCTGAAGGGAGCTGGATTGAATCTGCTGATCAATAATGCCGGGATTGCAAAACCACGTCCTATGGAGACTGAAACAGTGGAGAGCATGTGTGAAATGTACCAGACCAATGTGATTGGGCCAATGGTGGTGAGCCAGGTAAAGACATCCTTGTAACTTCTGTTTCACTGACATGTCTTATCACTGTGCAAGGTCCTTACCATTTGGAGCATAGATGGTTTGATATGCCATTGCTTCCTGAGGATGTAGACATACCCCCAAATCCAGAGTAACTACGGGAGCACATAAGAGACTTTATGTGCACCCGTAGTTACTGCACCACCTAGTGAAAACCTATGGGAAATTCATATTGGAATCCAGAGTAAGTTGTTCTTACACCAGAACAGAAAATCAAAATCCTCGTACACCAGAACAGAACACAAAATCCCCGTAGTTACTCTGGATTTTGGCCATAGAAGGTCTAGCCTGTTTCCTGGGCAAAAGCACAATGCTTTTAATAGCTGCATAACAGACTGACATTCAACAGATGAAGATGTGCTAGTAATGGAGATGTTGTTGAAGGGGAAAACTGCACTACATGTAGCAGATTTGTAGCTGGATGCTTTCCAGATGAATCACAAGACAGTTTATGTACCATACTTATCATGGCATCCAGTGAAAAACTGCTAGGCTCACATTTGCACTGATACAATGGCCTTTGTTCTGCTGAAGAGCTGTTCGGTTTACAAGTTTCCTTACAGATCATGCAAGTTTCCTGAACGGTTTCTTCCCTTTCTCCAGGCCTTCCTGCCCTTGCTGAAGAAGGCATCACAGGAAAGCCCCCAGAAAGGGATGAGTTGCAGCAAGGCAGCTATTATCAACATGTCCAGTGAAGCTGGCTCCATCACAAATCCTCTAATGTGGCAGGATACAAAAGCCATTGGTTACCGCTGCAGCAAGGTAGAAATGTATTAGCCATTCATTTTTTCATTTTCTTTGTAAACCACTCTGTGTACTTTTTACTTGAAAAGCTGTATATAAATACTGCAGACAGACAGACAGACAAGACAGACAGACAGATGTGTAACTTGTGTAAATAATGATGGGTTCTTTCATTTCACAGAATTTAGATAAGGAGTTATAATGTGTTAATGGCACCTTTCTGGATCAAACCCAGGAAGAGGTTTGGGATTCTGCATGCACTGCCAACACTGATCCTGCCCCCCCAGTCCTTTTCCACACTTCTTTTAGTCCTTCCAGCAATGACCCATTCCCCTTCCCTGCCTCCATCCAATACCCAGCATGAGCTGACTTGCTCCAGTCAGTGGGTCTTTGGTGGTCTGGTGCATGGGAAGCTGGAATAGCTTCTCTTTACCAGTGGGAATTTGACTTGTTGATTTGGCTTGATTTGGAATTTGATTTGGCTTGTTGATGGAAACTGCTTGGCAACTGCCATAAAGGAACTTTTGCAGGTGGTGGTGGTGCAATAAAACCAGGTGATAGGATTTGGGCATAAGATTAAAGATTAACAAGGAGCCAAAACATTTTTATCCCAGATATAAGCTGAAAGCTCCATTTAGGACCATGAATATTTTTTCCCTAAATAATAATAATAATAATAATAATAATAATAATAATAATAATAATAATAATAATAATAATAATAATAATCTGTCCCTGGGGAGAACACCAAACAGCATTTCCTAGACCTATGAAGCATTTGCTTCTGATCGCTTCCTGTCTCAGAGAATTGGGATACACCATTCACGTGCCTGTTTATGTCTTATCTTCTTTATAGGCTGCTCTGAACATGCTCACAAAGTGCCAGTCACTGGGATTTGCAGAAGATGGGATCCTGTGCATTGCAGTGCACCCTGGAGTGGTGAAGACGGACATGACTGGTGCATTGGTAGGTGATTCTTGGTGGAGTCCATGCAGAGATCTTCTACTTTGGGGGGGCTCTGTATGTGAAGAGCCCAAACTGGATATGTTATTTTGTATTTCAGCATTTTAAAAAATACTCCACTCGACAAAAGAATTTCTTTCCTGGACCAGTTCAAAAGCTACCTAGTTGTACATACTGGCCAGAAACAGAGACGAAAAGCTGCAACCCTAACCTCCAGCTAGGTCTGCCTAAGCCCCAGCATAAATCCTGCGCTGATCAGAGGGTGCCACAAAAGTGCCATAGGACACTTGTGTGCCACTCCTAAAAAAATCAGGCCAGTGCACGTTTGTCTCCCTACATCACCATGGGAATGGGGAGACTGATGACCGATGAACGGGAAGACTGATTTGCTGGGCTAGATTAGATTTACATTCGTAGGGTGCAATCCTAACGTATTTAGGCTGGCCTAACTCACCTGGCATATCTTCCTGTATCTTCCTGGAGTGGGGATATATTCCTGTGCCTAACCCTTCCAGGAATGGGGTTGAAGTACCTTATGGTACTTTTGTGACAGCCATGGTCAGCCGAGGACTTATGCCAGGGTTTATGCAGCCTAACTGGAGATTAGGATTGCAGCTTTACTGGTGCTAAATCCTTTGGTTTGTTGTGTCATCCCCAAAAAGAAACTGAACAAATATTCCTGGGAAATTCCGTATATGAAACACTGTATATGAAATCAATATTGATGTTGGCTGTTAGGTGACTGCAGCCAATTACAATGGCTGCTACATGGGACTGCTCTGGGAGAAGATGAGTCAAATGGAAGTTGTTGGATGATAGTAGAACTTGTTGCAGTGGCATTTTGAACATTCTCTTGGATGAAGTTACTACAGGTACAGTAATTTGTTCTTAGTCTTATTTGAGCAGTGGCAGTCTGTGTCATTCACCTGTTTTCTCTCCACATATCAGGGCCAGTTGCCTGTGGATGTGTGTGTACAAGAGATCCTGAACACACTTTCCCATCTCTCCAAGAAGGACTCTGGCACTTTTGTGAACTGGGAGGGGAAAGTTATTCCCTGGTGAAATACCAGCTTGCTTGCACTTCAGAGGATGCTAAAGCACCTATTTGCCATCTGGAGTCGAAGAAGATTTTTGTTGTTCCCCAATCCTTGCAACAACAAAATCACATTTATGGTAATTAAGTAAAAAGAAAAAAGAAAAGAAAATTGTGTTCTTATTGGTTAGGGAAACTGTGCTGGGGCAAGGAGGAATGGTTATTCCTGTGCCTGCTAAAAAGAACAACATTTACAAGTGCCTGTATAATGAGTTAGCAAGGGTAACTTTTTATATATGTACTGTATATAATATATGTACTCAAAGCTGATTCATCTTACCTCCTTATTAGTTCCATACAATATCAGAATTACATTCATTGGCAATCAGAGCCATCAGTAACATGGGAAAGTTTGAGTTAAGAAAATCCACTTTTGTTCCAAAGGCTTTTGTGGTTTCATTTTCTGGTTAATTGGCCTTAACATTGCGTAGAACATAGAGCACAATCCAGAGCAACTTCTCCTTGCTCTGACCTAACTATGCTGCCCTAACTATGTTATATCCTAAACACAAAGTTATGTGTGAGGCAGAGAACTTAGGAGTGCCCATAACTTAGGTCTGCCCGTAATTGCTCCAGTGCAGTGATCCACATAAGTTACTCCATCGGGCATGCTCAGAAGGCAGCCTGTAAGTGCTACATGGCCTGCAGTTACACACGAGTTGACCTGCTTCCACATCACTCAGAATCACTAGCAGCTGTCCAAACTGCTGCTCTCCTGATCACATGGGGAACCAGCTGACAAGATGGGGGGGGAGTAGCTGTCAAGCTGTCAGAGTGCCTCCCCAGCATGGTGGACAGGACAGGGCTGTCAGGGGTAGAAATGGGAAACAAGCTGCCCCCCCCGCACCCCCAAACAGGCAAGGTGCCCCAGGAAAAGCCCAGGCATCAGCAGGGGCAAGATGCACAGAGGGATACATATGTGTGAGTATTGTCAATAAAAACAACATCAACAGATAAACATGAGTGTCCTGTGGTCTTTGGCAACAGTCCGGAGGAAACATCAGCATTAAAGGTACAGCATGCCAGATGTAGGGTCCACACTCAGGTGGGCTGGGAGGAGAGGGAAGACCCCATCCAGAAGGCAGAAGGCCCAGGAAACAGACCCCCTTGCTGGCTCAGGCAGGGGAGGGGCAAGGGTCCCCCAAGCAGCTGGCAGAGCAGGGGGCAAGGGGAGGCAAGGGGGCTGCCAGGGGCATCTGTGGGGAGGGAATCCTGGAAGAGGGGACAGGAGCCCACCTGGGTCTGCCAGGGAGCAAAAGCACATCCTGGGGCACAGGGGACCTGGGGCTCCCACAAAAGGGCAAGGGTGTCTGATCACTTGTGGGGCCACTGCCCACCCAAAACCTCTCACTTCACAAGCCTAAGGGGTGACATCAGGCCCCAGGAACCCTCTCTCAGCCCACCCCAGTGACCCCAGATGGCTTCCCCCTCCCATGGCAATGATGCTCCCAGGAAGATGCAGACACAAAAGTGGGGTCAGTTCACGTGTGTACTTGTTCATAGGTTTGCAGTTGCTCCTGCTCATTCAGAGGGTCACAGGGTAGGGGGGCTTCCAGATACAGAACAGTCTCCAGTGAGGATGCAGTGGGACCCCAGAATCAACCACATTCAGATTGAGCACATGGAAGGGATGACACAGTGCCTGGACCTTTAAGTATCTTCAGACTGTAGGCAGTTTGAACACAGCACTGGCATCTGCCTGAATTCCCTCATCTCTGCAGTGCTCACAGGTGGTCTCACTACTTCCATGTGGCCTCTTGTTGTGGACTATCCAATGGTAAGGAAGCTACAGGCAGCCCCCTCTCCAGAAACAGAGGACCAGGTCTGGATGCCATTGGGGGTCTACACTGAGGATGGGCACCCCTGTCTCCCCCCCCCCAACTAGGTAGGCACTGCCCCACTCACGCATCCTCAGGTCATCCCTGGAGCTCTAACTAGCTTTCCCCAGCCACTGATGACAGAAATCATATGCATGTGTTCATTGTGAAGTCCTTAAAATAACTACTACTACACATGTTCACATCATTAATGTTAACAACGTATCTGACGACAGCAACATTGACGAATTGAACTGTAAATTCGTCATCAGGCAAGGACTTCACCTGTGATGTATCATACCATCGACTACGTAGTTGTTAATTCGTCATCATTAATAACATCAGCTGTGGAGGGGGAAGTGATTCTGTGGCTCAAACTTTATTAGGTATGGATGGTGCTTGTTTAACTCATGTGATTGGGACAGTGGGGTTTGTGTTCAGTGGGGTTTGTGTTCTAGGTAAGTGCTTGTGCAAACATGTCTGAAGGGAGATTCTTCCCAGGGCTCCTTGCAGGGATCCAGTGGCTTGTACTCCTGAATACACTTTCCTGGGAGTAAGCCCCATTGAACACAATGGGGCTTACATCTGAGTAGGCATATTTAGGATTGCACTGTGTCTCCTTCCCAGTGGAATGGCAGCCTGCTGCCTGCTAGCCTCCTTGCTGTGAGACACCATCCTGCAAAGACAGAAGCACCACAGGCAAAGCTTTCATTGGTTTTGCTGAGCATGGAATCAGATCAGCTGCCAAACTGTGCCCCTTGGCTTGCCGGCAAAGATGAGTGGAATCAGCACCTGCTGGCTGTGTGATCTGGCAGTCGGTCAGAGGGGCTGCAAGGACAGAGACCACACACACTTTTGAGGGGTGAGTGCCCTTGTTTCCTGGTGGATCTGTGTGTGCACCCCCTTACCTTGGGGGACCAGTTGGGTTGGAAGGCAAACCTACAAAGGACCTCACAGCATTTCCCAACAAGTGGGCAAGCCCATTTCCTGGTGAAGCAAGCCCCCCTTACACAGGTGTAAGCCCCACTGAGTATACTGGGGCTTACTTTAGAGTAGACATGCAAGACTGGAGGAAGATGAAGGAAATTTAAACAAAAGAGGTGCTTCCAACACCCCCCATGCAGCCCTCCTTACCTGGTTGGAGTAACTCTGGGGAAGAGAGAAACAACAACTTGCAGAGACATAAATATGGTATTGGTAATCATCATTGCAAGATTGCCTGTATAGGTGTTTTTGAATGCAAACTTTGCTCAACACCCCCACTTATCTGATTGGGGTACCTGTGGAGAGGGAGAGAGAGAGAGCAACAAACATACAAAAAAATTGCAAAGTCTACACTCTAATCATATATCACAGATATCATGTTGTTTCATATCACATCTATATCATATCAATATATCATCATATATGGACCTTATGCGTTCATGTGTTTGTGGGGAGAACGCTCCCCAAGAGCAAAGTGCCCATTGAGAGAGAGCAGAGTGACATGGTCCGTGGCCAAGCACTCTGCTTCTCTGAAAGGGAATTGTGGGTCTAGGGGTGGGCCTTTTTATGGGAGGGTAGCTGTGAGGGGATTGGTCGGCCACTGGGGTTACGCAGGTACTCCACATCCTCAAGTAGGAAAGTACTGCCCGTAAGGTTTGGTGCAAAAATTTTTCAAAGTCCCCACTTTCCCCAGCCCCTACTTCTCCTTAACATGGAGACCTATGGGTCTCCTCGTTACTAAACTACCTCTTGAGGTAGTATAACTCAGGAGGCATTTACGTGTGCCCATAAGCCTCTGAAAATGTTCAGGATACAACATAGTTATGTGGAAGGGGGAGGAACCTAAGACACGCCCCCAACACGCCCCCAAAACGCCCCCTGAAAAAATAAAAAAAATCCCTACGTCGACGGAGTTACGTCGACGGAGGGTTTTCGTTGCTCCGCCGACGTTGAAGTAATTGCGCCAACGCAAACGTCGTTGCGTCGCCGGAGAGATGCGCCGGCGTAATTGCACCTACGCTATCGGCGTTTCCGTTGACGGAAACGCCGTTCCGTCGGCACAAGAGCCCTTGCGCTGACGGATTAGTTGCTATGGATTGGGCTGCCCGATACAGTGGAGCCTCACGTAACAAAATTAATTCGTTCTAGAGCAGTGGCTCTCAATCTTCCTAACGCCATGACCCCTTTATAAGTTCCTCATGTTGTGGGGACCCCGACCATAAAATTATTTTTGTTGCTACTTTATAACTGTAATTTTGCTACTGTTATGAATCGTAATGTAAATATCCGATATGCAGGATGTATTTTCATTGTTACAAATGAAATGTGTGTTCTATGCACACATTGAACACAATGGGATTTATTTCAGAGTAGGCATGCATAGGATTGGGCCCTGAGGCTGCAATCCTATCCACATTTACATGGGAGTAAAGGTCCCCCTGACTATAATGGGATTTATTTCAGAGTAGGCATGGATAGGATTGGGCCCTGAGGCTGCAATCCTATCCACATTTACATGGGAGTAAAGGTCCCCCTGACTATAATGGGATTTATTTCAGAGTAGGCATGCATAGGATTGGGCCTGGCAAGCTTACCTGGCCCCCTGCACCAGGGGTCTTTAGGCGACCCCCAGGAAAGCTCTAGGCAACCCCAAAAGGGGTCCCAACCCCCACTTTGAGAAACACTGTTATAGAGGCATGTTTGTTACATGAAATGTTCTTTACATGAAGCGGATTTTCCCATAGGAAATAATGGGAACTCAGACAATTGGTTCCAGAACCAAAAATATATTCATATAAAAATATTTACTGGATGTGAAAATGATGACAAAACACTGGAATTGAATTCAAAACATGCATTCAATGTGCATGATCCTATGAAGTCTACTTAGGCTGCAGTACTAAAGCCACTTTCCTGGGAGTAGGACCCATTTAACACAATGGGGCTTATTTCTGGGTAGACATGGTTAGGAGGCTGCAATCCTGTCCACTTTCCAAGTGTCTCCCCACTTTCTCCTTCTCTCCATCCTGAGCCTCTCTCTCCCCTGCTCCCTTCTGGCTAGCCCTGAGCTCTTCCCTCTTCTCCACTGTTCTTCTCTCCCTCTGCCCAGCGGAGAGGAAGAACAGGCCACAGGAGGAACAGTGCGGAAGTGTTGCTTTCGCTATGGGCAGGCGTGCTAGGCAGCCCTGACACTTTTTAAAATGGCTGCCGGCCAGTGCATCTGCCGCAACTGCCAGTGAGTTTGTTTGTTACGTGAAGCACAGTTTGTTACGTGACACAGAATCCTAGAGAAATTTTTGTTTGTTACATGGAACATACTTTACATGAAGCGCTTGTTACATGAGGCACCACTGTATTCCAAAGCAGTTTGTTTCATTGCATTCTGCATAAAATTACCTTTCCAATGACATATAACACGATGGTATTAAGCATATATACCCTGTTTTTCACAATTTGATGTCTAGGGATGCATGGTGCCTAGTAGGGATGTCCAGAGCACAGCAGTGCCCAGTAATGGCCAGTGGTGCCCAGTGCCCAGTAGGTTTGTGCGGTGCCTCCTTTCCAGCAGTGCCCACTGATGGTGGTGCCCATTGCCCTTTGATGCCCACTGCTGGTGGTGCTCAGTGCCTGGTAGTGATGTCCCGTGCCCAGTGGTACTCAGTGCCCGGTAGTGCCACTAGTGCCCAGTGCCCGATAGTGGCCACTGCCCATTGGTGCCTGATGGCGCCCAGTGCATGCTGTGCCTGCTGACCCTGGTGCCTGTTGGTGCCTGTTGCCCAGTGTTCACTATCTGGTGCCCACAGGTCCCCATGCCTTCTTGTGCTCACTGGTGCCCTGCTGTGCCTTCCGGTGCCCAGACATGCCTGGTGCTCACAAATACCTTTAAATTTTACTCCCACAATGACAGGTAAATTCTGCTAGTAGGCAAATAGGAGCCCAGTCATTGCCAACTTTCCAGCACTATGCAGCCAGAATACAGCCTCAAGGTACTGGAACAAATATTCCCTTATGCAATGCATGCACTGTTTGCATGGCTGTATAAGCACTGGAAAGTTGGATTTGGTCCTATGTTCCACAAGCCATAGGATTTGGTCCTATGTTCCTATGTTCCACAAACCATCTGGACTTTACAGTGAGTTGTTTGTCTTTGCAATGCACTATGCAACACCCTCAGATAGCTTTTCAGTATCAGAGAGCTCTCTCCTTCTCAGAGTTCAGGAATCCAAAGAGGTGGAAACTGGCCAACTCTTTAGTATAACCCCTGCAAACCACACCAGCTCACAAGGCTGATGCCCTTGCCCAGTCCAAAGGACACTTAGCAAGCCTGCACCAAGCCCTGAATTGCAGAAACCACCCTCTCTCTCCTTCTCAATTATATTTTACTGCCCACAGAAATCAGATATAAGGAATAAGTCATAGTTCTCCAGCCTCTTCCTAGGCAAGGCTGGATAGAGTCTGTAATAAACCAAGTTTTACATAATGTTTATTCTGCCATAGAAAATGGTATCACTGAGCTGACTGGAAGACAGTGAACTTTAATTTGAAACAAGAGCTAAGCAGTTTACACAACTTGGGGTGAGGGAGGAGCTGAAAGCAATCAGTAACTGGGATTAGGTTGGCACAGGCTTCACTGTTTAAATACAGACAGGTGAGAGATGGCAGCACTGAATGTACGCAGTGTCCTGGTAACTGGGTCCAACCGGGGAATTGGCCTGGAGCTGATCAAGCAGCTGGTTGGGAAAAGCAATAGGCCAGAATGGATCTTTGCCACCTGCAGGGATCCTGAAGGACCACGTTCCCAGGTGAGCATGATATGCACAGCCAGCTTGCATTTTGAGATAGATGCCTATAAAAGGGATTTTCTTTAATATCAAAACAGCATCCTGGTGCCCTGTTGCTCCCAAAATCCAGTACAAACTCTTGTTCCTGAAATTCAAAACGCTCTAGAGCCTTGTCCTGTTGTTAGTCTCCTATGGCTGGCCTTCTGTCTAACCCCACCTTTTCCCCCTCACTAATCCTTATGCTCAGAACTGCCTCTGTTTTCTTGTCTCCTCCCCCTCTCCCAGTCTCCTTCAGTGATGGGCAGATGCCGGTTTGGGCCTACTCACCTGAACCGGATCTTCCCACATGGCGACCGCTGGCGAACCGGCCAGAGCCGCGGCTGGCAAGAGCTGCGGGGACTGGTTCACAAGCGGCCGCCAGGTCTCCTGAAGTGGGGCTTCAAGAGACACAGTGCGCTAGCGTCCAACTGGACGCTAGCGCACTGTGTCGCCCGAAGCCGCGCTTCAGGAGATGCGCCTGCGTCAAGCTGGACGCAGGCGCACTGAGCCGCTCCTCGGGGCAGCTCAGTGCACCTGCGTCAAGCTTGACGCAGGCGCACTGAGTCTCCCTTCGAAGGCTCAGTGCACCTGCGTCAAGCTGGACGCAGGTGCACTGAGTCTCCCTCGAGGAGATGCACTGCGCATGCACCAAGCCTGGCGTATGCGCAGTGAGGGCCTGCCCCTCGCCCCACCCCCTGACCCCAGCCCTGACCCCGGGCCCACCCCCCAACTTCCGGCGAACCAGATCTTGGGGCTCGGTGGGCCCATCACTGGTCTCCTTCCCTCCATATCAGGGTGACCAGATGCCCAAACCACAAAAGGAGGACAAGGTCTTGGATTCCTCTCAGCCTGGCCTTTCCAGCAGACAATGGCATGTTTGCCTACTCACGAGTAAAGCCACAATATTGGGCACTTTCACTTTCCCGTAGAGATCAATGCATATTTTTTATTTTTAGTTTTTTGGTCATCACTTCTGATAGGAAGGAGATATTTCAAAATTTTTGCATTGGATTCTGCTCTTCCCTACAAATCGAATGACATGTGACATTATGGGGTACTGCACACCATTGCAAAGTTCCAAAACGAAGCCAAAATTGAGCCCTTTTGGAGGATACACAGACAGAAGGCTAAAAGAGGACAAATCTGGAAAAATATTCCTTCTTTAAACACATAATTTCCATGAAATTCACTAAATAAATAAATTCCAAGAAATTCACTAAATAAGTAAGCAAGTAAATAAAAAGAATAAGCAAGTAAAGTAAAATAAGGGCTGTGGGTGGTGCAAGTGGCTAAGACACTGTGCCTGTTAACCAGCAGGCCAGGGTTTGAGACCCGGGTCGGCCCCACAAGACCGGGTGAGCTCCTGTCCCTAGCCCAGATCTGCAACGCCAGCTGGATCCAATCGTATCGGCTCTGCCTTTCCACTGGACTAATTCAGTGGCGTAGAGAGGGGGCATTTGCTGCTTGGATAACAGCCTATCCTCCATAACAATCTAACCCAGGCTTTCATGCTTTGCATGCAGCGCCGAGCATGATACCATAGTCTTTCAAGACTGATGGAGACCTGCTAAATAAAATAAATAAATAAATGCTCATAGCACAATACTGCATGTTGGTGAAGAACAAAACCTGCTTAGTTCAATGGGCTAGCTGTGTCCCCATGTAAGCGTGTATAGAATTGCAGCTTTACAGCCCAATCCTAATGGATCTTTACACCACCAAAATGAGCTTTCCAGTGCTGTAAACCTTACAGCCGTCGCAAAGGTGAAAGTGTGGATGGATGTGGCCTGGCAGGATATTACTGTAAAAGTCATAAAGTGCTACATTATTCAAGTGAAAACAAAAACAAATACAGGTAGGACTTGAAACTCCAACTCTGTACCACTTCAAGTCATCCATTTTTTAGGATTTTCTTTTATGTTGACTTTCAGGTCTTGAAGAATTTGGCTGACAAACATCAGGAAGTTAAAATCATCCAGATGGGTATGTGCCTGGATTGCCTGCCACAACATTCTCCTCCCTTCAACTGACTTGGCCATCTGCTCTTGAGTAGTTTCCCCATTTGTTCCACTTCTACGTATTTATTTTGTCCAGGTTGTGCTGCTTTTCCAGGGAGATCTCATTATGTGAGCAGTCAGAGGACACTGCTTGGAATCAGGGGAAATTCATTTCGTCTTGTGAAATGAGAACGTCTTTGCAGGGATGTAAATGTGTATAGGCTTCATTGTTGATTCAATTCAGTATGCACTGGCAACTGATAATGAGAATTCCCCAACAGGCACTGTAATCAGTAAGCCAGTGCAATTCATTTGATAATACGCACAAGTATTGAGAACTGGCAAATACTGCGAGCAAAGAGGATTCCAGATTTGAAGCTAACTGTACCTGTTGAGACTGTAACATCTGTAACCATCACTTAAACCAGCAAGTATTTATCATGACTTGCACTGTCACAGATTTCCAGTCTATCCCAGGATTTCCAGTCTATCCCTCTGTTGCAGAGGATTCTCAGAGTGAGTTTTCCTCAACGTTTGTCTCAGATCACTTGGATTCCTACCACTGCAAATCCTGTTCCCACACCTGTCTCCTGTGATACATGCCTTAGAAGCATGTGTTCTTTCTGTCCATTCCTGGGTTCAATGACTCTCAAATCTTAGAGCCAAACTGAAGACAATTCATTTCTGTTGGCTTAAAAAATACACCGTAGGCAAAACAAGGTGTGTTGGAGAGGTGCGAACATCTCTATTACTTGTTTTGTGTTTCGTAAGAAGAAAACATTTTAATGATGTACACCAGGGTTCTTATCTCACAGATATCAAAGCATCTAAAATGATGTCAGGGCACTTTGACACATGATATACCAGCAAAAGTAGTTGTTGCTATAGGTATACATGGCAGGGAGCCCATCACATAAAACTTACATGCTAGTTGTATTTGCAGATGTGCAGATGTCTATGTGCACTGCATATTTTTATCAGCATATAAAATATGATGTATATATAAAAATGTGATCTATATTTATATGAAAACTGATGCTCAGTCCTCTACTTCCACAGCAACAAGAGAGACAGGAATGGACGGTGCTTGCAGGGATGGATGGTGCCTGTCTTGGGTTCACTTTAATCATCTGTAAAAAGTTGTTCTGTACTATTCTAGACACTTCTAACCCATCTGGTGTCAAAGGTGCTGCAGCAAAAGTCACTGAGCATCTGAAAGGAACAGGGCTGAATCTGCTGATCAACAATGCTGGGATTGTGAAACCAACTTCTCTGGAGACTGAAACACCAGAGTACATGACTGAAGTGTACCAGATCAATGTGATTGGGCCAATGGTGGTGAGCCAGGTAAAGGCATTCTCATAACTCTTGCTTCATTGACATGTCTTACCATTGTGCAAGGTTCTGGTAATGTGGCCAGAGATAGTCTTGCCTGTATCCTGGACAAACGTACCATGACTTTAACACCAGCATAAACAGACAGATGTTCAACAGATGAAGACATCCTAGTTATGGAGGTGTAGTGACAGGAAAAGCTGCACACACTGACCTATTGGTGGGGCAAGTGGTTCAGACACTGTGCCTGTTAACCAGCAGGCCAGGGTTTGAGACCCGGGTCCCCACAGGATGAGGATGTCCTGCTACAGGTAGCGGGTTGGATTAGATGATCCACTGGGTCCCTTTCCAACTCTATGATTCTATTATTCTAGAGTTGTGTCTTGCTACTCTCCAGATGATTATCAGGACAGTTTGATAGGGCATTCAGGGAAGAACCGTTAGGCTCACATTTGCTCTGATATTATGGCCTTTGTTCTGGTTTAGTTTTCAAGTTCCTTACAGCTCATGCAACTTTCTTGAATTGTTTCTTCCTCTTCTCCAGGCCTTCCTGCCTTTGCTGAGGAAGGCATCTCAGGAAAGCCCCCAGAAAGGGATGAGTTGCAGCAAGGCAGCAATTGTCAATATGTCAAGCGAAGCTGGCTCCATCACAAATCTTCTAGCATGGGAAAAGGGACATGTCATATCTTATCGTTGCAGCAAGGTATGGATGCATTGGTTGTATGACCAGTGATGGGTTTACTTACTTCACTAGGAACTTCAGTTATAAAGTATATTAATTTATTAGAATGTATGTGATCTTTAAATTAAAAAAATTCACCACCTTCTTTTAAATACAGCAATATAAATTAAAAACACAGCAATATAAATTTAAATGAGACTTTGGGCAAAATCCAGAGTAACTACGGGGAGTCCTTGCTCCGGTGTAAGAACAACTTACTCTGGATTCCAATATGAATTCCCCATAGGTTTTCACTAGGTGGTGCAGTAACTACAGGTGCACGTAAAGTCTCTTACGTGCTCTTGTAGTTACTCTGGATGGGGGGGTTCGGCTGCAATGCTAACCTCCAGTTAGGCTGGCCTAAGTTCTGGCATAAGTCCTGTGCTGATTTGGCAGTATCACAAAAGTGCCATAAAACACCTGTGTGCCACTCGTAGAGGAGGATTAGGTCAATGCATGGATATGCACTTGCCTCCTTACATCACCACAGGAAGGGGAAGACCAATGAGTTGTGCCAGCCTAATTGCCTAATTGTGATTGCAGCCTTAGTGCCTCATCATATAGGCTTTACTTTATGCTTATACTATGGTTTTTATTTACTTACTTAGGGCACAATCCAGACTATGGCACCTCCTGCGTCAATGCAAAAAAAAACTTAGTCTGGATTGCAATACAAATTTTCAATAGGTTTGCACTAGATGGCACTGTAACTCTGTCGACGGAAATGGACCTGCTCCGATGGATCACTTCATATAACTGGTCTGGATTTTGCCTTTACTTTACTTACTTAGGCTGCAATCCTATCCACGTTTACCTGGAAGTAAGCATCACTGAATATAATGAGACTTACTTCTAAATAGACATGCATAAGACTTGCTTACTTACTAATAGATTTATAGTGCAAACCAAACTTGCACTGGAGCAGAAAGGCTGGCATGCTCTGTCCTCTGTACTTCCACAGCAACAAGAGATACAGGAATGGATGGTGCCTGTCTAGGGTTCACTTTAATCATAAGTAAAAATTCATTTGGGGTTGTCAATACTTTGCCTTAAAAATAAAAACAAAATAATGCCAAACATCATTTCTTAGACCTATGAAGCCTTCCTTCTGATCACATCCTCATGTGGAATTGACATACATCATTCACCTGTATATTTCTGATATATTTCCTTCACAGGCTGCCCTGAACATTCTCTCAAAGTGCCAGTCACTGGGATTTGCAAAAGACGGGATCATGAGCATTGCATTGCATCCTGGTTGGGTGCAAACGGACATGACAAGCCCAGAAGTAAGTAATTGGCGGAGACTAATTTCCCTCAAGACATTGTCACATTGTTAGGTCTCTAATCCAGGAATAGTCCAAATTGGATAATATATTCATTAACTTGTAGTATTTCAGCATTGTACTCAAAATACTCAACTCTGATGATAAGAAAAAATCAAGAACTTTCCTCCTGAATCAATTCAGAAACTATCCATCATACACATTCGCAACAAGCATGGGTTTTTAGATTCTGTGGTGGTTTGTGGCACCATCTACAACACAAATCACACAAATGTTCCTTGAAAATTCATACACAGTATATGTATAAGTTTTTGTTTACTCTCAGACCATCAATGGAAACAGAAGAACAGCAACCTAGAGTGGCTGACTTTCAGTTCCCCTCTCCCTTTTCTGCAGGGATCTGGGATGAGGATGACAGTAGTGGATGTGTGGTTATAGTGGCAGCTCCTTAATCACATTGCTGCAAAGTAACTGGCAGTCCAGGCACCCTCCTGATGTGCTGCCAGGACCCATTAGAGGGATAGTCCAGAAAGGGTATGAGGTGGCAGGCAGCTAAATAAAATAACCGCTCTGGGAGAAGAATAGCCAAATGGTAGTTTGGACTGAACTTGTTGCAGGGGTATTTTTAAGTATTCTCTCAAATGAAGTTACTGCTGTAATTTGTTCTTAGTTTTATTTGAACAGTGGCACTGGCAGTCTGTGTCATTCACCTGTTTTCTCTCCACAAATAAGGCCCCGTTGACCGTGGATGTGAGTGTACAAGAGATCCTGAATACTCTTTCCCGTCTCTCCGAGAAAGACTCTGGCACTTTTGTGAACTGGGAGGGGAAAGTTGTTCCCTGGTGAAATACCAGCTTGTTTGCACTGCAGGATGATGATTCCTGGAAGTAATGAAAATACCTGTATAGCCTTGCCCTTTTATGCCCAATAATTACACCTTGTTTTGCTGATCATGTCACAATTCCGCCTTTCTTGAAACTGCTCAATGTTATGTAACCTTTTAGTCTTCTTGGGGTTTTGTTGTGTGTTTTTTGCCTACTGCAAGCCTTGTGTCAGTAATGCAGGCCCTAGTGATGCAGGCCTATGTTGGCCTGGCAGTTGTATTAATGTTTTGAGCTGTGCCAATGCTGAATGTACTAATGTGAGCACTGGAATGCGAATGAGGTAAGCAAGTATCTTGTTCTTTTCTCAAACATCTGCAATAGGACTGAAATCTTGAACAGAATTGTTCAAAAACAGCAGTTGAAAGCAGAGATCTGTAATTTATCCCAACAAGCATCCCTCAGGTCAGCTTCATTAGAATGCCCTGACACGCTAGCATGCCAAGGCCTATATCCTAAAGTGAAATTAAGCCCCTTGCTCTGGAGCAGTTAAGGTGACTTTAGAGGGTGATGTAACTGCGAGGACCCGTAACTGCTATGGATTTTGCCCCAAGTTACTTAAATTCCAGCTGGAGGTCATGCCAGACCTTTGGACACCCTTTTCTCAGTTGTAAGGTGGAATTCTGGTTTGAAATGGGTGAAAAAATTCAGTTTTCCTCCTTTTGTGGGGGCAGAGAGAAGACTAGATAATAAAGGCTGGTAGCACCACGAAGGGACCGTTTTAAGAGCTGGGATGGTTTGCCCAAGTTACCTGTAGACTCCTACAGGCAGGGTAACTGTTTCCTGATAATTAGGGAACCAAAAATACAGAGGGGAGAAGATTGTTCAGAACCATATTGTTGGCACTGTAATATTTAATAAAGCATCAACTATTACTTCCAACTTTTGTGTCACATGTGTTTTGTGCATAAATGCGCTGTAAATCTTTCAAATTTTAATTTTAAATTTAAACTGGAAGCCCACTATATTAAGTTCTGAACTGAACTCTGAACTGAACTGAACCCACTGAACTGAGAGTTCAGCCTTCTCAGATCTCAAGCTGTGTTTAGCTAGTTCTGGAGAACCAGATTCTTTCTCTTGAGTTGCCAGGGAGTGAACTTGATACATGCAAAACCTGTGAAGCCAAGAGCTTCTGGCTTTTGCTCCCTCCCTCCTTACATAAGTTCACACCTTGCCTCAGGATATCGGATCAGTTTTCTTCTATTCTGTACAAAAGTCTTACTCTTCACAATACAAGGCGTATCTTCAGGTGTGCAGGGAAAGCCACAAGTAGACACACCTGCTTGCTGAGTCACTGGCCTTTATCCAGTGGTACTGAAAGTGGAATTTCTTAAACTTTTCCATGTTACTGATGACTCTGAGAGCCAATGAAATGTCACTCTGATATTGTATGGAACTAATAAGGTGTTAATATGAATCAGTTCTCAGTACATATATCATATACAGTACATATATCATAATACAGTTACCCATGCTTAGTGGGTATACATGCAATTCTAAGTGGTGCTCCTCATCTATTTAGCAGGGAAAGAATAACCATTCCTCTTTTTCTCAGCACAGTTTCCCTAACCAATAAGGGACACAATTTTCAGGTTTTTTTAAACTAAATTAAATGTTGATTTTGTTCACCTCCACCTACCCTGCAACAACAAAATCAACATTTAATTTAGTAAAAAAAAACAAAATCTTCTTCAACTCCAGATGGTAAACAGGTGCTTTAGCTACGCCACTAGCAGAGCAAATGGTGCTGAATTGCTGAGGAAGAGGAAGCAGGTTTCACCCCAATTTTCTTTTTAAAAATACCCAGGGTGACGTCACTTCTGGTTGTGACATCACTGCTGAGGCAACATTTTGAGCTTTGCACAAGGCTACATTATCATTAGTTATGCCACTGCTCTGGAGCATGGAGTTTACCAAAACTGGAAATGGACTCCAACCTCAGATTGGAGCCCAATGCAGTGGTGGGAAGGGAAGCTTGCAGTGGGGGGCCATGACCTTCTAGGATCCTGGACCCAGGTATGTTTAAATGCTGCAGCTGCTCTGCAGCTCTGTGGTTTCCTGGGGCATTTGGTGGCAGAGAAGTGAGTGGCAGTGTGTGGGGAAAGCAGGAGGAGGCATTCCAGGGTGGGGAGGATGGGGAGAGGGTGGGAAGCAAGGATAGACATGGCTTCTAGTGCAACCCCCTGCCTATAGCAGGAAATCCTCATCTTGTGGGGACCCAGGTTTCAAACTATGTCTGCTGGTTAACAGGCAGAGTGTCTAAACCACTTGTGCCATCAGAGGCTTCATAGCCCAACACAGAGGAACTTGATTCTATGGCAGCTCAAGGGCTGTGAAGGAAGTGCACGTGAGGGAGGGCTCATGTGAGGGGATCGCTTCAGAGCACAAATTGCCATCCAAAGTGATTTCATTCCTACAACTGAAAAGGCTGCAGAGTCTTCTCTGCCAAATTCAACTTAATGGGTGCAGGAGTTCCTTTGTCACTGACATCAGTCCCTAAGTGTTTCAAATAATGTACTTCACATGGATGGATACAAGACAGTCTGGAGGAATTGTTGTCTTTCAAGCTCAAGTATCTTGGACAGGGTAAAAATTGCAGGAGTAAAAATTTCCAGAATATTTTTGAGCTGTGGGCACTGGCACTGGGTGGTGGACACCAGCAGGCACTGGGCAGGTGGCAGTGATGGGCTGTATGTTTAAAATTATTACATATTACATATAATTTATGAATTCCAAGAAAACTACATGCTGCCTGCTCACAAGAAAAAAGAGGTTAAAACAGAGAAAATGTCTTGAAAAAACAGATCATATGGTAATCCTGTCCAGTCCAATGCTATTTTATCACCTACTTCAAACTTTTCTTCCAGCTCCCCAGAAGTCACAAATTTGAATTAAAATAATTAATAATATAAGATTTCCTTCCTTTCAAATCAAGGGGGTAACGTCCACATATCTAAATATATTTTGGGGTAAAAGGTAAAAAAGTTCCCCAACCCCTGCACCCAAACCTCCAACAATTGATATGGGATTGCACCTGCAAAAGGAATTAATCTGAGGAAAGAGGGGACATGGCTGGAGGAACAGATTCAGAGCTCTGCCACACATTCCCAGGACTAACCACATTTTCCCGGGACTAAGTACTATTGTACACAATGGGACTTAACATCTGAGCAGACCTGCTTGGGCTTGCACTGACCAATGTATCAATTCCAAGAATTCTACATGTTGCCTTCTCACAAGGAAAAGGAGGACAAGGAAGATTTTTCCAGGACCAAGTCTAAAAGAGCCCGTGTCTTGGAAATAAAAAGAGGACATCTGTTCACACTGGCTTGGAGCAGCTACCAGAATAGACCCAGGAGGTCTAAAGAAAGTTTGGCATTCATCACAGGAGGGGTTAAATGGAAACAGGCAGAGGTCTGTTGTGGGTGTGCTTATCTGTGCTTGATATAAGCTCCAGGTGGGCTGGCAAACTGATTTTTGTAGTGCAGTGCTTTAGAGAGGCTTCCCTGCCTCCCAACTGTAAAGGTATGTGTCCTCCTTTTCCTTGTGAGCGGGCAACATGGAGCCTTCTTCTGATTCATATATTTTTCCAGGACCACAATTTTCCCAGGACATGTACTCTTTTTACTGTTGTGTCCTAGAAAAAAAATCACCCCTCTCCTCCTTTTCCTTGTGAGCAGGCAGCAGCATGTAGCCTTTTTGGTTCTGGAAATATGTCTTGCATATGGGATTCCAGCCTGAGAAAAGTTGGCTGCTTACATTTAGGATCACTTAATTATGTGTCTTTTTGGTTCTGCAGAGAGGTCTTGCACAAGGGATGCCAGCCTGTGCAATCCTATCCATCAATCAGAAGTAAGTCCTTGAGTTCAGTGTAATTTATTCCTATGCATTGCTCCTGTGCAATCCTATGCATTACTCAGAAGTAAGCACATTGAGTTCAGTGTGATTTATTCCTGCATGCATCCAAGCTCCAGCCATTCCCTCCTTCTCAGCCACCCTGCCTGCCTCACTTAAGCACTGCTTCCGAAAGTAAGGGTCATGTCCAGTGGTGGGTTTCAAAACAGCTGGTTCTATGTCCTAATGACCATTTTAAGTATACCAAAAGGTAGTTTAATAATTCATGCATTAAATACTCAAATAAGAACAATAAAAGAGGTACACAAAACTAAATTATGTTTTAAGTAAGAATTTTAAAATATTAATGAAAAAATGTTAAAAACCTGACAAACTGTTATTGAAGATATTTCCACATTGCTGTTTGGGAAGGATGGGGATTCCAAGTGTTTCAATGAAGCCACCAGCAGCCCTCATCAGGTCTCTTTCACTTCCCACAGGTCCAAACTTAACTGTGGTCTAAGGACATTGAAGCTTCCCTGGGAGTAAGCACCATTGACTAGGATAGGATTTATTTCTGAGTATGAATGCATAGGATTGGGCTCTCAGGCTGCAATCCTAATTACACTTCCCTGGAAGTAAGCCCCCTTGACTGTGATAGGACTTGAAAGGGCATGCATAAAATTGGTTGCAATCAGGTTGCAATCCTATCCACAGTTTCCTGGGAGTAACCCCATTGACTCGGATGGGGCTTATTTCTGAGAAAGCATACATAGGCCTGGCTTCAGAGCCGATCGTCAAGCTTCATTGACTAGGATGGGACTTGCTTCTGAGTAGGTACGCAGAGGATTGGGCTCTAAGGCTGCTGTCCTATCCACACCTACCTGGGAGTAACCCCATTGACTTGGATGGGGCTTATTTTTGAGTAGGCATGCAGAAGATGGGGCTCTGAGGCTCCCAGAGGGTCTATTTAAGTGCCTGACTCAAAGTACACAATGGGAGGAGGAAGGAAGGCATCATTTGCATACATCATGCTTTGCAACCACACAAGAAAATACCTCTTCTAAACTTGCTAGGAATAAGGTTTTTAATGAAAATAATATGTTCAGCAGAGAGAGGCTTCCTTAATAGCATCCTCCAAGGCTGGGCAGAAGGTTCTTTTCACCCCCCCCCCTCTTGAAAGTACAGAGTTTTGGAGCATTTAAATACCTTTCAATTCCATCTGTACATATGGGAACTGTGTTTAAATGACTGCCAGTGAAATGGGAGCAGACCAGGCCTCCATCAGTCTTGAAAGACTATGGTATCGTGCTCAGCGCTGCATACGCTGCATGCAAAGCACGAAAGCCTGGCTTGGATTGTTATGGAGGATAGGCTGCTACCCAAGCAGCAAATGCCCCCTCTCCACGCCACTGCCAATATGATTGGATCCAGCTGGTGTCGCAGAGCTGGGCTAAGGACAGGAGCTCACCCTGTCTTGTGGGGCCGACCTGGGTCTCAGACCCTGGCCTGCTGGTTAACAGGCATAGCGCCTTAACCACTTGCGCCACCCACAGACCAAATTCATTTTAAAACAAGTGGTTGGGAGGAAAGGAGGGATAGGCACAGAACTTGGAATGGGGCACACATGCTGCAATCCATACTTACCCAGGAGTTTCCATATTTTCCATACTTCTCCCAGTATACAATCCATACTTTCAATTCTCACTGAACACAATGGAGGAGCTCTGGCATCACAGTGCTGTCCTCTTGACCATGACATCGCTTCTGGGGGTTCCAGAGAGATGGTCATTCTCAGAAAGGGGTCCAGGGGCTGAGACACACTAGGAGGGACTGCTTCTTATTGGGTCTGAGCCCCTTCCTCAGCCTTGACTGGCAGCAGGTGATCTTCCCCAGCCCTTCCTGGAGATGCTGCCAGGTTTCCTCTTGTTTGTTTGTATATATGTCCTCATTTCCCATGCCAAGACCCTCCCACAACAACCCTGCAAGATAGGTGAGGCTGAGAGTGAGTGTCTGGCCCACGGTCACCCGGGAAGCTGCACTGCCAATCAGGGATTTGAACCTGGATCCTGCAGGTCTCAGTCCAACTCCAACTACAAGTCCAACAACACCATCCTATATATGCTCCCCATTCTATATGCATTCCATACACTCCTATACTCATCCTATATGCACTATATACTCTCCACTATATGCACTCTCCAGTACAGTATATGCACTCCAGTGTTTTATGCACTCCTATATGCTGGATGGAAGGGGGTTGTAGGATGCTTGTTTCTAGATAAGTGCCTTTCAAACACTGATATTGGCACTGGTGGAACATAGTGAGTAGGAGAAAAGAAAATGTAGTATTAGGAGAGGAGGAAATTGTGGTTGGATCAGTTTCTAGATGGTTGGATCCAGCTTCCAACAGGCCCATTAACTTCTACTAGGAAACCATTAGCAGGAAAGGTTAATTATAGAAGCTCATTTGACCAGCGCACTTATTCATCTCTTCACCATTGCCTATCCTTTGACCATTGTCTGTTCCTTACTGGCACATAGTCATAGGAAGCGCTGGTGGGTGTTATGCCTACTGTGTTCACCACCCTTCTGTTCTTATGCTTCCAGGTCCACAACCAACAAGCCTAAAGGGACCATATTTTTCCTCCAGCTCCACCAGCTGGCTCATGTTTAGGCTTTGTTTGTGTCCAAAACACAGTTTGTATCACTAGGTGTGGTTGCTGTACTGAGAGCAAATCTTATCTTCTCTGTTTTTGTTGGTGGGTTCTTGATACAGTCCATGATGTTATTTTTTTCTCATTCGGTGAAGATAAAGATAATCCAGCAAGATGCCAGCCTTGCCCTGGATGAGCTCCAGTTTACAGAGAGAGATTCGCTGACTGGGATAACAAAAACTTTACTAGCATTAGTAAGAAGGCATGTAGAACATTGTTGTTTTTATATCAGTGACTAAATAAAACTGGCCAAGGGGCAAATACAGTGTTCATGCCTTTTTTGGAGGGGTGATGATGGGGCAACTTATGGTAGCTTGAGTGCCTGCTATGGCACACATGACAAAGGTTCGCCACCGCTGGAGTAGAAGCTTATTTTTTTTTAAAAAAAGGTAGAAGAATACATTCAATAGCTTTTCAAGGCCCTGAATTTTTCTCCTTTCAATTGTGCATAATTTATTCCTGTTTTTGATCACTGTGTTTTGAATTATGGGACTATAACAAGCTTTGCTCTGTTCCCAGCACATGTTTCTAAAATGAAACAGATAGTGTGAGGCCCCCTCCCCGCTCCACCTTTCAATACATTCAGTTATGAACCAGTCTAAAAAAGGTAGGATTAAACAAAAGATAATGAAAGGGCAGCAATTGTAGGGATGACATGAGGGTAGTACTGGGGAGCTTCCTCACAACATAATGGCTTCCACTGTCCAGATTTACCTAAACCTAGGGCATGGCACTTAAGATTTACCCAGAAGCCCCTCCTGGATTCATAACTGTTTTGTGTTTTTTTCTCTTTGAAATATTATTTTAAAACACATAGATGTTGAAACACTTATCAGAGACTTTTAGACATACAAAGTATCTTCAAAGGCAACTTATGGGGGACAGAGCAAAACGTTGAACTGATAGCATTGCTTTTCTTAGTTTATGGAAGGGGGTATACTTAACAATGAATGAACCTAAATAGACAGACAAAAACATGGTAACACTTTTAGTTTTAGTTACTTATACACATTCAGTGAGCTTATACTTTATTTTTAGGCAGATATACTTAAACAAGACAGACATATATTGTACAAGGGAGATTTGATGAGGCAATGAAGTCTGCATTAAGTGTTTGTGTTTCTCTTGTACTAATGAGATGGCTATTATAGATTTAGGCCTATGAGTTGTTTTGTTTTAAAATATAATTTAGTGTGATTAGTTCTACCTTGAAGGGTCAGTTTCCTTCTAAAACTCTGTATGAGATTTGTCAAGCTACTGAATACAATGGCACGGACCTTGATAGAGATAATGCAAGCTTTTTGGTTGCTTACCAATTTTTAGTGAATGTTTTGCCAAGGATGTAAGAAAAGAGATGGAGAAGGGGGAAAAAATAAGTGTCTGAACTATTGGTAAGATAGCCTTTTAAACTTAGACATCTATTTCTTTACTTACAGTATTTATAAACTTAAAACAGACATTGCTGGGCTGTGTGAAGCCAGCATACTTAAAGAAAAAAGATGAACTGGGTCTGGTGAATAATTGGGTCTGGTAAATACCGCTGATATGTGCCATATCCAAACCTTTTTCTTGGATGTTCTGCCTGTAACAGATTAATACTAGAGATATATTTGGCACAGGTCAGAGATGACCATTGTAGTTGCTAGGGATATATCTTTTTTAAGTTAAAAAACTTTAGGGAATACAGTAGAAGTTCCACCAGCACTCCTGCATTGACATGAAGAAATTTAATTAGGATTGGGCTGTAAGTTTTTAAAACTTAGAAGTTGCTGCCACTTTTGTTTCTAGAATGCAATTTTAGAATGTTTTTATATGGTGCAGAACATACACCTTTAGAGATGCTACTATGATTTGTACAATTTTGTTTACTGAGACAGGCAATGTAAGTTAATTAATGAACATGATAGCTTTAGCTTTCTACAAGCATTGTAGGGTCAATTTTTTATACTGAACTTATGCAATTTTTAAAATACATCTTATTTATTTTACCTCCTCCACATTATTTTTCCTTCTATCCCCTTTATTAATCCTAACCCTTTGTCAGGCCTTGTGAGACCCGGAGGTTGACTGAGGAAGAGGAGTTAGAAGATGACCTCATGCACCTAAGTGTTTTGGACAAAGATGATTCGCCAGGAAAGTGCTGGCTATACTTCATGTCTACCTGGAAGTCACCTTACCAAGAAGAATTAGAGGCAAGGGCTGCTGAGGTTAGAGAGGAGGGATCTTCTTCACCATCCCCAGCATCTCCAACCAGAAAACAGGACAGACATAGCGGGGTAGGTTGCTTGCTCCGTGTGGAAAGAAGATGAGGACATTTGCCCGGACTACCCGGGCGCAGGGGTGGGCCTGGCCTGGCCCAAGAACCGGTTCTCCGGAAGTGGGCGGGGGCAGGGCTGGGGAGGTTTTCAATTTATAAATTAATTTTTTAAAAAAATTACTTACTTCTAAGTAGACCTGCATAGGATGGGGCTCTGAGGCTGCAGTCCTCTCCACACTTTCCTGGGAGTAAGACCCATTGACTATACTGGGACTTACTTCTGAGTAGACCTGCATAGGAAGGGGCTCCAAGGCTGCAGTCCTCTTCACACTCCTCCCGGCCGGCCGAGAGGAAGGGAGAGCGCGTTCCTCCCCGCCGTCAGGGAGAAGAGGGAGGTAGAGTGCGGTGGCGGCGGCGTTGCGCGGCTCCCTGCGTTCCTCCCTGCCAGCAGGGAGAAGAGGGAGGTAGAGCGCAGTGGCGGTGGCGCCGCACGGCTCCCTGCATTCCTCCCCGGCCGGCAGGGCGCGGCGCAGAGCAAAAATGGTGGTGGCCGCCACCGGTCCCCACAGTTCTGGTCCCAACACGCCCTACCAGCTCGCCACCGGCGGCCAAATAACAAGATCCAGTTCGGGCAAGTAGGCCCGAACCGGTAAGTGCCCACCCCTGCCCGGGCCCAAAATCCATGACCCATGTTGGGGAGGAGGAGAGAGCCCTTCCTTGTTTCCTCCCTGGGGTGGACCTATGGCACAATTCCTGGGGCCCCAACCACCTCCCCGATGTGGCTATTAATATATGGTGGCCCCAATCGCCTTTGAAGGGGAGGAGCGATGGGGGGGCATCTGGCAGGAATAAAAGGACTGGAAAGCCCGGGAAAAGGGAGATGGGTGGTAGGAACTGGAGCAACCAGTGGACTATGTTGATTGTGCGCTTGGAAGGGGTAATTGTGCAGTCGGAAGGGGTTTGAACTGTTATAGGGAGCAAGGGTCGAGCCTGCTCAAGAAGGCTCTAGACGCTCGTACAAAAGAGGGGACCTTGTTTAATTAATTGGATTAATGGACCTTGTGTTCTGCGTTACACTTATCTTACCCGTTGAACCGATAAGTTCAGAAGTCGAGCAATACTTATCTGTAACCGCTACGCTTTTGTGCCTCTGTAAAGAAATATGCAGGAACAAAGTAAAAGCAAACCTGTTATACCTACCACGTGTGGATCGGATTCCTTTATGCAGGCGGACTTTGATGTAGATCAGGTGAACTTCCCTCTAGTGTCCACCCTGTCTACACACTCCACTGGTGGCTGGAGCATCACAGGCCTCTTAATTTGACTTGCATTAGCTTTTCTTATATTACATTATATCTCTCCTTCCTTAGTTTTGAACATGCTTTAACTTACTACTTTCTTTACCACAGGTTCTTGTTTTGACTGATAAATAATTGGAGAGAAACCAGTGGGTGGAAGACTGAGGAGAGACAAAGAGGAGTCATTCTCACAGGGCATAATGAATATGTGGAACTCAGTGCCACATCATGCCAAAAAATACAGTGATGACAATCATCACCTGGTTGAGGCACACAAAATTATTCATGGAGTGGATGGATAGAGGGATGTTTTCTGTTTCACACAACTCCAGAACCAGGGGACACCTAGTAAAATTGGGAGAGGTACAATGTACTAAATAAAACATTTCTTTACCAAGTATGTAATTAACTGCACAGTATGTAATTAGTCTGTAGAACTCCCTGTGGTAATGGTGTGTGGCTCAAAAGCAAAAAAAATAGTTTTTTGGCGGAAAAAAGGTTTGAAGCCATAAGCAGTGGTTCTCAAAGTGGGAGTCGCAACCCCCTTGGGGGTCGCCCAATACTTTCTTGGGGGTTGCCTGCGTCCCCCCACCCTCACTTCCTCCTGCACCCCCCTGGTGCCCACTCAGTGGGAGGCAACTGTGGAGCTGGAAAAGCTCTGGGCAGCAGAGGGCTGCTCCGCCCACCACCTTCTCGGCTTGGCTGGGCTCTGCCTCCAGGGCTCCCCCCTCCTGCCTCCTGGAGGGTCTTGTCCCTTCCCTTCTCCCTCCCAGCTTCCCTTCCCCCTCCCAGCTTCCCTTCCCCTCTAACTCCCCATCCTCCAGCACCAGCTGTGTAGGGTCCGCAATAATGAGGGGGCGGAGCTATGCACGCCTCGGGGCAGAGCCTGGATAGAGCCATTCCTCCTCCTCAGCAGCAGCAGCGCATGTGCCCCAGAGGTAGGGCATGTTGTGGGGACTGGGTTGTGGGGGGGTCAGAAAAGGCAGGCTGAGAGGATGCAAGGACACCAGAAGGGTCCTGATCCAATGGATGCAGCCCCACAGTCACCCCAGAGGAAGTTCCCTCCAAACTTCTACTGACCCCACTGAAATTAACTGCAAAGCCACCCTTACTCACAAGTAAGCAAAAGCTTTGGCAGGGGTGCAAGCCTTCCAGAATGGCCCTGATCCCAGGCACATAGGCCTTAAAAGTGCTCCTGAAGGAAGCCCCAGCACTGAAACTGTCTCAGCAGGTATTCAAAAATGAATGTATTTCTAAAGCTGGTGATAGTCCTAACTTCTTTTCCCTCCCACTCAAGCCCCAGTTCCTGTCCCATCCCCTCTGGGGGTTAAGCCTGGTTTTTATTCTTATTTATTTTTTGTAGGACACGTCCTCCTTTTTAAGGCTTCTGTCCTGGAAATAAATCTCCATTTCCTTGTGAACAGGCATCCTGTAGCCAGAGATGTAATATAGGCTATATTACATTTTGGCTGCAATCCTAGACACTTTCCTGGGAGTAGCCCCATTGGATCTAATGGGGCTTGCTTCTGAGTAGAGACAGAAAGGATTGGGCCCTAGGAAGAACCATTAATGCTCATTTTGGCCCTCTGTATGAAATGAGTTAGACACCCTGCCCTACTCCCAGGTAAAAGTGAACAGGACATCACACTGCCCAGCCTTCCACAGCTCTACTCACAAGAAGCCCCACTATAGTCAATAGCTCTACTCCCAGGTAAAGGTGAATGTGTGTATGTGTAACTTCAGGCTAGCTTGAAGGAAAGGCCCATTGACCAGCATGGGACTTGCTTCTGAGTAGAAAGGCATAGGATCTTGCCCTTGAGTTCCCCTATATTGCAGCCAGAGATATTGCAGCCCCTATATTGTTTGCCAGAGATCTTATTGGGGAGGGGGAGAGAGAGAGGGTCACCATATGTCCTCTTCCAGGACGTGTCCTCTTTTTAAGCCTTGTGTCTTGGAAGATCTTCACTGTCCTCCTTAACCTTGTGAGCAGGCAGCAGGCAGTCAGGAGGACAATGAAGATTTATTCTAGGGCACAGGCTTAAAAAGAGAACACATCCTAGAAAAAGAGGACATATGTTCACCCTGCATATAATTGATGACAATTTCTTAATTACAGGAAGGCAACTCACAACGAAAAGATCTCCCACTCACAAGGAAAAGGAGGACAATGGAATTTGTTTCCAGGATTTAAGGCTTAAAAAGGGGACAAGGATGGGATTGGACTGTTAGAGCCCAGTTTGCATATCTTCTGAGAAGTAAATTTCACTGTAGTCAATGGGGCTTCTTCTTTCCTCTTTTTGTATGTGTATGTATGTAGTGTTTTATACCTTTTATTTTGTTATGTCCTACATTTTTCTTGGATGTCCTACATTTTGGGTGGGGCTTGTCCTCTTTTTCAGTTATGACCTGTGATCATTCTGGCTGAGCGTCACACTGCTATCTCTCTTGAGGGTCAGATCCTGCTGTTGCTGTATTATAAAATACATCGTGCATATCAGACATTCACATTACGATTCATAACAGTAGCAAAATTACGGTTATGAAGTAGCGACAAAAATAATTTTAGGGTTGGGGGTCCCCACAACATGAGGAACTGTATTAAGGGGTCACGACATTCAGAAGATTGAGAACCACTGCCATAATGGGTAAGTGCCACAGGCCACCACAGTGCCCTGTGCCCTTGCCTGACGCCAAGTGTATTTTCTTGCGGCAGGTGATATTTGACAAGAGTCTTCAGAAATGCCTGGACTCATACCTGAGCCATGCCCCTCAGAAGTTTGACATGGTGGTGGGCTTCCCACCAGAAGTCAACAACCTGCAGAGACACCTCCACCGGAGTGTGTTCCTAACCTTCCTCCACATGTCCACACTCAAGGTGTCCAAGGTAAACACCTCTGCGTGTTTTTGTGATAAGGTATCCACCCTTCCGTTTGGAAAAAAAGCAGGTTTCTGTGTGCCTTTCCTAATACCCCTGCCCTTACTCCTTCCACCTGAGTATTTTGTTTAGTATTTGTGTTTAGTGTTTGTTTAGTTCAGTGTTTTGTTTAGCATTTCCTTCCACCCCAGTCATTACTGAATGGAACCACAGTAACGCCTCATGCATCTTAATGCGTTGGAGAAATATACCTAGCTCATAGTTACTAAGTATAAAATGCTACCCAATCTGGTGCAGTGTGACCTGAAGAGGTGAGATCACTCTAAAGAAATACCCAAACCTTACTGAACATGCTTACCTGTAAACCAATTAAAATTGTTTGTTATGATCATGTTAACTGAAGTAGCCAGTTGAATGGAATCAATGCTTTTTGGCTCTCTGTAACCTGCTTGCCACTATAAAAACCATCTTGGCCGGCTCCCCACTTTGGGACATGAGTCCACGGAGTTTGCCCAAATTATGTTGAATAAAGATCCTGTATCTGATAACTCAAGTTGACTGAGGGTTTGTAAAATGTACAATATATAGTACAAGCGTTTTGTATTACAAGCATGCTACTGGAATAAATTATGCTTGTTAACCAGGGTACCACTGTACTTTGTTTTCGCTCCAATTCAAAGATGCCTTGTTTTTCTTCCTGAGGTGCTTGAATTTTTCTCCAAGTCTGAGGTGCTTTCCCTCCATTTTTGAGGTGCTTTATTATCCCTCCAGTTCTGAGGGGCCTTGTTTTCACTCCATTTCTGAGGTGCTTAGTTTTCCCTCCACTTCTGAGGGGCCTTGTTTTCACTGCATTTCTGAGGTGCTTTGTTTTCCCTCCAATTCTGAGGGGACTTGATTTCTCTTCAATTCTGAGATGCTTCGTTTTCCTTCCATTTCTGAGGAGCCTTGTTTTCCCTTCAATTTTGAGATGCTTCATTTTCCCTCCAATTCTAGGTACTTTCACTTTTCCACCAATTTTGAGGGACCTTGTTTCCCCCCAATTTCTGAAGTGCTTCATTTCCCCTCCAATTCTGAGAGGACTTGTTTTCCCTCCAATTCTGAGATGCTTCGTTTTCCTTCCATTTCTGAGAGGACTTGTTTTCCCTCCAATTCTGAGATGCTTTGTTTTCCCTCCAATTTTGAAAGGACTTGTTTTCCCTCCAATTCTGAGATGCTTCATTTTCCTTCCATTTCTGAGAGGACTTGTTTTCCCTCCAATTCTGAGATGCTTTGTTTTCCCTCCAGTTTTGAGAGGACTTGTTTTCCCTCCAATTCTGAGATGATTCGTTTTCCTTCCATTTCTGAGAGGACTTGTTTTCCCTCCAGTTCTGAGAGGACTTGTTTTCCCTCCAATTCTGAGATGCTTTGTTTTCCCTCCAATTCTGTGAGGACTTGTTTTCCCCCCAATTCTGAGATGCTTCATTTTCCCTCCAATTCTGAGATGCTTTGTTTTCCCTCCAATTCTGAGAGGACTTGTTTTCCCTCCAATTCTGAGATGCTTCGTTTTCCTTCCATTTCTGAGAGGACTTGTTTTCCCTCCAATTCTGAGATGCTTCGTTTTCCCTTCAATTCTGAGAGGACTTGTTTTCCCCCCAGTTCTGAGATGCTTCGTTTTCCCTCCAATTCTGAGATGCTTTGTTTTCCCTCCAATTCTGAGAGGACTTGTTTTCCCTCCAATTCTGAGATGCTTCGTTTTCCTTCCATTTCTGAGAGGACTTGTTTTCCCTCCAATTCTGAGATGCTTCTTTTTCCCTCCAATTCTGAGAGGACTTGTTTTCCCTCCAATTCTGAGATGCTTCTTTTTCCCTCCAATTCTGAGAGGACTTGTTTTCCCTCCAAGTCTGAGGTGCTTCATTTTCCCTCCAACTCTACATGCTGAGAGTTCGGCCTTCTCAGCACTCAGGCTGTGATTAGCTAGATATGTAGAACCAGATTCTTTCCCTTGCACTGCCAGAGAGTAAACGTGATACGTGTAAAACCTGTGAAGGCAAGAGCTTCTGACTTTTGCTCCCTCCCTCCTTACATTAGTTCACACACTGACTCAGGATATCAGATCAATTCATTCTACAGTATTTACTATACAAAGTCCAACTCTTCACAATACAAGGCGTATCTCCAGGGAAAGCCACAAGCAGGCACACCTGCTTGCTAAGTCATTAGCCTTTATCCAGTGGTACTCAAACTGATAAATTGTAACCCACCAAAAGAGTCACTTTTACACTACTGGTTTGCAGTCGGCTCTCTGGAGCAGTGGTGTAGCTAGAGGGGTGCAGGGCTGCAGCTGCACCAGGCTACAAGCCAAGCTTGACACTAGTGACTAAAATTGTGAAAAATGGTATTATTACAGTGGTGCCTCACGTAACAAATTTAATTTGTTCCGGAGGCATGTTCTTTACGTAAAACATTCTTTACGTGAAGTGGATTTTCCCATAGGATAGGATATAATGAAAACTCAGTTAATTGGTTCCACAACCCAAAAAATATTCATATAAAAATATTAACTGTATGTAAAAATGATGACAAAACACTGGAACTGAATTCAAAACATGCATTCAATGTGCATGATCCTATGAAGTCTACTTAGGCTGCAATCCTAAAGACAAGCAGGGGGTGCAATCCTAAAGACATTTTCCTGGGAGTAAGTCCCATTGAACACTATGGGGCTTCTGAGTAGGCTGCGTCTGGGGGCTTTCCACACTGCCACAGAGGCTTTCCCCATCTCTGGAGGGGTTCCCCGTCTCTCCAGCAGCCAAGTGAGGGGCTTCCTTGTGCACACCCAGCATCTGAATCCCAGCATCACCAGCACTTCCTGGTTGGCGCACATAGACTACAGCGCGCCCAGGCTATTGTCTGTGATGCGCACAATAGACTATGGACTCTAGGCGCTCTATAGTTGATGCGCACGCTAACAAGGATGTTCTGGTGATGCTGGGGATTGGAGAGGTGCGCGCACAGGGAATCCTCTCCCCTGCGGCTGGAGAGACAGGGGAAACCCTCCAGAGGCAGGGAAAGCCTCTGTGGCAGATGCACCTCAGATGCACCCCAGACGCAGCCTGAAGGCAAGGGGAAGGAGGTGAGCCAAGGTTCCCTGGTCTGAGCACTGGCTGGCAGCCATTTAAAATTTCAAAGGCTGCCAGCCAGTCTTCGTTACATGAGTCCAGTGTCCTTACCTGAGGCAGGGGCGTCCTGGAACTCACTCTTCGCTACCTGAAACTTACTCTACCCGGGCCATTCGTTACCCGAGGTACCACTGTAGTTTTATGTTTCAAACATATCACATAATTAGTCCCCTCTAACTGTGCTGAAAAAACGGTAAAGGTGTTTTCCTCATTTCATAAGTAGCTTAAGTACCATAAATTTGCTTAAGTAAACATGAATGCAAATGTATGTTTACTCAGAATTTAAGTAAAGCCCATGCTCAATGGAAGTTACAACTCAGAGATATTCATTCCCCTTACTATTACAGAAAGTTTCATCTGGTTATCTGCATAATTTCCAGCACCACCAAATTCATCACATCTCTCTATAACTGCTCTTCAGCGGAATAGGGGAATAAGCCCCTTTCCAGCTACATAACCCCTCGCATTTTAACAAGAAGGCTATAGGGAGAAAAATAATTCATTCCCTATTTAACTAATCTATTTGTAAGGGACCTTGTGAACACTTGGCAGTATCAGTTCTGCTTCTTTATTATAGTCTTAATAATAATAATAGCTGCATAAATTAGAATAACAGGTGGCTGAACATGTCAAGCCAGAGAAATTCATACTACTGGGCACCATTTTCTCTTTAAGTAATCACCACAAAGTCCATCCTAGGTCCCCCTCTGGACTCACCTGGCAGGTGAGTCCCCCTCTGCACATTCTGGGTCCTGGCAGGTGGCAAAGATCCATTCTGGAGGGTCCTTTCCCCAGCCAGCTGCCTGACCAGCTGTAACCCAATTCCCTAGTTAGATCCAGTCACAAGTAAGCTTTTGTGCCTCCAATGCTGCCATCTCCCTTTCACCTTCTTGGGATGGACTAGCAGAGATCTGTGTCCAGGGGGCTCAGGTTCTGCTATCAGGCTGGCAGTCCCACCTCAAGAAGCCCCTCCTTCAGTTCAAATTATGTACAGTATTTGGTAACACCACTGGCACAGAACTGAGAGTGGCAGAGGGAAAGGCAGGAATTTGCTTACCAGAAAATGTCCTTTTCTGTGAGGAGAGGAAAAGGGCCACTCAGTAGACATGGGTTTGCCCCGCCCCCTGAAGAGTCAGGGCCGGAAGTGATCTTTTGCCTCCTCTTGGTGCGGGGCATCCCATCCCCAGTTCGGATACCAGAGCCTGACGAGGAAGGTAACGCCACCGCTGGAAAAAACTCAAACTTCCGAGACAAACTTCAAAGGAAAAACTTGGAAAGGTAGAGAGTCCATAACCAGACTAACAGTCAACTCCGCCGGAAAGAACAAACGTGTTAGAAAAAGCACTGAACAGTTTCCCCCAGAACCAGGACTAACCAGACACCCTCGTCTGAGGTAAAAAACCCAAAACTGAAGAAGAACTGAAGAAAAACTGTGTCTCTGCTGAGGTGGGCCTGAGTGGCCCTTTTCCACTCCTCACAGAAAAGGACATTTTCTGGTAAGTAAATTCCTGCCTTCTCTGGAGGAGTCGGAAAAGGGCCACTCAGTAGACATGGGACGTACCAGAGCCTCACACTCAGGGTGGGAGAGACGCAGAGTTTCTTATTTGGACACTACGGACTGCAAAACTCGGTGACCAAATGCGGCCTCAGCCGAAGCCGCTTGATCCACCTTGTAGTGCCTGATAAATGTATCTCCCGAGGACCAGGTAGCTGCTCGACAAATCAGTTCAAGTGATGCTGCTCCTTCGAATACCGCCGAAGTGGCAGCGCCCCTTGTGGAGTGGGCCGTGATACCCTCCGGGACATCCCGCCCCACCGCCTGATAGGCCTCAATAATAGCACATTTAAGCCACCATGACAGGGACGACACCCCTTGGCTCGTTTCCCCTTGGAGGAACCCCCGAAGAGAATGAAGAGGGCTTCCGATTTTCGAAATTCCCTAGTCCTATCCAGGTAATAGCTTAGGGCCCGTTTCACATCGAGAGAGTGCCAAGCTCTCTCTTGAGATGAACTAGGCTTTGGACAAAGAGTCGGAAGGATTAGCTCTTGACTTCTATGGAACACAGAGTTGACCTTCGGCAAGTATGAAGGATCCAGTCGAAGGACAACTCTGTCATCCTGAAAGATGCATATATTTGCGTTGGTAGATAAGGCACCTAAGTCTGACACCCTCCTGGCCGATGTAATGGCCACTAGGAAAGCTACCTTCAGGGTCAGCAACCTGACAGGGGATGACGCCAAAGGCTCAAAGGGGGCACCCATTAATGCCTTGAGCACTAAATGAAGGTCCCAGGTAGGAAAGCGGTGTACTGCAGGTGGATTAAGTAGCTTTAACCCTCTTAAGAAGTGTTTGAGATCAGGATGACTGGATAAAGGCCCGAATTTTCTGGGCCCCAAGATGGAACTAATCGTAGCTAGTTGCCTCTTGATGGTATTAGTGCTTAGGCCCTTATCCACCCCGTCCTGCAGAAAATCCAACACGTGACGGACCCTGGGGTTCCTGATGGAAATTGACCTAGAAGAGCACCAGAGAACAAACCGCCTCCATGTTCTAGTATAGATACGGGTGGTTGAAGGCCGTCTAGATGCCAACAGGGTGTTCAAGACTCTGTCGGAATAGCCCTTTCTTCTGAGATTGAGCCACTCAAAAGCCAGGCTGTCAGCTTGAATAGCCCGGGATTGGGGTGGAGAAGAGGGCCCTGCCTCAGGATGTCTGGACGTGGAGGCAATTGGATTGGTGGTGCCACAGAGAGATTGACTAGTGTCGGGAACCACGGTCGGCGTGGCCAGTGCGGGGTGATCAGAATCAACCTGGCGCGGAACTTCTTTAATCTTTGCAGCACCGCCGGAATTAGCGGAAAAGGTGGGAATGCATAGAGAAGACCCAAGGGCCAGGGGAGAAGTAGAGCGTTTACTCCCAAGGAAAGGGGATGCGGAGTCCAGGAGAAGAACATCGGCAGCTGGGTGTTCAGATGAGAAGCAAACAGATCTAGTTCTGGCTTCCCCAGAATGCTGGTGACCAAGGTGAACACTTGAGGGTGGAGACTCCACTCTCCCTCGTCCACCTTCTGCCGGCTAAGCCAATCCGCCTCCAGATTCTGGACCCCCAGGAGGTATTCTGCTCTTAGTGAAAGAAGATGCGCCTCTGCCCATAGGAAGAGTAGGTTTGCCTCCGCCATCATACCTCTGGACCTCGTGCCGCCTTGGCGATTCACGAAGGCTTTGGCAGACACATTGTCTGTCTGGATGAGTATATGTGTCCCTGTCAGTAAGTCCTGAAATTGCATCAAGGCCAGCCTGATGGCCCTGCGTTCCAGTCTGTTGATCTACCACTGTTGTTCCTCTAAGGACCAGGTCCCTTGTGCCAGATAGGATTGGAATTTGGCACCCCAGCCGGCGAGACTGGTATCCGTGGTGACCACTAGACGATCCGGAACTTCCAGCCCGATTCCAGAGGACAGTCGGGAGGGGCTCAGCCACCTTTCAAAGGACTCCTGCACCGACTGAGGGATAGATATCATCTTGAACCGTTTGGCTTCTATCAGACGTGCAAAAGGACGCAGCAATGCCTGTAGTGGTCTGAGGTGAAATCTGGACCAAGGCACTATGTCCTGACAGGAGACCATCAGGCCTAAAAGAGAAGCCAGGACCATCAACGGGGCCGTTGACACATTCCTGACCTGGAGAAGGGCTTCCCTGAACTTCTCTCGGCGATCTGGGGAAAGAGAGACCTGAAACGAGTGCGTCTGGATCAGAAGTCCCAGATGAATCAAACTTATATATATAAGTATACTTAGTCCTCCCTTTAGGATCCTCCCCTCAGTTCAAGTTGCCCTCATGCAAGGCTAGGCCTTGCTACTCACTGTGACCACACTAGCTGGCGGGACCCAAAATGGTGGTGGATGCTCCTGGCGGGAAAGGCGGCACACAAAATGGCGGCCGCCACGCGGAGAATGCCCTCGCAGCCTCCGGAGGCTCAGTGCGGGCGGAGGGAGGAGGCTGACTGGCCGGGCTGGAGCCCCACAGGCGACCCTTTGCTGTGGGATGCCAAGCGTCCAGGCCGCTGAAGAGGCTGTGATGATCAGCGGGTGCACGCGCCCGTGCGGAGGTGAGGTGAGCTGGAACGGCTGGGGTGAGGCTAAGCCAAGGCGGCCTCCACCCGGCCCCAGTGGTGGTGGAGCAGCGCGGAGTGAGGGGGCTAAGCCGTCGGGCGGCCCCGTCCAGCGCGCTCTCCACAAGCGGCAAGGAGGATCATGCAGGGAAGAGGGCTAAGCTCCCGGGTGGCCCAAGCCCCTGTCGTTCAGTCCGCAAGTGCGGCAATGGGATGGGAGGGGGGGGGAAGGCCCCTTCGCCCAGAAAAAGCCCCTCAGACTCTGTCCAGCCTAGGATGGGGGGGTCCCCATCCAGCAAGTCCTGGTCCTGAAGTGAGTTAGGCAGAGGAGGAGAGAAGCAGGTATGGGAGGAAAAGAAGGAGGAAGGCAAACTAGCTGGACTCTCTGGAGCACAGCACAGATCAGCCCTTACTCGTAGGGAGTCAGAGCCGGACTGGGGGTGGGATGCCCCGCACCAAGAGGAGGCAAAAGATCACTTCCGGCCCTGACTCTTCAGGGGGTGGGGCAAACCCATGTCTACTGAGTGGCCCTTTTCCGACTCCTCCAGAGAATAGATGGAGACCTGATAGGCAGAGCATTTTTCTGAGGGTACTCACTGGTACTGGCATCTTTTTCCACCCTCACAGCAGCTAATTAATAATAATATGGGGATAACTTGTGGTGAGTACTAGTATCTTTTCTCCAGAAAAACAGCACTGCTGGTAGGTATTCTCTCATTGTCTCTGAAGCAGCTCCTAGAATGGGACCAGAGAAGGAAGACTCCTGGCCAAGCTGGGGAGGACATTTGGCAGAAGCCTGAACAAAGTAATTGAGAAAAGGGGAGCAGGAAGAGCCTGCTGTATCTCTGGGGTGCTCCAGCAGCCTTGTGCCACAGCAGCAGATTAGCAGCCCAATTCTAATTAATCAACTGGCATGTGTGGATACAGCTGTGTCAATAGAATGTGCACTATTTCTTGCAGGAGAGGACATTCCTGGAAGCCACTTCGTGATAACATTTGTTTCCTTTTGTTCGGGCAAGGGTCTGTTTTTCCAGTGGAGTATCTTTGAGCAAGCCATCTGAGTTCTCTGACCATACTGTGCACCATCCCCCCATGCGTACCATCCCCCCATACACATCCCTCCTCAGTGCACCATCCTCCCTCAATCATGGGCACTTGAACTGGGCAGGTACAAAATGTGAGGCTGGGTGTTGATCAGTCTTCAGTGTTAAGTGTAGGCCGAAAATGTGTTGCACCCTTTTTCAGGCCCTTAGGGGTTAAATTTCTAGAAATTGGTTCTTGGTGGGTGTTCCCATCATATAAGGAATATGCTCCTGTATTTCACACTTCTAGATTACACCGGTTGGAGTAGGATGTTGATCAGTCAGGGATCCTTTAATGTATAGGGATGAAAAGGCACTGCACTCCTTTTCACCCCCTTCCCAGCTGAAATTTCCAAAGTTCATTCTTAGTGGCTGTTAATGTTATGGAAGGAACACCCTCCCCAAATTTAACATTTCTAGGTCCGGCAGTTTCGGCTGGGCGTTAATGAATCAGTGAGTGAGTCAGTGAGTGAGTCAGTGACTTTTCAGTTTTATAAACTGTATATAAAAGAATTCGCAAAATGTACCCTCGTTGGCAGCGTAAAATACCCCCCATATACCATCTCCCATTGCACAACATTCCCCCATGCACAGCGCCCACCCACACCCACACAACATCCCCCATGCATACCCTCCCTCCCAATGCATCAGGCACCGGCACCAAATTGATGAAAGGTTGATCAGAAAGTCTTCAATGTTATGCATAGGACAAAAACACGTTGCACCCTTTTTCACCCCTTTAAGTGTCAAATTTTTCAACATCAGTTCTTGGTGGGTGCCCACATGACATAAGGAACACTATCCCCAAATTTCATGCTTCTAGGTCTGGAGGTTGGGAAAGAGTGTCCCTCAGTCAGGAATTTTTCAATTTAAAGTATAAGAAGGAAAACGTGTTGTGCCCCTTTTCACCCCCTTCTGGATGGAATTTCTAAAAACTGGTTCTTAGTGGGTGCCTCCACCATTGAAGGAACACCCTTCCCAAATTTCATGCTTCTAGGCCCAGCAGCTTTGGCTGGGCATTGATGGATGAGTGAGTGAGTGACTTTTCAGTTTTATATATACTGTATAATATAGATTCAAGGAAGTTTACACAGGCATGTAAACTGAAACCACAATTTTTCAATGAGGTTTTCTATAATGTTGTTCTATGAGAGAAACTCGCAGAACCTTCAGTTCAACCAGAGCTTCAATCAGTTGCTTCTGAAGGCAACAGTCTATAAATCAAGCCTAAGCAAGTTCTCATGAGTCCTGTCCATTCTTGCAAGTTGACCTCTCCACACTCCCCAGCTCTCTCATCACAAGTGACTCATCAGCAACTCTTGTCATCTCGCACCCTCCCCAAATTTTGTGCTTCAGACCCTGTGGTTTTGCATGGGCATTGAGTCAGTCAGTGAGTCAGTCAGTGACTTTTCAATTGCATTTACACAGATTTAGCAAAAAGCATAATTTCTGCTATGCCAAAGCACACTAAAAAGCAAGCGTCCGTCAGTCTTGAAAGACTATGGTATTGTGCTTGGCGCTGCATACGCTGCATGCGAAGCACAAAAGCCTGGGTTGGATTGTTATGGAGGATACACTGTTACCCAAGCAGCAAATGCCCCCTCTCCACGCCACTGAATTAGTCCAATGGAAAGGCAGAGCCAATACGATTGGATCCAGCTGGCGTCACAGAGCTGGGCTAAGGACAGGAACTCACCCTGTCTTGTGGGGCCAACCCGGTCTCGAACCCTGGCCTGCTGGTTAACAGGCACATCCATAGTTTCTCAACATGAAGTTTCTCAACATAGTTTCTCAATTGCTCACCATTAATGCTCAAATTTTCTCTTTATAAACCCTACATATTATCTGTTGTGATATTGGGATTTGATATTGTGAATGAATGCAGCCCAAGAGTCTAGCCCTCAACTTCCCTTGGACAAATGGACAAAAAGGATGAGAAAATCCCAATGGCCAAGAAACTTTTTGGATGGGAGCAACCATGAGAGATCCTAAAGCCCTTGGGTATCTACTTGAGAGAAAGGATTAAGATGATTCCTCCTCCCCTAATCCAGCAGAAGCTTGTGCTGGCTTTGAACACTTATAGATTTTCCCAATATAGGTCAGCTACTTGGATATCTGAATTGATGTTTAAAAGTATCATAAGAAAATATAAACCGTCACCTCAGAGTAATATAAAGCACAGTTTATTTGAGTTGCTACCAGGAGTTGCTACCTAACTCCACACAAACACTTCAGCTCTGCACTGGCGCTAGTAAGGATTGCTATGCAGTGCTGGCAAACTGGCTGATAAGCAAGCTGGCTGGTATTCCCTGGAAAATCACCAGGGAATGCTTTTACCCTCCCAATCCACAAAAGTGCCACTGTCTTTCTCAGAGAGACGTCCAAGTGTGCTTAGGATGCCCTTCACACTCCCATCTTGCATCATAGGGGGTGATCCCTGAAAAGAGAGAGAGAGAAAAAGTGACACAAGTGAGGGGTCTCCAAACCCTGGCTGGTGCTACATGAGGGGAATGGGAATCAATTTGTATGTGTGCTTTGTTTTTGTGGTGTGTCTTGGTGCTTGGAGAAATTCTGGAAATTTGAACCCATTCATTCGAGTTCCAATCCATGTATTTATTTGGATTTACCGGTATTTACTAATATATATTAGTATTAGTACTAATACTAATTAGTAATTGGTATTTACTAATGTATTTACCGGTATTTAAATTTTTTATTTAAAGTTTTTTTTTGCCCTTTTTCATGCCAGATATTTGATGTGGCCCTTTGGCTGAAATGTTTGCAGATTCCTGGTTTAAATGACAGCCAGACAGTCAGGCACAAGTCCCATGCATCTCCTGCACCTTTAGTCAGGGAAAGGGATGAAAGTTCCCTCTCCTGAGGAGGCCTTTGGCAGCAGAGCATCCAGTGCTGCTGGATGTAGCACAGCCATTTTGGTCCCCCTGCACGTGGTGGAGCAGCCCATAATAATAATAACACCACCAACAACAATTTTATTTTTACCTAGCCTTTCTCCCAGGGGACTCAAGGTGGCTCACAACATGAATAAAACACCAATAAAACCAGTACATTTAAAAACAGTTAAAACAACATCTTAAAACAATAAATAAAAAACATCTCCATTATAAACTGATTAAACTAGTTCACTGATTTAAAACAGTTTTTTGATCAAGAGGGAGGGAATTCCAGTGGATTGAAGCCACTACCGAAAAGGCTCTATTTCCTGCTGCTGCCCCATGTACCTCCCTAGGCGGTGACACTTGAAGCAGGGCCTTCTCTGATGACCTGAGGGAATGGGCCAGATTGTATGGAAGTAGACTGTTCTTAAGATAGTCTGGCCCAAGCTGTTTAGGGCTTTATAAGTCAAGACTAGCACCTTGAATTGGGCCCAGAAACGAATGGGCAGCCAGTGTAATTGCTGAAGGAGCGGCCCAACAGAGTCAAACCGTCTGGCTCCAGTAACCACACAGGCCGCAGAATTTTTAATTGCAGTTTCCGAACCATTTTCAAGGGCAGCCTCACATAGAGCGCATTACAGTAATCCAATCTTGATATCACTGTGGCGTGGACTACAGTGGCCAAGTCTGCACGATCCAGGTACAGCCGCAGCTGGCACACCAAACATAGTTGGGCGAAGGCGCCTCTGGCCACAGCCACTATCTGGGAGTCCAGGAGCAGCTGCGAGTCCAGAAGAACCTCCAATCTGCAAACCTGCTTCTTCAGGGGAAGTGCAACCCTGTTCAGAGTAAGTTGATGGACCAGCACCTGCATTGTGGATTTCCTAACCAAGAGGACCTCTGTCTTGTCTGGATTCAGTCTCTGCCCTCATCCAAGTCCCAACCACCTCCAGGAAGCACTCTAAGGGCTCAACAGCCACCTTGAGGTGGAAAGGAGAGTTATAGCTGGGTGTCATCAGCGTACTGGTGGCACCCTACTCCAAATCCCTGGATTACCTCTCCCAGCAGTTTCATGTAGATGTTAAATTGCATGGGAGACAGAATGGAACCCTGTGGCACCCTACACCCAGGCATCCCCAGCACCACCATCTGGTACCCATCAGCCAAGAAGGAGCGGAACCACTGCAAAACAGTGCCCCCAACCCGGCTAACAGACCCAGAAGGACACCATGGTGGATGGTGTTGAAAGCCACTGAGAGGTCCAGCAGGACCAACAGGGATGCACTCCTCTTGTCCAGTCCTTGGCGTCGGTCACCATCCAGCAAAGCAACCAAGGCTGTTTCAGTCCCAAAGCCCAACCTGAAGCCTGATTGAAAAAGATCTAGATAATCTGTTTCATCCAGAACCCTTTGGAGCTGTGATGCCTCCACCCACTCAATCACCTTGCCCAAATACGGGAGGTTAGAGACTGGCCTGTAATTATCCAACACAGTTGGGTCCAGGGAGGGCTTTTTCAGGAGGGGGCGTACCACCGCCTGCTTCAATGCCAGTGGTAGGACCCCCTCCGTCAGAGAAGAGTTAACCAACTTCCCTGTCCACTCAGCCAGTCCCCCCACCTTGGGCTGATCTAACAAGCCAAGATGGGCAAGCAGGCAAGTTGATGGCCTCACGCTCAGTGATGGGATTCAAAGAAATTAACAACTGGTTCTATGCCCATCTGGCAGCCACTTTTAAATGGCTATTTTTAAACTTTATATGTCCTATCATTAACAACTGGTTCTATAGAGTAGGTGCGAACCTGCTGGTGAAGCCCACCACATGCTTAGGAGAATTCTGTCCACATTCTCAGGCTGCACAAGTTGGAAGGAATCCTGCAAAACCGGACAAGCAGTTGCCTCAGGGACATCACTGGACACTGTTAATGTGGTGTCCAAGACATAACAAATCTGATTGATTTTATCTGCAAAGTGTTTCAAGAACTCCTCACAGCTGGTGACCATGCGTTCCTCCTGGTGTTTTGAGGGGGCCAGATGTAAAAATTGGACAGTCACTGTCTTCAGAGAGTCACAGGATGTTCAACTGGGAATAGCTACATGTTGGGTGATAGCCTATCACTGATAGGGAATTGGCTTCCTTGGGACAAGTGGACACTAGATTTGAAGAAATGAAACATTCTGTTGTAGGTTCAAAATTAAATTGTTAATGATACAGATATATTTTGGAAATACAGTATTACTTGTACATTGGGTGTAGTTCTTAAATAAGTATGAGGTCAGGATAAATCAGAATAAAATTACACGATGAATCACTTACCACTGACTTTCCCATGTCTGTTTGCACCCATCCAGGATGCAACACAATAGATAGGATCTTGTCTTTGGCAAATCCCATTGACATGCATCGTGAAAGCATGTTCAGAGCAGTCTGGAATGTTGACAAAGTAGAAACAGGTTAGTGTTTCAACCTCCCCAGTTGAAAGAAGGTCAAAAGGAGGGCTTAGAATGTACCAGTTTTATTTGGGACCATTTCTAGGGGTAGATTTCTGTTCTCTTTCCAGTGCAAACTGATCCATGTTGCTGAACTAAGATTTCCGTTTCAAAGTTAAACATAGAAATAAATTCAAACTTCTGCGCTGTCATCAATGTCTGCTTCAAAGCAATAATATTCTGTTAAATTATTCAAAGCAATATATCTTCTCTGCATATGGACAGATAATTTTTATTTTTGTTTTCAATGGAAAGTATTTCCAAATTTTGTTTTCAGGACATATGGTCCTGAAAAACGTTTTTCACTGCAGAAGTTGGAAAGTGCCTCTGAATTGTACCAATTCATTTTTATCATTATTGAAGCAAAGGCCACAATGTAGCAGCATTTATATACATGAAGATGCTTTGCGGTTTCATATGCAAAGATAAGAAACATGTCAGAGACCCCACTCCAATGAATGTACTCTCTGTCTCACCATTGTGGGGAAAACAGGAGAGGAAGAAAATGCAGGATGGCCTAGAAAAGAGTGACAGATCTTATGTTGGAAAATTTCTTTCTTCTTTCTACAAAGCTATCAATGAAACTGTCTCTTCACAGGTCTGCATGCTGATTATGTCCATACCTTACTGCAACGGTAAGAGGTGATGCCTGCAGAATCCCACTGAAAGCCATTTTCAATTGAGCCAGCGAGACTAGTTAGGTTGACAATGGCAGCTTTACTGCAGCTCATTCCTTTCTTTGGGCTTTCTTGAGCTGCCTTCCTCAGTAAGGGCAGGACGGCCTGGAGACAAAAACAAATAGAAGTAGCTATAGTAGTTTGGGGGCAGTGGTTGTTGAAATGGACATCCTTCATCAATGCAAAAGCAACGCCGGGAATCCAAATGCAAATGCAGCAGTTATTTCCCAATATTGTGCCAGTATTCTGTTGTGACAAATCCACATGGCAGTTGCCCACAATCCTGGTGCAGCATTCTTTCATCAATTCATCTCCATAATAGGAGAAGTAGCACCTATTAAATTTCTGTCCACCATGCTGTTGTTAAAGCTATAGTAACATTATCCATTGAATGGTACGCATCCATGCATGACCCCCTCATTAAAAATACTCACACCAAGCTACTTGGTTTGCAAGTTAGGTACTTCAACATGACAAGAACTTTCCAAGAAGATGTTTTAAGATGCACTTACCTGGGTTACCAGCAAGGGTCCTATCACATTGATCTTATACACTTCAGCCATGTTCTCTGGTGTTTCATTCTCTAGTGTTCCAGTAACCCCAACAACCCCAGCATTATTGATCAGGAGATTCAACCCGGCCCCTTTTAGCTGCTCAGTGACTCGGGCTACAGCAGGCTTGATGGTGGAAGCATCAGAAACATCTGCAGGAGCAAAGAGAAGATTTCAGCAGAGATCAAAGTAACCCATCCATAGGCAGAACAGATCTCCACAGAACTACCAGCACTATTGCCACTATCTAGAGGGCTCCCCACCTGGCCCTCTAGAAATTCAGAGATCTTCACACATTTTTTATGCATGTTTGTTTTTATATATACTAAGCATCCGATGCTTCTCCTCTTCCTGCCAATGCAGCAGCAGTTGTGGAGAAACGGAACAATCATTTCCTTACCCAGGTTAAGCCTGGGCATTGCAGGGGGGTCTATACAGTTCTGTGTAGCTACATAGCTGATGCAGGTCTATGTGGATTTTTGCCATGGAAGCAGTTTGAGGAAGCGGGGCAAGTGTTTACCAGCTCCTGCTACTACTAAACCTGACCAATTCTCTCTGCCCAAACCCTGCAATCCACCCTTGCGCTGCACCGATTGCACATGCATTTAACCTGCCCATGCTCTGCCCTTTCCTCACCCTCTCCTGTCTCCCCCACAACTATTCCTTCTACAGTTTGTATCTATTGGTGATTGCAGGAAGACACCTTATATGCAGACTTCCAGAAAGCACGGGACAGCACCAGTGCTGACTGCTGACAAGAATACAACAAAATATTTTAAACCTAGTTCCTAAAGTGTGTTTTAACATTCATAAAAAGTAAAAGAAGAATAAAAACATTCCCAAAATCCCTTTCTATATGTGCTGTGCTGATGAAAATGGCAGGGCCAGCTTGTCAGTCTCAACCACCAAAATACTATGCCTGAGAGATGAATGCATTTCCACAGATTCAAAAAATCTTAACTTGTGCATCTCAGAAAATTAGATATCTCTGTAAGGGAAAGGTGACCTGGGAAAAACATTTCTTAGGTGAGCACCCAATCCACCTTGTATCACCCAATTGTGAGCACCCAATGAGAACCCAATCCAGAAGCGCTTTGTACAAATTGACTAGATCTTTTATAGCATAACTGTTTCTCTACATAATAAGATGATTCTGTTCATAACAAGAGGATTTATACAAAGATTTTATCTTCAGTGGCTTCCTGAGCCGAGATGGGAAAAATGTGTGGCAAGACATGACATTACACATCAGTACAATGAAGAACACTTGTGGTGATCAAGCATGTGTATTCTGACATTGGTTGATCCATCTGAGTTTCCTTTCCCACAGGAAGAAGAATTAAAATTTTATTTTAATTTTATAATTTTTGGGCTTCAAATAAGTTCTTCTGATTTGCCTGACAATTTAACGTTGCTTTACTTTCCGTCTAGGCTGCAGGGTTTAGGCAATGACAAAAGAAAGGAATTTTCTTTTAGTTCCTGCTGAGATAAGCATATCTTTTCAAGTCTTAAGTGGGCCATTTACTGTAGACAATAACAATGCTTGAGAACTTGGGACAATTCATTGTGATGTTATAATCTCCTCTCCGGGGAGCCTGTGAATGTTGATTGGAAGCTTCTGTCTGGGAATGTGTGTCTGCAGCCATTGTTTAATGTCTGTAAGGTGCTTGGCTGCGTGTCCTTTACTATAGGCAGCCCACAGAATGATTTCAAAGGTATCAAATGCACCCACCAGATCATCCAATTTAAAACGCAATTTAGAGCATCCAAAAGAATTCAAGCTTATGGAGGAAAAGGAAAGTTACAAAAAGTCATCAAGTTCGAGCACAGGTTGTATAACAGAAAGAAAAATATTATAACGAAGTACCTTGAGCTGTCCCAAATTACTATAGTAATGATAGCTACTAAATTCAAAGGGTATATTACTGAACTTGTAAAGAATGTTGTACAGAATGTAAAGAAAGAATAGTGTATTCTCTTCTCCAGGTTTTATTGGATTGATGGTGAAATGGCAGCAAAACTGGGAGTATCTTTAGAACAACATAATAGGAAAATAATATTAGAGGAAGCTAAGAATAAAAAAATTGTTGAAGGAGATGCTCAAGGGAAAGTATATTCATCTGAAGCTGGACTCAGTGCACCCATCAATGAGTAAATTATTTTGGAATAAATGTCCAGTTTGTGAATGAAAATAAAGAAACGGTAATACCTACTTTAGCACTTAAAGATATCAAAGCGCAACATACAAGCAAACTGATTTACAAATTGATTGAAAATGTGCTCAAAGATTTTGAAATTAAGAAGGAAAGTATCTTGATAAAAGTTACAGACTATGCATCGAACATGATAAAAACTGTTGAGACGTATAATGAGAAAAAGACAGATTTTGAATCAGAAGACAGTTGTGTGCATAGTGATTTAGATGAAGAAGAGTACTTAGACAAGACCTTGAATTCTATTGCAAACAATAGTTTCACTTTCCCCAACAACAAATGAGATGTGGTGTGCAGCTCGCAATCCATTATGGTCTGAAAGGATCTCATGCAGCTAATCTCATAAGTTACGTCAGGTTGCGATAGCTGCTCGGTTCCCCAAGTCTGATGCTATTCTCAAGCTGCTAGATGGTGTTTATTTAATGATCAAATGTCTTTTGGAATAAAAGCCTCTATTTATTGATATGGCTTCTAAATTCCTAAATTGCCATTTAGGTGTAGGACCAGATTTTGTCCAGGCAATAAGGTTGTGTTGGGGTGGGTTCAGTGAATAATTGTGTTGAAAAACTCTACTTAATTTGAAAAGTTAATTTGAAAACTTAGAGCGCTTTGGTGCAACAATTTGAAATCTCAACTCATGCCTCCACTGATTTCAGTTTGACAATGAGTGGCTGTGGAGAATGGCTAAATTACATACCCAACTGGACGATCACCACTCCCTTATGTTTAGCAGCCAGATTTCTCAGTTCCTGGAAGAACCAAAGATACAGAGATTTACTATGCAGTAGCCAATCTACAGAATCAGACGTGATGGGACAGGGAAGATTGGCGTGTTACTATATTTCATCCTATTTGGTGCTCTGTGTGTCTGTATATGTTATCTCAACAGGTGTGTACCTGCTGCGTTCAAGAGACTTGTCAAGAGTACCCTCAGGCTGAATCTCAGGTTTGGCAATGGTTTTGCCCTAAATGGGGATCATTCAAGTTACATAACCTCATTCTTAGAGAATGCTGCAAGAAAAAGCCTACCTTACCGTTGGAAGGGTGTGAATAAGCATTAATCCAAAATATTATAGTCTTATGTTCTGATCATGTTCCAACAATCAGTTAGGACCCAATCCTTTCTAACTTTCCAGCACTGATACAGCCATGCCAACTAAGGCTGCAATCCAGAGCAAATTCAGCCTGCTCTGACCTAACTGCACTCTCCTAACTATTCTGTATCCAGAGCAGAAAGTTATGCTGAATCCAGAGAGTCAGGAAGCCTGGGCTGCCCTAACTGCTCCAGAGCATGCTAAGTAATTGACACAAGGGGAAGACTTGCTCCTGAGGAGACACCCCTCAGATCACACTGAACAAGGAACAGCTGTGGTGCCTACAGTGGTGACATGACTCTGCACATCACCTGGTGCGGAAGTCTGTGCGTCATCCCTGGGATGCGCGCCCCCCCCACCTGGACTGCACAGTCACCAAAGTTGGCGCCTGCGCAGTTGTTTCTGAAGCCAACTGGCTTCAGAAAGAGTACTGCGCAGGCACCATCTCTGACACCTGCGCAGTACTTTTCTGAAGCCTTTTGGCTTCGGGGGAGACTGTGCAGGCGTCAGAGTTGGTGCCTGTGCAGTACTCTTTCTGAAGCCATTCGGCTGCCACTCCGCCTCCTGAGTGAGGCCGAATGGCTGTGCAGAGGCGCGGACTTTCTCTGCTCTAAGGAAGTCTCCTCTGAAGCTGTTCGGCATGCTCAGTGTGTTTCTGCACAGTGCACCTCAGATGGCCGTTCAGACCAGCTCCTCAGACAAGTGGCAGCTTCTGGCTGATTCTCCGCCTTGGAGCAGGCCTGAATGGGGTTGCTGACGCCCGGGGCCTGCCAAAGGACAGTCAAACTCCTCCGGCACATCACCCCATACGGAGCGCATCCCCAATGCAGCCCACACCAGCCGCACCAGTCTGGTGACGCCACTGGGTGCCTGCCTTCTAAGGAGTCCCTGATGAGATGCCAGTACATTCTACAGTGAATACAAGGGGCTTCTTGGAGTGGCCTGCTGTATCCTGAGGTTTGTGGGCAGCCGTAGTTTGTTCCATATCCTGAGGTTGAGAGGCAGGGGTTGCAGCTAGGATGGCCAAGAACTCAGATTTTTGGTCAACACTGCCATTCTCACTCGGGCCTTATCATGGACCCCTATGGGTCTACTCATTACTATACCTGCTCCTGAGGTGGTATAACTCTGAGGGCTGGAAGAGGGCATTTCTGCCTTGGAAACAGGCTCTGGATTCAGAGTAACTGCTCTGCCCTAGGCAATGCTAAACATGCCCTCAACTTGCTTCTCCTGAGCTGCTTAGGCTGCCCCAGTTAGGGCAGAGCAGGTCCACCTCTCTTAGGGCACCCTATCTTGTCTTGCTCTGCCCTAAGCCTCCTTCAGAGTAACTGGGCTGGAGTATCTTGCAGTTGCTCCAACCTAGTGTTAGATAGGGCAACCTAAGGGCTCTTATGTGGACAGATTAGTTGCTCTGGATTGGGCTGCCTGTGTGTGCTGAGTCCTGAGTTCACAGAGGCTTAGTAAGAGTGAATGCTTATCCTCTTATTTTGTTTGGGGCTGCATTGTGGCTGCATTAGCACTGGAAAGATGGATAAAATTGGATCCTCTGGTATATTTGCCCTGATCAAACTATGATCGTCTCGTAAGCAGCTTTTAATGAAAGTAAAGACAGTGATCCTAAGCATGTTTACTTAATATTAAGCCCACATTGAATGGAAATTATTGGTTTGTGATATTCGTTCCAGAATGAATTTCCCGACAGAAAATTTCATCTGGTTATTCTCATAATTTCCAATAATTCTGAAATTTATCACACTTCTCTATCACCGTTCTTCAAAGGAGAATTAACTCCTTTTCATCTTCTTAATCCCCTACAATGTGAAACCAAATGGGAAGGCTCGCCAAAGGACATGGGTATTTCTACAGGACCTTGTGAACATTCCCTAGTACCAAACTTGTCTCATTAATATTAATTATAGCAACAGCATAAATATATTATATTTCTATAATATATTTCTATAAATATAAATGTTTTTATATAAATATAAATATAATGGTCTTCCCAGGGAGCTCTTATCTACTGAGCACCATTTTCTCAGCATCAAAAGGTATAATTTCCTTTAAACATCAACCCTAAAGTTCAGCTATGTCCACCTCTGGACTCACCTGGGCAGTTTCTGGGTTCCGGCAGGTGGCGAAGATCCATTCTGGGGGGTTCTTTTTCTCAGCCAGCTGCCTGACCATTTCCAACCCAAGTCCCCGGCTGGATCCAGTAACCAGTACGCTTCGGGGTTCCAACGCTGCCATCTCTTTTCACCTTCTTGCAACTGACTGGCAGAGATCTGTGTCTAGGCACTGTGTTCAGGCTTGCAACTCCACCCAATGTGCTCCACCTTGCACAGAAGCTCAGATTCTGTGTTTGACAACACTCTACTGGCACAGAGCTGAGTGTGGCAGAGGGAAAGAGGTGGAGACCTGGATATTCATGCATCCCGAGTGTCCCAATTTTATTCCCTATAATGTCCCCCATTACCCCCCAATCTTATCTCCCATTATTTCTTATCCCTAGTGTCTCCAGATTTTTTTAATATGAATTTTGATGTGTAGGATTCTCACACAAAATTTCCAATTGTAACAACTGTTTCCTATCAAGTAGATACAAAACACAGACAACATATTGCAAAGCAGCTGTCATTTATTTTAGAATGTAGTTAAAGCCATCATCACCATTCCAAAGTACAGTACAAGGTCCTACAGGTTGTAGTGTAGACTTCAGATGTGAACTCATAATAGCCAAACTTTCCCAACATGCTAACACTCTGAACAGAGTCTGATAGATTCTATAAACCTAGAGAATAGTGAGATTATTTATTGAGAATAAACATGGCACAACAGTTGAGCTCTGAAGCAATGCTTAGTTTAGTTTGCTGGTATGGACAAAAGAAGATCCAAAGCAGCACTGCAATACAGTAGCTGCTCAAAGCTGCTCATCAGAGTTGCATGCAGGAGTCGGCCACATAGTGCCGATGTTCAAAGTTTGCACATGGTTTGCCAAAGGTTTGCTCCTGCAGTTCATTCAAGCTGGCACTCTGGAGTCGCACCAGGGAAGGACATTTCCTTTCCAATCCACAAAAATCCCATTCTGTTTCTCAGAGAGGCGGCCAAGAGTGCTCAGGATGCTCTGCACGTTCTCATCCACCTTCATTGAGGCTGGTGCCTGGAAAGACAAATCAGGTGAATGACAAATGCAGACAAAAAGTGAAGGGGCTGAACTTAGTGGGGCTCAAGTTAACTTAAGCATCTTTTCAACAAAATGAAGCAAATCTCAAGGAATTTGCTTCATGTTGTTGAAAGCCAGCAGACACTGACTGAGCATGTTCAGCAGTACCCAAAGGACACAGTCTGTTGAGGTATCAGTGGAGACACTTGGACACAGGAAATTAGCCTGCTTGGAATTTTCTTTTGGAGACACAAGGCATTTTGTGGGAGTTTTAAAAGTTTGAAAACACTTTTGAAATACAGTATTATTTGGACATTGGATCATGTAGTTAAATGCATTTAATTGTATCTTATGTTTGGATAATATCTGATGATAAGGCACCTATCACCAGATTTCCCATGTCTGTCTGCACCCACCCAGGATGCAATGCTATGCACAGGATCTGATCTTCAGCAAATGCCAGTGACATGCACCGACAGCATGTTCAGAGCAGCCTGGGAGGGAGACACAACAGAAATAGAGCAGTGAATGATGATTCCAGCCAAAGAGATCAAAAGGAGGACTGGAGAAGCCTAAGAAGCAGAAGAAGGGAGTTGAATCCCCTTGTCAAGGATTGGGAGAGAGTATGAGAAAGACTTCTATCATGTTTCTTTCCTATGCCATTTCCAAATTAATTTTCAAAGATGCAACATGATGCAAAAATCACCCTCTATGCCCCTACCAATTATCTCCCTATCTCTGGAAAATAGATAAGGAACTGAAAGGTGAGGAGCCATGGGTGAGGCCTTAAAAAAGAACATTTAAAATAGAGACACTTTCTTTTTTTACATTTACAAACCTTTACTAGGCATCAATGGTTGGTCAATTACAGGTCCAAACAAGTAGCGTGTTAAAAAAAATATTAATATTAATCCATACTTTCTTGTTTTGATGCTGTCAGTGGAACTAACTTGTCACATCTTGCACCCCATACCTTGCTGCAACGGTAGGAGATCCGTTGATCTGTATTCCACCCAAGAATGTCTGTGATGCTGCCAAACTGACTTGATATGTTTACAATGGCAGCTTTGTTGCAGCTCATCCCTTTCTGTGTACTCGCCTGAGATGCCTTTCTCAACAAGGGCAGGAAGGCCTGGAGATGGAGAGAAACAAATAAAGGCATATAGTTTTGGATATTCAATCATCCACCACGTCATCAATTCTGACATTCAATCCAAAAGCAACGGTGTGAATCCAAATGTGAATCCTGCAGTTACTTGCCAGTGTTGTGCCAATATGCATTTGTGGATCATCCTCATGGCACCTACTTACAATCTTGATTAAGTAGGTGCCATTTTCTCCTGTCTCAACCTCCATAACAACCTGTTGGATTTCTGTTTATAATTCATTTAAGGACAAACCACATGGTCCAAAATATTGACGGGAATCTATGCATGATCCACCATTAGGAAATTCAGGCATCAGATGCTTGATCTGCAGATGTTAAGGACTTACAATATGAACTAGCTTACAAGAAGAGGGCCTTGACTGCTGTTACCTGGCTCACCAACATGGGCCCAATCACATTGGTTTGGTACATTTCAGACATGGTCTCCAGTGTTTCAGTCTCCAGAGTAGTGACCTTTGTAATCCCAGCATTATTGATCAGCAGATTCAACCCAGCTCCTTTCAGATGCTCAGTGACTCTTGCAGCAGCAGCCTTGATACTGGATGGGTTACAAACATCTACAGCAAACAGAAGATTTCAGCACTCGTCAAAACTGCTTTCTGTAGCCAGAATCCATCTCACCAGAATCACCTGTGACTCGGCCAGTGACTCTTAGTCCTCTGAACTGTCAGTAAATGCCACTTACCACTTTTTCTTACACAGGCTTGTGTGGCTTTGATAATAAGAAAATAATGTCATGTGCACATTATATTTAAAAATTTGCATCCCGCCTTTCTTGGGTCATAGACCGACTTATAGAGAAAATGTAGTAACTGAAGAAGCATTAAATAACATTTAGTGCCACATTGAGTGCCTGCCTGTCTTGGAGGGGCTTGACAGTAAACCAACTTCAAATGGGAGACCACACCTTGCAATATCCTTGCGATATGAGGATATCTGCAAGAGGAATATAAAGGCCTGGGAACGGACATCAACCGTTGGGAAATTCTGACCTCTTATTGTTCAGCTGTCATAAAAGTGCCGCCAGTGCACAGACATGCATGAAGAAAGAATAACAGTATCCATACGAGGCTCTTTTTTCTGAATTCTGTACTGATGTGCTAGTATGACCACCCAGCTCCCAAATGGAATGTCTGGGAGGCAAACTGCACTTCTTCAGATACAAAAGGTCAATTCTTTGACATCTTGGGAAATTGTGCAATACATCTTCAGAGACAGCACTAAGGAACCAACCCACATTTTATTCACCATATAGTGCTCATGTGCAACAGTTTGAAATCTCAACTCATGCTCCCACTAATGTACAAATTGGCCAGTGCAGCAGGGGAAAGTATAAGCCACATTCCTAGTGGGATCATCACCACACCCTGATGTTTAGCTGCCAAATTCTGCAACTCCTGAAAGACCCAAACAGAAACCATAATGGAAACTTCCATTGCAATATGAAAGGCAAAACTTTTGGCGACCCAGATTCCAATGCTACCCAAACCACCTCCCATCGATGCACATGTTCTGGTGTTGGGAGGCTGTTGCAGAGTTCCTTTCATCAGTGTATAGGAACTTATTTTTCCTTAACCTGGGAAGTCTTTGTTTTCCATTTGTGTCTCCCGGATTCTATGCCAGGTATTTTGCTGGCACAGAACTGAGCATAGTTAGGGAAAGCATATAGGATATGGGCTGTGGGTGGCACAAGCGGTTAAGACACTTTGCCTGTTAACCAGCAGGCCAAGGTTCGGGACCCAGTTTGGCCCCACAAGACAGGGTGAGCTCCTGTCCTTAGCCCAGCTCTGCGACGCCAGCTGGATCCAATCGTATTGGCTCTGCCTTTCCACTGGACTAATTCAGTGGTGTGGAGAGGGGGGATTAACTGCTTGGGTAACAGCCTATCCTCCATAACAATCCAACCCAGGCTTTTGTGCTTCGCATGCAGTGTATGCAGCGCCAAGCATGATACTATAGTCTTTCAAGACTGACGGAGGCCTGCGTTTATAGGATACAGCTGCATGAACATGCCCTTGGTTCCACCCCTTCTATCCCCATTCTGGCTTCCACCTGTCTCATTCCCTGCCCAGAAACATCACTATTCCTCCCCTTCTTTCCACTGCTGGTTCATATGGCGGACAGCAATCTCAATGACAGCCTGAAAGTGCAGCCATCAGTCATGTGCTGGCAGCTGCATTGCGCCCACTGGTGGAGTTGATGAGCTGAAACACCTCCACCTACATTTTTGATTCTTCCATTTGATGGAATATGTGTTCTGCTGGCAGGGCTTTTTGGATGCAATTAGATTGAGTCTGTGTGTGTGTGTGTTGTGTGTGTGTGTGTTGTGTGTGTGTGGTATACTGTAGATAGACTGTAGATAGATGTGCGTGTGAATGAGTGAGTGAGATCCCATGGATGTACTTGTTGCATTTTTATACCTTTTCAGGCTAATCCTGCTGAAAGTATCTCTGGTTGAACCTCAAGTTTCAACAATAGCCTTGCTACTTATGGGTGTCGCACAGGGTGACCTTATAAATGGAGGACAGAGTGCCTCTACCTTAAGCATTGCACAGAAGAGGGTATCTAGGCAGGTGTGGCTCAACAAAGAAGGGTTGAAAAAGCAGCACCTGTCTAAATTCCCTCTTCAGTGCATTTTATATGGTCTCCCTCCTTTGTCCTCCATTTTATATGGTCTCCCTCCTCTGTCCTCCATTTTACATGGTCACCCTGGACTGTCACAACATTCTCATAAACCAGAAATCTCACTTTCCAAAAATCTCCATTCCCCTGGGAACCATTTTCTTGACTTAATTAGGCAACCTTCCTAAACTCCAGCTAACTTTTCCTTTGGACTCACCTGAACTCCTGTTCCTTCTGGGTGGCAGGTGGCAAAGACCCATTCTGACCGATTGCTTTCCCCAACCAACTGCCTGACCAGCTCCAACCCGATCCCTTGGCTGGATCCAGTCACCAAAACAGTCTGTGCTTTCAGTGTTGCCATATCACACACATTCCTGAGTAGCAGAGCCCCGTGTCCACCATCTATGCCCAGAACTGAGCAACTGATTCTCTGGAGTTCTCTGATTCTCTTTCTCTGGAGGAAAAGCGCCAGTCAGCAAGATCTGGGTTTCCCCTGATGAGACAGGACATCTTTCTGTGCTGGGCAGCCCTCCTTCCCCAGCCCAGCTCTGGCTCCCTTTGAGCAAGGCCTCGTCTTGTGCTCCATAGAGCACAGCTAGTCTCCTTCTCTGTTCTCCCTTTTCGGCTTCTGTTTTCAGCTTCTTTTTTGTCGGCCTGCCTTTATACTGCCTCTGACCTTCTCTTTTCCCCTTGACGGGGGGATTAGTCCAGGACAAGGCAGGAGAGGCCTACAGGGCATAGGAGGCCTACTGAGGCCTATGATGCAGGAGAGGCCTACAGAGAGGGCCTTTCTCTTTCTTTACTTCTTCTCTACACCTGCCTCCATTTCCCTATGCTCTTTTCTCTTTGTGGAGTGGATTAGTCCAGGACAAGGCAGGAGAGGCCTACAGGGCCTAGGAGGCCTACTGAGGCCTATGATGCAGGATAGCCCTACAGAGAGAGCCTGTCTCTTTCTTTACTTCTTCTGCCTCCATTTCCCTGTGCTCTTTTCTCTTTGTGGAGTGGATTAGTCCAGGACAAGGCAGGAGAGGCCTACAGGGCCTAGGAGGCCTACTGAGGCCTATGATGCAGGATAGCCCTACAGAGAGAGCCTGTCTCTTTCTTTACTTCTTCTGCCTCCATTTCCCTGTGCTCTTTTCTCTTTGTGGAGTGGATTAGTCCAGGACAAGGCAGGAGAGGCCTACAGGGCCTAGGAGGCCTACTGAGGCCTATGATGCAGGATAGCCCTACAGAGAGGGCCTTTCTCTTTCTTTACTTCTTCTCTACACCTGCCTCCATTTCCCTATGCTCTTTTCTCTTTGTGGAGTGGATTAGTCCAGGACAAGGCAGGAGAGGCCTACAGGGTCTAGGAGGCTTCCTGAGGCCTATGATGCAGGATAGCCCTACAGAGAGACCTTGTCTCTTTCTTTACTTCTTCTCTACACCTGCCTCCATTTCCCTATGCTCTTTTCTCTTTGTGGAGTGGATTAGTCCAGGATAAGGCAGGAGAGGCCTACAGGGTCTAGGAGGCCTACTGAGGCCTATGATGCAGGATAGCCCTACAGAGAGAGCCTGTCTCTTTCTTTACTTCTTCTCTACACCTGCCTCCATTTCCCTGTGCTCTTTTCTCTTTGTGGAGTGGATTCATCCAGGACAAGGCAGGAGAGGCCTACAGGGTCTAGGAGGCTTCCTGAGGCCTATGATGCAGGATAGCCCTACAGAGAGAGCCTGTCTCTTTCTTTACTTCTTCTCTACACCTGCCTCCATTTCCCTGTGCTCTTTTCTCTTTGTGGAGTGGATTAGTCCAGGACAAGGCAGGAGAGGCCTACAGGGCCTAGGAGGCCTACTGAGGCCTATGATGCAGGATAGCCCTACAGAGAGGGCCTTTCTCTTTCTTTACTTCTTCTCTACACCTGCCTCCATTTCCCTATGCTCTTTTCTCTTTGTGGAGTGGATTAGTCCAGGACAAGGCAGGAGAGGCCTACAGGGCCTAGGAGGCCTACTGAGGCCTATGATGCAGGATAGCCCTACAGAGAGAGCCTGTCTCTTTCTTTACTTCTTCTCTACACCTGCCTCCATTTCCCTGTGCTCTTTTCTCTTTGTGGAGTGGATTAGTCCAGGACAAGGCAGGAGAGGCCTACAGGGCCTAGGAGGCCTACTGAGGCCTATGATGCAGGATAGCCCTACAGAGAGGGCCTTTTTCTTTACTTCTTCTCTACACCTGCCTCCATTTCCCTGTGCTCTTTTCTCTTTGTGGAGTGGATTAGTCCAGGACAAGGCAGGAGAGGCCTACAGGGTCTAGGAGGCTTCCTGAGGCCTATGATGCAGGATAGCCCTACAGAGAGAGCCTGTCTCTTTCTTTACTTCTTCTCTACACCTGCCTCCATTTCCCTGTGCTTCTCTCTTCATTCTGCCCTATCTTTCCCTTTCTGACCAACGCTTGGGAACCAGGGCATCTGGACAGGCTTGCCCTTCCTGGCCTGGGACTTCCACCTCATTCTGCCCTGTTTTTCCTCCCTCTGCCTGCTTGAAGAAACCAGGGCTTCAGTACAGGCTTCTCCCCTCAGGGCCTTCTATGGGACGGGAACCTTCCCCCCTCCCCAAATCAGGCCAAGGACGAGCGGCCTAGGCACTGGTTGGGGCCGCCCTCAGGCTTTGTTCCTTTGCTCTGCCCACCTTCCTATCCTCCAGACAGGTGTCCACCCAAAAAATTTATTCTCGGACTTGGAAGAAATTCATTTCTTGGTGTGTGGGGAAAGAGATCCCTGTTCAAAAGGCTAAGATTAAGTATATTTTGGACTTTCTACAGGATGGAGTCGAACAAGGTTTGAGTACTAATACAATCAAAAGACAAGTTGCCACTATTAGTACCATTTTGGGGCCAAAACACTATGGTCCTGTGTCCAGTCACCCCAATATTAAACATTTTCTCAAGGGGCTAAAGCTTATCAATCCTCCCACCGTTCACAGATTCCCACTCTGGGACCTTCATCTGGTTCTTCAAGCCATTACTGGGCCCCCATTCGAACCCTTGGCATCAGTGTCTGTCAGATTCTTGACACTAAAGACCATCTTCCTAGTAGCAATTACGTCACCTAGACGTGTTTCCAAACGAGGGTCTCTTTCCATCAATCCAAACCTTTGTATTTTTCAAGAGGATTTTTCGCTTGGACCCATCTTTCTTCCCCAAGGTCAATTCTATTTTCCCTATTTTTCCCTATTCTATTTTGTGCCCTAATCCAAACTCTTCCCTAGAAAGAGCATGGCACTCACTAGATGTCAAGTTTACTTTTTTTATCACTTAATTTTTATCTTAATTTTTATCTGGATAGCTCAAAGGACTTCAAAAAATCTGAGGCTCTCTTTGTGCTGTTCGGAGGTACTTTAAGGGGTAAAAAGGCTTTGGTGGCATCTCTATCCAGATGGTTGGAATTGGCCATCCTAGAAGCCTATAGGGCAATCAGGAGGGAACCCCCTGAGGGGGTTACAGCTCACTCAACCGGGGGGGGGGGGGGACTACCTCTGCCTTTTTCGAGGGATATAACTCCTTAGAGGCAATCTGCAGGACAGCCACATGGTCATCTGCAGATACCTTTATACACCACTATGAGGTCAATCCAGCAGCGTCTGCGGAGACTGCATTCAGTCAAAGAGTCTTCGGAAAGGTGGTGCCTGAGTGAAGCTAATTGCGTCTCTCCCACCCTGAGTGTGAGGCTCTGTTACATCCCAGATCTTGCTGAATGGCCCTTTTCCCACTCCTCCAGAGAAGGCAGGAATTTCTTACCTGAACATGTCCTTTTCTTAGAGGAGAGGAAAGGGGCCATTCAGATCCACCTCTCCTCCAAGAAAAGGACATTTACAGGTAAGAAATTCCTGCCTTTCTTCATTTGGTTCAGATGCTGAATTATGCAACTCGCCAACAGCACAGAGTTGCATGTGGCAGAGGAAAACAGGAATATTCCTGCAGAAAGGACTAGAGAAGAGTGGCATCTCTTGCCCATTTGGGTACAACATTCAGCTATGACCATAAGAGGGGGGAAATACATTTGTAGGTCCAGCAGCCATTATACTGAGGCAGCAAGTAATATATTGCCAGAAGGGCCAAATCTTTTCAGACACATAAACAAGTGCAGATAAGATAGAAGCTGGGTTTTATTACCTAGTGGTATGAGCAACAATTTCCTTGAATAGAATATACCACATTTACTTGAATCTAATGCACAATTGAATCTAATGCTCCCCTATACTTATAATAAAAATACCACATTTACTCAAATTTAATTAACCATCAAATCTAATGTGCACCCTAATTTTGGAGACTAAGAGCGCAATCCAGAGCAACTTCTCCTTGCTCTGACCTAACTATGCTGCCCTAACTATGTTATATCCTAAACACAAAGTTATGTGTGAGGCAGAGAACTTAGGAGTGCCCATAACTTAGGTCTGCCCGTAATTGCTCCAGTGCAGTGATCCACATAAGTTACTCCATCGGGCATGCTCAGAAGGCAGCCTGTAAGTGCTACATGGCCTGCAGTTACACACGAGTTGACCTGCTTCCACATCACTCAGAATCACTAGCAGCTGACCAAACTGCTGCTCTCCTGATCACATGGGGAACCAGCTGGCAAGATGGGGGGAGAGTAGCTGTCAAGCTGTCAGAGTGCCTCCCCAGCATGGTGGACAGGACAGGGCTGTTAGGGGTAGAAATGGGAAACAAGCTGCCCCCCTGCACCCCCAAACAGGCAAGGTGCCCCAGGAAAAGCCCAGGCATCAGCAGGGGCAAGATGCACAGAGGGATACATATGTGTGTGTATTGTCAATAAAAACAACATCAACAGATAAACATGAGTGTCCTGTGGTCTTTGGCAACAGTCCGGAGGAAACATCAGCATTAAAGGTACAGCATGCCAGATGTAGGGTCCACACTCAGGTGGGCTGGGAGGAGAGGGAAGACCCCATCCAGAAGGCAGAAGGCCCAGGAAGCAGACCCCTTTGCTGGCTCAGGCAGGGGAGGGGCAAGGGTCCCCCAAGCAGCTGGCAGAGCAGGGGGCAAGGGGAGGCAAGGGGGCTGCCAGGGGCATCTGTGGGGAGGGAATCCTGGAAGAGGGCACAGGAGCCCACCTGGGTCTGCCAGGAAGCAAAAGCACATCCTGGGGCACAGGGGACCTGGGGCTCCCACAACAGGGCAAGGGTGTCTGATCACTTGTGGGGCCACTGCCCACCCAAAACCTCTCACTTCACAAGCCTAAAGGGTGACATCAGGCCCCAGGAACCCTCTCTCAGCCCACCCCAGTGACTCCCAGATGGCCTTTTGCAGACGCAAAAGGGGGGTCAGTTCACATGTGTACTTGTTCATATGTTTGCAGTTGCTCCTGCTCATTCAGAGGGTCACAGGGTAGGGGGGCTTCCAGATACAGAACAGTCTCCAGTGAGGATGCAGTGGGACCCCAGAATCAACCACATTCAGATTGAGCACATGGAAGGGATGACACAGTGCCTGCACCTTTAAGCAGTGCCTGGACCTTTAAGTATCTTCAGACTGTAGGCAGTTTGAACACAGCACTGGCATCTGCCTGAATTCCCTCATCTCTGCAATGCTCACAGGTGGTCTCACTACTTCCATGTGGCCTCTTGTTGTGGACTATCCAATGCTAAGGAAGCTACAGGCAGCCCCCTCTCCAGAAACAGAGGACCAGGTCTGGATGCCATTGGGGGTCTACACTGAGGATGGGCACCCCTGTCTCCCCCCCAACTAGGTAGGCACTGCCCCACTCACGCATCCTCAGGTCATCCCTGGAGCTCTAACTAGCTTTCCCCAGCCACTGATGACAGCAATCATATGCATGTGTTCATTGTGAAGTCCTTAAAATAACTACTACTACACATGTTCACATCATTAATGTTAACAACGTATCTGACGACAGCAACATTGACGAATTGAACTGTAAATTCGTCATCAGGCAAGGACTTCACCTGTGATGTATCATACCATCGACTACGTAGTTGTTAATTCGTCATCATTAATAACATCAGCTGTGGAGGGGGAAGTGATTCTGTGGCTCAAACTTTATTAGGTATGGGATATCATGTGATTGGGACAGTGGGGTTTGTGTTCTTGGTAAGTGCTTGTGCAAACATGTCTGAAGGGAGATTCTTCCCAGGGCTCCTTGCAGGGATCCAGTGGCTTGTACTCCTGAATACACTTTCCTGGGAGTAAGCCCCATTGAACACAATGGAGCTTACATCTGAGTAGGCATATTTAGGATTGCACTGTGTCTCCTTCCCAGTGGAATGGCAGCCTGCTGCCTGCTAGCCTCCTTGCTGGTGAGACACCATCCTGCAAAGACAGAAGCACCACAGGCAAAGCTTTCATTGGTTTTGCCGAGCATGGAATCAGATCAGCTGCCAAACTGTGCCCCTTGGCTTGCCGGCAAAGATGAGTGGAATCAGCACCTGCTGGCTGTGTGATCTGGCAGTCAGTCAGAGGGCTGCAAGGACAGAGACCACACACACTTTTGAGGGGTGAGTGCCCTTGTTTCCTGGTGGATCTGTGTGTGCACCCCCTTACCTTGGGGGACCAGTTGGGTTGGAAGGCAAACCTACAAAGGACCTCACAGCATTTTCCAACAAGTGGGCAAGCCCATTTCCTGGTGAAGCAAGCCCCCCCCCTTACACAGGTGTAAGCCCCACTGAGTGTACTGGGGCTTACTTTAGAGTAGACATGCAAGACTGGAGGAAGATGAAGGAAATTTAAACAAAAGAGGTGCTTCCAACACCCCCCATGCAGCCCTCCTTACCTGGTTGGAGTAATTCTGGGGAAGAGAGAAACAACAACTTGCAGAGACATAAATATGGTATTGGTAATCATCATTGCAAGATTGCCTGTATAGGTGTTTTTGAATGCAAACTTTGCTCAACACCCCCACTTATCTGATTGGGGTACCTGTGGAGAGGGAGAGAGAGAGAGCAACAAACATACAAAAAAATTGCAAAGTCTACACTCTAATCATATATCACAGATATCATGTTGTTTCATATCACATCTATATCATATCAATATATCATCATATATGGACCTTATGCGTTCATGTGTTTGTGGGGAGAACGCTCCCCAAGAGCAAAGTGCCCATTGAGAGAGAGCAGAGTGACATGGTCCGTGGCCAAGCACTCTGCTTCTCTGAAAGGGAATTGTGGGTCTAGGGGTGGGCCTTTTTATGGGAGGGTAGCTGTGAGGGGATTGGTCGGCCACTGGGGTTACGCAGGTACTCCACATCCTCAAGTAGGAAAGTACTGCCCGTAAGGTTTGGTGCAAAAATTTTTCAAAGTCCCCACTTTCCCCAGCCCCTACTTCTCCTTAACATGGAGACCTATGGGTCTCCTCGTTACTAAACTACCTCTTGAGGTAGTATAACTCAGGAGGCATTTACGTGTGCCCATAAGCCTCTGAAAATGTTCAGGATACAACATAGTTATGTGGAAGGGGGAGGAACCTAAGACACGCCCCCAACACGCCCCCAAAACGCCCCCTGAAAAAATAAAAAAAAATCCCTACGTCGACGGAGTTACGTCGACGGAGGGTTTTCGTTGCTCCGCCGACGTTGAAGTAATTGCGCCAACGCAAACGTCGTTGCGTCGCCGGAGAGATGCGCCGGCGTAATTGCACCAACGCTATCGGCGTTTCCGTTGACGGAAACGCCGTTCCGTCGGCACAAGAGCCCTTGCGCTGACGGATTAGTTGCTATGGATTGGGCTGCCCGATACAGTGGAGCCTCACGTAACAAAATTAATTCGTTCTAGAGCAGTGGCTCTCAATCTTCCTAACGCCATGACCCCTTTATAAGTTCCTCATGTTGTGGGGACCCCGACCATAAAATTATTTTTGTTGCTACTTTATAACTGTAATTTTGCTACTGTTATGAATCGTAATGTAAATATCCGATATGCAGGATGTATTTTCATTGTTACAAATGAAATGTGTGTTCTATGCACACATTGAACACAATGGGATTTATTTCAGAGTAGGCATGCATAGGATTGGGCCCTGAGGCTGCAATCCTATCCACATTTACATGGGAGTAAAGGTCCCCCTGACTATAATGGGATTTATTTCAGAGTAGGCATGGATAGGATTGGGCCCTGAGGCTGCAATCCTATCCACATTTACATGGGAGTAAAGGTCCCCCTGACTATAATGGGATTTATTTCAGAGTAGGCATGCATAGGATTGGGCCTGGCAAGCTTACCTGGCCCCCTGCACCAGGGGTCTTTAGGCGACCCCCAGGAAAGCTCTAGGCAACCCCAAAAGGGGTCCCAACCCCCACTTTGAGAAACACTGTTATAGAGGCATGTTTGTTACATGAAATGTTCTTTACATGAAGCGGATTTTCCCATAGGAAATAATGGGAACTCAGACAATTGGTTCCAGAACCAAAAATATATTCATATAAAAATATTTACTGGATGTGAAAATGATGACAAAACACTGGAATTGAATTCAAAACATGCATTCAATGTGCATGATCCTATGAAGTCTACTTAGGCTGCAGTACTAAAGCCACTTTCCTGGGAGTAGGACCCATTTAACACAATGGGGCTTATTTCTGGGTAGACATGGTTAGGAGGCTGCAATCCTGTCCACTTTCCAAGTGTCTCCCCACTTTCTCCTTCTCTCCATCCTGAGCCTCTCTCTCCCCTGCTCCCTTCTGGCTAGCCCTGAGCTCTTCCCTCTTCTCCACTGTTCTTCTCTCCCTCTGCCCAGCGGAGAGGAAGAACAGGCCACAGGAGGAACAGTGCGGAAGTGTTGCTTTCGCTATGGGCAGGCGTGCTAGGCAGCCCTGACACTTTTTAAAATGGCTGCCGGCCAGTGCATCTGCCGCAACTGCCAGTGAGTTTGTTTGTTACGTGAAGCACAGTTTGTTACATGACACAGAATCCTAGAGAAATTTTTGTTTGTTACATGGAACATACTTTACATGAAGCGCTTGTTACATGAGGCACCACTGTATTCCAAAGCAGTTTGTTTCATTGCATTCTGCATAAAATTACCTTTCCAATGACATATAACACGATGGTATTAAGCATATATACCCTGTTTTTCACAATTTGATGTCTAGGGATGCATGGTGCCTAGTAGGGATGTCCAGAGCACAGCAGTGCCCAGTAATGGCCAGTGGTGCCCAGTGCCCAGTAGGTTTGTGCGGTGCCTCCTTTCCAGCAGTGCCCACTGATGGTGGTGCCCATTGCCCGTTGATGCCCACTGCTGGTGGTGCTCAGTGCCTGGTAGTGATGTCCCGTGCCCAGTGGTACTCAGTGCCCGGTAGTGCCACTAGTGCCCAGTGCCCGATAGTGGCCACTGCCCATTGGTGCCTGATGGCGCCCAGTGCATGCTGTGCCTGCTGACCCTGGTGCCTGTTGGTGCCTGTTGCCCAGTGTTCACTATCTGGTGCCCACAGGTCCCCATGCCTTCTTGTGCTCACTGGTGCCCTGCTGTGCCTTCCGGTGCCCAGACATGCCTGGTGCTCACAAATACCTTTAAATTTTACTCCCACAATGACGGGTAAATTCTGCTAGTAGGCAAATAAGAGCCCAGTCATTGCCAACTTTCCAGCACTATGCAGCCAGAATACAGCCTCAAGGTACTGGAACAAATATTCCCTTATGCAATGCATGCACTGTTTGCATGGCTGTATAAGCACTGGAAAGTTGGATTTGGTCCTATGTTCCACAAGCCATAGGATTTGGTCCTATGTTCCTATGTTCCACAAACCATCTGGACTTTACAGTGAGTTGTTTGTCTTTGCAATGCACTATGCAACACCCTCAGATAGCTTTTCAGTATCAGAGAGCTCTCTCCTTCTCAGAGTTCAGGAATCCAAAGAGGTGGAAACTGGCCAACTCTGTAGTATAACCCCTGCAAACCACACCAGCTCACAAGGCTGATGCCCTTGCCCAGTCCAAAGGACACTTAGCAAGCCTGCACCAAGCCCTGAATTGCAGAAACCACCCTCTCTCTCCTTCTCAATTATATTTTACTGCCCACAGAAATCAGATATAAGGAATAAGTCATAGTTCTCCAGCCTCTTCCTAGGCAAGGCTGGATAGAGTCTGTAATAAACCAAGTTTTACATAATGTTTATTCTGCCATAGAAAATGGTATCACTGAGCTGACTGGAAGACAGTGAACTTTAATTTGAAACAAGAGCTAAGCAGTTTACACAACTTGGGGTAAGGGAGGAGCTGAAAGCAATCAGTAACTGGGATTAGGTTGGCACAGGCTTCACTGTTCAACTACAGACAGGTGAGAGATGGCAGCACTGAATGTACGCAGTGTCCTGGTAACTGGGTCCAACCGGGGAATTGGCCTGGAGCTGATCAAGCAGCTGGTTGGGAAAAGCAATAGGCCAGAATGGATCTTTGCCACCTGCAGGGATCCTGAAGGACCACGTTCCCAGGTGAGCATGATATGCACAGCCAGCTTGCATTTTGAGATAGATGCCTATAAAAGGGATTTTCTTTAATATCAAAACAGCATCCTGGTGCCCTGTTGCTCCCAAAATCCAGTACAAACTCTTGTTCCTGAAATTCAAAACGCTCTAGAGCCTTGTCCTGTTGTTAGTCTCCTATGGCTGGCCTTCTGTCTAACCCCACCTTTTCCCCCTCACTAATCCTTATGCTCAGAACTGCCTCTGTTTTCTTGTCTCCTCCCCCTCTCCCAGTCTCCTTCAGTGATGGGCAGATGCCGGTTTGGGCCTACTCACCTGAACCGGATCTTCCCACATGGCGACCGCTGGCGAACCGGCCAGAGCCGCGGCTGGCAAGAGCTGCGGGGACTGGTTCACAAGCGGCCGCCAGGTCTCCTGAAGTGGGGCTTCAAGAGACACAGTGCGCTAGCGTCCAACTGGACGCTAGCGCACTGTGTCGCCCGAAGCCGCGCTTCAGGAGACGCGCCTGCGTCAAGCTGGACGCAGGCGCACTGAGCCGCTCCTCGGGGCAGCTCAGTGCACCTGCGTCAAGCTTGACGCAGGCGCACTGAGTCTCCCTTCGAAGGCTCAGTGCACCTGCGTCAAGCTGGACGCAGGTGCACTGAGTCTCCCTCGAGGAGACGCACTGCGCATGCACCAAGCCTGGCGTATGCGCAGTGAGGGCCTGCCCCTCGCCCCACCCCCTGACCCCAGCCCTGACCCCGGGCCCACCCCCCAACTTCCGGCGAACCAGATCTTGGGGCTCGGTGGGCCCATCACTGGTCTCCTTCCCTCCATATCAGGGTGACCAGATGCCCAAACCACAAAAGGAGGACAAGGTCTTGGATTCCTCTCAGCCTGGCCTTTCCAGCAGACAATGGCATGTTTGCCTACTCACGAGTAAAGCCACAATATTGGGCACTTTCACTTTCCCGTAGAGATCAATGCATATTTTTTATTTTTAGTTTTTTGGTCATCACTTCTGATAGGAAGGAGATATTTCAAAATTTTTGCATTGGATTCTGCTCTTCCCTACAAATCGAATGACATGTGACATTATGGGGTACTGCACACCATTGCAAAGTTCCAAAACGAAGCCAAAATTGAGCCCTTTTGGAGGATACACAGACAGAAGGCTAAAAGAGGACAAATCTGGAAAAATATTCCTTCTTTAAACACATAATTTCCATGAAATTCACTAAATAAATAAATTCCAAGAAATTCACTAAATAAGTAAGCAAGTAAATAAAAAGAATAAGCAAGTCAAGTAAAATAAGGGCTGTGGGTGGTGCAAGTGGCTAAGACACTGTGCCTGTTAACCAGCAGGCCAGGGTTTGAGACCCGGGTCGGCCCCACAAGACCGGGTGAGCTCCTGTCCCTAGCCCAGATCTGCAACGCCAGCTGGATCCAATCGTATCGGCTCTGCCTTTCCACTGGACTAATTCAGTGGCGTAGAGAGGGGGCATTTGCTGCTTGGATAACAGCCTATCCTCCATAACAATCTAACCCAGGCTTTCATGCTTTGCATGCAGCGCCGAGCATGATACCATAGTCTTTCAAGACTGATGGAGACCTGCTAAATAAAATAAATAAATAAATGCTCATAGCACAATACTGCATGTTGGTGAAGAACAAAACCTGCTTAGTTCAATGGGCTAGCTGTGTCCCCATGTAAGCGTGTATAGAATTGCAGCTTTACAGCCCAATCCTAATGGATCTTTACACCACCAAAATGAGCTTTCCAGTGCTGTAAACCTTACAGCCGTCGCAAAGGTGAAAGTGTGGATGGATGTGGCCTGGCAGGATATTACTGTAAAAGTCATAAAGTGCTACATTATTCAAGTGAAAACAAAAACAAATACAGGTAGGACTTGAAACTCCAACTCTGTACCACTTCAAGTCATCCATTTTTTAGGATTTTCTTTTATGTTGACTTTCAGGTCTTGAAGAATTTGGCTGACAAACATCAGGAAGTTAAAATCATCCAGATGGGTATGTGCCTGGATTGCCTGCCACAACATTCTCCTTCCTTCAACTGACTTGGCCATCTGCTCTTGAGTAGTTTCCCCATTTGTTCCACCTCTACGTATTTATTTTGTCCAGGTTGTGCTGCTTTTCCAGGGAGATCTCATTATGTGAGCAGTCAGAGGACACTGCTTGGAATCAGGGGAAATTCATTTCGTCTTGTGAAATGAGAACGTCTTTGCAGGGATGTAAATGTGTATAGGCTTCATTGTTGATTCAATTCAGTATGCACTGGCAACTGATAATGAGAATTCCCCAACAGGCACTGTAATCAGTAAGCCAGTGCAATTCAGTGGATAATATGCACAAGTATTGAGAACTGGCAAATACTGCGAGCAAAGAGGATTCCAGATTTGAAGCTAACTGTACCTGTTGAGACTGTAACATCTGTAACCATCACTTAAACCAGCAAGTATTTATCATGACTTGCACTGTCACAGATTTCCAGTCTATCCCAGGATTTCCAGTCTATCCCTCTGTTGCAGAGGATTCTCAGAGTGAGTTTTCCTCAACGTTTGTCTCAGATCACTTGGATTCCTACCACTGCAAATCCTGTTCCCACACCTGTCTCCTGTGATACATGCCTTAGAAGCATGTGTTCTTTCTGTCCATTCCTGGGTTCAATGACTCTCAAATCTTAGAGCCAAACTGAAGACAATTCATTTCTGTTGGCTTAAAAAATACACCGTAGGCAAAACAAGGTGTGTTGGAGAGGTGCGAACATCTCTATTACTTGTTTTGTGTTTCGTAAGAAGAAAACATTTTAATGATGTACACCAGGGTTCTTATCTCACAGATATCAAAGCATCTAAAATGATGTCAGGGCACTTTGACACATGATATACCAGCAAAAGTAGTTGTTGCTATAGGTATACATGGCAGGGAGCCCATCACATAAAACTTACATGCTAGTTGTATTTGCAGATGTGCAGATGTCTATGTGCACTGCATATTTTTATCAGCATATAAAATATGATGTATATATAAAAATGTGATCTATATTTATATGAAAACTGATGCTCAGTCCTCTACTTCCACAGCAACAAGAGAGACAGGAATGGACGGTGCCTGCAGGGATGGATGGTGCCTGTCTTGGGTTCACTTTAATCATCTGTAAAAAGTTGTTCTGTACTATTCTAGACACTTCTAACCCATCTGGTGTCAAAGGTGCTGCAGCAAAAGTCACTGAGCATCTGAAAGGAACAGGGCTGAATCTGCTGATCAACAATGCTGGGATTGTGAAACCAACTTCTCTGGAGACTGAAACACCAGAGTACATGACTGAAGTGTACCAGATCAATGTGATTGGGCCAATGGTGGTGAGCCAGGTAAAGGCATTCTCATAACTCTTGCTTCATTGACATGTCTTACCATTGTGCAAGGTTCTGGTAATGTGGCCAGAGATAGTCTTGCCTGTATCCTGGACAAACGTACCATGACTTTAACACCAGCATAAACAGACAGATGTTCAACAGATGAAGACATCCTAGTTATGGAGGTGTAGTGACAGGAAAAGCTGCACACACTGACCTATTGGTGGGGCAAGTGGTTCAGACACTGTGCCTGTTAACCAGCAGGCCAGGGTTTGAGACCCGGGTCCCCACAGGATGAGGATGTCCTGCTACAGGTAGCGGGTTGGATTAGATGATCCACTGGGTCCCTTTCCAACTCTATGATTCTTTCTAGAGTTGTGTCTTGCTACTCTCCAGATGATTATCAGGACAGTTTGATAGGGCATTCAGGGAAGAACCGTTAGGCTCACATTTGCTCTGATATTATGGCCTTTGTTCTGGTTTAGTTTTCAAGTTCCTTACAGCTCATGCAACTTTCTTGAATTGTTTCTTCCTCTTCTCCAGGCCTTCCTGCCTTTGCTGAGGAAGGCATCTCAGGAAAGCCCCCAGAAAGGGATGAGTTGCAGCAAGGCAGCAATTGTCAATATGTCAAGCGAAGCTGGCTCCATCACAAATCTTCTAGCATGGGAAAAAGGACATGTCATATCTTATCGTTGCAGCAAGGTATGGATGCATTGGTTGTATGACCAGTGATGGGTTTACTTACTTCACTAGGAACTTCAGTTATAAAGTATATTAATTTATTAGAATGTATGTGATCTTTAAATTAAAAAAATTCACCACCTTCTTTTAAATACAGCAATATAAATTAAAAACACAGCAATATAAATTTAAATGAGACTTTGGGCAAAATCCAGAGTAACTACGGAGAGTCCTTGCTCCGGTGTAAGAACAACTTACTCTGGATTCCAATATGAATTCCCCATAGGTTTTCACTAGGTGGTGCAGTAACTACAGGTGCACGTAAAGTCTCTTACGTGCTCTTGTAGTTACTCTGGATGGGGGGGGGGTTCGGCTGCAATGCTAACCTCCAGTTAGGCTGGCCTAAGTTCTGGCATAAGTCCTGTGCTGATTTGGCAGTATCACAAAAGTGCCATAAAACACCTGTGTGCCACTCGTAGAGGAGGATTAGGTCAATGCATGGATATGCACTTGCCTCCTTACATCACCACAGGAAGGGGAAGACCAATGAGTTGTGCCAGCCTAATTGCCTAATTGTGATTGCAGCCTTAGTGCCTCATCATATAGGCTTTACTTTATGCTTATACTATGGTTTTTATTTACTTACTTAGGGCACAATCCAGACTATGGCACCTCCTGCGTCAATGCAAAAAAAAACTTAGTCTGGATTGCAATACAAATTTTCAATAGGTTTGCACTAGATGGCACTGTAACTCTGTCGACGGAAATGGACCTGCTCCGATGGATCACTTCATATAACTGGTCTGGATTTTGCCTTTACTTTACTTACTTAGGCTGCAATCCTATCCACGTTTACCTGGAAGTAAGCATCACTGAATATAATGAGACTTACTTCTAAATAGACATGCATAAGACTTGCTTACTTACTAATAGATTTACAGTGCAAACCAAACTTGCACTGGAGCAGAAAGGCTGGCATGCTCTGTCCTCTGTACTTCCACAGCAACAAGAGATACAGGAATGGATGGTGCCTGTCTAGGGTTCACTTTAATCATAAGTAAAAATTCATTTGGGGTTGTCAATACTTTGCCTTAAAAATAAAAACAAAATAATGCCAAACATCATTTCTTAGACCTATGAAGCCTTCCTTCTGATCACATCCTCATGTGGAATTGACATACATCATTCACCTGTATATTTCTGATATATTTCCTTCACAGGCTGCCCTGAACATTCTCTCAAAGTGCCAGTCACTGGGATTTGCAAAAGACGGGATCATGAGCATTGCATTGCATCCTGGTTGGGTGCAAACGGACATGACAAGCCCAGAAGTAAGTAATTGGCGGAGACTAATTTCCCTTAAGACATTGTCACATTGTTAGGTCTCTAATCCAGGAATAGTCCAAATTGGATAATATATTCATTAACTTGTAGTATTTCAGCATTGTACTCAAAATACTCAACTCTGATGATAAGAAAAAATCAAGAACTTTCCTCCTGAATCAATTCAGAAACTATCCATCATACACATTCGCAACAAGCATGGGTTTTTAGATTCTGTGGTGGTTTGTGGCACCATCTACAACACAAATCACACAAATGTTCCTTGAAAATTCATACACAGTATATGTATAAATTTTTTTTACTCTCAGACCATCAATGGAAACAGAAGAACAGCAACCTAGAGTGGCTGACTTTCAGTTCCCCTCTCCCTTTTCTGCAGGGATCTGGGATGAGGATGACAGTAGTGGATGTGTGGTTATAGTGGCAGCTCCTTAATCACATTGCTGCAAAGTAACTGGCAGTCCAGGCACCCTCCTGATGTGCTGCCAGGACCCATTAGAGGGATAGTCCAGAAAGGGTATGAGGTGGCAGGCAGCTAAATAAAATAACCGCTCTGGGAGAAGAATAGCCAAATGGTAGTTTGGACTGAACTTGTTGCAGGGGTATTTTTAAGTATTCTCTCAAATGAAGTTACTGCTGTAATTTGTTCTTACCCTGCAATCCAGAGTAACTATGGGAGCACGTAAGAGACTTTATGTGTACCCATAGTTGCTGCACTACGTAGTGAAAACCTATGGGAAATTCATATTGCAATCCAGAGCAAATTGTTCTTACACTGGAGCAAGGACTCCACGTAGTTACTCTGGATTGCGCCCTTAGTTTTATTTGAACAGTGGCACTGGCAGTCTGTGTCATTCACCTGTTTTCTCTCCACAAATAAGGCCCCGTTGACCGTGGATGTGAGTGTACAAGAGATCCTGAATACTCTTTCCCGTCTCTCCGAGAAAGACTCTGGCACTTTTGTGAACTGGGAGGGGAAAGTTGTTCCCTGGTGAAATACCAGCTTGTTTGCACTGCAGGATGATGATTCCTGGAAGTAATGAAAATACCTGTATAGCCTTGCCCTTTTATGCCCAATAATTACACCTTGTTTTGCTGATCATGTCACAATTCCGCCTTTCTTGAAACTGCTCAATGTTATGTAACCTTTTAGTCTTCTTGGGGTTTTGTTGTGTGTTTTTTGCCTACTGCAAGCCTTGTGTCAGTAATGCAGGCCCTAGTGATGCAGGCCTATGTTGGCCTGGCAGTTGTATTAATGTTTTGAGCTGTGTCAATGCTGAATGTACTAATGTGAGCACTGGAATGCGAATGAGGTAAGCAAGTATCTTGTTCTTTTCTCAAACATCTGCAATAGGACTGAAATCTTGAACAGAATTGTTCAAAAACAGCAGTTGAAAGCAGAGATCTGTAATTTATCCCAACAAGCATCCCTCAGGTCAGCTTCATTAGAATGCCCTGACACGCTAGCATGCCAAGGCCTATATCCTAAAGTGAAATTAAGCCCCTTGCTCTGGAGCAGTTAAGGTGACTTTAGAGGGTGATGTAACTGCGAGGACCCGTAACTGCTATGGATTTTGCCCCAAGTTACTTAAATTCCAGCTGGAGGTCATGCCAGACCTTTGGACACCCTTTTCTCAGTTGTAAGGTGGAATTCTGGTTTGAAATGGGTGAAAAAATTCAGTTTTCCTCCTTTTGTGGGGGCAGAGAGAAGACTAGATAATAAAGGCTGGTAGCACCACGAAGGGACCGTTTTAAGAGCTGGGATGGTTTGCCCAAGTTACCTGTAGACTCCTACAGGCAGGGTAACTGTTTCCTGATAATTAGGGAACCAAAAATACAGAGGGGAGAAGATTGTTCAGAACCATATTGTTGGCACTGTAATATTTAATAAAGCATCAACTATTACTTCCAACTTTTGTGTCACATGTGTTTTGTGCATAAATGCGCTGTAAATCTTTCAAATTTTAATTTTAAATTTAAACTGGAAGCCCACTATATTAAGTTCTGAACTGAACTCTGAACTGAACTGAACCCACTGAACTGAGAGTTCAGCCTTCTCAGATCTCAAGCTGTGTTTAGCTAGTTCTGGAGAACCAGATTCTTTCTCTTGAGTTGCCAGGGAGTGAACTTGATACATGCAAAACCTGTGAAGCCAAGAGCTTCTGGCTTTTGCTCCCTCCCTCCTTACATAAGTTCACACCTTGCCTCAGGATATCGGATCAGTTTTCTTCTATTCTGTACAAAAGTCTTACTCTTCACAATACAAGGCGTATCTTCAGGTGTGCAGGGAAAGCCACAAGTAGACACACCTGCTTGCTGAGTCACTGGCCTTTATCCAGTGGTACTGAAAGTGGAATTTCTTAAACTTTTCCATGTTACTGATGACTCTGAGAGCCAATGAAATGTCATTCTGATATTGTATGGAACTAATAAGGTGTTAATATGAATCAGTTCTCAGTACATATATCATATACAGTACATATATCATAATACAGTTACCCATGCTTACTGGGTATACATGCAATTCTAAGTGGTGCTCCTCATCTATTTAGCAGGGAAAGAATAACCATTCCTCTTTTTCTCAGCACAGTTTCCCTAACCAATAAGGGACACAATTTTCAGGTTTTTTAAAACTAAATTAAATGTTGATTTTGTTCACCTCCACCTACCCTGCAACAACAAAATCAACATTTAATTTAGTAAAAAAAAACAAAATCTTCTTCAACTCCAGATGGTAAACAGGTGCTTTAGCTACGCCACTAGCAGAGCAAATGGTACTGAATTGCTGAGGAAGAGGAAGCAGGTTTCACCCCAATTTTCTTTTTAAAAATACCCAGGGTGACGTCACTTCTGGTTGTGACATCACTGCTGAGGCAACATTTTGAGCTTTGCACAAGGCTACATTATCATTAGTTATGCCACTGCTCTGGAGCATGGAGTTTACCAAAACTGGAAATGGACTCCAACCTCAGATTGGAGCCCAATGCAGTGGTGGGAAGGGAAGCTTGCAGTGGGGGGCCATGACCTTCCAGGATCCTGGACCCAGGTATGTTTAAATGCTGCAGCTGCTCTGCAGCTCTGTGGTTTCCTGGGGCATTTGGTGGCAGAGAAGTGAGTGGCAGTGTGTGGGGAAAGCAGGAGGAGGCATTCCAGGGTGGGGAGGATGGGGAGAGGGTGGGAAGCAAGGATAGACATGGCTTCTAGTGCAACCCCCTGCCTATAGCAGGAAATCCTCATCTTGTGGGGACCCAGGTTTCAAACTATGTCTGCTGGTTAACAGGCAGAGTGTCTAAACCACTTGTGCCATCAGAGGCTTCATAGCCCAACACAGAGGAACTTGATTCTATGGCAGCTCAAGGGCTGTGAAGGAAGTGCATGTGAGGGAGGGCTCATGTGAGGGGATCGCTTCAGAGCACAAATTGCCATCCAAAGTGATTTCATTCCTACAACTGAAAAGGCTGCAGAGTCTTCTCTGCCAAATTCAACTTAATGGGTGCAGGAGTTCCTTTGTCACTGACATCAGTCCCTAAGTGTTTCAAATAATGTACTTCACATGGATGGATACAAGACAGTCTGGAGGAATTGTTGTCTTTCAAGCTCAAGTATCTTGGACAGGGTAAAAATTGCAGGAGTGAAAATTTCCAGAATATTTTTGAGCTGTGGGCACTGGCACTGGGTGGTGGACACCAGCAGGCACTGGGCAGGTGGCAGTGATGGGCTGTATGTTTAAAATTATTACATATTACATATAATTTATGAATTCCAAGAAAACTACATGCTGCCTGCTCACAAGAAAAAAGAGGTTAAAACAGAGAAAATGTCTTGAAAAAACAGATCATATGGTAATCCTGTCCAATCCAATGCTATTTTATCACCTTCTTCAAACTTTTCTTCCAGCTCCCCAGAAGTCACAAATTTGAATTAAAATAATTAATAATATAAGATTTCCTTCCTTTCAAATCAAGGGGGTAACGTCCACATATCTAAATATATTTTGGGGTAAAAGGTAAAAAAGTTCCCCAACCCCTGCACCCAAAGCTCCAACAATTGATATGGGATTGCACCTGCAAAAGGAATTAATCTGAGGAAAGAGGGGACATGGCTGGAGGAACAGATTCAGAGCTCTGCCACACATTCCCAGGACTAACCACATTTTCCCGGGACTAAGTACTATTGTACACAATGGGACTTAACTTCTGAGCAGACCTGCTTGGGCTTGCACTGACCAATGTATCAATTCCAAGAATTCTACATGTTGCCTTCTCACAAGGAAAAGGAGGACAAGGAAGATTTTTCCAGGACCAAGTCTAAAAGAGCCCGTGTCTTGGAAATAAAAAGAGGACATCTGTTCACACTGGCTTGGAGCAGCTACCAGAATAGACCCAGGAGGTCTAAAGAAAGTTTGGCATTCATCACAGGAGGGGTTAAATGGCAGAGGTCTGTTGTGGGTGTGCTTATCTGTGCTTGATATAAGCTCCAGGTGGGCTGGCAAACTGATTTTTGTAGTGCAGTGCTTTAGAGAGGCTTCCCTGCCTCCCAACTGTAAAGGTATGTGTCCTCCTTTTCCTTGTGAGCGGGCAACATGGAGCCTTCTTCTGATTCATATATTTTTCCAGGACCACAATTTTCCCAGGACATGTACTCTTTTTACTGTTGTGTCCTAGAAAAAAAATCACCCCTCTCCTCCTTTTCCTTGTGAGCAGGCAGCAGCATGTAGCCTTTTTGGTTCTGGAAATATGTCTTGCATATGGGATTCCAGCCTGAGAAAAGTTGGCTGCTTACATTTAGGATCACTTAATTATGTGTCTTTTTGGTTCTGCAGAGAGGTCTTGCACAAGGGATGCCAGCCTGTGCAATCCTATCCATCAATCAGAAGTAAGTCCTTGAGTTCAGTGTAATTTATTCCTATGCATTGCTCCTGTGCAATCCTATGCATTACTCAGAAGTAAGCACATTGAGTTCAGTGTGATTTATTCCTGCATGCATCCAAGCTCCAGCCATTCCCTCCTTCTCAGCCTGCCTGCCTCACTTAAGCACTGCTTCCGAAAGTAAGGGTCATGTCCAGTGGTGGGTTTCAAAACAGCTGGTTCTATGTCCTAATGACCATTTTAAGTATACCAAAAGGTAGTTTAATAATTCATGCATTAAATACTCAAATAAGAACAATAAAAGAGGTACACAAAACTAAATTATGTTTTAAGTAAGAATTTTAAAATATTAATGAAAAAATGTTAAAAACCTGACAAACTGTTATTGAAGATATTTCCACATTGCTGTTTGGGAAGGATGGGGATTCCAAGTGTTTCAATGAAGCCACCAGCAGCCCTCATCAGGTCTCTTTCACTTCCCACAGGTCCAAACTTAACTGTGGTCTAAGGACATTGAAGCTTCCCTGGGAGTAAGCACCACTGACTAGGATAGGATTTATTTCTGAGTATGAATGCATAGGATTGGGCTCTCAGGCTGCAATCCTAATTACACTTCCCTGGAAGTAAGCCCCCTTGACTGTGATAGGACTTGAAAGGGCATGCATAAAATTGGTTGCAATCAGGTTGCAATCCTATCCACAGTTTCCTGGGAGTAACCCCATTGACTCGGATGGGGCTTATTTCTGAGAAAGCATACATAGATCGTCAAGCTTCATTGACTAGGATGGGACTTGCTTCTGAGTAGGTACGCAGAGGATTGGGCTCTAAGGCTGCTGTCCTATCCACACCTACCTGGGAGTAACCCCATTGACTTGGATGGGGCTTATTTTTGAGTAGGCATGCAGAAGATGGGGCTCTGAGGCTCCCAGAGGGTCTATTTAAGTGCCTGACTCAAAGTACACAATGGGAGGAGGAAGGAAGGCATCATTTGCATACATCATGCTTTGCAACCACACAAGAAAATACCTCTTCTAAACTTGCTAGGAATAAGGTTTTTAATGAAAATAATATGTTCAGCAGAGAGAGGCTTCCTTAATAGCATCCTCCAAGGCTGGGCAGAAGGTTCTTTTCACCCCCCCCCTCTTGAAAGTACAGAGTTTTGGAGCATTTAAATACCTTTCAATTCCATCTGTACATATGGGAACTGTGTTTAAATGACTGCCAGTGAAATGGGAGCAGACCAGGCCTCCATCAGTCTTGAAAGACTATGGTATCGTGCTCAGCGCTGCATACGCTGCATGCAAAGCACGAAAGCCTGGCTTGGATTGTTATGGAGGATAGGCTGCTACCCAAGCAGCAAATGCCCCCTCTCCACGCCACTGCCAATATGATTGGATCCAGCTGGTGTCGCAGAGCTGGGCTAAGGACAGGAGCTCACCCTGTCTTGTGGGGCCGACCTGGGTCTCAGACCCTGGCCTGCTGGTTAACAGGCATAGCGCCTTAACCACTTGCGCCACCCACAGACCAAATTCATTTTAAAACAAGTGGTTGGGAGGAAAGGAGGGATAGGCACAGAACTTGGAATGGGGCACACATGCTGCAATCCATACTTACCCAGGAGTTTCCATATTTTCCATACTTCTCCCAGTATACAATCCATACTTTCAATTCTCACTGAACACAATGGAGGAGCTCTGGCATCACAGTGCTGTCCTCTTGACCATGACATCGCTTCTGGGGGTTCCAGAGAGATGGTCATTCTCAGAAAGGGGTCCAGGGGCTGAGACACACTAGGAGGGACTGCTTCTTATTGGGTCTGAGCCCCTTCCTCAGCCTTGACTGGCAGCAGGTGATCTTCCCCAGCCCTTCCTGGAGATGCTGCCAGGTTTCCTCTTGTTTGTTTGTATATATGTCCTCATTTCCCATGCCAAGACCCTCCCACAACAACCCTGCAAGATAGGTGAGGCTGAGAGTGAGTGTCTGGCCCACGGTCACCCGGGAAGCTGCACTGCCAATCAGGGATTTGAACCTGGATCCTGCAGGTCTCAGTCCAACTCCAACTACAAGTCCAACAACACCATCCTATATATGCTCCCCATTCTATATGCATTCCATACACTCCTATACTCATCCTATATGCACTATATACTCTCCACTATATGCACTCTCCAGTACAGTATATGCACTCCAGTGTTTTATGCACTCCTATATGCTGGATGGAAGGGGGTTGTAGGATGCTTGTTTCTAGATAAGTGCCTTTCAAACACTGATATTGGCACTGGTGGAACATAGTGAGTAGGAGAAAAGAAAATGTAGTATTAGGAGAGGAGGAAATTGTGGTTGGATCAGTTTCTAGATGGTTGGATCCAGCTTCCAACAGGCCCATTAACTTCTACTAGGAAACCATTAGCAGGAAAGGTTAATTATAGAAGCTCATTTGACCAGCGCACTTATTCATCTCTTCACCATTGCCTATCCTTTGACCATTGTCTGTTCCTTACTGGCACATAGTCATAGGAAGCGCTGGTGGGTGTTATGCCTACTGTGTTCACCACCCTTCTGTTCTTATGCTTCCAGGTCCACAACCAACAAGCCTAAAGGGACCATATTTTTCCTCCAGCTCCACCAGCTGGCTCATGTTTAGGCTTTGTTTGTGTCCAAAACACAGTTTGTATCACTAGGTGTGGTTGCTGTACTGAGAGCAAATCTTATCTTCTCTGTTTTTGTTGGTGGGTTCTTGATACAGTCCATGATGTTATTTTTTTCTCATTCGGTGAAGATAAAGATAATCCAGCAAGATGCCAGCCTTGCCCTGGATGAGCTCCAGTTTACAGAGAGAGATTCGCTGACTGGGATAACAAAAACTTTACCAGCATTAGTAAGAAGGCATGTAGAACATTGTTGTTTTTATATCAGTGACTAAATAAAACTGGCCAAGGGGCAAATACAGTGTTCATGCCTTTTTTGGAGGGGTGATGATGGGGCAACTTATGGTAGCTTGAGTGCCTGCTATGGCACACATGACAAAGGTTCGCCACCGCTGGAGTAGAAGCTTATTTTTTTAAAAAAAAAGGTAGAAGAATACATTCAATAGCTTTTCAAGGCCCTGAATTTTTCTCCTTTCAATTGTGCATAATTTATTCCTGTTTTTGATCACTGTGTTTTGAATTATGGGACTATAACAAGCTTTGCTCTGTTCCCAGCACATGTTTCTAAAATGAAACAGATAGTGTGAGGCCCCCTCCCCGCTCCACCTTTCAATACATTCAGTTATGAACCAGTCTAAAAAAGGTAGGATTAAACAAAAGATAATGAAAGGGCAGCAATTGTAGGGATGACATGAGGGTAGTACTGGGGAGCTTCCTCACAACATAATGGCTTCCACTGTCCAGATTTACCTAAACCTAGGGCATGGCACTTAAGATTTACCCAGAAGCCCCTCCTGGATTCATAACTGTTTTGTGTTTTTTTCTCTTTGAAATATTATTTTAAAACACATAGATGTTGAAACACTTATCAGAGACTTTTAGACATACAAAGTATCTTCAAAGGCAACTTATGGGGGACAGAGCAAAACGTTGAACTGATAGCATTGCTTTTCTTATTTTATGGAAGGGGGTATACTTAACAATGAATGAACCTAAATAGACAGACAAAAACATGGTAACACTTACTTTTAGTTTTAGTTACTTATACACATTCAGTGAGCTTATACTTTATTTTTAGGCAGATATACTTAAACAAGACAGACATATATTGTACAAGGGAGATTTGATGAGGCAATGAAGTCTGCATTAAGTGTTTGTGTTTCTCTTGTACTAATGAGATGGCTATTATAGATTTAGGCCTATGAGTTGTTTTGTTTTAAAATATAATTTAGTGTGATTAGTTCTACCTTGAAGGGTCAGTTTCCTTCTAAAACTCTGTATGAGATTTGTCAAGCTACTGAATACAATGGCACGGACCTTGATAGAGATAATGCAAGCTTTTTGGTTGCTTACCAATTTTTAGTGAATGTTTTGCCAAGGATGTAAGAAAAGAGATGGAGAAGGGGGAAAAAATAAGTGTCTGAACTATTGGTAAGATAGCCTTTTAAACTTAGACATCTATTTCTTTACTTACAGTATTTATAAACTTAAAACAGACATTGCTGGGCTGTGTGAAGCCAGCATACTTAAAGAAAAAAGATGAACTGGGTCTGGTGAATAATTGGGTCTGGTAAATACCGCTGATATGTGCCATATCCAAACCTTTTTCTTGGATGTTCTGCCTGTAACAGATTAATACTAGAGATATATTTGGCACAGGTCAGAGATGACCATTGTAGTTGCTAGGGATATATCTTTTTTAAGTTAAAAAACTTTAGGGAATACAGTAGAAGTTCCACCAGCACTCCTGCATTGACATGAAGAAATTTAATTAGGATTGGGCTGTAAGTTTTTAAAACTTAGAAGTTGCTGCCACTTTTGTTTCTAGAATGCAATTTTAGAATGTTTTTATATGGTGCAGAACATACACCTTTAGAGATGCTACTATGATTTGTACAATTTTGTTTACTGAGACAGGCAATGTAAGTTAATTAATGAACATGATAGCTTTAGCTTTCTACAAGCATTGTAGGGTCAATTTTTTATACTGAACTTATGCAATTTTTAAAATACATCTTATTTATTTTACCTCCTCCACATTATTTTTCCTTCTATCCCCTTTATTAATCCTAACCCTTTGTCAGGCCTTGTGAGACCCGGAGGTTGACTGAGGAAGAGGAGTTAGAAGATGACCTCATGCACCTAAGTGTTTTGGACAAAGATGATTCGCCAGGAAAGTGCTGGCTATACTTCATGTCTACCTGGAAGTCACCTTACCAAGAAGAATTAGAGGCAAGGGCTGCTGAGGTTAGAGAGGAGGGATCTTCTTCACCATCCCCAGCATCTCCAACCAGAAAACAGGACAGACATAGCGGGGTAGGTTGCTTGCTCCGTGTGGAAAGAAGATGAGGACATTTGCCCGGACTACCCGGGCGCAGGGGTGGGCCTGGCCTGGCCCAAGAACCGGTTCTCCGGAAGTGGGCGGGCGCAGGGCTGGGGAGGTTTTCAATTTATAAATTAATTTTTTAAAAAAATTACTTACTTCTAAGTAGACCTGCATAGGATGGGGCTCTGAGGCTGCAGTCCTCTCCACACTTTCCTGGGAGTAAGACCCATTGACTATACTGGGACTTACTTCTGAGTAGACCTGCATAGGAAGGGGCTCCAAGGCTGCAGTCCTCTTCACACTCCTCCCGGCCGGCCGAGAGGAAGGGAGAGCGCGTTCCTCCCCGCCGTCAGGGAGAAGAGGGAGGTAGAGTGCGGTGGCGGCGGCGTTGCGCGGCTCCCTGCGTTCCTCCCTGCCAGCAGGGAGAAGAGGGAGGTAGAGCGCAGTGGCGGTGGCGCCGCACGGCTCCCTGCATTCCTCCCCGGCCGGCAGGGCGCGGCGCAGAGCAAAAATGGTGGTGGCCGCCACCGGTCCCCACAGTTCTGGTCCCAACACGCCCTACCAGCTCGCCACCGGCGGCCAAATAACAAGATCCAGTTCGGGCAAGTAGGCCCGAACCGGTAAGTGCCCACCCCTGCCCGGGCCCAAAATCCATGACCCATGTTGGGGAGGAGGAGAGAGCCCTTCCTTGTTTCCTCCCTGGGGTGGACCTATGGCACAATTCCTGGGGCCCCAACCAGCTCCCCGATGTGGCTATTAATATATGGTGGCCCCAATCGCCTTTGAAGGGGAGGAGCGATGGGGGGGCATCTGGCAGGAATAAAAGGACTGGAAAGCCCGGGAAAAGGGAGACGGGTGGTAGGAACTGGAGCAACCAGTGGACTATGTTGATTGTGCGCTTGGAAGGGGTAATTGTGCAGTCGGAAGGGGTTTGAACTGTTATAGGGAGCAAGGGTCGAGCCTGCTCAAGAAGGCTCTAGACGCTCGTACAAAAGAGGGGACCTTGTTTAATTAATTGGATTAATGGACCTTGTGTTCTGCGTTACACTTATCTTACCCGTTGAACCGATAAGTTCAGAAGTCGAGCAATACTTATCTGTAACCGCTACGCTTTTGTGCCTCTGTAAAGAAATATGCAGGAACAAAGTAAAAGCAAACCTATTATACCTACCACGTGTGGATCGGATTCCTTTATGCAGGCGGACTTTGATGTAGATCAGGTGAACTTCCCTCTAGTGTCCACCCTGTCTACACACTCCACTGGTGGCTGGAGCATCACAGGCCTCTTAATTTGACTTGCATTAGCTTTTCTTATATTACATTATATCTCTCCTTCCTTAGTTTTGAACATGCTTTAACTTACTACTTTCTTTACCACAGGTTCTTGTTTTGACTGATAAATAATTGGAGAGAAACCAGTGGGTGGAAGACTGAGGAGAGACAAAGAGGAGTCATTCTCACAGGGCATAATGAATATGTGGAACTCAGTGCCACATCATGCCAAAAAATACAGTGATGACAATCATCACCTGGTTGAGGCACACAAAATTATTCATGGAGTGGATGGATAGAGGGATGTTTTCTGTTTCACACAACTCCAGAACCAGGGGACACCTAGTAAAATTGGGAGAGGTACAACGTACTAAATAAAACATTTCTTTACCAAGTATGTAATTAACTGCACAGTATGTAATTAGTCTGTAGAACTCCCTGTGGTAATGGTGTGTGGCTCAAAAGCAAAAAAAATAGTTTTTTGGCGGAAAAAAGGTTTGAAGCCATAAGCAGTGGTTCTCAAAGTGGGAGTCGCAACCCCCTTGGGGGTCGCCCAATACTTTCTTGGGGGTTGCCTGCGTCCCCCCACCCTCACTTCCTCCTGCGCCCCCCTGGTGCCCACTCAGTGGGAGGCAACTGTGGAGCTGGAAAAGCTCTGGGCAGCAGAGGGCTGCTCCGCCCACCACCTTCTCGGCTTGGCTGGGCTCTGCCTCCAGGGCTCCCCCCTCCTGCCTCCTGGAAGGTCTTGTCCCTTCCCTTCTCCCTCCCAGCTTCCCTTCCCCTCCAACTCCCCATCCTCCAGCACCAGCTCTGTAGGGTCCGCAATAATGAGGGGGCGGAGCTATGCACGCCTCGGGGCAGAGCCTGGATAGAGCCATTCCTCCTCCTCAGCAGCAGCAGCGCATGTGCCCCAGAGGTAGGGCATGTTGTGGGGACTGTTGTGGGGACTGGGTTGTGGGGGGGTCAGAAAAGGCAGGCTGAGAGGATGCAAGGACACCAGACGGGTCCTGATCCAATGGATGCAGCCCCACAGTCACCCCAGAGGAAGTTCCCTCCAAACTTCTACTGACCCCACTGAAATTAACTGCAAAGCCACCCTTACTCACAAGTAAGCAAAAGCTTTGGCAGGGGTGCAAGCCTTCCAGAATGGCCCTGATCCCAGGCACATAGGCCTTAAAAGTGCTCCTGAAGGAAGCCCCAGCACTGAAACTGTCTCAGCAGGTATTCAAAAATGAATGTATTTCTAAAGCTGGTGATAGTCCTAACTTCTTTTCCCTCCCACTCAAGCCCCAGTTCCTGTCCCATCCCTTCTGGGGGTTAAGCCTGGTTTTTATTCTTATTTATTTTTTGTAGGACACGTCCTCCTTTTTAAGGCTTCTGTCCTGGAAATAAATCTCCATTTCCTTGTGAACAGGCATCCTGTAGCCAGAGATGTAATATAGGCTATATTACATTTTGGCTGCAATCCTAGACACTTTCCTGGGAGTAGCCCCATTGGATCTAATGGGGCTTGCTTCTGAGTAGAGACAGAAAGGATTGGGCCCTAGGAAGAACCATTAATGCTCATTTTGGCCCTCTGTATGAAATGAGTTAGACACCCTGCCCTACTCCCAGGTAAAAGTGAACAGGACATCACACTGCCCAGCCTTCCACAGCTCTACTCACAAGAAGCCCCACTATAGTCAATAGCTCTACTCCCAGGTTAAGGTGAATGTGTGTATGTGTAACTTCAGGCTAGCTTGAAGGAAAGGCCCATTGACCAGCATGGGACTTGCTTCTGAGTAGAAAGGCATAGGATCTTGCCCTTGAGTTCCCCTATATTGCAGCCAGAGATATTGCAGCCCCTATATTGTTTGCTAGAGATCTTATTGGGGAGGGGGAGAGAGAGAGGGTCACCATATCTCCTCTTCCAGGACGTGTCCTCTTTTTAAGCCTTGTGTCTTGGAAGATCTTCACTGTCCTCCTTAACCTTGTGAGCAGGCAGCAGGCAGTCAGGAGGACAATGAAGATTTATTCTAGGGCACAGGCTTAAAAAGAGAACACATCCTAGAAAAAGAGGACATATGTTCACCCTGCATATAATTGATGACAATTTCTTAATTACAGGAAGGCAACTCACAACGAAAAGATCTCCCACTCACAAGGAAAAGGAGGACAATGGAATTTTTTTCCAGGATTTAAGGCTTAAAAAGGGGACAAGGATGGGATTGGACTGTCAGAGCCCAGTTTGCATATCTTCTGAGAAGTAAATTCCACTGTAGTCAATGGGGCTTCTTCTTTCCTCTTTTTGTATGTGTATGTATGTAGTGTTTTATACCTTTTATTTTGTTATGTCCTACATTTTTCTTGGATGTCCTACATTTTGGGTGGGGCTTGTCCTCTTTTTCAGTTATGACCTGTGATCATTCTGGCTGAGCGTCACACTGCTATCTCTCTGGAGGGTCAGATCCTGCTGTTGCTGTATTATAAAATACATCGTGCATATCAGACATTCACATTACGATTCATAACAGTAGCAAAATTACGGTTATGAAGTAGCGACAAAAATAATTTTAGGGTTGGGGGTCCCCACAACATGAGAAACTGTATTAAGGGGTCACGGCATTCAGAAGATTGAGAACCACTGCCATAATGGGTAAGTGCCACAGGCCACCACAGTGCCCTGTGCCCTTGCCTGACGCCAAGTGTATTTTCTTGCGGCAGGTGATATTTGACAAGAGTCTTCAGAAATGCCTGGACTCATACCTGAGCCATGCCCCTCAGAAGTTTGACATGGTGGTGGGCTTCCCACCAGAAGTCAACAACCTGCAGAGACACCTCCACCGGAGTGTGTTCCTAACCTTCCTCCACATGTCCACACTCAAGGTGTCCAAGGTAAACACCTCTGCGTGTTTTTGTGATAAGGTATCCACCCTTCCGTTTGGAAAAAAAGCAGGTTTCTGTGTGCCTTTCCTAATACCCCTGCCCTTACTCCTTCCACCTGAGTATTTTGTTTAGTATTTGTGTTTAGTGTTTGTTTAGTTCAGTGTTTTGTTTAGCATTTCCTTCCACCCTAGTCATTACTGAATGGAAACTCAGTAACGCCTCACGCATCTTAATGCGTTGGAGAAATATACCTAGCTCATAGTTACTAAGTATAAAATGCTACCCAATCTGGTGCAGTGTGACCTGAAGAGGTGAGATCACTCTAAAGAAATACCCAAACCTTACTGAACATGCTTACCTGTAAACCAATTAAAATTGTTTGTTATGATCATGTTAACTGAAGTAGCCAGTTGAATGGAATCAATGCTTTTTGGCTCTCTGTAACCTGCTTGCCACTATAAAAACCATCTTGGCCGGCTCCCCACTTTGGGACATGAGTCCACGGAGTTTGCCCAAATTATGTTGAATAAAGATCCTGTATCTGATAACTCAAGTTGACTGAGGGTTTGTAAAATGTACAATATATAGTACAAGCGTTTTGTATTACAAGCATGCTACTGGAATAAATTATGCTTGTTAACCAGGGTACCACTGTACTTTGTTTTCGCTCCAATTCAAAGATGCCTTGTTTTTCTTCCTGAGGTGCTTGAATTTTTCTCCAAGTCTTAGGTGCTTTCCCTCCATTTTTGAGGTGCTTTATTATCCCTCCAGTTCTGAGGGGCCTTGTTTTCACTCCATTTCTGAGGTGCTTAGTTTTCCCTCCACTTCTGAGGGGCCTTGTTTTCACTGCATTTCTGAGGTGCTTCGTTTTCCCTCCAATTCTGAGGGGACTTGATTTCTCTTCAATTCTGAGATGCTTCGTTTTCCTTCCATTTCTGAGGAGCCTTGTTTTCCCTCCAATTTTGAGATGCTTCATTTTCCCTCCAATTCTAGGTACTTTCACTTTTCCACCAATTTTGAGGGACCTTGTTTCCCCCCAATTTCTGAAGTGCTTCATTTCCCCTCCAATTCTGAGAGGACTTGTTTTCCCTCCAATTCTGAGATGCTTCGTTTTCCTTCCATTTCTGAGAGGACTTGTTTTCCCTCCAATTCTGAGATGCTTTGTTTTCCCTCCAATTTTGAAAGGACTTGTTTTCCCTCCAATTCTGAGATGCTTCATTTTCCTTCCATTTCTGAGAGGACTTGTTTTCCCTCCAATTCTGAGATGCTTTGTTTTCCCTCCAGTTTTGAGAGGACTTGTTTTCCCTCCAATTCTGAGATGATTCGTTTTCCTTCCATTTCTGAGAGGACTTGTTTTCCCTCCAGTTCTGAGAGGACTTGTTTTCCCTCCAATTCTGAGATGCTTTGTTTTCCCTCCAATTCTGTGCTTCGTTTTCCCTCCAATTCTGTGAGGACTTGTTTTCCCCCCAATTCTGAGATGCTTCATTTTCCCTCCAATTCTGAGATGCTTTGTTTTCCCTCCAATTCTAAGAGGACTTGTTTTCCCTCCAATTCTGAGATGCTTCGTTTTCCTTCCATTTCTGAGAGGACTTGTTTTCCCTCCAATTCTGAGATGCTTCGTTTTCCCTTCAATTCTGAGAGGACTTGTTTTCCCCCCAGTTCTGAGATGCTTCGTTTTCCCTCCAATTCTGAGATGCTTTGTTTTCCCTCCAATTCTGAGAGGACTTGTTTTCCCTCCAATTCTGAGATGCTTCGTTTTCCTTCCATTTCTGAGAGGACTTGTTTTCCCCCCAGTTCTGAGATGCTTCGTTTTCCCTCCAATTCTGAGATGCTTTGTTTTCCCTCCAATTCTGAGAGGACTTGTTTTCCCTCCAATTCTGAGATGCTTCGTTTTCCCTCCAATTCTGAGATGCTTTGTTTTCCCTCCAATTCTGAGAGGACTTGTTTTCCCTCCAATTCTGAGATGCTTCGTTTTCCTTCCATTTCTGAGAGGACTTGTTTTCCCTCCAATTCTGAGATGCTTCTTTTTCCCTCCAATTCTGAGAGGACTTGTTTTCCCTCCAAGTCTGAGGTGCTTCATTTTCCCTCCAACTCTACATACTGAGAGTTCGGCCTTCTCAGCACTCAGGCTGTGATTAGCTAGATATGTAGAACCAGATTCTTTCCCTTGCACTGCCAGAGAGTAAACGTGATACGTGTAAAACCTGTGAAGGCAAGAGCTTCTGACTTTTGCTCCCTCCCTCCTTACATTAGTTCACACACTGACTCAGGATATCAGATCAATTCATTCTACAGTATTTACTATACAAAGTCCAACTCTTCACAATACAAGGCGTATCTCCAGGGAAAGCCACAAGCAGGCACACCTGCTTGCTAAGTCATTAGCCTTTATCCAGTGGTACTCAAACTGATAAGTTGTAACCCACCAAAAGAGTCACTTTTACACTACTGGTTTGCAGTCGGCTCTCTGGAGCAGTGGTGTAGCTAGAGGGGTGCAGGGCTGCAGCTGCACCAGGCTACAAGCCAAGCTTGACACTAGTGACTAAAATTGTGAAAAATGGTATTATTACAGTGGTGCCTCACGTAACAAATTTAATTTGTTCCGGAGGCATGTTCTTTACGTGAAACATTCTTTACGTGAAGTGGATTTTCCCATAGGATAGGATATAATGAAAACTCAGTTAATTGGTTCCACAACCCAAAAAATATTCATATAAAAATATTAACTGTATGTAAAAATGATGACAAAACACTGGAACTGAATTCAAAACATGCATTCAATGTGCATGATCCTATGAAGTCTACTTAGGCTGCAATCCTAAAGACAAGCAGGGGGTGCAATCCTAAAGACATTTTCCTGGGAGTAAGTCCCATTGAACACTATGGGGCTTCTGAGTAGGCTGCATCTGGGGGCTTTCCACACTGCCACAGAGGCTTTCCCCATCTCTGGAGGGGTTCCCCGTCTCTCCAGCAGCCAAGTGAGGGGCTTCCTTGTGCACACCCAGCATCTGAATCCCAGCATCACCAGCACTTCCTGGTTGGCGCACATAGACTACAGCGCGCCCAGTCTATTGTCTGTGATGCGCACAATAGACTATGGACTCTAGGCGCTCTATAGTTGATGCGCACGCTAACAAGGATGTTCTGGTGATGCTGGGGATTGGAGAGGTGCGCGCACAGGGAATCCTCTCCCCTGCGGCTGGAGAGACAGAGGAAACCCTCCAGAGGCAGGGAAAGCCTCTGTGGCAGATGCACCTCAGATGCACCTCAGACGCAGCCTGAAGGCAAGGGGAAGGAGGTGAGCCAAGGTTCCCTGGTCTGAGCACTGGCTGGCAGCCATTTAAAATTTCAAAGGCTGCCAGCCAGTCTTCGTTACATGAGTCCAGAGTCCTTACCTGAGGCAGGGGCGTCCTGGAACTCACTCTTCGCTACCTGAAACTTACTCTACCCGGGCCATTCGTTACCCGAGGTACCACTGTAGTTTTATGTTTCAAACATATCACATAATTAGTCCCCTCTAACTGTGCTGAAAAAACGGTAAAGGTGTTTTCCTCATTTCATAAGTAGCTTAAGTACCATAAATTTGCTTAAGTAAACATGAATGCAAATGTATGTTTACTCAGAATTTAAGTAAAGCCCATGCTCAATGGAAGTTACAACTCAGAGATATTCATTCCCCTTACTATTACAGAAAGTTTCATCTGGTTATCTGCATAATTTCCAGCACCACCAAATTCATCACATCTCTCTATAACTGCTCTTCAGCGGAATAGGGGAATAAGCCCCTTTCCAGCTGCATAACCCCTCGCATTTTGACAAGAAGGCTATAGGGAGAAAAATAATTCATTCCCTATTTAACTAATCTATTTGTAAGGGACCTTGTGAACACTTGGCAGTATCAGTTCTGCTTCTTTATTATAGTCTTAATAATAATAATAGCTGCATAAATTAGAATAACAGGTGGCTGAACATGTCAAGCCAGAGAAATTCATACTACTGGGCACCATTTTCTCTTTAAGTAATCACCACAAAGTCCATCCTAGGTCCCCCTCTGGACTCACCTGGCAGGTGAGTCCCCCTCTGCACATTCTGGGTCCTGGCAGGTGGCAAAGATCCATTCTGGAGGGTCCTTTCCCCAGCCAGCTGCCTGACCAGCTGTAACCCAATTCCCTAGTTAGATCCAGTCACAAGTAAGCTTTTGTGCCTCCAATGCTGCCATCTCCCTTTCACCTTCTTGGGATGGACTAGCAGAGATCTGTGTCCAGGGGGCTCAGGTTCTGCTATCAGGCTGGCAGTCCCACCTCAAGAAGCCCCTCCTTCAGTTCAAATTATGTACAGTATTTGGTAACACCACTGGCACAGAACTGAGAGTGGCAGAGGGAAAGGCAGGAATTTGCTTACCAGAAAATGTCCTTTTCTGTGAGGAGAGGAAAAGGGCCACTCAGTAGACATGGGTTTGCCCCGCCCCCTGAAGAGTCAGGGCCAGAAGTGATCTTTTGCCTCCTCTTGGTGCGGGGCATCCCATCCCCAGTTCGGATACCAGAGCCTGACGAGGAAGGTAACGCCACCGCTGAAAAAAACTCAAACTTCCAAGACAAACTTCAAAGGAAAAACTTGGAAAGGTAAAGAGGCAGAGAGTCCATAACCAGACTAACAGTCAACTCCGCCAGAAAGAACAAACGTGTTAGAAAAAGCACTGAACAGTTTCCCCCAGGACCAGGACTAACCAGACACCCTCGTCTGAGGTAAAAAACCCAAAACTGAAGAAGAACTGAAGAAAAACTGTGTCTCTGCTGAGGTGGGCCTGAGTGGCCCTTTTCCACTCCTCACAGAAAAGGACATTTTCTGGTAGGTAAATTCCTGCCTTCTCTGGAGGAGTCGGAAAAGGGCCACTCAGTAGACATGGGACGTACCAGAGCCTCACACTCAGGGTGGGAGAGACGCAGAGTTTCTTATTTGGACACTACGGACTGCAAAACTCGGTGACCAAATGCGGCCTCAGCCGAAGCCGCTTGATCCACCTTGTAGTGCCTGATAAATGTATCTCCCGAGGACCAGGTAGCTGCTCGACAAATCAGTTCAAGTGATGCTGCTCCTTCGAATACCGCCGAAGTGGCAGCGCCCCTTGTGGAGTGGGCCGTGATACCCTCCGGGACATCCCGCCCCATCGCCTGATAGGCCTCAATAATAGCACATTTAAGCCACCGTGACAGGGACGACACCCCTTGGCTCGTTTCCCCTTGGAGGAACCCCCGAAAAGAATGAAGAGGGCTTCCGATTTTCGAAATTCCCTAGTCCTATCCAGGTAATAGCTTAGGGCCCGTTTCACATCGAGAGAGTGCCAAGCTCTCTCTTGAGATGAACTAGGCTTTGGACAAAGAGTCGGAAGGATTAGCTCTTGACTTCTATGGAACACAGAGTTGACCTTCGGCAAGTATGAAGGATCCAGTCGAAGGACAACTCTGTCATCCTGAAAGATGCATATATTTGCCTTGGTAGATAAGGCACCTAAGTCTGACACCCTCCTGGCCGATGTAATGGCCACTAGGAAAGCTACCTTCAGGGTCAGCAACCTGACAGGGGATGACGCCAAAGGCTCAAAGGGGGCACCCATTAATGCCTTGAGCACTAAATGAAGGTCCCAGGTAGGAAAGCGGTGTACTACAGGTGGATTAAGTAGCTTTAACCCTCTTAAGAAGTGTTTGAGAACAGGATGACTGGATAAAGGCCCGAATTTTCTGGGCCCCAAGATGGAACTAATTGTAGCTAGTTGCCTCTTGATGGTATTAGTGCTTAGGCCCTTATCCACCCCGTCCTGCAGAAAATCCAACACCTGGGGTTCCTGATAGAAATTGACCTAGAAGAGCACCAGAGAACAAACCGCCTCCATGTTCTAGTATAGATACGGGTGGTTGAAGGCCGTCTAGATGCCAACAGGGTGTTCAAGACTCTGTCGGAATAGCCCTTTCTTCTGAGATTGAGCCACTCAAAAGCCAGGCTGTCAGCTTGAATAGCCCGGGATTGGGGTGGAGAAGAGGGCCCTGCCTCAGGATGTCTGGACATGGAGGCAATTGGATTGGTGGTGCCACAGAGAAATTGACTAGTGTCGGGAACCACGGTCGGCGTGGCCAGTGCGGGGTGATCAGAATCAACCTGGCGCGGAACTTCTTTAATCTTTGCAGCACCGCCGGAATTAGCGGAAAAGGTGGGAATGCATAGAGAAGACCCAAGGGCCAGGGGAGAAGTAGAGCGTTTACTCCCAAGGAAAGGGGATGCGGAGTCCAGGAGAAGAACATCGGCAGCTGGGTGTTCAGATGAGAAGCAAACAGATCTAGTTCTGGCTTCCCCAGAATGCTGGTGACCAAGGTGAACACTTGAGGGTGGAGTCTCCACTCTCCCTCGTCCACCTTCTGCCGGCTAAGCCAATCCGCCTCCAGATTCTGGACCCCCAGGAGGTATTCTGCTCTTAGTGAAAGAAGATGCGCCTCTGCCCATAGGAAGAGTAGGTTTGCCTCCGCCATCATACCTCTGGACCTCGTGCCGCCTTGGCGATTCACGAAGGCTTTGGCAGACACATTGTCTGTCTGGATGAGTATATGTGTCCCTGTCAGTAAGTCCTGAAATTGCATCAAGGCCAGCCTGATGGCCCTGCGTTCCAGTCTGTTGATCTACCACTGTTGTTCCTCTAAGGACCAGGTCCCTTGTGCCAGATAGGATTGGAATTTGGCACCCCAGCCGGCGAGACTGGTATCCGTGGTGACCACTAGACGATCCGGAACTTCCAGCCCGATTCCAGAGGACAGTCGGGAGGGGCTCAGCCACCTTTCAAAGGACTCCTGCACCGACTGAGGGATAGATATCATCTTGAACCGTTTGGCTTCTATCAGACGTGCAAAAGGACGCAGCAATGCCTGTAGTGGTCTGAGGTGAAATCTGGACCAAGGCACTATGTCCTGACAGGAGACCATCAGGCCTAAAAGAGAAGCCAGGACCATCAACGGGGCCGTTGACACATTCCTGACCTGGAGAAGGGCTTCCCTGAACTTCTCTCGGCGATCTGGGGAAAGAGAGACCTGAAACGAGTGCGTCTGGATCAGAAGTCCCAGATGAATCAAACTTATATATATAAGTATACTTAGTCCTCCCTTTAGGATCCTCCCCTCAGTTCAAGTTGCCCTCATGCAAGGCTAGGCCTTGCTACTCACTGTGACCACACTAGCTGGCGGGACCCAAAATGGTGGTGGATGCTCCTGGCGGGAAAGGCGGCACACAAAATGGCGGCCGCCACGCGGAGAATGCCCTCGCAGCCTCCGGAGGCTCAGTGCGGGCGGAGGGAGGAGGCTGACTGGCCGGGCTGGAGCCCCACAGGCGACCCTGTGCTGTGGGATGCCAAGCGTCCAGGCCGCTGAAGAGGCTGTGATGATCAGCGGGTGCACGCGCCCGTGCGGAGGTGAGGTGAGCTGGAACGGCTGGGGTGAGGCTAAGCCAAGGCGGCCTCCACCCGGCCCCAGTGGTGGTGGAGCAGCGCGGAGTGAGGGGGCTAAGCCGTCGGGCGGCCCCGTCCAGCGCGCTCTCCACAAGCGGCAAGGAGGATCATGCAGGGAAGAGGGCTAAGCTCCCGGGTGGCCCAAGCCCCTGTCGTTCAGTCCGCAAGTGCGGCAATGGGATGGGAGGGGGGGGAAGGCCCCTTCGCCCAGAAAAAGCCCCTCAGACTCTGTCCAGCCTAGGATGGGGGGGTCCCCATCCAGCAAGTCCTGGTCCTGAAGTGAGTTAGGCAGAGGAGGAGAGAAGCAGGTATGGGAGGAAAAGAAGGAGGAAGGCAAACTAGCTGGACTCTCTGGAGCACAGCACAGATCAGCCCTTACTCGTAGGGAGTCAGAGCCGGACTGGGGATGGGATGCCCCGCACCAAGAGGAGGCAAAAGATCACTTCCGGCCCTGACTCTTCAGGGGGTGGGGCAAACCCATGTCTACTGAGTGGCCCTTTTCCGACTCCTCCAGAGAATAGATGGAGACCTGATAGGCAGAGCATTTTTCTGAGGGTACTCACTGGTACTGGCATCTTTTTCCACCCTCACAGCAGCTAATTAATAATAATATGGGGATAACTTGTGGTGAGTACTAGTATCTTTTCTCCAGAAAAACAGCACTGCTGGTAGGTATTCTCTCATTGTCTCTGCAAGCAGCTCCTAGAATGGGACCAGAGAAGGAAGACTCCTGGCCAAGCTGGGGAGGACATTTGGCAGAAGCCTGAACAAAGTAATTGAGAAAAGGGGAGCAGGAAGAACCTGCTGTATCTCTGGGGTGCTCCAGCAGCCTTGTGCCACAGCAGCAGATTAGCAGCCCAATTCTAATTAATCAACTGGCATGTGTGGATACAGCTGTGTCAATAGAATGTGCACTATTTCTTGCAGGAGAGGACATTCCTGGAAGCCACTTCGTGATAACATTTGTTTCCTTTTGTTCGGGCAAGGGTCTGTTTTTCCAGTGGAGTATCTTTGAGCAAGCCATCTGAGTTCTCTGACCATACTGTGCACCATCCCCCCATGCGTACCATCCCCCCATACACATCCCTCCTCAGTGCACCATCCTCCCTCAATCATGGGCACTTGAACTGGGCAGGTACAAAATGTGAGGCTGGGTGTTGATCAGTCTTCAGTGTTAAGTGTAGGCCGAAAATGTGTTGCACCCTTTTTCAGGCCCTTAGGGGTTAAATTTCTAGAAATTGGTTCTTGGTGGGTGTTCCCATCATATAAGGAATATGCTCCTGTATTTCACACTTCTAGATTACACCGGTTGGAGTAGGATGTTGATCAGTCAGGGATCCTTTAATGTATAGGGATGAAAAGGCACTGCACTCCTTTTCACCCCCTTCCCAGCTGAAATTTCCAAAGTTCATTCTTAGTGGCTGTTAATGTTATGGAAGGAACACCCTCCCCAAATTTAACATTTCTAGGTCTGGCAGTTTCGGCTGGGCGTTAATGAATCAGTGAGTGAGTCAGTGAGTGAGTCAGTGACTTTTCAGTTTTATAAACTGTATATAAAAGAATTCGCAAAATGTACCCGCGTTGGCAGCGTAAAATACCCCCCATATACCATCTCCCATTGCACAACATTCCCCCATGCACAGCGCCCACCCACACCCACACAACATCCCCCATGCATACCCTCCCTCCTAATGCATCAGGCACCGGCACCAAATTGATGAAAGGTTGATCAGAAAGTCTTCAATGTTATGCATAGGACAAAAACACGTTGCACCCTTTTTCACCCCTTTAAGTGTCAAATTTTTCAACATCAGTTCTTGGTGGGTGCCCACATGACATAAGGAACACTATCCCCAAATTTCATGCTTCTAGGTCTGGAGGTTGGGAAAGAGTGTCCCTCAGTCAGGAATTTTTCAATTTAAAGTATAAGGAGGAAAACGTGTTGTGCCCCTTTTCACCCCCTTCTGGATGGAATTTCTAAAAACTGGTTCTTAGTGGGTGCCTCCACCATTGAAGGAACACCCTTCCCAAATTTCATGCTTCTAGGCCCAGCAGCTTTGGCTGGGCATTGATGGATGAGTGAGTGAGTGACTTTTCAGTTTTATATATACTGTATAATATAGATTCAAGGAAGTTTACACAGGCATGTAAACTGAAACCACAATTTTTCAATGAGGTTTTCTATAATGTTGTTCTATGAGAGAAACTCGCAGAACCTTCAGTTCAACCAGAGCTTCAGTCAGTTGCTTCTGAAGGCAACAGTCTATAAATCAAGCCTAAGCAAGTTCTCATGAGTCCTGTCCATTCTTGCAAGTTGACCTCTCCACACTCCCCAGCTCTCTCATCACAAGTGACTCATCAGCAACTCTTGTCATCTCGCACCCTCCCCAAATTTTGTGCTTCAGACCCTGTGGTTTTGCATGGGCATTGAGTCAGTCAGTGAGTCAGTCAGTGACTTTTCAATTGCATTTACACAGATTTAGCAAAAAGCATAATTTCTGCTATGCCAAAGCACACTAAAAAGCAAGCGTCCGTCAGTCTTGAAAGACTATGGTATTGTGCTTGGCGCTGCATACGCTGCATGCGAAGTACAAAAGCCTGGGTTGGATTGTTATGGAGGATACACTGTTACCCAAGCAGCAAATGCCCCCTCTCCACGCCACTGAATTAGTCCAATGGAAAGGCAGAGCCAATACGATTGGATCCAGCTGGCGTCACAGAGCTGGGCTAAGGACAGGAGCTCACCCTGTCTTGTGGGGCCAACCCGGGTCTCGAACCCTGGCCTGCTGGTTAACAGGCACATCCATAGTTTCTCAACATGAAGTTTCTCAACATAGTTTCTCAATTGCTCACCATTAATGCTCAAATTTTCTCTTTATAAACCCTACATATTATCTGTTGTGATATTGGGATTTGATATTGTGAATGAATGCAGCCCAAGAGTCTAGCCCTCAACTTCCCTTGGACAAATGGACAAAAAGGATGAGAAAATCCCAATGGCCAAGAAACTTTTTGGATGGGAGCAACCATGAGAGATCCTAAAGCCCTTGGGTATCTACTTGAGAAAAAGGATTAAGATGATTCCTCCTCCCCTGATCCAGCAGAAGCTTGTGCTGGCTTTGAACACTTATAGATTTTCCCAATATAGGTCAGCTACTTGGATATCTGAATTGATGTTTAAAAGTATCATAAGAAAATATAAACCGTCACCTCAGAGTAATATAAAGCACAGTTTATTTGAGTTGCTACCAGGAGTTGCTACCTAACTCCACACAAACACTTCAGCTCTGCACTGGCGCTAGTAAGGATTGCTATGCAGTGCTGGCAAACTGGCTGATAAGCAAGCTGGCTGGTATTCCCTGGAAAATCACCAGGGAATGCTTTTACCCTCCCAATCCACAAAAGTGCCACTGTCTTTCTCAGAGAGACGTCCAAGTGTGCTTAGGATGCCCTTCACACTCCCATCTTGCATCATAGGGGGTGATCCCTGAAAAGAGAGAGAGAGAAAAAGTGACACAAGTGAGGGGTCTCCAAACCCTGGCTGGTGCTACATGAGGGGAATGGGAATCAATTTGTATGTGTGCTTTGTTTTTGTGGTGTGTCTTGGTGCTTGGAGAAATTCTGGAAATTTGAACCCATTCATTCGAGTTCCAATCCATGTATTTATTTGGATTTACCGGTATTTACTAATATATATTAGTATTAGTACTAATACTAATTAGTAATTGGTATTTACTAATGTATTTACCGGTATTTAAATTTTTTATTTAAAGTTTTTTTTTGCCCTTTTTCATGCCAGATATTTGATGTGGCCCTTTGGCTGAAATGTTTGCAGATTCCTGGTTTAAATGACAGCCAGACAGTCAGGCACAAGTCCCATGCATCTCCTGCACCTTTAGTCAGGGAAAGGGATGAAAGTTCCCTCTCCTGAGGAGGCCTTTGGCAGCAGAGCATCCAGTGCTGCTGGATGTAGCACAGCCATTTTGGTCCCCCTGCACGTGGTGGAGCAGCCCATAATAATAATAACACCACCAACAACAATTTTATTTTTACCTAGCCTTTCTCCCAGGGGACTCAAGGTGGCTCACAACATGAATAAAACACCAATAAAACCAGTACATTTAAAAACAGTTAAAACAACATCTTAAAACAATAAATAAAAAACATCTCCATTAAAAACTGATTAAACTAGTTCACTGATTTAAAACAGTTTTTTGATCAAGAGGGAGGGAATTCCAGTGGATTGAAGCCACTACCGAAAAGGCTCTATTTCCTGCTGCTGCCCCATGTACCTCCCTAGGCGGTGACACTTGAAGCAGGGCCTTCTCTGATGACCTGAGGGAATGGGCCAGATTGTATGGAAGTAGACTGTTCTTAAGATAGTCTGGCCCAAGCTGTTTAGGGCTTTATAAGTCATGACTAGCACCTTGAATTGGGCCCAGAAACGAATGGGCAGCCAGTGTAATTGCTGAAGGAGCGGCCCAACAGAGTCAAACCGTCTGGCTCCAGTAACCACACAGGCCGCAGAATTTTTAATTGCAGTTTCCGAACCATTTTCAAGGGCAGCCTCACATAGAGCGCATTACAGTAATCCAATCTTGATATCACTGTGGCGTGGACTACAGTGGCCAAGTCTGCACGATCCAGGTACAGCCGCAGCTGGCACACCAAACATAGTTGGGCGAAGGCGCCTCTGGCCACAGCCACTATCTGGGAGTCCAGGAGCAGCTGCGAGTCCAGAAGAACCTCCAATCTGCAAACCTGCTTCTTCAGGGGGAGTGCAACCCTGTTCAGAGTAAGTTGATGGACCAGCACCTGCATTGTGGATTTCCTAACCAAGAGGACCTCTGTCTTGTCTGGATTCAGTCTCTGCCCTCATCCAAGTCCCAACCACCTCCAGGAAGCACTCTAAGGGCTCAACAGCCACCTTGAGGTGGAAAGGAGAGTTATAGCTGGGTGTCATCAGCGTACTGGTGGCACCCTACTCCAAATCCCTGGATTACCTCTCCCAGCAGTTTCATGTAGATGTTAAATTGCATGGGAGACAGAATGGAACCCTGTGGCACCCTACACCCAGGCATCCCCAGCACCACCATCTGGTACCCATCAGCCAAGAAGGAGCGGAACCACTGCAAAACAGTGCCCCCAACCCGGCTAACAGACCCAGAAGGACACCATGGTGGATAGTGTTGAAAGCCACTGAGAGGTCCAGCAGGACCAACAGGGATGCACTCCTCTTGTCCAGTCCTTGGCGTCGGTCACCATCCAGCAAAGCAACCAAGGCTGTTTCAGTCCCAAAGCCCAACCTGAAGCCTGATTGAAAAAGATCTAGATAATCTGTTTCATCCAGAACCCTTTGGAGCTGTGATGCCTCCACCCACTCAATCACCTTGCCCAAATATGGGAGGTTAGAGACTGGCCTGTAATTATCCAACACAGTTGGGTCCAGGGAGGGCTTTTTCAGGAGGGGGCGTACCACCGCTTGCTTCAATGCCAGTGGTAGGACCCCCTCCGTCAGAGAAGAGTTAACCAACTTCCCTGTCCACTCAGCCAGTCCCCCCACCTTGGGCTGATCTAACAAGCCAAGATGGGCAAGCAGGCAAGTTGATGGCCTCACGCTCAGTGATGGGATTCAAAGAAATTAACAACTGGTTCTATGCCCATCTGGCAGCCACTTTTAAATGGCTATTTTTAAACTTTATATGTCCTATCATTAACAACTGGTTCTATAGAGTAGGTGCGAACCTGCTGGTGAAGCCCACCACATGCTTAGGAGAATTCTGTCCACATTCTCAGGCTGCACAAGTTGGAAGGAATCCTGCAAAACCGGACAAGCAGTTGCCTCAGGGACATCACTGGACACTGTTAATGTGGTGTCCAAGACATAACAAATCTGATTGATTTTATCTGCAAAGTGTTTCAAGAACTCCTCACAGCTGGTGACCATGCGTTCCTCCTGGTGTTTTGAGGGGGCCAGATGTAAAAATTGGACAGTCACTGTCTTCAGAGAGTCACAGGATGTTCAACTGGGAATAGCTACATGTTGGGTGATAGCCTATCACTGATAGGGAATTGGCTTCCTTGGGACAAGTGGACACTAGATTTGAAGAAATGAAACATTCTGTTGTAGGTTCAAAATTAAATTGTTAATGATACAGATATATTTTGGAAATACAGTATTACTTGTACATTGGGTGTAGTTCTTAAATAAGTATGAGGTCAGGATAAATCAGAATAAAATTACACGATGAATCACTTACCACTGACTTTCCCATGTCTGTTTGCACCCATCCAGGATGCAACACAATAGATAGGATCTTGTCTTTGGCAAATCCCATTGACATGCATCGTGAAAGCATGTTCAGAGCAGTCTGGAATGTTGACAAAGTAGAAACAGGTTAGTGTTTCAACCTCCCCAGTTGAAAGAAGGTCAAAAGGAGGGCTTAGAATGTACCAGTTTTATTTGGGACCATTTCTAGGGGTAGATTTCTGTTCTCTTTCCAGTGCAAACTGATCCATGTTGCTGAACTAAGATTTCCGTTTCAAAGTTAAACATAGAAATAAATTCAAACTTCTGCGCTGTCATCAATGTCTGCTTCAAAGCAATAATATTCTGTTAAATTATTCAAAGCAATATATCTTCTCTGCATATGGACAGATAATTTTTATTTTTGTTTTCAATGGAAAGTATTTCCAAATTTTGTTTTCAGGACATATGGTCCTGAAAAACGTTTTTCACTGCAGAAGTTGGAAAGTGCCTCTGAATTGTACCAATTCATTTTTATCATTATTGAAGCAAAGGCCACAATGTAGCAGCATTTATATACATGAAGATGCTTTGCGGTTTCATATGCAAAGATAAGAAACATGTCAGAGACCCCACTCCAATGAATGTACTCTCTGTCTCACCATTGTGGGGAAAACAGGAGAGGAAGAAAATGCAGGATGGCCTAGAAAAGAGTGACAGATCTTATGTTGGAAAATTTCTTTCTTCTTTCTACAAAGCTATCAATGAAACTGTCTCTTCACAGGTCTGCATGCTGATTATGTCCATACCTTACTGCAACGGTAAGAGGTGATGCCTGCAGAATCCCACTGAAAGCCATTTTCAATTGAGCCAGCGAGACTAGTTAGGTTGACAATGGCAGCTTTACTGCAGCTCATTCCTTTCTTTGGGCTTTCTTGAGCTGCCTTCCTCAGTAAGGGCAGGACGGCCTGGAGACAAAAACAAATAGAAGTAGCTATAGTAGTTTGGGGGCAGTGGTTGTTGAAATGGACATCCTTCATCAATGCAAAAGCAACGCCGGGAATCCAAATGCAAATGCAGCAGTTATTTCCCAATATTGTGCCGGTATTCTGTTGTGACAAATCCACATGGCAGTTGCCCACAATCCTGGTGCAGCATTCTTTCATCAATTCATCTCCATAATAGGAGAAGTAGCACCTATTAAATTTCTGTCCACCATGCTGTTGTTAAAGCTATAGTAACATTATCCATTGAATGGTACGCATCCATGCATGACCCCCTCATTAAAAATACTCACACCAAGCTACTTGGTTTGCAAGTTAGGTACTTCAACATGACAAGAACTTTCCAAGAAGATGTTTTAAGATGCACTTACCTGGGTTACCAGCAAGGGTCCTATCACATTGATCTTATACACTTCAGCCATGTTCTCTGGTGTTTCATTCTCTAGTGTTCCAGTAACCCCAACAACCCCAGCATTATTGATCAGGAGATTCAACCCGGCCCCTTTTAGCTGCTCAGTGACTCGGGCTACAGCAGGCTTGATGGTGGAAGCATCAGAAACATCTGCAGGAGCAAAGAGAAGATTTCAGCAGAGATCAAAGTAACCCATCCATAGGCAGAACAGATCTCCACAGAACTACCAGCACTACTGCCACTATCTAGAGGGCTCCCCACCTGGCCCTCTAGAAATTCAGAGATCTTCACACATTTTTTATGCATGTTTGTTTTTATATATACTAAGCATCCGATGCTTCTCCTCTTCCTGCCAATGCAGCAGCAGTTGTGGAGAAACGGAACAATCATTTCCTTACCCAGGTTAAGCCTGGGCATTGCAGGGGGGTCTATACAGTTCTGTGTAGCTACATAGCTGATGCAGGTCTATGTGGATTTTTGCCATGGGAGCAGTTTGAGGAAGCGGGGCAAGTGTTTACCAGCTCCTGCTACTACTAAACCTGACCAATTCTCTCTGCCCAAACCCTGCAATCCACCCTTGCGCTGCACCGATTGCACATGCATTTAACCTGCCCATGCTCTGCCCTTTCCTCACCCTCTCCTGTCTCCCCCACAACTATTCCTTCTACAGTTTGTATCTATTGGTGATTGCAGGAAGACACCTTATATGCAGACTTCCAGAAAGCACGGGACAGCACCAGTGCTGACTGCTAACAAGAATACAACAAAATATTTTAAACCTAGTTCCTAAAGTGTGTTTTAACATTCATAAAAAGTAAAAGAAGAATAAAAACATTCCCAAAATCCCTTTTTATATGTGCTGTGCTGATGAAAATGGCAGGGCCAGCTTGTCAGTCTCAACCACCAAAATACTATGCCTGAGAGATGAATGCATTTCCACAGATTCAAAAAATCTTAACTTGTGCATCTCAGAAAATTAGATATCTCTGTAAGGGAAAGGTGACCTGGGAAAAACATTTCTTAGGTGAGCACCCAATCCACCTTGTATCACCCAATTGTGAGCACCCAATGAGAACCCAATCCAGAAGCGCTTTGTACAAATTGACTAGATCTTTTATAGCATAACTGTTTCTCTACATAATAAGATGATTCTGTTCATAACAAGAGGATTTATACAATCAAAGATTTTATCTTCAGTGGCTTCCTGAGCCGAGATGGGAAAAATGTGTGGCAAGACATGACATTACACATCAGTACAATGAAGAACACTTGTGGTGATCAAGCACATGTATTCTGACATTGGTTGATCCATCTGAGTTTCCTTTCCCACAGGAAGAAGAATTAAAATTTTATTTTAATTTTATAATTTTTGGGCTTCAAATAAGTTCTTCTGATTTGCCTGACAATTTAACGTTGCTTTACTTTCCGTCTAGGCTGCAGGGTTTAGGCAATGACAAAAGAAAGGAATTTTCTTTTAGTTCCTGCTGAGATAAGCATATCTTTTCAAGTCTTAAGTGGGCCATTTACTGTAGACAATAACAATGCTTGAGAACTTGGGACAATTCATTGTGATGTTATAATCTCCTCTCCGGGGAGCCTGTGAATGTTGATTGGAAGCTTCTGTCTGGGAATGTGTGTCTGCAGCCATTGTTTAATGTCTGTAAGGTGCTTGGCTGCGTGTCCTTTACTATAGGCAGCCCACAGAATGATTTCAAAGGTATCAAATGCACCCACCAGATCATCCAATTTAAAACGCAGTTTAGAGCATCCAAAAGAATTCAAGCTTATGGAGGAAAAGGAAAGTTACAAAAAGTCATCAAGTTCGAGCACAGGTTGTATAACAGAAAGAAAAATATTATAACGAAGTACCTTGAGCTGTCCCAAATTACTATAGTAATGATAGCTACTAAATTCAAAGGGTATATTACTGAACTTGTAAAGAATGTTGTACAGAATGTAAAGAAAGAATAGTGTATTCTCTTCTCCAGGTTTTATTGGATTGATGGTGAAATGGCAGCAAAACTGGGAGTATCTTTAGAACAACATAATAGGAAAATAATATTAGAGGAAGCTAAGAATAAAAAAAATTGTTGAAGGTGATGCTCAAGGGAAAGTATATTCATCTGAAGCTGGACTCAGTGCACCCATCAATGAGTAAATTATTTTGGAATAAATGTCCAGTTTGTGAATGAAAATAAAGAAACGGTAATACCTACGTTAGCACTTAAAGATATCAAAGCGCAACATACAAGCAAACTGATTTACAAATTGATTGAAAATGTGCTCAAAGATTTCGAAATTAAGAAGGAAAGTATCTTGATAAAAGTTACAGACTATGCATCGAACATGATAAAAACTGTTGAGACGTATAATGAGAAAAAGACAGGTTTTGAATCAGAAGACAGTTGTGTGCATAGTGATTTAGATGAAGAAGAGTACTTAGACAAGACCTTGAATTCTATTGCAAACAATAGTTTCACTTTCCCCAACAACAAATGAGGTGTGGTGTGCAGCTCGCAATCCATTATGGTCTGAAAGGATCTCATGCAGCTAATCTCATAAGTAAGTTACGTCAGGTTGCGATAGCTGCTCGGTTCCCCAAGTCTGATGCTATTCTCAAGCTGCTAGATGGTGTTTATTTAATGATCAAATGTCTTTTGGAATAAAAGCCTCTATTTATTGATATGGCTTCTAAATTCCTAAATTGCCATTTAGGTGTAGGACCAGATTTTGTCCAGGCAATAAGGTTGTGTTGGGGTGGGTTCAGTGAATAATTGTGTTGAAAAACTCTAGTTAATTTGAAAAGTTAATTTGAAAACTTAGAGCGCTTTGGTGCAACAATTTGAAATCTCAACTCATGCCTCCACTGATTTCAGTTTGACAATGAGTGGCTGTGGAGAATGGCTAAATTACATACCCAACTGGACGATCACCACTCCCTTATGTTTAGCAGCCAGATTTCTCAGTTCCTGGAAGAACCAAAGATACAGAGATTTACTATGCAGTAGCCAATCTACAGAATCAGACGTGATGGGACAGGGAAGATTGGCGTGTTACTATATTTCATCCTATTTGGTGCTCTGTGTGTCTGTATATGTTATCTCAACAGGTGTGTACCTGCTGCGTTCAAGAGACTTGTCAAGAGTACCCTCAGGCTGAATCTCAGGTTTGGCAATGGTTTTGCCCTAAATGGGGATCATTCAAGTTACATAACCTCATTCTTAGAGAATGCTGCAAGAAAAAGCCTACCTTACCGTTGGAAGGGTGTGAATAAGCATTAATCCAAAATATTATAGTCTTATGTTCTGATCATGTTCCAACAATCAGTTAGGACCCAATCCTTTCTAACTTTCCAGCATTGATACAGCCATGCCAACTAAGGCTGCAATCCAGAGCAAATTCAGCCTGCTCTGACCTAACTGCACTCTCCTAACTATTCTGTATCCAGAGCAGAAAGTTATGCTGAATCCAGAGAGTCAGGAAGCCTGGGCTGCCCTAACTGCTCCAGAGCATGCTAAGTAATTGACACAAGGGGAAGACTTGCTCCTGAGGAGACACCCCTCAGATCACACTGAACAAGGAACAGCTGTGGTGCCTACAGTGGTGACATGACTCTGCACATCACCTGGTGCGGAAGTCTGTGCGTCATCCCTGGGATGCGCGCCCCCCCCACCTGGACTGCACAGTCACCAAAGTTGGCGCCTGCGCAGTTGTTTCTGAAGCCAACTGGCTTCAGAAAGAGTACTGCGCAGGCACCATCTCTGACACCTGCGCAGTACTTTTCTGAAGCCTTTTGGCTTCGGGGGAGACTGTGCAGGCGTCAGAGTTGGTGCCTGTGCAGTACTCTTTCTGAAGCCATTCGGCTGCCACTCCGCCTCCTGAGTGAGGCCGAATGGCTGTGCAGAGGCGCGGACTTTCTCTGCTCTAAGGAAGTCTCCTCTGAAGCTGTTCGGCATGCTCAGTGTGTTTCTGCACAGTGCACCTCAGATGGCCGTTCAGACCAGCTCCTCAGACAAGTGGCAGCTTCTGGCTGATTCTCCGCCTTGGAGCAGGCCTGAATGGGGGTGCTGACGCCCGGGGCCTGCCAAAGGACAGTCAAACTCCTCCGGCACATCACCCCATACGGAGCGCATCCCCAATGCAGCCCACACCAGCCGCACCAGTCTGGTGACGCCACTGGGTGCCTGCCTTCTAAGGAGTCCCTGATGAGATGCCAGTACATTCTACAGTGAATACAAGGGGCTTCTTGGAGTGGCCTGCTGTATCCTGAGCTTTGTGGGCAGCCGTAGTTTGTTCCATATCCTGAGGTTGAGAGGCAGGGGTTGCAGCTAGGATGGCCAAGAACTCAGATTTTTGGTCAACACTGCCATTCTTACTCGGGCCTTATCATGGACCCCTATGGGTCTACTCATTACTATACCTGCTCCTGAGGTGGTATAACTCTGAGGGCTGGAAGAGGGCATTTCTGCCTTGGAAACAGGCTCTGGATTCAGAGTAACTGCTCTGCCCTAGGCAATGCTAAACATGCCCTCAACTTGCCTCTCCTGAGCTGCTTAGGCTGCCCCAGTTAGGGCAGAGCAGGTCCACCTCTCTTAGGGCACCCTATCTTGTCTTGCTCTGCCCTAAGCCTCCTTCAGAGTAACTGGGCTGGAGTATCTTGCAGTTGCTCCAACCTAGTGTTAGATAGGGCAACCTAAGGGCTCTTATGTGGACAGATTAGTTGCTCTGGATTGGGCTGCCTGTGTGTGCTGAGTCCTGAGTTCACAGAGGCTTAGTAAGAGTGAATGCTTATCCTCTTATTTTGTTTGGGGCTGCATTGTGGCTGCATTAGCACTGGAAAGATGGATAAAATTGGATCCTCTGGTATATTTGCCCTGATCAAACTATGATCGTCTCGTAAGCAGCTTTTAATGAAAGTAAAGACAGTGATCCTAAGCATGTTTACTTAATATTAAGCCCACATTGAATGGAAATTATTGGTTTGTGATATTCGTTCCAGAATGAATTTCCCGACAGAAAATTTCATCTGGTTATTCTCATAATTTCCAATAATTCTGAAATTTATCACACTTCTCTATCACCGTTCTTCAAAGGAGAATTAACTCCTTTTCATCTTCTTAATCCCCTACAATGTGAAACCAAATGGGAAGGCTCGCCAAAGGACATGGGTATTTCTACAGGACCTTGTGAACATTCCCTAGTACCAAACTTGTCTCATTAATATTAATTATAGCAACAGCATAAATATATTTCTATAATATATTTCTGTAAATATAAATGTTTTTATATAAATATAAATATAATGGTCTTCCCAGGGAGCTCTTATCTACTGAGCACCATTTTCTCAGCATCAAAAGGTATAATTTCCTTTAAACATCAACCCTAAAGTTCAGCTATGTCCACCTCTGGACTCACCTGGGCAGTTTCTGGGTTCCGGCAGGTGGCGAAGATCCATTCTGGGGGGTTCTTTTTCTCAGCCAGCTGCCTGACCATTTCCAACCCAAGTCCCCGGCTGGATCCAGTAACCAGTACGCTTCGGGGTTCCAACGCTGCCATCTCTTTTCACCTTCTTGCAACTGACTGGCAGAGATCTGTGTCTAGGCACTGTGTTCAGGCTTGCAACTCCACCCAATGTGCTCCACCTTGCACAGAAGCTCAGATTCTGTGTTTGACAACACTCTACTGGCACAGAGCTGAGTGTGGCAGAGGGAAAGAGGTGGAGACCTGGATATTCATGCATCCTGAGTGTCCCAATTTTATTCCCTATAATGTCCCCCATTACCCTCCAATCTTATCTCCCATTATTTCTTATCCCTAGTGTCTCCAGATTTTTTTAATATGAATTTTGATGTGTAGGATTCTCACACAAAATTTCCAATTGTAACAACTGTTTCCTATCAAGTAGATACAAAACACAGACAACATATTGCAAAGCAGCTGTCATTTATTTTAGAATGTAGTTAAAGCCATCATCACCATTCCAAAGTACAGTACAAGGTCCTACAGGTTGTAGTGTAGACTTCAGATGTGAACTCACAATAGCCAAACTTTCCCAACATGCTAACACTCTGAACAGAGTCTGATAGATTCTATAAACCTAGAGAATAGTGAGATTATTTATTGAGAATAAACATGGCACAACAGTTGAGCTCTGAAGCAATGCTTAGTTTAGTTTGCTGGTATGGACAAAAGAAGATCCAAAGCAGCACTGCAATACAGTAGCTGCTCAAAGCTGCTCATCAGAGTTGCATGCAGGAGTCGGCCACATAGTGCCGATGTTCAAAGTTTGCACATGGTTTGCCAAAGGTTTGCTCCTGCAGTTCATTCAAGCTGGCACTCTGGAGTCGCACCAGGGAAGGACATTTCCTTTCCAATCCACAAAAATCCCATTCTGTTTCTCAGAGAGGCGGCCAAGAGTGCTCAGGACGCTCTGCACGTTCTCATCCACCTTCATTGAGGCTGGTGCCTGGAAAGACAAATCAGGTGAATGACAAATGCAGACAAAAAGTGAAGGGGCTGGACTTAGTGGGGCTCAAGTTAACTTAAGCATCTTTTCAACAAAATGAAGCAAATCTCAAGGAATTTGCTTCATGTTGTTGAAAGCCAGCAGACACTGACTGAGCATGTTCAGCAGTACCCAAAGGACACAGTCTGTTGAGGTATCAGTGGAGACACTTGGACACAGGAAATTAGCCTGCTTGGAATTTTCTTTTGGAGACACAAGGCATTTTGTGGGAGTTTTAAAAGTTTGAAAACACTTTTGAAATACAGTATTATTTGGACATTGGATCATGTAGTTAAATGCATTTAATTGTATCTTATGTTTGGATAATATCTGATGATAAGGCACCTATCACCAGATTTCCCATGTCTGTCTGCACCCACCCAGGATGCAATGCTATGCACAGGATCTGATCTTCAGCAAATGCCAGTGACATGCACCGACAGCATGTTCAGAGCAGCCTGGGAGGGAGACACAACAGAAATAGAGCAGTGAATGATGATTCCAGCCAAAGAGATCAAAAGGAGGACTGGAGAAGCCTAAGAAGCAGAAGAAGGGAGTTGAATCCCCTTGTCAAGGATTGGGAGAGAGTATGAGAAAGACTTCTATCATGTTTCTTTCCTATGCCATTTCCAAATTAATTTTCAAAGATGCAACATGATGCAAAAATCACCCTCTATGCCCCTACCAATTATCTCCCTATCTCTGGAAAATAGATAAGGAACTGAAAGGTGAGGAGCCATGGGTGAGGCCTTAAAAAAGAACATTTAAAATAGAGACACTTTCTTTTTTTACATTTACAAACCTTTACTAGGCATCAATGGTTGGTCAATTACAGGTCCAAACAAGTAGCGTGTTAAAAAAAATATTAATATTAATCCATACTTTCTTGTTTTGATGCTGTCAGTGAAACTAACTTGTCACATCTTGCACCCCATACCTTGCTGCAACGGTAGGAGATCCGTTGATCTGTATTCCACCCAAGAATGTCTGTGATGCTGCCAAACTGACTTGATATGTTTACAATGGCAGCTTTGTTGCAGCTCATCCCTTTCTGTGTACTCGCCTGAGATGCCTTTCTCAACAAGGGCAGGAAGGCCTGGAGATGGAGAGAAACAAATAAAGGCATATAGTTTTGGATATTCAATCATCCACCACATCATCAATTCTGACATTCAATCCAAAAGCAACGGTGTGAATCCAAATGTGAATCCTGCAGTTACTTGCCAGTGTTGTGCCAATATGCATTTGTGGACCATCCTCATGGCACCTACTTACAATCTTGATTAAGTAGGTGCCATTTTCTCCTGTCTCAACCTCCATAACAACCTGTTGGATTTCTGTTTATAATTCATTTAAGGACAAACCACATGGTCCAAAATATTGACGGGAATCTATGCATGATCCACCATTAGGAAATTCAGGCATCAGATGCTTGATCTGCAGATGTTAAGGACTTACAATATGAACTAGCTTACAAGAAGAGGGCCTTGACTGCTGTTACCTGGCTCACCAACATGGGCCCAATCACATTGGTTTGGTACATTTCAGACATGGTCTCCAGTGTTTCAGTCTCCAGAGTAGTGACCTTTGTAATCCCAGCATTATTGATCAGCAGATTCAACCCAGCTCCTTTCAGATGCTCAGTGACTCTTGCAGCAGCAGCCTTGATACTGGATGGGTTACAAACATCTACAGCAAACAGAAGATTTCAGCACTCGTCAAAACTGCTTTCTGTAGCCAGAATCCATCTCACCAGAATCACCTGTGACTCGGCCAGTGACTCTTAGTCCTCTGAACTGTCAGTAAATGCCACATACCACTTTTTCTTACACAGGCTTGTGTGGCTTTGATAATAAGAAAATAATGTCATGTGCACATTATATTTAAAAATTTGTATCCCGCCTTTCTTGGGTCATAGACCGACTTATAGAGAAAATGTAGTAACTGAAGAAGCATTAAATAACATTTAGTGCCACATTGAGTGCCTGCCTGTCTTGGAGGGGCTTGACAGTAAACCAACTTCAAATGGGAGACCACACCTTGCAATATCCTTGCGATATGAGGATATCTGCAAGAGGAATATAAAGGCCTGGGAACGGACATCAACCGTTGGGAAATTCTGACCTCTTATTGTTCAGCTGTCATAAAAGTGCCGCCAGTGCACAGACATGCATGAAGAAAGAATAACAGTATCCATACGAGGCTCTTTTTCTGAATTCTGTACTGATGTGCTAGTATGACCACCCAGCTCCCAAATGGAATGCCTGGGAGGCAAACTGCACTTCTTCAGATACAAAAGGTCAATTCTTTGACATCTTGGGAAATTGTGCAATACATCTTCAGAGACAGCACTAAGGAACCAACCCACATTTTATTCACCATATAGTGCTCATGTGCAACAGTTTGAAATCTCAACTCATGCTCCCACTAATGTACAAATTGGCCAGTGCAGCAGGGGAAAGTATAAGCCACATTCCTAGTGGGATCATCACCACACCCTGATGTTTAGCTGCCAAATTCTGCAACTCCTGAAAGACCCAAACAGAAACCATAATGGAAACTTCCATTGCAATATGAAAGGCAAAACTTTTGGCGACCCAGATTCCAATGCTACCCAAACCACCTCCCATCGATGCACATGTTCTGGTGTTGGGAGGCTGTTGCAGAGTTCCTTTCATCAGTGTATAGGAACTTATTTTCCCTTAACCTGGGAAGTCTTTGTTTTCCATTTGTGTCTCCCGGATTCTATGCCAGGTATTTTGCTGGCACAGAACTGAGCATAGTTAGGGAAAGCATATAGGATATGGGCTGTGGGTGGCACAAGCGGTTAAGACACTTTGCCTGTTAACCAGCAGGCCAAGGTTCGGGACCCAGTTTGGCCCCACAAGACAGGGTGAGCTCCTGTCCTTAGCCCAGCTCTGCGACGCCAGCTGGATCCAATCGTATTGGCTCTGCCTTTCCACTGGACTAATTCAGTGGTGTGGAGAGGGGGGATTAACTGCTTGGGTAACAGCCTATCCTCCATAACAATCCAACCCAGGCTTTTGTGCTTCGCATGCAGTGTATGCAGCGCCAAGCATGATACTATAGTCTTTCAAGACTGACGGAGGCCTGCTTTTATAGGATACAGCTGCATGAACATGCCCTTGGTTCCACCCCTTCTATCCCCATTCTGGCTTCCACCTGTCTCATTCCCTGCCCAGAAACATCACTATTCCTCCCCTTCTTTCCACTGCTGGTTCATATGGCGGACAGCAATCTCAATGACAGCCTGAAAGTGCAGCCATCAGTCATGTGCTGGCAGCTGCATTGCGCCCACTGGTGGAGTTGATGAGCTGAAACACCTCCACCTACATTTTTGATTCTTCCATTTGATGGAATATGTGTTCTGCTGGCAGGGCTTTTTGGATGCAATTAGATTGAGTCTGTGTGTGTGTGTGTGTGTGTGTGTGGTATACTGTAGATAGACTGTAGATAGATGTGCGTGTGAATGAGTGAGTGAGATCCCATGGATGTACTTGTTGCATTCTTATACCTTTTCAGGCTAATCCTGCTGAAAGTATCTCTGGTTGAACCTCAAGTTTCAACAATATCCTTGCTACTTATGGATGTCGCACAGGGTGACCTTATAAATGGAGGACAGAGTGCCTCTACCTTAAGCATTGCACAGAAGAGGGTATCTAGGCAGGTGTGGCTCAACAAAGAAGGGTTGAAAAAGCAGCACCTGTCTAAATTCCCTCTTCAGTGCGTTTTATATGGTCTCCCTCCTCTGTCCTCCATTTTACATGGTCACCCTGGACTGTCACAACATTCTCATAAACCAGAAATCTCACTTTCCAAAAATCTCCATTCCCCTGGGAACCGTTTTCTTGACTTAATTAGGCAACCTTCCTAAACTCCAGCTAACTTTTCCTTTGGACTCACCTGAACTCCTGTTCCTTCTGGGTGGCAGGTGGCAAAGACCCATTCTGACCGATTGCTTTCCCCAACCAACTGCCTGACCAGCTCCAACCCGATCCCTTGGCTGGATCCAGTCACCAAAACAGTCTGTGCTTTCAGTGTTGCCATATCACACACATTCCTGAGTAGCAGAGCCCCGTGTCCACCATCTATGCCCAGAACTGAGCAACTGATTCTCTGGAGTTCTCTGATTCTCTTTCTCTGGAGGAAAAGCGCCAGTCAGCAAGATCTGGGTTTCCCCTGATGAGACAGGACATCTTTCTGTGCTGGGCAGCCCTCCTTCCCCAGCCCGGCTCTGGCTCCCTTTGAGCAAGGCCTCGTCTTGTGCTCCATAGAGCACAGCTAGTCTCCTTCTCTGTTCTCCCTTTTCGGCTTCTGTTTTCAGCTTCTTTTTTGTCGGCCTGCCTTTATACTGCCTCTGCCCTTCTCTTTTCCCCTTGACGGGGGGATTAGTCCAGGACAAGGCAGGAGAGGCCTACAGGGCATAGGAGGCCTACTGAAGCCTATGATGCAGGAGAGGCCTACAGAGAGGGCCTTTCTCTTTCTTTATTCTCTACACCTGCATCCATTTCCCTATGCTCTTTTCTCTTTGTGGAGTGGATTAGTCCAGGACAAGGCAGGAGAGGCCTACAGGGTCTAGGAGGCCTATTGAGGCCTATGATGCAGGAGAGGCCTACAGAGAGGGCCTTTCTCTTTCTTTATTTCTTCTCTACACCTGCATCCATTTCCCTATGCTCTTTTCTCTTTGTGGAGTGGATTAGTCCAGGACAAGGCAGGAGAGGCCTACAGGGTCTAGGAGGCCTATTGAGGCCTATGATGCAGGAGAGGCCTACAGAGAGGGCCTTTCTCTTTCTTTACTTCTCTACACCTGCCTCCATTTCCCTATGCTCTTTTCTCTTTGTGGAGTGGATTAGTCCAGGACAAGGCAGGAGAGGCCTACAGGGCCTAGGAGGCCTACTGAGGCCTATGATGCAGGATAGCCCTACAGAGAGAGCCTGTCTCTTTCTTTACTTCTTCTCTACACCTGCCTCCATTTCCCTGTGCTCTTTTCTCTTTGTGGAGTGGATTAGTCCAGGACAAGGCAGGAGAGGCCTACAGGGCCTAGGAGGCCTACTGAGGCCTATGATGCAGGATAGCCCTACAGAGAGGGCCTTTTTCTTTACTTCTTCTCTACACCTGCCTCCATTTCCCTGTGCTCTTTTCTCTTTGTGGAGTGGATTAGTCCAGGACAAGGCAGGAGAGGCCTACAGGGTCTAGGAGGCCTATTGAGGCCTATGATGCAGGAGAGGCCTACAGAGAGGGCCTTTCTCTTTCTTTATTTCTTCTCTACACCTGCATCCATTTCCCTATGCTCTTTTCTCTTTGTGGAGTGGATTAGTCCAGGACAAGGCAGGAGAGGCCTACAGGGTCTAGGAGGCCTATTGAGGCCTATGATGCAGGAGAGGCCTACAGAGAGGGCCTTTCTCTTTCTTTACTTCTCTACACCTGCCTCCATTTCCCTATGCTCTTTTCTCTTTGTGGAGTGGATTAGTCCAGGACAAGGCAGGAGAGGCCTACAGGGCCTAGGAGGCCTACTGAGGCCTATGATGCAGGATAGCCCTACAGAGAGAGCCTGTCTCTTTCTTTACTTCTTCTCTACACCTGCCTCCATTTCCCTGTGCTCTTTTCTCTTTGTGGAGTGGATTAGTCCAGGACAAGGCAGGAGAGGCCTACAGGGCCTAGGAGGCCTACTGAGGCCTATGATGCAGGATAGCCCTACAGAGAGAGCCTGTCTCTTTCTTTACTTCTTCTCTACACCTGCCTCCATTTCCCTGTGCTCTTTTCTCTTTGTGGAGTGGATTAGTCCAGGACAAGGCAGGAGAGGCCTACAGGGCCTAGGAGGCCTACTGAGGCCTATGATGCAGGATAGCCCTACAGAGAGGGCCTTTTTCTTTACTTCTTCTCTACACCTGCCTCCATTTCCCTGTGCTCTTTTCTCTTTGTGGAGTGGATTAGTCCAGGACAAGGCAGGAGAGGCCTACAGGGTCTAGGAGGCTTCCTGAGGCCTATGATGCAGGATAGCCCTACAGAGAGAGCCTGTCTCTTTCTTTACTTCTTCTCTACACCTGCCTCCATTTCCCTGTGCTTCTCTCTTCATTCTGCCCTATCTTTCCCTTTCTGACCAACGCTTGGGAACCAGGGCATCTGGACAGGCTTGCCCTTCCTGGCCTGGGACTTCCACCTCATTCTGCCCTGTTTTTCCTCCCTCTGCCTGCTTGAAGAAACCAGGGCTTCAGTACAGGCTTCTCCCCTCAGGGCCTTCTATGGGACGGGAACCTTCCCCCCTCCCCAAATCAGGCCAAGGACGAGCGGCCTAGGCACTGGTTGGGGCCGCCCTCAGGCTTTGTTCCTTTGCTCTGCCCACCTTCCTATCCTCCAGACAGGTGTCCACCCAAAAAATTTATTCTCGGACTTGGAAGAAATTCATTTCTTGGTGTGTGGGGAAAGAGATCCCTGTTCAAAAGGCTAAGATTAAGTATATTTTGGACTTTCTACAGGATGGAGTCGAACAAGGTTTGAGTACTAATACAATCAAAAGACAAGTTGCCACTATTAGTACCATTTTGGGGCCAAAACACTTTGGTCCTGTGTCCAGTCACCCCAATATTAAACATTTTCTCAAGGGGCTAAAGCTTATCAATCCTCCCACCGTTCACAGATTCCCACTCTGGGACCTTCATCTGGTTCTTCAAGCCATTACTGGGCCCCCATTCGAACCCTTGGCATCAGTGTCTGTCAGATTCTTGACACTAAAGACCATCTTCCTAGTAGCAATTACGTCACCTAGACGTGTTTCCAAACGAGGGTCTCTTTCCATCAATCCAAACCTTTGTATTTTTCAAGAGGATTTTTCGCTTGGACCCATCTTTCTTCCCCAAGGTCAATTCTATTTTCCCTATTTTTCCCTATTCTATTTTGTGCCCTAATCCAAACTCTTCCCTAGAAAGAGCATGGCACTCACTAGATGTCAAGTTTACTTTTTTTATCACTTAATTTTTATCTTAATTTTTATCTGGATAGCTCAAAGGACTTCAAAAAATCTGAGGCTCTCTTTGTGCTGTTCGGAGGTACTTTAAGGGGTAAAAAGGCTTTGGTGGCATCTCTATCCAGATGGTTGGAATTGGCCATCCTAGAAGCCTATAGGGCAATCAGGAGGGAACCCCCTGAGGGGGTTACAGCTCACTCAACCGGGGGGGGGGGGGACTACCTCTGCCTTTTTCGAGGGATATAACTCCTTAGAGGCAATCTGCAGGACAGCCACATGGTCATCTGCAGATACCTTTATACACCACTATGAGGTCAATCCAGCAGCGTCTGCGGAGACTGCATTCAGTCAAAGAGTCTTCGGAAAGGTGGTGCCTGAGTGAAGCTAATTGCGTCTCTCCCACCCTGAGTGTGAGGCTCTGTTACATCCCAGATCTTGCTGAATGGCCCTTTTCCCACTCCTCCAGAGAAGGCAGGAATTTCTTACCTGTACATGTCCTTTTCTTAGAGGAGAGGAAAGGGGCCATTCAGATCCACCTCTCCTCCAAGAAAAGGACATTTACAGGTAAGAAATTCCTGCCTTTCTTCATTTGGTTCAGATGCTGAATTATGCAACTCGCCAACAGCACAGAGTTGCATGTGGCAGAGGAAAACAGGAATATTCCTGCAGAAAGGACTAGAGAAGAGTGGCATCTCTTGCCCATTTGGGTACAACATTCAGCTATGACCATAAGAGGGGGGAAATACATTTGTAGGTCCAGCAGCCATTATACTGAGGCAGCAAGTAATATATTGCCAGAAGGGCCAAATCTTTTCAGACACATAAACAAGTGCAGATAAGATAGAAGCTGGGTTTTATTACCTAGTGGTATGAGCAACAATTTCCTTGAATAGAATATACCACATTTACTTGAATCTAATGCACAATTGAATCTAATGCTCCCCTATACTTATAATAAAAATACCACATTTACTCAAATTTAATTAACCATCAAATCTAATGTGCACCCTAATTTTGGAGACTAAATTTGGTTTTAAAAGGTGAGCACTAGATTTGAGTAAATACAGTAAGATACTGCAACAGTACTCAAAACTGATGGGTTGCAACATAAAATTGTCACTTTCCCCTTAATGGTAGTGATCCAGAAATGGGTGTCTTTATGGCACTGCAGTGATTGTGGTGCAGCAGGCCCCCAAGAACATTTTTACATACCTAGGGGACTGTGCAGATCCTTGAGGCTTACAACCCCCTCGATGAGCCTTTCCACCCCAGCAGTGAGCTGCAAACTGCAGTCCTAAATATTCCTAATAATAATACAAGTTAATGCTTAGACTTTACTAGACTTGTACAGTATAGTTGTGATACTGGAATTATGTTGTGAATGAATACAAAAATCATAAACCTGAAGCAATGCCTACCCAGATCCCTGCAGAGAACAAAAAAGGGTCAGGAAATCTTAAAGGCCAAGAACCTCCTGAATTATCAAACACAGGGGTCTCCAAACCCCAGCCTGGAGGCCATATGTGGCCCTCAGCAAGCCTTAATGTGGCCCATGGAAAGACCTCTCTATCTGGCCTTTGGGCACGTCTTGTAATCCACTGCAATACATTCTTATACACAAATTTATGTAAATTTATTCAAATTTGAAATGAAAATTAGTTTTCTGGCCCCTGACACCATGTCAAAGAGATGATGTGGCCTTCCTGCCAAAAAGTTTGGAGACCCCTGTTCAAGAACATCAGGGATCCTTAAGAAGACCCTCGACATCTAACTGAAAGGAAGGTCTAAGGTTATTCTTCTCCTTTACACTGGATCCAGAAGTAGATGGGAGGTCTTGTGCCAGCCCTGAAAACCTACAGACGGCTCCAAGCGCTACTTGGCTTGTTACCTGAAACCAGTTACTGAGACAAGGATCTGAGAAAGCGGAGTGAGAATCAAACAACCTTTATTCAGCTGAATGTCCAACACTGTGCAACTGGGCACTGGGTGTTTGGCCCCGAACTAGGGCTTACAACATCCTTTTATAGAATTCATCAAAACAGGGCAGTTACATTCTGTTTGCCGAATATACATGGAATATTCTAGCAAGCGAATCAATAAAGCTCGTGATCGTATCCGTATATGGTATTTATGTATCCTATGCATTCCTTGTGATTTCTTACTTGCTTCTGCAAAGCCTATGATAAAACCTATTGTTAGCCACATCCTGTGGCTGACCTATTCCAGACGCCGATGCTTGTCACTAGACACTGTCTGCTGAACTTTTGAAACTTTTTTTGCCTGTCAGCTACCGTTTCCTGCATAGGCACAGAGCAGACTTCTCTTTCAGCACTTATGAAAGGGAGAAGGAGGGGGGTGATCACAAAGTAGATAGCATATTCACCTTTGCATGTAATTTAAAATTTTCCCTCAATGTAGGGTCATTTCACAGGCTATCTGAAATGATGTTCACAAATACCATAAAAAGATCAAAAGTGTGACCTCAGAAGCTGCTCATAGTGGCACACAAAGCTTATTTGAGTTGTTTGCAGACATCTACTACCTGACACTATCAAAATGTGCAAAGCTTGCACAGGAGCTGGCTTGGGCATGTCGTGAGAATGGCTGATGGCCGGATTCCAAAAGATCTCCTATATGGAGAATTAGTGCAGGGAAAGCGTCCTAGAGGGAGACCACAGCTGCGATACAAAGACATCTGCAGGAGGGATCTAAAGGCCTTGGGAATGGACATCAACAGCTGGGAAACCTTGACCTCCAATCCTTCAGCGTGGAGGCAAAAGACCCAGCATGGCCTTCTCCAACTGGAAGAGACACTTGTTCGGCAGGCTGAAGCAAAGAGACAGACCCGAAAGCAGCGAAACCTGGGCCTGGGCAGGGGACGGAATTTATTTGTCCTCAGTGTGGAAGGGATGGACACTCTCCAACTGGCCTTTTTAGCCGCACTAGATGTTGTTTCAGGACCTCCAATCAGAGCACGATACCAGAGTCTTTCGAGACTGAAGGATGCCAATGATGATGATGCACAGGAGCTGTCAAGGGTTTGCTCTTGTGGTGTATGCAAGTGGGCATTCTGGTGTCTCACCAGGGAAGGACATTCCCTTCCCAGTCCACAAAGGTACCATTGTCTTTCTCAGAAAGGCGGGAAATGGTGTCCAGAATGCTCTGCACACTCCCGTCCAGTGCCATTGGGGCCAATCCCTGAAAAGAGAGAAGAGGTGAGTGACACAAGCATTGTGCAGAGACCACAAAAGGAAGAGATCCACATAAGGAAAACTTTAAGGAGATAATTTTTTTCGGGTTAAGAATTATTTTTGAAATATTACTAGAGCAAAAGTAGTTAAATACATCTGCAGTGCAATCCTAAGCATGTCTACTCAGAAGTAAGTCCCAATGTGTTTAATAGTACTTACTCCCAGGAAAGTGTGATTAGGATTGCAGCCTTAATTGCATCAGAATGCTAAGATTCCACAATGAAGCACTTAGCCATTAGCCATTATTTCATTTTCTCTTTAAACTGCTTTGTGAACTTTTTCTTTTAAAGTGGTATATGAATACTGTTGATTGATTGATTGACCTACCGCTGCATTTCCCATGTCCGTCTGTACCCACCCAGGATGCAGCGCTACACACAGGATCTCGTCTTTGGCAAATCCCAGTGACATGCATCGCGTGAGCATGTTCAGAGCAGCCTGAGTGGAAGAGACGGCAGTAACAGGGCAGTGAATGATGAATCCCAATCCAAAGAGAAGATAGCATATCAAAAGGAGAGATTGGTAGGCTAAAGATATTTTTGTGTCAAAATTTCTAGGAATATAGATCACACATAACCATGTCTACTCAAAAATAAGCCCCCTGGTGTACAATGGGTATTACTCAGTGGTGTGATTGAAATAAATTAACAACAGGTTCTATGTCCCATTAGTAACCAGTTCTCAGAACCAGGCGCTCATTTGCAAAGGGTTCTATAGAACCTGTGAGAACCCCCTGAAGCCCAACACTGGCTAATACTCCCAGGAATATGACTTTAAAATTGCAGCCATATTCTGTTTTCTTTTTTCATGAAGAATTATACATGACCTTGAGCTAATAATTCCCTTTCTAAATTATAAGATAGAAGCAAATTCAAACCACTTCCTGCCATCAGTATCTGCTTTCTAGTTTTATAAGCCCTCCCATTCATCCCAATTCAATATGGGGTCCCTTCCAGTGGTGGGCTCCAGCAGGTTCACACCTGCTCTATAGAACCGGTTGTTAACGAGAGATAGGACATATAAAGTTTTAAAATAGCCATTTAAAAGTGGCTGCCAGATGGGCAGAGAACCGGTTGTTAATTTCTTTGAATCCCATCACTGGCCCCTTCCATCCCATTATGGAGCCAATATGATTGGCTCGCTTCTGATTGTAACAGGCAAAAAACTTGCCTAACTTTCTGATAAGTAATAGATAACAAGGGAAAGAGGGAGGTGTTGAAGCCTATGGGGAACCTTGTTATAGTAGAAGGCCATGTTTTATTTATTCACTAGCAAAATGTACCAGCATTGCAGAAGTAAATTGCAGAAGTAAAATACCCCCATGCACTCCCCCACTGTGCCATCCACCAAGTACAACATCACCCTCAGGTGCAACAACAAGCCCCATACAACAACCCTACACCCATGCAACAACCCCACACCCATGCAACAGCCCACCTGCAACAACTCCTCCCATGCAATAACTCCCCATGCAACAACCCTCCGGTGCAACAACCTCCTTTGCAAAAACACCCCCATGCAACACCACTCCCCGTGCTCCCCACTCTGTGACCATCTCCCTATGCGCAATGTACCCCTGTGCACCATACCCCCTGTGCATATCCCTCCTCCATGCACCATCCTCCCTCAAACATGAGCACCCCTACCAGGCAGATGCAAGATCTGAGACTGGGTTTTGATCAGTCTTCAATGTTATGTATAGGCTGAAAATGCATTGCACCCCTTTTCATCCCTTTAGGGATGAAATTTAGGGGTTAAATTTCTAGAAATCAGTTCTTGGTGGGTGCTCCCTTCATGGAAGGAATACGCTCTCCAAATTTAATTCTTTTAGATCCAGGGGTTGGGGCAGAGCATCCAACAGTCAGAGATTCTTCAATGTAAAGTATAGGGAGGTAAACATGTTCCACCCCTTTTCACCCCCTTCCGGTTTGAATTTCCAAAAACCGGTTCTTAGTGGGTGCCTCCATCACAGAAGGAACACCCTCCCCAAATTTCAAGATTCGGTGGTTTTGGCTGGGCGTTGATGTCAGTGAGTCAGTCAGTGACTTTTCAGTTTTATATGTACAGAAGATTTGTTTTACTTTTATATATACAGTATTTTCTTATTAATTTCTTTAACCAGAAAAAGCATGCAGTTCTTTCCTTAAATGCATGACACTGGGCCCAGTCCCATTCAGTGGCTCCAAACCATGACCGCTGGATCCTTTATTGGATTGCAGTAGCTGGAAGTCTTCAAACTTCCAAGCCTGGAACAGGAAATAGGATTCAGAGGCAGATAACTCCCATGTTCCACCCTTTTCCCATCCACATACCTTGCTGCAACGGTAACAGATGGTTTGCCCCACTTCCCACCCAAGGAGATTGGAGAGGGCGCCAGCTTGACTTGACATGTTGAGAATGGCAGCCTTGCTGCAGCTCATCCCTTTTTGGGAGCTTTCTTGAGATGTCCTCTTTAGCAAGGGCAGGAAGGCCTGGAAACAAAGAGAAACAAATCAAGGCACTTGTTCAGTTTGGGTGCAGAGGTCAGTGGAATAGACATCTGTCCATGACCACTGCAAAAACAACAGTATGAATCCAAATGTGCATCCAAGCAGTCATTTGCCAGTGTTGTGCAAATGCGTCTCATGCATCATGTCCACATGGCAGCTACTCACAACTACAGTATGATTCAATAGATATAATTTCTCCCATCAATTCATCTCCATAATGGGAGAAACATCACCTGTTGAATTTCTGTGTGCCATGCAGCAGTTAAAGGTGTAGCCACTATGTCCAGTGTATGAACCCATGCATGATCCTCTGTGACTAGCCCCCAAATCCAGAGTAACTATGGGAGCACGTAAGAGACTTTATGAGCACCTGTAGTTACTATACCACCCAGGCCTTCGTGCTTTGCATGCAGCGTATGCAGTGAGCACGATACCATAGTCTCTCAAGACTGACGGGTGCCTGCTAGTGAAAACCTATGGGAAATTCATATTGGAATCCAGAGTAAGTTGTTCTTACGTCGGAGCAAGGACTCCCCGTAGTTACTCTGGATTTTGCCCTAGGAAATATTGGCTACCTGGTCTACAAATTAAGAGATCTTTATCATGTTGAGAACATTTCAAGAAGAAACTTTAAGACTCTTACCTGGGTCACCGTCAGGGGCCCAATCACATTGGTCTGGTATACTTCAGACATGCTCTCCGGTGTTTCGGTCTCCAGAGATGTTGGGTTCACAATCCCAGCATTGTTGATAAGCAGATTCAACCCGGCCCCTTTTAGGTGCTCAGTGACTTGGGCTGCTGCAGCCTTGATGCTGGATGGGTCAGAAACATCTAAAGCAGCACAAAGAAGATGTTCGCAGTGATTATTTTCAGCCATATTCAGTCCTAATCCATCCCAGCAGAACCACACTATTGCTGTGCTGTATAGGCTGAATTTTTGATTTTTGGAAGGTCAGAGAACTTCACACATCACTTTTTCATACACAACCTTGTGCTTAAATGTTCTGATAATATATACACTGTGGCTGCAATCCTAAAGACACTTTCCTGGGAGTAAGACCCATTAAACACAATGGGGCTTACTTTTGAGTAGACATGGTTTTGGAAAGTGTGAAACAGCCCTGATTTATTCCACATCCTTCCAAGCTCCTAAATTTCCATCTTAGAAAACGAGTGGTCTCTTTAATAGGAAAGCAATCTGGCCGAAATGGAGTGAGGTCTAAAAATGAGCCAATCAATATTTAATGGGCAAAAAATTCATCCAGTGCAACAGTAAGATCTCAACTCTTGTCCTTATAGTGGCAAACAGAGGAGAGGGGAACAGCCACATACCCATTGAGGTGATCACCACACCCTGATGTTTAGCTGCCAAATTTTTCAGCTCCTGAAAGATTAAAAAAACAGACATTGTCAATTGCATTGTGGCAAAATTGAAACTGAGTGGCTCTCATCTGGTTCTGCGGTGTGTGTATGTGCGTGTGTGTGCCTGCATGCGTGTGTGTTTTCGATTCCGTTGTGACTTTACATGATATCCTGCTAAAAATGTCTCTGGCTCAGCCTTAAATTTTGATGATGGCTTTGTCAATCATTAATCAAATCAAAAATGGTTTTATGCTTTTGAGCATTTTCAAACATCAGTTAATATTTGTCAGTTCCTGCTTTCCAAGCAGTGAAAGTGTTTTCCTCCTTCAGAACCTTTTCATGAAAACAAAGGCAGTGATCCTAAGCTTGCTGACAAGGTAGCTTGAGTCAGTAGTGTAGCTTGAGGGGGTTCAAAGCTCTGTGTTTTGCACTGCACCTCACTGCAACATCCCCTCTCTCTCCACTTCGGAGCCACTCTGGAACAGGGTTGCCATATGTCCCAGAAAACCAGGACAGTCCCAGTTGTCACATACTGGTAGTGAATGGCAAGGGGTCCTCCTGTCTCTGTTTTGTGGAAGAGAATTGTGGAAACCCTACTCTGGAATGCTAGAGCAAACCAGAGGAGCACTGGAACAGCTGGCAGCCCAGAATGGCTCCAAAGGAGAGGGGGCACACCATAAAATTTAGTGCTTTGCACCCCTTCTAGCTATTTTACTGGCTCACATTCGATAAGAGTTAGGCTCAGAGATTTTCAAAACTGTTATGTATTTCAGAAGGTTCATCAGGGTATTTCAGAATTTGAAGCACTCATTATACACTTTCTTCTTTAAATTCTCATCTGAAGAATGGGGAAATTACTCCATTCCTGCTCTTTCCTTGGCATCATAAGGAAGCTTGGGCAGCCTTGCTTCTCGTATGGACTCACCTCAGCTCTTGGTCCTTCTGGGTCCCGGCAGGTGGCAAAGATCCATTCTGGCTGATTGCTTTTTCCCACCAGCTGTTTGACTAGCTCTAAGCCAATGCCTCGGTTGGATCCGGTCACCAAAATCCTCTTTGGCATCTCATTCATCTTGTTTCTGAGTAACCAAGTCCTGTGCCCAACCTTTTTGCCTAGATTTGTATAAATAGTCCATTCCTCTGCATCCACTAAGATGTTAGAACACGCTAGTGGGAGGGAGCTGTGTGTTCAAGAGGAAAAAGGAAGGAAACCTAGATATTCTTGCAAGATCCCTGGAGGCACTGTGTAGAACAAGAGTGGAGAAGGACGGCTTCTGGCTCAGGAAGAAAGGACGTTGGGCAATCATCTGAACATACACGTATAGAAGAGAGAAAAAAGAAAGTATCAACCTGCCTGCATGTCTGGGTTGGTGCCATTCTCTGGATCTTTCTCCGGCAAAGCAATACATTCTGTCTCCTGTTTTAACCTGCACAGCTCAGAGAGTCAAAATTGCTGTGAGAGCCACACGGGTTGTATATAAGTGTTCTAGTCCACATCTTTGCAATAACCTATAATGGGGTTGTGCAGCACTCAGCCAGCAGTGAATTATGTCAATTGGCAAACTTTGTTGGTTATTGTGGATTGATGCTTGTCACTGCCAAGCACAGATTGGAGATTATGGTGAATGAGTGCTATCTCTGCTGATGCCTTGTTTCCACTGTCCCATAAGTGGGGGAAGGACCAAAAAAAAAATTGGCTACCAAAATTTGAAAAGTTCATAACTAAATCCAGAAGAGGCATGAAAATTAATCTACTGCCCTGTCTAAAGGCACACAGAAAGATGGCACAATGTACAGTCATACATGCCGTCTCCCCATGTTTCTCTCTTCTAAATTACTTTCTGCAGGCCTTTGCCAAACGTCCTCTCCCACTGGGCCAAAACTCAACCTCCTCCAAAATTTTCCCTCGGCAGTTCCTGCAAAGATCATGCAAGAATTTTCAAATTCCCTCTTTTCTCCTTCTGCCACACACAGCTCGGAGCCACCGAGATGTTGAATAGGGCAGAATCTGACCTCAACGTCAGATCTGGTTGGTTATAAAAACCCGGGGCGTAGGCACAGGACTTTGATACTTGGGCACAGGAAGGTGAGAGAGATGGCAGTGTTGGAGCCACGGAGTGTTCTGGTGACTGGAACCAACCAGGGCATAGGGTTGGAGCTGGTCAGGCAACTGGCTGGGAAAAAGAACCGGCCAGAATGGATCTTTGCCACCTGCTTGTACCCCAAAGGACCGCAAGCCCAGGTAAGCCCAGTGTAGGAGGTAGCAGAACATTAGGATGAGTGCCTAAAAAAGGAATTTTTCTTGGTGTCAAGGAAATTGTGCCCAGGTAGTAGATTTCTCCTGCAAGATCACTTCAATTTTGCTTCATTCTTGTGTCATTATTATTAACATTCCTGGGCTAGGATTGATATTTGGACAATGTTCAAAAGGCTTCTTAAGCACAGAGTGCTTTGATGTGCTTTGCTTTGTGGTTAATATTTTATTTTTGTGTTTATCTGATTCAAGGCACACTAGAAACACACATTTAAAATGTGTTCTTGCTCCTGTGTGCCTGCCTGCAAAGGGCCAGAAAAATACTGTAGTTGTTAGAAGGACTGGCAAGAAGCCACAGATCCTCAGGCCACAAAGAACACAGTTCTGATCTTGTTGGAAAGCCCTTTATCCATGTTGGAAATCCTATTCATGATAGGATTGGACCATTGGCAGGGGCAGTCTAAAATGGTATATGTCGAATAACACCACCATAACACAAAATTGGGCTTATAAAACAAGAAAATATGAAATATGTTCAATTATTGAAATAACACCACCATGGACCTGTTGTGGAGTATCTGTGGATCTGCAGCCACATTAATAGTACATACATGGAGGTGTTATTTCATTACTTAAGCCATTAACCACGTGCTTATGACGGTTTTTAAGCCCATAAGTTTTGTGCTCTGTTACATTCACTGGCTTTAGTTTTCTGCGCTTACTCAGAAGCTGCCAAGAAAATGCATGGAGTCTTATGGAAAGTGAGACTTGAAGTGTAGTGCATATTTACTCATGAGAAGGTCATCATGCTTTGGTCCACTGGAAAAGGAGGGCAAGAGAAATGCAATCCCACCAGAATGCAACAGTCATAAACGTATGAACCCAAACACTTCAGATAGAAGTCCCTCCAATCTGATAATTTTTTGTACCTAATGGAAACAATGGGACCAGAAATGGGACACGACAAATGTTGGTAGGAGGCTTGGCTTGGTAGGCAGAACAACAAAGCATATTGACATCACCAGTTACTTCTGGTGGTACTTCAAATAAGTGGACGATGTGAAGTGGTATGATGGAGGACAAATACTGAGAAACACTGTTCTAAGCAAGAACTCCCATTGAATTTAGGCTTAACTCTTAACAAGTATATTTAGGATCACTGCCTTTGGTTTCATTCAAAAGTGCTGAAGAACTGGAGGGGAAACACTGTTGCAACTTGGTAAAGAAGAACTGGTGGCCATTAACTGGTTGTTGAAATGTGTTCATTGCATAATGATTTGGATTAATGATTGTGCACAGCCCATGAGTGGTTGTGCTTCTGCAGACTTTGTTTTTCTTGTTTTTTTTCTTGTTTTCTGCAAGAGTTTTTCTTGCAGACTTTGTTCTCTGCTAAATCAGTTGCATAAACTAGAAGCTCCCCACTCAGGGCAAAGCCATTCTCAAAATTTAAGGATGATCCCAAGATACTCTCTGCAGGATATTTATTTTTTGTTTATGCATTAGATTTATTAGATATACACTTGTAAAAAATAAACAGTGCAACTGCTATGCCTCTGGTGAAAAAATACTTACACCCACACATCCCACCAGTCCAGATTCACAGCACAATCCTATCCCCCCGCACTGGCAACGATGCAGCCATGTCAAAGGGTCATACCCAAGGTTTTTTTATATATGGGAAATAAATAAAGGCAAATATACTTAATTTGCCTGGGAGATTAAAAGAAAAGTATGTAAAGAAAAGCCCAGATACAATTGGACTCAACATATGCCCACTTCTCCCTTTCATTGCAGTCAAATCTGCAGAATTGCTCTTGAATGACAGTGTCTGTTTGGATCTTACAGGAGTTGGAGAACTTGGCTGCTAAACATCACAGTGTGGTTATCATCCCGCTGGGTATGTATGTGGCTGTTGCTCTCTCTCATGCACCCCCCGTTGGACCTTTTGCACGTTAGGTGTGAGCAGGAGATAAAATTTCATACTACAAGCATCCCTCACTGACTGGGCAGGTTAGGTCCACTTTTAGCACCATCCAAAACTAAAGTTATTAAAAAGCAGAACTCAATTTTTTAAAGTTTATAAATGCTGCAGACAATGCTTTTTTAGCTAGCAAATTGAAAATGTCCCTTTTATTTTGCCAATTCCTGCTTCCATGCAAAGCTTTCTGCAAATTGATTCTCATTAACTTCTTTGGGAGTGGGATTAGACCAGAAGATACAACATGGGGGGAGGGCAATTTTGGCCTTTAGAACAGCAGAGAGAGGTTGGAGGAGTGGAACATGCAATGAATGAATGAGTCCTGTATATAATTAAATGTTGTTGAAAGAGTGTATAAGAGCAATCAAGAGTCATCTGGGGTACCCCAAATCACCCAGTCACCCCCAGAATCCCAAGACCCCCTCAGTAACATATTAAACAAAATTAGCTGAGAGTTGAGCAAGTGGTCTGCAAACCGTTGTGAAACTAGGACGTTAGCTAACCACAAGAGCTAAAGTTGTATGCTTGAGCTAACCTCAAGTCTGCAAAATCTGAGATTGCAGCAGATCAGCAGAAGCCCCCAACCCTTTGCGCAGAAGCAGAAACATTGCAAGTAGGGCCAAAGGACATGAACTTAGGTTGCTAGGCAAAGACCCCCGGTACCTTCCCCATTTTTCCTTCCCCATTTCTTCCGCCACGCCAGATATGGGCAGAGGATAGTGGGTGTTAAAAATGCCAGCTTTGCAGCTTGAATGTAATCAAGTGTCTGTGCCACGTAATATCAAATCAGAAAGCTGGTGACTGTATTGAACCTATAAAATAGGGAACTTTATGTTATTTGGGGCTCTTTCTGTCTTTTTGGAGAGATCCAACAGAGAGGTGCCTTTCTCTGCAGACAAATAGACAACTTGCTTCCAATCAGCTTCTGGGTCTCTGGTTTTTGAAGTTCTGCAAAATCTGCTACAAGTGGATCATCAGAAAGTGGAGGATACCTATATTGCACAAGATCAGTTTTTTGCTGGTTAAATACAGATTGGCTCCTCATTTATTGACTTCACCAGTGTTTTGCCCCAGTTGCAAGACAGCCTATTTTCTGATATATAAATCAAATTTATTATATTGGAGGAAATGCAATTGCATTCACACTGTATTTGCGCACAACAGGGAGCCACAACATGTGTGTAAATAATATGATCTGCAATTCTAAATGTACACTTGCCAGTAATTTTATTAGTACTGTATACATAAACAAGTGTATCCAAGAAAAAGTGGTGTGCAAAGACTGCAGAAATTTCAGAGGGCCAGGAGAACAACTGGGTTCTGCTGTGGTCGGTCAGGACTATGGAATGCTGAACAGAATCACCAAATCTTTTTTCTGCTGTTATAGATGTTTCTGACCCATCCAGCATCAAGGCTGCTGCAGCCCAAGTCTCTGAGCACCTAAAAGGGGCTGGGTTGAATCTGCTAATCAACAATGCTGGAATTGTGAAACCATCAACTCTGGAGACCGAAACACTGGAGAACATGTGTGAAGTGTATAAGGTCAATGCAATAGGGCCCATGCTGGTGAGCCAGGTAAGAGCATCTCCAGGGCCCTTCTTTGGACTTGGCAAGTTATCATCACATTAGAAATCCTTAATGTTTGCAGACCAAGTAACCCTATCTCAGTAATTCCTATTGATGGGGTCATGCATGAATTCCCATCATTTTTCTGGACAATGTGACTGTTCCTTGATTGATTGATTGATTGATTTGATTTGATTTGATTTGATTTACACCCCACCTTTCTACCTAAAATAGGAAACCCAAGGCAGTTATTTCACAGTTGCATGACAAATTCAACAGATGGTGGTTTTACTATGGAAATGAATGGATGAGAAAAAGGTTGCACCTTTTAAGAAATCAGGATTCTGAGTAGCTGCCAAGCAGATGATCCACAACAGAATATTGGCACAACAATGGACTTTAACTGCCAGGCTCACATTTGGATTCACACTGTCGGTTTTGCATTGATGAAGGCACACCTAACAACTCCAGCCCCCAAATTACAGTATACAACTGCTTTTATTTGTTTTTCTCCATCTTCAGGCATTCCTGCCCTTGCTGAGAAAGGCAGCTCAAGGAAACCCACAGAAAGGGATGAACTGCAGCAAAGCTGCCATTGTCAACATTTCAAGTCAAGCCGGCTCCATGCAAAGTGGCTTTGTATGGGATCCAAAAAATGTCACTTCTTACCGTTGCAGCAAGGTATGTATATATACCTGTATGCAGTGGTGGGATTCAAATAAATTAACAGGTTCTATGCCCCATTAGTAATCGATTCTCAGAACCAGGTGCTCATTAGCAAAGGGTTCGATAGAAACTGAGAATCCCCTGAAGCCCGCCGCTGCCTGTGTGTGTGTGTGTGTGTGTGTGTGTGTGTGTGTGTATGGGCAGTGATGGGCCCAGAACGGTTTGGGCCAGATCGCCCGAACCGCTTCTTGTTTCTCGCCCCCAGCTACTGATCCGGTAGCTATAGGGGACCAGAAAACCGGCCGCAACGGTCAAAGAAGGTTGACGCATGCGCAGTGCATCTCCTCAAGCTGGTTGACCAAGCTGGTTGACCACCTGGTCGACCAGCTTGAGGAGACGCGGCATTTCGCATCTGCTAACCTTGGCGGACGCGCAGTGCGTCTCCTCCAGTGCCAAGATTGGTGCAGGCGCAGTGCATCAGGGTTGGGGCCTGTCACTCACCCCACCCCTGGCCCTCCCCGGCCCCGCCCCTGACCCTCCCCGGCCCCGCCCCTGACCCTCCCTGCCCCCTGACCTGGCCTGGCCCACCCACTTCTGGTGAGCCAGTTGTTGGGCCAGGCCAGGCCCACCACTTTGTTTGTGTGTGTGTGTGTGTGTGTGTGTGTGTGTGTGTGTGTGTGTGTGTATGTATTCCTGGTCTGGATGTTGTTTTGGTCCTGGTCCAGGCGGGAGGTATCCAGGGATCCTGCAAGTGCCATCAGACACCATCACAAATATCACTGGTGGTACCTGTACCACTAGTACCTGTATCACAGGTTGAGAAATAGTGTTCTAGAAAAAAAGTGGAACAACCATTAAGAAAGTGTGTGTGATGGAAAGACTTCTTTGTACTTAAAAGAAGTTATCTTTCCATCTTTGGTATATTATTGCAGACTGCAGGATATTTTATATTGTTTTAATTGTATTTTATTTTTAATTGCATTTTATAATTTTAAATTGTATTTTACTATATGTGTTTTATTGATTGTTAGCTGTCTTGTGTGCCCTTAGGGAGAAAGGCAGAGTACAAATCTAATTAATTAATTAATTATTAATTAATTAATTAGCTCAATTAATTAATGCAGTAGGAATTAATAAGAACAATTTGGGGGCAATTTCCAATTTCTCCAGTGAAAATCTTTATTCAGGGCCATAAAATGAAAATAAAAATTATGGGACCTAATGAAGAGCAGTCAATAATGCCTCATGTGTTGCCATCTTATGTGTATCTACTCTCGTTGGACTCGGATGCATCATTCACTTTTCAGTTTCTATCATGTCTCCCTTCTAGGCTGCTCTGAACATGCTCACACGGTGCATGTCTCTTGGATTTGCCGAAGACGAGATCCTGTGTATAGCAGTGCATCCTGGATGGGTGCAGACTGAAATGGGGAAAAAGGCGGTAGGAACTTCGTTATAAGGACTTATCCCAACATAGATGCAAACACTGTATTGCATTGAACCATCTGGCCAAGAAATATTTCAAAAATGTTTTCATTGATGAAGGGTATTTAAACCATAAAACATTGTACCTCCTTAAACCAAGTGCCTTCTAGCCCCACTCAGGCCAAATCCCTTTTTCTCAGTCTATCTTTTTTCCCGCAAAAGACACCTCAATTTTCAGTTTTTTGTGGGGATCTTTAAACATGCTCCGTCCATGTTCACCTATTTTCAGTGTTGGGGAAAGGCAGTAAAAACTGTCCATTCCCCTTTGGAGACAAGAGATGAGCTTCTATGTACAGCTATGATAAAAATGTCATGGTTGTTTAAGTTCTGCTGCATTATTCACAGGGCAGCCATTGCTGATGATAGGGATCAGATGACAACCGAGACCAGGAGAACCTGAGTTGGCCAAAAGAAGCAAGGCTTGGGAGGGTATGGACTGATGCAAATGGACTGATAGTGCTCTGGCACAATCCATACCCTCTACCCCAATTTGGGTAAAAGGTAAAAAGCCCCAACCTTTACACTATTGATAGCATTTGTCTAATTCCTTGTACAAACGCAGGTACCCTTGTGATCATCAGCAGAGTGTCTTCAATAAGGCTTGTTTCATTGTGTTGAAAAGATCTTTAAATGAACTCTCAGACCATAACCCAGTTTTTTTCATTTTTGATCACCCTTAGTACAATCCTTGTGACCATCACATGTTTTCTTTTTCCAGGGATCAGCCCCATTGACAGTGGATGAGAGTGTGCAGGGCATCCTGAGCACCCTTGGCCATCTTTCTGAGAAAGACAGCGGCACCTTTGTGGATTGGGAAGGGAAAATTGTTCCCTGGTGAGATCCCTGCCTGCCAACTGAGGCCTGAACTACAGAGCAAACCTTCACAGGGACCTATGCGTGATTTGAGCATTTGGATGGAGATCGGCAGCAGACTATATACAATTCAAATGAACAATGCTTTGTATGTCACTCTGTGTAGCTTCTGAAGTGGCGCTTTTGATCTTCCTCTGATATTTGTAAACCTTAATTCAGATATTCAAATAATTGAGCTCTGTTGGGAACCAGTTTCAAAACCAGCACAAAAACCTTTTGGGTGCCACTGAATCAGGAGAAGAGGAGAATAATCTCAGGGCTTTTCTAAGTAGATGCTCAGAGTCTTTAGGATTGCTCTGATAAAGACTTTCATCCAAATAATTCCTTGTCCTCTGAGTTATTTTGACCTTCTTTGACCCATTCCATAGAACTGAGTAAGCATAGCTTGGCTCTTGTGCCATGTTCATTCACAACAGCAAATCCAATTCTATGCATTACTCAGAAGTACGTCTCATGAGTTTAGGTGGACATATTCACAGGTCAATGTAAATGGGGTCAGAGTATTGGGGGGAGTCATCACAGGAACTTCCTGTTGGAGAAACATGAATGTTGTTTTTTCATACCTGAGGTCTACATTGCAACCTGTAAGACCCTCATACTTTAGAATTGCATAAATTATGGTTTTTGCTGAATTATTTTAAAATAAATGTCAACTGCTTTGCAACAGATAAGTTGTATGTGTTTTTAATAACAGTCTTTGTGCTACCCAACTACCATTCTAGCCACACTTCTTGGCATTTATAAATCAGGCACAATCTCTGGGACCTCTAAAAAGGCTACAGGTATTGTCTGGTGGTTGAACAAAGGCCTGCCAGAAGAGTGCTAAGCAGGAATGGACTGGGTTGAATCTAGAGACCGAAAAGTGGACAAAGCTGTCATGAGACAACAGCGTCACGAGTCACTGGTTGACCCACCTGAAACTGCTCCTCCTGTAAGCTTGGAGGGCATTCCGTGATACCAAATGTGGTGACCACACTGTGAAGGATTCCACTGGGAAGAGATCTATACACTGCCCATAGAACAGTTACCTACCTCGCAAGGTTGTTGTGAGCTCAAAAGGATTTTCTTTAGCAATGGGAAAAGCAGGGTATAAATGAATAGTAAGTAAATATTATTTATTTGTAAACAAACAAACAAAAGTTTGGGACCACTGGATAAGAGTGTTCCAGTCAGTTTTATATAAGCCAGAGTCCAGCAAGGACTGGAGGTGGGGGCATTCTTGGGTTGGTCAACTGCCTTGGCAGAGAATAACAAAACATAGGAGAAGAAGACAAACTGAGTGGATTCATCTCCATAGAGAAAGCTTAAGAAGGTGATATTGCTCTTGATGCAATAAACATAACCCCAAGAGCAGGATACACCCTGGAGATTCTTTATTCAGCCCTTAGTTTTTCCCAGCACCATCATCAAATGCTCTATGCTGTCTTGAGGTGTCGCTATAGAAAAGGGAGCCCGCATGACCCAATATTGGACTGTCTCATGTCTTGAGTATATGATTGAGATTTTCATATTTTCTCTGCTGTCATTTACAGCTAATGAGTTCCAATCCAAGTCTGCAATCCTAACCTCCAGTTAAGCTGGGCTTAGCCCCCCCACAAGTCCCATGCTGGCTTGGGGGTGTCACTAAAGTGCTATAAGGCAGTGGTCCTCAATCTTTTTGGGCCCAGGGACCGGTTCTGTGGAAAAGAAGTTATTAGGGACCAGCTCAGGTGTGGGGGGAGAGGAGGGCTTCCCCACCTAGATCACCGCACAGCTACCTCCAGCTGTAAAACCCATTATAATAAATAGCTATTGCTCGGTTACTGTGGATAGGATTGCAGGTGAAAGCCCAATGTCTTAATGCATGTCTACTCAGAGCAGGGATTTTCAACCTTTTTTCCATATATGATGCATTGAAAATGCACAAAGCCATCCTAGGCTGCAATCCTAAAGGCACTTTCCTGGGAGCAAGACCCATTGAACAATATGTGGCTTACTTTTGAGTAGACATGGTTAGGATTGTGCTCCTAGTCAGTCTTATTGGAGAGTAAGGCCCATATCCTAAAGTCAAATTAAACCCTTTGCTCCGGAGCAGTTAAGGTGACTTTCCATAAGATTACACTAGAGGGTGACGTAACTGCGAGGACCCGTAACTGCTCTGGATTTTGCCCTAAGCCTCATTGACTATAATGCAGGGTGACCAGATCCTAAATTGAAAAAGTAGGACCTGGTCACCTAAAAGTGACCGGGGGTGGGTGAAAGTTGTTAGGAATTGTCAGAATTGTTAGAAAGGCTTCCTAGAGAGGCTCTGCATATGTGGAAACCTCTCCTGACCTCGTTGGGGCTTCCCATTTTATTTTTGGAGGAAAGCCCCAATGAGGTCAGGAGAGGTCTCCACCTACGCAGAGCCTCTCTAGGAAGCCTTTCTTAACAACTGAAAGGCTCTGCGTGCATGCATTTTTTTTGAACATTTTAGCCGCGGACAGCTGCGGCTAGCTAGAACAGCCCCCCAGTTCCCAGAGCACCCAGCCACCCCCCCCCCGAAGTTGGACAAGGGGCAGTTGGACCGGATGATCTGGTCCAATGCCCAAAGCTGGACAAAACCAGCTAATTCCAGCTTTCTGGGGGCCCTGCTATAATGGGACTTATTTCACAGTAGACAGGCATTGGACTGGACTCTGAGGCTGCAATCTTATCTGTGCTTTTCTGGGAGTAAGCTCCACTGACTACAATGGGACTTACTACTGAGTAGACAAGGCTCTGAATAGGATTGGGCTCTGAGGCTGCAATCCTCCAACAGCCCTCCTGCTGTGAGGAGGGGAAGAGACACTTCAAGGTGTCCACTTGCAGACCAGTCAGGCAGCAGCCAAGGACCTCTAGTGGTTCCCCAGACCGGGGGTTGAGAAACCCTGCACTTCTATGATACTCCTGGGGGAGGGTTAGGCCAGTGCACAGACATGCACTTGCCTCCTTACATACCCACAGGAACAGAAAGTCTGATGAGTTGTGCCAGCCTAGGATAGGATTGCACCCTAAGTAAGAAAAGTGCTTGTTTCATAGAATCATGGAGTTGGAAGGGACCCAGTGGATCATCTAGTCCAACCCCCTGCCTGTAGCAGGAAATCCTTGTCTTGTGGGGACCCAGGTCTCGAACCCTGGCCTGCTGGTTAAAAGGCACAGTGTCTTAAACACTTGCGCCACCTAGAATCATAGAATCATAGAGTTGGAAGGGACCTAGTAGGTCATCTAGTCCAACCCCCTGCCTGCAGCAAGAAATCCCCCTAGAGCATCCCCGACAGGTGCTCGTCGAGCCTCTGCTTAAAGATCCCTAGTGATGGAGAATCCACCTCCTCCCTTGGCAATCTGTTCCTCTGCCGAACCGCCTGAAACGACAGGAATTTTTTCCGGATATCCAACCAGAATCTCCTCTCTTGCAGTTTGTACCCATTGGTTCTAGTTCTGCTTTCAGAAGCAGCTATGAACAGATGAGCCCCTTCCTCCCTATGACAGCCCTTCAGGTATCTGAAGAGGGCAATCATGTCTCCTCTCAGCCTCCTCTTCTCCAGGCTGAACATCCCAAGTTCCCCCAACCTTTCCTGGTACGGCTTCCCTTCCATCCCACTGATCATTCTTGTCGCTCTCCTCTGGACTTGCTCCAGTTTGGCTGCATCCTTCTTAAAGTGAGGTGCCCAGAACTGAACACAGGACTCAAGGTGAGGTCTGACCAATGCAGAATAAAGAGGAACTAGAACTTCTCGCGACTTGGAAGCTACAGTCCTTTTAAAGCCTAAAATGGCATTTGCCTTCTTTGCAGACACATCACACTGCTGACTCATGTTCAGCTTGTGATCCATGGCGACTCCTAGATCCCGCTCACATGTTGTGCTGCCAAGCCAAGAATCCCCCATTTTATACCTGTATTTTTGGTTTTTATTGCCTAAGTGCAGAACCTTGCACTTCTCCCTGTTGAAATTCATTCTGTTTGTTACAGACCAGGATTCCAGTTTTTCCAGATCCTCCTGGAGGTTTCTCCTATCTTCTGATGTGTTTGCTACTCCTCCCAGCTTGGTGTCATCTGCAAATTTGATCAGGCTCCCCCGTATCCCTTCCTCCAAGTCATTGATGAAAATGTTAAAGAGAACCAGGCCCAAGACAGAGCCCTGGGACACCCCACTTGAAACCGATCTCCAGGTTGATGCAGACCCATTTACTACAACCCTTTGAGTGTGGCCATTGCAGATCCACCTAACAATTGCCCTGTCTAGCCCATATTTTTCCAACTTCCTAATTAAAATGTCATGTGGGACCTTGTCAAATGCTTTGCTGAAGTCAAGATAAATGACATCCACAGCATTGCCATGTCCAGTAAGCTCGTAACCCAATCAAAAAAGGAGATCAGATTTGTCTGGCAAGATTTATTCTTGGTAAATCCATGCTGGGTTGTTTTGATCACCGAGTACTTGTCTAGATGTGCACAAATTGTGTGTTTTATGATTTGCTCTAATATCTTGCCCGGGACTGAAGTCAAACTGACTGGTCTATAATTTCCCGGGTCTTCTTTTTTCCCCTTCTTAAAAATTGGGACTACATTTGCCCTCTTCCAGTCCAGGCTCTTCTCCACTCCTCAGGGATTTCTCAAAGATGATCGACAGAGGCTCTGCAAGGACATCTGCCAGTTCCTTCAGAACTCTAGGATGCAGCTCATCCGGTCCAAATGACTTGAATTCATTTAGGCCAGTTAAGCGGTTTCGAACCAGTTCTCTGTCAATCTTAATCTGCTGTTCTGCACCATCTGTGTTTACATTACCAATTTGGGGATGCAAGCACATCCCCGCATCAGCCAATGATCCCGCACCCCCATTTGCACAGCCCTCTTTCCGAGAATAGACAGATGCAAAGTAGGAGTTGAGCAGCTCTGCCTTCTCCTGGTTTCCAGACACCTGCTGTCCATCTTTGTCCCGGAGCAGCCCCAGCCCCTCGTCTCTCCTCCTGTTCCTTTGGGCATATCTAAAGAAGCTCTTTTTGTTATCTTTGACTCCCCTGGCCAGCCTCAGCTCATAGCTTTAGCATCCCTGACTCCCTCCCTACAGGACCGGGCTATCTGCCTGTACTCCTCCCTGGTGATCTTTCCAGTCTTCCACTCCCTATACTTCTCTTTCTTTAACTTCAGCTGATCCCCAAGTTGCCTGTGGAGCCAACCTGGTTTTTTCAGGTTTTTTCCCCCTTTCTTTTTCATGGGAATTGTTTCTGACTGTGCTTGTAGAAGCTGCCTCTTAAGGAGCTCCCACCCATCTTGGGCCCCTTTCCCCATTAGATCATCAACCCATGGGATCCCACCTATGACTCCTCTAAGCCTGTTGAAATCAGCTTTCCTGAAATTCAATGTATAAGTTTTACTCTGCACTCTTTTTATTTCCCACATTATTCTAAATTCCAGCAGCTCATGTTCGCTTTCCCCTAAAGTTCCCGCCACGTTGACCCCGTCAATCAGTTCATCACAATTAGTTAAGATCAGGTCAAGGATGGCCCCTCCCCTTGTTGTTTCCTCCACCTTCTGGACCATGAAGTTATCTTCCAGGCCCATCAGGAATTTATTGGAGCTTCCATGTTTGGCTGAGTTTGTCTCCCAGAAAATGTCTGGATAGTTAAAGTCCCCCATTACTACTACCTCATATTTCCTTGCAACGCCTGCCAGTTGCTCCAAGAAGACATTGTCTACTCCTTCTCCTTGGCCTGGCGGTCTATAGTAGACACCCACCACAATGTTTTGTTTCTTGTTTTTCCCCCTAACGTTTACCCAAACGCACTCCACAGGGATATCCAGACCAGTTTCCTGGATTTCAGAGCAGGTACATATGTTCTTGACATATAATGCTACTCCGCCTCCCTTTTTGCCACTTCTGTTCCTCCGGAAGAGCTGATAGCCTTCCAATTGTGTGTTCCAGTCATGGAAATCATCCCACCAAGTTTCAGTTATTCCTATCAAATCAAATTTTCCTTCACTTGCTAAAAATTCGAGCTCATCTTATTTATTTCCCAGGCTCTGTGCATTTGTGTAAATTATTATTACACCTATAAATTATTCTGGTCATGCCTGCATAATGTCATCATTTGCTGCTTAATGACATCACTTCTGGCCTGTAGAGATCACGAAGCTCTTTAGCCCACTGTAGGAAACAAGGTTAGGTAGCTATGATCTATTTTTCCTTTTGCACTTGGAAAAAGTTTTGTGTTTCTACTGCTGCGACTTACCTGGTGCCTGCAGGTGAAATTACAGTGGTACCTTGAATAAAGAGCATCTTGAATAAAGAGCGTTTTGTATAAAGAGCAAAATTTTCTCAGAAATTTTGACTTGCTTAAAGAACACTGTCTTGAATAAAGAGCATTTCTGAGGAAGTTTGGAACAGGCTTCCATGGCAAGGGAACTCACAGGCGGGACGAAGAGACTAGCTTGAGCTACAGTGGGGCCCTGGGAAAAGTTTGGAATAGGCTTCCATTGCCAGGGATCTCATGGGACATCCAGAGGGAGCAGCCTGAGTCAGATCTGTATGTGGGATCTGTGTGTGGCAGCGTGGAAGGTGTGCCTTATCTATGTTCTAGTGCTGCTCCCCATCAGCAGCTTGGGAATGTTAAAGTTGCACAAAAAGACAATAGATTCCATTGAGCCAATGATAGCAGTGATTCCATTAGTGATTGTGAAAGTCATCCCCTCTCTGTAACCCTCACACCAGCCATGAAGGTTTTCAAAGGTACAATACAGTTCAGTACTGTACAGTATTTTCTTTATTGCAGTGTTGTGCATTACTGTATATTACAGTGCATTGTACAGTGTTATATTGCAGTGTTTTGTAATCATTTTTATAAAAGTTAATATTTTTATATGAATATTTTTTGGGTTGTGGAACCAATCGTCTGAGTTTCCATTATTTCCTATGGGAAAATCTGCTTCACTTAAAGAGTGTTTCACTTAAAGAGCATGCCTCCGGAACGAATTAAGCTCTTTAAGTGAGGTACCACTGTACTTGCCTAATCTTGGACCTGTCTTCATTCTTGTCCTTGGTGCAATAAATCCTTCAGCTGTTTGCTCGTTGCCTATCTTCTTCGTCTGTGTTCTCATCTCACTAGGTGCAGCCTTTACTGTTACAGGTCCATCCCTGTTAAACATGGATTTTTTTTATGCAAGTTTTCCCTCAACACTAAAGGCCACTGCAAATCAAAGTTTAAAAACAGCTTTTCATACTGTTGTAGAGAGGCAGACGTGCAATCAGTCATTCCATTCTTCGGCCAAGCCAGGTAATAGACGAGATCCTTTGCATTTCTAATTGCTGACAGCCTCTTTACAACTGTAAGAAAAGCTGTTTTTAAAAAAATTGAAAATGATACACTTTTAATTTTTATTTAACACATTTTTTGGTATCAGCGGGGAGTCCCAGAATCAAACCTCTGCAGATACTGAGGAACAATCTTATTCCATTAGGAGCAATGTAGGAGTAAGATACATGGAAGTAAATCTTCAAATCTATTTTTTCACTGTTTTTATATCCACGGATTTTTTAAAATCCATGGCCGGTTCCAGAATGGAATCCTTACAAGTAACAAGGAACGCCTGTACATGAATAGACTCCCAAGGGCAAAGAATTTTGCGAACATAACAACATGACACAATTGCTTTCTGGCTTCCAAAGGGCACCCAGAGTGAGAGCAAGTAACAAAGGTTTGTAGTTAGTCTCCCCCCTTTCTCTCTCTATTAGTTATTCAAGCCTCTGCCAACTGGCCTGAAGCCATTCTTCTCCAGCTTTCAACCACTGGAGTGTTGTAAAATGCAGAATCTGAGCTGACGTAGGAGGTAACTGATTATACCAACTTGAACACATAGGGCTGTCTCTGTTTGTCAGTCACAGGACTGTGTGAGAGATGGCAGTGTTGGAGCCACGCAGCGTTCTGGTAACTGGAACTAACCAGGGCATAGGCTTGGAGCTGGTCAGGCAGCTGGTTGGGAAAAAGAACCGGCCAGAATGGATCTTTGCCACCTGCCTGTACCCAGAAGGACCACGTGCTCAGGTAAGCCCAAAGTGGGCACTAGCAAGAACTTCAGATTCCAGTGTCAGTACCTGTGGAACTCATTGCCACAGGATGTGGTGATGGCAGTTAGCCTGACTGCCTTTAAAAGGGATTAGGGATTTGACATACCAGTTTCCAGGTACTGGGAACTGATCTGGGCAGCACCTATGGATGGAACCCATCAGGTTTAAAACTGGGCTTTGCCCAGCTCTCTCAGGTAGGGAACCCTACCAACCCAAGACCAACCCAAACACCATGCAGATGCCATGGGCTGGCAGTGGGTCCCTCAGACCAGACACCATCACACAGAGGGAAAAGTGAGGTTTCAGCCTAAGGACTGCTTCTGACATATCTAGAACTCCTTGGGTCAGGATGGGACTACAATAAGCTGGACTCAAGGGGGCATGTATGGCGGAGCATCCCTCCTATGAGGAAGAACAGGAGGTACTCTTGTAAGGTACCATGTGAGGTAACCCATGAATGTAATAATTCACCCACAAATGTGAAAACGATTGAAAAGTGGACCCCAATTTTTTTAAAGTTTATAATTATTGCCTCCAATGCTTTTTTAGCTAGCAAATTGCAAATGCCCCTTTTATCTTGCAAATTCCTGCTGCCACACAAAGATTTTGACAAATGGATTCTCATTAATTCCTTCAGGAATGGAATTAGACCAGGAACCACAACATGGGAATGGGCAATTTTGGCCTTTAGAACAGCAGAGAGAGGTTGAAAGAGTGGAACATGCATTGAATGAATGAGTTCTGGGTATAACTGAAAGGTGTTGAAAGAGTGGATTGTCAAAAAACGAACCATCAAAAAGCAGGGGATAGCTGTACTTGCATCTGACCACCTGACAGGAGAGCAAAGGGTTAAACAATCAAGTACAACTATTCCAAGGACGGCTGATAAGAGGTCACAGGTCCTCTGGCTGGGAATTCCAAATTGCTGATCTGCACACAGAGACGTGTACACATAAGTGATCTTTAGAACGGAACACTTTAGTTAGCCTATCTACTGATTAAGTATTCTATAAGGTTGCAATCCTAAAGACATTTTCCTGGGAGTAAAACCCACTGAACACAATGGGGCTTACTTTTGGGTAGACATGATTAGACACTTTCCTGGGAGTAAAACCCATTGAACACAATGGGGCTTACTTTTGGGTAGACATGATTAGACACTTTCCTGGGAGTAAAACCCATTGAACACAATGGGGCTTACTTTTGGGTAGACATGATTAGACACTTTCCTGGGAGTAAAACCCATTGAACACAACGGGCTTACTTTTGGGTAGACATGATTAGGGTTATGCTCTATGTTAGCCTGTTTATTGGTGCTTATATGGTTTTCACACCTCCAAAACCGTGGTGAATATTTTCTGGCCTAAGATCCTGCTGGAACAGCAGATTTAAATGTTGTGTTTAATCAAATCTAACACTCACATTTTTCAGCCAAATTTAGGGCAAAATCCAGAGTAACTACAGGGAGTCCTTGCTCTGGTGTAAGAACAATTTACTCTGGATTCCAATAAGAATTTCCCATAGGTTTTCACTAGGTGATGCAGTAACTACGGGTGCACATAAAGTCTCTTACATGCTCCCATAGTTACTCTGGATTTGGGGGTTAGTCTCCAAAATTGGGGTGCACATTAGATTCAAGGGTGCATCAGATTTGAGTAAAGACAGTATTATAATCATAGGTATAGATCAGTATTTAGTTTAACAGTTTGCTATATCGTAATTAAAATGAAATATAAACCCGTTGTATTAAGAAGTGCAATTAGGTAGAAATCATAACAACATAACATAGCATAAAATCATAACATAACAATACCCATTGTCATACTACTATTATCATATAAATTCTTCCAATACTTCTGAAAAGCAGTGAGAGGATTATTTTCATGGATGTGAGAAAATTATGGAAATACCCTGACAAACCTTCTGAAATACATAGATAGATGTCAAATCAGTTGCACCACATGAATGCTCCTACTCAGAGCCCAGCCACTGATACTTTCTGTATAACATCGTGCAATAAACAAACACTGTTGGGGGCACAAGTAGATAAATCAAATGGGGTGAAATGCAATTTTATGTCTCATCTGTTTGCATTTGACAATCCACTTCTATTCATGTCTGTTCGGTCCCATTGAATGAGATGAAGGGTGCAATCCAGAGTAACTACGGGGAGTCCTTGCTCTGGTGTAAGAACAATTTGCTCTGGATTGCAATATGAATTTCCCATAGGTTTCCACTAGGTAGTGCAGTAACTACGGGTACACGTAATGTCTCTTGCGTAGTTACACTGAATTGTAGGGTTACTCCCACAAAAATATGTATAGGATTGCAGTCAGTCTGCAGATTTGGATGACAGAACCTGTTTGGATCTTTCAGGAGCTGGAGAATTTGGCCGCTAAACATCAAGGCGTGGTAATCATCCCACTAGGTATGCACTGCTGTTCTCACTGCCCCCATGCACATTTTATACATTAGTGGGGGCAAGAGTTGAGATATGGGAGGGTGAGGCTGCAATCCTAAACACACTTTCCTGTGAGTAAGATCCATGAAAATAATAGGCATGATTAGGCTTGTGCTCTATGTTACATAGCATCTGCGTCAGTTCAAAGTATTCAGAATGGAGCCTCTTGCGAATACAGTACAGTGGTACCTTGGGTAAAGAATGCCCTGGGTAAAGTATGTTCCAGGTAAAGAACATACTGTTTAAACTTAAAGTTTAAAGAGCTGCCAGCCTGCACTTGTTACCTGAATGAACAGGTCAGGTAACACAGGTCCTTCCTCTGGGGGGTGGGGAGGATGGGAAGGTGCTTGGGGGGACAGGGGGGTTTTCTGGGGGTATGGGAGGGAGTTTGGGGACAGTGGGGGGAGATATAGGCAGCCGTGAATAGTGGCTGCCACTTTAAAAGCCTGCATTCCAATCCCAGGCTGGGGGGAGGAGGATGCTCCTGCTTCCAGCCCGCTCTGCAGGGAGCCAGACTTTTAAAGTGGCAGCCACTACTCCCAGCTGCCTGTATCTCCCCCCCCAGGGGCTGCCAAACACCCTCCCTCCCACCCCCAGGAGACCCCCAGTACCTCCAATGGGGCTTACTCCCAGGAAAGTGTCTAAGATTGCTGATTCCTAACCATGCCTATTCAGAAGTAAGCCCCATTGTGAATAGGCCTTACTCCTATTCTTACTTCTTACCTACTCAGAAGTAAGCCCCATTGTGTTCAATAGGTCTTACTCCCAGGAAAGTGTCTTAACATTTCTGATTCCTAACCATGCCTACTCAGAAGCCCCTTTGTGTTTAATAGGTCTTACTCCCAGGAAAGTGTCTTAAGGATTGCAGCCTCCTAAGTATCTTTAGGATTGTGCCTTTAGGATTGCAGCCTAAGTAGACTTCATAGTCTACTATGCATGTTTGAATTCAATTCCAGTGTTTTGTCATCATTTTTACATACAGTTAATATTTTTATATGAATATTTTTTGGGTTGTGGAACCAATCTTCTGAGTTTCCATTATTTCCTATGGGAAAATCTGCTTCACGTAAAGAATGTTTCACGTAACAAACATGCCTCCGGAACAGATTAAATTTGTTATGTGAGGCGCCACTGTATTACCATTATTACTTTATGCCTTTTGACACTTAATATGCACTTCAGAAATTAGGTTTAAAGGAGTTCATTGTGTTCTTGTTTAGCAAGTGGATAGTGGAAAATCATAGAAAAGCTTGCTATTTAATAAATACCATCAAGTTATATATCATTCTATAGGTAATTTAATGCAGAATGCAATGAAATAAATTATTTTTATTCTATCAAAAGATATAGCCAAATAACCAGAAAAGGAAAAACACAACTGCTAACAAAAACTGGATTCTCTTAACTCAAATCTGACGAATCAGACTAAGGGTGCAATCCAGAGTAACTATGGGGAGTTCTTGCTCCGGTGTAAGAACAATTTGCTCAGGATTGCAATATGAATTTCCCATAGGTTTTCATTAGGTGGTGCAGTAACTACGGGTGCTCATAATGTCTCTTACGTGCTCCTGTAGTTGCTCTGGATTGTAGGGTAAGACACAATCCTAAAGGTGTTTACTCAGAAGTAAGACCCACTATGTTCTATAGAGATTACTCCCTGGATAGTGTGTTTAGGATTGCAGCCTGATTATTATGAGAGTCAATGAGATGCTTCTATGATCCTGCATGGGACCAAGAGGGCATTAGTAATCATTTATTACTGATCATCATCTGTCAGATGTATCATCTGTATACATCATCATCTGTCATCTGACAGATGTATCATCATCTGTCGAGAGCGCATATTTTTGTGCACTCATGTGCCAGATGCCTCAGCTATGTCACTGCATGAATATGAGAAAGAAAGGGGGAACAGAACAGAGATGTAAGTGTGGAGGAGAAAAGAGAGATGGGGCTGAATATCTCCTGGACCTGGAGAGTATGGAATAGATCAAGGCTACTTTCATAGGTTAAAAAGGAGCATCAGTATTTGCCAGTGCATTTTTCTGAAAAAGGGAGACACAGCATGTCTTTGCATAATACAAATTATATGGCCCAACATATGTGTGTCCATAATATCTTTGTATACATAAATGCATAAGAAACATGATGAAAGTCCAGAGAGCCAAGAGTATTGTATAGAGCCATAGTTCAGTTTGGATGGATCCATCTTCTCTTTGCTGCTGTAGATGTTTCTGATCCATCCAGCATCAAGGCTGCTGCAGCCCGAGTCACGGAGCAATTGAAAGGAACCGGGTTGAATCTGCTGATCAACAATGCTGGGATTGTAAAGCTATCTACTGTGAAGACTGAAACACCAGAGAATATGTCTGAGGTGTATAAGATCAATACAACAGGACCCTTGATGGTGAGCCAGGTAAGGGAATCCTTAGGAAATTGGCAGTTCCTTTAACAGTTGCATGACAGGTAGAAATTCAACAGATGATGGTTCTATTGTTTAGGTCAGGAATTTTCAACCTTTTTCATCTCATGGCACACTTAAAAAACCACTGACATTGTCAAGGCACACCATCAATTGTTTTTGCCATTGACAAGGCACACCAGACTGTTCAAATCCCTCAATTTTCTTATTAATGGATGACAATCCCCAAATTTCTGTGGCACACCTGAGGACTACCCGCTGCACGCATGTGCCATGGAACACTGGTTGAAAATCACTGGTTTAGGTGAATTGGTAAAAGTTACACTTTTTGGATCGGGATTGATAAGCCACATGAGAATATTGGCGCAACGCTAGCAAGTAATTTCTGGGCCGACATTGGGATTTGCATTGTTGCTTTTGCTTTGATGATGGCTTGTCCATGTCTCCAACCCCTGCCACAAAACAACATGGCTGCTTTGTTTGTCTCCAGGCCTTCCTGCCCTTGCTAAAAAAAGCATCTCAAGAAAATCCAAAGAAAGGAATGAGCTGCAGCAAAGCTTCTATTGTCAACATCTCCAGTACGTTGGGATCTATCCAAAACCTCCATACGTGGAATCCCACACTTCACACTTCTTACCGTTGCAGCAAAGTATGTATGCAAGCGGTGCAAACTATCCTGCTAGAACCAAACTGTCTTTCCATCACATGAACTTTCTCAATTCTTGATCCACTGTTTTCTAGATCTTCCTTCCTTCTCTTCTTCATCTGTTTTTCCCACTGTGAAAAGCATGGGAGTAAATTCATCTGGTTTGAGCTGCTTAATGGAACTGACCCAGGCTTGGTCTGGGATGGGGGGAAGAGGGTTTCATAAAACTGTACAGCCACAGATTTTGTAGATATTTTTCAATGTCTGCACGAAACCAGAAAGATGAGGAAGAAAAAGAATCTGACCCTAGAAAGTGTCCCAGATATGATCTCTTAGGCTTCCCAAGCTCTCATTTTGATCTATTTGCTCACTGAACTGGGATGTATTATTTACTGTCCTGTTATTGCTATGTCTCCCCCCCACCCCATATCCCAGACTGCTCTGAACATGCTCACACGGTGCATGTCGCTGGGATTTGCAAAAGATGAGATCCTGTGTGTAGCGGTGCATCCCGGGTGGGTGCAGACAGAAATGGGAAACTTAGTGGTAAGTGATTCATCATTGCATTTTTATCCTGAAATTATTATGCAATTTCTCCCTAAGCCAATGTCTAAGTAATAGTTCAAAAATATTTAATAGATTTATTTTTAAACCAATATTTAATAATAAATATTGCATTTCCTCAAGCCTAGTAATCAATTAATCTAAGAAGCCAGTTCCATCACCACAGGGTTCATCTGTTCAGACTGACACTTCAACATTCTGAATTTATTGGGGGCATGTCAGTCCATGCTCAGTCCATGTCCAGCTATTTTACACGGGTAAGTTTGTGCTGGAACACGTTTAGAATTCTTTCAAAAGGTCAACAGGAATGTAGATGTGGGTGAACCAGATATATATCTAGATTTTATATTCTCTCTCTTTCTCAATAAATATAAATATAAATGTGAAGATCTCCCAAAGGATCTTTAATTTCTGTTAGCCACCTTCAGTTCTAAATTGAATAATTAATAATTAATAATAATAATTAATAACAACAACAACAACAACAACAACAACAACAACAACAATAATAGTGTAAACTTGTCTTGCACTTGATGATGTGGGCCAGCATGTAGGCCAGCATGCCTGCACTGTATCCAGCACAGGACTGGGGCTGCTGCTGTGCTACCGTGGAGCAAGGAATAACATTTCCATGCAACAGCCTCAGTGGATTTACTCGGATCTGTGCCACTGTGCCACAGACCTGGAAATGGGACTTGGATCCCAAGTGCAGGGTCCCAGCTCTGCCTCCTGCTCCCCAGCCACTTCCCCAGGCTGTGCAGTGCCATTGAAAGGGCAGCCAGTGATGGGGGAACTTGAGTGGCCTTGGGTGGCCTTGAGTGGCTGAACTTCAGTGGCCAAGAGAAGCAAATCCTGGGATCAAGTGAAACAAGGGTATTTTAACCCACACCTTCCTACAAACTGACCTATGCTTCCTACTGAGGAACCCATAACACCTCCAGTGGGCACAAATGTCCCCAAAACTCATACTGGAGCACTCTTTTAATTCAAAGCCAGGTATGGTCAGTGCATTCCAGATCCCCTTAAGGTTTACTTCATTTTGTTGAAATGGTGCTTGATTTCCTGATCGCCACTAAGTTGAGCTTCTTCATTTTTGGTATCTTTTTGCACAGTTCTTGTGTGATTCACTTCTTCTCGCTTTCCAGGGATCTCCTCCACAGACAGTCGAAGAGAGTGTGCAGGGCATCCTGAACAGCCTTTCTCACCTATCTGAGAAAGACAATGGCACTTTTGTGGATTGGGAAGGGAAAAACATACCCTGGTGAGAAAGCGGCACCAGAATGCCCACTTGCATGTAATCCAAGAGCAAACCCTTGTTGGATCCTGTGTACGCGCGCGCGCACACACACACACACACACACACACACACACACACACACACATTTGGTTATTCTGGTTATTCCAGGTTATTTTCTGGTTTTTCCAGGGTTCAGCAACCTTTCAGTGGTGTCGTGCTGAACTTAAGTTTACTCAAATCTAACGCACACTTTTCCCAGCCAAATTTAGTCTCCAAAATTGTGCATTAGATTAAATGGCACATTAGATTCAAGTAAGTACAGTACAGCGTTTGATTATAACTATTATAAGTTTAACAGTTTACTAATTTGTAATAAAATTAGTTTGTAAAATAACAATTTGTAATTAAAAAATGTAACATAAACCCATTATTGTATGGTTTTATTACCAAGTGTAACTAGCAGCACAATCCTAACCATGTCTACTCAAACGTAAGCCCCGTAGTGTTCAATGGATCTTACTCCCAGGAAAGTGTCCTTAGGATTGTACCCTAGGTAAAAATCATAAACCCATTGTCATAATATTGTTTGTCATATAACTCATTGTTTTATGCAGTAAAATGAAATTTTTGCACCAGCTTTGAAGCTGTACGTTACAATCACCAGAAAACATTTTTTATCTCAAGATTTTTAAAATTTGGGTGCGCATTAGATTTGATGATGTATGAGATTCAAGTAAATATGGTATGTTTTTCATTTTAATGTTTTTAGGCATTGGGCCTGGCAGGCACTGGCACCAGGCACCAGCAGGCATAAACAGACACCAGCAGGCACCCAGAACCAGGCACCAAGACTCACCTGTGCTGCTTCTGCCCCACTCCCTGCACATTCCAGGATTTGGGTGGGCAGCCTAGAAGCCTCCACAGAGTGCTCCAGCCCAAGAGAGTAAAGGGTAGGCAGAGAAGCAGCCACATCTTATCTGGTTACCTCCACTCTCCAGGGCAGGAGTGGACACCACAGAGGGTCCCCTCCTACTCGCCCAGGTCTTAGCACGCCACTGAAAATCAGGCAGGTGCCATTCTTGGCACCCATGCTGCCACTGCAGGTTGCTGCTCCCTGGTCTGTTCCATGAAACTGGATAAGCATAGCTTCAGGGCTAGACTCTTGAGTCTTGAGTCATTCACAATATCAAATCCCACTCTCACAACCCTATAGCAGCTGCAATCAGAAACGTGAAGTACAGGATGGAGCCATCACAAGACCTTCTTGTTGATATTTTGATATTTCTATACTGTGACCTGTATGATCTTATGCTTTGGAAAGGCAGAAATTCTGGTTTTTCTACTTGTACATAAGAAATGATTACTGCTTTACAATTTATAAGTTGTATTCCATGTACATTTTGATATTTCCTTACAATTTTTTTTGCACATAAGGGTACAGGTCGGCAGACATTTGCATCACTTTGAGTGAGAGGTTTTTCCTACAGTGTAGTAAAGCTGGGAAACAAATCTGACCTACTCAGACCAATCTCATGATATAAAATCTAGAACGTATTATAATAAACAAATTCTCCTTCTGATTGGTTTCCTTTTTTGTTGGAAATTTTTTTGTTCAGACCTTTTATGCTGTTTTTCCAACCTAAATCTAACCAACTATCTGTTCAAGTCCAGGTCCAACCTTGTTATACACTGATTTTTTTTATACACAGATTTGACTCAACATGATTGGCCACTGCAAATCACAATTTTAAAAACTCCCTTTCTACTGTTGTAGAGAGGTAGTTATGCAAGCAGTCATTCCATTTTTCAGATCCAGAAGCAAACCCCTGCAGATATTGTGGTACTACCTTATTCCATTAGGTGCAATGGATGAGCAAGAATCCTGGAAGTTGATCTTTAAATATATTTTTCCATTATTTTCTTTATACGTGGATTTTTTTTATCCACAGGAAATTCCAGCCCCAAACCCTAGTGGATAAAGAAGAACACTTGTTTTCTTAGGACCCAATCCTATCTAACTTTCTAGTGCCAATGCAGTCCCAAGACAAAGGAACACCCTCCCATCACAGGATGCAGCATACACCCAATTGGCACAACTACTTCAAGGCTGGAAAATTTGATAGGATTGGCCCTTATTCCAACTGGAAAATAAATTCAGGGATGATATAGGGCCAGGCTGGAGAAATGAAGAAACACAAAATGAACAATGGATGTGACATGGTGTGCATGCATTTGATTTTGGGAAGTTTTCACGTTCCACTTAAGAAAGCAACAGACAAGAATCAGCCTTTTAATGATTAGGTACTTCAAAAGATATTTTCAGGATTTTAAGGACCAGACTACAGACTTGTGACAGCTTCTTCCGGTGCTTGTGGGCTCATTGGTCAACACTGGATTTCTGTCCAAAGCCTTTTTACCAGGGCACACGATTCCCTTCCCAGTCCAGAAAGGATCCTGATGAAGATGTTGTTAAATTAGCAAGCACCTTGAGGACAGCCTGCACAGAGGACTGCACAGACATAGGTGCCTGGGGAAGGAGGGTAAGAAAGACGGGATGAGTGTCTGGAAGAAGAAGAGCTTCAGAGACTGTACATGCTATCAAATTGACCCCAGATTGACCCCTGGAAGTGTAGCAGATACTGCCTCCTCTGCCATGTCCTAACCCTCTCCAAGAACTTCCACCATTAAATTGGGTTAGTGATTAAACCCATGTCTGGATTCTACTACTCCAGATTGTAGGTCCAGGATCATTTGATGGGGTTGAGATTTTGTGGTTGCATTCCACTAAGTCCCAATCAGCAGCTGAAAACAGTATACAGTGGTACCTTGGTTAACAAACACCTCACTTAACAAGCGTTTCACATAACAAGCAAAATTTCCAAGAAATCTTGCTTCACATAACAAATTCCACTTCACTTAACAAGCAAGCGCACTATGGGCACGCATGCTATGCAGCCCTGACGCTCCACATGGAGGCTCTTTAAAAGGGTTGCCAGCCAGCGCTGCTGCATCTAACTGCCCCCAACTTGGGGGCAGATGCCTGGAGATGCCAGAGGCAGCTGCCCCTAATTGCCCACTAGTGTCCCGACTGATCACCTTGAACCTCCAGTAGCAGTCCAGGTAAGCCTCCCAGGAAAGTGTCTTTCATTGCAGTCTCCTAACTGTGTTGCAGCCTCTTAACCATGTCTATTGTCCATTGTGTTCAATGGGGCTTACTCCCAGGAAAGTGTCTTTAGGATTGCAGCCTAAGTAGACTTCATAGGATCATGCACATTGAATGCATGTTTTGAATTCAATGTTTTGAATGTTACAGTGTTTTGTCATCATTTTTACATCCAGTTAATATTTTTATATGAATACTTTCGGGGTTGTGGAACCAGTCGACGGAGTTTCCATTATTTCCCAAGGAAAAATCTGCTTCACTTAAAGAGCATGTCTCCAGAATGAATTAAGCTCTTTATGAGAGGCACCACTGTACTTAAGACACAGGTGTAGATCCTCTTCAGCTATTTGTGAGACCAAGGCCACAGGAACTTTCAGGATCATGGCTGCAGTGCTGCCATTTGTATATATCTACATAGTTCCCCTTTCTAGACCCCAATAAATACCTTATCTGTTCCCATGTCTGTTTTCACCCAACCAGGATGAATCGATGCACACAAGATCCCGTCGTCTTTCAGTTCCACAGCCATGCACACAGTCACCATATTCAGAGCAGCCTGCAATGTCAAAACCGTCATTAACAAGGACTATTTTCAGCACCACCAGGTTGTCCTTCTCTGAAGTGCTTGACTGAATCTTTGATTCAGTGGCCAGTTCTAGCTTGCAAAGGCTCTCAACTGAACAAGAGATACTGGGGGTGAGGGTTAGCAGGCTGGCTGACAATGGCCAGTTCTCCTAGGGAGATACCGTTTGAAACCAATGGGATGTCTAATCTTCTGAAAGCAAGGCTTACCTTGCTTGTTCGATATGGGTACATTGGTAATGGCAAATCCTTTAATCCTCTTTCAATGGAGCCCACTGTGGAGGACATGTTGATGATGGCTGCCTTGCTACAGCTTAGCTCCTTTGAGGTTGACTCCTTGGCTCCTTTCTTCAGTAGGTGGCGGAATTCCTAAAGTGTAAATTAAACCACAAAAATTAGGACTCTGAAATCCTATGCAGAAGTAAATCCCATTATAGTCAGTGGGACTTACTTCCAGGCAAGTATAGATAGGATTACAGTTTGAGTTTAGAGACCAGGCAGTTTTGTATTACCAATATCACCAGTTTTGTACATTAACATATGCATTTTATTAGTTTTAAACTAACGTATTGTGTATTTATTAACTTTATACTAACCTAATCAATCAGGGCTGGCATCAGTCATCTGCCATTGGCCAAGAAGTCAGCCCCATAAAAGAACCCATCTGGCCAGAATAGTGAAACCCCAGAATAGTAATAGTGATGGTACCCAATATATCACTGGAGACAGAAGAGGGGCACACAGGGCTGGCCCAGACTTTCCAGAGAGTTGATTCCAGTGAGATGATCCTATTTCTGTTCTGCCTTGGCATAGTCTAACATCACTATCTTCTCCCTCTGACCTTCTCCCAATCCAACAAGCACTTTCACTCTTCTGTGTTGATTGATGACCAGTCTCATCAATATTTTTACTGGTTTATGTCCACTTCTGTTAATTACGAACCATGTTATACACCCTCTGTTAAGTGTCCAAAAAGGAGCCAAGCGGGCGGAAATTCCACAATCAGGGTGCCATCACAAAGAAGGCCCTGTGCTGAACCTCTACAATCATCTCAGGCTTTTCTAAAGCTTGATTCTAAGTAGCACATGGCTCTGTTTCCCACAAATGTCCTCCTCCCCCAAAAAGAAAGAAGAAAAGTATACTTTAACCTTGACTACAAGGATGGGCCCCACTACATTGGTGTTGTACACTGACAGCATCTCTTGTTGTTCCACATTGTCCAGATTGGCTAAGGAGTTAATAGCAGCGTTGTTGATGAGCAGATTCAAGCCCTTGTTTTTTAGCTTGGACTCCACTACCGACACAGCAGCTTTGATACTGGATAGGTTTTCCACCTCTGCCATGTGCAAAAACAGCATATGAAGGGAGGATCAGCATATGGAATGGGGAAAAAAACTGTTCGCAATTCAACTATACCAGCATACACCTGTGTAGCCAGGAACAATCATTGTCAATCTGTACTTGGGTACATTTATTCACATATTCCATTCAAATGCAGCTACAGTTTGTGTACGTTCACCAGGATTGTGGATCTGTGAAAATGATAAAGGTCTCGTTGTATGTGGGTGCAGCCTGACCCTCACTCTATGTGGTACAGTGGCAAGAGTGCTGGGTTTAGATGGATATTCATGACCCAGAACTGTTGGAAACTGCCCATTTTTGACTCAGCAAAGTGCCCAAGTTTCATTATCTGAGACCAGGAACCTCATCAGTGGTGGGCAGGCCTGGCCCTAACAACCGGTTCTCCGGAAATGGGCGGAGCCAGGCAAGGTCAGGGGGCGGGGCCAAGGTCAGGGGTGGGGCCAAGGGATTTTTTTAAATTAAAAAAATTTAAAAAAAATTAAGCATGTGGCTTACCTCTGAGTAGACCTGCATAGGATGGTGCTCTGAGGCTGAAGTCCTCGACATGGCCTGGAAGTAAGTCCCATTGACTTTCATGGGACTTACTTCTGAGTAGACCTGCTTAGGATAGGGTTCTCAGGCTGGGGGTCTGAAGCTGAAGTAGTCTCAACATTGGCCTGGAAGTAAGTCCCATTGACTTTCATGGGACTTACTTCTGAGTAGACCTGCTTAGGATGGGACTCTCAGGCTGCAGTCCCAACCACATTTTCCTGGGAGTAAGCCTTTCCTGGGACTAAGCCGGCGGGGGAAGGCTCTGAGTCCTCATGGCCAGCAGGGAAGGCAGGCTTTGGCTCCCAAAGGAGCGCGCGATTGGTTCTCTGCCCTGCTGGGCAGCAGGAAGGCAGGCTTTGGCTCCCAAAGGAGCGCACAATTGGTTGAATTGAAATGGTGGCCGTGGTGGCCAAAAACACACGAATGACCCCCGAACCGGTTCGGCCGCTATGGCCAGCCCCCACAACAACCGGTACCCAACCGGTGGCCTGATTTTAACAACAGGTTCGGCCGATCCGGTCCGAACCCGTATTAGCCCATGCCTGAACCTCATGAATAATTTCTACTTAAACCTACTTACAGATGTACATCACCTATGAGAGTCTCTGCTCCATGTTTCACCTCCATAAGAACAGTGGATGATGGTGATGTCAGATAACTTTTTAAGGTGACACCACGGTTATGAAATTCTGTCTCCAGTCAGTGATATCTGTCTTGACTCTTCTTGTTTTGCAGGACATTGGGGGTCCATTGGGCTGTGGGTGGCGCAAGCAATTAAGACACTGTGCCTGTTAACCATCAGGCCAGGGTTCGAGACCCGGGTCGGCCCCACAAGACAGGGTGAGCTCCTGTCCTTAGCCCAGCTCTGCAACGCCAGCTGGATCCAATCGTATTGGCTCTGCCTTTTCCTTGGACTAATTCAGTGGCATGGAGAGGGGGGATTTGCTGCTTGGGTAACAGCCTATCCTCCATAACAATCTAACCCAGGCTTTTGTGCTTCACATGCAGTGTATGCAGCGCCGAGCACGATACCATAGTCTCTCAAGACTGACGGAGGCCTGCTGGGGGTCCATTAAGTTATGATTACCTGGCTTTCTATGTCCTAAACATGTTTTACTATTAATGCTATTCACGTTTGATTTGTTTTGTTTATTTTTGCAAGCCACTTTAGGAACTTAGAGCTATCAGACAGTGGCTTAGAAATTTCTTAAACGAATGGCCAAAACATATGTGTGTAGCCATTCAGTTGTGAATGGTACTAGTGCACTGAGTGGCCATTTTCCCCTGCCAAATTAAACACAAATTAAATGTGGCATTCAAGGAAGGATCAGGGTCCTGCAGGGGCAGAAGGGAAAGGATACATTCTGTACCTAATTTAATCACAGAAATACTGGGGTACTTCTTTGCCAGTTCATGGAGTGCCTGGAATTGGAAACAGAAAGATTGTTAAGAAAAAAGTATTGAAAGCTGGACAGAACTTTGCTCTATGATACAACCATCAATACACAGACTCAGTATTTTGCTGGGAGCACTTCCATTTATTGACATTTTGGACACCATAAGTCCAGTTAAACTTCAATGCGCATCAATGTGCCACTGAATGCATGCCTACCCAAGCAGACAATCTTTAAAGAGATTTCTCCTCTCATCGGCTTACAATAGCTTTACTCGTGCTATTTTTCCGATTTCAACCAGTAGCTCTGGCATCTATGTGGATCTAGAATTGCAGGCCCTTCCCATCATCTTGTTGCCACAGCAGTTAAGACATTGGCCCTATTCTTTTCTACTTTCCAGTGTGATACAGCCATAATGCAACCCCCACTGGCACAACTGCATCCGTACTGGAAAGTTGGATGGGATGGATGCTTTGATCAGAAAGTGTACCGTCAACATCTTTAATAAACTCCAACTACACCAAGGCATACCAGACAAGATGCTTTCTCATTCCTACTGTGTACTCTGTCTTTCTACAGACCTTTACTCGAGCTGCATCAGGATCACGGCAGGTCGCAAAAACATGTTCAGGAGGATTCTTCATCTCCGACAACTGTTGCACCAGTTCCAGCCCAATTCCCCTGCTGGAACCCGTTATGAGGACACTGTTGGCCAATTGAGCCATCCTATTGCTTAATATGTGCTAGCTGCCATCCCTTGATCCCCTTTACCAGCTATACACCACTTTGGAACCAGCCAGAGCACCAAATTCCGATTAAGCAGGTTCCATCCACAAAGGAACCTCCAATGGCTTTCACACCTGCTGCTGACATCCATTCTGGAATGGAGGTTTATCACTATTTGCAACTGAGTATGATCCAGGACATAAAAGGTATGCTGTCAATCACAAGAATAGGGACAGGTATCCTCTGATTTCTGGCGGTTTGTTTTCTGACAATCCATTCTTTCAGCCCCTTTCAATTATACCCAGAAGTCATTCATTCAACACGTTCCACTCTTTCAATCTCTCTCTGCTATTTCAAAGGATAAAATTACCCTCCTCCATGTTGATGTGAGAGAATATACACGGTCCTGCAAAGACACTTTCATGGGAGGCTTACATGGGTTGCTGCTGGAGGTTCAAGGTGGTTGGTGGGGGCACTTGGGGACAGTAACTGCCTCCAAGTTGGGGGCAGTTAGAGGCAGCAGCGCTGGCCGGCAGCCCTTTTAAAGAGCCTCCGTGTGGAGCGTCAGGGCTGCATAGCATGAATGCCCATAGTGCGCTTGTGTGTTAAGTGAAGCGGAACTTGTGTGAAGCAAGGTTTTTGGAAATTTTGCTTGTTATGTGATTCGCTTGTTAAGCAAGGTACCACTGTACATATATCATATGTGTGTCCAGTGGCTTATAGTAACTGCCCCCCAGCCTTGCATTTCTCTCTTTTTCCTAAAAGAACAAGATCACCTTCCCTCCAAATTAATTAATTGATTTGATTTTGTCATATGGGGAGGTGTTAACAATTATCCTGGCTGATGACATCACTTCCAACTATGACATCATTCCCATGTTAATGACATCACTCCTCAACAAAGGATTGTTATTCTAAAAAGATGGTACAAAATGGGTGAGAACCACTGCCATAGCCACGTGTGTCCATTGCGTGTCCTCACAAGTGTGTTACACTTGGATTCTATGTGCATGACTAGGTTATCTCATCCCTATGTCTTGTATGTATTTATATCTTGATCCCACAAAAAGGGAGAGAACTTCCGTCCAAATTAATTAATTGACTGTTTTGAATATTCTATGTGGGATTGTGAGTTAAGAATTCTCCTGTTTGATGACATCACTCCCAGTTATGACATCACACCCGGCTATGTCATCACTCTCAGTTATGACATCACACTCAGCTATGTCATCACTCTCAGTTATGACGTCACTCTCAGTTATGACATCACACTCAGCTATGTCATCACTCTCAGTTATGACATCACACCCAGCTATGACGTCACTCTCAGTTATGACATCACACCCAGCTATGACGTCACTACTAGGTGATTGACATCACTTTAATGGATCTTGAACAACACACTGAGGAGGGGGATCTTGCCCTTCTGACACCAGACCAGTCAGACAGAACAAGTCTTGGAAGCCCATGAGGTGCCAACTCAGGGCTCCCCTCTCTCCCTTATAGCTGCACAAAGTACTGCCAACTCCTCCTCAGAGTGCCCTGCCCTTAATGGCGGCCCACAGGTCGCCTTCAGCCCATTCTCTGGGAGACCACGTGACTTCTGTTTCAGCGGCGTTGCATCAGCCTCCCTCAACATCCCCGCCCCTCCGTGACGTCATCAGCCCGGCTGATGGACAGCGTTCTTGGCCAATCGTAAGCAGGCGCTGAGCCTGGAATGGGTGGGATTTGGGGGAAAAAAATCCGCAGTAGGGTAGGTTGTGCAGTGGCAGCGTTGCTGCAGGAGGTGGTAAAGCTGCGTTGAGAGGAGCAGTGAAGGGAAGGCAGGTATGGGGACTGAGGGGTGGAAACTGTATACATGATTGAATATATGGAGAGAAGGAGGGGAAGGCTGGTTGGTTTTGGGACTGAGGGGTGGAAACTATACATTATTAAATGAATGAAGGAAAGGAGGGGGAGACTGGCTGGCTTTTGGGCTGAGGAGTGGAAACTATATATGATTGAAAGAAGGGAAGGAGGGGGGAAGCTGGTTTTGGGCTCCTTTTGAGGGCTTTCCTTCCATTGGAAGCTCAGGCTGGTCCTCAGTTATCACAGGGTTTTCCTTGAAGGCCATAGCTGCAGAGGATTTTGGGAGTCTGGCTCATGGCCACAGCTGCAGAGGATTTTGGGAGTCTGGCTCATGGCCACAGCTGCAGAGGATTCTGGGAGTATGGTTCATGGGCCTAGTTGCAAAGGATTCTGGGAGTATGGTTCATGGCCACAGCTGCAAAGGTTTCTGGGAGTATGGTTCATGGCCACAGCTGCAAAGGATTCTGGGAGTATGGTTCATGGGCCTGGCTGCAAAGGATTCCGGGAGTGTGGTTCATTGGCCTGGCTGCAAAGGATTCTGGGAGTATGGTTCATGGCCAAGAGGTTCATGGTTCTTGGTCACCATCATAGGCTTCACAACCCCATTCAGACACGGTCCATTTGCTGGGGTGGAATGGGGGGGTCTCTAAAGACTGCATGACATGGTGGTCACTTGATTCACGGTGGTGCCAAGGCAGAGATGGGGCCAAGCTTGGGTGAAGACAGCGGAACTCCTTTCCAGTTGGCAACTCAACCCTAGCGTACGTATCAGTGGCATAGATAGAGGGGGACATAGCAGTTAAGTCTTGGAAGGAGCTTCATCCCTTTGGAGCCATTCCAGGAAGGGGAGCAGAACATACAATTCTGTTTTGCTCCCCGCACCTGGAATGGCTCCATAGGGATGAGGATCCCTCCAAGATTTGATTTCTACACCCCCTCTAGCTATGCCACTGGTGTACTGTATATAACCCCTAGGCAAGCTGGATGTCTTATTCCCTTGCCATGCGTCAAGGGAAATATTTATTTAAGGTATTTATACCCTGTCTATCCCATGCCAACATAAATGCCGAAAGCAGATTACCAAGCTTTAGTTTCTCCCCTCCTCCTGTCCTCACAACAACCCTGTGAGATTGGTGAGGCTGAGAGTGAAACTTACCCAAGGACACCCAGGAACCTTCATGAGTGAGGGAGGATTTGAACCTGCATCTTCTAGGTCTTAATTCAGCTCCCTCACCACTGCATTATGCAAAGTTATTTCATTTTCTCTGTATACTGCTTTATGAACTTTTCTTTGAAAAGCAATATATAAATTTGTTCGATTGATGCTTATACAGGTGATTGGTTGAGATCATAGAATCATAGAATCATAGAATCATAGAGTTGGAAGGGACCTAGTAGGTCATCTAGTCCAACCCCCTGCCTGCAGCAGGAATTCCCCCTAGAGCATCTCCAACAGGTGCTCATCGAGCCTCTGCTTGAAGATCCCCAGTGAGGGAGAGTCCACCACCTCCCTTGGCAATCTGTTCCACTGCCGAACCGCCCTCACAGTCAGGAATTTTTTCCGGATTTCCAGCCGGAATCTCCTCTCTTGCAGTTTGTACCCATTGGTTCTAGTTCTGCTTTCAGAAGCAGCTATGAACAAATTGGCCCCTTCCTCCCTATGACAGCCCTTCAGGTATCTGAAGAGGGCAATCATGTCTCCCCTCAGCCTCCTCTTCTCCAGGCTGAACATCCCAAGTTCCCCCAACCTTTCCTCGTAGGGCTTCCCTTCCATCCCACTGATCATTCTTGTCGCTCTCCTCTGGACTTGCTCCAGTTTGGCTGCATCCTTCTTAAAGTGAGGTGCCCAGAACTGAACACAGTACTCAAGGTGAGGTCTGACCAATGCAGAATAAAGAGGAACTATAACTTCTCGTGACTTGGAAGCTACAGTCCTCTTAATGTAACCTAAAATGGAATTTGCCTTCTTTGCAGACACATCACACTGCTGACTCATGTTCAGCTTGTTATCCACGGCGACTCCAAGATCCCGCTCACATGTTGTGCTGCCAAGCCAAGTATCCCCCATTTTATACCTATGTTTTTGGTTTTTATTTCCTAAGTGCAGAACCTTGCACTTCTCCCTGTTGAAATTCATTCTGTTTGTTACAGCCCAGGATTCCAGTTTATCCAGATCCTCCTGGAGGTTTCTCCTATCTTCTGATGTGTTTGCTACTCCTCCCAGTTTGGTGTCATCTGCAAATTTGATCAGGCTCCCCCGTATCCCTTCCTCCAAGTCATTGATGAAAATGTTAAAGAGAACCGGTCCCAAGACAGAGCCTTGGGGTACCCCACTAGAAACGGACCTCCAGGTTGACACAGAACCATTTACTAAAACCCTTTGAGTGCGGCCATCGAGCCAGTTGCAGATCCACCTAACAATTGCCCTGTCTAGCCCATATTTGTCCAACTTCCTAATTAAAATGTCATGTGGGACTTTGTCAAATGCTTTGCTGAAGTCAAGATAAATGACATCCACAGCATTGCCACTGTCCAGTAAGCTCGTAACCCGATCAAAAAAGGAGATCAGATTTGTCTGGCAAGATTTATTCTTGGTAAATCCATGCTGGGTTGTTTTGATCACCGAGTACTTGTCTAGATGTGCACAAATTGTGTGTTTTATGATTTGCTCTAATATCTTGCCCGGGATTGAAGTCAAACTGACTGGTCTATAATTTCCTGGGTCTTCTTTTTTCCCCTTCTTGTGCTCTTGGACTTATAAAGGAGTTGTATTTATTTCTGCAATTTGTCATCCTGCCTTCCTTCTCCAGAATTAAGCAACTTGTTATAAAAATGCTCACAAAAATCCTCTCCAACCAACCCAAGGGTCAGGCAGCCCCATATATGAGGGAGTGGGGTATAGTGTTTCCTTGAAGTCTTCCGATTCCTTGTTTTCCTATTTCCCTCCTAGTGGTGAGTGACAATTTCAAGATGGTGACGACATTGACAGCCAGTGAGATCCGACAGCGATTCATCAACTTCTTTGTCAAAAATCAACACACCTATGTGCATTCTTCTGCCACCATCCCCCTGGATGATCCTACTCTGCTTTTTGCCAATGCTGGCATGAATCAGGTTAGAGATAATAGAAATTTCTATACATGTGATCTGTACAGAAAGTGAGAGACTGTCTTCCTCTTGAGACCCAGCTGGCACCCTCTGTCAGCCTTTTGCCAGCTACCCATTTTGTTTAGACAGACATTCCATTTAAATTGATAATGGAATTTCTCAATTTAAATGGAATGTCCCCTTTATCAATTCCCCCTTCACCAACTAGCTTGGGGTCACCTTTGGGAAAGAATGATAAGGTAAAAATCCCTGAATCTAAATTCAGTAGACAAATTCTTTGGTTTCTTCACAACCTTTGGTTAAAAAAATGCTTGGAATTGTCAGTTTTAGCCATAATAGTAAATCCTTATTTGTGTCAAACCAGAAGTGGGAAGTCTTGGTTTGTGACAAACAAGGAATGGGAGAATCCTGTTGGGTGGCCCAAAGATCCAACTCTATATAAGGCCATTTTCTTAGTTCCCATTATTTATCCATGTTGGCCCAGGAGCACTGATAGACACATCTCTCTGCTTTGATGTTTTAATCTGTCTGATTTGCATCCAACCCCTGAGGATTGAAACCTGTCTGATGTCTTGCTTCTCTCTCAGTTCAAGCCCATCTTTCTCAATACGATCGACCCCTCTCACCCCATGGCAAAGCTGACAAGGGCAGCCAATACACAGAAGTGCATCCGGGCAGGAGGGAAGCACAATGACCTGGACGATGTTGGCAAAGATGTCTACCATCACACTTTTTTTGAGATGCTGGGCTCCTGGTCCTTTGGAGACTACTTCAAGGTACAGCTGGGCCATTGAGTTGTGATGACTGCAGGTAGCTGGCTGATTTACTTCCTTCCTTAATAAACCAATAATATGAGGTAAGATGAGGATGGTTAATACGTATAAAACCAGAGAAACAATTGCAAACAAGTCATTCATCTTAATGCCAGATTGTTCATAAGAAATTGACTATAGTCAGATATCTGCACATCCAATGTCTGGATTCAGTTATCTGTAGATCCAGAACCTTCAATGCTAGTCAGTGTTGACCATCCTTCACTAGGTGGACAGACCATCAGCTTCCTACATTCCTATTATTCCGTATATCTTATCTATATGCTGATTAGGCCAACATATCAGACTCTTTCCATCCTCTGTTTATCCTCCCTGTGATGTAAGTTTGATTGAGAAATCTTGTATGTATGTATACACACACCCCTGACCTAAAGCTCTGCTTTCTTTCTTCACTCAGGAATTGGCTTGCAAGTTTGCGCTTGACCTGCTCACCAGAGAGTTTGGCATCCCTATCGACCGACTGTATGTCACATACTTTGGTGGTAATGAGGCAGCTGGTTTGCAGCCAGATTTAGACTGCAAACAAATCTGGCTGGACCTAGGGTGAGTTTAGGTGTGTCTGGGGAAATTCTAGGAGTGCAGAAAGAGCTATACCAAGAAGAGATGGAAGGAAGTGATAGCACAAATCATCACCCCTCTGATTTTTCTGTTATCCTGCTTAGAAAATGGGGACAGAAAGACACACACAGACTAAAGCTGCAATCCTAACCACCATTTAGGCCAGCCTAAGCCCTGGCATAAGTCTGGTGCTGACCTGGGGGGGGGGTGTCACAAAAGTGCCATAAGACACATCTGCACCACTTCTGGTTATGTCACTGCAGAGACATGCGCTTTTCTTGCTACATCACCATGGGAATGGGAAGACTGACGAGTTGTGCCGGCCTAGCTTAGGATTGCCCCTGAATGTTCTGAAACACCTTTTGACAACCTCCAAAGTTCATCATGATCCTCATTAGTGTCTTCTTTCTTCCAAGCAACGATATGGTACAGCCTTATAATTGCAGACCCTCTTCTCCCTTGTGCCACCTATCACTCAGTGGGCATTTTCTTTGCAGTCTTCCAGAGAACAGGATCCTTCCAGGCAGCATGAAGGATAACTTCTGGGAAATGGGGGACACAGGACCATGTGGACCTTGTAGTGAGATGCACTACGATCGGATCGGGGACCGGGATGCTGCACACCTCGTCAATGAGGATGATCCCAATGTCCTGGAGATCTGGAACCTGGTGTTCATACAGTTCAACAGGTGATGCAGAATAATTATTTACTTTGCATGACCATATTCCATTTCTTTATGTCTGTTTTTCAGTGTGAGAATTCAGTAATTCAGGATTCAGTCCTGTCCCACCCCACATCTCATGTCTCCAAGCAACTTTTTATACCTGCCTGTAGATCTGAGTGTTGGAGACAGTGATGGGATTCAAAGACATTAACAACTGGTTCTATGCCCACCTGGCAGCCACTTCAAAATGGCTATTTTTAAACTTTATATGTCCTATCTCTCATTAACAACCAGTTCTATAGAGTAGGTGTGAACCTGCTGGAGTCCACCACTGTTTGGAGATAATTTTCTGGATCAGAAGAATTTATTTTCCATAGCTTGGAAGAAGCTATATTTTCCATAGCTTCAAAGATAAATCCATTTGAAACTGAGTTAAAAGAAAAAAATCCATTCTGAGGAATGTAGCAGAGCAGCCTCTCTGGGTTATATTACTTTCCTGCAATTCTTCCCCTACAGATATTTAGATCCTTCAAATTCTTTCCTCAGTTCTTTCCTCTTTAATCTTGTTTATCTGCTCCGAGCCTGAGATAATGTTGCCAGCAGAACTGACTGCTTTGTCTTGAGATTTCACAAACCATATTTGTGTTCTTAGGAGATCTGTGGATATTCTGTAGGTCAAATGCTTCTTGCCCTGGAGTACTTTCTTCCTCAGTCAAGTATTTCTTGTAAATATCCACGGAAGGCTGTTTTGGCTTTGATTTTGTGTTGGCTTTGATTTTCAGCATCTTTACCATTTTCCCAACCCATATACTTTTATCAGTCAGATACTGTTGTGGCCGAATGTGTGAAATCAGTAGAGAAGTGGATCCTGTTTGTGCTTCTTGTGTTACAATAGTATATCTCCTTCTTCCTTATACAGAGAGGCTGATGGGACTCTGAAACCTCTTCCCAAGAAGAGTATTGATACTGGAATGGGCCTAGAGAGGCTGGTGTCTGTCCTGCAGAACAAGATGTCCAACTATGACACAGATCTCTTTGTGCCCTACTTTGAGGCTATACAGAAGGTACTCATCCAGATGTGTAGTGGGTGAATAAGTCAATACATGGATTTGACCCCCTGGTTTCCTGGACAGCAAGTCCAGAGACTTGATTTTCTTGGCTGGAATGGTACTGACTTGGCTCATCCACCTTCCACTTCCATGTGAAATCCACATGTATCTGTTGTTTTAATGATGTTGGGTGGCTCAAGTGTGGTGGCGCAAATGGTTAAGACACTGTGCCTGTTAACCAGAAGGCCAGGGTTTGAGACCCAGGTCCCCACAAGACAGGGTGAGCTCCTATCCTTAGCCCAGCTCTGTGACGCAGCTGGAACCAATCGTATTGGCTCTGCCTTTCCATTGGACTATTTCAGTTGCATGGAGGGGCGGGATTTGCTGCTTGGGTAACAGCCTATCCTTCATAACAATCTACCCAGGCCTTCATGCTTTGCATGCAGTGTCAGCATCAAGCATGATATCATAGTCTTTCAAGACTGATGGCTGCCACGTTTTTAGTTTTTAATGATGTTGCGATGTGGCATTAATCGTGTATGTGGGTTCCCATCAATTTTTTTGTAAACTACTTTGATCTCTGGCAGTGCAATCCTAGTAGTGTCTATTCAGAAGTAAGTTCCATTATTTCATGGGGCTTCCTCCCAGGAAAATGCTCTTAGGATTGCAGCCTGGGTTAAGTAATCTTTTAACTTCAATTTAAAAAGACGTTTGCACTGCTGCTGGGAGCTAAGAAATCATAGGATCATAAGAAAAGCATCCATTTCCAAGTGTCTTCTGGACTGCATCCTGTTCTTGGTTTATCTTAAGTTGCATGTTTCTCCCCATCTCTTCCATGTCACTGTCTTTGTTCTTTACAGGGCACTGGTTGCAGGCCATACACTGGCCAAGTTGGTGAGGACGATGCAGATGGCATAGATATGGCATATCGGGTCCTGGCAGACCATGCCCGAACCATCACTATTGCCCTTTCAGATGGTGGAAGGCCTGATAACACTGGCAGGGGGTGAGAGTACTTCTGATTTGGCTGTTTGATGTGAGGCTTGTGTGTCAACAGAGGGTGAAAATGGTGTGTTTGGCTTAGCAAAACAAGGCTGTTGTTAAGGATCATGAAAATATTAAATATAGAATCATTATAGAAGGATGCACAAGGTATTTCTATTTTAGTTGCATTATTTCAAGATGAGTCTTTCCATGAGAGAACCCCTTACTTTCATCCACCTGCTATTCTTTGTATTTTCTAGATTTGAGAAAGAAGAGTGTAAGTAGTTCATAGGATAGGAGAGAGATGGGCTAGATTGTCTCTAATGTGCAGTGAAGAGGAAATACGTTAGAGGCTAGTATGTTGCTGGGTGAGGGTGGTAGTGGTGTTGGGCATAGTGATTTTCTGGGGCGGGGGGATAATATATGTTGGTCCCATGCCAGGAGGTTTGGGGTAGATTTTGCATTATTGAGAGGTAACAATTCCTGTGTTTGTGAACTAAGAATTCCAGGTGTATCCATCATGGTTTGATTGTTTTGGGTTTCTGACAGGCCATTGTGAGTATTTTCATATCCAAGTGTGACTTTGAACAAACTAGAAGATAGTTCGCTTGTCAGAGCATGAAACAAGTTTATCAAGTGCTCTTGATCTTATCAGGAGTCATCAGCTTTTAAGATACTTCAGAGGTTGTTGACCCAGGATAACAGTATAAATGTGTAAGTAATGAATCCTAGTTTGGATTCAGTGTAGATTCAGTGTATTGACTGTACATGAGACTCTGGCTTCTCTTCTCTTTGTGAAGGTATGTTCTCAGGCGCATCCTTCGACGTGCCGTTCGGTATGCCCATGAGAAACTCAATGCCCCCAAGGGGTTCTTTGCCTCTCTGGTGGATGTGGTGGTTCAGTCTCTGGTAAGTTATTGTTTGCTTTCTCTCATTGCTGCCTCTGAGGCTGTCAGATTCACAAGAGGGCACAGAGGGAGGCTTTGGTGACTGATGACTCTGTTCCATCAGGGTGGTGCCTTCCCTGAATTGAAGAAAGACCCAGAGATGGTAAAAGACATCATCAATGAAGAAGAGGTTCAGTTCTTGAAGACACTTAACAGAGGCCGCCGTATCCTTGACAGGAAGATTCAGAGTCTGGGAGACAACAAAACTATTCCTGGTATGAAATTTAAAAAAAAATCCATCATGTAGCAGTTAGATACCTTTAAACCAGGGGTGTCCAAATCTTTTGGCCAGAGGGCCACATCATCTCTCTGACACTGTGTGGGGGGCCAGAAAACTAATTTACATTTCAAATTTGAATAAATTATAAGAATGTATTAGAGCAGATTATAGGGCCAGATAGAAGGGCCTTGCTGGGGGCCGCATGGAGGACCACCGTGGGCTGCATCTGGCCCCCAGGCCAGGGTCTAGACTCCCCTGCTTTAAACAGTAATGTTGCGCTCTGTTGCACTCTGTTCATCAGTGATGTTACACTCTGACGTAATTAATTACACTCTGACGTGTCCTATGGATTTTTTGCCTCTTAAAATGACAAGCCCTTTTAGGATATGAAACTATCAAAAAAACAAACCAGAAAATAAATCAGAAAATGGAGGATATTTCTTTTGTTCTGTAAACCACTTGGTGAACCATGTTTGTTGTTGGGAAAACAGTATGTAAATATTCTTATTCGTTAATAAGAGTATGATTAGCTTCAGGTCACTCAAGGGTGCTTCTGCCTATGTCTCACCCTCAAAAGGAATTTGGGTTCATGTGGTGTAACGGTAAGGTGTGTGTGTATCTCTGTCCCCCCAAATCTCTAGGAGACACTGCCTGGCTGCTTTACGACACCTATGGTTTCCCAGTGGATCTCACCGGGCTCATTGCCGAGGAGAAGGGCTTGAAAGTTGACATGGAGGGTTTTGAAGAGGAGAGGAAGTCTGCCCAGGTAGGCCTTGGTGATCTGCTGATGCAAGGACAATTTTGGGCTTGCTAGGAGAGTGCCAGAACATGTGACTGGATTGAATATGTAGACCGAGATATTAGTTTGATTCTAAACATTGAACCTAGCAGGTTTGCAACTATTAAAATAAAGTAAAAATTGACTTTCTCTGCATATTAACCTTTTATTAGCCGCCTTTGCAGGAAACACAGCAGGGAATATTACACTATAATTCATAGTGCATAATTCTTCGAAAGCCAGGAATAGGTGAAGTGCTATCTAGCATATCCATAAATGATCTGGGAACACAAGATACTGTAATACTGCCAAACTTAAGCAGGTGTGGGTCTGATAAGATCTGATAATATCTTTCATTTGGTTTTTTTGCCTTAAGGAGCAGCACAGTTTCCTCTGATTCTTTTCTGGGGGGAACATTGGGGTGCATCACAAGGGAATTAGCATTCTGTGTGAACAGTCTGTGTGAATCTTATGTTTAAGAGGAAAGAAATCTTGTTTAAGAACTGGCCGTTAAAGGACCCGTATTCCTTCTTCCATAGTTGATAGACAAACCTGCCTTGCTACAACACTCAAAGCTCAGAAATAGAAATGTCACTAGTTTTATTTGCTAGTTTAGCTTCTTCGGGTTTCACAAAAACTAAGATGGACAACTGAAGCTCTCTTGACATACGTGTCTGACTTTCTTATGCTGCAATCCTAAAGACACTTTCTTGGGAGTAAGACCCATTGAACACAATGGGGCTTACTTTTGAGTAGACATGGTTAGGATTGTACTCTTTGTCAGATGACCCAGCTTTTCCTGTTCATTAACTGGGAAAGCACAGACTGTCAGAGATCTCACTGGGATACAGAGGAGTCTGTTGCCCCCTCTCATGCTTGGATGTGTTGCTGTTCCCAGCTGAAATCCCAGGGCAAGGGAAGCGGTGATGAAGATTTAATCATGTTGGACATATACGCTATTGAGGAACTCCGCTCCAGGGGACTAGAGGCCACGGACGACACTCTCAAGTACAACTACTCATCAGATTCCAGCGGCACTTATAGTAGGTTTCCATTTAGCATGCTGTCTCTCACTGTATTGGCAGAGTCTGTTTCTGGCTGGCAGAAGGAACCATTTTCAAGTTGCCAAATTTGTTGCATAACTTTCTCCGAAATATGTGCATAGTTGGCAATTTGGACAAAGTATACATTTGCATTTTTAATAAGTTGAGTGAGGAGATTTTGCTGAAGAGTGTTACTCTTAACCCATTTCTGCCCAGTCCACAGATGTACACATTTGCTCCCTGTATGGCATATTGCAAGACATATATGAATAGATTATAATGCAATCTTGGGGCAAAATCCAGCGTAACTTCAGGGAGTCCTTGCTCCAGTGTAAGAACAACTTACTTTGCATTCCAATATGAATTTCCCATAGGTTTTCACTAGGTGATGCACTAACTATGGGTGCACGTAAAGTCTCTTACGTGCTTCCCTAGTTACTCTGGATTTGGGGGTTAGTCATTCTTAATTAGTTATGACAGAAGTTTTTAGGCAGCTACGGTCAGAGTATTGCCTGAAATTGATCCTGTTAATTTATTGCTTTAATTTGATCCCATTAATAAAATTGATCCCATTAGTCAATGATCTTTGTCTCATCAAAGGTCTTATAAATGCTAAGAATTCTATAATTGCTAACTAATCCCTGATATTCATAATAATATCCAAAAGGCAATAGATTACTTGCTCATACTGAAGAATAGTTTCTGTAGCTATGGCTTTATCAGAGTTGGTGGAGATGGATTGGCCTTTGGAGTCATTTGATGGAGTGCTCGGATGTCAGGTGTGCTTCCACACTGGTGTCACATATAAGTGTGCCAGAGCCTGATTGGGAGACATGGCCATAGACAGACATGCTCCAGCATCTTCCAGAATATTGTGTTCTGTCAACAGAATTCCCAATACTATTGTTAGTCTTTTGTTTTCCTCTTCCTCTGGCCTATACATGCTAAAGATCTTTCTTTTCCACCCTATAGCATTTGACAGTCCTGTGGCCACTGTGAAAGCTCTCCGTCGGGACAAGAAGTTTGTAGAGGAGGTGTCTACTGGCCAAGAATGTGGAGTTGTGCTGGACCACACCTGCTTCTATGCTGAGCAGGGAGGACAGATCTATGATGAGGGCTACCTGGTCAAGGAGGACGAAGGCACTGATGATGTATGTTGCATTTGTTGGTACCTTTCAATCTGGAGGTTTATGCAGGGCTTGACATGAGAGCTTTGCAGAATCTGCAGGCAACTGAATATTGATGGCTTCAGAATTTTATTAGTGGTTGTGGTGTGTTGTGCTCATTTAAAGGTTTATGGCCTGCAGTTCCCACTCAGGCAACTGAAGAAATTGTAATTGGGCAGCAGTGCTATCCCTGAGAAGCAGGTTGCTTAATCCTTGATGCACATAGCCTAATCTCCCAAGTCAATCTTGCAAACCACTAAAAATTGGGTTATGACCCACTCACTGGTGGCCCACAGATCCTCAACTTGAGAACCACCGGCCTAATGCATTATAATACATGTATTATACAATTGCACAGCATTATGGCTAAATTATTGATGCCATGCCAAAAATAGTGACACTTTAAATTGTTGCACCTAAATGGGAAAATCAAAATATTCAGATAACTACAGTGTTACAAGAATGTAAGTGTCATAAGAATGTTTTAATGTGGATTTATAGTAATGATTTTGCTTTTACAGGTCACCCAAATAGGAAAAATAGGAATGGAAAAACAATTTGTGACTGATATAACTTGATGTGACTGATATAACTTGACTGATATAATAATTTGTGACTGATAATTTGTGACAAGATATAACCAGATGACTGGTTGCATGGGCCTTTCCCTCTACTTCTTGTCCTACCTTTTTTAACCCTTCCCATCTAGATTGCTTATTGCTTTTTTCTTTTGGTTTTTGCAGAAGACAGAGTTCACAGTGAAAAATGTACAAGTGCGTGGCGGATACGTGCTTCATGTTGGCACGGTGTATGGGAGCCTGAAGGTGGGGGATACGGTTAAGTTGTACATTGATGAGGTGAGTAAATGGTAACAGTACAGAGATGGCATTGCATAATATCATCTTGACCCCATCATGCTCCAGAGAATTTTCAACAAGCCCAAGGTGGCCAGTTTTGAATTCTTATTGGCCACTCATGTTTTCAAACAACAGTTTGGAAGTTGCAAACATATAGTCATCCAACTCTGTTTCCTTCATGGAAATAGTCTCTAGTCTGTCTTACCCATAAGAGCTTCATAGTTATGGAGTATTTACCTAGAATACCCAAGAGTTGTAACACTGAAGTTAGGGTAACCGTTAGCCTCATGCATGTTTTCCCTTAACTATCATATACATACAGTATTGCCAGCTATAAATGATTAAGGGTAGTGAAATCCAAGGAATGTATTAGCTCCTAAATTTGAAATCAATAGTTATTTACCTTATTAGTAAAAAAAGACTGATATCTTAATCAAATCTTCATTTACCATTTGGGGCCGTCAGTGATTAAGCAGTACTACAGCACAGCAAACCTTTATTAGGCATTTTAAAAACATATACAACGATAAAATCCACTGAATATAAGCATGTAAGTTAAGACAGTAAATTTAACAGTTACAATAAAATAAATAATATTAAGGGGGGAAGTAGACATAGCAGCACTCAGGCATTAGTAAGTGTAAGTTGACACCATTCTATGTCTCTTTAACACAGTGATTAAAAATCTACTTACTTAGAGTTGCCATGTTATTAGAAGCAAGTAGCCAAGAAATTTTGGCATTATCCTGTTTATGCTTTAGATTAGTCAGTAGGGGAGAAGCAGTATTACTTAGTGGGCCAGATTTGGTCTGCATTAAACAACTGAGGTTGGGCTATGCATAACAAGTCATTCTCTCTTCCCCTCCCCATTTGCCTTGCAGCCCAAGAGAAGGCCGGTCATGAGCAACCATACCTCAACCCACATCCTCAACTTTGCCTTACGTGCTGTGCTAGGAGAAGCTGACCAGCGGGGGTCCCTAGTTGCTCCAGATCGATTGCGATTTGACTTCACCGCCAAGGGAGCCATGTCTACTCAGGAGATCAAAAAGGCAGAAGAGATTGTCAATCAGATGATTCAAGAAGCCAAGGTATGGTTATTAGTGGGATAGTGTATAGAATGTTGTGCAGCTGTCCTGCACCATAAGAGTATAAAGAAGACAGAGCTATACTACAGATGTTGCTGTTAAAATCTTAGCACATTTTGGGGTAGACTCCTATTCCTCAGTGTGTTGCACTGCATGTATAAGCAGGCACATTTGCATGTGACAGCATGGTTCCCAGACCACAGAAGCTTCTGCCTCAATAAATGTTTTAGAGCACAATCCTAATCATGTCTACTCAAAAATAAGCCAGGTTGTCTGGAGACCACACATAGCCTCTGGACACTTGGGGAAAACTTTCCTTGGACATAGTTACTGAATTTCCCTTTAAAATAACCCTTTCTACCCTAACTTTGCCCAGGTTGTGTATGCCAAGGAGTGTCCCCTTGCAGCTGCCAAAGCCATCCAGGGCCTCCGCGCCGTCTTTGATGAGACCTACCCTGACCCCGTGCGGGTTGTCTCGATTGGCATCCCGATTGAAGACATGCTGGCTGACCCCTCCAGCGCTGCAGGTGCCATCACGTCTGTGGAGTTCTGTGGGGGAACGTAAGTTCGTCTGAAAGGCAGGTAAAGAGAGAATTCAGGCCCAGAGAGAAAGAGAGAACTGTTACAAATGTAGGAAGCTACAAATGTGTGCAAGATGTTCAGGGGTTGAGGGCCCAATCCTATTCAGCTGTACTAACATGGTGCATGCTGCAGTATAGGGAGGTCACAAAGGTTTCCTCAAGATCAGGGAACACTTATACTTTTGTCTTGGATTTATTTTTAAGTTTTGTTTGTTTGTAGGCCGGTCTCTTTGTAGATTTGAATGTTTCTTATTTAAAAAAAATACCTTGGCATACATCAGTCTTGAAAATCTATGTATTGTGCTTGACGCTGCATGCGAAGCACAAAGGCCTGGGTAGACTGATATGGAGGATAGGCTTTTACCCAAACAGCAAATCCCCCCCTCTGCACACCACTGAAATAGTCCAATGGATGGCAGAGCCAATACGATTGTTTCCAGCTGCTTTGCAGAGCTGGGCTAAGGACAGCTTACCCTGTCTTGAGGGGACCCGGGTCTCAAACCCTGGCCTGCTGGTTAACAGGCACAGAGTAACCTATTTATGTGGTGTTGGCTGCTTTGGAACACACCTAGCAATGAAAAACAGCATTAGAGTTTAACAGCATTAATGTTTAACAGCATTAACAGCCTGGAGAAGAGGAGGCTGAGGGGAGACATGATTGCTCTCTTCAGATACCTGAAGGGCTGTCATATGGAAGAAGGGGCCAATTTGTTCATAGCTGCTTCTGAAAACAGATAGAACCAATGGGTACAAACTGCAAGAAAGGAGATTCTGGCTGGAAATCCGGAAAAAATTCCTGACGGTGAGGGCGGTTCGGCAGTGGAAGAGATTGCCAAGGGAGGTGGTGGACTCTCCCTCACTGGGGATCTTCAAGCAGAGGCTCGATGAGCACCTGTTGGGGATGCTCTAGGGGGAATTCCTGCTGCAGGCAGGGGGTTGGACTAGATGACCTACCAGGTCCCTTCCAACTCTAGGATTCTGTGATTCTATGATTCTACGATAAATAAAACTAGCCTAGGGCGGCAAAAGACTAGAGAAACAGATAATATACTTGTGTGTCGGCAGCATATGAGGGCAACCAAAAGTCTCCTCTTTCCCACATTTTCAGCTGAATACTCCCTTTTTAGGCCATTGCAAGGAAATTAGTGCAGGGCATTTTAATTTTAAATTTAACTCAAGCTGATACCATTGCTGGAAACTTTTATCTTGTGTATGAGGGGAAAACCCATCAGCAGAGCTTCCTGCTTCCCAGTGAAAAGTGGCAAGGTTTTGAACTTGCTAGAGGAAAAATGCTGAATGCTCTCTTTAATTGTTTTCTCAGCCATTTGCAGAACTCTGTTCATGCAGGCCATTTTGTGATTGTGTCGGAAGAAGCGATTGCTAAGGGCATCCGGAGGATAGTTGCAGTCACTGGAGCAGAAGCGCAGAAGGTGAGTGGAGAAAAACTAAAAATGGTCATCCTCCAGTTATCAGACAGGTTAGGGGCCGCAGCACCATGCAAAAGTGAAAACCTTTGAATAATGGAACCCAGTCTTTTTTGGCTTGGAAATGCAAAATGGCCACCAATAAAGACACAAATATCACATGCATAAGCCTAAATAACATATTTATTAACCCAATACATCACAAATTACAGTAAAATGAAGCATGAAGGCCTTGGTAGATTTTATGGAGGATAGGCTGTTACGCAAACAGCAAGTCCTCCCTCTCCATGCCACTGAAATAGTCCAATGGAATGGCAGAGCCAATACGACTGGTTCCAGCTGCATCGCAGAGCTGGGCTAAGACAGGAGCTCACCCTGTCTTGTGGGGACCCTGGTCTCGAACGCTGGCCTACTGGTTAATGGGCACAGTGTCTTAACCACTTGCGCCACCCACAACCCGTAGGTCAAGTTTAGAACACCATGTCACATTCAAATCACAACATTAAGGAAGACAATTTTAGCCTTTAGACCAGCAGAAAGAGGTTGAAAGAGTGAATCTTCTCTGTGGAAGAGCTCAGAGTATTCTTCCTGGCTTGTCTCCTCCACCTTCTCTGCATTGAAGTCCCTGCAGGGGCTCTCTCCACACGTATGTTGAATGATTGAGTCCTGAATATAATTGAAAAAGTGGAACCGTCAGAAAACAAAACTGTCAGAAAGAGGGGGATGCCTATAGAAGCATTAGAAAGTTTCAGGCTTCAAAATGTACTATCCTGCCTTGTATGTGTGTGAGATACACATACCAACAATCCAACATACCGAGCTCATTTGGCTGCAAGGCTGGGAAAGCCAGAACTGCTCTTTTAAGCTGGAGTGATGTTAAGCAGTTACTGGCTGTTCAGAGCATAAAAACTGGCTTCTTTTTAATTACTATTGATCAATTTTAGCTATTTTCGGCTGCACTTTTAGCTATTTCCTAAAGACACTTTCCTAGGAGTAATATCCGTTGAACACAAAGGGGCTTACTTCTGAGTAGACATGGTTAGGTTTGTGCTCTTTGTTTTTTCTCCAAGGCACTGAGGAAAGCAGACAGCTTTCAAAAGCTCCTCTCTGATTTGGAGGCCAAGGTGAAGATCCAGACAGCCCCCAACAAAGAAGTCCAGCGTGAGATCGCAGATCTTGGCGAGGTACAGCAGGTTGCTACTTTAGTGTGGGTTGCTACTTTAGTGTGCTACTTTAGTGCCATTGATGCACCTTACTCAAAATTATTGAGTCAGGTTGTTTGAGAATCAGGAAGGCAGTACCATTTCTGAGACTTTTACATAGTTCTTCTCAGCAGTTTTCAAGCATACCTGCAGGGATCAATAAAAAACTTGTTTGCTGTTTTAAAGACTGCTGAGATTCTCAGGGTCGTCAAGTATGGTGCCAAATGTTGCCTTCATATGCCATGATCACAAGTGTATGCAAAATAGGAGAGTCTTGCTTGCAGACATGGGAGCAAAAGGTGAGGTGAGACATCATTTCAAGTTGCCGCTTCAAGCTCTTCTTCCCCTTGCAGAGCCTGGCCACAGCTCTCATTCCTCAGTGGCAGAAGGATGAACTCAGAGAGGCTCTGAAAGCTCTAAAGAAGGTTATGGATGATCTTGATCGTGCCTGCAAAGCAGACATCCAGAAACGAGTGAGCATATCTTTTTTTCGTCTTCTTCCCCTCCATCCTCCTACAGGGGTGTCCAAACTTTCAACTTCAGGGCTCCTGGACCTATTAACAATAGGGTAGACAGGGGAATTTCAGCAACTGCAGCTTGTGATCTGTGAGATGCAGCTGCTGAAATTCCCTCCTCTACACACTCTACAGAAGTTGAAAGTTTACACATCCCTGATCTGCTTTATCATACATGAAGGGTGCATGTAGATAGTAATTGCTCAGTTTCCCTTTTGAAGTTTGCACAAGTGATATGCAGGAAAGAACAGGTCTCCATTTGTATAGGTAATGTGGCTGATCCAGACCACCTGAATTTTCTCCTGCCTCTTCCCTCTGGAGTGAAATGCCTGGAAACTGGACTGCATCATCAGCTGTCAGGGGTTGAGGAAATACCATCCACATCCCTGTATGTTCCTTGTACCTTTTGGCTGAGTTTTAATGGTTGTCAGTTGCTCTAGGAGTCAGGCTTGGCAAACGAGCATGGTATTTTGAATACATTTGTATTTAGTCCTTCTGTCACCCTATATTGAGCTCTTCAGCAGTTTGTGCATAAGATACTTGGTAACTGCCAAAGATGCCCTGCTTCTGGATACTGCCAACTGCCCTTCTGAAGTGGAGGGTCTGCAAGCAGAGCTTACTAGCTAGGCAAGTTCATATGAGATGAGATCAATGTTAAATACCATCGGGTGCTTTGTATCCACAGGGGAATCTGTTCCAGGAGCCTTCCCCCAGCAAATATTCATAGGGTACAATCCAGAGTAACTATGGGACCTTTTACACTGACGTGGTTATGGTGCCACCTATGGGAAATGCATAGAGCAATCCAGAGTAAGTGCCTTTTGCATCTTCCTGTAGTTACTCTGGATTGTAGGGATACTCACAGGTTATCCATACCAGAGTGCAAGTAGGATATAAAAATGTAACTTGAGCAGTAATTCTTGGCATCTGACAGTTTTCTCTACTGTCACTGGCATTTCTGAGATTAACCAGAATCCTGGCCTCTGTGTCAGTCACAAGCATTGTGACTAAATCAGTCACAAACATTAGAGTGTCTTCTTTACTTGACAGGTACTTGATAAGACGAAACAACTAATTGAGACTCACCCCAACCAACCGTTGGTCATCCTAGAAATGGAAAATGGTGCTTCTGCAAAGGTAATCCTGCCATATAGCAACAACAGCCTTTCTCCTTCTCCATTCGAAGCACCTCCTGTGATCTGAGCGGGTGGAGAGAGGACCGGCAGATTTGTTCATTTGCTGCCATTTTGATGCAAACTGTTACATGGCCTGGCAAGAGGTGGTCCAAGGATGTGTAGGGGGCATCTGACAGTGAGCTCTTGCAGAAAATGTCTTGTCACTGGGATCCCTTGTCATGGAGAACCAGCTATGGAAACACACCCTCCTCTGGTCCCTAGTACCCATTGATTCCAATGCAGTGATTCACATTGGCTGCTGCACACTGGCAGGAAATTCTAGCGTGGCCAAGTTGCTACCCTAGATTCAGATAACGGGCTCCATCCTTGCCTGCTGGCACTGTTCTTTCTTCATCTGTTCACATATCCTTCTGCAGGCACTAAATGAATCCCTGAAGCTGTTGAAGACTCACTCTCCAGAGACAGCCGCCATGCTTTTCACGGTGGACAATGAAGCCGGCAAAATTATTTGCTTATGCCAAGTTCCTCAGGTAAATGAGGGGGAAGAATCCAAATTGGGGGGGTATCAGACAACCATTTTTGATATCTAGGAGGGAGAATAGCTGTGCAGTTGCTCTTATCTGATGTGTGCAGATGGTAAACTTGGCAACCACTGCTTTATTTATCTGGATGGCCTCTTTGTTTTGGGGCCATTATAGAATTGGGCTTCTTGTTTCCTGCCTTGAGGCTTTATATTCTAGAGCCAGCAATATTGTTTTCTATACCTTATTAGCCTACAGATGACCAATAAAAGGACACAAGGCAACCTCTGCTTGAATGGTTGTATTTCATGTCCTGTTTGTGAGTTTCCAGGAGGAAACTGCCATCTCTCAGCATTTATATTCCAGCAGCTAGCATACACACACTAGCATAATAGAACCTCCTTTTCTATGAATTTGTTATGCTTCCCTTGGAAATAGCAAGTCACCCCATCTTTACCATCACAGGAAATTGCATAAATGTAAGTTGTTCCCTCCAGAATCCATTCTCTGTGCATTTCCCCCAGTCAGACCCCGCATCTGGAATAAGGCCAGAACTCTGTATTATGCATGTCTGTTCTTTTTCTCACTCAGGAAGTTGCCAATAAAGGGCTGAAGGCCAGTGAGTGGGTACAGCAGGTGTCAGGCCTGATGGATGGCAAAGGAGGCGGAAAGGACCTCTCTGCTCAAGCAACAGGCAAGAACGCTGACTGTCTCGAGGAAGCCCTGAAGGTGGCCACAGACTTTGCCAAGCTCAAGCTGGGAGACCTGAAGAACTGACTGGAGTTCTAGGAACACATTTATAGAGGGAATACTTTGTCTTCTGCCATAGCTCAGGAGTTTCCTTTAGTGGCATTTGTGGAGATGGAGACTGCACATTGTCTCTCAATTCATCTGCTCAGGCACTAACCAAACAAGGCGACAGTGTCCAAGTTGAGAACAAGAGCCCAGGACTGCATGAGTTCTCTTCCAGGTTTGGGGTAATAACAGACTCATCCACTGTTGACTAACTGCGCACAAATGTTTTGTCACATGTTCCCTGCTATTCTCAATTTAATGCGGTGCTGCCACCATTGTACAGTGTAAAGGATCAAAACAGGAACTTTGCACATGAACCCCTTGACCATGCTCAAGCACTTGAGCCACTTCGTATAAAAGCGAGCATGTGCAAGGGAGAGAGCATCCAAGCTGCTAATTGTCCCTGTTCTTCCTTACTACTGTAGCTGTGGAAACTCATCCTTCCATTTAGTGTTAACCCTCTCTTGTTTTTCAGCAGTAAGGTTTTAGCTGGGCAGAATTGCCCAGGCATAAGAAGTACTGCTGAAATAGGTTCAGTGCTGAATAAAAAGTGCAGACATTGTGTGTTTACAACTGATTTTTTTTACAAGGGAAAGTGAAGGAAGCACTTTCAGAAGTTGCAAAGTGTTGCATGCAGGTATGTTAGCTGATTGTGCCCCCTTTCTACATTACAATATCTCTGGTTAATTTAAACATTTATATGTTGCTTTTCAACATAAGCCCCCAAAGTGGTTGCAGTTTTAGAAATAAAAACTTGCATCCTCAAAAGAGCACAATCCTGTCACAATCCCTAGACACAATCCTGTCTGCTGCCGCATCATTGATCCAGTACAGTTCTCTGTTGAAGCACCGAGGTATTTAGAAATGTCTAGATTAGTGGTTCTCAAAGTGGGGTTGGGACTCATATTGGTGGGGGGGTGAAGAGCTGGGTGCTGTCATTGTGGAATCTGTCACTGTGTGCTGCCATCTTGGAATGGGACATTTGGGCTGCAATCCATACGTTCCTGGGAGTAAGACTCCTGGGAGTAAGTTCCTGGGAGGAACTCTGACATCACAGTGATGCCGCTTTGATGTCACTGCCACCCATGACATCACTTCCAGTCTGATGACATCACTTTGGGGGTGGGTCCCACAGATTGTCGTTCTCAGAATGGGGTCTTGGGGCTGAAATGTTTGAGAACCACCGGCCTAGGCGGTTCATGTGAGGCCTGCAGTGGCTCAGTGGTTGAGGGTGCTGTGCTAGTGATGGTGGTTCAAGACCCGAGTACTGGAAAACGGGGTGAGCTCTTGTCCTTAGCCCAGCTCCTGCCAACCTAGCAGTTCAAAAGCGTGTCAATGCAAGTGGATAGATAAGTACTTCAGTGGGAATGCAATGGCATTCCATGTGCCACGCCGGCCACGTGACCTCACAGACGTGTCTGGACAAGGCTGGCTCTTCAGCATCGCCATGGGGTGAGCACTGCCTCAGAGCCTGTCGCACCTGGCCGGGCAGCCTGTTGGAGACACCTCCAGGGGGAGGAGAGGCCATGCCTGGGCACCTTATATGCCAACCACTCCCCCGTGGCACTTGTGGGCCACAGTGTCACAGGGATGTGGGGAAGGTCACTCATGAGGGAGCCAATGGGGAATGTGAGCCCCCTACTGGCAGGATGGGATGGTGTCTTGACTACTTAAGTGCTTCCCGCCCCCTCCTCTCGTTCATTGGCTCGCCTATCCTTTGAGTGACAGGACCCCTCAGAGGGGAATCAGTCTTTCCCCGCCCCTTCTGTCGCTCATTGGTCATTCATCATTTGATTGACAGGACTCCCTCATGCAAGGAGCAGCTGCCGATCTTTCCCCGCCTCTTCCTCTCGCTGATTGGCTACTCCTTTGAGTGATAGGCCTCCCTGTCGTGCGAGGAGTAACGGCCGTTCTTCCCCCGCCCCATCCTCTCGCTCATTGGCTGATCCTCCTCTGAGTGACAGGTTTCTGTCTCGTGCGAGGGGTAACGGCCAATCTTGCCCCGCCCCTTCCACTCGCTCATTGGCTGCACATCCTTTGAGTGACAGGCCTCCTTTTCGCGCTAGAGTAACGACCGTTCTTCCCCCGCCCCATCCTCTCGCTCATTGGCTGAGCCTCCTCTGAGTGACAGGTCTGTCTCGTGCGAGTAACAGCCAATCTCGTCCCGCCCCTTCCTCTCGCTCATTGGCTGCTCATCCTTTGAGTGACAGGCTTCCCTCTCGCGCGAGGCGAAACGGCCGTCCTTTCCCCGCCCCCCCTCTCGCTCATTGGCTGCTCCTTTGAGTGACAGGCTTCCCTCTCGCGCGAGGCGAAACGGCCGTCCTTCCCCCGCCCCCTTCTCTCGCTCATTGGCTCCCCGGTCCTTTGATTGATAGGCTGCGCCGCACCCTCTCGAGTGCGGAGAAAAGCCCTCGCAAGACATACTTTGACAGCCGCCCTTAGGGTGAGCTGAGGGAGGCAAGTAAGGTTGACCGCCCCCCCCCCCCCGAAGAAGAGAAAGGCAGGGGGCTAGGAGCTCGGTCCTTGGGACGGGGGGGCTCCTCCATTCTGGTTTCCCGGTGGGGGATCGTGTGGAGGCGAGGCCGCGGGAGCAGAACGCGCATGCGCGAATTCTTAGCTTGGGACCCGGAGATGGGCGTAGCCTTGTGAGAGGGCGGTGCCTCCTAGGGTCAGCTGACATCCCACGTGTTCTGAGCTGGTAGTGGTTGAAGGGCGTGGCTTTGGGCGGAAGGGCGTGGCCTCCCAAGCTCAGCTGAAACCCCACGTTTTCAGTGCCAAGTAGTTGCAGCTTCTTCCGGATGTGGCCAGGTGTTGCTGCAGTAGCAGCAGCAGCAGCAGCAGCACAGGCAGGGGGACCTGGCTCTGGCTGTAGAGGGTATCCCAGCTGCCACCCCCAGATGCCCAGAGAATACAAACCCTCCTGGCTTCCAGGCTGAGAACAGTCCCAGCAGTGATGGAGGCCATTCTCTGGCTCCAGCAGCCTCCGGGTACTTAGAGCTGAGATGGGTCTCAGCTCTAGATGGTGCACCATCCTGAAGCCCGAAGGTGACATCCGAAGGTTACCAGATCAAGAACTCCAGAGGGTCCCCTGGGTGGGAAGGCCTTGAAGCTGGAAGATCAGAAGCTGCTGCATGGAGGAAACATGGCCAGAAGGACGACACACAGAAAAGGATTCGCCTGGAAAAACAGAACTCTGTTAGAGCTGTTTGCCTGTGTGACCCGACTTGAATAAAGAAATCCAATGGCCCACTAATACCAATATTAGTAGTAGTAAAATCCACAGTTGTTCAATCTACAGTATTTATATACCACTTTTCAACTTAAAAGTTTACAAAGTGATTTACAAGAAAATGAAAAAATAGCTACTTAATCACTAATGGGTCCCTGTCCCAAAAGGGCTCACAATCTGGCAAACAACACCAGCAGCAGCCACTAGAACAGACATTGCTGGGGGTGTGTAGGGCCACAATCATATGAGGTTCCAGTTTAAGATTGTGCCCTGAAGTGGATCCAGAGCATGTTTTTAACATTCATTTATTCAAGGTATTCACCTTAAAAATTATAGTGCATTTTAAGCCAATACTTAAGAAATCTCAGCCTGGCCACCAACTCCAGCTGAAACCTGCTTCAAGGAAGAGGACCGTGTAAGTGTGCAACCCAACATGACAAGGACTAAAACATGTTAAACATCTTGGGATTGGTCCTTGGGGTGGATGCAGAGCATGTTTTAACATGATTTAATATGTTTTAATCCCTGTCAAATAAGGTTGTACTTCTATAGCCAGGTAGAGATTTCTTAAGTATTGGCTTAAAATGCACTATAATTTAAAACTGAATACATCCAAAGAGGTGTGAATGCATACATAGAGAGGGTGATTGAAAAGTAACTCCCTATTTTAAAATACTTATAAATTACAATATAGGGACTTACTTTTCAATCACCCTGTATATGTACTGTATCTGAAACTGAAGGGTCAAGTGACTCACTCACTCACTGACTCATCAACACCTAGCCAAAACTGCTGGGCCCAGAAGTGTTAAATTTGGGGAGGGTGTTCCTTCCGTGATGGAGGAACCCACTAAGAACCAGTTTTTTGAAATTCCACTGGAAGGGGGTGAAAAGGGGTGCAATATAAAGATATTGAACAATTCCTGATTGATGGGACACTCTGCCCCAACCCCGAGACCTAAAAGCATGAACTTTGGGGAGGGTGTTCCTTGTGTCACATGAACACCCACCATGAACTGATGTAGAGAAATTTAACCCTTAAGGGGGTGAAAAGGGGTGCAATGTGTTTTTGTCTTATACTCAATGAAGACTGACAACATCTAGCCAATTTTGTGCCTGCTGCCTGATTCACTGGGAGGGAGGGTGCACTAAGGGGAGATGTTGTGCATGGGGGGGTTGATGTGCATGGGGGGATGTTGCTCATGGGGGGTTGCGCAATGGCAGGATAGCAAAATGGGGTATTTTACTCCTGTAACGTGGATACATTTCACTAATGTATGTATACGTATGTGTGTATACACACAAACAACCCTATGTGTACACACATGTACGTCTGTTACACAAATGAAGGTCTGATTTAATCTTGTGACTAAAACCCTTCTTACCCTGGAACCGGAGGTTCCAATTTACACACTTACACACACACACATGTATACATATCTCTGTGTGTGTGTGTGTGTGTGTGTGCTAAATTCCAGTAAAGGTAGGAGGATGTGATCTGATGCAAACAGGTCCCATTCTGAGTGAGTATAACAATATGTATGTATGGCTGCAATCCCGAAGACACTTTCCTAGGAGTAAGACCCATTGAATACAATGGGGCTTACTTCTGGGTAGACACGGGTACGCTCTATGCCTGTTTGCCAATCATGGTGTGAGTGGGTCCAGTGTACAGCATTGGGCTTCCCCTCCTTCCCCCTTTGCAGCCCACGTGCGCTGCTTCCGTCGGAGAAGCCTGCAGGGGGGGCGGGCGAGCAGCTTCCCGTTCCGGACCGCGCAGCCTGTCCGGAGCCGAAGCGATGCCGTTGGACCACCGGCGCGTGCCGGGGCCGGAGGAATCTCAGTCGCCGCTGCTGTTCGTCTCGGGGGGCGGCGCGGCGGAGGCCGGGGCGGGTGCCTCGGAGGGCCGGGACCCGTCGGCGCTGCAGCCGCTGTTCGCGCGTGCGGGCCCGCTGAGCCAGGCGAAGGGCTCGGCGTACGTGGAGCTGGCGGCGGGCACGAAGGTGCTGTGCGCGGTGGCTGGGCCGCGGGAGGGGGCGGCGGGGGCTGCGGGCGAGGCCCGGGGCCGGCTGACCTGCGAGTTCCGGCGGGCGCCCTTCTGCGGACGGGGGGCGCGAGGGCGGCCCGGGGAACGGGAGCCGGAGCTGGGGCAGGCGCTGGCCGAGGCGCTGGTGCCTGCGGTGCGGCTGGGGCGCTACCCGCGGGCGCAGCTGGAGCTGAGCGTGCTGCTCCTGCAGGACGGGGGGTCCGCGCTGGCCGCCGCCCTCTGCGCCTCCGCCCTGGCCTTGGCCGACGCCGGCATCGAGCTCTACGACCTGCCCGCCGCCTGCGCCCTGGCCCGGGCCCCTGACGGCCGCTGGCTCCTCCAGCCTTCCGCCGACGAGGAGCGCGTCGCCTCCGCCCGCCTCACCGTCGCCCTCCTGCCGGCGCTGCACCAGGTGGCCGGCCTGCTGGGCGCAGGAGAGGGCGCGCCCCCCGAGGACTGGGCTGAGGGCCTCCGCCTCGCCTTCGATGGCTGCCAGCGCCTCCACCCGCTCCTCAGGCACTGCCTCCTCCGCGCAGCCAGGCGCAGGGAACCGGCCCTCAAGGACCCCGACGAGGCCTCCGCCGCCACAGGATGAGCCTCAGAGGTTGGAGTCTCTGAAGGCCGCGCCCCTGAGGGGAGGCACCTGAGGCACTGCCTCCCCGCTCCACCTACACGCTCGACCTGCTCTGCCCCTCAGGCCCCCACAGACTGACCCACAGAGCTGGACTCCCCCACCCATGAAAGGCACCTGAGGCACTGCCTCCCCATCAGTTACTCAACCCACTGCTCCTCAAGGCCCCATTGCCTTCAGACTGACCCACAGAGCTGGACTCCCCCTCCTCTGGGGGCTCTCAAGAAGGGAGGCACCTGAGACACTGCCTCCCCACCAGTCACTCGACCCACACGCTTGGCTTCCTCTGCCCCTCAGGCCCCCACAGCCTCCAGTTGGACCCTAGCCTTCCCCTCATAGTGACCCACAGAACTGTACTCCCTCACCTATGCGGGGCTCTCATCAGGCGGCATCTGAGGCACTGCCTCCCCACCATAGTTATTTGACACACATGTTCGGCCTGCTCTGCCCCTCAGCCCCCACCCCCAAGCCTTTCATTGTCTCCCATTGAGCCTTTCAGCCTCTCACAGAGCTGGACTCCGCCACTCATAGGGAGCTCTCTGCAGGCCAGACCTGTTGGGGGGAGGCAGGTGTGGCACTGCCTCCCTTCAGAGCCCGTCCAGAAGCAATGCTGCCTTCAGAGGCCATCTTGTCCATATGGTTGCCCACCTTCCCCAAGACTGGCTATGCTAAGCCTAGACTCCCCCACCCTTGAGGGGCACTCTCTGTAATCTAGACCTTAGGTGGGGAGATAGGTGAGGCACTGCCTCCCCCCAGATACCTTCCAGAAGCACAGCTGCCTTTGGAGGCTGTCCTGTCTGCATGGGAGTCAAGCCTTCCTCCAGAGACTGACCCAAAGAGTTGGACTCCCCCACCCACGGGGGTGCTCTCTGCAGTCCTGAACAGGGACATGTGGTGGGTGGGGAGGCAGATGAGGTAATGCCTCCCCATCAAAGTCCTTCAGCAAGTACCATGGCCATGAGAGTCTTAACCCATACACTCTGTGGGTTCTGCATTCCTGGAGCTGGAGGAGAAGGATTTAGAAAAGCCCATCACCACCAGCTGACCCCAAGAGCCAACCCAGACTGTCCGCACTACCTGGACTCCCCCTCCTCCAGTGTTCTCCATAGTCCAGAGCAAGGAAGTGCAATGGGGGGAGGCACACTCTCAACCTGTGCGCAGATTGTGAATGCTTGAGCACCATGGTGGCAGCACTTTGGATTCTGATGGCGAGGAAAAGGATTCTGATGGGGAGGCACCCACCACATGTCCCTGGTCTGTGATTTGGCTCATGCCTCTTGTCTGCATTTGTGCACCCAGAGCTAGAAATCTGCAGACTCCCTTGGAGACCCCCCCCCCCTTCTTTTCTTCAGGACAGTGAACCACAACCAGCTTCATGCAGAGAAAGTCTTAATGGGCATCAGTTGGCATCTGCCTTGTGTTTGATGGTAGGACTGGCAGTCTGGGGCAGAAATTTGGCTGTTTCCAGTTTCTGAGGGAAACAGTTTCCAGTTTCTGAGGGAAACAGAGACTCAATATATCTGCAGCTTCTCTTGGATGAACCACTTCTCCAACACAGTGAACAACTACTGGCTTCAAGCCTTGGGGTTTGAAGATCTGCAACTTTTTTTTGCATATTGGGCATCAGCCTCATCTTTGGCAGCAGAACTGGCAACCCCACTGAAAATCTGGTAGCAGTTTCAGTGGGGAGTGGACACTTCAAAGATCTGCAGCCTATCTTGGATGAGCTCCTCTTCTCCAGTGCAGTGAACCACCATCGGCTCCATTAAGAGAAGGTGTTCGCAGTTCCCTCTATTGGGCATCAGCCTTGTGTTTGGCAGCAGAACTGGCAACCCTGGGGTAAAAAATTGGCAACCATTTTGGAGAGAAGCTGAGACTCCAAAGACACTTGCAGAAGACCCAGATCCAGCATCCTCCAACAAAGAGCACACTGGACAGAAGACTGATCTCACCAACCAGGCTCCATTCAAAAACTGCTTGCTGAGCATTGCTTTGTGTTTTTATGTGGCCTATTTAGGAAGAACGTCAAATTATATTTTGTTCTGTATATTTTTATATGAACTGTGTCCAATGAGTTCTCAGGGAAATAACAAATGAGTCATTGGTTGGGGGGAGATGGATGAAGCCCAAAGCCATGTCAGTTTTCAGGCTGTTGTTTTAATGCTGGAATTGTTTCCTTTATTAACTGTCTTCTGGCACAGTCCTGCAATTTCTCGGTTTTAAAATATAAATATTTGGTGAGGAAAATTGAGAAAAAGTCTGCATCCAAATGGATACATTACTTATGACTTATTGTGTTTACTCAGAAGGAGGTCTATATGATTTCAAGGGAGTTTGCATTAAGGCAGTAGTAGACAAAGCAAAATGTTGTCCCTTAGGATGTTTTTGCTTTAATTTTGGTTTAAAAAGCAAGAAGAATGCTTTTATCCCCCCCCCCCAAAAAAAACCCCTTTTTTCCCTCTAGGACACAATTTGTTTTTTATTCTAATTGACCTCTAGTATGTACGAGTAAGACCTCTCGTATTATTTCACTGCTTTTCTGAATTCTCCTTTTTCAGGCTAATGGTCTCTTACATTCCTTTGCTGGGCAACCCTAAATGGCCATCATTAAAAAAAGCAAAAGTGCAGGGTCCTGTTATATGCAAAGAATGCTATGAGATGTTGGAAACAAGCTGCAGGTTGATTGTACAGTATTGGAAAGGGTTATTGCCCAGTATGCTCCTTGACCTGGGCTGAATTTGTCTGGGCTGAGTTTGTCTGGTTCCATTCGGACCTGCTGATAGCTTTGTAATTGCAAGGCTTGTGAATTTGTTCTTCGTTCAGAAGAGTTTATTGGTTACCTATGGGAGGGTCTTTTGCTACAATAAAAAAATTCTCACTTCTAGTGCTGATCTTCATTTCTTCTGTTTTTCTTTAAGTACATGTATGGGACTCAGAAATGGCTTTGGACTCAACTTATAACTTATATGAGAAAAACAGTGACAGTAAAAACTGTCAAACGCCTCCACAACACTGTGAAAAATGTTGCTGAGAAGGACAAGGTAGAATTTGATTGGGAAAATAGCATGATGCAGGTACCAAAACATGGAGCTAGCACTCTGTGAAGTTCTCTTTCAAGTGGGTGTTTCTCTTTTATTTAGCAGGGGGAGAGTAACTGGCCCTACACACCCCAGCAATGTCTGTTCAAGTGGCTTCTGCTGGTGTTCTTTTTTTGCATTTTAGATTGTGAGCCCTTTTGGGACAGGGACCCATTAGCTATTAATTAGCTATTATTATTTTTCCATTTTCTTTGTAAACCGCTTTGTGAACTTGTTAGTTGAAAAGCGGTATATAAATACTGTAGATAGATAGATTAGATAGATAGATAGATAGATAGATAGATACATACATACATACATACATACATACATACATACATACATACATACTGTAAGTGGAGAAGGTGTGCCTTGTGAAAGAGGGCCCAATCCTATCCACCTTTTTAGCATCAATGCAGCCCCAAGCTATGGTAATTCATGTTCCCTTACCTTGAGATGGCCTCCATAACTGTATTGTCATTTTAGGATGCACTGCACATCCTGTTGACACAGCTGCATTGGTCCTGAAAAATTGGATTAGGATTACATCAGTTACACAAGAGTGGTATTTATCTTTAATAAAATGCTTCTACCCTGGATTAGTGGCTTTAGGAAGGTTGTGGGTCTTGTACATGGCCTGGGGATAGAAAGGAAGTCTCCCAGTTGTCAAACGTTAGGACTCTGCATTCAAGTGGTAAAAATACAAGCTGTCCTGCCTCTCCTTCTCTTTTCACAGAATATTTGACTCTTCAGAGAATGGACCATCAGTTGCCTATTCAATCTATCTTTAGCCAGATTATCCCTACAATCCAGAGTAACGACGGGAGCACGTAAGAAACATTATGTGCACCCGTAGTTACTGCACCACCTAGTGAAAACCTATGGAAAATTCAGATTGCAATCCAGAGCAAATTGTTCTTACACCAGAGCAAGTACTCCCTGTAGTTACTCTGGATTGCACCCTATGTTGAGTTACTTCAAATCTTTAAGGTTCCCTAAGCCTCCTGACTTGAAAAAAATACTAAATAAGGCACATTAGGAAGTTGTGTTGAATTTGAGTCTAGCTAAGAAACTCATTTTTAGAATTGGTTTATAGATGGGACCAGTGGTGGGATTCAAATAAATTAACAACAGGGTCTATGTTCCATTAGTAACCAGTTCTCAGAGCCAGATGCTCATTAGCAAAGGGTTCAATAGAACCTGTGAGAACCCCCTGAAGCCCATCACTGGATAGGACCTTATAGGTAGAACCTGCTAGATCGGTCAAACTATTACAGAGAGGTCAGTGCACAAGGAATACATTAGGGATGAATGATCTCTGGTTTGATGTACTATGACCAGATTTCTGGTCACCAAAGGCACATAATTGGAGAGTGAAACAAAAGTGATATTTTCAGTCTTCAAGAGTGCTACCACTTTATTTCTGTTGATTGGTGACAGCTGGTTCAGTGATCACATTGCCCGCTTTCACCATCCTTCTCCCAGATTTCAGTTTTAACAACAAAGAACACCAAGCTTTTTCTCCCTTGACAACATCATAGGAGTTTCTCTTTGCCAAGCCATGAAAGATGCTGTTAAGTTGCTGATGGGTCCATCTTTTTCCTCTGCACCAAGTGATTGCTGGTAATCTGTCTTGCAGCACCACCTGGAGGTGTCAAAAGAAATATAAACACAGGACAGGAAATGCTAGGCGGTGTACTGGATCCGTTTACTGGCTGCCTTCTGGATCCAATGTGTGATTTCTTGCCTGCAAAATGGAAAAAAGAAGATGCTTTGTCTTTTTAATACACTGTAATCTATTCAATAATGGTTTCTATTGTTAGATATTTGTGACATGGACATCTACGACCTGCAAATTTCAAAACTGAAAAAGGCACTAAAATAGTTTCTGTTATAACCAGAATGGTATCCCCATCTAGTGCAACTTTATTAGTTTTATTTACTGGTTTTATTTCCAGTGTGGACTTTGGTGTTCAAACACGATACAGCCCTAAAGGACTGGGTGACAAATAAGGTGATAGTCAACTAAGCATGGCTACACTCGCTTGACAAATGCCACAGAATGAGTGGATGGACAGATATGCAGCTAGATCCTTAATTCAAAAGTACATGTTGTGTCTCAGTTCAAATACCGTTTTATTTCCCACTGTTGGGAAGGTTCGATCTGTATCTTCAACCACTGGGGAACAATAACATCCCTGCCTGTTCATCATCTTTCGATAACTAGCGGAATAATAATCTTCAAATAGCAGGGGGAGGGAGAGATGATGACAAGCAATTACCTCTTCAGCTCCTAGGCCTAAATGGCTTGGAGAGTTTGTGGATGTGGTGTGTGTGCGTGTGCATGTGTGTTGGGCCATATAATGAGATGCAAAGCTACAGTCTTGGCTCAGTGGGAATTCCATGCCTCTAATTTGTATCTAAAAGAGCAGGAGGAGGCCTTGGCTAGCATCAGAACACATTTGGGAAAGGGCTCCTTTCTGCTGCATTAGTTCCTAAAAGCATAACCCTCGTTGGGAAACATGGAAGGAGCAGTAAAGCATTTAGAAGAGGGTAGCAGAGAGATTAGGAAATGCAGAGCTCCCCAACCCCAACAGCTTATGAAAGATCCACCTTGTTCATCGGCTCAGTGGGCTTGTCCTCTGATGCTCTTAGGTAACTTCAGGCAACTACCATATTTACTTGAAACTAATGTGCCATTGAATCTAATGCACATCATATACTTATAATCAAAATACAGCATTTATTCAAATCTAATTAACATTTGAATCTAATGCACACCCTGATTTTGGAGACTAAATATTTCATGACACACCAGTTTGGAAAATGGGAGTGTTAGAGTCGAGTAAATACAGTATTTTCTGCATGAAATACTGTTTTGGCCTCAGATGCTCTGGTCAGGTTAGACCAGTGGTTTTCAGTCCTTTTCATCTTGTGGCACATTGGCAAGGTGCTAAACTTGTCAAGGTGCACCATCAGTTTTAGGGGCCATTGACAAGGCACACCATGCTGCTAATGGAGGGCTCACATCCCCATTGAACTATACTAAGAAATGAACCTTCCCCCAAACGTGTGGCACACCAGTGTCCTGTGGCACACTGACATTGCTTAGCTTGGTGGCAATCAATCCTGTCTTTGCAGGGTTAGAAATGAGATTATAGATCCATAGTTATTTTTGCAGGTTGAGTTGAACAACCCCAAGTCCAGCATCATCTCTTACCGCCTCTTCAGTGTCTGTGCTCTCGTCTGCACTGTCCACATCCTGTACCACAGAGCATTCATCATTGGCTATGTTCTCCTTCCTCCGTGTAGGGTCACCTGCCATGTATGAAGCCTCTCCACTGGGCATTTTTTTCTTGACCTCCTTGGAACCTATAGAAAGATGACAACTAAGTTAGTAGCAGGCAGTATCAGACAAAACTTGCTGGCAACTTGTTCATTTGTTGGTTACATTTATATCCACCTTTCATCCTATAGCTCAGCATGGCATACATGTCTCCCATCCACTAACTGATCAGGCCTGCTTAGGTCAGAAAGGAGGCCACGTCAGATGTCTTGTGTCCAGTTTGTGTACTGACATGCTGGGCTTCAAAGTGCTCCAGCCTACAAACCTATTGGAGGAGGTCTGGAAAATTTGCACAAAAGACCCACATTAACTAGGATTTTCAAATTTAGAAAACCTAGATTTGCAGTCAGAAAAGTATTGTGTGTCAAATAGTGCTATCTCTACATGGTGATAATAAGGAAAGGTCCTAGCATTTAAAACATACACGTATGCACACAGCCACACACGTTTTATCATGTCACCTGTAGAGAGTTCCCGCCGTTGGTCCATCCGATCCAGACTCTCCAGCAAGCTGTCCACCTGGGCTTTGATCTGACTTAGTTCTCCTTTGATGGAGTGTAGCTCCTCTGCTCGCACTAGAAGGAAAAGCAGATGGAAGCAGGATCAGCTATGCTGTTGTTGTCTAGCAGAAGCCAACGGAGCAGAAAGAGTATACAGGTGTCCCTCGACAACCCATTTTTCTGACAATCCACTCTTTCAACACCTTTCAGTTATACCCAGAACTCATTCGTTCAATGTATGATCTACTATTTCAACCTCTCTCTGCTGTTCTTTGCAGATCCATTTGCAGAAATCTTTATTTAAAGGGCATTTGCAGTTTGCTAGCTAAAAAACATTGGAAGCAACACTTATAAACTAAAAAAGATTGGGTTCCACTTTTCAATGGCTTTCACTTTTGGACAGTGCTCCAGTCCTTAACCTGTCCAATAAGTGAAGGATGCCTATATTTTTTCCTGGCCATCGTCTGCTTCATGATCTGCTTCATCTGCTCCATACTGATCATCTGCTTCTGCTCCTAGGGAGGTACCATGAATGCTAACTATTGCCTTTTGTAGGAAATGAGTTTGCTATCCCTGATCCAGCACTTTCAGCATCTCCAACAGCAGAGAAGATGCTGAATATTGCCACATTCAGGGCATCTGAGAGGCTTGCTGTGCAGCAGGGGGTGTTGTACTGACATCAGCACACACTAGGGGTTCGCCAGCAGGTGCAGCGAAGCGCTTAGTTGTCAGTGATGTGCCAGCAGGTGAGGCATGAAGTATATCAGCCAGCAAAGCTGCTGTTGATGGCAATGCATTGCTGCATAGTCAAAGCCAGTGCGCAGACAGCAATATTTTGTACCAGCGGTCTTGGGGCAATACTTTTTTGTTCAGGTACAAACCAGTACCAAAAGGAACTGATATCTAGGAAGGCTAATTATGGCTTATGATTTATGACTTTATGATTGATGACTTTATGATTTAAGACTGACCAACTGCATGGGTTCAAAAGTCCCCTGCAAGACCCTACCTATCCGGTCCTTTGGCAAGCTTTGTAATCCGCTCCAATATATTCTTATAAGTAAAATTTATTCAAATTTATTCAAATTTGAAATGTAAATTAGTTTTCTGGCCCCCAACACAGTGTCAGAGAGATGAGCTGGTCCTCCTGCCAAAATGTTTAGAGACCCCTCTCCTATAGGTAAGTTGGGAACTGTATTTACTGTATTTCCTACAGTAAATACTCCTATAGGTAAGTTTGGAACTGTAGGGAACTCCTCTCCTATAGGTAAGTTTGGAACTGTAAGTACTGTATTTACTTGAATCTAATACTAACCTTCTCCAGCCAAATTTATTCTCCAAAATCAGGGTGTGCTTTAGATTCAATGATTAATTAGATTGAGTTGTGGGAGAGGAGGAAAGGCAGTGTGACCTGACTGCCAGGATCACGGTACCAGAAGTGGGTTGCAGTCTCTATTTTTAGTGTCTTGGGTAACTGGTGCTACTGAGAATCTTTTTAAAAATCTCTTCCCAGCAGCACAATCCTGGTGACAGCATCACTGCCTGCCTTTTATGGAGCCAGGGATGGTTTTCTCTAGCTGGTGGGTCATGACACACCAGTTTGGGAACCATAGCTCAACATGGGCCGCACCACTCTTTGTCTATAGCAGTGGTTCTCAACCTTCCTAATGCCGTGACCCTTTAATACAGTTCCTCCTGTTGTGGGGTCTCCAGCCATAAAATTATTTTTGTTGCTACTTCATAACTGTAATTTTGTTACTGTTATGAATCATAATGTAAATATCTGATGTGCAGGATGCATTTTCATTGTTACAAATTGAACATAATTAAAACATAGTGATTAATCACAAAATAATATTTAATTATATATTGTGAAATATTTATTTCTAATTACAAATAAAAAAGATGCAAAATATCTTGCAAGGCCCCCTACACCAGGGGTCTTTAGGCAACCCCCATGAAAGGGTCAGGCGACCCCCAAAGAGGTCCTGACCCCCAGTTTGAGAAACACTGGTCTATAGGGTGGGCTTCAGTGATGGGATTCAAAGAAATTAACCACCGGTTCTATGCCCATCTGGCAGCCACTTTTAAATGGCTATTTTTAAACTTTATATGTCCTATCTCTCATTAACAACTGGTTCTATAGAGTAGGTGCGAACCTGCTGGAGCCCACCACTGGTGGGCTTCCTCCAACAACTGCGATTATTATTACATTGGTGCCTCACATAAAGAGCTTAATTCGTTCCGGAGGCATGCTCTTTAAGTGAAATGTTCTTTAAGTGAAGCAGATTTTTCCATAGAAAATAATGGAAACTCAGACAATTGGTTCCACAACCCCCAAAATATTCATATAAAAATATTAACTGGATGTAAAAATGATGACAAAACACTGGAACTGAATTCAAAACATGCATTCAATGCGCATGATCCTATGAAGTCTACTTAGGCTGCAATCCTAAAGACACTTTCCTGGGAGTAAGCCCCATTTAACACAGTGGGGCTTACTTCTGGGTAGACATGGTTAAGAGGCTGCAATCAAAGACACTTTCCTGGGAGTAAGCCCCATTGAACTACTTCTGAGTAGACATAGTTGGGAGACTGCAATCAAAGACACTTTCCTGGGAGGCTTACCTGGGCTGCCACTGGAGGTTCAAGGTGGTTGGTGGGGGCACTTGGGGGCAGTTAGAGGCAGCAGCTCTGGCCGTCAACCCTTTTAAAGAGCCTCTGGGCGGAGCACCAGTGCTACATAGCATGCGTGCCCAGAGCGCACTTGCTTGTTAAGTGAAGTGGAACTTGTTATGTGAAGCAAGCTTTCTTGGAAATTTTTGCTTATGTGAAACACTTGTTAAGCGAGGTGCTTGTTAAGCGAGGTATTTCATATTTCATATTATGTCATTTTCTCAATGACAATAGCTACGCTAAAGAGCTCAAGTTTCAATTGTGTATACTATAATTCCCGAGGGACCTTCGGACCTTGTTGTTCCTGTCCCTCTTCAGTCAGCGAGCCTTGCTAAGAATGACATAATCATTGAAGATAATCCTGTTCGTTGACTTCCAGGGACTTCTATTCAGCCAAAGAGACGTCACCTCTCAGAGATGCGTCCAGGGTGCAATCCAAACCTCCAGTTAGGAAAATCCCAGCATATGTCCTGTGCTGACCTAGGGTTGTCACTAAAGTGCCATAAGACACTTCTGTGTCATTCCTGGGGGAAGGTTAGGCCAGTGCACAGACATGTGCTTGCCTCCCTACATCACCATGTGAATGGGAAGACTGATGAATTGTACCAGCTTACCTTTTTTGTTATGTCCTACCTTTTTTGGATGTCCTACATTTTGCAGGGCCTTGTCCTCTTTTTTGCTATGATATTTTTATTTGATATTTGAGATTTATTTATTTTTATTTGATATTTTATTATGACTTCTGTTATAACATTGAAAGACACCTGCTTTTCTCTCTCTCTCTCTCTCTCTCTCTCTCTCTCTCTCTCTCGCTTGTATCATTCTCTGTTCATTCTCATTTTCCCATCCCTTTTCATGGTTTCCTTTTATTCAGAGAAAAAGAGTTTTAAGAGATATTCATGGATTGCAGATGGGAAAGATTACACCAGGTTGGGGGGGGGGTGTTTAATCTACAATTAGACTAACCCTGTAGCAAGGACTAGCTCCAACGTCTCAGCCACAAAACACTTACACTTTGTACGTCCCATTGAGGAATTGTGGTGGTCTCTCAGCCCTGGGTGGGGACCCAGGCTGATCTTGCCCCCAGCACCTAGATGACTTCTTCTGGTTTTGACAGGTATGTGACTGATGAGAGGAGGGATCTTCTGGTACTCATAGACTCTGAAGAAGAGAGGGACGTTAGCACAATATTCTCAAGAATTGAACCCCCAAATATCCCCAAGGCAGATCCAGATGTGTATAAGACAACTTCCACTCTTGCTATGTTGACAGTGGGACAGGCATGTTGGATGGGAGACCAAAACACCAAACTCACCTGTATGGGAAATCCTCTTTGTAGAGCTCATAGTCCAGATCACAGCTGCTATAGCAAAAAAGAAAGAATCTATATGATTCACTGTGATCGAGGAACCTCATTTTGCAAGTTTAACTAAACTGGGTGTCTCATATACATACAGGACTCTGTACAAATAAGTACACTGCAAACTAAAAGTTCTCAGCCTCTCTACCTCACAGGGCTGTTGTAAGGACAAAAAGAAGGAGGAATCACAAACATGACTGAGATCTTTGGAGGAAGGGCATATAAAAAGGTGCAAAAAATAAATAAATGAAATTATAATAAGTGAAAAAGCAGCAAAAAACTCAAAAATGGTTAATAATATGTACATATCATTATTCCACAATAGGTAAAGACCTGCAAAAGTGAGGTTATTTTTCCTGGAAAAGGAGTAACACCCCATTTTCAGGAAAAATAATCTCACCTTTTTCAGGTCCCTAACAACAGGTATTTCACAAAGTTAAATAAATCAATATCTGGTAGCAAACCACACATGATCAACTGAATTATGTACAGTAAGCAAGTTCTTCAGTTCAGATGAAGACATGCCTTTTTCCAGGCCATGTTTACACCAGCCCTACAGATCCCAAGAACAGTAGATTTATACAAGGAAATTGGTGTATTTTTTAAATAAAATTTTTATCCTAGACTTTCTTCTCAGTATCTTCACTTCCACTGTATCCTCACGTCCATTTTACGAGGCAAGTTAGGCCAGACAAACAGCCACACAATAAGCTTAAACAGGTGAGAAGAAATTCGAATCTGGGTCCTTCCGGTGCCAGTCCATCATTCTACTATCAACATAATACTGGCATGTGAGATACTTATACTATATTTATCCTCATAAAACCTTTGAGATGGATGGTCAAACATACCTAGGCTATGTTCACCTTCATGGCTGAATGGTCCTGGCATCCCCCACTTATTGGACGGGTTAGGGACCACAGTACCATCCAAAAGTGAAAACCATTGAAAAGTGTAACCCCAACTTTTTCAGCTTGCAAATGAAATATGGTCACCAAAAAAGACATAAATATCACTTGCAAAAGCCTAAATAACATGTATTTATTAACACATAGCAAAATACATAGCAAATTAAAGTAAAACGAACAAAGGTATGTACAGTGGTGCCTCACATAAAGAGTTCAATTCGTTCCGGAGGCATGCTCTTTAAGTGAAGCAGATTTTTCCATATGAAATAATGGAAACTCAGACAATTGGTCCCACAACTCCCCAAATAGTCATATAAAAATATTAACTGGATGTAAAAATGATGACAAAACACTGGAATTGAATTCAAAACATGCATTCAATGTGCATGAGCCTATGAAGTCTACTTAGGCTGCAGTCCTAAAGACACTTTCCTGGGAGTAAGCCCCATTTAACACAATGGGGCTGACTTCTGGGTAGACTTGGTTAGGAGGCTGCAATCAAAGACACTCCCCTGGGAGTAAGCACCATTAAACTACTTCTGAGTAGACATAGTTAGGAGACTGCAATCAAAGACACTTTCCTGGGAGGCTTACCTGGGCTGCTGCTGGAGGTTCAAGGTGGTTGGTGGGGGCAGTTAGGGGCATATGCCTCTGGCACCTCCAGGCAACTGCCCCCAAATTGGGGGCAGTTAGATGCAGCAGCACTGGCCGGCAGCCCTTTTAAAGAGCCTTCATGCGGAGCGTAAAGGCTGCAGAGCACATGTGCCCATAGCGCGCTTGTTTGTTAAGTGAAGCGGAACTTGTTGTGTGAAGCAAGATTTCTTGGAAATTTTTGCTTGTTATGTGAAACACTTGTTAAGCGAGGCGCTTGTTAAGTAAGGTGCTACTGTATTTGAATGATGCTTATTCACTAAAGAAAGTCATAAGGAAATGCCAAAAACAGTTTAATCACCATGTCACATGGAAGTCAACATCAGGGAAGACAATTTTAACCAAGAGTGAAGCATTTGTTGAATGAATGAGTCCTGAGTATAATAGAAAGATGTTGAAAGAGCGGACTCATCAGAAAACAAACCGTCAGAAAGCGGGGGATGCCTTTACCTGGGATAAGTGAGTTCAAAACCATTTTCACAAATTTCACTCCTATTTCCATCCTGCAGTTTTAACTATTTCATCAAAATAATTTATTTTGTGGGGAGGGTGGGAACCTCCTTATATTGTTCCAGTTGTTAAACAGGAATCAGAGTGTGTGTCGCTCTACTGCAAACCATCAGTAGATCAATCTTGTTGATGGGCCTGAAAGTCAAGGACTTTTCCCAGAAGGCTAAAAGCATGCGCAAAGTGCCTTTATTTCTCCAGAGCGGGGAGAAATGGGTTGGATAACGCTGAAGATTCCCATTCAATCAGGAGCAGAGCAGGCCATGATGCTCTCTTGCCTGATCGACAGTTAGAGATTTCTGATGTTAAATTTCACGGTTGGTAGTTCTGTGCAAAAACTGCCTGTTCCTCAGACCCAAATGGAGGAGAAAGCTGTCAGCGGGGTGCATCTTTCTTGAAGGGAGCTGGCATGCCTGTAATGAATTGAACGTTGCGTGCTCTGGGGGGAGTGCAGAAAAAAATCAGAAAGGCCCCCTCCAGAAAAAAGGTAAATTTGTGCAGACTTTCCAACAGCAAACGGGGAGCAGCATCAAGAATAGGGTTGCCATATGTCCCAGAAAACCAGGACAGTCCCAGTTTTCAGTTCACATACTGCAGGGTTCACATACTGCAGTTCATATACTGCAGGGTGACCAGATGCCCAAACCTCAAGAGGAGGACAAGGTTTTGGATTCTTCTCAGCCTGGCCCTTCCAGTGGACAATAGAATGTTTGTCTACTCACAAATAAAGCCGCAGTATTGGGCACTTTCACTTTCCCATAGAGCTCAAAGCATATTTTTTTTATTTTTAGTTTTTTTTTGCAATAATTTTTGATAGGAAGGAGATATTTCAAAACCCAGTTTTGCATTGGATTCTGCTCTTCTATACGAATCCAACAACATACGACATGATGGATTACTGCACACCATTGCAAAGTTCCAAAATGAAGCTAAAATGGAGGACAATGAAGGCCTTTTGGAGGACACCTGGACAGAAGGCTAAACAAGAGGACAAATCCGGAAAAATCTGCTCATATGGTCACCCTGACATACTGGCAAGTTTGATGGGAGTCCTGTCTCATTTTGTGGAAGAGAATTATGGCAACCCTAGTTAAAAAGGAAGGGGCTCAGCGATATTGATCTCTACAAGGAATTTACGACAGGTGCAGCTTTTTGCAACCCTATAAGGCCAGCGGCACCTGCCAGCATTCCCTCTGCTACACAACTATTAAAAGGTACAAAAGCCCAACAGGATGTAAGGTTGTGCCTTGGTGTCCTGGACAATCAGTGAAGCTGGGGCCTGTTCTGCATCTGTTTCTCCTCCTCTTGCACACCGCAGATTTCATTCACCTCCAAAGGAACCCATCACCCAGCCAATGCCAATGGGGTGAGGATGAGCCTTACAACCCCCCTGTCCTCAGATTTCCACTTCTTTGGTTTGCTCGTTTAGGGTTTTTGTTTGGTATGTTGTTGTTCCTTTTTAACTCTATCTACGGATCTGTCAGTTGATTGTCACCCCACCGTGGTGTGCGTGGGAGCCAAGTTGCCAGACACAAGCTTGGTACATGTTGTCGAATAATTGGAATTTTTTCAGCTCCGCTTCCTCCCGGAAGCCTCCCCCTCACTGCGAATCTCCACCGCTGTCAATCTCGGCAGCTTACGCATCGAGAAGGTTTTGTACCACTTTTATCTCCTTGTCCACTCGGCTGCAACAGCAACACACACTCTGCCCTCATCTCCAGCTCAGCTCCCTTGTATAAAGAAGGGAAGGTCATCATCATCATGACTTTGACTTAACGCAGGGGTGTCCAACCTTTTGGCTTCCCTGGGCGGCATTGGAAGACAATGAGTTGGTTTGGGCCGCACATGAACACTAACAACTTTTTTAATGTAGGACAAAATGTAGGATGTCCTATATTTTGTCTTACATTTTAAAACCTTGGCATAAGTCTCAGTGATTTTAATGGGGCTTACTTCTGCGTAGGCATGATGCATAGGATGGGCAGCGATCCTCTTCAAGCTAAACCTTGGAGTAAGTCTCATTGATTATCATGGGATTTTCTGGTGAGTAGCCACGCATAGGATTGGGCTCTCAGACTGCTACTTGGGAGAAAGCCTCATTGACTTTAGTGGGGCTTACTTCTGAGGAGGCATGATGCATAGGATGGGCTGTGATCCTCTCCAAGCTTAACCTTGGAGATATGCTGTAATCCTGAACACACTTTTCTGGGAGTAAGACCCACTGGGTACACCCCACCAAGGTCTGCAGGGGCCTGAAGTGCTCTGAGTGCCAGAAGGCAGGTAGGGGAGGAGGCAGGCAGCCCAGACCAGCTTTGTGGCGGCCGCCCAGGTCAGTGCGCAGAAAAGCACGCAAAATTTGAAAATGGCTGCTGCCACAAAGCCATTGTACAATGGGCTGCTGTACAATGGGCCTTGCTTCTGAGTAGACTTAGGCTGCAATCCTAAAGACACTTTCCTGGGAGTAAGGACCATTGAACACAATTGGGCTTACTTTTGAGTAGACATGGTTAGGATTGTGCTCATAGTTAGGATTGCAGCATATCTTCAAGGTTAAGCTTGGAGAGGATCACAGCCCATCCTATGCATCATTGGGCTCTCAGACTGCAACTTGAGTGTAAGCCTCATTGACTTTAACAGGGCTTACTTCTGAGTAGGTCAAAAGGTCAGCAGGCAGCAGCTGGGATAGAGGCTGAGGCTGCTTTTGGGGGATGTGGGTGGGCGAGTGCTGCAAGGTCTGCAGGGGCCTGAAGTGCTCTGAGTGCCAGAAGGCAGGTAGGGGAGGAGGCAGGCAGCCCAGACCAGCTTTGTGGCGGCCGCCCAGGTCAGTGCGCAGAAAAGCACGCAAAATTTGAAAATGGCTGCTGCCACAAAGCCAGTTTTTCCAATGGTGGTGGCCAGCTTTGCAGGAGGGCTGCATTCACCCTCGTCCCCGGGCCGCGTGTTGGACACTCCTGACTTAAGTGGTCTCCCTCTCTGCCTTCACCCCATCGTACATGGCTAGTGTGATCCATGAAATGGGGTGAAAAGTGACAAATTTTGGCAAACCCCAACAAAGACACTGCCGGTTCCAATGATCCCACCATTGTGGGGCCTAGGATTACTGCGGCACAATTGCAAGTTAAATGCCCGAAGCCAAACCAGTTTAAAATGATCTCACTATATAAGAAGAAGCAGATGAAATTTTGCAGAAATAATCACACTGGTTCGCAGTGTGCATGATTCTTCTGTGCATGATTAATTTCTAGGGTAGCCTTGCTTATTGCATTTTTTTCTCAATGTTTCATCCTTGCTTCCTCTGCCTCCAGTGTGCTGTTTCTGGTGAGCAAGCTGTGTTTAGTCACTAATGGCAAAAAGGTGGAACATTATGTCACATGAAAGACTACGCAATTTATTGTGGCATGATTTCTTATATGCGAGCGTAACTCTATATGATGACCTAGGATGTCTAATGAGCCACGCTTTCATGTCTGAACATTTGTGCCATAATACACTGCCTTCCCTCCTCCATAATATGGCACATAATAAAGTGCCACAATACACTGTTTTCTTTCACAGGCTCTTTGTGCGCCTGGGAATGGTGCAGTTCCTCAAGCGCCATCAGCGTCCAGTTCAAGCAGTAGAGGAAGAGATCCGAGAGGAGATCAGACGTGGTGGAGGAAAAGATCAGAAAGCTGGAAGCCCTCCACTTCCAAGATGCGCCATAGTGGATGGCAGGACAAAAGAGACTCTGGTATTTCAGAGGGATTTTAAGAATGGCTCATGCTGCCGGCAATAGCAACTCCTCTCCTTTTAAAGGCAGCCTGGGCGGCCCGTTGGCAGCTACAAGTCAAACTGAAGCCAGGGATTTGGGGGAAGCTGTTCATATAGCTATTGTTTGCCCCTCCAAGTTATTTTGGGACTCTTTGTTCAGTCCTTTTGTTTTCCAAGTTTCCATCTGTTGGAGCATCAGTCCCTTTGCCGGCCCTTATAGAGGGGAGTCAGACTGGCAAAGTCCTTGTTCCGTGCACAACTGATGCTGTGTGACACACCTTATGGATTCACTATCAGCTGGACCACGTTGGTTCACACTTTTCAAATCCGGGAAGCTGGAGAAGGAGGGTTGCAGAGGTTCTCCCTAGCAAACTGCTACCTATGGCAATCGTCTCAATCAACCTCATGGATGGGCTGGCGCAGTCTTTAAGAAAAAGTTCTCAGCACTTCTAGCAAACTGCAATACCCAAAAATCCTCGGTGAGGAAGCACACTACAAATAAATTAGTAAAATGTTTGTAGAGTCGATACACCCAATTTCTCAGCAAAAATCATTCTCCTGAATTTCAAGAGGGAGGAAAGAATCTAGTACACAATTCACAACTGTAGCCACAATTCACTGGCAGGTTCTCCAGTCAATCATCACCTCAGTCGAGAACCACTATGGTTACCAGATAAAATAAGGATAGAGAGCATATACCCCTAATCACTGTAGAGAAGAGGAAATTTGGGTTGGTGCAGCTCAACATGGAAGGGTTTAAAAATATCCCACCACAATTCCTTCTTCTATGCAATGGTTAAAGGTAGAGGATTCTACCCACTTGTATCTGATCATCCTTGTCTTAACCTAAGACTGTTCCTTATCTAAACCAGAGAAACCATAAAAATGTTTCACCAGAAAGGCCATTTCAGGCAAAAAGTGCCAGGTCCAACTTTACCATCTCCTCTATCATAAACTGAGCCACATGTACAAAATTCAAAACTCAGAACTCACACCTACAGAAACCTATCACGTCCACAGACACCTGTCTGCCTCTCATCACCTGATCTTTCCATGAAGCTTCTTCTGAGGCACATTTTTTGCTCCTAATTCCCATCTCTCAACTTGCCTTTTCATGTAACTTCTCACAAGGCCTACATATTTCTGTATCCTGTCTTGTCCGAGTCCTGGATCTGATTCAATAACATTGAACCTGGGGTTATAAAATGATCCATGGCATGCCTAGCCTTTGATCCAGGAGATTAGAGTGAGATTATAGTTAGTTAATTATTTCTGTATTCCATCAAAATCCAAGGAGATAGGAAAACGCTCAAGCAGATACTCTCTGCCCACCCCACATATACATACATACACGCACATATGCCCCGGACTTTGCCATTGTGACCAAACAATTGCAAGCAAACTATTTTTATTGTCAACCAACCAGAAGCGTACTGTCTATATGGCATGAGGCGTCTTGTGCCATGGGCACATATGCCCAGTTTGATGTTATTGACTTGTAACATTAACTAAAAGGTGGGTTTCAGGTATTTTGATGGGGTGAAATTTTAGTCCTTGCTCTGGGCGCCATTTGGCCTAGGTACGCCTCTGCAACCAATGAAAGGAAGGAAGGAAGGAAGGAAGGAAGGAAGGAAGGAAGGAAGGAAGGAAGGAAGGAAGGAAGGGTACACCAGTGTTACCACTTGATTTAGGGTTGGCACTCTTGTGAATAAGATTTTGCACATGTTGTACAATGTTTACACACTGTCCTGGTTTGCATCTAGCAAACCATCTAGAACGGATAGTCTAAAAGTCTACAAGTTCAGTCCAGCCCTTGTGTGGCAGGAGGACTGTCAACCTTTTAACTGGCTGTGCGTCTGTGCTTTTAACAGTCACCCGACACACAGGAACTCAGGCAGGCAAAGTTTTTCCTTGCTTTGTATTCATTCCAGGAAAAATGCTTTGGCAGCCAAATTTCCACTTCTGAAAAATAACACTGAAACCCTTGTTTAAGAAATCCCAATTCCTTTCTCCCCATCTGCATTAATAAAAGTCCTCACAAATCAAAGCCACCTAAAACATAGGTTAAGTCACAAACTAATCCAGAACAGTAAAAACTACTATAATATCAACATCTTATTGGGGGGAAGAGTTTACAGTTGCAATCCTATGCACGCTCAACCTGGAAATAGCTCTTGCTGAACACAGTGTAAACACATGAACCTATAAACGAGGATTTGCACAGTGCAGGAACCTATAAATTAGGATTTGTATGGCACAAGAATCTAGAAACTAGGATTTTCTCTTTCATCAGCACTTTGGGCCTTGCATTGACTTCCGGATGCTTGACCTTGTCCATGCACCAGCTTCCCTTCTTGAACAATGGCACAAAAGTGTTCTATGGCACTTCTGACACACTTTTGGATTGACACAAGGGACTTGAGCCAGCTTAGCTGATGATCAGGATTGTGCCCAAAATGATCTAATTCAAATAATTTCATAAATTCTTAATTTTGACTTAAGTCTTACTTACCTGTACTTAAGACTGACAGCACCGTCCTAAGCATGCCTATTCAGTAGTAAGCCCCATTGTGTTCAATGCATCTTACTCCCAGGAAAGTGTCTTTAGGATTGCAGCCTAAGTCTTACTAACTTACAACTTAAGTAATTCTTAAGACTTATCTGCAGGTCATAGCAAATTCCATGATTTGGGGCTCAAAACCTACAACCAAGATCAACTTACATGCGAGTATATATGGTAAATACATTTGACTCTACATGCTTCTTAACACATTTCACACTACATGCTTCATGCAGCTCTCAAACATCTGAAGTTTATCATATGTGGCTCTTAAGCATGTTTGGCCACCTCTGCTCGAATGAGTGGTGTGAGGCAGTCCTTTAATACTCTGGTTCTGAGGCATTTAAAATGCCAGTTAATGACTTGGAATGTCCTATCCACAAGCAGGAATAAATTCCAGTAATTATAGCTAGGTCATAATGTATAATTAATTTGTTCCTCTACGAATTTGCAATATTGTCTTCTGCTTTCTTTAAAAGATCAGCCACTGATCATGTCCACATACCCCCAAAATGGATCTATCCCATTCAACACCAGAATGGTCCATGGTGGAAAGGACTTACGGGTATAGCCCTCCGCCGTGCTGCCTCTTTTGACCACTGGGCCTGGAATGACTGAGTTTAGGTTCTCGGGCCATGTCCAGATCTAGGAAAATGAAAAAGCCATGACAATGAAGAAGAAATGAAAGAACACAGAGTTTGGGAGGAAAGACAAGTTAAGGATCACCGATGGCGGCAGGTGGAGAATCCACCCAAAGTTCAAGGCAAATCAAAAGATCTCTGGCATTCTCCATTTCACAGGTATAAATTCTTTTTTTCCATGTAAAGCCAGCACATTCTGAGATGCATACTAGCATACTAGTCACAATGCATACTAGCAACATTGACAGAGACTATTTCATGGGAAAATGCCCGCATGGAAAACAAGAGAGAGAAGAGAAAAATTTCCTATTATTGTTCGCTGTTCACAGAAATGGTTTGTGTTTTAGCTGCACCATCCTAAAGACCAAAACTAAACTTATCAACCATCTTAAACTGCTATTTTATCCAAGGCTGTAATCCTGAATATAAATACCTGGGCGTCACTAATATTGAAACTGCACTATGAAAATTAATCATTCTACTGTATTTCTGCCTTCATGTATCTTTTCCAGTCTGTATCTTACCAAGCTTTTGCTGAAACAAACTGTTCACCCTTAAGGTGTTACAATTTTGGCTGCCAAAGATGAACATTTCATCATGAACCTTCTGATACCCCTCTGGAAATGGAAAACACTGTGGCATCACTGAAGAACAAATGTGAATTACAGAGAAGTTTCACGTGTGAATCAAAGCTTGTCTCTTAAAAATATTTTCCCCCTTACTTGTGATCCCACTTAAGGATGCACTTAACTCTTAAGTGTAAGTTCTAGGTAAGAACCTGAGCGTGGAAGTACAGCAGATGCTTTGCAAGTTTAGCAGCCAGTATCTCCTGTTGGGGTCGAGAAAAATTCCTGTCTGAAATTCTGGAAAGCTGCTCACACCAGTGTAGTCAGTAGTAGCAAGTATGTTGGTTGGACCCGCAGAGTTGTGGGCAGTGAGGATACACACTAACACCTTATACGTAAAAAGCACATAAAGTACACATAAAGGTTCAATTAACCATATATAAACCAGATGGAAACATGAGCCTTTACCATCTGAAAGCCAGTGGTGAGATTAACTAGGTTGTTTGGTAGGGGGTAGTTTGCCTGATATGCTACAAACAGGGGGTTGGACTAGATGACCTAATGGGTCCCTTCTAACTCTATGATTCTATGGGGTACAGCTTCCAAGAAGGCCCTCCCCTGCCTCACGTCTCTGCCTTCCAGTCATCTAAATAATACCATGAGCATGGTATACTTTGCCCATACATTTACAATCTGATGCCACCACTATCGATACCAATGTGAACTCCAGAGTAGAATTCCTGTCTGTTTTTAAAGACAGCTTCAAGAAATAAAAGATCACTGTTGTCAACACCAAACTCATCATTCCCGCAACTGAATTTCCACTCTGATTAGCTTACAGGGTGTGCTCAAATCATTGGCATCAAGGGACGTGCCCAAGGCCAACCAGCAAGTCAGTATCACAGCCAATTAAAAAAATTTATTGCAAAGCCATGCAGAGCAGTGGATCTTATTTGTGTTTGGTTTAAAGGATGATTTCTTTGGCATGGCATACCATGGATATATGTTATGGTATGGTCAAGTGGACACATGTATGGCATATGTTTCCATTATATGAGGAAGGCCAATTCTCAGGATATAAGTGAATGGCTGCAAGTGGCGTAGTGAATGGAAGGATGGTTGGTGATGATCCTCGTGGCACAGGCATGTTGAGCTTTCAAATGGGAATCTCAGGGATGGCCTTTCTTGCTGGAGCTTGATGCCCCCCTTCTGCTACCCTAGGTTGCCTTAACAACCTCTGGGGCTGGTTCTTGGCAGCCAGATCTCGGCCACATTCATTGCCTCTCCAGGCTAACTTTCTTTCGAGGAGAGTTGGTAGATTTTCTGCAGCTTTTGTCGCAAGAATCAATGAAGGAAAAAATCCTTTTTTCCTCCCAATAACATGAATCTATGGGAGGGAGAGACACAGCCCATTGCTAAGCGCAGGAGTCAAGGGAGGTGGTTGGAGGGGGGCCTTCAGCAGTTGTGGGGTCTGAGCCTTCCTTCCCCCACTGCACACATTGTGACAGTCTTTTTTGCCATCTTGTCTGATGGTGAGAAGCCAGAGAGAGCACATGATGCACGCCCAGAACATGCACAATGGCATGAGTACTCACGTCTCCAGCAGGCTTCTCTGCTCCCAAAGAGTGTCATGCCACCTTGGAGAGATGGAGGGGGGAGTCCTGATGCCAGGCTCCCTGGTGCCAATCCTGGCTGCTCAGCTCTCCACCAAACCACGGGGATCCTGGCCAGCTGCTCTTTGCTGGGTCTCAAATCTGAATGCTCCAGCACAGGAATGGACCATCTGTCTTGATGGAGGGGGGGCAGCAGGGAGGGAGGAGAGCAGGGAGGCAGCAAACCATCTCCAACCCATGGGAGGAGGGTGTAGACTAGAGCAGCAATTGTGGAATATTTCCATAGTGATGATCTCAGGATGTGTTGCTTCTGGAAAGGAGGTGGCGTGGAGTGGGCTGGAGATATTTTGGGAGGCAGGCAAAAAGTGAGCTGATACGCACAAGTAAATGTGAAAAGGGGAGCCCAGGAGCACATTTAGGGGGGCAAAGAGTTTGCCCTACATGCTGGATTTTCTAAAGAAATATTATACTGTAGTATATGTGGAGCATCCAAGCTGCCAATCCAAACCTGTTCCCCTCTCAAGTCAATCCTGCTGTTTGGATGGAGTTAATTTTGAAGTGAAAAAATTAGGATCAGGACCTAAATCCCCAAAAATGCAGGATCAAAAAAAATGCAGGATCACAAGCGTTGGCCACAATTCCAACCATTGGCAGTGGTGTCACTACGGTTAGTGTCACTCAACACAGGATCTCATTGTGTCACCGCATGATGGACCTCCTCCCACACCAGACCATCCAGAATAAATGAAAATATGTGCACAGCCCCAAAGCAGTTGCATCACTAGGGTTGGGGTAACCTGCATTCACTTTATTTAGTTTAATGTCTAGTATATAACAGTTCCCAATAAATCAGTAACCAACAAAAAATCAGTGGCCAACTAGATGACATTCACACATCTGAGTAAGAGTTCTAGTATGAGCTCCGATACACAGAAATGACAGGTGACTCATGCAAATGGTTTCCCTACTATGTTCCCGAACAATATCTTACTAGTAGTAAGAACAGTCTAATTAGTTTTTACTTAAGGGAATCCACTTTTTGTTTCATAAGGTGGTTGTGTTTTCCCTTTCCATTATTTGTTCATAACATTTAATAGAATACAGATATTTTCACGTGGTTTCATTTCATTCTGCATTAAATTACTGATCAAATGATATACATCATAAGCAACTTCATCAGCATTTGTCCCTCTTGTCCCCTCATCCTTCCCCTGCCACCTATGATGGCTCTACATATGTTTTCAGATAAAGCAGAACATGTGTGCTGGGGATATTTAGATGCTGATGGATCTCTTGATTCATGAGTGAGTTTGCAAAACCACTAACATCAGTACCAAGATCTGTTCATCATACCCATGATGAGGCTCCCATAAACCCAGTACTTTCCACCACCACGGTTCTTTGCACCATGACAAGGCTCCCTGTAAATCATAGTACTTTGGGTGGACCATGAGAGAATGGCACTTGCAGCATGCCTTGGGCACAGGGGTTCTTGATTTAATTTTTTTTCACATCCTCTGGTGGTGCAAGTGGTTAAGACACTGTGCCTGTTAACCAGCAGATCACGGTTAAGAACCCACAAGACAAGGATCTCCTGCTACAGACAGGGGGTTGGACTAGATGATCCACTGGGTCCCTTCCAACTCTATGATTCTATTATTCCAGTCATCTATCCAACAATTCAGGAGAAGCCATTTACAACCTGGGGTCGGGGACAAGAAAGCAAACTATGTGCAAGGCTTGACTTTGCCTAAGCAGAGGAGCTGCCAAGTGCATGAAAACAGAAGATGAGGAAGTCAAAGGGAGACAAGGAGGAGATTGAAAAATCACGGGCAATTTGCAAAAGGAAGGGCAATGGCCAGGCCTCCACCAGAACGGTGCATCCATCTTCATCAGGAGTCCTCAGCATTAATGCATAGCCGTGTCAGTCATCCACACTAAGCCAAGCTTCAGGAAGCAGTGCTTATGTTTGGGTCACACAAAACAAGTGGTGGTAGAGGAGAGAATAGGGAAAGGAAAATGCAGGTTCAGTACTAGCCTCCTTGATCCCCACTGTGGTGGTGGCGAAGACATTCAACCACATTAAACTCATTTCAGGTCCTGTGAGTGCATCTGCACTACGAATATCAAATCCACATGACTTGTCACAATTCTCTTATTACGTGCACTCCATGGGTCAAACTACTGTATTTATGCAAATCTAATGCACCATTGAATCTAACGCACACCCACACTTACAATCAAAGCACACATTTACTTGAATCTAATTGACCATCAAATCTAATGCGCACCCTGATTTTGGAGACCAAGGCCCATATCCTAAAGTCAAATTAAGCCCTTTGCTCCAGAGCAGTTAAGGTGACTTTCCATAACTCTAGAAGGTGACATAACTGCGAGGACCCGTAACTGCTCTGGATTTTGCCCTAAATTCAGCTGGAAAAGGTAAGAATTAATTTTGTGTAACTGCAGTATGGCTGCAATCCTAAAGACACTTTCCTGGGAGTAAGATCCATTGGACACAATGAGGCTTACTTCTAAGTAGTCATGATTAGGATTGTGCTCTTTGTGGCTTTTTGTATGTGTTTTAAATAGCCATGGGGGTAGTAAAGAGGAATGGAACTGGAAGAGAGGGCTTTACCACTGTCCCAATCCATGACACCCCTCCAAGTTTCTTTCCCGAGGCAAATAGAAGCCACAGGAAAGACTTGATCAGGGGCATAGCCGGGGGGGGGGTGCAAAGCACTACATTTTGCAAGTGCCTGAATGCCATGTCCTCCAAGACATTCTGGGTGGTGGGAGAAAAAGGGAGGCATACACATGAGGGGCTTCCTAGGAAACGACTCAGCAGCCTCCTGGTTTCCAATGCTGGTTAAAGTTTGCCCTGTGAATACCCAGCTCCCTCCACCCCTGGCACAAAGAATGAGTCTTCTGCAGAAGGTGATCTGATGTTCTGCACTCCCAGCTGTTGCTTTAAACCTCTAAGCACTATTTATTGCCATGGGGATGATGAAGGATTAGTTTCCAACATCAGCCACAACAGCATTATCTCACTGGTCTGGAGCGAATAGCCGGGAGAATTTGGGAGGCAGACCTTTTGGGGGGTGGCCAGGTGGGGGAACAGTTACTACAGCTATGGAAGATCAACCAAAAAGGAGACCGGTCTATGAGATGAGCTTGTATAAACTCTTAGTATAAAGAGGGTCCTGTTTTGTGGTCCCTGCCCCCCTAGTACATCATTGCTATATTTTTGCTATAGATGAATGTGCTCGTATGTGGCTGTTTTATGCTCACACCATTGATCTATCTTGTTGAGTATTGTTGACACAGATGCAGTTGCTACAGTTCAGGGTGCCCGACAGGAATTTTCTATGTGTTGCCAGGAAATGCTGGAGATTGAAACTGGGACCATTTTCATTCAAAGCATGTGGTCTACCAGGGTTGGGCTAGCCCAAGATCTCCTGGCACCTGATCCATGGGTCCTAATGCTTCTCCCCCTGACTTGTTGATGTGTCAACTTCTGTTCCTCCCATTGCCTGAATTAGAAAAGGGAAGGTGAGAGACAGAGCAGAACATGACATGTGGAGCCGAGAACAGGAAAATGGTCAGCTAGAGAATCTCCAACATGCCCTCTGTCTCCCTTTTAATTTTCAGGAGGGGGGAGGAGTAGGAGAAGGAGAGAAGGCAAGCCGTTGTTTGCTGGAGGACACCACCCATCAATCTACCACCTGAGGCAACATACTCAGTTGGCCTCATGGATGGACCAGTCCTGAATTGGATGCACCACTGAACTGCAATTGCAATTCACTACTTAACATTAGTTAAGTATTCCTCCTTAACATTTAGGCTGTAATCCAAAACATATTTTCCTGGGAGTAAGATCCATTGAACACAATGGGGCTTACTTCTGAGTAAACATGGTTATGATTGTGTTCTTGTTATCTTAGAAGTTATCTGAAACCTCCTCCATCCCCAAAAGCAGAAACTTGGACCATTTTTCCAACCAAATCTCATCTGCCCTTATTCAACAGTAGTAAAAGCCTGCAGCTGTCGCTTGTGGAAGTACAATAAATAGTTCATCAGTTAAAAAAACTATCCCCCTCTTCAGCATCTCATCCCATATTTTTCAATGGTAGCTAGAAAGTTGGAATGTTGACAGTTCCCTCTCCTCTGCCTACTTGATTGATATAGAATGTTGGTCAGAAGATGCAGACATCCCAACACATATAGATTATATAGATATATCAGCACGTTATACACACGCTTCGTTACAGTGCTTCATTACACTGAGAAGAGGTGAGTTCATATTGTGCAGAGGTTAAGGAGGGGGAAATGTCTCGATGGGTGCAATTACACCCATCATGGTGTAGACCAACACAACTCATGTTCCCAATAGACCAACTCATGTTCCCAGTGATGCAGGGAAGAAAGCACATGACTCTGCACTGAGTCGTGCTGGGATGTTTTGTGGCACTTTTGTGATACTACCAGAACAGGACTTATTCCGGGGCTTAGGCCAGCCTAACTGGAGTTTAGGATTATACTTTAAGTCTGATTTTGTCCCCTATTTCAATGAAATGAGGTGTTCTGAGATTTTTCATATGGCCCTTCATCAGTGTTACCACTAGGTGTCACTATTGTGACAGATATTAATTGTGTCCTGCTAACCTGTGATCTCCATAAAGAGTCTGCCTGAAGACTTGGATTGGGTAGCATGTAGTCCACATTCTGCTTCCTCCTGCTCCAAAGGGTGGTAATGATAACAGAAACTATGGATCATCCAGTGCTATTGTTAACATTTATTTATTGTTGTTGTTGTTGTTGTTGATAATAGTATTGCCATCCATCAGTCTTGAAAGACTGATTTCATGCTCAACGCTGTATGCGAAGCACGAAGGCCTGGGTTAGATTGATATGGAGAATAGGCTGTTACCCAAGCAGCAAATCCCCCCTCTCCACGCCGCTGAATTAGTCCAATGGAAAGGCAGAGCCAATACGATTGAATCCAGCTAACTCTACAATCCAGAGTAACTACAGGAGCACATAAGAGACATTATGTGCACCCGTACTTACTGCACCAACTAGTGAAAACCTATGGGAAATTCATATTGCAATCCAGAGTATATTGTTCTTACACTGGAGCAAGGACTCCCCGTAGTTACTCTGGATTGCGCCTTAAGTCGCAGAGCTGGGCTAAGGACAGGAGCTCACCCTGTCTTGTGGGGACCGAACCAGATCTCGAACCCTGGCTTGCTGGTTAACAGGAACAGTGTCTTAACCACTTGCACCACCCACAACCATTGTGTTGATTATAATAATAGTAATAATAATGAAGGAAAACAGGTCTGAATCATTGACATTGCAATACCCAAGAGAAAGAAAATGAGAAAGAGCTTCAAGAGAAAGAAAATGAAATGATCATGCGGTATAAGGCCCTACAGATAGCAATTCAGAGAATCTGGGAAAAGAAAGCCACTGTGATTCCAATAGTAATAGGTGCTCTTGGAGCGACTCCATTAAGTCTCCAGGAACATCTGAACTTAATGGGCCTCCAAAAGATCACAACTGCCCATTTACAAAAAGCAGCACTTCATACATATTGAACTTCAGAACTTCACACATATTGAGATGATACCTTTGCGATTCCTCGTTCCTTGGATAGGAACCAAATCACAATAGGGCCAATTCCAGTCAAACACCTGGCGACTAGGAAATAGTACATAATAAAAATAATGTTTATTTCGTTTATATGCCACCTTTCTTCCTAAAAGGACATATTAACAACCTTTAATAGATTACCATATTAACAACCTTTAATAGGTAGATAGGTAGGTAGGTAGGTAGGTAGGTAGGTAGACAGACTTTATTGTCACTGTACAAAAACATACAGTGAAATTCAGATGCATGATCATGATACCAACTCAATATACTTAGAATAAATAAAAATGTATACTTCAGTCACACATCAACACTCATTCCTCCCACCACACATTCAATCAATAACAATGTATGCATTTGAAATGGAATACATTAAGGTAAAACAATGTCCATATCGCACTGAAAACATAATAATATTACACAATAGGAACATTGGAAAGTCCTATATTGTAATAATTACAATAATTACTTACTTAATTAATAATATTATAAAGATATTAAAAGTTTTAACATACAAAAGCTGTATATTAACAACTTTTGTTAAAAAAAAGTTGTATATTAACAACTTTTCCCTAAACTGCAAAAGGGAGAAGGTAGGGACGAGGAAATGAGAACAAGTAGAGCGGTAGACTAGAGCAGGGGTGTCCATACTTTTGGCAAGGGGGCCATATCATCTCTCTGACACAGTGTTGGGGCCAGAAAAAAATAACATTTAAAAATTGAATAAATCTACATAAATTTAAATATAAGAGTGTACTAGATGCATTACAAAGTTTGTGCGAGGGCCACATTGAGACATGACAAGGGCCTCATCTGGTCCCCGGACTGGAAATTTGACACCCTTGGGCTAGATGGATCGATATCTCACCACTTTCCTCTCCTCCACTCTTCCTGATCCACCACCACCCGTCAGTTTGAATGCAGGGAACAGCTGGAGGTGGGTGGACTGATGGAGGGAAACAGCAGGCCCCTCTTCTTTCTGAGGAGACCTACTGACGCAGTTGGCCTCATGGATGGGGCAGTCCCGAATGCAATGACATGCTTTATAGCTATACAGTATATGGAGTCTTACAAATCTTCATTCAGCAACCAAAGATGGCATTGGCTGGAATTGTGCCAGTGTCAATTTTCTCCCCAAGGAAAGAAAATGTAACTGACGTTAGGGTTGCCATATATCCCAATAAACTGGGACTGTCCCAGTTTTCAGGGACTGCGTTCACATAATGGCAAGCTTAACAGGGGGTCCTGTCCCCATTTTGTGGAAGAGAATTATGGCAACCTTAACTGAAACAGATATTTTTTCTAGCTCACATTTGTGCAAAAGCATATTTTGAGCACCATCCTAGCCATGTCTACTCAAAAGTAAGCCCCATTGTGTTCAGGAAAGTGTCTTTAGGATTGTACCCCGAGCTAGCAACTGCTAAGGGATGCCATACTATACCCAGTTATTCTCCACTCTTCTGACCTTGCAGAGATCTTTTGTTTGGAAGAGATGCTCCAGGGCCTCGTCAGATTTATGGGCTTCTCTTGCTCCATCATCCTTCACCTTTAGGATAAAAGCAATCAGAGGAAGAAATGAAAGACAGCAACAAGGAAGAAAAATAAGGGAACACATATTATTTCTGGGAGTTCTGGAGCTTCTAAAGAAGGAATATAAGTTATTTGTGAGCTGCAATGCCTGCCTGGCCTTTTCACTGATGCACTTTTAACACGTGCTGAAGATTTTTCTGTTTCACTGGAAAAATTATTTAGAGTGATGGTTTCCCCCTTCCCTGAGTTGGTATCTTTGCCATTTTTGTTCAGATAGTGGTTTCAGTTGCAGTATTTTGGTTCTTATTATTTTCTTCTATTTTAATAGCTATTTCTTCTGCTTGCTTTTTATTGTAATAACTGTAATAATTGTAATAACTGCCCAACTTTGCATATACTGAACAGGGACCAAATGTATACACCTGTGGGTCGGGCAAAAAGGGGTTGAGCTAGGTTGGTTTCCACCATGGTTAACATCATCTCGGGCCAAAAGGATAAATGACGGATAGATAATTCATAACTGGTGCCAGCACTACCCGGATATATTGTCACATCGTCAGAGTAGAGGAATTCCACCAAATCCGAAATGGTTCCAGCTGGTTCGATTTGTTCTGCTATAGGGTCTAATGTGGGCCCATAACTAATCACATCATGTGATTAACATTATTTCTGGTTATAATGCCGGAAGTATCAATTTGCTGTTGGACAAGCAGCACTGATTTTGTAGCCCGACCCTCAATCCTTGTTTTGCCCTCAGAATTATTATCTTCAGATGTGAGTCATCCTTGGAAGCACGAGAATGAAGCATGCTTTTTATCAGCAGCGCACCGACATGCGCTGGCCTCTGCATGCCACCACAGAAATGGGAAGATGGGTATGTTGTGTTGGCTTAAACTGGTTAGGAAGGTATCCTCAAGCTGCACTTCTAAGCCTCAGTTAGGTCGGCATAAATCCTAGCACAACTCCCATGTTGATCTGGGGGTGTCGCGGCAGTGCCGTAACACATCCGTTGCCACTCCTGGGAGGAGGGTGGTTAGGCCAGGAGCACAGACATTCACCAGTGTCCCCCACCACCATGAAAATAAGAAGACAGGTGAGTTGTGCTGGCCTAAATTGATTAGAATTGCACCCCCAGGCTCTGCTACAAAAATACAGTAGCGATGATGATGGTGGAACTGAAGAAGAAGAAGAAGAAGAAGAAGAAGAAGAAGATGATGATGATGATGAAACCAGGCCTACTCCCTAGTTAGAATTAAGAGCTGTAGCAGTCATAGTATAAGAATTGTGCATATATAAAGTATATTTTGCCACACAGAAGAAAACCAGGCCACGAGTCCAAAAGGGAGCACATGCCCCTTTCAGTGCGCTCTCTGTTCAGTTGCTATGTAGCGGCTGCATCTCTGCAAAGAACTCCGGCTTTTTTGCTTACTAACATTTCGTCATTCAAGGGGAACACACTATGTTCGGATTTGACTGCCTGGAGGAAGTTGTTGCTCCTCCGGGCTGACTTTGGAGAGCTGCTTGCTCGACAACCGTGAGTCTCTTCTGTTCTGCATTAAAAAAATAATACAGTAATGATATTAACAGTGGGCTGCGCAGGCAAAAAACACAAAAAGTTAGTTTGTCTTAATGCACAAACACATCGCAAAGCAAGCAGGCTGCGAGCCCTAGCGGAAAAAAAGAAGCAGAAAGAACATTTTATTGGCATTCTCTGTAGGTAATCCTGGTTATGCCTTTTTACAACAAGGTTTCTAAGCCTGCCATTGCTGACTTACAAGGACACAATGGGACTTACATCTGAGTAAGCATGCTTAGGATCAGGCTGCCAGGATTGGGCTACCATACCTGCTAGGATTGGGGTGCAAATTTTGGCTGGATATTTGGATGTAGTAAATGCCTCTGTTACCAATTTCCACACACCAGGTGACATTATGATGAGCATTTATGTATCTAGTCATACAGATTTGTTTTGTGGGACATTTACTCAGAAGTAGGATTGCCATGTTTCCTGAGAAACAGGGACAATCCTGATTTTGGGGGATTGTGTTCACATATAGGGTGGCCCATAAGTCCTTATCCATCCATATGTTATATTCAGTTATGCATATAAGGGTGCAATCCAGAGTAACTATGGGGAGTCCTTGCTCTGGTGTAAGAACAATTTACTTTGGATTGCAATATGAATTTCCCATAGGTTTTTACTAGGTGGTGCAGTAACTACAGGTGCACGTAATGTCTCTTACGTGCTCCCGCAGTTACTCTGGATTGTAGGGTGAATGTTATAATTCTAATGATGAGTTAAAGGCAGCTGTTACTGTGGCATTTGTAACAATAATGCCAGCTATGTTGAGGAAAATGTCTCACAGAACATGGCGTCGCATAATATTATGCAGCGAGAATGAGGGAGAGCACACAGATACAGTGGATACATATGATATACAGATGGGTAGGGACTTAGGGCCACCCTGTACCATGGCAAATGGGACAGAAGGTCACGTCCCGGTTTTGTGGAAGAGAAATATGGCAACCCTACTCAGAAATAAAGAAGTAAGACCCTACTAAATTGTATTTTGAGAATTAGTATGGTGAAATGGTGGGTAATTGGACTAAGGGCACAATCCAGAGTAGCTACGGGGAGTCCTTGCTCCAGTGTAAGAACAATTTGGTCTGGATTACAATATGAATTTCCCATAGGTTTTCACTAGGTGGTGTAGTAACTACGGGTACACATAATGTCTCTTACGTGCTCCCATAGTTACTCTGGATTGTAGGGTAAGACCTGGCAGATTCAGGTTCACATTCCTTCTTGGCCACAAACCTGGGGCTTGTTGTGAGGACAGCAGGAGGGGAAGAACTAAAACTTTGTAGGCCGCCTTGGGCATTTGCACTGGCATGGGAAAGGCAGAGCATAAGTAAGTAAGTAAGTAAGAAAGAAAGAAAGAAAGAAAGAAGGATGGATAGATGGATGGATGGATGGATGGAAGCAAGCAAGCTATGGTCTTCTTCTCCAGAAAAATGAAACAATTGCTGGGTAACACCAAAAAAAAACTTAGGCTGCAGTCCTAAACTGTGCTGACCTGGGGGGTGTCACTAAAGTGCCATAAGACCCTTCAGGAAATGTGCTTGCCTCCCTCCATCACCACAGTATCAGGAAGACAAATGAGTTGTGCTGGCCTAGGTTAGGATTGCACCCGTACACGTATTAAACCTCCTATTTAATACAACCTATTGCTCGTCCATATTAACCTCGCATGGGGTTGGTTATAATACCTACATTGCTTAGCAATCAAACTAAACTCCTTAAGAGCTTATTTTTCTACAAATCACAGAGGAATTTAGTGCAGCATAGCACATGGGCACCTGCCTGCCCACTCAAGCAACCAGGAGGGCAGATGTTAGACTTACATTTCCCAGTTTTTTCTTGCAAAGAATCATGAGATTCCTTTTTGCAAAATTCATAAAAATTGTAGGTTGATGAATTAGAAAAAAAATACACAGTCAAAGTAGGGTAATATTTGGTGGAATCTTTGTGGTTTCTAATAAAGATATTATGGACGCAATCCTAAGAAATTTAGGACTGTCTGAAGACTGCCTTTCTGTGATGGTGTGAGAAGGTCAGTGTGTGCCTGTGCATTGACCTAACCCCCCACCCCCAAGTGTGGGATAGATGTCCCTTATGGCACTTCTGTGACACCCCCAGGTCAGCACAGGACTTGTGCTGGGTCTTAGTAGTGGATAGGATTGCAGCCCACGGCTTTTTCATGTCAGATTCTCTCTTTGTGACAACTTCGGCAATATTGTGTGTAGAATCCTCACTCTTCTTAAACCCAAAAAAAAAATTATCAAGAGTCTGGCTCACCTTTGGTTATCCAATCCTTTGCTTGAAAATCTCCAGTCCAGTCCTTTGAACATCTCCAATCCAAACCTTTGTGTGAAGATCTCCAGTGAGGAAGAATCCACGATCACCCTCTGCAATCTATTTAGAAAACTGCTTTTTAACCAGTGGTACTTACCCTAACTGCCAGGGTAAGCAACTGGCACTGCTCCGCCTCACCCCCACCATGCTAGGCATAGAGACAGTAAGGTGTGAGTGGCCAATGTGTGGCTCTACAGCTGCCTGGCCCTTCGGAAATGTTCTGTTTGAAGAAAGAGGGTGCAAAGTAAAACCCCAACAGTGAGGCAAAAATAAAGTTGAAAAGCCCTGGTTTAGAATTTGTGCCTGTGGCTGCAATCCTAAAGACACTTTCCTGGGAGTAAGACTGCACTGAACACAGTGGGGCTTACTTTTGAGTAAACATAGTTAGGATTGTGATTCTACAAGCATGCACTCATGAGCTAACAAGCTAATGCTATTGGTTCCTAAATACTAGTCTCCTAAATACAGCATCCTCCACTTATTGTATGGGACCACTTAGGGACCAGAGTATCATCCAGTGATGGGATTCAAATAAATTAACAACAGGTTCTATGTCCTCATAGCCTAAATTAACAACAGGTTCTATGTCCCATAAGTAACCGGTGCTCAGAACCAGGCGCTCATTAGAAAGGATTCTACAGAACTTGTGAGAACCCCCTGAAGCCCACCACTGGATCATCCAAAAGTGAAAACTGTTGAAAAGTGGACCCCATTCTTTTTTAATTTTTAAATGTTGCTTCCAATGCTTTTTTAGCTAGCAAATTTCAAATGCCCCCTTGATCTGCTGCCGCACAAAGATTTCTGCAAATGGATTTTCATTAACTCCTTTGGGAATGGGATTAAACCAGGAGCTACAACATGGGGGGAGGACAATTTTGGTCTTTAGAACAGCAGAGAGTGGTGGAAAGAGCGGAATATGTATTGAATGAATGTGTTCTGGGTATAACTGGAAGGTGTTGAAAGAGTGGATTGTCAGATAATGAACCGACAGAAAGTGGGAGACACCTGTACTCAAACTGCAATGCAGCAGTGTAGCTAGAAGGGGTGAGAAGCACCAAGTTCTCCAGTGACCCTCTCCCTTCAACTCCTCAGCCGGGGGTTAGTCTCCTGCCAGTGGCATAGCTAGAGGGGTTGCAAAGTACTAAGTTCTGCAGGAAACCACACCATACTGTAAAAGCAGCCCCCCTTTGGGAACAGTGAGGGAACCACTAGGTAGAGCAACGATCTGACACTGAAGGAGTTTCCTGAATTGCGGAATCCTTAAACAAACAAACAAACAAACAAACAAACAAACAAATAATGTTTGCATGCAGTGGAGCAAAAATGCCCACAAATGACTGACAATAGTGGCAGGTGTGTCCCATTTCTAGACTGATACATAAGACGCATACAAAGTGTGTAGGCGACATTGTGGCTTCATTGGTTCTCTGCCTGGAAACAGGGCACTCCTCTTGCTATCTCTTGTCTTTCCTTGACCTTGTGGCTCCAGCGCACCAGAACATTGCTTGCCTTTGTTCATCTGTCCCCAGGATTCAGCTGCAACGCCCCTGCGTAGCCTTGACGGTGCCACCAGCCTCTTTCATGTATTTGTCACCAAAGCCGACACTGAGGTTTGAGACTGAAACTAATCTCACTCTTGACGTGCGCCACTTCTAGAAAAGTGTTGCATGAGATCTTTGGGAGACAAGCAGGGCGAATGTATGGTGCAGTATTTATATACCACTTTTCAACTAAAACATTCACAAAGCAGTTTACAAAGAAAATGAAAAAACTATGGTTAATGGCTGCTGGTGCCTGCAGGTGTCCAATGCCTGCTAGTGTCTGCTGCTGATCCTGCTGTCTAGTGATGCCCAGTGCCTACTGGTGTCCACTATGCCTTCTGTCTGCTGGTCCCTGCTGGTACTTGCAGCCTGGTGCCTGCTGCATAGTGTTGACGGTGCCCCCAGGTGCCCATGCTCAGAAATGTTCTTTACAATGAACATTCAGCTAAATGTAAATTCAGCTAGTTTAGATAAATATATAAAAGAGAGAGAGATCCTACAGTCCAGAGTAATTACCGGAGGATATACGAGGCATCTACTCTGGTTTGCTTTATGTGTTTCCCATAGGTTTCCCATAGGTGGGACCCTAACTATGTTGGTGTAAAAAGGTCCTGTAGTTACTCTGGATTGTAGCCATATATACATAGATTCTCTCTCTCTCTCTCTCTCTCTCTCTCTCTCTCTATAGATAGATAGATAGATAGATAGATAGATAGATAGAGAGGTTTATTTATGGATTTGTTTACTTGTTTATTTATTAATTACAAGGTGGCTACTTGTGGCTTGTCCAGAAGGAAAAGGAGGGCAATGCAGGGTGACCAGATGGAGGGCAAGACCCCCAAAATGTAGGACACCCAAGAAAAGATGAAAGCGGAAAACACTCATGTATCTTGCTTTGAAGTGATTAAAACACTATATTGCTTATTATTAATTTTAAAACAATGACATCTAATTTATTAATTGGAGGAAGAGGAGGAGGACAATTTCCAGGACCCCAGGCTAAAAAAGAGGACTCGTCCTGGAAAAGAGGACAGGGTGAAAACTTGGTGGAAACTCCCTGGCAAACTTGTTGCTTGGCCCCCTCCGGCTCCGCCACCGGCAGGAGGGTCTCTGGAGGGCAGGAGAGGAGCCCCCCCACTGGTGCCAGAGAAGGGGCCAGGGCTGCCCCCCCGCGCATGCGCCCCTCCCCCTCCCTCCCTCCCTCCTTCTCTCCCTCCTTCCCTCCATCCCTCCATCCAGGGCAGAGATGGCCGGGGAGAACCAGCGCCAGGCTCTCCGGAAGGGCATCGGGGCGCAGCAGCCCCCCGCGCCAGCCCCAGCCCCCGCCGCAGCCCCGGCCCCCCACCAGCCCCGCCGCCCGCCGCCCCCTCCGGCCCCCCAGAGCTGCGCCCCCGACCGGGTGGCGCTCAAGAAGGAGATCGGCTTGGCCAGCGCCTGTGCCATCATCATAGGTCGGTGGCACTGCGGGCACCGCTGCGCTGGGATGGGCGCTGGGCTGCGCGCAACTGGGGTGGACTGGGAGGCACTGGGTGGACTGGGCACTGCTGGACGGTGGGCTGCACGCAACTGGGGCTGCACTGGGTGAACTGGGCACTGCTGGGATGGGATGGGCGGTGGACTGGACGCAACTGGGGCTGGACTGGCAAGTACTGGGTGGACTGGGCACTGCTGGGATGGGATGGGCGGTGGACCGCACGCAACTGAGAGTGGACTGGGAGGCACCGGGGCTGCACTGGGTGGACTGGACAGTGCTGGACGGTAGACTGCACGCAACTGGGAGTGGACTGGGAGGCACTGGGGCTGCACTGGGTGAACTGGGCACTGCTGGGATGGGATGGGCGGTGGACTTGACGCAACTGGGGCTGGACTGGGAGGCACTGGGTGGACTGGGCAGTGCTGGGATGGGCTGGACGGTGGACTGGACGGAACTGGGGGTGGACTGGGAGGCACTGGGTGGACTGGGCAGTGCTGGGATGGGCTGGACGGAACTGGGGGTGGACTGGGAAGCACTGGACGGTGGATTGGGGGTTGCACTAGGCAGTGCTGAGGATGGACTGGAGAGTGAACTGGACAGAATTGGGGGTGAACTGGGAAGCACTGGGGATGGACTGGACAGCACTGGGTGGACAGGGCATTGGGTGGGCTGGAGGGTGAATTGGACAGGACTGGAGACTGGGCTAGGCAGCCCTGGGATGGACTGGGCAGCAGGGCGAGGAGGGCTTGGAAACTGGGCGGTGGGGGGCAGAGGGACACTTGCTTAGGAGGAAAAAGTTTTCCCCACTAGTCTGCGATCCCCCTGCCTCCTGCACCGCCTTCTGATTGCCTCCTTGGGGTCCCCCTTCCTTCCCCATCACTTTTTTTGGGGTGAGGGGACGAGGAGGGCTAAGGGACAGTGGCGTAGTCAGGAGGGGGCAAAGCACTAAGTTTTGCAGAGAGTCTCACTGCAGAGTGCCAGCCCCTTCCCTTTTGGGGGGAGCCAGTCTGCACACTGCAGAGGGCTCCCTGCACAACCTAGCGCCTTGCCCCCCTCTGGCTATGCCACCAGTGAGGGATGAACTGATCTGGGTGCAGGATCAACAAGTATCTGGCTGCAGAGTGCAGGGCATGTCCTCTTTTTCCGGGATATGTCCTCTTTTCCAGCCTTGTGCCATGGGAAAAATCATTATCCTTCTTTTCCTTGTGAGCAGGTAGTGTGTAGCCTTCTTGTAATTAATAAATTATATAGAATAGTTTTGAATTTAATCATAAGTAATAGTATTTAAATTCACCATATGAAAGCAATATATAGGATTGTTTTTACTTTTTTATTTTGCTGTGTCCTGTATTTTTTGGTGGGGGGGGGGGGGCTTTGTCCTGTTTTGCTGCAGATATGACTTCTGGTTGCTCTGTACTCAGCTGCAGCCAGTCCTGGTCCCCTTTTAGGTCTATACTTGTTTCCAAACCTTTGAACATGAGGACCACCCACTTTTTTATCAGGACCCACCTAAGTTTTACAGACTTTAAAAAAAATCTAGAAAGAATTTATATATATTTATTTATAAGTAATAATAACCAGAGAAAAGACCCACTTTATCTTTCTATACTTGCACATGCTTGCAAACTGCAGGTGCTCCACTCAGCTCAGCTCCTTGCAGGAAGTTAGAATCTATCTGGCAAACTGTAGGAGCTGAGCTCTTTATAAAGACTGAAGGCAAGTCTTTATAAAGACTTTATAAAGACTTCAGTTTTATAAAAACTGTTTTATAAAAACTGAAGGCAAAAGAAGAAGGGGATGGCAAAGGATGAGGTGGTTGGATAGTGTCACCGATGCAATGAACCTGAATTTGGACAGACTTCGGAAGCTGGTTGAGGATAGGGGGGCCTGGCGTGCTGCAGTCCATGGGGTCCATGGGGTCACAAAGACTAAACGACAACAAGCTGAATTTACCCATCATTGTGGGAGTAAAATTTAAAGAATGTTTGTGGGCATTAGGCACCCCTGTTGGACACCAGGCACACATATCGGGAAATGGGCACCAGACACCCCTACCTGGCACCAGGTCTCCAGGCATCCCTACCAGGCACCCTACCAGGTGCACAGCACCAAGCACCTCTACTGGTTATCAGGCACCAAGTCTCCAGGCACTCCTATTGGGAATCGGACCCTGACCAGACACCACTATTGGACATCAAGTACCCATATCAGGAACCGGGCACCAGGATCCAAGGCAATCTTACTGAACAATGGCCATCCTACCGGTCACTGGGCATCCCTACCAGGTGCAGGGCACTAAACACCCCTTTTGGATACTGAACACCAGGTCTCTGAGCACCCATACTGGGAATTGGGCACCAGGCACCTTTACTGAGCATTGGGCCCTGTACAGGTACTCCACCATACTCTGAGATACACGTTTAAAAAGTCTCATGTGAAGAGGCTTCATGGCACAAGCGAGAACAGTTGTGTGAATTATTTTGTTTCCAGATCAGTTGAACTGCTGGTGAAGGGCTAGTCTTCCTAGGATTTTTTTGTTGCGGGGAGCACTGCTCCAATCCATCGCCTTTTGAATCTTGGAAGTCACACGTAGAAGTTGTGTAAGATCTTGAAGTTGTGTAAGAGTGGTGAAGATATAGAGGTTGTGTAAGATCTTGGACATTGTGTAGCTTGAGTTCTTCCTTTTTTAACTCAAGTCTCTTCTGATGTTTGATAGACGTTTTGGCTTGACCTGTATGTCGACAGCAATTTCACAAGTGACACAACCAGCAGTTTTCAGTATTTTTTTCAATCCTCATGTGCTCTTGTAATACTATTCAGTGATACTCAAACTGGTGGGTCACAAATGAGCCTTCTGAAGCACCGTCTCCTCCTCTTTTTTCCTGCTACAGGCAGGGGGGTTGGACTAGATGACCTACTGGGTCCCTTCCAACTCTATGATTCTATGATGAAGTGGCTATAGATTCTATAGAAAGTGACTGCAAATTCTATAAGATTTGGTGGCTGCAAATACTCCAAGGTTCTCAGGGAGGGATGTGTGGGATCCCCTTCACCCTTCTGTAGCTCACACCAGCTCTAAGTAAGTGAAGGCACCCCTTTAGCTCCCCCATTAGCCTCATGATCTTGGGCAGTGGTTCTCAAACTTTTAGAAAGATTTACTGCAATACTAACATTCAGTTAGGCTAGTCTAAATCCCGGCATGTGGGACTTGTGGATGTCACAAAAGACACATCTGTCTTTTGTACGACACATCTGTGCCGCTGTAAGACACATCTGTGCCGCTCCTGGGGGAGGGTTAGGCCAGTGCACAGACATGCGCTTGGTTCCCTACATCAGGGTGACCAGATGCCTGAACCTAAGGAGGACAAGGTCATGAATAAAGCCAGATTGGACACTTTCACTTTCCCATAGTACTCAATGCATATTTTTATTTTTAGTTTTTTGGCCATAACGTTTGATAGGAAGGAGGTATTTCAAAACAGATTTTTGCATTGGATTCTGCTCTTCAATATGAATCAAATGATGCTCATGGAGAGGTGATGCGCATGGGCAGATGCTGCGCATGGGGGACTAATGCACACGGGGGGACTCTGCACATGGGGGGACTTCGCACTTGGGGAATGCTGTGCATGGGGAGTTGATGAGTATGGGGGGTTGATGCACGTGAGGGGTTGATATGCAGTGGGGTATGGTGTACAGGGGGAATTTTACTCCCACAACACGGGTATGCTTTTTGCTAGTTAACCATAAGGCTGTACTTTGTAGGCAGAGAAAGTGGTTAAATGCCTCGCTGTTCACTTGCTGGAGTGAAAAATGTCAGCATCTATGGTAGGCAAGTCTTCAAATGAATTTCATTTTCATGTTTAAAACTTATAAATTTTAAAAATTTCATGCACTTACACGTTTAAAACACATGTTGTACCAAAACTGGTATTTGTATGCATGTACACTAAGATCTATATTAGTCTGGGTATATTTCTAAAGCATGCACAGGATAAATATGTCTTTGCATGCACCCGTGCACAAAAATTCTCTATTGTAATGTGGTTCCCGAGTATCCCATTTTGATTAAGGCTACATTTGGTGTAATTTAGTGGCAGGGGGAGGTGATTAATGGAGGACTATGCTTTAGGCTTATAAAATCAGAAAAGGTAAGGTGATTTTAAAATATGAAAAATATAAATATCTAATCAACTGTATTAATTAATGCTGATAATAATTAAATAAGTTTGACATATAGGAGTGTCAAAAAAATTGTGGGCTCCAGGTGCCAAATGATCTAGGTACGCCACTGGGACAAGCTTATCAATATCTTAATTCTTGGGAACAATTTTATGGCTTAGTTTTGAAGCCCAAACTGATGATATCAGCCATATCATCACCTCTGGGTTAATGAGAACACATCTGGTGGACTGCAATAGAGTGTCATTCTAAAAAGTGGGTCCTGTGTTAAAATGTTTGAGAACTGCTGTGATTGATGATTCCAGATCAAGATCTCTAATAGCACCACGTTGGCACATCAGTAACAATGAATCCAAACTGGAATCTTACAAATCAGTTGTATTAAAAGTAATGTTGCTTCATTCTGATTTCAAAATCAAACTGGGATTTTCTCCCCATAATTTGTAAAAAAAAAAAAAGAACATCGTTTATCTGAAAGCAATAAATTTTATATCTTGTGTTGGATTCCATGATGGCACTCTGTGTATGGCTCCTCGAGATACCTTATAGGAGTATGAAGGGCTCCAGACACCAAAAAGCTTGAGAACCATTGATCTAGATATAGATTGTGCCAGTGGCATAGCTGGAGGAGGGTTCAAAGCATTGAGTTTTCCAGTTTGCAGTGTAAAGGGAGATAACCTTTTTCTGGTTGTTATTACTAGCAAATATTTTTCTGCATCTTTTTAAAAGTTTGGTGAGTCCCAATATAGTATCCTTTAAAAAAGTGGGTCCAACAGCTAACAAATTTAACCACTAAACTTTATAAGGATATTGTTTTGATGAGTAATATGTGGTAGAGAAAAATATACATGTGCATAAGGAAGAGTCTTACCCTGAATAAGACCACTGGTTCATCTTGGTTAATATTGTGTATTGGCAGTAACTGGCAGTAGCTCTGCAGTTCAGATGGTGTCATTCTGAGCCCTACTTGATAATGCCAAAGATCAAATCTATGACACAGAATAGGTCCTTTGCCACTGAGCTATGAGCCCACCATTACTTAAAATAAGGACATAAGAGTCCATAAGGACATAAGGTCCATAAAATAAGGACCACTGAATCAGGCTAAAGGTCCATCTAGTCCAGCTTCTTTTATCTCACAGTGGCCCATCAGATATATCAGATACTACTTATGCCCATCAACGTTCAGCAACAAAGGACCAGCATCCTGGTGTCCTCCTCTGCATCCGGCATTCTGAGATCCATCCATCCGTCCCTCCCACCCAACCCACCTATCTATCTGTCTGTCCAAACACACACACCCCCTACCCATCATGGCTTGTAACGTGTGATGATTCTTTAGTCTAGGAATGTGTCCTATCCTTTCTTAAAAGCATTTAGATGCCATCACAACATCTGGTGGCAGGGAGCTCCACAGACTAACCACACACTGGGTAAAGAAATATTTTTTTGTCTTTCCCAACATTCTCCCAACCCTCCCAACATTCCATTTTAGTGGATGTTCCCTAGTTCTGGTGTTATATGAAAGCATCTCTCTATCTACTCTATCCATCCCTTGCATAATTTTGTGTGTCTGAATCATGTCCTTCATCAGGTGCCTCTTTTCGAGACTAAAAAGCCCTAAATACTAGATCCTTTATATGGGAGGTATCCGAGACCATTAATCATTTATTTGCTTTGATCTGTACTTTTAAATTTTCTCTATATCTTTTTTTGAGGTGTGGTGACCAAAACTGGATGTGGCTTGACCGTTGATTTGTACATTGGCATTACAATATTTGGCATTTACAATATTTCAGTACCTTTTCTAATGATCTAAATGTGGAATTTGCCTTCTTCACTGCTGTCGCACATTGGACCGACACCTTCATCGAGCTCTCCACCAGCACCCCCAGATCTCTCTCCTGCTCTGTTAGCTCAGAGCCCATTAACCTATACATAAAGTTAGGATTCTTTGCCCCAATGTCCATAACTTTACATTGAAATGCGACTGCCATTTTGTTGCCCATTCTTCCAGTGAAGAGCTCCAGGATCCTTCTGGAGCTCTTCACAGTCTCTCTGGGCTTCACTGCTCAGAATATAGTGGTGCCTCAGATAAAGAGCTTAATTCATTCTGGAGGCATACTGTTTAACTGAAATGCTCTTTAAGTGAAGCGGATTTTCCCATAGGAAATAATGGAAATTCAGATGATTGGTTCCACAACCCCCAAAATATTCATATAAAAATATTAACTGGATGTAAAAATGATGACAAAACACTGTAACATGCATTCAGTGTGCATGATCCTATGAAGTCTACATAGGCTACAATCCTAAAGACATTTTCCTGTCCTAAAGACATTTTCACTTACTTCTGAGTAGACATAGTTAGGAGAATGCTATCAAAGACACTTTCCTGGGAGGCTTACCTGGGCTGCTGCTGGAGGTTCAAGGTGGGGGCACTTGGGGGCAGTTAGGGGCAGCTGCCTCTGGCACCTCCAGGCAACTGCCCCCAAGTTGGGGGCAGTTAGAGGCAGCAGTGCTGGCCAGCAGCCCTTTTAAAGAGCCTCCATGCAGGGCTGCAGAGCACACGTGCCTATAGCATGCTGGCTTGTTAAGTGAAGCGGAACTTGTTATGTGAAGCAAGATATCTTGGAAATTTTTGCTTGTTAGGTGAAACACTTGTTAAGCTAGGTACCACTGTAGTTTGGTTTCATCTCTGAACTTGGCTTGCTTAACCCTGTTTCTAGGTCATTTATGAACAGGTTTGCAAGTAGTGGCCCCAGGACAGATCTTTGGTACATACTGCTTAAAAGTCTTCTTGAAGCTCTTGGCCTAATGCTTCAGTCCCCTTTCCCTACATCATCATCATCATCATCATCATAAGTGCTATTTTTCTAGAAATAAAGGTGGGAGTGCTCACCATAAAGATATTACAGGTCCAACCTTGTTATACAAGGATTTCTGATACACAGATTTGACTCAACACAAATGGCCATACAAATCACAGGTTTTTTTAAAAACTGCTTTTCTTCTGTTGTAGAGAGGTAATCATTCAAGCAATGTTTCCATTTTTTTAGTCCCAGACTCAAACCCCTGCAGATATTGAGACACTACCTCATTCCTTTAATGCCATCGAGGACCAGGAAATCTAGAAGTGGGTCATTAAACCTATTTTTACATTGTTTTCATTATACATGGATTTTTTTAATCCACGGGAGGTTGTGGAACAGAACCCTAGTGGAGAATGAGGGACACCTGTATTTGTAATAGTAATGTCTGCTTGGGAGCCACAGAGCCCCAAAAACCCCTGATCATCATCAGCAGCAGCAGCAACAACAACAACAGGTGTATATATTATCCAATGTTTCGACTAAAAGTTCACATAGCAATTTATAGAGAAAATGAAATAAGTCTACGGTATTTCAAATAACTAAAAGCTACTGGACTTAAGCTGAATTCAATGTGGGCAAGTGCAACAATACCAATTTTTGTCCGCATCTCCACCTACACCCCTTCTTTCTTGTCTCCCTTGTGTTGGTTGATACCATAAGCCCCCAGTAGGGTTAGCTTTGGGCCAAATTGGGTCCTGCTCCTAAGGGACCCCCCCCCCCGAGAGATCAGTGGTTCATACCACTTGTCTGAGTCTGAAAGGTCCCTTGCAGGGAACTCTGTGCCAAGCCCACCGAAGAAACGCTGCCTGGACTGAGCTTGCTAAGCACACATGTCCTGCCTGAGTCCAGAGCCTGGGCCAGCCTTAGAGCAATTAATTGGACCAGTTTGGTTGAATCAAGCCCACTGTTCAGAGAACCAATTGGAGGAAAAAGATAGTATCTAAACTGTAGTAACAAAACTTCGGAAACACTTGCTGTAAAGAAACCCCCAACATATATAACCCATGGGGTTACGTATGGTTGTAAAGCAAAATATTAAGGATCCACACTTTGGAATCCAGATTAAAGAGGTGTTGAGGAAGCCCCTCAAGTCCTCTGATCTAGAGGTTTACCTCTAAGGTCCAAAATGTGTTTCATGGAAAGGAACAGAACAAGGAGTTCTAATTAGAATTTCCTGGCAGAGGGAAAGGGGAGCTGCAAACTCGGATACATCACATTTCCTAATTGAGTCCCGAAGTACACAGAAGCCGATTTTGCTTGTCCATCCATGTGCCTTCCTGCCACAGCTGATCTTCATCTAGCATCAAAGTCCCTCGCCCTGCGTACAGCAAGACAAAAAAAGGAAGGAAAGAAAAAAGAAAGGAAAGTAATAGGGGATGTTTAACTGTGAAGAGTGTTTATAGTCCCAGGAAATGGAGCGGCTATGAAGATTTCACTGAATGAGAAGCTGAGGACATCTCACTGGGCCTGGGTGGGCTTGTACAACATACAAATATCACACTGTACACTGCAGAAAGCATATGCCAAAAGCAGGCAAACCCTGCCTGCCACCTTGCAATACAAGATTTACTTATGGGATTTACACCGCAACTTTCTCATGGCAATACAGATGCCCAAGGCAGCCAACAAAGTTTAAGTTCCTTCCCTCCTGCTGTCCTCTCAGCAACAACCCTGTGAGGTAGGTAAGGTTGAGAGTGAGTGATGGGCCCAAGGACACTCAAATCCAAAGTGGGTTTTGAAACTGGGGGAGAGAGGAAGGAGGGAGGGATAGTCCTTAAAAATGTGTAGCATTTTCTGAAGTTCAGAGCACTTCACATGTCATGTCCATAGAAACCTAGTACAGGGATCCCCCACTTTCTGATGGCTCATTTTCTGATGGTTCTGCTCTTTCAACACCTTTCAATTATACCCAGGACTCATTCTTTCAACTCATGCCCTACTCTTTCAACTGGTCTAAAGGCTAAAATTGTGTTCTATCATGTTGATTTGCATGTGTCATAGTGATCAAACTGTTTTTGGCATTTCTTTATGATGTCTTTCAGGAAATCACAATCATTCAATTACATAAGATTTTCATTGTCCATAGGTGCCTTTGTTCATTTTACTGTAATTTGTTGTGTATTTTTGCCATGTATTAATAAATATGTGTTATTTAGGTTTTGCAAATGATATTTATGTCTTTTCTGGTGGTCCTTTGAAAAAGGCTGAAAAAGACTGGGTTCCACTTTTCAATGGGTTCCCTATTGTCCTATTTTGGTTACATGATTGGTTTGTAACTTTGGTTACATGACTTTGGTTACTTGACCTTGTGCGCTCTGTGATGCTTTCAGTATTCACAAGTGCGGAGTTTGGAACAAGGTTTGGCGGGTGCAACTCTGAGCCTGTCGTAAGTGGTCTGTTTCTCGTTGCTTGGCACTAAAAGCGCAATCTTTGCATCTCTGTTTTTAGGTCGGACTTGCTTGTTTGTTTGCACTTACACGGCTGTCCTTGTAACTCTTGATCCCTGGCTGCCTCCGTCCTGTACTTTCTATGGAATGCAGATTGTCACCCCACAGATAATACTGTAACTGTGGTGTTCCCTCCCATTAAGTGCTTATCAGCCGAGTGTGCAACAGTTATATGAGTTTGCTCAATTACCCAGGATGACACCAGTATATTCCACAAGTTCAAGACCAGGCCAGTTCATTGTTTGAAACTTAGAGCTGGCAAAGAAGGGAAGCCAGGCTCTGTCTGTGTGTGTTCATGTGCATGCATGCTGTGATTTTATGGACGCACAAACAAACTGTGGAAATCAAATTCCTGAAAGCTCTCTGTCTGTTTCACTGTTTGCCAACCTGTGGTCCACCTGTGAGATCCTAAGAAGTGGTTTGCAAGGTCTCAGGGAGAAAAAAAAGAATTGCGTTCCATCACTTCCAGCATCTCCTCCACAGGCAACTTCGGTGCTGGCAGCAGGTGGGCTGTTCTCCACACTCTCTGGTAGCCCATCTGGTAACCAATGTTTGGGAGATGCTTCCACATGGATGACCAGAGAGGATGATCACCAGCAGCCACAATCGGCAATAAAAGCAGCAATAAAAGCAAATCTATAAATAATAAATTCCTAATAAATCTCAAATTATTACATTGCATAATAATGCAATTATTAAATTGCATTTTGTGTATTCTGGGAGTTGGAATTGCATGTGGTCCACAATGACTCCAATTTTGGCATCAGTGCATGCTCCTAAAAATCAGGAACCACTGGTCTTTTAAAGTAATATTTAAATGCTTGTATTTAATTCCCCCAAGCAGTGAGAAGTTCCTGGGAAAGTTTTTATTTCCTTAAAATGCAAGAGACGTTTGGCATTGGTGGAGGTTATTCCTAATAAATCTAATAAATCGGGTATATTTGAAAACACAGGCATCTCCCAGTAATTGGAAGGGTTAGGGACCGGAGCAACGTCCAACAGTGGAAACCATTGAAAAATAAAACCCAATCTCTTTGAGTTTATAAATGTTGCTTCCAATGCTTTTTTAGCTAGCAAATTGCAAATGCCCCTTTGATTTTGCAAATTCCTTCTGCCACACAAAAGTTTCTGCAAATGGATTCTCATTAACTCCTTCGGAAATTGAATTAGACCAGGAGCTGCAACATGGGGGAGGGCAATTTTGGCCTTTAAAACAACAGAGAGAAGTCAAAACTGCAGAACATGCACTGAATGAATGACTTCTGGGTATAACTGAAAAGTGTTGAAAGAGTAGATCATCAGAAAATGAACTGTCAGAAACTGGGGGAAATGAACCTACTCTTTTGTGTGTGCTTCCAGCCCTGGCTGGATTTTCAGCTCAGAATGTCCTGCTCAATGTGCATCCAAATTCCAGGTGTTTCCAAATTTTACAGGGATGGTGCATACTATTATTCCAGTCCAGGATTAGTGTGATGAGACCCATGGTGTGGCAGAGCGTCCTTTGTCTACTGTTGGTCAGCTCAAACATTGGACCAGTCATAACTTTTGCACATACCCCTTGTATATGATCTGGAGCACAATCCTTTGTCTATCTACTCAGAAATAAATCCCATTAGAGTCAATGGAGCTTACTCCCAGTAATGTGTGTTTAGGATTGCAGCTCTGATCTCACATTTTTGCACCTGTGTGCTGCTTCTAACTGATGGTTTCTATGGCCTTTTCTGGTGCTGCTTCTAACTCCTGGTTTCTATGACCATTTGCTCTTCTCAAACAGGCAGTGCAGTACTTGTGCCAGATCAAGCAGACTGACATGCCTGCACTGCATCCAGTCCAAGATTGGGACAGCTTCTGTTCTACCACAGGGTTAGAGGAAACTTTCCCCCTTACTCTGAATAACACAGCAGCAGCCCCAATGAATCTACTTAGATATGTATCACCTTCGGAGGTGGCATAAATTCAAGCAGCCCCAGAAAGTTGCAAACTACTTGGGAATAGGGCTTGGATCCAGCATTGCTGCTGGGTGCTAGCCCTTCCTCCCTCACTTGTCTTATTAGTGTCGATAGATGCTTTCAAAAGACTTAAAAGAAAATTTTTTGATAGGGTGGTTAACTTTTATTTAAAAGTTAATTTTAAAGCAGAGACTGGTGGGGTGTACCAGAGCATAGGGATTTTTTAATGGTTTTAAATATTTTATATATATATATAATTGTTCATGTGCTTTTACTTAAGTTTTTAGCCACCTTAAGACCACTTGCTGGTTGATCTACTAGGGGTGGCTGGTTGGTTGTTTTTGGCCAGCCCCAAGTCCCAGTCCTGCCATGCCCACTGTCTGGGCTCTTGCACAGCACCCACCCAGCATGATCTAGCACCCACCCAGCATGATCTAGGCATGGCTGTGCTGTCTAGTTTGCTGCTGCTTAGACTTTTCTAATGAAATGCAAGCCACATAACCTGGCTCTGGCAAGACACACCAAGCAGGATGTCGGAGGGAAAAGAAAGGCCAAGGAGTTGGAGGAAGTTAAAAAATCAGAAGCTAAAAAATGGAGCTCTGAATAGAGGGATCAGATGGAAAAGCAAATTGGGGATCCTGTAACTTTAATCATTATGCAGGCCAGGGGTGGGCAGAAGGTAGGGCACAGTCTGCTGGTAGACCACTACCCAATTTCCAGTAAGCATCCTGGTGACAGTTCATTATTCAGAGCCAAAGTGGGGAAGGGTACTCCTTACTTTGCACAAAGGTACAAAGTCGACCCCTTCTGATAGTGCAAGGAATTACCCGGTCTGAAATTCTGGAGAGCTACAACTGGTCAGTATGAACAATATTGAGCTAGGTGGACCACCAGTCTGACTTAGAAGCCTATGATTGTTGGTATTCTAGCCAGGAATTCTAGTCTGATCTGATACATTAAAGTTTGTACTGTGCTCTTAGATACGTGGGAAAACGCCTTCTGAGCCTAACATTGGTCTGCATAACTCATCCTTACCTTCTGCACTAGCCTAGGGTGTCACCAGTATGCCATAAAGAACATTTCTAACTACTCTAATGCATGCATTGCATGTGGAAAGGCATGCACCAGCCTACTTGCGCATCAACAATGTCTGGTAGAGGCTCGAGTCTGTATGCATCGGGATGAGTGTTGAATCAAGTGGCCCCTGACTCAAGTGTTTTTCAGAGTCTTCCATGCATGTGACTCATGAGTGACTGAATCGGTGAAAAACACACATTTTCAAGACTCGAGTCCAAGCCACCTGCCTCAAGTTCCCATCTCTGACCCTTGGCGTATAAACTATGTGCAGAATGATTTTCTCCTTTTCATGCATTTGTGTGGGCCGCCACCACCACCCTGCTATAAATAAAGTCTCCATTGCAGAATCCTTGACTGTTTTAACAAGTTTATACATTTCTGCCTCAAAGCCAAATAGAGCCTTTGTAATTTGGTAACTTGCTCGAAAGAATCGAGCAACTATCAATATTAAATCTAATTTTAAAAATGTTTACTGTTTCACATAGCAAAATCCGATTAGAAATTCCTACGCTAGTAAAATCCAGAAAGAATGCTGGAATTATAGTTCTGGGCTGCAAACCAGATCACCTTTCCTGGATGTGAAGGAGCTATTTTTGCTCATGCAAGCAACTTGGAAGGTCTTTGGTCAAAGCAATAAAGCACAGATTGATTAGAACATGCAACTTACCCCAAATCCAGAGTAACTACGGGAGCATGTAAGACACATTACGTGCACCCGCAGTTACTGCACCTCCTAGTGAAAACCTATGGGAAATTCATATTGCAATCCAGAGTAAATTGTTCTTACACCGGAGCAAGGACTCTCCATAGTTACTCTGGATTTTGCCCATAGGACCTTTAGAACAAGTTTCGCTGCAGTCCAGAATAACTACGGGAGCACGTAAGAGACATTACGTCCACCAGTAGTTATTGCAACACTTAGTGAAAACCTATGGGAAATTAATAATGCAATCCAGAGTAATTTGTTCTTACACCAGAGCAAGAACTCCCCATAGTTACTCTGGATTGCGCCCCTAGTCTATAAAAAATAAGTTCCATCTTCCTGCAGTTATTTGGGATAAGAAAAATTTCATGGACTGCACTGAGTCTAAACATGTTGCTTGACCTTTAATTTTCCCCTTCTAGATTTTAAGGTCATTATATGGATCCACCAGCACTTGCTGCCACTAAGTGTGAAAAACATTTTATCTTATGTAAGGCACAGGTAATTAATTATCTCTTCCCAATTAGACTCTTGAGCAATGAACGGTGCAATGGTGAGTTCACTGCCCACTTGCAAAGCAAATGCATTGTTATGTAATATTTGTTTTGTTTTTGCCATTCAGCCCCTAACTAAACTTCATCAAATTTAATGAGTCTGTGGTTGACCGAGGGACCCAATGCATCCAAAGTAAAGCATGTGTTAAGGCTTCGATCCTGCGTACACTTGCTTGGGAGTTTACTGCCATTGAATCCAACAAGACTTGCTTCTTAATAAACACACGAGATGGGGACAAGCAAGTCAAGCACATGTCGCGAATGTAAGAATCTGACAAACACTGAGCCAAATCTTTGATCCCTCTAGTAGCCAAATATTGTTCACTCTGATTGCCAGTGGTTCTCCAAGTTCTTGGACAAGAAGGCTATACATTGTCTGCTTACAGTATATAGCCTTCCCATCAGCTACGATGATATTCTTAAACTGGAACTACCCAGGAAGAGATTGAGGCTCAATCTACTGGAATCAGACTTTGAAAGTCTTAACTCTGGCTGTATAATGTCCTACATAATTCAGCTAATTCAGTCTTCCAAGTGATCTCCCCAATATTTTTTGTGATGATTCCATATGGTGGTGAGGTCTGCTATTCTGCATTGGTGTAATCAATTCCATGCGTTGATGTGACATGTAGGAAACCAACCAGCCCACTGCAGAGACCTCTCCACTGAAGTGGTACCTATTTATCTACTTCAGGGTAACCATTCATTCTCTTTTTCTGTTCTCACATGTTCTCATATGTCCTGGATTTTAGCCTTGTGTCCTAGAAAAAAAACTTCAATACTTCAAAAAAAAAACCTTCAAGAAAACCTCCTTTTTCTTGTAAGCAGACAGCATATAATCTTCTTGTAATTAATAAATTATGGCTGCAATCCTAAACACTTTCCTGGGAGTAAGCCCAGTGGTGGGCTCCAGCAGGTTCGCACCTACTCTGTAGAACCGGTTGTTAACGAGAGATAGGATATATAAAGTTTAAAAATAGCCATTTAAAAGTGGCTGCCAGATGGGCAGAGAACCGGTTGTTAATTTATTTGAAACCCATCACTGAGTAAGCCCCACTGAACACAGTGGGGCTTACTTTTGAGTAGACATGGTTAGGATTGTGCTCTATATGTAATAAAATTGTATGTAATAGTTTAAAATTTAATAATGAGTAATGTAGTATTTAAATTAAGCACTTGAAAGCAATATGGGGAGATGGCCAACCTGATCAGGAGGGCTTTAAACTAAATAAGAAGGGGGTGGGTTATGTCCAAAAGGAACTTAGGAATAAAGAAAATGCTCTGGATGGAAATTGCCAGGGCACGGCTGTAACTCAAAAATATTTCGAGGGGCTTGGCCTTAATAAACAGGGGGGAAATGCAGTGAGTTGCAACCTCCAGGGCTTACGTTGCATTTACACAAATGCACAGAGCCTGGGAAATAAACAAGATGAGCTGGAGCTTTTAGCAAGTGAAGGGAAATTTGATTTGATAAGAATAACTGAAACTTGGTGGGATGATTTCCATGACTGGAACACACAAATGCAAGGCTATCAGCTGTTCAGGAGGAACAGAAGTGGCAAAAGAGGAGATGGAGTAGCATTATATGTATGTCAAGAACATATGTACCTGCTCTGAAATTCAGGAAACTGGGCCAGATATTCCTGTGGAGTGCATTTGGGTAAAGGTGAGGGGGAAAAGCAAGAAACAAAACATTGTGGTGGGCGTCTACTATAGACCGCCAGGCCAAGGAAAAGGAGTAGACGATGTATTCTTGAAGCAACTGGAATGCGTTGCAAAGAAATATGAGGTGGTAGTAATGGGGGACTTTAACTATCCAGACATTTGCTGGGAGACAAACTCAGCCAAACATGGAAGCTCCAATAAATTCCTGATGGGTCTGGAAGATAACTTCATGGCCCAGAAGGTGGAGGAAACAACGAGGGGAGGGGCCATCCTTGATCTGATCTTAACTAATCGTGAAGAGCTGATTGACCGGGTCAACGTGGCGGGAACTTTAGGGAAAAGTGATCATGAGCTGCTGGAATTTAGAATATTGTGGGAAATAAAAAGAGTACACAGTGAAACCCTTATATTGGACTTCAGAAAGGCTGGTTTCAAAAGGTTTAGAGGAGTCATAGGCGGGATCCCATGGGTTGACGAACTAACAGGAAAAGGGGCCCAAGATGGGTGGGAGCTTCTTAAGAGGCAGCTTCTGCAAGCTCAGTCAGAAACAATTCCTATGAAAAAGAAAGGGGGGGGGGAACCTGAAAAACCAGGTTGGCTCCACAAGCAACTTGGGGATCGGCTGAAGTTAAAGAAAGAGAAGTATAGGGAGTGGAAGACTGGAAAGATCACTAGGAAGGAGTACAGGCAGACAGCCCAGTCTTGTAGGAAGGGGGTCAGGAATGCAAAAGCTCAGTATGAGCTGAGGCTGGCCAGGGGAGTCAAGGATAACAAAAAGAGCTTCTTTAGATATGCCCAAAGGAACAGGAGGAGAGATGAGGGGCTGGGGCTGCTCTGGGACAAAGATGGACAGCAGATGTCTGGAAACCAGGAGAAGGCAGAGCTGCTCAACTCCTACTTTGCATCCGTCTATTCACAGAAGGAGGGCTGTGCTAATGGGGGTGCGGGATCATTGGCTGATGCGGGGATGTGCTTGCATCCCCAAAGAGGTAATGAAAACATGGATGGTGCAGAACAGCAGATTAAGATTGATAGAGAACTGGTTCGAAACCACTTAACTGGCCTAACTGAATTCAAGTCATTTGGACCAGATGAGCTACATCCTCGAGTTCTGAAGGAACTGGCAGATGTCCTTGCAGAGCCTCTGTCGATCACCTTTGAGAAATCCTTGAGGAGTGGAGAAGTGCCACTGGACTGGAAGAGGGCAAATGTAGTCCCAATCTTTACGAAGGGGAAAAAAGAAGACCCGGGAAATTATAGCCAGTCAGTTTGACTTCAATCCCAGGCAAGATATTAGAGCAAATCATAAAACACACAATTTGTGCACATCTAGACAAGTACTCGGTGATCAAAACAACCCAGCATGGATTTACCAAGAATAAATCTTGCCAGACAAATCTGATCTCCTTTTTTGATCGGGTTACGAGTTTACTGGACATGGCAATGCTGTGGATGTCATTTATCTTGACTTCAGCAAAGCATTTGACAAAAGTCCCACATGACATTTTAATTAGGAAGTTGGAAAAATATGGGCTAGACAGGGCAATTGTTAGGTGGATCTGCAACTGGCTCAATGGCCACACTCAAAGGGTTGTAGTAAATGGGTCTGCATCAACCTGGAGGTTGATTTTAAGTGGGGTGCCCTAGGGCTTGGGCCCGGTTCTCTTTAACATTTTCATCAGTGACTTGGAGGAAGGGAAACGGGGGAGCCTGATCAAATTTGTGGATGACACCAAGCTGGGAGGAATAGCAAACACATCAGAAGACAGGAGAAACCTCCAGGAGGATCTGGATAAACTGGAATCCTGGGCTGTAACAAATAGAATGAATTTCAACAGGGAGAACTGCAAGCTTCTGCAGTTGGGCAATAAAAACAAAAAACACAGGTATAAAATGGGGGATACTTGGCTTGGCAGCACAACATGTGAGCGGGATCTTGGAGTCGCCGTGGATCACAAGCTGAACATGAGTCAGCAGTGTGATGTGTCTGCAAAGAAGGCAAAAGCCATTTTAGGCTGCATTAAGAGGACTGTAGCTTCCAAGTCACGAGAAGTTATAGTTCCTCTTTACTCTGCATTGGTCAGACCTCACCTTGAGTCCTGTGTTCAGTTCTGGGCACCTCACTTGAAGAAAGATGCAGCCAAACTGGAGCAAGTCCAGAGGAGAGTGACAAGAATGATCAGTGGGATGGAAGGGAAACCCTACGAGGAAAGGTTGGGGGAACTTGGGATGTTCAGCCTGGAGAAGAGGAGGCTGAGGACCTGATTGCCCTCTTCAGATACCTGAAGGGCTGTCATAGGGAGGAAGGGGCTCATTTGTTCATAGCTGCTTCTGAAAGCAGAACTAGAACCAATGGGGACAAACTGCAAGAAAGGAGATTCCGGTTGGATATCCGGGAAAAATTCCTGATGGTGAGGGCGGTTCGGCAATGGAACAGATTGCCAAGGGAGGTGGTGGACTCTCCCTCAATGGGGGTCTCCAAGCAGAGGCTCGATGAGCACCTGTCGGGGATGTTCTAGGGGGAATTCCTGCTGCAGGCAGGGGTTTGGAGTAGATGACCTACTAGGTCCCTTTCAACTAGGATTCTATGATTCTATGATATATTTGAGTGTTTTTAGCTTTTATTTTGTTTTTAGCTTTTATTTAGCTTTAGCTTTTATTTTGCCATTTTTCTTGTGTCCTACATTTTGGGAATCCTCTTTTTTTGGTCATGACGTATGGTCACCCTGATCTACTTACATCTGCACACTATCAAACTGCTAGGCTGGCAGGAGTTGAGATGAGTGATGGGAGCTCACTCTGTCCTGTAGTTCTTAGGTTTTGACCTGATGATCTTCAGATCAACAAGTAAAGCATCTTTAACCACTAACAGCGGAATCCTAAGCATGTCTACTCAGAAGTAAGCCCCATTGTGTTCAATAGTATTTAATCACAGGAAAATGTTAGGATTCCATTTTAATTCTGTGAATAAAGGTAGCGGACAGGTCATTTTATGGCTCAAGAACTGGTTAAAGAATGAGAGGTGGAGAGTTTGGATAAATGGGCAATTTAAGAAGCAAAGCCCCAAAGAATATGTTTTGGGATTTGGTTTATTCCTAAAGGGGGATCAGAGGTTGGGGGTAAGTGAGGAGGCAAGGTCTGGAGGTGACCTGGAAACTCTGCTGCCAGGTAAAAAACATTTTGAAAGTGGTGCTCCTCTTATATTAACGGGGGGGGGGGGGGAACAGTTGTCCCTATTTAGCCCAGTACAGCATTTTGTTATTGTTTGCTGATGTTTCTTCTGCAGCTTTTAATATTGTAAGCTCTTTATTACGTAAGCAGCTTTGAGAACTCTTTTTTGGTGGTGTTAAAATGTGGCATCTAACATTTCTTAATCATTATAATAATAGTCAAAGTCGTTAAACCAAAGCAGATTGTGAAAGACACCAAAAGTGTGTATAAACCATCAGACAGCAACTGCAATTCAATATGAATAAATATATAATGATGTATTTGGGGCAAAATAATCCCCACTTCACATATCTTCTGATGGGGGCTGAGCTGTGTGATGAACCAGGAAAGAGATCACAGCGGATTGCTGTCTGCCCCACATAGGCTGCAATCCTAAAGACACTTTCCTGGGAGTAAGATCCACTGAACACAATGGAGCTTACTTTTAAGTAGACATGTTTAGGATTGTGCTCTATGTGTATTAACCTGTTGGATGTGATATTTATGTTCATGATATTCATGATGGCAATACACTCCCATCAGTATACACATGCTGTATATACTGCATATACACACATATAATGCATATACACATCCTCCATATACATCACCTAGAATGGCTCTGGAGGGTCCCTTGCATGCCACAATGAGACTCCCTGCAGAACTCAGTGCTTTTCACCCCTTGTAGCTACACCACTAGATCATGATTCTGTCTCCAGTACTAATTGAAGCACACAGGACCCCTGTGGAAATCAAGGTCTTGGCTTTCTGTTCCCCCAAATCATGGTCGATCTTGAAAACACTGCATGGATCGTACGTAAAACAAATGGAGCCCAAGAGCTTAGTGAATATATTTGCGTGACTAGGAATTCGGAAGCAGATCACCTAAGGTCTCCTTAACTTTGGCAACGGGACAGGGCTCGTGTTTTCACATGAATGAGTGGTTCTTGAACGATTTGTGGCCGAATTTTTCAAAGTTATTAGGAACAAAAAGCCTTTTCTTTAACATCACACTTGCACAGCTATTGCCTTTGCCTGCTTCTCCGCTGCTTTGGAGAACATTGATGTTGTATTTAAGGCAGGAAATGAGTATGGAGTTTGCTTCTTTTAAGATCAGAGTTCTTTAGTATCTTTGTAAACGTGTGCAGAACTGAAGCCTGGCGTCAGCTGTCAAACCAAACCATGATTTGCACTAACTGTGGTTTTAAACCGTGGTTTGGCTTATGGCTTTCCATGAAGCACCATATTGTTCCCTTCATGCAAGTTCAATTCTGACAGCGGAAGGAATGATGCAGCGACAGAACTAGAAGCTCTGCCTCCTGGAGCAGATGACATCCCCTACAATCCAGCATGACATCCCATACAATCCTGAGTAACTACAGGAGTACATAACAGACATTTACATCGACATAGTTACAGCACCACCTAGTGAAAACCTATGGGAAATTCATATCCAGATCTGGCCACGGTGACCCATGACCTCCTGACATTGAGACTGGATTATTGTAACATGCTGTACATGGGGCTGCCTCTGAAGACAGTCTGGAAACTTCAATTAGTTCAGAATGCGGTGGCCCGTGTAATTGCTGGGGCTCATCGGTTCGACTCTGTCGGGCCACTGCTTCAGCGACTACACTGGCTGCCCATTCGTTTCCGGGCTGAATTCAAAGTGCTGGTCCTGACCTTTAAAGTCCTAAACGGCTCAGGTCCAGGGTATCTGAGGGACCGCCTTCTTCCGTGCAATCCGACCCATCATCTAAGGTCATCTGAGGGGGCCCTACTGACTGTGCTGCCACTAAGAGATGTGAGAGATGTGGCGGCCAGAGATAGGGCCTTCTCGGTGGTGGCACCCCGGCTTTGGAACTCTCTTCCCTTAGAACTCAGGAAAGCTCCCTCAACACAGAGCTTCAGGCGGAGCCTTAAAACCTTTTATTTAAAAAAAAAAGCTTTTTAGGGGGCAGAGGTTGGGGGGCTCTTTTTATTGTTTTTAATCTAAGTTGTTTTTAGCTGTATGTTTTAATTGTTTTTATCAAATTATTCTATTTATGTTTTTAATTATGTTTTATGGCAGCCGCCTTGAGTCGGGCTACTTTGCCCGAGAAAGGCGGGATATAAATTTTTTAAATAAATAAATATTGCAATCCAGAGCAAATTGTTCTTACGTCAGAGCAGACTCCCCGTAGTTACTCTGGATTGCGCCCATCATGTGACATTTTGACATCACTTCCATACTCTCCCATGTTGCTCCAGTTATATAAAGCTATCATCCAATGCAAAATACAATATTTTGATAATAAGTATAGGTCAGTATTTACCATGGAGTACATTCTACTGAACACTATAAGTAGGACTTTCTTCTGAGTAAGCACACACCGAGTAAATCTTTGGTATCTTTTTTACTTACCTGATATTTTTAAATTCAACTTTTATTTGTTAGTTTGAACTATTGCAACATGCTCCAGTGAGTCTGTAATGAAATGAGCTAAGTCTTTAAATGCAGTATAATAAATGTCAATGTAGAAGAAGAATATATGCTAATGTTGGTGTGCAAAGTTTACCTCATGTAACAAATGCCTCATGTAAAGTATGTTTCACGTAACAAACAAAATTTTCTCTAGGATTCTGCTTCACGTAACAAACTGTGCTTCACGTAACAAACACACTGGTTGGCAGTTGGGGCAGACGTGCTGGCCAGCAGCCCTTTAAAAAAGCATCAGGGCTGCCTAGTGCGCCTGCCCATAGCAAAATCAACACTTCCACGCTGTTTCTCCTGTGCTGGGCATCTGCTGGGCAGAGGGAGAGAAGAGCAGTGGAGAAGAGGGAAGCCGCTCAGGGCTAGCCAGAAGGGAGCAGGGGAGAGAGAGGCTCAGGATGGAGAGAAGGAGAAAGTGGGGAGACACTTTGAAGGTGTCTTGGATTGCAGCCTCCTAACCATGTCTACCCAGAAGTAAGCCCCCTTCTGTTAAATGGGGCTTACTCCCAGGAAAGTGTCTTTAGGATTACAACCTAAGTAGACTTCATGGGATCATGTACATTGAATGTGTGTTTTGAATTCAATTCCAGTGTTTTGTCATCATTTTTACTTACAGTTAATATTTTTATATGAATATTTTTTTGGGTTGTGGAACCAATTGTTTGAGTTTCCATTATTTCCTATGGGAAAATCCACTTCACGTAAAGAACGTTTCACGTAACAAACATGCCTCCAGAATGAATTAAATTTGTTACGTGAGGCGCCACTGTTCTGTATTTTTTGTGTTATAATTTTAGTGGAACTTGGTTAGGGGGGATGACTATGGAGGACTTTACGGAGGTGTCGTGAAGGCTCTTGTATTTCACCACCCTTCCATTTTCAGATGCACAGATGGAGTGATTGTTGTAACTATATCAATTCAGATATTGTGCCGAACCATATTTGACACAAATTATGGTTTGCAAACTTACCTCATCCTGGAATTTTTGGAGTCTTTCACATGAATTTAAACCTGATTTGTCTGTTTAGATATTGTGCCACAGTGTAAGTATCTTAACCAAAGTTTAACATGATATCTGAATTTAAATGTTGGGTGGAATTGTACAGCATTGTCAGAGGAGGGGTGTCCAACTTTCAATTTTATGGCAATGGGACCTTTAACAATTGTGTAGATTAAGGAATTTCAGTTAGTGCAGTTGTGATCTCTGAGATCACAAGCTAAACCTGCTGAAATTCCTTCCACTACACAATTTTTAAAGATCCAGGAGCCCAAAGCTGACTATTTGAACACTCTGCTGAAATATGAAAATGGAAGCTGCTGGCTCTTTCCTTATTAAAAATACCATATTAACTCAAATCTAATGAGCACCTTTTCCAACTGAATTTACAGTGCAGTCCTATTTGTGCCTACTCAGAAGCAAGTTCCATTGAGTTCAGTGGGGCTTTCTCCCAGGAAAGTGCTCTTAGGATTCCAGCCCCAGTCTCCACAATTGGGGTGCGCATTAGATTTGATGGCACATTAGATGTGAGTAAATACAATATTTTGATTATAAGTATAGATCAGTATTTAGTGTAACACTTTATTGTAAAAAAAGTAACACAAACCCTTTGTCACGTTATTATCCTATAACTCATTGTAGTATGCAGTAAAGTTAAATTTTGCACCTGCTTTGCAGTTGAACTTTATAATCACCAATAAACTATTTTTATCCCATGCCTTTTAAAATAGGTGCATTAGATTTGCATTAGATTTGAGTGTGCATTAGATTTGATGGCGCAGTCGATTCAAGCAGATACAGGAATGTGTTTGCACCAGTTTTTTTCTTTAGGAAAGATGAATTATGTCAAATCACATTGACTGATTTTCTCAGATTCTATATTGGCAAGAACTATAGAAAGTGTAGCACGGTTTAGCTGGGAATTATTTCTATCTGAAGCTCTGGACTAACAACTGCCAGTCAGTACTGACCATACGAAGCTGAATGTTGCACTCAGCAAAAAGCTATGTTCAAATCACAGAGTCACACGTTATAGATTTTTTTCCAAACTCCTTGGAATGATGTGGCTGTTTCTGTGCCACGTGTTTACTTCATTGTATCTTCTGGAAGTGCCACCCATGTGTATTGCAACAATTTAAAGGCAAACTAGCTGCCAAACCTCTGTGAACAGATAGAAGCCAGACATAAAATATGAATATACAAAAATTAAAACGATAAATATTAAAATCCCAGAAAGCTATAAGCTTCTTGGCCTCAACTTCCCTGTAAAGGCTCCAGGGGGTCTTCTCCTTGTTTTCACCTATCAAGTCATAGAATTAATTTTTGCAAGTTTAAAAAAAGGCAATTATGGAGGTGATTTTGCCCTGCTTTTCAGCCCCCCTATCAATGGATATGAAAACGTCTGATTTTTTGTGCCAGACTGACTTATTTTGAACCTGCTCACTTTCACTTGTGCAACTGATACATGAAATAAACGGAAAGGCATTCTTGCATTCTTTCACATGCTGCAGAATTCTCTTTCCTCCTTGTCTTTTTTATCTGGGTGAAGAGTAAAAACGAAGTCCGCCTATTGCTTGGCCAGAGTGACTATATAAAGAGTCCTATGCAAATCCAGAATGCTGGTTTTGCATTTTAGGGCCACCAGATGGAGACTGAACCTTATATATCTGCTCCTTTCAGGTTTGGGATTTGCCCCACTCCAGCATTTCTCCAAGAACGCTTTCCCCCCTACCACCTCTTCTGGCTCTTCTTAAGAAGAGTGACCATTGATGAGTGACTACTGATGTTTTGTGAATGCACTTGTGGATGTGGTCCAAACGGTGCAATTTCCCCTTTCCTACAAATATGGCCAGCACTGTGCAGTATATTCATTTTACATTACTTTTGGAGAAGCATTTGCATGACAGAGATGAGCACGGCATGCTGATTTTATGAGAATATTCACCAGGTGCTGAAAACCACCAGTTCAGATTTCCCTGCAGGCATAAACCCATTGGGTGGTCTTAGGAAAGCCGATGTTTTTCAGCTCCCCCCAACCAGCCTGCAAAATGGTAGGATAAAGAAAGAGTCGCTTGTCTTATTATGGTAAAGATTAGCTCTTTCCACACTTGTACTGGATGATTCTATGATTATTGAGATAAGGTATAGCAATAAAGAATTTTATGGTGTTGTAAAGAGCAGCGCACCTGCTCTGCATCTCCAGATAAGGCTGGGATTCATTGTTAGCAATCAAAAAACTGGATTGCTGTGACTCCATGGAAAGCAACGTTGTCTGCTATGATGCTATAATGTTGTTTTTGCTGCCTGTCCGGAAGCTACGATAATAGGATAAACTCAAGAAGCTCTGTACAATTGCTATAAGGATCTGAGGTAGGAGTAGTATACCTTGGTAGTGTTTCCATAAAACTTACTGCAGCATGTTAGATGTCACCACCATGGCATGTGAGTGAATCTCATCGCCTTGGCCTCTTGAATCTTCTCACTACCTCCCAGCTTCTCCTTATGTAACCCACAGCCCTTGAAAGGAAGTCCCCTGAAACCTGCCGGTACATCTCTTGTTGTTTAGAATCCAGTCTATTGCCACGGCTGTTCTCATTCCAGACCCCGAAATGTCAGGTTTTCTCCGAGCAATTTAGCATTCCAACCAGGGTGACTGTCTTCCTTTTCAGAAGGTGCTCCTGAATATTAATTAGACTTTCCCTGTCTGGGTCTCAAACCTTCGCCAGAAAAGCCACTCAACTGTGAGATTAAAGTGCGCACATCTCTTCATTAACACCGTATTCCTTTGCCAGGCCAAGCAAATTCTGCCTCTTGCAGTGAGACTTGCCCCTTCTTCATTCCTTGCACAAAAACCATTCCTTGCATTGAGCATCACCATTAATGGCCTGACCCACTGAAAACAACTTGTTCAGAACTAACAGCTGTCCTTCGTCACTGACCGTTCCTCTATTAGGGCATGTCCTTATGGGAGCTTCCAGCATTCGGGGTTCAGCATAAAACGAGGAAGGTGGTAGGCTGTGCCGGAGAAGAGGAATCACTTGTGTGGTGTTACCTTGCCTGCATTAATCAATTTATATGCCTCTCTGTCATTGCAATTTTTTGATTGCAAAAATGGGTTAAGGACACCACCTTAATGCTGTCTTCAGCCCTAATCCTGCAGCCATCCATTCTCCTGCTTTCCTCTCCCAATAGTAATATTTCAGAGTTCCTGAAATATCAGTGAACAAAACATTACTCAACTTAGAGATCCAACTACATATGCTCAAAAATGTACATTAAAAAACATGTTGAACAGCGGTCCACTGGTATGAAAAAATAATATAAAGCATGAAAGATGTATGAAGTATATTTTCAGGATGAATTCGCAAATAATCATAGACTGGTCTACACATTAAAACACAATGTTGTTGTTACCAATGTCAAACCTAATAGAGTCATTTAAGGAAGGGAAAGAAGATGTATTTATTAATTTAGCTTTTCCTCTACCTTTTCATTTCTTCCAGGAAATATTATTGGCTCTGGCATCTTCATATCTCCCAAAGGAGTACTTGAGCACACTGGATCAGTAGGACTTGCTCTCATAATCTGGGTGCTCGGTGGAGGGATTGCAGCCCTTGGGTCACTGTGTTACGCGGAGTTAGGAGTTACCATCCCAAAATCTGGAGGGGACTATTCCTATGTCACCGAAGTTTTCGGTGAATTAGCTGGGTAAGTGTTGCTTCAGCAATAAGATTTTACGTTTGTATGTAAGGTTGATTCTCAGTTCTCTGGCATCTGCCATTCCCATGAAATTTTGTTATGACCCATCATAATTCCAGGGCATCTTCATGGCACTTTGCAGGTGCTATCATTACCACTCATGTTCTCCTGTACATCCTGCACAATTTCTATTCAAGGAGGCTCAAGTGTATTTTTCTAATGCAATAGACTCTGAGACTCATCATTCCACTGGAAAGGAAAGCATATGATTTTAATTTACATCTGTTTGGACTCACTAGACTTTTCCTTGTTACATCCTGAATTGCCAGTGCAGCATCACTAAGCAGACCGTGTCTGCATACAGATAGAGTTTTCACTTCTGTGCCGAAAGTAGCAAGAAACGAGTGTTTCTAGGGCACTGTAAGCGCCAGTTTCAGATGCTGCAATTCCTTGTAAGTTTTCCTCTGCAAAACATTGGCTGTGGGTGGCGCAAGTGGCTAAGACACTGTGCCTGTTAACCAGCAGGCCAGGGTTCGAGACCCATGTCGGCCCCACAAGACTGGGTGAGCTCCTGTCCTTAGCTCTGCGACGCCAGCTGGATCCAATCGTATTGGCTCTGCCTTTCCATTGGACTAATTCAGTGGCGTGGAGAGGGGGGATTTGCTGCTTGGGTAACAGCCTATCCTCCGTAACAATCCAACCCAGGCTTTCATGCTTCACATGCAGCGTATGCAGCGCTGAGCATACCATAGTCTTTCAAGACTTGCGGAGGCCTGCTTTTTTTTTTCCTCTGCAAGTTTTAAAAGCAACTAAAACAAAGCACTTGCCTGCAATGCCTGATCATATAGCAGGGCCAAGCATCTCCTATAAATCAAAATTTATGGCATGAAGGAAAGAAACAAGCCAAGAGTTGTAAATGAACATGTAGAAACTGAAACTTTCCCATTTGCAACAAAAAGTTCAAGCTTACAAAGGCATTAAATCCTCCCTTTGGCCAGCAATTATTCAGCTGGAAGATAATTTAACCTTCATTTATCTTTAGAAGGCCTTTCATACTGAAGCCGAAGACAAACATTGGTTTTTAAGAGAGTGGTATGAGAGGCACTGTTTGCCGCTGGTGTCCATCTTTAATGATAGTCCACCTTGCCCAGAGGCGAAAATGAGATGTGCTGTTGTATAATGTACCTGCCACTACCAAAGAATTCAACAACCAAATTTCTCCTTGTTTTGATTCAGAATTGGATCTATTTAAAAAAAAAAACACAGGAAAATTAAAAAACAGGAAATAACTTTTTCCTTCTGAGTTCAGGTCTGAGTTTGGAACCCACCACACTGGGAGCTTGGACCATATCACATAACTGGGACAGTAATGGAGTTAAAACATCTCTCTCAGTCTCCCCATGAAATCTTCAGATTCAGGTTCTTACTTATAGTGTTCAGCTTACCTAGAAACTGGGGGGATGGGACGGACATGAATGGAGGGGAGACAAAGAATCATAGAGTTGAAAGGGACCTAGTAGGTCATCTAGTCCAACCCCCTGCCTGCAGCAGGAATTCCCCCTAGAGCATCCCCGACAGGTGCTTGTCGAGCCTCTGCTTGAAGATCCCCAGTGAGGGAGAGTCCACCACCTCCCTTGGCAATCTGTTCCACTGCCGAACCGCCCGAACTGTCAGGAATTTTTTCCGGATATCCAACCGGAATCTCCACTCTTGCAGTTTGTACCCATTGGTTCTAGTTCTGCTTTCAGAAGCAGCTAAGAACAAATGAGCCCCTTCCTCCCTATGACAGCCCTTCAGGGATCTGAAGAGGGCAATCATGTCTCCCCTCAGCCTCCTCTTCTCCAGGCTGAACATCCCAAGTTCCCCCAACCTTTCCTCGTAGGGTTTCCCTTCCATCCCACTGATCATTCCTGTTGCTCTCCTCTGGACTTGCTCCAGTTTGGCTGCATCTTTCTTCAAGTGAGGTGCCCAGAACTGAACACAGGACTCAAGGTGAGGTCTGATCAATGCTGAATAAAGAGGAACTAGAACTTCTTGTGACTTGGAAGCTATAGTCCTCTTAATGCAACCTAAAATGCCATTTGCCTTCTTTGCAGACACATCACACTGCTGACTCATGTTCAGCTTGTGATCCACGGTGACTCCAAGATCCCATTCACATGTTGTGCTGCCAAGCCAAGTATCCCCCATTTTATACCTGTGTTTTTTGTTTTTATTGCCCAAGTGCAGAAGCTTGCAGTTCTCCCTGTTGAAGTTCATTCTATTTGTTACAGCCCAGGATTCTAGTTTATCCAGATCCTCCTGGAGGTTTCTCCTGTCTTCTGATGTGTTTGCTATTCCTCCCAGCTTGGTGTCATCCACAAATTTGATCAGGCTCCCTGTATCCCTTCCTCCAAGTCACTGATGAAAATGTTAAAGAGAACCAGGCCCAAGCCCTGGGGCACCCCACTTAAAATCAACCTCCAGGTTGATGCAGACCCATTTACTACAACCCTTTGAGTGTGGCCATTGAGCCAGTTGCAGATCCACCTAACGATTGCCCTGTCTAGCCCATATTTTTCCAACTTCCCAATTAAAATGTCATGTGGGACTTTGTCAAATGCCTTGCTGAAGTCAAGATAAATGACATCCACAGCATTGCCATGTCCAGTAAGCTTGTAACCCGATCAAAAAAGGAGATCAGATTTGTCTGGCAAGATTTATTCTTGGTAAATCCATGCTGGGTTGTTTTGATCACCGAGCACTTGTCCAGATGTGCACAAATTGTGTGTTTTATGATTTGTTCTAATATCTTGCCCGGGATTTAAAGCTGGATTTAAACATGCCCCGGAGTTCAACTCCAGCCTCCATCACATGTTTAGAACCTGAATCTGAAGGTTCTAAAACTGAACTTGCATATGTGGAGGTGGGACATGTAAATAAATCTGTAATTGAGAGTTGAGGAGAGGTAGTTATTCAGCTAGGAATGCAATCCCAACCATGTCTACTCAGAAGTAAGCCTTATTGTGTTCAATAGGTCTTCCTTCCAGGAAAGCGTATCTGAGATTGCTACCTATATTAGTGTCTGGAATTACAGAGTGCCAAACAAGGACCAATAAAGTGAATTTTAACACTATATAGTAGGAAACACTTCTGATGGCCAGCTTTAAATCCCACAATAGGGTTGTGAATACCATGATCCTGTTTTCATCTATAAAATGGTGGCACATACATGCCATTTTTAATTTTCAGTCCTGGTGATGTTCGCTGAAATAGCAAAGAGTTAATATGAAAACTAAAAGGAGAGATTTAAGAATGTGTCTCCATTTAACATTTTGGTGGCTTACAGAATGACCTTAGCAATCCTGTTGTGTCCAGGAGTTAATTAACTTGCATATTTAATAACATTTTTATGAAACCACTCCGCTCTCATTCCGTCCAAAGTCCAGGCAAACTGTATTTTTTAATTTCTTTGGAAAACATAGGTGAAGGAAGATTAGTCACCAGGGGGCTGCATTATGGGCAACTTTGGCTTGGGAGGTGTTTTTTTTAACTTCAATTATAAATCTGTCCAAGAATACTAAACCCTTATGGAGTCTTGGGAGGTGCACAACTTTTGCAGGTAATGCTTTGTTATATAGTTAAAACAAAACATTGCTAGCAGCTTTCATGGAATGAACCACTTGGTAGAGTTCCATATTGTAATAGAAATTATGTATCAATATAAAAATACCAAGATTTTAAAAATTTTGGCCTATAGTAGTGTCACCCCCTTTGTGTGCATCACCCGGTGTGGCCCATACCCCTGCACCCTATTCATGATACTGGTCCGTTTTTTCCAGGCTACCAGCTATGGATTATTTAACTGGGAATGTATTTAACTGGGAATGTAATGGCATCTTACTAAAACTGATTACAGTATATTTTTTCTGACGTATAGACCAGTGTTTCATTATAACTCTCCTGACGACAACAACAGGGAAAAGCACAAAGGCTACCATGCATCTAAATTCCTCCCTGTGTTCCTCTCCTTTTATTATTTGATCTTTGAAATCCTTGTTAAATGCCTGTGCTTTGTAATGCTAAGATGAAATTCTGCGTGAAATGTAATTGATTTTTAAAATACAGGCACATGCACTGTAGCTCAGCATGAAGCAAGCTGAGAATTGATTCTCTCCATTGAATTACAGACATTTATACCCAACTGCTTGACACCCAGTTTATGTGCAAGATTTAAGATGGGTTTCAATAGATTTCTTTCTCTTTAATGTCAACTATCACATTGCCTCCAGCTATCTAGTGGAATCCAACAAAATTAATCCAGTTGATCTGGATTATTTTCTAATGTACCGGATTATTGTGATGGTTTATTTTCAGAACTGAGTGACTTTGAAAGCCTTCTGGCCTAATAAGAGATCTCATCTGGGTTTCTTTTGGTTGCAGGTTTTTATTGCTATGGAGTGCAGTGCTTATCATGTATCCCACGAGCCTTGCCGTTATCACACTGACCTTTTCAAACTATGTTCTACAGCCAGTGTTCCCTAATTGTATTCCACCCTACAATGCATCCAGGGTCCTCTCCATGGTGTGTTTATGTGAGTATTGACCAACTAACATCTTTTGTCCAACTGTTTAAGGCAGTGTTTTCTGAGGACAGGTAACCCTTTCCTTCTAACTTACAGCACAATCCAGAGTAACTACAGCAGCTCTTATGTCGACATAAGAAAAATTTACTCTGGATTGCTCTATGTGTTTCTCATAGGTGGTGCCATATCTACGTCAATGTAAATGTCTCTTACGTAAGGGTAAGAGCTCCTGTAGTTACTCTGGATTGTGCTGTAAGGCTCTGATTTAGTAACACTAAAGCAGTCATTTAAAACATGAAGCTTCCTATCCAAGGTGTTCATGTTCAACCTTTTCAAGCTCAGGGCTGGTCTTTGGCCCCACAAAGCAACATGACACCCCTGTCTTTTTCTCCTCTTTTTGGGTTAGCTCACAAGAAATATCAGACAGAAGCATTGCTAGGTTTGCATCTCCTGCACAAGAGCTCACTATGTCACCCTCATGATAAATTTCCCCCATACCAGACCATACAGAATAAATTACATTGTCATACACACAGCTTTAATGCAGTGGCATTACTAGGACTGATTGGTGTGACCCCATCCAGCTTTATAAGTGTTCACCTGGTGTGGTGAGCACCTCCCAGGCTCTATTGACACTACTGATATCAGATAAATCCTCAACCTTCATCTTTCTTCCTTGTAGTTGGCATTTCATTGGTTTTTATCCTGCGGACTTTTCACCCCACCCAATTGCTCCCACTTCAGTTGCGACTTTCTGCTTTTTCTTGTTTGGTTTTGTATGATTACTATTGGTTTTCAGTTATTACTGTCTTGTAGTGGTGTTTTAATTATTGTAAATTGTCACATTGGCATGCAATTTATATGTCTTACTACTTATAGAAGTTGCTGCTTAGAACTGAGGAATATTTAATTTTGTTTAAAACACAAAAATCTGCTGTTTCCAAAGCAAGGTATTATCAAATGCTGAACTATTTGCTCTGAAATTTTCTGAAATTTCACCATATTTTGTTTTCTGCTATCTAGTACTGTTGACTTGGGTGAACAGCTCCAGAGTTCGATGGGCAACGCGCATCCAGGATGTATTTACTGCAGGAAAACTCTTGGCCTTGGGGCTTATCATTGTTGTGGGCTTTGTCCAGATCTTCAAAGGTAACACAAAAACTCTGGATGTCACCAAATCCAAATCCAACCCCTCTCAGAATAGGGTTGCCATAATTCTCTTCCACAAAATCAGGACCCTCTGTTCCATTTGCCAGTAAGTAAACACAATCCCCCCAAATTGGGGTTGTCCCTATTTTTTAGGACATATGGCAACCCTACCTCAGAAACGTTGCTCACCATTCTGGTTTTTGCTAGCAGTGGGAAATCTTAAAAGTTTTTTTATGAGATAGTAAAAATGGTTTAAATTTCTACTTTAAAGTACACATTATTTAAATCTTTCCATCTCTTGGACTTTTTTTAAAAAAACTGGCTGCTTTAAAAGCTTCCTCATGTGCAGATATTAACAAATCGAAGTTTTGTAGCCAAATAATGGGAGAAGCACTGCTTGTTCAATCTCCATTTATCAGGCTGCTACTCAACATGGCAGTATTTGACCAGCCAAAAAGAGACAATCCTATCTTTATGGTCTCAAAGGGGAGATGCTGTGCTACCTCTAGGATCACTATGCCTTTGAGGGGAAGCAACAGCAGGAAAGTTATTTGAGTTGTAGCTTATGACGGCAAATATGGATCAGTATTTTCCCCCCAAATAAGCCACATGTAGAGTGCCCCAGTTCCAACCTCTTTCCCTAAAGAGAACCTGAATGCATCATTTTGGAAGTGCTGCTGGAGAAGATCGACTATGCACAGTGGGTGCTCTGATCGGGTGGGAGTGGCGTCACCCTATTGCCTACACTCAACTACACTCAACTCAACTTAGGTCTATTGACAAGGCTCAAGCTAGTCCAGTCCAGAGGAAAAGGAAAGCTGTCTTCCTCCTTGGGACCATTTCCTGGTTCTTCATTGTGTATGATGCATAGAGCTAAATGACGAGATAATAAGATGTGCAACATGTCTCTGTTCACTTTTGTGTATTACTCTGCTTTGTAGGAAACTATGAAGAGCTGCTCCCAAGCAATGCCTTCAATTTCTGGATGACCCCATCAGTGGGGCATTTGGCCTTAGCCTTCCTCCAGGGGTCCTTTGCCTTCAGTGGGTGGAACTTTCTAAATTATGTGACAGAAGAATTAGTTGATCCCCGCAGGCAAGTATTTATTTACAATCTGACCAGAGTTTGTGGAGAAACTGCCTGCATTTGTCTTATAGTACTATTCTTTCTTTCCACCTGGAAATATAGTGCCAGACTGGAAAAAAATTGCATCAATCTACAAATATAAATTCTAAATTCTGGGAGTGGAACCAATTATGCAAAGCAAGCAATTTTGTGCTGTTGGAATTTTTTTTTAAAATCCAAAATATTGATTTGCTTTTAGGGAATGGTGAAATAAGGATAGGGACACAGAAATGGAAGGGGAACAATGGGATAGCAGAGTCTATAAAAATGAGGCGGGTGGGGGGAGTAAATGGGCAGGTATTGAGTGAATTAAGAATGAACACTGCTGGAAGACTGGAGACTGCAGCCAACCTCCTGATAATGTCAATGCATGCATTAAAAGTGGCTGAAGTATTTTCCTTGATCCCAGCTAGCATTCCTGCACGTTACTGTGAGAACATTTTCATTTCACGCATGTTTTGCATATATACTATTTGTTTGCATTCATTTTTATTGTTTTGTTCTTGCTGTGCCATCTTTTTGTTGAGGATACCCTGTTGCCTCCCTCTTTAAAAGGCTACAGTGTGCCTGTGGGCCTCAAGCCTTTGCAGGAAAACTCATGATTCTTCCTCTTTAATACTGTGCAGGCAGCTAAATTGGAAAATATATGCATGGAGGGGACAAGGAGGATCAGGGTCACACCAAGTCCTGCCCTTGATTTTAACTTCTGACACAGGAACTAAAACACACAGAGCACAATCCTAACCATGTCTACTCAAAAGTAAGCCCCACTGTGTTCAATGGGTCTTACCCCCAGGAAAGTGACTTTAGGATTACAGCCATAAACCCCCAATGATGTACAATCTGTTCATCATTGCAAAGGTAGGGTATAGATTCTTTCATACATGCTCCAGAGTACACACAGTACACATGTAGGCTTCACTGCCATTTAGGGAGATCAGAAGCAGGAGGAAGGGAAACACATCTAATCTCTCTTATTCTCCCCTCCAGTTGCCAATTCCAATTCAACATTTAGTCTTGCGTAATATTTCTCCACGTTTATGCAGAACATGAGAGCCCCTCTTCTCTTGAATTCATCAGAGAGCCATAAGAAGGGGGCTAGTAAGCCCTATTGATTATAATGGGACTTCTTAATGGACCGGCATAGAATTGGGCTTATAGTTCCCCATAAGGCAATGAAGGAAGAACTCAACCAAATCAATTGCTTAGTCTCTCTTTTTTCCCATTGACGTTATGCTGTCTGTATAAAAAACTATGCAGAAAGGATCGACGCTTTCCAAAGGCTCAGTGCATGTCTATTCTTATTGACCCCTCCTGGTTTTCTCATTAGGAATCTACCTCGTGCCATATTTATATCCATCCCATTGGTGACATTTGTGTATACGTTCACCAATATTGCATATTTCACTGCCATGTCACCCCAAGAACTCTTGTCTTCCAACGCTGTTGCAGTAGTAAGTAAACCATTATCTGGACATTTACAAAAGTTTCTTTAAAGTATTATTCCTGTGCATTGCAGTTTGTTTCAACTGCTCTGTTCTGTTGCTTTAGACATTTGGTGAAAAACTGCTGGGCTATTTTTCCTGGGTTATGCCCGTCTCTGTGGCTCTGTCTACATTTGGAGGAATAAATGGATACCTTTTTACCTCATCAAGGTTAGACGAAGTACGGTTTTATTTCTAAATGCTTTCTTATTTCAGGGAAGGGTGGGCGCTGTGTAAATGGGGGGCAGCTCTGTGAGGTTAGGCCAGGAGGTTGTGACTTGCCCAGAAGCCTTGAATATTTTGACCCAGTGGAGAAAAATACCTGCAAATCCATGTTTCACTCAATAAATGTGTCATGGAGTTAGCACGGAGTACTGGACAGGCCCAACACTAGTTGATGTCTTATGCTACCACAAGGGAGTATAGCAAATTAGAGCCTAGATGTGCATTTAGATACACATCAAAAAGCATATATTATCTATTCACACTGTATTGCTCCCTGTGCAGTGTAAACATTTCCAAATGCCTTCCATGTCTGGACAGACACTGAGTTGTTGTTGTACTTCTTGAGATCTCATTGATTTCAGCATTTTTCAGTAGCCAGAAGAAAATTAAGACCTTACTTTGTACAAGCCAAAATGTTTCATACTATACCATATTTCAGGAAACACACCTGTGCTGTACCCATCCTCCCCAGCAACAAGGGGAGGCAGGAAAAAATGGATTGATTAAATAGAATGATGGTATTAATGGTTCTTCTTTCCAGGTTGTGTTTCTCAGGAGCCAGAGAAGGCCACTTACCCAGTTTGCTAGCCATGATTCATGTCAAACACTGTACTCCAATTCCAGCCCTCCTTGTCTGCGTAAGTTTCATTCTTCTTGTCTTACGAGTTGAAAGGGCTTAAGAAATCTATACCTGTGATGAACAAAAGTGGCAGCCAATGTGAGAAGAGGATTTCTTTTGTAGGGATTATCTGGCAAAACATCCTCCATTTGGAAATCTTCCAGGGAAATCTTTCTGTACAGATGGGCTGCAGATAAAGGGAAGTTTAAAGAGAGTAACTAACGTTCCCTTACCCTGTATAACAGCCGGGCTGCCCCAGTGGCTCTCTTTGGATATACATTTGCACATTTATTTTACTTACTGAGTGCATAATATCTTGTATAAAAAGGTATAATATTTTCAGACTTATCTAGCACAGAATGGAGGAGACTCATGTCTGGTTTCTTTGTGCAGGAGGGGGATTAAGATAATAGCAACAGAGTCTGCCACCATCACCTGCTCCTTCCTTCCCCCAACTCTGCTCTACACCTTCCCCACCACCCCAAAAAAGCCCCGTTGCCAGCCAAAACTCATTCCTACCATCAGGAGCTCTCAGTGACAACCTGAGTGCCAAGGCCCATTCCTGACTGGCACTGGGATTGATGCCAGTGGTGCATCAGTTCTACTGGAACAAAAGTGCCCTGCAGTCCAAGCCAGAGCCCAGGCCAGAGGTGCCAGCCAGACATTTGACCCATAGGATTGAGCCCTTATTACACTATAGGCCCAATTGACTAGCCAGTTCCAAAGCAACCTTTTCCAGCTGATGCCTTTCTGAGAATTGTGCCACAATCTCTCTCCTAGGCATGTTCTCGCATTATATCAACAAAGCTCAATAGTCTATTTATTTAGCATATGGCATCCAATACGTGAACTTATAAGTTTCCTTCTTTTAATTATGTTTCTATTTAGGCATTGTGGCTGTGGGTGGCGCAAGTGGTTAAGATACTGTGCCTGTTAACCAGAAGGCCAGGGTTCGAAACCCGGGTTGGTCCCCACAAGACAGAGTGAACTCCTGTCCTTAGCCCAGCACTGCAACACAGCTGGAACCAATCGTATTGGCTCTGCCTTTCTTCTTGCTTTGCATGCAGCGTATGCAGTGCCAAGCACGATACCATAGTCTTTCAAGTCTGATAGATGCCAATATACCGTAATAATAGTTAGGCATTTGTTATGCCAAAACTGAGAGAGGCCATATCATATAGCCTTCCCTCAAGGGGAGAGGTATTGTACCTCTGGACTGTGGTCCATGTTTTTCATGAAAAGCATACAGTGTTACCTATAGCAGGGCTCACAAGACCCTGTCCTATGGGCAAGATCGGTGCCCTAACTTTTCCCTCGCCTGTATGAATGGCACTTACCATTCTGGTGGGAGACATCCTTCCCTGATACCGATTTCCCCCCAGAATTCTGGTCTACTGCTCCAGGTTCCATCACCTCAGCAGCCATTGCGCCTGGATTTCTGGGCAGGTAAAGCAGGCTGGAGCTCAATTTGGGGGAAATTGGTGGCAGGAGTGAGGAGGCAGATCCAAGAAGAGCCAATGCTACAGGTAAGGGGAAATGGCAAGGGGATCTGCAGCTCAGTTTGGCTCCATCACCCGTCCGGTGACTACAAGGGAAGGGAACATGCACATGACTTGTAGAAATAGACTGTAAGTAAATGTGGTGGGATTTCAAAACCTTCAGAAGCTCAGACCTATTGAAAACATACCAACTTGCATATAGAGGCCGAACATATACAAAGCAAACCTTGCTATAGTTTTTGTTGTTGTTTTTGCATTCAATGACTTCAACATGGCAAATGCACTTCTCTTTCCCTAGTGTTTGGCCACTGTCGTCATCATGCTGGTGGGAGAAACATACACCTTAATTAACTATGTGTCTTTTATTAACTACCTCTGCTATGGAGTGACCATCATCGGCTTGATTGTGCTGCGATGGAAGAAACCCAAAGTTTTCAGACCTATCAAGGTGAAAAACACTGGGGTTTGTCAAATGACATTTTACAGATGCTGGCCTGTGCTTTGGGGGTCAGGCGGTGTGCCTGAGTGTGCCTCTATTCACTTCCACAAGGCATTCCCCAAGCCACAATGGAGACACCACTTGGGCTGTTTTCCTTATAGAAAGCAGCACACAGAGCATAAGCGTACTTACCCTACAATCCAGAGTAACTACGGAAGCACATAAGAGACATTTACATTGATGTAGTTATGGCACCACCTAGTGAAAACCTATGGAAAATTCATATTGCAATCCAGAGTAAATTGTTCTTACATCGGAGCAAGGACTCCCCGCAGTTACTCTGGACTGTCCCCTTTGTTCCCGTATCCTTACATCATATGAGTCCATCTTCACTGGAAGGAGAGCTTGGTACAGTTCATGGGGTACTGCAGTGCCACATGCCCCATAACTTCCACTCTCTTTATAATATTGCATTGTATCCTATTGCCACTCCCTTGCACCTGATATAGGATACCTCCAAAATCAAGAGTCAAAACACTTGCATTTTGATGACCATCATGCCATTTTCCTACTTGAAATTTGCTCCTTCTTTGGCATGCTGCTCATTGTCCCCAAAGCTCTATGAATACATGGGGGGATTTCAAGAGGAAAATGGCAAAAGGGATTTAGAACAAATCCTCTGATCCTAATCCAATATCCCCTCCCATTTTCTTAGATGAAAGTTAGATACTATAGATGTATCCATTACAACACATTCTATTTTTTTTGCTATCCAGCCACAAAGCTGGCTTTACAGGTTTTCTCTACTGAATAACTAGAAATAGCTGAAACTTGATCCCAGCAGCACAGCAAACAGACATGGGTACACTGTGGTGTGGCTTTCAGGAAAATATGGAAGAGTGCCCAAACTGAACAACAGATTCATACTCTCTGCCCTTACGCCCTGAGCATTTTGGAACTGGCTTGAATGTGTATTTTTTTCCCCAAATTAGATATGTGAAAGAGAAAGAACTTACTCAGTTGTAAATCCTAATTAAAAGAGAGAGAAAATACCAAGCAAGAGCATTAAACCTGCTTAAAAAGTTTCCCCTGTGAGTTAAATCAACTGTGAGACCATAAACACTTTGTGATCTAGTCCAGTTTTTTTTAAAAAGGAATTAGGATAGAAACTACAGCTTCTGTGCACTTCCAATATTTTCTTTCCTCATAGGTAAATCTCCTGGTTCCAATCACTTACCTGATATTTTGGGCCTTTCTCTTGATCTTCAGTTTATATTCTGAGCCGATAGTCTGTGGAGTCGGACTCATCATCATATTAACTGGAGTGCCAGTGTTTTTTCTCGGAGTGTACTGGAAAAACAAACCAAAGTGTGTAAATAGGATAACAGGTAAGAACCCCCTGTGGGAAGCAAACAAGCAAAACAATTATTAAGTGGGTATAAATTACATTGATTATCCAAGGCAAAAAGCAGAGGATTCAGAGTTGCCACTCGGTTTCATCAGGCTATAACACTATCAACAGTGGTTGGAACATTGGAACTTGGGGCTTTCTGAAGTCTGATCATTTTATTCATATGGAAAGGTCGGCTCAAGGCAATCTCATATTGCAGTCTCCAACCACCCACGTTAACATTATTTACTATGTTTTTATCCCACCTTTCTCACCAAAGAGACGTAAGATGGCTGTATATCCTCCCTATTGCAACGATAAATTAGTGAAGCGAACGGGCTGCTTATCTTGGGGCTGCACTACAACTGCATAGGTGCAGGACAGTTGGATGGGAACTAAGCAGCATCCTCTATGCCTAAGCCAGATACTTCTGTTATCCCAGTTCTTCCTATCAGGTTGGACTGGTCCAGCCCAGCCAATTTGTTCCAACTGGACTGAGAAACTAATTTCTCATTCTTTGCAGAATCTATGACGCATTGGGGCCAGAAGGTGTGTTTCGTTGTCTACCCGCAAGGGGGCTCTACAGAAGAAGATGATCTACCTTTCACTCATTCTACCCTCCCAGGAAATGAAAAGACATTGAAGAAATAATAATGTGTTTTCCACAAGAGAAGTAGATTATTATTGTTGTTGTTGTTGTTGTTTACATGATTTTTTTTTTTGAAACAAGAAAAATCTTGAAAATGTGTAATTTTTTTAGAAATCAAATAGTGAAACACATAAAGTGAGATGCACCATTTCAACAACTCCAGCGGACAGCTAATAGCACTTAGCTCTTTTTCCTTACAAGGAAAAAAAGAGTCAAATAAAATAAAACAAGCCAGTTGTTTGTTTCCAACAATGCGTTTTAGTCAGACAGGTGCATTTAGACCAGATATGGACAATTCTGGCTATAGTTGGCATTGTAGGGATTTTGAGAAGCTTAAAAATGGGGCCAGACTCAGGCTTGAGAAAATGATACAGCTTTTAAGGGAGCTGTGTGACACTGGTGCTTCATCTTAATATGCCACTGTTGTAAAGCCACAAGGGCTCTCCAATGTCCTAGGTTTGTGTGCATTGAGAGCTGCAATCACACAGCTCTCATACACGAGTGTGCAAGAATGCCTGTTGTTTTCGTCTATGCACTGTACGCACAACAGCCAAACCCATTATGTGACCAGGAAATGCTACTGTGCCCAGAAAGAATGAAAAACACTTCTGCTTTGGACCATCCACTGAGTATTAAAAAGGTTTTCAAGACTGCCATCCTACTCATACTTTCCTGAGAGTAAGCCTCATCTAACAATGGGTCTTACTTGTGAGTGAACATGCATAGTATTGCACTGTACTCTCCCTTCAAGCTCTAGATGACCTTTCATCCTGTTGTGTAGTGAGTACTGTTGACCAGAAAGCATTAAGAATTGATGATGTGCAATAGCTTCATAGCCCCTCTGTTGAAAGCAAACATCTGTATACATTATACATCTGTCTAATACAACTGGGTGGAGAGTGGGATGACAAACACTGGAAAAGTGGCAGGTGGGAGGAAGATGCTGAGCCCTTCTCCCAGTATGGGGGGATTCATGCAACACTTCATGTTTTTCCTAGTGGGATTTAGAAGAGATTTGTAAGGGAAGAGTATCTGCCAGAGAAACATTCTGAATCCCCGTTCCATCTATAGCTTTGTTTTCAGGCACCCCTTCAGGCCAGCTCAAGACAGATTTCTATCCATGCACATCCACAGCATAATTCAGCAAATCCCAAATCAACCAGTGTTTTGCAAAAATGCCCCAGCATACAGTATGAACTCAAGGCAAAACTTGCATGATCAGGATTCCCCAAGGCAAGGCCAATTAAGGTTGACTTTGCTATGTCAAATATGAAAATGCATCAACTTGTAATGCACTTTTCTATTCTTTTATTCTATTTCTATGTTTTCATTTCTAGAAAACATTCTAGCAATCTCAATAAATGAAAACTATGGGGAAAGTGTTTCCTAATATGTTTATTGCTAAACAAATGGACTGCCTTAGGGTAGTCTGCGAACAAGCCAAACTATGAAGCTACACTACACTTTCTAACTATGGCTGCAATCCTAAACACACTTCCTGAGAGTAAGACTCATCGAACAGTGGGATTTACTTCTGAGTAGATATGGTTAGAACTGTGCTCTATGAAGCTACACTTCAGCTTTCAACTGGATGGACTCCACTATCACAGTATGCCCTAAGCAAGTCCAAAGAAAATGCTCCACATTAAGAGAACTTGCAGTACTTAAGATTCATTTTCTAGAAATTTGGGCAATTAATAAGAGTTTTGAAATGAGTTTGAATCTGTGGCGCATCCATACACACTATATTTACAGTTTACTAAGTAAGGTGTGTAAATCTAATGCACCATCGAATCTAATGCACACCCTAAACTTATAATCAAAATGCAACATTTACTCAAATTGAATTAAGCATCAAATGTAATGTGCAAACTGATTTTGAAGACTAAAAGGTGAGCGTTAGATTCAAGTAAATACAGTATCTTTTCTTTGTACAAGCCACTACCAGTAGTTCTCAAACTTCCTAATGCCGTGACCCCTTAATACAGTTCCTCATGTTGTGGGGACCCCCAACCATAAAATTATTTTCATTGCTACTTCATAACTGTAATTTTGCAACTGTTATGAATAGTAATGCAAATATCTGATATGCAGGATGTATTTTCATTGTTACAAATTGAACATAATTAAAGCATAGTGATTAATCATAAAAACAATTCATAATGATAGATAGATAGATAGATAGATAGATAGATAGATAGATAGATAGATAGATAGATAGATAGATAGATAGATAGATAGATAGATAGATAGATGTGGCATAGCTAAGAGGGGGTGACTGGGAGGGAGGGAAGGAAGGAAGAAAGAAAGAAAGAAAGAAAGAAAGAAAGAAAGAAAGAAAGAAAGAAAGAAAGAAAGAAAGAAAGAAAGAAAGAAAGGGAGGGAGGGAGGGAGGGAGGAATGGGAAGGTAAGTACCTGGGTGAGAGGAGGCCTCCACAGTATTGGGATCTCAGGCAGCAGAGCCAGCCACTCTTTCCTGGGAGTAAGTCCCATTCACTATCATGGGACTGACTTCTGAGTAGACATGCATAGAACTGGGCTCTAAGGCTGCAATCCTCCCCGCCCCCAAGGCTCCACATTGTCTCACAGCTGCTCAGAGGCTCCTTCTGAGCTGCTTCTCAGCGGCTTCTTCCAGCCGCAGCGGCTCCAGCGTTTCTGCCAGGTATTCCCACCTGGCCCCCTGCACCAGGAGTCTTTAGGCGACCCCCAGGAAAGCTCCAGGCGACCCCCAAAGGGGTCCCGATCCCCACTTTGAGAAACGCTGCACTATATATTAGATGTCACCAGGGGTCTTTTTGAGGAGGTACTCACTGGTACTGAGTACCTGCACCTCTGTGGTGAGTACAGACACTTTTGTAGCCCCCAAATAGACATACCGGTACCTATGATTACAGGCAGGAATTTTCCTTACCTGTAAATGTCCTTTTCATGGAGGAGAGGAAAAGGGGGCATTCTTAATGACTGGGTTTACCCCGCCGCCTGAATGAGACAGGGCTGGACGAAGTCTTGCCTCCTTCTTGACATAGGGCAACCCCTCCCAGGCCAGTTACCAGAGCCCCTCTTCCCCTTCCCTACTTACCTCTCCCACTCCCATCCTCTACTTATCTCTCCCACCCCATCCCCTTCCCAATGTCTAGGCCAGATATTGAAAATGGTAACTAGGTAAGGGTTAACTCTTTTAAAGTTAACTTCCCAGGCTTGGGGAGAAAAGAGCCAGGCCAGACTGAAGTTACACCCAGGTCTCAAACCACTGATCTGCAGACCTTCAGACTTACATGTGTAGTTTTTAGATGTACACCATTACAGCCTCTTCCACCCAACAATTCATAACTCTGGACACAGGAGTTAACATCCAAAGCCCTGAGCCCAAATAATAAATTTTTACACTACAGGCTACAATCCAGAGTAACTACAGGATCTTTTACACCAACGTAGTTATGGTGCCACCTATGGGAAATGTATAGAGAAATCCAGAGTAAGAGAAATCCAGAGTGCCTCTTACATCTTCCTGTAGTTACTCTGGATTGTAGGGTCAGTGTTACTTCAACTCTCCCACTGCATGGGTCCTCTGGACCGTCTTCAAGACAATGCAGCCACCAGGTTTTCTACTCTGGAAATCTGCAGTGGCCAAAGTTTCCCGAGATAAATCATAAAGCTTACCGACCAATTTTGGCATGTCCTCCCCTGGTGCAGACCCTGTTCCTTCTGCTTCCATGATAGATGTAACTGCATCAGAGTTCCATCTCTGCACCTCTGCCATCTTGGAAATGCCCTGAAGAGACAAAAACTTCAACCGCTGGCTTTGTTAGCTTGGTGTAAGAAGAAATAGGCTAACCCTACAATCCAGAGTAACTACGGGAGCACGTAAAAGACATTACGTGTACCCGTAGTTACTGCACCACCTAGGGAAAACTTATGGGAAATTCATATTGGAATCCAGAGTAAATTGTTCTTATACCGGAGCAAGGTCTCCCCGTAGTTACTCTGGATTGCACCCTAAGTCTTGAGATTATAAAAAGTGAAGCCATTATTACAAAGCAATATTGCAAGAGGCTTGATACATTCAGAGCAAGTCTCAGCCAGTCTGGGAAGGTTTAGGCCGGTTTCTCAAACAGTTCTTCTGCTGTGCAGTAGGTTAAGAGATATGATTACCTTGGACAATAATCTAAGGAACTGGTCCATAGGGAAAAAGGCGTGTCTAAGGTGTTATACACACTGGAGTTTTGTTCTCCTGAGGGTTTGTAATTTAGGAAACCTTAGAGGAGCCTGACTCCAAGAGTCTGGACAACCTTATAAATGAGGAACACTTACAGTAGTTTGAGGGGGGCAGTTCCTCTAACTCCAAAGGGCTGGAGAGTGAGTGAGGAATATGGAAAAAGCAACAGAGGCCTTATAGTTCTCTTACCTAAAGAAACCAGCAAGCAAGGCTCCTTCCAAAGAATCTGAGACTTTTCAATTGCAAAGAGCAAACCTGCCAAGTTCTAGCCCTTACACTCGAAAAATATCCTTGAAGCACAAGATGATATTGCTCAGTAGGATTTCCAGCTGCATTCTAGCTCATCCTATAAGTAGCTGAACAAGGGAAATCATGCTCATGTGATTCATTTACATAAATTATACTAGAGAAAGAATTGTGCTTCTTTTGGACTACTACAGAGCAGAATTTTGATTTGATCTCTTCCTGGATGAAAAGAATCAGATATTGCCCTTGGAAAAAACCAATCTTGGTAATAGCACATTTTAAGTGAAATAAGTCATCAGTTCTTCTGTTTTGTTCTCAAAGTTTCTTAGTTCCAAGTTTCCAAAAGTATAAAATGCTTCAGAAACTACTGAATCACCACTAACCTGCACATCCAGACTCTCAGAAAGGGCAATTTTAAGTTAATTTTATTTTTCCTTTGAAGTTTTACAGAAAGATATGTGACACATTTTATTTTCCTTGGTTAATTGTTTAGGGAGGAGGGAACCAACAGATGAGTTTGCTAAAGTTCACAATAAAAAGTATTTTGCTGATACAGCACATTCCAATTTATACAATCCCTGCTTAATTCAGGTAGCCATTTCAGTGCATCCCAAACCCCAAAACAGTTTCCAGTCTCATTAACTTTAGGAGGTGCAAGTTTAACAAGAATGAAATTTTCTTCAGGCACTAGGGGTCTTTCTTGATGTGTCCAATTGTTCTGTCGTCACCACTTTGCATGCCCTTGACTTGGTTTACACAGAAAATGTAGCAAGTGACTAAATGCTGGAGAGGGAGCTGGTTACATTTTAAAAAGCAATCAGCATTCTGGAAAGCAGTTCTTTTAACAGTTGCATCAGGTACAATCTACTGCACAGGCAAGTGTGCAAATCCCATTGATTTTTATTGAGCTCGAGAAAGAATAACACCATTGCAGATGCAGAAAATAAGCAGAGAATGTGCTAGAAAGGGAAAATGAAAGAAGGTATAGGGTTGTAATTAGAATGCCCTTGATGCCATTTCATAGATTACTGAAGTGGTACAGATGTCATGTCTCTTCCTTTTTGAAATCATGCTCTTCAAGTAACATAGTGTAGAGGAGACAACTTCCTGCAGAAAGCATTGCCAACCCCCAAAGGCCATTTGTGATACTGGTGGGGAAGTTGTCCATACATACCACATTTTTATCCTAACCTTTGATACAAGGAGCTAAAAAGGAAATAAAAAGGAGCTAAGATATATATGATTCTTCCCCTGCCCGTTTTATCCTACCAACCACTCTATAATGTGGGTTAAGGAAAGGATGAGTGGCTCAAAGCCACTCAGCCTCATGACTCCGTTGAGATTTGAGCAGGGATCTCCTTGGAACAGGACTACCACTCAAACCTGTACATACTTCAGGCTCTGATTCCTCATGGTGGCTTCCAGGAGATGTTACCAGAGCAGCACAGGATTCAACAAGGGAGGACAAGTGACTACAATACTTGTAGGATAACAAAGAATGGGTTCAAAAACTGCCATGGCTAATCTATTGCAAAGGCTTGCTCTGTACCTCCAGTGGGGCTGTTATGTCAGTCACTATATTTTTTAAATATCACTTTTTAAGATAAAAAAGGCACCAATCTGCACACAGTTTTTGAGCCTACACATCCTTCAAGGTAATAATAAATAACTTCAACAGATAAGCCCTCATTTCAACAACAACAAAAATCCATCAGATATTCTAAGACATGAGAACTCACGTTTACAACCTTGCAATTATCAAGCGAGGTTTTCAAGAACTGGCTTCCTGAAAACCCCATCTGCACCAACAGTTTACAGGGAACCCCTTGTGCATTGCAGAAGATAAATGTGGCACTGCAGAGGATAAATGGTGCAATACTGGTCATGCAGGGAACAAGCATAAGTTCAGAATTCATCCACGAAGACATCCAATATTCATCTACCATTGCATAGCTAGCTCAGCTGCTGTAAACAAAATCTCAGGGGAGTTTGGACACATGAAACTGACTTGGATTAATTCAGATCATCAGCCCATCAAAGAATTCTAGGATCCTTTAGAAGACGGTGCAAAAACTCCTGACCAATTAAACTGGCAATCGGCTTGTTTAGAATGAAGCACCAACCAGTTCCAGCTGCAGTTTCTGACTGTTACATGCACTTGGGACTCAATGGCTTTCTGTGCTATGACTGATAACTCCTTAAAAAAACTAAGACTCTTGCGCCAGCCAGAAAGTGTTGCAAAATGTACCATAAAACACATTCATGACTACTCTGGATATGGATATGTGCCAGCCTCCCCAACCAGGAATAAGTGCCATTCCAGGGAAGCCAGTGCAGGGAGTGGGTTGGAATGAAATGGGGCATATCAGGGTGCAAGGAGGGTGGACTGGGTCAGGGAAAAGGTGGGACCAGCCTAGGAGATCTGTGCTGTATCCTAAACCCCTCCCAGCTAGCGCAGTGTTACAGTAGACTGCTTAGATCTGCACTAGTGTTTCTGCTGGCACAGATCAGAGTAGGGGTGGCTACACAGAGGTAAGGAGAAATGAATCCCCTTATTCAAAGTTGCCTAGCAGCAACCTCCTACCCTTCCTAGATATAGTGCAGGTCAGTTGACTTTACTGTGGCAGCAAAGGATAGGATTGGGCTGTGCAGGCTCAGAATGCTACAATAAGAGCAGCTCAACAAATACTGCCATAAAACTGATATAACCATTACCACAAAGAAAAAAAATTCACTGAATGGAAGAGACTTTGATGAATTCCACTATAATCAAAACTTGGCTTCTTTGTTATTACATCAGCACCAGCAACCAGAAAATGCAATTATTTTCTCTGCATGCTGTTTCAAAACCTTTGGCTATGATGGGCATTGCTTAATCACTATGGCTACCATCATAGAGGAAGCAGCTTGCTGGCTTCTCCTTTTTTAATTAACAAAAGGAAGTGATGTTCCATGGGCTCCATTTCTTGTTAACCAATTTTCCCCGGGGCACAGTAAACATAGATTTAATTTAAACAGGTATCTAAATTGACAATTGGATATTTCCAGTTGAGAAGTCACTTAAATAATTTCACCTGATGCCCACTTTGCCTACTAGCTGAACCATTTCCAGGATACAAACAGAAAATTCAAAAGTGTATTGTTCAACTTTAGATGTGGAGGGAAAGCAATCTGATAAAGGAAGAAGGGGTTTTAGAGAAGGGTTGAGATGTAACAACAGTGTCTATCCCCTCGAGTGGGATACACTTTCACATTCACTATGTCAGATGCAAAAGCATGGAAGAGTTTGCATCTGTGTGCCTGTGTGCCCCTGACTCAGTTCTCTCCCTGGCAACCTCACAGATTGCAAAGTGGGGGCATTCTATAATATATACCTACTATGACGGCCTGACAAAAACAAATGCCACAGTACATCTTCAAGATGTCAATGTAATCTTGATAAAAGTATGGAACCCAACCAATGGAAAACTGTAACATAATAAATTTCAGGCTACAAGTCACTTGGGAACAATTATTGTGCCTTTAGTGTTCAGTTAGTTGGATAAAAAAATCTTTCTACTTTATAAGAAGAAAAAATGTAAGCACGCAATGACAACCCTTATCAGCTGCAGGATCTGAGATTGTTGTATTTAACCTTGTTTTCTAGAACACTGCTTCCCTGGGGATCTTGATGCTGTAACAAAAATAGCAGTGACATGGAAATGTTGGCTATGTTTGCTAACCCCATTAGCAAACCAATAAAGACTCATCATCACTGGGGCTGATGTCCGGGAGAGGAGGAGGGGAATCTAGTATTGGCACTTCCATAGAATGGCAACAAGCTGAGTGAATGCCCAAAGGATCTTCACAGTAAGGGTGTGGGCACTGGCAGTGTTGACCATCCATCTGAACAGGAACATTCATTGGACTGTCAGAGTACTTGGACCCCCACTTTTTAAGGGGCAACCGACATAGCTCTTCACTCAGCAAGCTACTCCTGCTTGAATCAGAAATTCTGTTCTCGGCAACAGTCCTGCTGGATGCAGATCCCCTGTGTTGGTGTGTTGGTGTAACTCTTTCCAATAGAGGGTCTCTAAATGTTTTTCTTGAATCAGCTTTGCTGGTTTGTCTAATTTCGCTGCTGGAAGCATCTTCAGTGCCCAAAGGCTTGTCACCGTGCCCATTCTCAGACTCCACCAGGGCAGCCATACAAGCAATCGACAAAAGATCTGCAGAAGATGATTCTGTTGCTTCTGTCTCTGCCTGAAAATTGCTTCTTTCAGATTCCTGGACAACCTGACTCGGGCTACAGGTCTCTGATTCAATATTAGTGACTTCAGGTGAAGCTGGGAGATTCTGGGCAGTCACCCCATCTGTGCGATTAATGATTCCATCCCCCAGCACTGTCTGTGAAGTGTGGGTTGGGTTTAGCAGGGGAATCTGACCTCTCACTCGTGGCCTGTGAAAAAATCTGTTCCACAGCCTGCCCAGGCGCCGGCGGGAATTACTACGCCTTGATGAGTGACGCCTCATCTGCCTCCTCATTGCTGTCCGGATGTTCTGCAGAACAGAGGCCTATAAAGAGAGAATGTAGTGGTTAACTTTTAAAAATAATTTAATCCCCCCTTTTTACCACACACTGGGCATCTGAGACAGCTTTATGCCCCTCAGTTTTCACTGAAAAATTTACTTGCATGCCATCTTGAAAACAAAATTAGCTCACACTGTTACCTTCACAAGATAACAACAGATTATCAGGATTAGAGTTGAGCCCCTAACCTCCCTTTTTCCTAATATCAAACATCTCCAGCCCCATAAAGACTTGATGTGCTGTGAATAGTTAGGCTTCAAATCAACTTGATGCATTTGCAGCTACTAATGTAACATCAGCAATATCAAGATCCTGCTTACATAGAGCTATGTGCAGTGCATTTGAGAGAACTGAAGAAAATCCAGATAAAAACAAACCAATCATTCAGCAAAGCTGTGTGCAAACATATATCACACCTAGTTTTTTGTGTTGTTTTTGGGTGGAAGGGGGGAGGAAACGGGACTGGTTTTGGTTGCCCTTGTGATATTTACAAAGATACATTCACTGACCTATGATCATATTTTCCCCACTACATTCTGGAGATGTCAGTCATCATTTTCAAAGCAAGATTTAAGCAGACAGTGGCAGAATGTCTGAGGCCTTACACCATCATCTTTCTTCTTTAATCTCGAAACACAGTTTTGCCTGACCTACTTCACAAATTTCAGAAACGAACACTTGGTGTTAGTGTTACTTGAATGCACTCTAATGATGCAATCAGACAACATTCTGTCTTTGACATTAAGAATTATCAACATATTCCCTTTCAAAGAAAGAAAACAAAATGTAAATGAGGAACTGCTTCCAAAGTTTCCTATTAACTATTCCCATCTAATAGCCCACTAGACACAAGAAATATAATGAGTGAACTTGCTGAAGCTGAACATAGCCTGGGTGTGTGATTTTGTAACAACTGTGTCGACCATACAACTAGTAGATACAAATAATCAACATCTTCATTTCTTGAGTTTTCACTGTGTCTGTCACCATGGAATAAATAGCCAATGGGCACCACAGTGTCTACAGTCACCCCCTGCACCAGTTTCTCTAGGTGCAGATCCAGGGGATCTTGCAAGAATTTGAGACTCAAAATGGTAAGATACAAAACCCAAACAGATTTTGTGCTGCAATTTGGATCTCATAAGATCTGGTGAGATGTGGGCACTGCCATCTTGGATTTAGCAAAATTTGAGGGAACCAAGATGATAATGCAGTCCAGATAAGTTGGAAACCACTGCCTAAAAAGATATTTCATTGTTAGCCCAAAGTTGTGCTTTGAGATACAAAATCTATTTTTATTGCAACTAACAGACAATGATACACAGTTGTGTCTACCTGTGATGCATTATAAACAGGGAAGTCTTCAACTGGTGGGATGAGTCCCTGTGCAATCAGTTGCCCATAGGAAGGTGGAGCTTCACGCCTCACAAACTCAGCCTCAAGGCGAGTCATCTGGGTTTCAAAGGCCCTGGAACCAAAGTGGGGGGATTGGAAAAAGAAGAAAATTGTCAAGATCAGAACAAATCAGACTGAGTACTGGTTCCTCTCTTCTTTGCATCTGTTGTCACTCACTCAGGGCAGCCACAAATGCTATACACAGTCACTATAGAACTAACACTACAAGAACATAAGAAGAGCCTCCACCGGATCAGGCCAAAGGCCCATCTAGTCCAGCTTCCTGTATCATACAGCGGCCCACCACAGATCACACAGCAGCCCACCACTGGAGGCTTTATTGGTTTAAGAACAGAAATGCTTCAGAAGAGGGAAATTCATGTAAGCAGTGGCAGAACAGGAGGATTTGGTAAAAATATTTAGCCCTCACTTCTCAGAAAAGATCACAGCTCCTTCAACAGAGTTGCCCACGCACACACACATACGAGCACGCACACACACACGTTTCTTTTTTTGTGACTGGAGCAATATGCTCACTTTGAGTGGCTGTGTCAATCCCTGCTGGTTCAAATGGCAGGAGTAGATACCATGTGGGTGGCACAGTGATAAAAACAAAAAGTGAGAGCAACTGTTGGCTTCCTACTATTTGGTGCTTCTCTCCTTTGGGTTCCCTCTACCTCCAGTTTAGTGTGAAAAACCCAGAAATCAGTGGCCAAGTCCTTATTTTTCCAGGGTGGAGTGGTAAAGAGCCAAAAGATCCATTTCTTGGCAAGGATGCTCTGTGTCAATTTGAAGCCTACTGTACTGTGCTTGAACACACATGAAAAATGATGGTGAGCAGAAACCAAGTTAAACAGCATGAAAGATTACTAATAAATCAGAACTGACAGTGAAAGTTACCTTTTGTTATTTATAACTGTATTTGCAGAGTGCCCTATGAGTTTAAAAAACACTTCAGGTGTATTATAGACATGGAATTCTTATTAACCCTGCAAAGTACAGATAGTACCTCGGTATCTGTAGCAGATTCATTCTCAGACCCTCATGGATGCCTAACTTTGTATGTAAGGTAAAAGTAAGGTAACCTCTTGCAGGTTGCCCTCCTAGTGCAACCAGCCATAGGGTGCAGCACTCATCTCAATTTCTATGACCAAAAGACATCAGAAGACATCTCTGTGGTCACGTGGCTGGCATGCCACTTACCTTCCCACCAAAGTGGTACCTTATTTAGCTACTTGCATTTACATGCTTTTGAACTGCTAGGTTTACAGGAGATGGGCTCACCCCATCTTTCAGTACTCAGGTCTCAAACTGCTGACCAGAATTCAGACCAAGCAGTGTTCTAACCCTAGCATTCTAATCACTGAAGCAATAAATTTTGCATATACTCTAATGAAATCTGCAATTAAGCTGTTCTAAAGCCTAAATGTTTCTTTGCTCTAATGGAATGAGTCCTTCTTTTTGAGGAAGGGAACCTTTAGATGAAAACCCATCACTTTGTCCAAATCCACCTACAAACTCTACCCTTCTGTACTCATTCAGACAACCACATTATCCGTACCTAGAACCAATGCAAAACATTCCTCTTCACAAAATGCAAATCCACCATTTCCACTCACCGGTATTCCCGGGTTCTCAAGGAGTAGAGCTTAAAGGCACATCCCAATGCTATCACCAAGAGCAGCCCACAGACCAGACTCCCAATGAGAGCGGCTGTGATGACCTTCCTGGGCACAATCACCAGGCAGTTGTGTTCATCGCTTCCATCCTGACAATCCTCTTGGCCGTCGCAGCGCCATGTTTCAAAGATACAGAGGTTGGTGCCACAATGGAAGTTGCCTGGCTGGCAAGTGAAGCAGTTCTTTTCATCAGAGCCATCAGGACAGTTCTTTTGGTTATTGCACCGATCAAGTAAAGAGTAGCACAGCCCGCTGTTTCCTTCACAAGGGTATTCGTTCTTCTGGCAAGTGGGGCAATTCTCTTCGTCCTTGCCATTGGGGCAATGCCACCATCCATCACAGTGCTGCTTATCGGTGTAGCACTCCTCGTCATTGCCACAAGGGTGCTCCCAAGGCAGGCAATAACCTTTCACCTGATAGGTGGCATTGAACCCATGGCCAGTGCTCTTTGACCGAGCATGATAGGATATTGTGAGCTGCCCCCTGGAGGATTCTAGGCTCACGGAGTGTCTATTGTTACGATATGAAAGAGTCTGCATTAGCCTATCCCCTCTCTCTCCCAACCCATCGTACACTTTCACATAGTCATTATATCCAAGCTGCAAGTCGAGTTGAAGGAGAACATGCCTGTTGTCTTGAGTGTCCACGTACCAAGTGCAGCGGAGGTCTGCCCTGTTGCGATCCAAGCGGAACAAGTCTGGGGAGGCAAAAGACCCATAAAAGTTCCCAAGCTTCTTGCCACAAGAAAGATCAGGGCAGTTCTCTTCATCTGAACCATCACTGCAATCTTTGATTGCGTTACATTTTAGCTCATTTAACAAGCACTTGGTAGAAGGGGCTACGCTGCACTGGAATGTTCCAGAAGGGCAGATGCTGGACTGGGGTTCAGTTGGGGGGATGGTACAGTTCTTCTCATCTGAATTATCACCACATTCATCCAGGGAATTGCATTTCCAAGTGCTGGGAATGCACTTGCCGTTAAGACAATGGAATTCATCAGACTGGCAATTAGCTTGCCCAATTTTTCCTGTGAAATGAAAGAAAGTTATAAACTTCTGCAAGCACTTATTGCACTGTATGGGTTTTCAAAATCTCAAATAGGATAAAGCAAAGTTTAAAAATAGGAGCAGTTCAGAACTTGAAACAGAACACTGGAATTCTCTCTGTTAAAGCCCAACCAGTATCAATCAAGAATTAGAACAAACCACAGTTCCCCAATCTTAGATATAACAGGGGACAACAATTAGTAATACATCCTCCCATAAAACAGAGAAGAGATGGGAGTCCAAGTCTGAGAGGATGGCAGACTCATTTACAATCCTCTAACTCAGATTTCTCCAAATTTTTTGGCAGGAGGGCCACATCATCTGTCTAACACTGTGTTAGGGGCCAAAAAAACTATTTTACATTTCAAATTTGAATACATTTACATGAATTTACATATAAGAATTTATTTGAGTGGATTACAGGGCTTGACCAGGAGCCAGATAGAGAGATCTTGAAGCTTGCCGAGGGTCGCCTCTGGCCCCAGGACCAGGGTTTGGAGACCCTGCACTAAGGGCACAATCCAGAGCAAGTTCAGCCTGCTCTGCCCTAACTGCTCTCTCCTAACTATTCTGTATCCAGAGCAGAAAGTTATGCTGCAGCCAGAGTCAGGAAGCCTGGGCTGCCCTAACTGCTCCAGAGCATGCTAAGTAATTGACACATGGGGAGGACATGCTCCTGAGGAGACACCCCTCAGATCACACTGAACAAGGAACAGATGCGGTGCCTACAGTGGTGACATGACTCGGCGCATCACCCGGTGCGGAAGTCTGTGTGTCACCCCTGGGATACGCGCACCCCCCTACCTGGACTGCGCAGTCGCTAAAATTGGCTCCTGCGCAGTTGTTTTCAGAAAGAGTTGGCTTCAGAAAGAGTACTGCATAGGCCCTATCTCTGACGTCTTGCAGTACTTTTCTGAAGTCTTTCGGCTTCAGAGGAGACTGTGCAGGCGTCAGAGTTGGTGCTAGTTTCTAGCTAGTGTCCCAAGGATAAAATTGAATAATCCCCATGTATATCACACAGAGAAATAAAGTTTGACAGCCAAGGTAGGAAAGCAGCAGGACCGGGCATACAAAAAAAACTCAAGCAAACAAACTGCACAGTGGGATATAAATTTGTAAATAAATAAAATAATAAAACCATCCAGTTTTACCTCGGATGTAAGAAAGGCGAAATCCCTGAGCCTGCCCTGAGCTTGATGGATCTGAGTGGAAAAATATCCAGATATGATCCCTGGCAGAGATGAAGGAAGGTGGGATGAAGGATCCACACACTCTGTATTCCTCCCGCTTGGAAGATGGGCCAATCATCAGCCAGTCTACTGAACATTTTGGAGAATCTTCCAAATCAAAGTTCTTAAAACTGCCCAAAGAACAAAAACAAGCATGAAAGGAGACTCCTACTTATTTTTAGAGGAACACACTTAAAAATGCAGACAAGAGAAAGTGACAGTTGAAAAATTATATTTAACTGATACAATATCACTGAATTCAATGCAGTCTAGGTCCTCAGATACCTTAAGGGCAGACCTTGAGATCACATGATGTGGAAAAAAACACAGAAGCAATCACTCCTTCATAGTCAACATAAAGATGTGAAGCAAACATTTTAAACAACTAGTGTGAATAAAGATGTCAAGGTATTTGCGGAGGAAATTTGTTTGTGTGTGTGTTGAATGAACACACACGCCGCTTTTGTGTTTATAAAAATACTATCCACACCGATGGAGGTCAGTCGAGGTAATACAATGCACCACCCTAAACTTATACTCTAGTGCTACAATCCCAAAGACACTTTCCTGGGAGTAAGACCCAATGAACACAATGGGGCTTACTTCTGAGTAGACATGGTTAGGATTGTGCTTTAAGTCCAATAATATTTATACTTGGAAAAAGAAAAAAACTGCTTTTTCAAGTTTTATTTTCAACAACAGTATCACTATGCTGAAAGATGAATTCTGCCATGTGGGAAGGGATCCTGGCTTGACTAATGTAGAAAGTGGTTTTTCTCCCCCTACCACAACCCTAGAATCCAGGTTTGTCCCATGAAACTAATTGATTGAAGATGCACAACAGACAGAAGAATAAACTTCTTCAATATTGCATGTAATTGATAGATGGAATTTTGATCTGGGATAACAGCCCCGACAGTTTTAAACGAAGAAATAGATAAATCGTTGGAGGACAGATCTATCAAAGGTAATTAGCCATCTTGGTTGTATAGATGACTCCAGAGGTAGCAGACCTCCTAATACCAATTATGGAACAAAAACAGCAGGCAAGCCGTATGCTTTTTCCTCCTGCTTGGGGGCTTCCCAGAGGCCTCTGGCTGTCCATTGTGGTAAGCAGGATGCTGAACTAGAGGGACATTTGCTCTAATACAGCAGAATTTCTGAATTTTTTGCTCTTACACACAAGCATATCTCTATATTTTCTCCCGTATTTAACAAGAAACCAAAGGGCCTCTCCCCCGCTCCCTTAAAAAAAAAAGAACCATATGGGTGCCCTTAACTCACAGCCCAGCCAATTAAAACTGTCACCATCCAATTTACCAACTGATGTACCTGTTGACTAATCAATCACAGGAGACTTGATTAACATTTGCAGCCCTAAATCAAATGTTTGGAAATCTGGAGATACTGGAAATACAGCTCATGACCCCTGCCAGCAAATACATTAGAAGTCCAGGGGAGGAAAGGAAACTCACAACTATGGCTACCATTAGAAAAGCAACTATATCAGCCAATTAAACAAGAAAAGTCACTGTTGTTTGCGAGTCTCTCTAAATAAGGGCAGGCTGCGAGCACAGCTGAAACTTTAATTGGCTCATTAAAAACATTTGGCTTAACTATTTAGAACAACGGAGTGGGAAGTTCGAAGGCCTTGGTTGTATTCCCAGCTCAGCTACTTGCATGATGTGTAACCTTATGCCAGGCACAAAGGGCCTGATTTGCAAAGCGTAGAGCACTTGTTGCTCTTAGGGAGGACCATGGAAACAGGCATCAAAGGTAGGTCAGAGTGTCGCAATCAACTGGGAAATTTACCTACACAACAGAATGAATGAGAAGGATACCATTTAGTGCACCCTACAAGCCACTTGGAAAACCGGCAGCAGTCTCAAGAGGATGTTTGTGATACAACAAACTGGTGGGACTGCTAGTAGAAAACTCCTACTGAATGAAATGAAAGGAAAAGTCAAATAATCCCTCCAATTCACCTGAAATCATTCTGTGGATCCCTCCTATTTGGGCAAAAATTGGTCCTTTGCATAAATTTTTCAATTGACCGGACAGTTCAAATTTAAAATTATCCATTTCAATTATTCTTTTTTAATCTTTACTTAACACTAGGTTAGTAATTCCTTGTTCTGAAGAGGATTTGGACTGTCTCCATTGAATGTTTAAAGCTACAATTCTAAAGAGTAAGATCCACTTCCTGGGAGTAAGACCCATTGAACACAATGTGGCATACTTTTGAATAGACATGGTTACGATTCTGCTCTAAGTGACATAACTCCACTTTCCTTTTTAAAATATGGTTCAAGATTTAATATTCTGATACCAAGATTGCATTTTTACTGTTGGTTTTAACTGGTATGTTGATTTTATGTACAGAAAAATGTTTCAAATAAATTATACTTTTTTCTTGGGCAAGTCACGGATCAGCTTCAGAAGCAAGTGTAAAAACCATAGCTGGGTCATCAAGCTTTCAAATAAGAATTGGAAGCCATGGTTTGAGGTTGGTTTCCAATTTTGGTCTGCATGAAAACAAAATAGTTTGTACAGTAACAGAACATAAATGAAGAAGGGAACTAGAGGGAGCACACATGCCCACCAAAATAATGCTTTGGCCATTAATCTAAACTGGATTAATGCTGTCTCTCAGGTAGGTTGGGACATGTTATTCTCTTACAGTCTAGCCTACATGACAAGGTTGTTGTGAGATTTCAAACAAGCATTAATTTCTCTGGAGAAGAGGTAAATTTTTTTCATTTCCAAACTTAGGTTGAATCACTTTGCTAGAGCTAAAGTTCTATTTCATCCATACACAGATATCAACATTATTTGCTGAAAAAATAGGCAAATAACCAGTCCTTACCTAATGGTTATCACATCTCCACGATCACCTTGAATGTACCAGCTGCAGTTGACGGCTGGAGGATAGTTTAGTGGCCATGAAGGACTGTAGATGACACCATGTCGCTCAGTGTGCTGTTCCAGTTTTCCACTACATGCAGCTGTCAATGGCAACAACAAAATGAAAAATGTTAAAAATTAAGTGCATTTTCTGTCATGATGCCTTTGGCCAACCTTTAAAAACCATTGCCAGTGCTGTCTTTTCATTACCCTCTCTTCCCCCTTTTACTTGACTAAACTTTGGTTTTCTGGCTTAAATGCAGTTCAATACATCTTCAAAGAGAAGATCGATACTCTTAAAGAGCCTGCCAAAGAATACAATGAAAAACTTTGCACCAATCTGCTTAGATGAAAAGGTGACACTACACAGCTTCATAACAAAACTGCTGGAGACACTTCACAACCACCACAAGAAACTCAAAGTCACTGTCAAATACTATATATACTCGCTTATAAGCCTAGTTTTTTGGGCCCAAAAAATGAGCCTAAAAACCCACCTTGGCTTATATGCGGGTCAGTAAAAAAATTTAAGAAAAATGGCGGGCGCGACCGCCAACGTGCACCATCAGAGGCTCTGCGGTCTCTCCAACTGCTGGCGCTGGCTCTCCGGGCTGCAGAGGAGGCGCGTGGCGGTAAGACATGGAGCCCACTGTAGCCAAGCCCCTCCTCAGACTCAGGTACTTCTTTGTGGGCCTTACTTCTGAGTAGACATGCCCACGATTGGGCCCTGAGGCTACAAGGCCAGCCACACTTTCCTGCTGTTGCTGCATTTTCCACCCTCGGCTTATTCTTGGGTCAATAAGTTTTCCCAGTATTTGTGGTGAAATTAGGTGCCTCGGCTTATACGGGGGTCAGCTTATACACGAGTATATACGGTACCTTCTTTGCAACACAAAACTTGATAGAAAATTATTTCTTGGCTCTCAGCAGCAAAATGAAACCCCAATGCTAACCAAAAAATCAAAAAGTATCTTACCTAAAGAAGGGACAGCACTTTCAATTTTCCCAGACAAGAAGAGATTCACTGTTTGGAAAGACAAAAAAGGGGATCTGGAGTTTTTATTACAGTTACAATGGTGGAAGACTTAAGTTAGCAGAATTAACGTAGGCAGTTGGTAGTTGTTATCTACAACCGTACTTCTCAAGGTTTGTCCTCCACTGTACCACTTCACACGTTCCACCTATTCAAAATACCACTGAAGTAATGGACAATGTCACCATCACTTGTTACTTTTGGATTGTCAGGCCATATGCAATGCAACAAACTCCAATAAGAAGCTCAGGGTGAAGGCTTTTTGAGTACAGAAAAGCACACTTTGGAGCTCTATCCACTGAGCCAAGCTTCCCATCAGCAGACACCACCTCAAGTACCACTGGTGAGACCACCACCACGGACACTGATATACAACAAAATATTTTATGAAAATAAATGCTTGGCTTATAACGGTTAACTGCAGTAATTAGTCACTCATTTCCAGTAGTATATTGGTTTACTAGCATAATTTGCTCCGGAAGCATGCTTGTAATCCAAAACGCTTGTATATAAAAGCAATTTTCCCATAAGAAATAATGAAAACTCAGACGTATCATTCCACAATCCAAAAATATTCATATAAAAATGATTACAATACTGTAATATGATACAAAATAATAAAGAAAATACAAAATACAAAGATAAAACAAATTAAACTGCACTTAGGCTGCAGTCCTAAAGACACTTTCTTGGGAGTAAGACCCATTGAACACAATGGGCTCACTTTTGAGTAGACATGTTTAGGATTGAGCTCTGTCCCTACAATTCAGAGTAACTACGGGAAGACATAAGAGGCACTTACTCTGGATTTCTCTAGGCATTTCCCATAGGTTTCTCATCTGTGGCACCATAACTACGGTGGTGTAAAAGGTCCCATAGTTACTCTGGATTGTAGCCTTAGTGTCTCAGGCTTCCATCTATAATCAGCCCCTCTGATTATAAAAGGACATTTTAGAGAAGACTTGGAAGGCTAGGTCTCTCAGGCTCCTTTCCATTGCCCCCCCTTTACATAGGTGTGAGCCCCATTGACTGTGATAGGCTTACCTCAGAGTAAACATGCATAGGCTGGTCTCTCAGAAGAAGCTGAGAACGTGTTGGCAAAGTGCCAAAACTGGGCACAACCTGGCCAGGACAATTTTTTTGCTTGTATTGCAAGACAAAATATTAGAAATGTTTGCTTGTCTTGCAAAATGCTCTCCAAGTTACTCTCAATCCAAGCTTTTACTGTACTCAATAGTGAGTTACTTGCTCATTTACAACACAGAGATCAAAATGCTTAGCTTCTACTTGTGCTACTGAGGTTCCACAGCTTAGTCTATAACAAAACTGAAAAGTCACTGACTGATTCACTGACTCATCAACACCCAGCCAAAACCGCTGGGCCAAGAAGCGTGAAATTTGGGTGTCCCATCCATGATGGAGGAACCCACTAAGAACCAGTTTTCAGAAATTCCAACTGTAAGGGGGTGAAATGGGGAGTAATGCGTTTTCCTCCATATATTTTCCATTGAAAAAATACTGACTGATGGACGCCCTGCCCCAACCCCTGGACCTAGAAGCATGAAATTAGGGGAGGGTATTCCTTCCCAGGGAGCACCCACCAAGAAGCGGGTTTAGAAATTTAACCCCCTAAGGGACTGAAAAGGGGTGCAACACATTTTTGGCCTATACTTAACAATGAAATCTGACTGATCAACATCCAGCTGATGCTCTAGGAGAGAGGGTGCACTGGGGATGATGGTGTGCATGGGGGTGGGAGGGTATCGCGCATGGGGAATGATACACAGTGGGGGGTGTTGATGCACATGGGGGGATGGTGCAAAGTGGAGTGTTGATGTGCATGGGGGTTGTTGCACAGTGGGGAATGGCGTAGGGGGGGAATTTTACTCCCACAACGCAGGTACATTTTCAGTAGTGTTGTATACAGCAGTAGCTTACTAGGATTTCAGACAGATATTTCCAGCCACATCTGGATCTGTGAGGTCTGCATGCAAAATGTGCTCTATCCTTTCCCCAACAGCAGTTCCAAGCTGCAGGCACACTATCAACATCTAAATGGTCAGAATAAACAGAAGCACAACCAAAGGCTCTTTTCCAACAGGTTTGTTATGTTATAATCACCACCATTCAGAAGTAAGGCAGCTTATTTATTCCTCCAAGTCCTCTTTTCATTCATAGCTCAGCACCTGGCTTGGAAGTACAGTATTTATTCCAATAGAAAATGATTAGCAGGAGCTAATTATGTTGGAGTTAGTTCCATTGATCTCTTTCCTTCCAGTGCATCATTATCTCAAAAGAAGAAGGAAAGGGAGGAGGGCTAGAGACTATTAAGAACTTGCTACCACTTACCAACTGAAAGCCTCCTCTTAAAAGACAACAGCATTGTCAAGAAGAAAATGATGACTAAATAAATGTGAGGCCTATGACAGACATGTGCACTGCCTCTGTGTTTCCTAAGTTTAAACCTGTTGCCAGGTTTAAAAAGACTGCTGTAGGTAAGGGAAGGTACCACAAGGGGTTGAACACATGGTCAAAGAAGAAAAATAGGATTTTTCATCCTGGTGCTAGTGAACAACACTCAACCACATAAGACCTCTAGCAAAATGTAATTCATTCCATTTTGGGGAGATGAAAAGGTTGTTACTAAATGGAAGACTAATTAAGGGTTTACCTGGCCACACTTGATTAAGGGTGCAGTCCTAAACACACTTTCCTGAGAGTAAGTTCCATAGAAGAGAATGGGACTTACTTCTGAGTAGACATGCTTCGGATTGCAGCCTAAGTAAGAGATTTTCAACCTTTTCCTATCTCAAGGCACACTCAGAAGACCAAGGAATACCATCAATATTCTTCAACAACTGACAATGCACATCACTTGCCAGCAAAATGGCTCATATGATGCACACCTGCAAATTATTTATGGCACACCAATGTGCCTTGGCAAACTGAAATATCTCAGTTCAACATTCATGGTCTTGAATTTCTGCCTTAATCCTATTGATACAATGGTGAGTTAGAAGTATATCCCATACAACAACAATGTAGCACCACTCAATAACATGTCAATAACCAATAAGTTAAATTGTAAATAAGTTAAATTGTACTGTGGATGTTTTAACGCTTTAGTCCAGGAACACAGGATGACTCAGTCCCCAATTCTATCCAAATTTCCAATGCCAGTGCAGCTATGCGGTGCCACTGCTTCCAGTGGGGAGGTAGTCAAGAGGTCTCCCCAAGGTGTGGGAACATTTATTCCCTTACCTAGAAGATGTATCAGAGTTGCACTAGTGCTATAAAGTTGGACAGAATTGGGCCGTTAGGCTGCAATCCTATCCACACTTAGCTGAGTGTAAGCCTCACTGATTATAATGGGGTATACTTCTGAGTAGATATGCATAGGAGTGGGCTTTTAGACACTGAAAACAGTTTCTTAGGGCGCAATCCAGAGTAACTAAAGGGAGTCCTTGCTCCGGTGTAAGAACAATTTGCTCTGGATTGCAATATGAATTTCCCATAGGTTTTCACTAAGTGGTGCAGTAACTATGGGTACACGTAATGTCTCTTACGTGCTCCCGTAGTTACTCTGGATTGTAGGGTTAATGTCAGAGGGACTACAAATGTTATTTTCAGATATCCTGACTATGCAGGTGTCCAACGGCTTGATTCAGAGATTCATCTGGAGCATGGCCTCCTATGCTCCAGATAATGTCAGAGGACGGTGTTTTAAGATATGTCACCAAAAAATATCTTTTTTGCGAGGGTGGCAAAAACAAAACACAAAACCCAGAAACAGATTGCACCACCTTGCTCAGAGGACAAAAGGAAACAACAAACACCCAGCTTATCTCACTGACGACACACTGCTAACTTTGCCAAAGCGACTGCCTCCAGCTGCAGGGAGACTGAAGGCCGCCCTCAAGAACCACAGGCAAAAGCCACAGATCACTAATGCAATGACAGCTGCCGCCACCCAGAACCAACCGGCATTGCCATGCGGAGCATAACCTGGGTGCAGAAAGCCTTGCACTCCCTGGAGCAGAGAGAAAAAGAGCTGATGTCACTTCATTCTGCAGTGCATGAGGAAAACATCAAGGGATCCGGGCTGTGGCTGCTACATGTGTGCATGGTGGGCACTCTTGCACCGGCCTGCAAGTCATCTCGAAAGGTTCTGTGCAATGCCCATCACTCTTGCAGCTGGAGGCTGCATGTGCGAATGCATCACCTTGGTGCATGTGGGTCAGCCCCTGCTCCAGAAACCCAGTCAATGCACATATATGTGGTGTGGTTTTACATACATCTAATTCCTGCCATAAGCAAAGCTTTGTGACTCTCCATACAGTTCTCTGCACGACTTTTATTACCCTTCCTTTATACCACACAGTCCTTTATATACACAGAGGAGAATGCCAGCACTGGTAGGGGCACAAGTTACTAAATGTGCCTTTTGGATCTCCCTTCTTAACTCCTCTCAGGCTACAATCCTACACAGTAGGTTCCTATCTACTATACCCTACACACTTCCCTACACAAGCCCCAGTCCTATGCTTGGCTACACAGAAGCAAGCCCCACTGTCTTCAATGGGGGTTTACTCTCATTGAAGTGTACACAGGATGGAAGCCTTAGAGTTTAATCCTATGCATACCTATCTACTCAGTAAATCTAATTTGTCTTCAGTGGTGCTTACTCTCAAGAAAGAGTAGAGAAGATCCAATCTTGGAGCCCAATCTTATGCATATTTACACAGAAGTCTCATTAAAGTCAATGGTGCTTACTCCCAGGTAAGGGTGGATAGTATTACACTGTCCACACTTAGGCTGAGAACCCAGTCCTACCTATGCATGTCTACTCCATGATATAATAATCAATGTTGTTTACTCCCAGGTAAGGGTGGATAGCATTGCAGGCTGAGAGCCCGATCCTATGCATGTCTACTCAGGAGTAAGTCCCATTACAGTCAATGGTGCTTACTCCCAGGTGACTGTGGATAGCATTGCAGGCTGAGAGCCCAATCCTATGCATGTCTACTCAGGAGTAAGTCCCATTACAGTCAATGGTGCTTACTCCCAGGTGAGTGTGGATAGCATTGCAGGCTGAGAGCCCAATCCTATGCATGTCTACTCAGGAGTAAGTCCCATTACAGTCAATGATGCTTACTCCCAGGTGAGTGTGGATAGCATTGCAGGTTGAGAGCCCAATCCTATGCATGTCTGCTCAGGAGTAAGTCCCATTACAGCCAATGGTGCTTACTCCCAGGTAAGTGTGGATGGAACTGCAGTCTCAGAGTGGAAGCCTGTACCTGTCTACTCAGGAGTAAGTCCCATTACAGCCAATGGGGTTTACTCCCAGGTAAGTGAGGCTAGGACTACAGCCTTACTCCTGAGTAGACTCGCCTAGAATGGAGCTGTCAGGGATTCCCCAGTGGGATGAGAAGCCACTGAGGATGATGATGGTGGTGACGATGATGATGGGGGTCTTTCCGCCTCCCCTCAGACTCACCCAGGCAGATGGCGGCGAGCGGCCCCAGTGTGCCCGGTGGCCGGAGCTCTGCGGACGCCGCGTCCATGGCGGTCCTCGCGGCGCCCTCGCCCGCCTCTGCCCTCAGGGCGCTGCCGCCTCCTTCTCTGCCGCCGCCGCCCAGCCCGGGGAAGCCCCGCCGGCGCCTCTCCCTCGCCCACCCGGCGGCGGCAGCGGCGGCCCCCCAGCATCCTCTCGCCGCCCCATGGCCGCCCCTCGGCTACCCTAGCTCGGTTCTGCTCGCACCGCGGCTGCAGGACCGCACTGAGGGCGCTTGTCGCCGCCACTGCCAGGCCCAGCCCCGGCTGGGAGGGAGGGAAAGAACCCGAGGCCTCGCCTACCTCAGCCCCGCCGCCTCTGACTCTGAGGGGAGTCTGCAGGGCGCGCCTCTCGGGGCTGGATAGGCCCGGGGGCCTTCCAGGCAGCCCCTCTGAGCATGTGCAGAGTGCGGGCTGAAGGGGCTTCGGAGTGGCACCTCTGAGCATGTTCAGAGTTTGGACTGAGGGGACCTTGAAGGTCCCTGAGCAAGTGCAGAGTGCAGCCTTAAGGGCCCTTGAAGTGGCATCTCTTGAGAAGAGTGTGGTCTGAGGGGCCTTCAAAGCGGCACCTCTGAGCATCTGCAGAGTGGGCTGAGGGACGCTTGAAGTCCCCTGAACATGTACAAAGTGCAGACTGAAGGATCCCTCAGCATGTGCAGAGTGCAGCCTGAAGGGCCCTCAAAGTGGCACCTCTGAGCATGTGCAGAGTGCAGCCTGAAGGGCCCTCAAAGTGGCACCTCTGAACATGTGCAGAGTGTGGACTTGAGGGCCCTGAGTAAGTGCAGAGTGCAGCCATAAGGGCCCTTGAAATGGCATCTCTGAGCATGTGTAGAGTGTAGTCCGAGGGGACTCCAGAGTGGTGCTTCTGAGCATCTGCAGAGTGGGCTGAGGGGGCTTTTGAAGGTCCCCTGATCATGTGCGGACTACAGCCTGAAGGACCTTCAAAATGACACCTCTGAGCATGTGCAAAGTTTGGGCTGAGGGCCCCCAAAGCAGTGCCTCTGAACATATGCAGAGTGCAGGCTGATGGACCTTCAAAGAGATATCCAAGCATAGGCAGAGAGTGAGCCAATATGCTCTCAAAGTGGCACTGCTGTACATGTTCATTGTGAGGACTGATGGGCCTTCAAAGTGGTATCCCAAGCATGTGTAGACGGTGGTGGCAGAGACCCTTGAAGGTGTGCTCCTAAGCATGTGTAGAGTGCAGGTTGAGGTGCCCTCCAGAGCACCTCAGTGGGCTTACAGCCCCATTGTATGCTTTCCTCCATCTCAGAAAGAACCCCCTGCCCAAATTTCACTCCTCTAGATCCGGCAGTTTGGCTGGGTGTTGATCAGTCAATGACTTTTCAGTTTTATATACTGTATAAAGATTGAGGAGTCACTCACTGACTCACTCACTGATGTCCAGCCAAAACTGCGGGACCTAGAAGCATGAAATTGTAGGAGGGTGTTCCTTTCGTGATGGAGGCAACCAGTAAGAACCGGTTTTTGAAACAGGGTACAACGTGTTTTCCTCCTATACTTTGCACTGAAGAATCCCTGACTGAGGGATACTCTGCCCCAACCCCTGGACCTAGAAGCATGAAATTTGGGGAGGGTGTTCCTTATGTCAGTCATGTGAGCACCCATTAACGAAATTAAACCCTTAGGGAGAAATTAAACCCTTAAAGGGGTGAAAAGGGGTACAACATGTTTTCTAAAAATAGCCTAATTTGCATAAATTATAATTGTCAGACAATAAATTCGGTTGGTCATCTAAGAGTTAACATTGAAGACTGAGTGATCACCACCTAAACAATATGGTGCCCAGTGCACGGCGGGAGGGGGGAGGGAATGGTACACGGGGGGGATGGTGCACAGGAGGGTGGTGGTGGTGCACATGGGGTGGTGGTGCACAGGGGGGATGGTGCACGGGGGGTGTGTTTCACGGAGGGGGATGTTGCATGGGGGTGTTGCATGGTTAAGGGACCACCACTGCCCAGAGGGGAGGGGGTGATGCATGGGGGTTTAGGTTACAAATATTCTTGAATTTTTTACTCCCTCAACACGGGTACATTTCATTAGTATTCTATAAAAATTGCTACCATAATGCAATAGAATACAAAATAATAAAGAAAATACCAAAATATAAAGAAAAATAAAACAAATTAACCACACTCAGTCTCTCAGGTCTCTCAGGCTCCTTCTACCCCCATTACACAGGAGTGAGCCCCATTGGTTATAATAGGGGTTAGAGAAGACATGCAAGGCTGGTCTCTCAGGAGAGGCTGAGCAGGTGCTCACAGATTGCAGAAACCAGCCATATCCCCGCTGGTACCTTTTTTTGCTTGTTTATCAAGACATCACTTGTATATCAGGTCAAAATTTATTAGAAATGTTTGCTTGTCTTGCAAACACTCTCAATCCAAGGTTTTACTGTATATTGAAAGAGGTTGAACCAGCGCATCCTCTCCTGCTCCTCCAAACCCAGCATTCTTTGTTTTACTAAGGAAATATCATCACCGCTCCAAAAACAGCACAGAACATATTCTTCTCCTTCTCGAAAGCGCACGTTGCAGTGCATTTCTGAAATAGAACTGTAAATCACAGACCACTTCGTTTAAACCTACGTGTTTCCTAAACTAACCAGCCAATTCTCAAACATTTTATGGACCCATGATTGTAAAATCATTGCTGTCTGGATTTTTGAGCAATAATCTGTAAATTATGGTCCATAGCGCTGCCAGTGCAAATACTCAGCAGAAGATAGGGCCTCCATTAATTAACCTATTAATCATCATTATTTATCCCTTTCTGGTGGTGTGCTTTTTTTTCTTTTCTTGAAAAGAAATTGTTAATGTCCTCACAACGCACTGAAGCATTTGTTGTGCTCGCCAAAGAAACAACTGAAATATTGTGATTGCTTGAATATCGATCTTTGCAGAATCAATTCATGTTGCTAAAATATTTATGGGACAAAAAAACACTTATGACCTATGCGTTCCCGACGTGGTAGCCCATTGTAGTTCATGTACGGTCATCTTCAGAGAATTTAAGAATCTTGTAAGGGAGGAAAGACGGGGTATAAATTAGGAAAATAAAATAAATAAAAACACTTTAAGCTAAATTCTTTAAATTTCAACAGGATTAGTCTTAGGGCAATTTAGATCCTGCACCTGGATGGGCTCTGCCAGCAGTGTCAGTAGTCACTGAATTTCATAAGGGACACTGTTCTTAAATGTTTGTCTGTTTTCACAGGTTTAGGTTTCTTCCCAAGAAGAAAAAGTGCAGAAGATGGTGCTGTATGATCTTATTGCAAGGACACATTTTTTATAAATTAAATTATAAATAATTGCTTCAAGACTGCATCAGGTCAGTGATATATGTGGTAAACTGTTAGCAGATACAAACACAGTTTTTACCTATACAGTCCCCAGCCCAGCCCATTATTTATTCATTCATTTATTTTACATATTTCCCAGATTTAACAAATTTTTTTTTGCAGATTTGCAGAGGTTTTTGTTGTTACAAAAATGAAAAGAACAGAAAACAGATTCACAAAAGAACAAAACAGAAAACATTTTATGTAATTCTATTTTGTATCACTGAAACATCAGGCTTCTATCCATAAATAATTACACCTTGTGCAATGGAAAAAAAACACTTTTTTAATCCTGAAATGATACTGTCACTCTGAGTAGTTTTATCAGTATGATGAATGTAAGCTGTATTTTTATGCTGTATACCTATTATGCAGTATTTAAAGATATCGTGGGTTTATTTTGCAATATAGACCATGGGCATTCATCAATAAGCACCGCTCACAGAAATTAGGGGATATTTCAAAATAAATATGAAGTGATAAAAAAAGAAGCAATTGTGTTTTTTGATGAAACAAGAACATCAATAAAGCAAACGAGTCAAAGAAATTTGTGTAAATGAGATGCAAACTCAATTATCGTGATAGAGTAGTAAGAGACATATTGGTGGGGGTGAACAGAAGCATGTCAAACTGGACGAGAGTGCCACACATTGACTGTTCAGTAGGGTGGATAGTCACCCAACACTGACAAAACACACTGTCAGTGATGGGGCATGGACAGAATCAGATTGTCCAGCAGTTCTTGGGGGATCCTCTGCCACTCTTGCTCCAGGGCAACTTCCAGTTCAAGAAGTGTTGTGGGAGGCATTGAACGGTTTGCCAGATGCCTTCCCAGTGCATCCCAAGCATGTTCAATGGGATTCAAGTTCGGAAAATATAAAGGCCAGTCCATATGTTCAGTTCCTACCTCCCGAAGCATGTTGTTGACAAGATGCGCACAATGAGGTCTTGCATTATTGTCCATGAAAAGAAAGTTGTTTCCAACTGCTCCAGCATAGGGTACCACTGAAGGGTGCTGGACCTCATCTCAATATCTGACAGCTGTCAGTGATCCGTTTCTGATGACGTGGAGGTCCATACGACCACCGATGCTGATGCCAGCCCACAACCATGATTCCACCACCACCAGAGTCTCTTTCTCGCATGAAACGTGAATTCTCCCGTGTTCCTTGTACATGCCAGATCAGGTCACAATGATTGTCAGGCTGCTGATTGAACCATGCCTCATCAGAGAAGAGGACAGGTGACCCTCATCACGGGTCCAATGACAGTGCTCATCAGCCCACCTTCTACAGGTTCAACAGTGTTCAGCAGATAACGGAATGCGTACCATTGGTCACCTGGCATGCAGTCCAATATATTGGAGCCAATTCATATGGTCTCTGGGTGCATATCCATTGTCTAGAGGTAGCAAGAAACTGTCCCCGCAGCTCTGCTCCTGCTGTTGTGGCAGATGGGTGACCCTGCCTTCATCTTCTTCGCACTGTGCCAGTTTCTTGAAAGTGATTCCACAGTCTGCTAATTATGCTTTGTGCTGTTCCAAGTGCTGTTGCCACTGTTGTCTGTGTTTGACCAGCATCAAGATGTCCTGTGGCTTTCCAGGCCTCACATTCGGGCAAATCATGTTGCAGGGGCATTTGCAAGGGAATTGCAGGTTGTGTACTTTCAAGATCAGGGAACGTGCAGATACTCCAGTACTTTTCAAACAACTTTCTTTGACTTGTCATTTGCTTTGTTGATGTTCTTGTTTCATCCAAAAAAATTCAAATGCTTCTTTTTTATTGCTTCATATTCTTTTTGAAATAGTAGGATCATTATTTCTATACAGGAATTGCATTTTGTATGAAGCAGCCTTATAGTGCAGAGGGGTTTTTTTTTCCTTTTCCTTCATTTTTGGATCAGGAGCTCAAATACCTTTCCCAGCAAGTGCCATCTCCCCAATCAATCCCTTTGTGCATTTTTTAAAAAATCTGCTTCAAAGTATAGAACGAATGTTAAAAGCACTCAAACTGTTTCACAGGGCTTTAGCTGGTAGGAACATGTTTTCAAAAACTTGACAGCATTGCTAATAATGTGTATTTATGTTTTTTGTTGTGGCATGTTTATAATATAAGTACATCTCAGGGCAATAGCTTCAATACAAACTGTAAAAGAAGTAAAAGCGAAATAAAACAACAAAGCTGAAGCAATAAAAATTAGGGATTGTGGCTGTAATTTTGGTCTGATCTTTTGCAAGTACAGGCACATATTGCTTGTCTGACTTCTTCATTCTTTCATTAGATCCTCCCTTCCAAATGCCAGTATTTAAAAAAAAAATTCTGCCAGCTTAAGTCCTTTTATTGAATTAATTCCCCTGATATATAACATACAATCACAACCTTTTCAAAACTTTCCTGGCAAAAAATGAAATAATATCACAATAGTAATAAAAAAATCAACTGGAAAGGATCACATTGAAAACCTTACAGCAAAATCCAGAGTAACTTTGGGGAGTCCTTGCTCTGGTGTAAGAACAATTTACTCTGGATTCCAATATGAATTTTCCATAGGTTTTCACCAGGAGGTGCAGTAACTACAGGTGCATGTAATGCCTCTTATGTGCTCCCGTAGTTACTCTGGATTTGGGGGTTACTCAGCCACGGCCAGTTGTTCAACTCAGTAAGAAACTTTGCTGTCCTAGGAGTTTCCCCTGTTAAATAAAACACTTGAAGAATGTGCAATGGTAAAATAAATCACAATTAAACTTTACAAGCAACAACTACAGGTATAGCTTTTAGTAATGCCTGGATGATTATGTACAACACAAAGGCCTGGGGGAAAAAAACTATGGGAATTCATATTTATCAGATGAAATAAGCTGCCAACTTCCCTCCCCCAGTAATACGAATATAGAGGGGTTGCCAGTTTGTGTAAAATAAGCCTGTTTCTGCTGATTCTGTATTTTTATCCTCATGCCTGATTATAAGGAGACTGCTTGCCACACTCTCCTCACATTGGCATGGAAGATTCCATGTTGAAATGTCAGCTGTGGGCACTGGGCTCGCTGTCCTAGTGTAGGCAATAGATCAAATAGACCTAATGCCAACCCCAATTTTAGGGAATTATGAGGTCACCACTACATTCTGCTCCAGTACCACATTTTCCCCCCATTTTTCAAATGTTGGTAGATTCTGACATTAAGGCTGGAATCCTAAAAACACTTTTCTGGGAGTAAGACCCATTGAACATGATGGGGCTTACTTTTGAGTAGACACGATTAGGATTGTGCTCCATCAGTGACATCATCATCGTGGATCTTAACAATACATAGTTTTATCAAGAAATTTAAAAGATTTGTGCTGCGCTGGGAACAATTAATGAAACCTTTAAAGGGAGAAATGAATTTCTTCTAAGCAATTGCCTGAAAGAAAGTTAAACTAAGTTGGTTGGTTGGTTGTAATGTAAATGCTGGGCTATGGCGGAATTGCATTTATTTTTTAGGTAAAAAAGGGAAGGGGCTTCCAATTTATGGCATGAAAGGGGGAAGAGTGTAGGTGGGCTAGAGTATACATGAAAACCCGATGGGGTTTCTCAGCTCCATTAAGCCAAAGCATCATGTTCAGTGAAGGGATTCAAAGAAATTAACAACCGGTTCTCTGCCCATCTGGCAGCCACTTTTAAATGGCTATTTTTAAACTTTATATGTACTAGTTCTCATTAACAACCGGTTCTATAGAGTAGGTGCGAACCTGCTGGAGCCACTGATCATGTTCATGTTTCGGTAATTGGAAGTGTCACTTTCTAGTGAGCAAATTGGTCAACTACATCCCATAACTGTAAAAATCTTCGTGCTGAACATTTTTTTGGAATTTGGAGGCTTAGAAGAGTTAGCTTGTTATTCCATGTAATCGCACTGGAGTTTTTCACTACTGACAAGAAATCTGACAGAGATGAGAGGATTGGGGACCCCGTAACGGACACTTCTCATGGTTTTTCCACCCATCCACCACCATGACATATTGGACACTGCCACCTGTACTGTATGTGCAGGAACTGAGTTGCCTATTAAGACATCCTGATGGGCATGGTTCCTCCTCAGCCAGTGCCCAGCCTGGCCCCCTAAATGGGAAGTAGCTCCCCTTACCATTGCTGAATCATGACCAAAAATTTAAATTAACCTGAAGTACTTACCTCCATCAAAATCAACAGGACTTACTTGGGACCAAATTCATTTAGGATGGCAGAATTCATGCAAAATATACATCCCTTTCAATAATCTAGCACAGGGATCTCCAAACCCAAGCCTGGGGGACAGATGTGGACCTCAGTGAGCCTCAATGTGGCCCCCAGCCAGACCCATCTATCTGGCCCTTGGGCAAGCCTTGTAATCTACTCCAATACATTCTTATATGTAAATTTATTCAAATTTATTCAAATTTGAAATGCAAATTAGTTTTAACCCTGCCTCCCGACACAGTGTCAGAGAGATGATATGGCCCTCCTGCCAAAAACTTTGGAGGCCCCTGATCTAGCATGTAGGTCATAGTCATCATCATCCTGTACCAACATATAGTTTTTCCTCTTTTATGCCCATTTTATATTTTCTGGTGCCTGCACAGATCATGGCTTGCAGGTGCTGAACCTTTCCAGGTTATTTATGGGATACACACCTGAGAGCAAGGGCACTACAGGAATCTTTTGTGTGTCTTTCCAAATAATCCATCCCAGTAGTAACATACACACCTTGCTCTTCCATCCATGCCTTCTCTCCATCCCCACATTCTATTATTCTGGCAACCCACACAGCTCCCAGATGTGACTTCCACCTCTGACTAGCGACCCACATTGAAGCAATGATGGACCAGACCTCATGGTTTCCTGATCACTGCTTATTCTTACAATTGATTTATAGTGTGGTTGTATATTTTTATTACTCACCTGTTTTAAAACGCATAATATGACATTGTGAAGGGACTGTGGTCAGTTTTAAGAGGCTGTATTTATTGTTTCTTTATTCTGCTTCTAAGTATTTAATAGTTAATACAAGCAGTTTAATTTATTTTATTGCAAGTCTTTTTCCCCTGTGCAGTCTAACTTCTGAGTCATGGGTCCAAATCTAATTGATTGATTAAATTGGCAGACATATACAACAAACAGGCAGGCAGATGAACTGAAAACAGCAGATAGACACAATGTACAGGTAGTTAACAGCCAAACAGACCTAAGACAGATGAACTGACACTCTGCTCCAACCTGTTTTTTCCAGGACATTTTTTGCCTTCCTTCTCCCATGCAATCATAGCACAGTAATTGGGCATGATCCAAATGACTTTTTTCACTTTCAAACCACAATGTTGTTTGCCAGCAAAGGGGAATTTCCATTCCTCCACCCTTACTCTTGATCAAGATTCCACTTTTAAGTGCTGAATAATAGTGTTGTGTATGTTGGATCACTGCAATGGATCACAAGATCCATTGGATCACTTGAATGGAAAGGGGGTAGAGAGGGAGTGTGGAGGAAAATGCTGTGCTAGCACATTGGAGAGCAAGAGGAATGAAGGTTGGCACATCACTGGGCAAGGAGGAAAAGGATTTGACCATAATGATGGCCATTGCTTGAAAATAAGACTCGAAAAATTCAGGACTAGGACCAGGGTTTCCATAATTCTCTTCCACAAAATCAGGGCAGGACCCTCTATCCAATTTGCCAGTATGTGAACAGAATCCCCCCAAATTGAGATTGTCCCTGTTTTGGAGGGACATGTGGCAACCCTAAACAGGACAGGCCTTTGAATGTTGATGAGACGTTTTATGGAACCTCCATGTTAAAGAGCAGAACATGCAACCGAGATGTTGAGCTTGCACTGAATTTCTCCAGCACCAATACGCTCTCCTGCAAAAATGCTGCAAGTATCTTCCTGAGCTGCCATATGAAATGTGGGTGGCTGTCTCTGAAACATCCATAGCCGTTTCTCTGATTTGGAAGTCAGCCTGTGAGACGTGAAGATTCCTTGAAGGGGTTTTTCCTGCCTCCCTTCGCCATTTGTGGAACGAAAGCATTATGCCAAATTTGCAGCACATTCTCTGTTCGGGCATATTTTAAAAATGGCTCTTGCGAGCGTTTTCAAAGTGGACTTTAATTTGATCTGCTAAGGAGCCAAAGATCAATTGAGTGTGACTATATTACAAGAACAAAGAGGGAAAACACTGCGATATTACTGCTAATGCTTATTGTATTTGGCTGAATGAAACACTGCACAGTACAGGGATTCCTTTGAAGTCAAATGGGGTCTGGACATGCCACTTAAGGATTCAGAAAACAGGGGCCTGTTTATTCAGAACAAAGCAGCTTAACATAAATGTATATATCAATGAGGCAAAAAGGAAATTCATATGAAAGTGGATTGTAGGGGAATCTAGTAGGAAACAAGGGGGGAGGTCCAGTGGCATAGCTGGACATGATGCAAAGTGCTACGTTTTGCAGGGAGCCTCATGCCTACAAGTGGGTGTACAGGGAAGGTCGTGCCTCCCACCAACCTGCTTCCTGACACATCTGTTTCAGTGGGCCTCATAGATGGGCCGACCTTGCCCCTGCCGTCCAATTTATTTGACTAATACGACTTTCATCAGCTAAACAACATTTTTTAAAATGCTTTTATATTTTTTTGTGTACAGGAAAATCTCACTAATGGCACTTTGAGAAACATTGCATTCCTGTATGTGAATTAATTTGGGAATTTTGTAACACAATTACAGAGCCATCCTATCCATTAAAAAGGAGGCTCTTCTGCCTGACAGCTAAATATGAGCCAGGTTTAAACATTAAGTCCCAGGGGCATGAATTTACTGAAAGCTGAATGATGCAGCTGGAAACCATTTCATCCACTTACTGCACTATCCACATCTTCCTCTGCTACTTTCTATGGACTGCATTTCCAGCAAAGAAGCCTCATTCAGTATTATTCAGCTTACAAGTATGTAAGCAACCATACACAGAAGGGTCCCCCATTTTCCGATGGTTCATTTTCTGATGGTTCTGCTCTTTCAACACCTTTCGATTTTACCCAGAACTCATTCATTCAACACATGCTTCGCTCTTTCAACCTCTCTCTGCTGATCTTCCCTGATGTTGATTTGCATATGACATGGTGATCACATTGTTACTGGCATTTCTTTATGACTTGCTTCAGTAAATAACAATCATTTAAATATATATGGTATTTAGGACTTACTTCTGAGTAGACATGCTTAGGATTGCAGTGCAAGTGCAGGTTAATCTGTTTATTTTTCTGTGTTTTTTGTGTTTTCTTTATTATTTTGTATTATATTACAGGACTGTAATCATTTTTATATGAATATTTTTGGGTTGTGGAACAAATAGTCTGAGAGCGCAATCCTAACCATGTCTACTCAAAAGCAAACCTCCTTGTGTTCAATGGGTCTTACGCCCAGGAAAGTATCCTTTGTATTGCAGCCTGAGTCTTGCTCACAATGTGTGTGTGTGTGTGTGTGTGTGTGTGTGTGTGTATTTCCCCTATGTGTTTCAACAAATACCGTATTTACTCATATCTAATGCACCATCAAATCTAATGCGCGTCCTATACTTATAATCAAAATAATGTATTTACTCAAATCCAATTAACCATCAAATCTAATGCACACCCTGATTTTGGAGACTGAATTAGGCTGGAAAAGGTGAGCATTAGATTTGAGTAAATATAGTAATTTGATCAGGCTTTTGTTGCAGTAAAGCAATCTTAAGAAACATTTTGTCATTACTATTTCAGATCATCTCTCATTTTCCATAAATGCAGTCGAAATAACGTGAATGTTAAGGGGGAAAAAAGAAACAATCATTTCCAGCAATTATGACCTAACCATGTCTACTCAAAAGTAAGCCCCATTGTGTTCAATTAGTCTTACTCCCAGGAAAGTGTCTTTAGGATTGCAGCCTGTCTCAGTTCCCATCCAAGTGTAACTGTAAATTTATTACATTTAATAACTGCAGTCAATTTAATTAAAAATACTAAAAATTAATTTTTTAATAAAAATTTTAATTTAAAAATTCTCTCTCTCTTTCTCTGTATGTGTATGTGTGGTGGGTGTGTGCATGTAGCATGTGTATACATCCCCCTCCCCCTGATGCCAACACATCCCTGGTGAGTTTTGTGTGCACCTATTTCTGGCACAGCAGCTTCCTTTTGCTCAGGCTGCAATCCTAGACACACTTTCCTGGGAGTAAGCCCCATTGAATATAATGGGACTTATTTCTAAGTAGATAGGCATAGGCTTGCACCCTAAAAGGGTTTTGCAAAGGGCTCAGATCTGAGAGTGAGGCTGCATTCCTAAACACATTTTCCTGGGAGTAAGCCCAATTGCAAACAATGGGACTTACTTCTGAGTAGGCATGGATAGGATTGTGGTCTAAATGTCTAAGGCTGAAGTCCAAACCGTGTCTACTCATGGGTCTTACTCCCAGGAAAATGTGTTCAGGATTGCAAGCCTAAGTTAAATCAGGAGGAAGACTGCTTGCACCTGCTTTTGGAGCACAATTCTCTGCATGTCTACTCAGAGGCAGGAAAGAAGTGTTTAGGATGGGATCTTAACCCTGAGACTCTCTTAGGATCTCCTTGGAGGAGAACTGGCTGCCCCCCCATCCCCTCTGCTCTCAGCCCCCACCCCACTCTTGCAAGCCCCTGCAGGTGCAGAGCTTGCAAGTGCCTGTGCAGGAAGGGTGGGCTTTAAATAAAAACTGTCCCGCAAAAGGGAGGTTCCCCTCCGAAGGCACCGCTGGGATTCGAACCCAGGATCTCCTGTTTACTAGACAGGCGCTTTAACCAACTAAGCCACGGCGCCGGCCGCCGCTAGGGTGAGCAGCGGAGCAGCTTTCATCCCTCTCCCAGGCTGGTCCAGGCAGCAGCTGCAGCCCAGGATGCTCAAGGCAGGAGAGAGGCCATGCAAGCAGCTCCTCTGCAAGCATCCTTGCACTTGGCATCTGTCCTCTTTTTCCAGGACATGTCCTCTTTTTTAACCCTTTCTGTCCTGGAAAAAATTTCCACTGTCCTTTTTTCCCTTCTCATCACTTCTTATAATTCATAAATGATATGTAAATATGTAAAAAACTATTAACTACCCCAATTTGCAGTAAATTAAAATCCATTTGTCAACCCAACATTAATTATGGCTCCAATCCTAAAGACACTTTCTGGGGAGTAAGACCCATTGAACACAATGAGGCTGATTTTTTGAGTAGACATGCTTAGGATTGTGCTCTACAGCAGCAATCCTAAAGACACTTTCTTGGGAGTAAGACTCATTCAACAAAATGGGGCTTACTTTTGAGTAGACATGCTTAGGATTGTGCTCTATAGCTGCAATCCTAAATATTTTCCTGGGAGTAAGGCTGCAATCCTAAAGACACTTTCCTGGGAGTAAGACTCATTCAACACAATGGGGCTTATTTTTGAGTAGACATGCTTAGGATTGTGCTGTATAGCTGCAATCCTAAAGACTTTCCTGGGAGTAAGGCTGCAATCCTAAAGACACTTTCCTGGGAGTAAGACTCATTCAACACAATGGGGCTTACTTTTGAGTAGACATGCTTAGGATTGTGCTGTATAGCTGCAATTCTAAAGACTTTCCTGGGAGTAAGGCTGCAATCCTAAAGACACTTTCCTGGGAGTAAGACTCATTCAACACAATGGGGCTTATTTTTGAGTAGACATGCTTAGGATTGTGCTGTATAGCTGCAATCCTAAAGACTTTCCTGGAAATAAGGCTGCAATCCTATAGACACATTCCTGGGACAGACTCATTCAACACAATGGGGTTTACATTTGAGTAGACATGGTTAAGATTGTGCACTTAATTTAATAATATATTTTTTAAAGCAATACAGAATAACCATAACGTCATAACCAAAGTGTAGGACACCCAAATGTAGGACATGGCAAAATAAAAAGCTAAAAAAACTTATATTTATTGCTTTCATGTGGTTAATTTAAACACTATAGTGGTTATGATTAAATTTAACTATTGCATAGATTGTGCTCTATATTACATACAGAGAACAATCCTAACCATGTCTTTCCAGGAAAGTCTTTAGGATTGCAGCTGTACAGCACAATCCTAAGCATGTCTACTCAAAAGTAAGCCCCATTGTGTTCAATGGGTCTTACTCCCAGGAACGTGTCTTTAGGAATACAGTTGTAATTAATGTTGGGCTGACAAATGGATTTTAATTTACTGCAAATTGGGGTAGTTAATTGCTTTTTTAAATATTTTAGATTTTTTATTGTTTTATTGTGTATTTTATTGCTGCTAGCTGCCTTGGGTTCCCTTAAGGGGAGAAAGGCACGATATCATGATAGTACAGTATAGTGGTGCCTCACATAACATAACAAGTTTAATTCGTTCTTGTTATGTGAATTGCTCTTAATGTGAAGCGGATTTTCCCATAGGAAATAATGGAAACCCACACGATTGGATCCACAACCCCCAAAATATTCATATACAAATATTAACTGTATGTTAAAATGATGACAAAACACTGTAATTAAATTGAAAACATGCATTCAATGTGCATGATCCTATGACGCCATGACATATGTTCACCCCGCAATAGAACCGCAAAATTTTCCTTGAAACATTTTTTTCTACTGAACAAAAATTATGCCTTATTAATCAGAAACAGAGGAGTTGATGTACTGAGACACACTACTCTTCAATGAATTAAAAAAGCAACATTTTATTGAAAGACTATATGTTCCATTAGGCAAATAATTTCTATGTACTATAAACAATTATTTTATTGATTCATTTAGAGATCAGGAGCCATCGGAGGAGGCACTGGCAAAACACTTTTCTGATGAGATGCCAGTCTGCAGAAAACACATTTCAATCCCAGTTTATCATCATCTTGGAAGGTTAAGAAAGGCTTCCCACACTCGTGGCACTAAGTTTTTAAACAAACAAAAAAAGGATGTATGAGTGATTCAAATGCTTCAGTTACAGTGTGCATAAAAATGGGGTGCATTTTGACAAACTGAATTAGCAAAGGAAGAGCAGAGTTTGTAATATTTATGTTTTTACTTATGTTTTCATGTGAGCCTCCTTGAGTCGGTCTATGATCTGAGAAAGGCGGGATACACATTTTTAAAATAAAATAAATAAATGCAGCCAGTACTGGAACACTAATAACAAACAGGCAAGCACATCCGTTTTTCTTTTAAAATATTTTATATATTGCATTCAATATACAGGTATCCCACACTTTCTGATGTTCATTTTCCGATGATCCACTCTTTCAACACCTTTCAGTTACACCCTAAATTCATTCAACACATGTTCCACTCTTTCAACCTCCCTATACTGCTCTAACGGCCAAAATTGCCCTCCCCAAGTTGTTCCTGAAGAGTTTAATAAGAATTCATTTGCAGAAATCTTTGTAGCAGGAATTTGCAAGATAAAAGGGGCATTTGCAATTTGCTAGCTAAAAAATCATTGGTAGCAACATTTTTAAACTCAAAAAGATGGGGTTCCACTTTTCAACGGTTTTCACTTTTGGACAGTGCTCTGGTCACTAACCCATCCAATTAGTGGGGAATGCCTGTACATTGCAAAGGCAGCTTTCAGGAATAGAGCAAGCCTGTGCAGAGATATTAATCCTATTTAATTGGTTTCTCAATCTTTGTTCCCTGCTGTACCTTTGCAATTGGTCCACCTATTTGAAATACAACCAGAAGTAACTGGTGATGACATTGTCTACTCCAGCTTCCAGACTTTTACAGTGGTCCACCAGATGCCTCAGGGAGCGCATAAAAACAAAGAATCCTAGAGTTGGAAGGGACCTAGTAGGTCATCTAGCAGGAAATTCTCCTACAGCATCCCCGACAGGTGCTGGTGGAGCCTCTGCTTGAAGATCCCCAGTGAGGGAGAGTCCACCACCTCTCTTGGCAATCTGTTCCACTGCCGAATCACCCTCACTATCAGGAATTTTTTTCCAGATATCCAACTGGAATCTCCTTTCTTACAGTTTGTACCCATTGGTTCTAGTTCTGCTTTCTGAGGCAGCTAAGAACAAATGAGCCCCTTCCTCCCTATGACAGCCCTTCAGGTATCTGAAGAGGGCAATCAGGTCCTCAGCCTCCTTTTCTCCAGGCTGAACATCCCAAGTTCCCCCAACCTTTCCTCGTAGGGCCTCCTTTCCAGTCATCCACTCCCTATACTTCTCTTTCTTTAACTTCAGTTGATCCCCAAGTTGCTTGTGGAGCCAACCTGGTTTTTCAGATTCCCCCCCCCTTTCTTTTTCATAGGAATTGTTTCTGACTGAGCTTGCAGAAGCTGCCTCCTAAGGAGCTCCCACCCATCTTGGGCCCCTTTTCCTGTTAGTTCGTCAACCCATGGGATCCCACCTATGACTCCTCTAAACCTGTTGAAACCAGCCTTTCTGAAGTCCAATATAAGGGTTTCACTGGGTACTCTTTTTATTTCCCACAATATTCATTTCCTCCACTTTCTGGACCATGAAGTTTTATCTTCCAGGCCCATCAGGAATTTATTGGAGCTTCCATGTTTGGCTGAGTTTGTCTCCCAGCAAATGTCTGGATAGTTAAAGTCCCCCATTACTACTACCTCATATTTCCTTACAACGCCTATCAGTTGCTTCAAGGAGATATCGTCTACTTGCATGATACCTGCATGCCAATGTCACTTCTTTTTATCAGGTATTCATTAAAATTGTCAGGGCACACCATCAGTTTTTTTATCATTGACAAGGCACACAATAATTCAAATTCCCCAATTACCATGGCAAACTAGTTGAAAATCATTGAACTAGATGAATAATTTTACTAACCTTTGCTAACTTGGAGCCGCTTGTTTTCATGGCTTCTACCACCACAGGGATTTCATGTGCATTTTCAATATTCCATAATCTCAAGGTGCAGTCCTGAAATATTTCCATCCTTTTAATCCATTAACAGAATTACATTCCTTTACCTGCTCTGCTAAGAGTAAAGGTTTTGCTGGCAAGTATAGCTTTACAACACTTGGTTTCCCCCAATTTGGACTGTTTTAAGAAGTATTTTATTTATTGTTCTCATTTTTATATACAGTCCTTCTTTCAAGTGTGGCAAACACAGTTCCTTCCTTGTATTTATGTCACAACAGCCTTGTAGGGTAGAGTTGGGCCGATAGTAGGCTCAAGATCACCCAGGAAGTTTCAAAAATGAGACCTTTACACCCAGATAAAAAGAGCTTCACAGACGGCAAGCATTTTTCAGTACGTTTAGACACCAATTTTTTGGACACAAACACAACATCCATACTTTAAATTACACCTTTCCCCATTTTTCCAATAATTCTTGTACTTTACAAACTATTATGTAAGTTTACTGGTACCTTTGAGGAAGAAACAAGCTTTTTCTTGTCACCACTAATTGCAATATCTGTTACCCAGTCTTTATGACCCTGCAAAACAACATTTTTTTAGTGTTTTGGCAAAAAGGGAATTTCCTGTAAATGATGTTTCTGTTTTTAAATTTAAAAAAAATAAAGGTAATATAGAAGCACAGGTTCAGGTATTTATGAGATAATTGTTTTGGGGTGTGTAATTAGTGCTTAACTTCAGTATAATGTATTCCATATTCAGGATTTTTTTGGCTGTGCTTGTTGATTACCGTATATACTCAAGTATAAGCTGAGTTTTTGGAACCCTTTTTTTGGAGTTCAAAAAGCCCCCTTGGCTTAAACTCGAGCACCAGCCTTCTCCAAAATGGCAGGTGCGACCACAAGCGCCTGCCCTGAAACCTCCGCAGCCGGCTGGAGTGCTTCCTAGGAGGGGGCTCTGAGGCTGCACTCCTCTCCACACTTTGGAGAAGCTGGCGCTTCTCCAAGATGGCGAACAGGCGCAACCATGAGCACCCACCATTTTGAAGAAGTGCCAGCTTCTCCAAAGTGTAGAGAGGAGTGCACCCTCAGAACCCCCTCCTAGGAAGGTCTGCTCAGAAGTAAGTCTAATTGCAGCCTATGGGGCTTACTCCCAGGAAAGTGTGGAGAGGAGAGGAGTGCAGCCTCAGGGCCCCCTCCTAGGCAGGTCTACTCAGAAGTAAGTCCCCTTAGAGCCAATGGGGCTTAATCCCAGGAAAGTGTGTAAAAGGATTGTATCCTTAGAGCTCAATCCTAGGCAGGTCTACTCGGAAGTTAGTACTATTATAGTCAATGGGCTTACTCTATAAGTGTAGACAGGACAGCAGCCTCAGAGCCCACCCAGAGCCTGCTGCATTTCTCACCCTAGGCTTATACTTGAGTCAATAAGTTTTCCCAGTTTTTATGGTAAAATTAGGGCCTCGGCTTATACTCGGGTATATAGGTACTTTTTTTTTTAAGCCAACAAAACAGTGGTTATTCTGTTCAAATGGAAAGTGTCTTAATATCTGCATATGACTATACTAAGGGTCTAATGCTGCAATTGTAAAGAAAGTTTCCTGGGAGTAAGAACCGTTGAACACAATGGGGCTTACTTTTGAGCAGACATGGTTAGGAGTGTGCTTTAAATCAATGAGCCCATAATGCCTGCACTAGATATCACAAGTGGCACCAACATCTGGCAGTGGTAAATGGCACCAACAGCTGACAGTGCAACTTCTGTACTGTATTTGGGGCTGAGCAAACCAGATCCTATCCTTCCTGTTGGCCAGAAAAGCCCAACACAGAGATCTCAATTCTGCACTGGCAAAAGTTGGAATATACTTGAGTAGCCCCATTACTATGTGCCCTCCCTTACTTGGGAAAGGGAATAAAAGAGAAAGACCTATGTGCTTGTTGAATTATTGTCATAGAAAGAGGATCCTTAAAAACATTCATCATTAATTTATCATATCATTTATCATTAATTTGGCAACTGATCCAAGTTTCAAAGCAAAATAAAAAGCTTAAACAGTACCTTTAAACTAATCTTTTTATAAGCTTCATTTGTATCCCAGACAGCTATTGTTTTGTCATAACCTCCAGACACCACAAGTGATCCTGTAATATAAAATTACAATGACATGTCATTGCCTTCTGCAAAGAGATGCATTCATGCAGGAGATACTTGACTATTAATCCGACTGAAATCCTGCATTAAGAATATTCGTCACACTTCAGCTTATTATCAGACACTTCTTATTAGGAGGTTTCTAATGTCTAAATTCAAATAATGGGTTCCTGTTTTTCCTGCTACAATTCTATTGGGACTGCACCAAACTGTAAGGATAGAAGGTGCAGGTTTGAATAGATAAAAGCTCATTGCATTTAGAACACTAACATGTTGCAGGTTTAAATGGACTCTTATAAAAACTTGCACTTGGAAAAAAAGCAGGCCTGCGTCAGTCTTGGAAGACTATGGTATCATGCTTGGCACTGCATATGCTGCATGTGAAGCACAAAAGCCTGGGTTGGATTGTTATGGAGGATAGGCTGTGACCCAAGCAGCAAATCCCCCTCTCCACGCCACTGAATTAGTCCAATGGAAAGGCAGAGCCAATACAACTGGATCCAGCTGGCGTCGCAGAGCTGGGCTAAGGACAGGAGCTCACCCTGTCTTGTGGGGCCGACCCGGGTCTCGAACCCTGGCCTGCTGGTTAACAGGCATAGTGTTAACACTTGCACCAGCCACAGCCCATTCACTTAGAAAACAAGCATGTTATTCTGGTGAACAAATCTCTTTCAAGTGTATGTTGTAGGTGTCAGTTTGTGACACCATGGATGCAGTCATGACATCCCACCATGAAATTTATTTATTTTATATTACTGAGCAGGATCAGATCATACCTTATTATCAAAAAAAGTCCCCATTATGCCAAAAATCAAAATAAATCCAAATCATCCCAATATGATTATCTGGTACAGGGTCCTATCCTATGCACACTTTTCTCATAGTTAGTCCACTGATGAAAATGGGACTTAAACATGCATAACATTTACTCACTGACATATTATATAATAAATTGATACAGTGTCTATCAGGTAACACCTGATTGGATGGTTAGGTGAACTGATGTATATTTGGATAAAATTATTATTTGTTCCATCATCTATTCTAAGAGCACAATCCTAACCATGTCTACTCAAAAGTGAGTCCCATTTCGTTCAACGGGTCTTACTCCCAGGAAAGTGTCTTTAGGATTGCAGCCTAACTTAGGTGTAATCATATACACATTTTCCTGGGAGTAAGTCTCACTGAACATAAGGGAACCTATTCCTCTGTAGACGTACACAGGATTGCACTGTGAGTGTTGTTTATTGAGCATCACATCAGTCACAGTGGCAGAGCGATGTTGATTCTGATCCTATGTCATCGTCATCATTGTCCCCCCCAAAAAAATAAAAATAAAAGAAACAGAAGTAGGTGTTTTGAGTATAGCTTGGCATTTTGTTCCTTGCTCAGTTGTCCTTTAACCATAAATCTTAATGAGCACATCAATTAAGGAGTGTTTTAGAAGGCTGATTAAAGAGCAATACACGCCATCAAGTTCAGCTTACCTCAATTACATGAGCAACCATTCAATCAAAGTAGAAAAGCATTTCATTTTTGAAAGTGATGACTAAATTAGTTACGTTGTCTGGATGTGGCCTTTGTGAATCATCGGAAATGAACACATCCTACATATTCCCTAAAGTGGCTGTAATGTCGTGTTTTACATAACTTACCATCTTGACTAAGATCGCAACAACCAACAATGCCTATGTGGCCTTGCTCCAAAAGAATGGGTCCGTGAGAACGGAATTCCCCAGTTCTGACATCCCATAATTTTAAGGTTTCGTCCCAAGCGGCTGTACATAAATAGTGGCCGTCCGAAGAGAAGCAGCAGTCTTCAATGGCATTGTTGTGTGCTCTGAAAGAGAGGCAACAAGTATTGTGATGGATTCGATAAGGTTCACTCATCCACTGGGAAAATGGGATATTTGACCTCAGCACCAGGATTGCAAACAAACCCAACTGGCCAGCAATGGTTCCTCCTGGATGTTCTCCAGTGTTGTATCCAATGCACGTTTGGATGCAGTGTTGGACACATTGTTGTATCCAACACCTTTTGTTTTCTAAAAGCATATGCTGAGTTTTGAAATACTGTGGCTGCAATCCTAAAGACACTTTCCTGAGAGTGAATACAATGGGGCTTACTTTTGAGTAGGAATGGTTAGGATTGTGCTCTAAATTTACTTGAAGCTAACAAGCACCTTTTCAGCCAAATTTAGTATCAAAATCAGGATGCACATTAGATTCAATGGTGCATTAGATTTGAGTAAAGACGGTATTTTGATTATTGCTGCAATCCTAAAGACACTTTCCTGGGAGTAAGATCCATTGAACACAATGGGACTAACTTTTGAGTAGTCATGGTTAGGATTGTGCTCTCAGTCAGTATTTAGTTTACTATATTGTACTCAAAATGTAACATAAACCCACTGTTGTATAAAGTGGTTCTATTAGGTAAAAATCATAATACAAATCTATTGTTATGTTTTTATTGTCATCTAATTCATCATTGTATGCAATAAAATTAAATTTTGAACTTGCTTTGCAGCTGCACAATACAATGATCAGTAAACATTTTTTTAATTCAAACCTTTAATCTGGGTGTGCATTACACTTGATAGCACATTAGATTTGAGAAAATGGGGTAGTTGGGAAAACTGTTCCCATGGATGGCTAGGGGGGAATGGAAGATGATGACAATCATGGCCAGCTTTGGCCCCAAACTTGTGTAACTGATCTTACCTACAAATCCTTTATACTGAACTGGATCCAGTGAAAGAATTCCAATCAAAGATGGAAGCCTCTGCCACCAAGTAAAAGGACCTTTTGGATCCAACCCCCCCCGATTGCCTCAAAAGGTTTTTACCCTAAATTCTTCAGCAAAGCAATGCCAATTTCTTTGTTGTTCTCAAAACAAACAAAAAAAACCTTTGGAAAGTATCAAACCACTTAATTATAATAAAAGTTTCCTTATGTACCTTATGGGCTGTGGGAGGCACAAGCGGTTAAGGCGCTGTGCCTGTTAACCAGCAGGCCAAGGTTCGATTCCTGGGTCGGCCCCACAAGACAGGGTGAGCTCCTGTCCTTAGTCCAGCTCTATGACGCCAGCTGGATCCAATTGTATTGGCTCTGCCTTTCCATTGAACTAATTCAGTGGCGCGGAGAGGGGGATTTGCTGCTTATGTCACAGCCTATCCTCCATAACAATCCAACCCAGGCTTTTGTGCTTCGCATGCAGCGTATGCAGCGCCAAGCACGATACCATAGTCTTTCAAGACTGACGGAGGCCTGTTTTTATGTACCTAGCATCCAAGTCTCCCTGCTTTCCCAGTATCATATATCCATTTTAAATTCTATTTTAAAATCAGTAGTGCAATAAAATCCAAATTGGAAAACAGCTTTTGCCTAAGGAAAGACAATCTCAGTTGCTGGGATCTGCAGGGCTAAAAGTCTTTGATGTGGACAAAATTATAAGCATTTCTGTAGAAAGTAAAGCTGAACACAGTGTGATTTATAGTCCAAGTAGGAGTTTTCAAATGAATTCTGAATTTTAAAAAACTCCATCCTTTGAACAGCAGTTTTAATTTATCGTTAATGTTTGTGGGATTCCAAATTAATCTCCCCAGTCCTTAGAGCTTCAGCTGTAACCTAAGGATGGCCCTGAAAGTTGGTTGAATCAATTAAAAATTAATTGATTTTTTTCCTGTACCTATGGCAACTTCACTTTTACTTTATGCTAATAGATAGAATACACCCTAATCCTACAAGTTTACTCAGAAGTCTCACTGAGAGCCCAATCCTATGGTTTTCTATGCCACCCCAAAATTGGCTGCAGTGTATGCTGTGAAAGAGGGTGAGATCAGGAGGCTTGGATCGGGAAATAGAAAACAGCTTCCCTGTCCCATATGCAAGCCTCCCCATCACCAATAGGTCTTCTTGGACTTCTCTTTACTGCAAGTCCAAGGAAACAAAAGGAGTGTTTGGTCATTACTAGAGAGGATAGCAAGTGGCACAAACTGCCCGTGCCAGGTGCCATCCACACTTACATACCTACCACTCTCTATTCCGTCCTCCCACTGTTTCACCTTTGTTGGTGCGCTAGACCTCTGTGGCCTCTCTGGTGGCGGACTGAAAGTGTGCAGCTCTGCTTGCTTTTGGAGCACCTTTTACAATGGCTATAAAGTGTCTAGGGCAAAATCCAGAATAACTATGGAGAGTCCTTGCTCTGGTGTAAGAAAAACTTACTCTGGATTCCAATATGAATTTCCCATAGGTTATCACTAGGTGGTGCAGTAACTATGGGTTCACGTAAAGTCTCTTATGTGCTCCCATAGTTACTCTGGATTTAGGGGTAAGTTTCCACTATGGGCAAAATCCAGAGTAACTATGGGGAGTCCATGCTCCGGTGTAAGAACAAGTTACTGTGGATTGCAATATGAATTTCCCATAGGTTTTCACTAGGTGGTGCAGTAACTACGGGTGCACGTAAAGTCTCTTACATGGTCCTGTAGATACTCTGGAATGGGGGGTAATTCTGGCAATGGTTGAATCCAATAGGATTCAATATGTCCGTACTTCCTGGTAAATATGCATAAGACTGCAACTTTAATGACACATGATTAAGCTCAGCCACATGATTAGGCGCATGATTGCCACTTACTTTTCAACTGTGATTGTGGTGGCTTTTGCTACAATATCCCAGAACTTTATAGACATGTCAGATGAAACGGTTGCTATTCTCTGGTTATGAGGATCAAAACGACAACTTCTCACTGTGCTTTGGTGATGAGCTAAAATCAACAAAAAATCAGAGTATCAGGTAATTTTGTATTTCTAAAGATAGCAGACTGTAGGCTCTTCGAGGTAAACACAATCGATGGGAGATATTCTGAGTAGCTCAGACCTGAGTTTCAGCTTTGTTACTGTCACTGCTTTTTTCTTTTCTTTTTTGAAGTTTCTATGATATATAGTAAAGTTTCTATGACACGTAAACCACAGTACAAAAATCAGACCCGAATTACTGCATTCAACCATCAGTGGGTTAAATAATAAAAATTTTAAAAAATAAAAATACTGTATTTACTCGTATCTAAAGCTCACTTTTTCCAGCCAAATTCAGTCTCCAAAATCAGGGTGCACATTAGATTCAGTGGCACACTAGGTTCGGGTAGACAGACAGACAGACAGACAGACAGACAGACAGACAGACAGACAGATAAGGGCAATGTAGCAATGCTGGAATCGTGTCAGCAATATTATACTTAAGGTTTCTGGAATCATTTAAATGACACATCCAACACTTAATTTTCAATTTACTCCACTGTAAACTATTTTAAAGAAAAGAAAGCTAGCCATTGTATTATTATTTATTATTTATTTAAAATTTTTATATTCCACCTTTCCTCTGTTAACAACAGATACCATATATCTTACTTATTATATTATATTATTATATTATATTATTATATAATTATTATATATTATATATTATATATTTTATATAGATATATAATTATTTATTATTATTATTATTATTATTATTATTATTATTATTATTATTATTATTATTATATTACTTAAAGATACATATATCTTACAGGCTTACAATAGTGAAATAAAAACATACAGAAAGACATATATCTAAAAACCAAAATTAAAAAAGAGTAAAAACTATTTGGAGTCAGGCAAAACTTGGAGCTACTTGGAATACAGGAGGAATGGGTAAAAATATAGGAGATACAGTTATAGTATAGTAGTATAGTATTATAGTAGCCATTTAATGGTTCCAGTTTCAGATGTAGTTATTCTTGACAATTAAGGAAAAAAGGGTAAAAGCAAAAGTAGGCATGTAAAACAATATATTAATCACTATCTACATAAGTGGTTCCCAAACTTTTTAGCACCAGCACCCATTTCTAAAAATTAGAGTCTTATCAGGACCTACCCAGATTTATTTTTTCTAAAGATCAAGAAAGAAATATTTTATTTATTTACAAGTAGTAATAACTAGAAAAAAGACACTCAAACATTATCTCCCTGTATTTTCATATACAGTACTGCAAAATGCAGGAGCAGATCTCTTTGCAGCATAATTTGCAGCGTTCTGATTTTTGTATAGCTTCCGGAAACTGGTTAACTGATCTTTTCATCACCTTTATGTGACCCAATAAAAAATTAAGCCCCACAGTTTGGAAACCACTGATCTACATGGATTTACTCCAACCACAAGGATAAACTACCAGTAGTTATCTCTGAGGTGCAAGAAAGAGATCCATGTGCTATCTGGACTAGAATAAATGTATGTACCCATGTGAATGGCTACAGCATCATATGTTACTCTTTGCAGTGCAGAGTAATGAGTTTAACTGTGAGGGACTATGAAGACGAAAAGAATATATGGTATGTGTAACTTTACGGTACCTTTGATGAAAGCCACACGTTTGGCATTTACTACATCACCGACAAAAAGAGCATTTTCCAAATCTGAACCAGAGACGACATATTTGCCATCATGAGAAACATGGCAGGTAGTTAAAAGGCCATCTTGCTCCATAGACCACTATAGAAGGAAATAAAAACTATAGGGGAAACGCTTTAGGGTTAAGGATCTGCTGAGCATCATTCTTACATCAACATTAGACCTGATCCCATAAAACATTGGCATGATGAAGGCTGCGTAATCCTAAGCATCAGGGGAATACGTGGTGGAATTCACTTCAAGAATAAATGCACACAGCGGCAGTGCTGCATGACTCATCGAAACGTAAAGGACTTCAGTGAGTTGCAAATTGTGACTAACCTTCTGCATCAATAGGAATTACTGATGATGCAGCTGCAGGTGTTAAATACTGTATTTACTCAATCTAATGCACACCCTAAACATAATCTTTACCTCTTTACCATCCAACCTACTGCACACCCTAAACATAATCAAAACACCACATTCACTCAAATCTAATTAACCATCGAATCTAGCGTGCACCCTGATTTTGGAGACTGAATTAGGCTGGGAAAGGTGAGCATTAGATTTGAGTAAATACAGTATATCCAGGAAATAAAAAGCATAATCACTCAACTGCAAGGAGTTTCTCCAATTCTAATTTCGCTGTGGATCAAACTAGACAAGCGAAGGGACTATCCAACTATTTTCCCCCTCTTTTACATAAACGTAGTTACAGGAGTGGTTATATTTATGGACCAATACATTTTATTGATGCAGTAACAGGAGAGGGAAGGCATCTAACTCCTTCTGGTCCATCATTTTCTGATCAAACAATCCCCTATAGCTGCTTTTCTCTGGTTACTGGTTACAGCCCCCAGGCCTTATGTTTAACACCCCTGGTTTAGTTTCTAGTTAGTAACAGACACACACATGCAAAACTCAATACATACTATCAGTTTTCCGGTTTCAGTATCCCAAGCCTTCAGTGTTTTATCATACGATGCTGTTATCAGCCTACAAATTAAGCACATTCACATGTTCAGACATAGCAAAATTCATATCAATAGCATAGCTAGAGGGGGTGGAGAAGTCAGTTTGGAGGGAGCCTCCCCTCTACAGACCCATTCCAGACAGGGGGAGCAAAACCAAACAATATTCCAGGCTCTCCCTGCCCTGGAGTGGCTCTGATGAAGATGGGCTCCTCGCAAGCCACAGTGATGCACCCTCCAAGACTGACTGCTCTGTCCCCCTCTAGCTACGCCACCACCTCTCGCCACCAGGGAAGTGTCAGAATGGAGACATCTTCCCTGGTGGAAGAGCAGAGTAGACGCTCTGATGAAGCTCTCTAAAGTAGGGGTTTAATGAACTACCGTAATAGGGGAGGGGGGAATGTCTGGATTTAACAGACCCCGTCCCCTATTAGTCTGCTAAATCAAGAGTTTACTGTATATACATTTTTCAACACAGGCTTTTAAATTAGTTCTAATAATAAATCAGGAAGCAACAAATTCAAAACACCAAGACCCTAAACAGGCAATTTTCTTATCATTAACTTCTGTTTCCTTCATATCTGGAGCTAGATTAGATAGTTAATGTCTCTTCTACTCTTAATTAAGTTTCCGTAATGCAGTGCAATAACATAACTTTAATTACATATGCTAACCTTTTAAAAAATGAAAAATGTTGTTTATAGAATGTAATTTGCAGAAACTCTCTGTGATCCTTTGCTGGCTCTCCAACAAAATCTGTCAACAACACCTCCGATATTTGAATTTCAACCATACGGCAGAGGAAAGATCAGGCTCTGACAAATCTAGCTTGCCTTGCTATCTATCATGTTCTCCTAAAAGGGTGTGATGCTAGTTCACTTCCTCGTGGTGCACCCCGGATCGCATGAAAGTGTGAACTAAACAACTAGCAACAACTGGCAGCCAGACTACATTGAAGAATTGGCAGCTGGCAACATTTGGCAGCCAGACATCAATGTGGATTCCTGGCTCTCAAAATACATGGCCTTGGAACATTAACATCTGATTTACCATAAGTCCATGTAGTTGACATAAACTAAATAAATAAATGTTCCCCTAAAAACTGAAATGACTTTACTAATAAATTAAATGTTTAATTTAAATTAAAATAAATTAATTTTAATTTAATTTAAATTAAATAAATTAATTTTAATTTAATTTAAATTAAATGACAATAAATAAATGTTCCCCTAAAAACTGAAAGGGAGGAATGTGACATTTGGCCATCATTACTTTCTCAGGAGCTGTGAAAAGTCATAATTCAGATCCCCACATAATCAGTTTTGTTTTATTACTCACAGATACAGATACAGAGGTGCCTCACATAAAGAGCTTAATTTGTTCTGGAGGCATGCTCTTTAAGTGATATGCTCTTTAAGTGAAGCAGATTTTTCCATAGGAAATAATGGAAACTCAGACGATTGGTTCCACAACCCCCAAAATATTCATATAAAAATATTAACTGGATGTAAAAATGATGACAAAACATTGGAATTGAATTCAAAACATGCATTCAGTGTGGATAATCCTATAAAGTCTACTTAGGCTGCAATCCTAAAGACACTTTCCTGGGAATGTCTACTTCTGGGTAGACATGTTTAGGAGGCTGCAATCCTAAAGACACTTTCTTGGGGGTAAGCCCCACTGAACACAATGGGCCTTACTTCTGAGTAGACATTATTAGGAGGCTACATGGAGGATAGGGGGTTTACCTGGGCTGCTGCCAGAGGCTGGAGGCCTGTGGGGGGCACTTGGGGGCAGTAAGGGGCAGCTGCATCTGGCACCCCCAGGCAACTGCCCCCAAGTTGGGGGCATTTAGAGGCAGCAGCGCTGGCTGGCAGCCCTTTTAAACAGCCTCTGCGTGGAGCATCAGTGCTGCATAAGTGCTTGTTAAGTGAAGTGGAACTTGTTATGTGAAGCAAGATTTCTTGGATATTTTGCTTGTTATGTGAAACACTTGTTAAGTGAGGCGCTTGTTAAGCGAGGTACCACTGTACATGAAACTGAATGGTCACCTTCGATTGTCAGGACTGACGCAGCATTCAGAAACTGGTCCAGTATGCTGGTTCTCAAATATCTGAACAGGGACACGGCGGCCAACGTCCTTCAATAAACAAAGACAAGCTTGATTATTAAGTGGTATTATAAGGCCCAAATCCTAACTGTCTTTCCAGCACTGACTTACCTGTGTCAATGGGGCATGTGTTGCGGTCTGTCTGTCTATCTATCTATCTATCTATCTATCTATCTATCTATCTATCTATCTATCTATCTATCTATCTATCCATCCATCCATCCATCCATCCATCCATCCATCCATCCAGTGGTGGGATTCAAATAAATTAACAACAGGTTCTATGTCCCATTAGTAACCAGTTCTCAGAACCAGGCGCTCATTAGCAAAGGGTTCTATAGAACCTGTGAGAAACCCCTGAAGCCCACCACTCAATCTATCTATCATTTATCTATCTATCTTTCTACAGTATTTATATACCACTTTTCAACTAAAATGTTCACAAAGTGGTTTACAAAGAAAATGGAAAAATTAATAGCCAATTAATAGCTAACAAAGAGAACATTTGCTCTCTTATTTCAGAACTGCATTTCCCTTTATACTGGGAAGTTGATTACTTGTGCACCTTAAAATGCTAAGAACCATCTTCAAATCCACAGATTTCCAAGCAAACATCTTAAATTTCCAACCAAACCTTTTCACCCATGATAAGCTTTCATTTACAAGATCAGTCCAATCATGTCAATTTAGCCCATAATTTCTCATATTTTAAAAAACAAAAACAACTTCAAGATTTTTTCCAAAACTCCAAAAGAAAATAAAACTACACTGGACATAAATTGTAGATCTAATTTCCTGCCTGTGGCTGTGGGTGGCACAAATGGCTGTTAACCATTTACTGTGCCTGTTAACCAGCAGGCCAGGGTTTGAGACCCGGGTCGGCCCCACAAGACAGGGTGAGCTCCTGTCCTTAGCCCAGCTCTGCAACGCCAGCTGGATCCAATCGTATTGGCTCTGCCTTTCCATTGGACTAATTCAGTGGCATGGAGAGGGGGGATTTGCTGTTTGGGTAACAGCCTATCCTCCATAACAATCTAACCCAGGCTTTCGTTCTTCGCATGCAGTGTATGCAGCGCAGAGCACGATACCATAGTCTTTCAAAACTGACGGAGGCCTGCTTTTAATTTCCTGCCATTTTCATATTCTGTCACAAGGCTTTCCAAATCCCAGCCCAGGGGTAGATCCAGGGTTTAGGCTTTGGGAAAAGTCCCCCATTCCATAAGTGGAGCTTATTGTTCTGCCTCTGCGTTGCATTATTTTTGAGTAGATCTGATGGGGGTCTCACATACTCTGCCCAGCCCCTCCTCTTCGGAGCCTGACATTTGCTTCCAATTTGCTCTCTCTACTAGGATAGCTCCAAAAAGGAAGAGTGTGCTGAGGATGAGGATCCCTGATGAAGATCCCTGCAAAACTTAGTGCTTTGACCCCCTCTAGCTATGCCACTGACAGCGGTGGCCCACAACATCTCAGCAAGTCCACCCCAGGTGTCATGATTTGGAACGTCTGCTTTTGGCAGTGTGATCATTTCAGCTCAGTTGTTAAAAGCTTTGCAGCGACTTACCCAGAGTTTCACGTTGCCGTCATAACAGCCTGAAATAATTTTTGTGTCATCAAAACAGAAACTGCAGGTGGTCACAGAATCTAAATGTCCTTTTAAAATGTAAAAATGAATCTGTAAAAGAACAGATGTAATTTTTTTCCTTTTCAGTCACTGTTTTGGCAAACAACCTAGGAGAAGAGTATTAATCCAATTTAAAAACTATTAATTTATTAACATGCTTTAATCTTAATGGTCCACGCATGATGGAGGATTTGTTCCAGGCCAACGAAAACACCATTCAGACCGCCATTTTTTGGACCTCAAAGGGAATATACGGTAAGTGAAACCCAAACTTGTTATAGTCTTGAAATGTATTGTTTAGATTTCACCTCAATTTCTAATTTCTAATTTTTAATTAATCTTTTAAAATTTTAAGGATATAAATCATTTAAATAAATAAAATTAGTATTTACCCAAAAGTTCAATATCTGGACTCTGTTCAGAATGCCTCCTTAGTTAGTTCTTAAACCAAGTTTAAGAACTTAGATCAAACTTAGTTCTTAAACCAAGGCACTTCTGTGCCACTCCTGGGTGGGGGGTTTAGGCCAGTGCATAGACACGCGCCAGCCTCCCAGCACCACCATGGGAATGGAGAGACTGGTGAGAAATTGTTTCAGAGACTGGTCTAAATTGTTTAGGCTTGCACCTCCAGTGTGATTGGGAGGGCTTTTATCAAGGATGGAGAGTTAGATTAGAAAAATAAATTATAGAAAATCATAGAAAATAATAGAAAATTAGAAAAAAAATTAATGAGAAAGGAAGCACATTTTGGAGCTCTGCCCACCCTTCTACCACTGTTTGCCACATCTCATTCCTATTCTCACTGCTGGGCATCAGGTGAGACAACCTGAAGTACCACAAGTGGTACCCACACCACTGGTTGAGCATCACCATCCATAATGATGGTTCTTCTCCCAAGCCCCCTTCAACCTGGTTGAGCATCACTGGTGTACCTGATGGTTCTCCCCCCACCCCATCAAACCTTCCCAACAACCCTGTGAGGTGGGCTAGCTGGATCCTGCACTTCACTTCTTCTGTGCCCCCATCCCAGTACTACTCCAACTCCTGGCACTGGACCCCATCCAAGCCTTTGCCTCCCCCCTCCCCAAATTGACTGGGGTCCCACCTTGGCTAGAGGCTCATGGTCTCCCAAATCCAGGGGCTTCTCCCAGAAAGAAGTGCTCAAGGGGTCCCCCTGGCTGCTGTCCGGTGGGAGCATCTTCTTCCTCCTCTTCTTCCTCCTCCTCCTCCTCCTCCCTCTCCAGGGGTTTCTTAGCAACCGGCTTGGCTCGTGGTCCAGCATCCCTCCCTCCAGCATCCCTCCAAGGGGTCACTCTCTGCATGCACCATCTATGCAGGCTTACTCTAAAGTAAGCCCATTGCCTCCAATCTGAGCCTTTTGGGACAGGAGCCCCCCCACCCAGGTGACCATCTGTCCTCTTTTTTCCAAGACATGTCCTTTTTTAGCCTTGTGTCCTAGAAAAAATCTTCATTGTCCTCCTTTTCCTAGTGAGCAGGCAGCATCTAGCCTTTTTGAAATTAATAAATTTGATGTAATAAATTGTGTAATAGTTTTAAATTTTATAATAAGTAATATACTGTTTAAATTAACCGCATGAAAGAAATATATATTAAGTTTTTAAAATTTTATTCTATCATGTCCTAAATTTTTCTTGGATGACCTTACATTTTGGGAGGACTTTGCAGTTCTCCTCCTGCAAGGATATCCTTGGGATAACTTATAGGATAACTTATTCTTAGGATAACAAATAGTTATCCTTAGGATAACTAAGGATGTCCAGTTATCTTGGTTATCCTGCCTCCCCACCCCCCCAATAGAGGATATGATTGAGACATACAAAATTATTGAGGGTACAGGGTGACCATAAGTCCTCTTCTTCAAGGACATGTCCTCTTTTTTAGCCCTGTGTCCTGGGAAAAAATAATCTTCATTTTCTTTGTGAGCAGGCAGCATGCAGCCTTCTTGTAATTAACAAATGATATGTATTATTTTAAAATTTAATAATATAGTGTTTAAATTAACCACATGAAAGCAATTTTTAGCTTGTATTTTGGTTGCAATCCTAACCGCACTTTCCTGGGAGCAAGTACTATTGGACACAATGGGACTTATTCTGAGTAGAGAAACTTAGGATTGCACTAGTCATCTCCTACATTTTTTTAGATTTGTGTTCTAGATTTTCTAGGGTGTTCTAGATTTGGGGAACCTTGTCCTCTTCTTGAGGTTAGATCTTAACGCATCAACTTAACTCAAGTGGAGGGGAGTTCCAAAGTCGTGGGGCTGTCACAGCAAAAGCCTTAAAATTGCAGCGAAGGCTGAGAAGGAATAGCTTTCCTCAAGCCACCTACCAAGTTCATCACGGGTAACTGAGTTCACCATCACTGTGAGGAGTTCACCATCCCTTCCAGTGACAAAATAATTATGTGGCATTCATATTGCTTTGAGCAAGTCTAATTTTTTTAACCATCCAGCAATGGCAAATTGCAAACATTAAAACTCTGCATTGTACATAAAATTAGGATTTTAATTATCAAAACCGGTTCCTCTCTCATTGCCATGATGCATATTTTAGAATTGTTTTCTACCCCATCTCTCTGGATTTATTCCAGCCATCTCCCTACCACATGGTGACTCTATTAATTCATACAAAATCGGTTTCTATTCTGGGTCACTAAGCCCAGCACCATAAACATTTGTATTATTATAAATCTGAATAATTATTTTAAGGGTCAATATACCTGATTCACACACTGGGTCAATGACAGACAAAGCAATATCCAGGTCCTTATCTGATCAGATGGTGAGGCCTAACCAAGAATGTTGAGAAAGTTGTTTCTGAAGTTGAAATACAGTGGTACTTCTCATAACAAGCGCCTCACATAACAAGCATTTCACATAACAAGTATATATTTCCAAAAAATCTTGCTTCACATAACAAGTTCCGCTTCACTTAACAAGCAAGTGCGCTATGGGCACGTGTGCTACGCAGCCCTGACGCTCTGTGCAGAGGCTCTTTAAAAGGGCTGCCAGCCAGCGCTGCTGCCTCTAACTGCCCCCACCAACCACCTAGAACCTCCAGCAGCCGTCCATGTAAGCCTCCCAGGAAAGTGTCTTTGATTGCAGCCTCCTAACCTACTCAGAAGCAAACCCCATTGTGTTAAATGGGTCTTACTCCCAGGAAAGTGTCTTTGATTGCAGCCTCCTAACCATGTCTGCTCAGAAGCCCCATTGTTAAATGGCGCTTACTCCCAGGAAAGTGTCTTTAGGATTGCAGCCTAAGTAGACTCCATAGGATCATGCATATTGAATGCATGTTTTGAATTCAGTGTTTTGTCATCATTTTTACATCGTTAATATCTTTATATGACTATTTTGGGGGTTGTTGAACCAATCATCTGAGTTTCCATTACTTCCTATAGAAAAATCTGCTTCACTTAAAGAGCGTTTCACTTAAAGAGCATGCCTCCGGAAGGAATTAAGCTCTTTATGTGAGGCACCACTGTACTACAAATAGCTTTCTGGGGCAACAATACATCTAATATTGCTGCCATATATGTTTGATAAAGCTGGATTCATTCTGGAAAACCACCCAAAGGTATACAATTTCAGAGCCGTTGAGTGGATTTCAGAGCCATTGAGTGGTGCTACAATCCTAAACACACTTTCCTGGGAGTAAGACCCATTGAACAGTAGTAGACATAGGGTGCAATCCTAATCCTGTCTACTCAGAAGTCCTATTATATTCAATGGGGCTTACTCCCGGGAAAGTGTTTAGGATTGCAGCCATAGTTAGGATTGTGTTCTATGTTGCTCAGTTAGGCAGTGTATGAAGTATTTTCCACCCCACACCCCCCAAAAATGCCATTATTTCATTATTAAGCCCTCAAAAGCCATTAGTCAGAGCAGATGGATCTGCATGAATTAACGCATAAGATTAATTTTGCACTAGATTAATATTGCCTTGAACTTCCAACCAACTGCAACATTTGTATGCAGCCGACCTGGGCGACAGAAATAAGCATAAAAATTTTGAGCTATGTGCAAAGTAACCAGTTACTTTTTTGTTCTGCTGACATCAATGGGACCAATATATTTTTCCAGTACAAGGACCAGTAAATGAATCTCCCAGGAAATATCTGATTTTCAGTTTCCTGGTTTCATGCATCAAGAATGTTGCTAAAACTATGATTACTTCAGTTGCCAACATTTTCAACAGAGGACAAATGTAAATGTAGTATCGTCTGAGAACGAATGTAAGGAGGCTGCACATCTTTATCCCTCCAGTGTCATTGTCATCTTTATCCCTCCATACAAAGATGCCACAAGAGAGAGCCAGGAATTTCAGATATAAATACCATCTTTGAATCTTGTTATGTCTCATCTTTTCAAATCCACAGACCTGTATACTTTTCAAGAAATGATTTTATGACAACAGACATAACATTATAAACTTGATTTATTAAAATTTCTTCATGCTTATCTTCATTCAAATGCAGAACTTGCATGATTCCTCTGGATTTTACAATTATCTGATATTACTGCAGCCAAGTTGAAGAGCTTTTTACAGCATTCCACATCCGAGTTTTTTTTAAACTATAAAACCACAAAACTAATATTTATGCTTTTATTCTATCAGATCCAACATAAATACAGTATTTACAGGACATTCAAATATTGCTGATCTGCCATCATAGAGGAGATCAAGGATGAATAAGATTAAGGTTAAGAATCCAGGCTACCGCTTTACAACAGGAAGTTTTCTTTTCAGCCTAAGAAAAAAGGAACAAAGAAAAATAATTGAGTATTTAAACAATGGAAGGAAACATTTCTTTTGATTTGCAGTTTCAAGCTATTATCTCTATCTGCTAATTATGTGAGATAACCCAATTATTGGCAACATCTTCAAAATGTAAGTTTAAAGAAGTCCAGTCATGAGTATACATTCATGCTGAAATGTGTTGAAAAGATATTTCTTCTAGTTTTCTGGGAACAACTGATAGGGAAAACGTACTATTTTAACATACCTAACATTTCAAAAAGTAATTAATAAGTATAATGATTTTTCTTGGTTATTATCAAATAATAAGCATAAGCATTTCTCTTAATACAGAGAAATACTTATCCAAATGCAAAGGAAAAACTATCCCAAAGTAAGGTTTCCATATGCATGGGTTCCATAGAATCCTAGAATTGGAAGGGACCCAGTAGATCATCTAGTCCAACCCCCTGCCTGTAGCAGGAGATCCTCCTAGTATTATGACAGTCCCTTTTTTCTGGCACCAACAATTATCAAGATCCTTGTTTATTGCAAACAATTTTTAAATTTGATTCATCAATTAGCAAGAGAGCTTGAAGATTTTGAGGTCAAACTCAACGCAGTTTTAACAATCTCACTTCCCCTACTATGGCTACAATCCTAAAGACACTTTCCTGGGAGTAAGACCCATTGAACACAATGGGGCTTACTTTTGAGTAGACAGGGTTAGGATTGCACCGTATGTCTGCTTTTTTCTAGAATCATAGAATCCTAGAGTTGAAAGGGACCTAGTAGGTCATCTAGTCATGCCTGCCTGCAGCAGGAAATCCTCCTAGATCATCCCCGACAGGTGCTCGTCAAGCCTCTGCTTGAAGACCCTCAGTGAGGGAGAGTCCACCATCTCCCTTACATGCCAGCGTTGTGGTGGTTGGGTGGGTTGCAATAGAATAAAAGCCTCCCCTTATACGTGCTACTGTATTTTGTTTTAAAGCAAGCATTGTAAGAGAGTCAATGATGCAAGTTGCACATAGTTTTGCCTATATCCTTTTAAACAGTTTTTTGAGATCCAGAAGAGGATAATTTAGAGTGGAAAAGCAGTAGATGGCGAGAACCATAGTTAGCACATTCTCTGTGCCCCCAAAGTGTAAGACAGGCCATCAGGACTCTGTTGCATGCATTGTCATGTACACATAGCTTCTTACAACTTACCTTTTCAAAAGTTCTTGTGGTGTTATATCAGTGATCTCTTCATCACTGTTGCCATCACTACTCTCACCAGTGTCAGAGCCACTGTTTTTTTCAGATTTCTTACTCTTGTGCTTGCCCTTGTGTTTGTGTTTCTTGTGTTTCTTTTTCTGCAAAAAAAGTGTCTATCTTAGAAAAATGCAACTGACAAACATGAACTAGATTTTAATAACAAGAAAATAAGCAACTGAAAATGCTTTTTATACAGTGAGCATGATTAGGATGACCTAAAGGCTATTGAGATCACTTTGAAAAAAAGTGAAATAGTTCAGCTTTTCAGATTTACTCAGAAAAGAAGTTGTACCCACCGCAGCAGCATTTTTCCTACGTAAGTGCCTAAAGAATGATAGCCTAAAGATGTTTAGTACCCCCTTAACTCAAATATTAAATCAATAAGGGAAGTTAACGCCATGAGAAATTCTAAATCTTGAGTGCTTATGATCAAGGCAGACCCACATCAATTAGGATAAGGAGCACAATCCTAACCACATCTACTCAAAAGTAAGTTCCATTGTGTTCAATGGCTCTTACTCCCAGGAAAGTGTCTTTAGGATTGCAGCCTTAGTCAGGATTGTGTCTCCGCCACTGTCACCTTGAACCCAGACCATGATGCCTACTTCGGATATGTAGGTTTAAAAATCAGGGTTTACACATAAGTCAAACATACTTGGGCCTGATCAGTGTAACATAAAGTTCAATGCATAAATGTCTGGTAGATGAAGGACTGTTTGTTGCAAACCCTACGCACAAGGAAAGAATGGACAGAAAAGAAAAATTCTGCATAGGATAATTTTTGTCTTTAGTTTTCAACTTCAAACAAGAGATTAATGAATCAATTTTACTTAAATAAATCACCTTTTCCTTTTTGTGTTTATGTTCTCTTTTGGTCTTGTGCTTTTCTTTGCTCTTCTTGGGTTTCTCTTTCCTCGTGGCTTCAGGAGAAGTTGGCTGGAGGCCTCCATGTTTCAGAAGAGTGTCTAAGGCATAACGTGGAGGTAGAGAAAAATATTTCATTGAGATACATTCTAAAACTAAGGAATCCACTTTAATTACCACAATTTTACACCTATCTCAGAATTAGTTATTACTAACAGCTCTAGTGGCATGAAATAAAAGTCTATACATTCCTGCATGCAATCCTTTAAAAAATACAAAGACCATGGAAATGCAACAGACACAGAATTCATTCCACCCTACAGAATTTATATATTGCTCAGAAATATATTGCTCAGCCTTTACCGGAAACAGCTGGGGGAAGTCGTGGTCCAAATTCCTCTCCTTCGTCAACTACTTCCTTTGAAGATGTTGTTGCAGTAAGAGGAGGCTCAGGTGTGATGTCTTCACTCTCTTTAACAGAAAAAGATATAATTAATTTTAAAAATGTAAAGTATGGAAGGTGCTGCTTGTCTCGAATCAGCTTATACCAAAGCATAATTTGGCTTGATGGCAACTTCTAAAATATTTTTCTTTGCAAGAAGTTTTAATCTACTGCTGACTCCATAAACATCCTGACACCAACGCCACATCTCTTAAGAAAGTTAGGATGCAATACTAACAAATTTAGGCCAGCCTAACTCATGTGGTCTATCATTTGATGGTGGTGTGGGGAGGTCAACATAGACCTGCACAGTGGCCTCCCCCAGGAGTGGGGAAAAGTGCCTAATGGTACTTTTGTGACACCAACCAGTCAGCATGAAACTTATGCCAGAGTTAATGCCAGCTGAAGTGGAGGATAAGGTTGCAGCCTAAACCTGTTGTGCCATACCATGATTCAGAAATATGTCTGAACTAAAATCACTGACCTTGTTCATCAGGTAAAGGGGAACCTAGCAGATCTGGAAGCTCCATAGGTTCAGCAACTGGCTCTGGGACTGCTGCCGACTGCTCTTCTCCATCACTCTCTTCTTCAGATGAAGATGATTTTTCATCTGAAGAGCTGGCAAAGATAGCTTTAAATAAATCCATTGATGGTCTGCTCTCTTCTTCCTCTTCATTCAGATCACGAGACTGAAGTGTTTCACTAACTGCCTGCACAACAGAGTAGAAGGTTCATGGTGAAGAAGATAACAATACACAATACACTAACAAAAGAGAACGCATAGAGCCTTAACCATTATTTGCACCCCAGCAGGACATTTAAGAGTTTATGTAATGTGTGCCAGGATTGTGTCAGCCTAACTGGGGATTAGGACTGTTAAGATTAACCTCATTTACGTTATTTTTCTCACTAAGCAGTGAGAAAGGCCAGTGTGGAACCAACTTAAGGTAGGAAAATAGATAAATTCCTGCATCAATTTTCTTCCATCCAAGAGAAGAAAGCTGAAGGAAAGTATGTTGATGTATGGTGCAATAAAACTTACTAGGAGCATGCAACACTTGAAGGTGCTATACCTCATTGGATATGGCTTCAGTGATTCTATCTTTGTCCTTTGCATTGGCTGGGGTCAATTGTTGGTCTTGAACATCAACCTTTGATCTGGCCAAACTTATGAACTTGCCAATTGCATCCTTCTTCTTCTTATCTTGGTCAGACACATCCCATCTTGATGGCTTCTTTGGCTCTTAAAAACATTAGGCAGGAATGTCCACTGTTAATTATCATACTTCCTCCCTCAATCAAAATATATTTGTTTAATCATCAATGCTTATAATTTTTTACAAGGTTAACGAACAATGAGGAATAGTTACAGTTTATGGATTAGACCAGTGTTTCTCAAGTAGTGGTAGTCACACCACAGATGCTGTCCACGAGCTGCTGTCCAGTGGTAGATGAAGTGGATCCTTCTCACAAAACCTCACCTCCACAGCCTGCACCAATTCTGGTGGACGATGAGCCTCTGCCTCAAGCAGGCTCTTACTCACCAGCTGATTCTCAGTAGAGCTGCCGGTAACCTCCTGGCAAGTTGCTGGCTAGTAAGAATACATATTTTCCCCCCTTTCCCAGGAGCATCTGCATAGCCAGACCAGAAAGGGTAGGGCCATGTATTGACATCACTGTTACTGGAAGGACTGAGAGCTCAATCCTAACCATGGCTACTCAAACGTAAGCCCCACTGTGTTCAACGGGTCTTATTCCCAGGAAAGTGTCTTATTCCCAGGAAAGTGTCTACTCAGCCATAAGGTAAGAGGGACAAAGGTTAAGAAATACTGAACTAGATCCAAATGAGCAATACTCTCACTGATCCCACAATAACACAGAGTCTGTGTATGACCCATTTAATAACCATTTCATAAAATTGTTTCTAATTATTTTCATATCCAACTTTTTCAAGGATTGAAGTCTTTTAGATATAACAAAGAACCACTTACTGCTCAGAGCACTATTTAGTTGCATTTCTGTGCTTGTGGGCTGACTCAATGCCTTTGGTGAGGATTCAGATACTGTTAAGAAATTGAATACAGAATACTTGTCGCGTTTCACTTTGGGCAATCCAACAATACATGACCTGATGAAGAAAAAAAGATGCAGGTTGAGGCTTTTATATAGAAAAAAACATGTTTTTTAATTTTTCTTGTTAAGTTGCTATGGCTTTAACAGATAAAAAGGTGGAATATAAATCTTTTAAATAAAAATATAGCACAAGAACCTCTCAGAAAGATCAAGGACTGTTTTTCTCCCTTCTATTCTGAAGCTATCCAAAAACTTTTGTTTGTTTCTTTTTAGTACAGAGATAACCCGACCTAGAGCACAATCCTAACCATGTCTACTCAAAAGTCAGCCCCAAAATCTTCCAGGGGTCTTACTCCCAGGAAAGTGTCCTTAGGATTGCAGCCCCACTCACTCTGAATAAGGATCAGGAACATTAAACCTTTTGCATAACAGTTTGTCAGGGTGCCATTCAAACTTCTCCCTTGTGAGCATGCCGAACATCTTCATCTTTGCAGCAGCCTCCTTGTCAGTAACATCAGTCTAAAACAAATCAGGCAGAGATCAGTCCCTACAATGCTAGAGAGAAAACAAAGTATTTAGCTAACCACTGATAGAAAAATCCAGTTAAAATTAAATCTTTATTGATCTTATTTTTAAATCCAATTAAAAAACATATTGCCTGTTTGGAAAAACTGAAAAATGAAAGAGTGCTTCAGATAAACCAGCATTGGGGAGGCTGATATAAGCAGGGCTGGGGAATAGTGGTGATTTTGGGGTTATTCCTACTCCAGAGTAAGATTTTTTCTTAATGTTACTCCTACTCCTACTCCTCAATAAAAATATTTCCTTTCCCTGCACTGATTTCTGAATTGTATTCATCAATTGACATACGAAGACATTTTTTTCTTGAGATAATTCAAAGTACTCAAATACTCCCGCTTTCTTTTGTTCCATTTTAGACTAATTAAATTAAATAATTTATCTCAAAATTAGACTAAATTAATTAAGTAGTTTATCTCAAAAATAACTTTAAGAGGCTTGCAAATGCATATTACCCAAAACAAAAGATTAAAATTTAAAATTTAAGTCAGTGCAATATATTAAAATTATTTTTGGGTGTTTGCATGTATTGTACAATATAACAACAGGAGTTAAGGAGTTAATATATTTTGTTACTCTTTACTCCTACTCCTGTAAAAACCTCTTACTCCTTACATCTACTCCCCAGTCCTGGATATAAGCCATCTTAGGTGGCTAGGTACTCTTAGAGGCTGTCTATTATAGAGCTTAACAAGAACATACCTCTAGATCACGAGGAACTTCTACTTGGTCAGTGTCATCCTCAAGCTTAGCGTGAATAAACCTAGAAGACAAGACAGAGCTGGAGGATTTGTAGAGCAGCGCTGCACGAGAGAACTCTTCTTGCTCCCTTCCACGTTCCCATTCTGTCATACTCTGATCTAAACAGCTTTCTAGAGTATCTAATGGAAGATAAAAGAGTATGATTAATAGCCCATAAAACCAATGTGAAATACAAAATAAATCAACTTTTTAAAACTGTATCTAATAAATATACATCAGGGCAAATGAAGATTAGATATGATAAGATATGATATGAATGAAGATAAGGTATGAATGAAATATATGTTAGATATGAATGAAATATGCATTTAATTAATAATTTATATCCAGATAACAAGAATCAAACAAATACCTACATCATCTTGCAACAAACTTGCAAATGTGGGAGTAACTGGTTGACTTTGCAGAAATAAAAAAATAAATGAACCAGTAGAGAGAGAGAACCAAAGTCTCAACTTGGTGTTACCAAGCAGATGGTTTATTCTGGAGTTTAGTGGGTTCATGTGTATTTTGAGGAACTTTTTAATAGCATAGTCCTATGTATATCTATCCAGAAGTGAGCACCAATGAATCCAATGAGACTTCCTCCTAGGGAAGCATGTCTAGGACTGCACCAGTAAATCCTTTCATAATCAAGCAGATCATATGTAGGGTATGTCCAATACAGCATAAATATTCATCTTTTGTGCCCGAGTGACCACTGAAAGCTTACATAAGCCCATGTCTGATTTTTTCAATATACACCACTCTGTCCTTGAATGAGTAGATGGACTGGACATTATCATCTGATTTTCCATAAGCCCATGTATTTGTCATACACTAATAGCACAATCATAACCATGTCTAGTTAGAAGTAAGCCCCATTGTGTTCAATGAGTTTTACTCCCAGGAAAGTATCTTTAGGATTGCACACTAAATCAGTGATTTTCAGCCAGTGTGCCATGGCACACTGGTGTGCCGTGCGAATTTGGGGATTGACATTAATTAATAAGAAAATTGGGGAATATGAACAGCCTGTTGTGCCTTGTCAATAGTAAAAACAACTGGTGGTATGCCGTGACAATTACAGTGTCCTTGTTAGTGTGCCATGAGATGAAAAAGGTTGAAAATCACTGCGCTAAATAAATAGTCACAGCACAACCATCTAATTTCTGACTCAGTTTGAAGCTTTGATTCTATCTTCAGTCTCAGATCCTTGGTGCAGCCTCTCCTTTCCTCCTGCTCATTACAAGATGCAATTAATTCAAGATGCAGAATCTGTCTTCAGATAGGGGGAAAGACGTGCAAGCCATTTAGTAATTACCTTTCTTTCCACGTTTAAGATTATCTATGTATGCTTCATATCTTTTTTGTTTTCCTGGGTCCTTTGCAAACGGTTTGAAGTCACCAGAGCCTGCGATTGCTAAGTGGGCTCCCAAATGCAGCTGCCCCTTCTGTGGAGTGCTGGGCCAAGCAGATGCCTGCAGTTGGCTATGGACAGGTTGCTGGGACAGTTCTGGAATTTTCATCTGCTGCTCTGCCAGCTGCTTTACTCCTCTGATTCTCTCTTTGTCTTTATCAGACAGATACTCTAGGACAGAAGTGGTCGGACCTAACAAAAGAAGGAAACATCACAAAGTGTAAAATTCTGCCAAACAGAAAAATAAGAGTTCATAGGAATCTTGGTTAAAAAATACATTTCTATTTTTTTTAATTTATTTAATTATGTATTTATTTTTAAGAAATGGTCCCAGTTTTCCTCCGTGACACAGCTAAAGAAGAAATTTAAATAGGCAAGTATCAATGAAACACTGAGTAACAGCATCCATGAAATTACACCAAGAGAAAGGCAATTGTATTCAAATTCACCTAGAAGTAAAGCCCACTGAAATCAGCGGGGCATCTGAGTAACTATGCCTAGGAAGGGACCTGCAGTTACTATCAACCCCTGCCTACCCCCAGAACTCTTGTAAAAGAAAAAAGATTTTAAAATGTGGTGCAATGTTTACAAGTATGAGGGCAGATGGGCTTTTTGGGTTGGGAGTGGTGACAGCAGATATGCTTTTTGGGTGGGTAGGGAGCATGTCAAACAGCCCTTATAATAAAACTAGCTGACCCATCATTGCAGGAGTAAAATTTAAAGAATATTTTTGGGGACTGGGCATGGCTGGGCTCCTGTGGGTACCAGGCATCAGTGGACACCTGCAACAGCCACCAGCCGGCACCAGTGCACAGCAGGCATCCCTACTAGGCATCAGGCACCAGAGGGTCAACAGCTGGCACTAGAAGCCACCAGTGGACACCAGTGGCACCAGGCACCATTGTGCACAAGGCACTACTGCGCACAAACCATCCCTTCATGGGACTGGGCACACCTGCTTGGTGGCACTGAACAGCACCAAGCAGTGGCAACACTTAAATCCGTTTGAATGTACTATACAGGTTTAACATAAGAAAACCCTTCACACATTATGGAATCAGTAAATAGAATAAAGAGGGGACTCCTGTTTAACCACACCTTATACATATATTTCGATAAATCAGAATCACTTATGGTCATGGAACACATAACAAAGGAACTGGACATGTAAAAGCAAACCTAGGCTACAATGAGGGAACATGTATGAAGTGTAAACATGTGTAAAGCATATTGAGTACCTTGAAGAGACGTTTCACCCAACATTTCTCTTCTCTGAGATGCAGTCTTCTGGTGTCTGCTGTGCAATGCTATATCACTCTCAAGCTTGCCAGTAGATTCTGCTAAGGCTTGCACTAAATGCATGTTTTCACTACTAGCTTTTATCACAGGTCGAAAATAATGGACTGGTCTGTAATCTTTTGGTAGATCAGGAGGTGGATAAATTTTCTAAATGAAAAGCAAAATAGCACACTCAATCATTTGTGTATACAGTTAACTACTTAAAGCATTAGATATATTTAATTAAAATATCAAACTTATTGGGAACAATATAGAGTAGATTCTTAGATTCTGTAGTGATTTGATTTTGGGACTGCCTGCTAATATAAAAAAAGTTAAAGCTGATAAATAAAATTTTAAAATGTGTCTCTTTACAATCATTGTTTAAAAACAGCTTTTCTTACTGTTGTAGAGAAGCAGTCAGGAATTAGAAATGTAACACCCTGCTTTGGCTTGCTTTAAAATGAAACACAAAAGCATTTAATTACTTCTGAAATTCAATTTTTCATTGAAAGGGATCACTTGTAATGCTCTGGCAGCTGGAAAGGGAGGATTATGGCATAGAAAATCTTCTATACAAAGAATTACCAATGTTTTCCCATTTCCTGTCTCATGAGGATTTCTGCAAAATTCTATGAAACATCCCTTGTTTAAGCATACAGAAGGTAACAGGCTGCAATCCTAACACCCAGTTAGGCCAGCATAAATCCCGACACAAGTTCCCTGTGGGCCTGCGGGTGTCACAAAAGTGCTGTAAGACAATCCGCACCACCACTGCGGGGGTCAGACCAGTGCACAATGTGCCAGTCTCCCTAAACCCCATGGGAATGATGAGACAGATGAGTTGCGACAGCCTAAAATGATTAGGATTCCATCCACAGTCACTCTTCAAGGTTAAAAAAGTGGTTCACTTACAATTTGGGAATTCATTGGTGTAGATGCCAGGGAAAAGCCATCCAAAATCTTCCCAATATATCTAACTTCTTTCTCGGACCCTAGGATGAATTTATAAAAATTCATGAGTACTTTTCAAAGCTAACAAGCATAGGAGGGTTGGGTAACACTTCATGCAGTGCTTCAATATCAGGGTTAAAAAAAGTAATTAAAAATACCTTTGGACTTCTGGAACCCCAAGTCCTTGCCTTGTTTGCTTTTATACTGCTTCGGGGCTGTCCAGCCATACAGTCCATCTCCAGGCTCCTCATCTTTCAAAACAGTATCATATCTGGAAAGTGATTCAGTAGCATAAATGTCATCATCTTCCTCTTCCAAAGCTCCAACACCAAAAGCCTAAAGAAACAACATTATTAATAGTTACAATGATATATTATTTTTAAAACCTGGTTTAAAAGTTTTAAAACTTTAAAACCAAGTTTTAAAACTATTTTTAAGACTTGGTAATCAAGTCTACATGAAAATCAGGTCTATACAAAACTGAAGGCAGGAAACCATTTCTTTGCTATGTTTAGTTATTTTGCTAAATAAGCCGTTTTCAGAACAAATTTGGTTGAAAAGCAGTTTATAAATGCTCATAATCATGCCTGGGCTGTATCATTTCAGACAATGATGGGAGGGAAGGGAATGCTTCCCTGTTAAAAATATCCATCCACATGGCAGTGGGGAGGCTTACTTGGTGGGTAGACCTGGGCTCCTGTGTGGACTTGGAGCCCAGATCTTCATGTAAGGTTGGGCTGGACTCCCATCCTCACTGCTGACATCCTACCCAGCACTTGGTGGCCTTCCCAGCTGATGTGACAGCTTGAGAGGGGCACCCACCCATGGCTCACCAATCCGCCAATTATACTTGGTTTCTGCATTGAAGGAATTTTCTTCATGGAAGCATAGAAGCTGTCACTTATGATCTGAAGTTGCAAAACCTGAACATAACCACAACAGCGAGCAAAGGCCGCAGCAATTGCTAGTTAAAGTGGGGCCCTGATTCCTATCCACCATGCCAATTCCCTATCACAAGTCCCTATCCACCATGCCAATCCAATCCCCTCTTTGGTTTCTAGGATTTCATGAGGCATCATTTACAAGTGTACACTATCTTAAGACACAACAGTGAGAAAACCTTTAAGCATAATGCACTGAGCATACCTGGCCCGAGATACCAAGTTTCCGTCCTTTACTGTGCTGCAACTTGTCAAGTAGATCTGTATTTTCAGAACTGGGACTAAAGAGGTTTAAGTGCTGCTGTGAAGATCCAAATAAGGCTTTGGTGGGATCCAGGCCTTTGTAACCAAGTCCATGGACATTCTCTTTCGGAGTCAGGTCTACAGGTATGACATCTTTGGGTGCAAAAGTCACATTTTCCGGCCGATATTCATCATCTTCATCCTTTATGAGATCACCAACCATTACTAACAATGTTGAATTCTAAGATCAGTGAAAACTAAGGTCTTATTTGCATGTGACTTACATTCCCTGGCTTCTGTCCTCCACCCACTGTAAAGCAACGTCACTTAAATTGTAAGTTTTGTGGGGCAGATGGTGGGGAGCAGAAGTTCTTTGGGAAGCTATTTTACTCTGTAAAATGTTGCACACACTGCATGCAGTATACTATTGGTAGTTGAAAAGAGAGATACTATACAAACAAATATCTGGTTAACAAACATTACAAATGATCTTTTTATTGTTACTAAAAATGTATCAATTCTTCTTTCTTGTATAGTTTTTTATTTGTAAAACCCTACAAATAAGTGACCAAAATGTGGCAGAAAATACCTCAGATTCTTCAGATCCCGGTGGTAAAGCACAACCATATATTTTCACACCAGGTTCTGCAAAAAAATAAGATGACATGCTCAAAACTGCTATCTATTCTTCTTTATATGTTCAGTTTGATAGGACAATGGTCCTCAACCCTGTGAGGACCACAGCCCAGCACTGTGGGCAAAAAAATTTCCCACAGCCTGGGCAGGATGCACAGGCGCAGTTCACTCTGTGGCCAGGGCAAACTGCACTGGCACATCCCAGTGTTGATCTGCGCCTGAGCAGTTCGCTCTGGCCACAGTAAAAAGGCGCAACCCAGCCCAGGTGCAGCTCAGTAGCTGGGCCGCGTTTGCACAGTTCTTCCTGGCTGCAAGGCAAGCTGGGCAGACACAGTCTGGCTCACCTTGCAGCTGGGGAGAACTGTGCAGGGACAGTCTGGCTGCTGGGCTGTGCCTGTGGAGTTCGACTCACAGATAGGGCAAACTGCACAGGCACAGCTCAGCAGCTGGGCTGCGCTTGCGCAGTTGGCCCCAGCTCTGAGATGACTGGGCCCCCAGAGATCCTGCTTCTGGGCCGGGACCCAGTGCCGGTGCAGATGGGTGGCCAAGGTGGCACACGTCATCATTGGCATGCTTTTAACAATGATAGTCAATGGGACTTACTCAGGGACATGTGGATAGAACTGCATCCTTCAGGATGTTTTGGAAATTTTTAAAAACTGCATGGGGGAGTTAGCAGGGTCTTCTTTATTTTAAATAATTTTTTAATTTATACTTATTATAAAGTTTTACTAAAGCAGCAATCCTAAAGACACTTTCCTGGGAGTAAGACCCACGGAACACAATTATTAGTATTGTGCTCTTAATTTTGTCATGTGAGAGTATTAAATTTTTTTCCTGCCATGAAATATCATCCTGTGGATTCCAATATATTGTTATTCTAAAAAAGTGAGTCCTGGTGCTAAAATGTTTAAGATCCACTGCTTTAGCAGATTAAACCCATCGCTATATTCTTTAACTAAAAACAAGCACATTAAAAGGAACATACCAGGTTTTTGTTTGCGTGGCTTTCTCTTTACACGAGGTCCAATTCCTTGTCCTTCCTTCCAGCCCATTTTTTGCAACAAGTCAATACCAATAGTTATTCTAAGATGAATTTCAAACACACATGGTTAATACACATCCTAAGAAGCAGGTTATTACTAAGCATCCTAAAAAATACGGGTCAAAACTTCAACACAGAGCCTTACTTTGAATATCAGCTAAGTTTGCACAAAGATAGACAATGCAGTACCAAGCTTTATTCCTGCTACATCCCAAAATACAGAAGCTAGTCCTTAGATGCAAACTGAAGTATGCATACAAAATACCAATATATAATCAATGCAAATCTAGGAATTTCTTTAAGACATACTCACTTTGCAGGTGCTATAAATTCATCCAAAACTGTGGCTCCAGGAATAGGAGCAGCAGCTCCAGCTATTTGTCGGGCCTTCTCTTGTATTTTATCTTTGCTTTTGGAAGCAAATACATCTGAAATTGTAATTTCTTTAGGTGCTATCCCATGTTCGCCAAGATCCTACAGAAGAAAATATTTTTTTAAAGTTTCATAATGGAAATAATTCCTCCTCAGTCAGATCTATGCAAATATTCAAGTGCTAGTTTTGAAATGAAAAATAAGAGCACTATCATTAAATGTATGGTTTCTTGGTCAAGGTATAATTAATATTAGACCACAATTCTAACCATGTCTACTCAAAAGTAAGCCCCTTTGTGTTCAGTGGGTCTTACTCCCAGGAAAGTGTCTTTAGGATTGCAGCCTTAGTCTTCTTGATCACAAAGACACACAGGCTGCAATCCTAAAGACACATTCCTGGGTGTAAGACCCACTGAACACAAAGGGGCTTACTTTTGAGTAGACATGGTTAGGTTTGTGCTCTTACTTTTGAATAAACATGCATAGGATTGGGCTGCTACTGAATGCATGGCAGAAAAAAAGATTCAAACCATATAAATTCTAATTTGTGGCTCTATCTTTTAACCACAAATGCTACTTCCCCCCCTCTCTCTCATCTGGAAGCACAACACTATGTTTAATTACACATATTTGCCAATTTACCTCTTCATCCATAAAATCTTCTGGCCCAAGAACTGTTTTTTCAGCCTTGTTCTGACGTGATGACACAAAGGCTGACGGTGTCCATCCTATAAAAACAACAATCTAGCTTTATGAGGAATTGGTTTCAGCACTAATACAGTGTTTCAAAACAGAATTGGGAGGTTAGATTAAATTAAAATAAATTACACTATTTCAGCACTCCAGCACTTGAATGCGTTTCAAACAGAATTTGGAACAGAATCCAAGCTGCTAGTTTTGACCTCTTATTAGAGGGGTTCATGTCTAGTGAGTAAGACAGGATTATAGCTAGGGCTTATTGGATACAAAGCTTAATAACATCATTTCCAAACACTTCTACCTATAATGCCACAATAACGCAATCCTATATGTGTTTACGATATACGTTTATAGAAATAAACCCCATGAAGTTCAGTGGGGCTTTCTCTATGCTAAACGCACATAGGATTGCAGCTTAAAATCTCTTGAACCACTCATATTCTACAGTGTACCTCTTCTGCTTTGTTCTTCAGCTCCCTGATGTGCCTGCTACACATTAAGGGTGTAATTCAGAGTAACAACAGGGAGACCTTGCTCTGACATAAGGACAATTTACTCTGGATTACAATATGAATTTCCCATAGGTTTTCACTAGGTGGTGCTGTAACTACATCGACGTGTCTCTTATGTGCTTCCGTAGTTACTCTGGATCGTAGGGTTAGTCAAAACTACAATTGTGCTCCAAGTCAGCTTTGTAGCTTTAAAACACGCCAAAAGCCTACAAAAGCTGAAGAACAATTGCATTTTAAGACATTTAGAAGGAACAAGTTGTAAAAGGTCGGTTAACTTCCTACACACATATACTGAATACTCTTTTAATAACCACCTGCAGTATTTCATCTCTGAAGAAAACAAATAAATTTGAAATGTGACTATTACCAACCTTCTTTGGAACCCACAGTGTTAAAGTACCCAGCAGAGAATCCACCACTAAATGCTCCATGAAAACGCTTATAGCGCCCCTTCTCATCTCTGACAGTCTGTTCTTGGAGAGGAACCGGTTTCTTAATTCGTTCACCTGCAAGTATTACATTAAAAACTTGGATTGAGGGTATTTTGCAAGACAAGCAAACATTTCTAATAAATTTTAATTTGATAAACAAGCAAAAAAAAAAAGTCCCAGCCAGGATACAGCCAGTTTCAGTACTTCACCAGCTCCTGCTCAGCCTCTTGTGGGAGACCACCCTATGCATGTCTACTCTGAAGTAAGCCTTACAGTCAATGGGGCTTACTCCTGTGTAAGGGGATGCAATGGAAAGGAGCCTGAGAGACCTAGCTTTGCATGTATACTCTAAAGTAAGCCCTACTATAATCATGACAGCTTTTCAGAATTAAAACAGTTGGGCTGCAAGAGGGGTAAGGGAGGGAAAGAGCAAAGCTACGCCCAACTTGCAGGCTTTCCAGAGACATTTTCAAGGCTGGATATGCGGGAAGCTGGCTCTGAAAAGCTCTCCCTAAACTGTGGTTCCCCAATTTTGTAGCACCAACACACACTTTTAAAAATAACACTATCAGGACCCACCTAGGTTTAGCTATCTCGCACACTGAGCTCTTTGTAGCGTAATTAGCAACTACCTTGCAAAATGCAGGAGCTGAATGCTTTGCAGGTTAATTAGTAATGACAGGATCTGACTTTTCAACAACATCAGGTCTTGAAGACAATTAGTTCCAAGATCTTTCTGTCACCTTTTGGGGATCCACCAGAAACCAGGTTGCGACCCAAGGGTGACCAACATTTTGGTTCCATTGCCTTAGAGCAGTGGTTTTAACCTTATTGGAGGTTCTGAACCCCGCAAGTTTCATACATGCATTCACCAAACCCTCCACAGTGGGAAAAAATAAAATGTTTTGTCCGTCGTAACAAGAGTATATTAATGCACCTGACAACCCTGGTGAACGGAATGGACACACACCTCCGCAGAACCGGAGACTGACTCACTGAACCCCTGGGGTTCGATCGAACCCAGGTTAAAACCACTGCCTTAGAGGCTCTGAAACCCACAGGGGTGCAAAGTGGCCCTGAAGATATCTGGGGAGGGCATATGCGCGGTGGGGGACACAAGTGTCAATGAGTGTACATTGTGTACACTTCCAATTTGTGTCATGTCAACACAGAGTTTGCTTCCTGCCTATGTCTGGAGTGCAGAACAGTCCCTATTCTCTTATTGGGGTCCCCCTTCTCTCCCTCCCTCACCCCAAGTGCGGGGTCCCCTCCTCTCTTCCTCCCTAAGTGCGGGGTCCCCTCCTCTCTCCCCTGAGAGTGGGATCCCCTCTTCTTTCTCTGCCCAAGTGTGGGGTCCCCTCTTCTCTCCCTCCCCAAGTGTGGGATCCCCTCCTCTTTCTCCCCCCCAAGTGTGGGGTCCCCCCACTCTTCCTCCCCCCAAGTGTGGGGTCCCCTCTTCTTTCCCTCCAAGCGTGGGATCCCCCTCCTCTTCCTCCCCAAGTGTGGCTACCCCCAGTCTTTCTCCCCCCAAGTGTGGGTGTCCCTCCTCTGACGCACAGGGGTAGTGCCCCTATTCACCCCAACACCCCCTGAACCCCAGTTCTACCCCCTTCAGGGCTGAGCCCTGCCCTCCCACTAGGCACCACCTGAGCCCCGAGGGCAGCCTGGCTCAGGACCCCTCACCCTCCTCCAGAGGCTCCAAGGGGGTGCCAAAGCACACCAGGTCCTCCTCCTCCTCCTCGCTGTCGGCCGCCGCCATCTTGTGTAGGAGGCGAAGGCGACGCGGCCTGGTCTCCGCCTCCCTGCCTGGGCCTCGCCTTCCTCTCACTGCCAGGCCCAGCATCATGTCCCTGGAGTCTCCATTGGCCAGAAGGGGGCACTTGTGGGCCATCAAGGGGGTCAAGAACTGGCCCCTGCCCTGCACTCTTGGCCCATCTAACAGTGCAGTCCTAACCATGTCTACTCAGAAGTAAGTCCCATTGAGTTCAATAGTACTTACTCCCAGGAAAGTGTGGTTAGGTTTGCAGCCAAAGGCTGAGAGTAAGTACTGGGAGTAAGTTCTATTGAACTCAGTGGGACTTACTTCTGAGTACACATGCTAAAAACACTTTCCTGGGAGTAAGTACTATTGAACACAATGGGACTTACTTCTGAGTAGACATGCTAAAAACACTTTCCTGGGAGTAAGTACTATTGAACACAATGGGACTTACTTCTGAGTAGACATGCTAAAAACACTTTCCTGGGAGTAAGTACTATTGAACACAATGGGACTTACTTCTGAGTAGACATGCTAAAAACACTTTCCTGGGAGTAAGTACTATTGAACACAATGGGACTTACTTCTGAGTAGACATAATTAGGACTGCGCTGTTTTTGTGTGTGTGTGTGTGTACATGTTTTCTGTGACAACACTGTGGTGAAAACACTGTGGCGAGCTTTTCCGTATCTACTCGGAAGTAAGTCCCATTGCGTTCAATGGGAGTTACTTCCAGGAAAGCAGACTGAACACCTCGTTCCAAGATGGCAGGACCAGTTTTTCATTATCCCCCAAGGGTGTCCTGACCCCCCCACTTTGAAAACCACATATTAGGCATGGCAATAAGTCTCAATGAACATAAATAGTGGGACTTATTTCTCGCCCGGTGCCAGATTCCAAGATGGCAGTGTTTGGGTTTTCATGACCCCCCCCCAGGGTGTCCCAACCCCCCCACTTTGAAAACCACATACTATGCATGGCAATAAGTCTCAATGAACATAAATAGTGGGACTTATTTCTCGCCCGGTGCCAGATTCCAAGATATCAGTGTTCGGGTTTTCATGAACCCCCCAGGGTGTCCCGACCCCCCCCCCACTTTGAAAACCACATATTATGCATGGCAATGAGTCTCAATGAACATAGTGGGATTTACTTCCCACTGGATTGGATTGCAATGGATTACCCTTTAGGATAATATAGCAGCAGCAAAAAAACCTTAACATTCATTTTTAACCCTCCTTTTCAGTGAAAAAATAACTAAAAATACAACAATAAAAAGGAAAATTCAATAAATATTTAACGTGAACAAAATGCATAAAGATTACAAAACAATAATTAATCTGTAAAAATTGTTCATAAAGAATCAATGGGCAAAATTCAGGGTAACTACAGGGAGTCCTTGCTCCAGTGTAAGAACAACTTACGGTACTCTGGATTCCAATATGAATTTCCCATAGGTTTTCACTAGGTGGTGCAGTAACTACGGGTGCATGTAAAGTCTCTTATGTGCTCCCATAGTTACTCTGGATTTGGGGGTATGTCTAATTCACAAATACTGTGTTTTTCCCACTGTGTTTTTTTCTTTGGAAAATTCTCTTCTTTTTCCACTAATTCTTAATTTAAAATGTGTTATACAGTATTTCAGATTACTGCGTATAGATCCAACTTTTCTATACATGGATTTTTTATACACAGAACGATTGATGCGACACAAATGGCCACTGCAAATCACACTTTTAAATACTTCTTTTCTACTGTTGTAGAGAGGCATTCATGCAAGCATCATGCATCATTACATTCTTCAGTCCCAGAATTAGACCCCTGCGCACCCTAGCCACTACCTTATTCCATAAGATGCAAAGGAGGAGCAAGAAACATGGAAGTGGATCTTTAACTCTATTTTTCCATCGTTTTATTTATCCACACATTTTTTTTATCCACAGGAGATTCAACAGAACCCTAGTGGATAATGAGGGACACCTGTAGTTCATTTCATTTGAGTCTTCCAAAGTGTTCTGCAATAGCTTAACAATGGAGAAATTGAATTTTAAAAATCCCAGATAAATATAATATTTATATTAGAGTACTTACCTCTGCACGCTTACTCAGCTAAAAGTAGGAGTTGACATCCTAAATTTCAGGTAAATTTGCACTGTAGCTTTAATGTAACATGAGCTACGTATAGTATTATATCTCTCAGGTAGCTCTTAGGAATGCCCTTGACATTAACTTGTGCCCTAAGGCAAATTTCTCAGTTTGCTTCCTGCTGAACCTGTTGCTTCCTCTCTTCTAAGGAAAAAGTTTGGAAAAAGTTTCAGAGACAGTACCTGAGCACTGCTGGTGATGATGTCACTGTTCCTGCCATAAGCAAAGTCCTAGATAGAGCTTCCCTTTGACCGCACTCCTACTTATACGCAACTTTCAGAAGCAATGACTCAGAGTTTGTCATTTCAGGCTAACGCAGGATGTCTATGCAGCAACACAACCGTTTTCCAACTTACATTAATCAGAATAGCTAATCCTAAATATGTCCCTAACTGACTGATGTGGCAAAAGAAGACAGTACTGGATAAGTACAGTAAGGAAAAGACTCTCTCTTGTGACATATTTTCCTTTATTTGTATATTTGGAAATTATTTCAAGCACCAAAGTCTCAATCTAGCCACACGATCCATTCAAAACAGTGAGGCTAACCACATTCAACTCTGAATTAGCACGTTTAGAGGGGCAAGTACCATATTTTCTTGACTCTAATGCGCAATCAAACTTAATGCGCACCCTGATTTTAAAAGGCTTGAGATTTTGTTTATTTTTAATTTACTGGGGATTGTAATGCACAGCTGCAAATCAGATGCAAAATTTAATTTTACTGGATACAATAATGAATTATATGATAATAATAACATATCAGGTTTACACTGTGATTTTTAACAAATTGCACTACTTTATACAACAATGGGTTTATGTCACATTTTTATTACAATAAAGCTGCAATCCTAAAGACAGTTTCCTGGGAGTAAGACCCATTGCACACAATGGGGCTTACTTTTGAGTAGACATGGTTAGGATTGTGCTCTAAATTTGGCTGAAAAAAATGAGCGATACATTCAAATAAATATGGAATTTAATGAACTGTATTTACTCTGTATTTAAGGGCTGTAGGTGGCGCAAGTGGTTAAAACACTGTGCTTGTTAACCACCAGACCAGGGTTCGAGACCCGGGTCGGCCCCACAAGACTAGGTGAGCTCCTGTCCTTAGCCAGCTCTGCAACGCCAGCTGGATCCAATCGTATTGGCTCTGCCTTTCCATTGGACTAATTCAGTGGCGTGGAGAGGGGGGGATTTGCTGCTTGGGTAATAGCCTGTCCTTCATAACAATCTAACCCAGGCTTTTGTGCTTCGCATGCAGTGTATGCAGCGCCAAGCACAATACCATAGTCTTCCAAGACAAACAGAGGCCTGCTTTTTTTTTTTTAAACATTCCTATAAGGCAGGCCACAGTTATTGTAGGAGGTAAAGGCAGAGTGACCATATGTCATAACTGAAAAAGAGGACAGGACCTCCTCAAAAATGGAGATCACCCAAGAAAAATGTAGGACATGACAAAATAAAAGGTAAAAACTCACATGTATTGATTTCATGTGGCTAATTTAGAGCACAATCCTAACCATGTCTACTCAGACGTAAGCCCCATTGTGCCCAATGGGTCTTACTCCCAGGAAAGTGTCTTTAGGATTGCAGCCTTAAACACTATGAGACCAATCCCAACCAATTCTACTCAAAAGTAAGCTTTATTGTGTCTTACTCCCAAAAACATATCATTAGGACTGCAGCCTATATTGCTTATTATTAAATTTAAAGCTATTACATATAATTTGTTATGTAAAATTAATCAGTTACAAGAAGGTTGTATGCTGCCTACTCACAATGAAAAGGAGGACAATGAAGATTTTTTCCGGGATACGAGGCTAAAAAAGAGGACATGTCCCGGGAAAAAAAGGACAGATGGTCACCCTAAGTAAAGAGCAATTATAGATTTTAGGAGGGAGACTGTTATTAAGATCTCCCACTTTTGTTATTTAAAAAAGACATGTCTAATATGTTTAGGGGTGGATTGTTTAGTGGACATGTCTAGGGTGGACATGTCTAGTATGTTTAGGGGATATACACCAACTAGAATAAATCCACAGCACTGATGGGGATGTGGGGAGTCAAACCCTTTCTTTTTGCCCTATTTTCAGCTCCTGTCCTTAGCCCAGCTCTGCAACGCAGCTGGAACCAATCGTATAGGCTCTGCCTTTCCATTGGAATATTTCAGTGGCATGGAAAGAGGGGATTTGCTGCTTGGGTAACAGCCTATCCTCCATATCAATCTAGCCCAGGCCTTCGTGCTTCGCATGCAGTGTGTGCAGCACCGAGCATGATACCATAGACTCTCAAGACTGATAGATGCCTGCTTTTCCCCAAGTAAAACCCTGCCCTCTGTAAGCAGTTTCCTATCCTGTCAAAGTACAGGGTGATTCAAAATGAATGGGACAAAAAGAAAACATATCTGTGTAATGGGTTTGTCCTATGGGAACTCTCCCCCTTTGGGAAGGGGCCCAAAAGAAACACTGAATCCTGATAAAATTCATCTTGGAGCAGGGTTGCATAAGGGTGCAATCCAGAGTAACTATGGAAAGTCCTTGCTCCGGTGTAAGAACAATTTGCTCTGGATTGCAAAATGAATTTCCCATAGGTTTTCACTAGGTGGTGCAGTAACTACGGGTACACATAATGTCTCTTACGTGCACCCGTAGTTACTCTGGATTGTAGGGTATGTCTTGAAAAACAGGGACAGTCCCAATTTGGGGGGATTATGTTCACATACTGCAAATGGGACAGAGGGTCATATCCTGATTTTGTGGAGTATCAACCCTACCTTGGAGGCCTTGATTTCATGTGGTCCACACCAATTGCAATTTTTGCTCCAATTCCATGGGCCCCTAAAAGGTTGGGAACCATCGGTCTTGATTGTTGTTGATCTACAGGCATACTGGATTTACTGGGCAAGGCAGATACATGCCTGACCCATGTATCAGGACTTAGAAAGTGTTTGCCAAATGGGTTTGAGTTCACTCACAAGTTCATTCCTAATATATTTATTTATGTACATTTTTTTCAGATTTGGTATGTGACAGCAGCAGGTGACGGAGGCACTGAAAAGGCACTGAATCAGCTCCAGAACTATGTTCTTCACAATCACTATCTACTCACCAGATGATTAATTCTGCAAGGAACTGGCCTAATGAACAGATTTATCTGAACACTCAGCCTGCTCCGCCTGGAAATCCTGGAAACGTAATAAGCTTGTTTCAGATTCAGTTATGAACATACAAAACGGTCTTACACTGAATACAATCACTGAGCTGCATCGCCTGATTCTGTCTATTCTCTCCAGGGTCTAATTAGCATCAGTGGCAGCTTCACTCCCATGATAAACAGTAGAAGGTTGTTGGGATCATGATTCATGGGGGGAAAGTTGAGTTCTCCTCCCTGAATGCCATAGTCCTGACTCTTATCCTTCCTGTATAACCATAAGGAAGGGGGGCTATGCTGAGTTGAGTGGCCATGGATCTCCTCCTAACAGACCACTTAAAATACGTGGCACCTAACTCAGTGGATTGTAACTCTCTCCCCCTCATCTCCCTACCTACCTGCCTAGAGATAACACCCCCTGCCTGCACAAAAATTGCTGCCACCCAAGGGCTGCATTTCTGTACATACACTCATTTGGGAGTAACTCCCACAAACTCAATGGGACTTACTTCCTAAGTACAGGCATTCCCCCCTTATTGGACCACTGCATTGTCCAAAAGAGAAAACCACTGAAAAGTGGTTTCTTATCTTGCAAATTGCAAAGACCCCTTTTATCTTGCAAATTCCTGCTGCTGCACAAACATTTTTGCAAAGGGATTCTCATTAACTCATTTGGTAATGGGATTTCCTAAAACATGGAGGAAGGTAATTTTGGCCTTTAGAACAACAGAGATTGAAATAGTAGAACATGAGTTGAATGAAAGAGTTTACACTGTATTAAATACAATAGGATTCACTTCTGAGTAGACATGCTTAGGGTATGTGTTTAAATTAAAAGGACTATATATGTGTGTGTGTTTTTAGCTTTTCTTTTGTCAAGTCCTACATTTTTCTTGTGGAGTTTGTCCTCTTTTCTGGTTATGATACACAGCAGGGGGGTGTCCAACCTTTTAACTTCATTGATCCTGGACCTTTAACAATAGTGTAAAAGAGGGAATTTCAGCAGGTGCAGCTTGTGATCAATGAGATCAAAGTCTACACCTGCTGAAATTCCCTCCTCTATACAATTGTTAAAGATCCAAGGGCCCTGAAGTTAAAAGGTTGGACACCCTTAATATACAGTATGATCATTCTGTTTGGGGATTGTAGTGTGTGTGCTCGGTCTGGTCTCCGGGTGTTTTTTTTGTGAATTTTGTTGTATGTATACACTGTGTATATATGTACAATGACAATAATGAATGAATGAATGAATTTATTTATCCATCCCCATCATCAGGTGCTGATCCAGCCCTGGGAAGAGCCTCCTTCTGCTGATCAGGTTTGGACAGGTAAGTGGTCACCTGGCTGACCCTACAGACCCCCCACCCCAACCAAGGAGCTCTGTGCCACTGGTCTTGCCCAGGGAGGGAAGGAAGGTAAGGCTGGACTCTCGAAGGCTGGACTGTAGAGGGCAGCCAGGAGAGGGCTGGATCCAGCTACACGCCTCCTGGGTGGGGAAGCATCAGCTGCATCAGAAGGAGGAGGAGGAGGCGGTGGCTGGGCTCAGTGGGGAGCAGAGCAGAGCCTGGAGCTAGACTTACCTTCCTCCTCCTCCTCCAGCAGGTGCATCCTCTCCGGAGCTGGAGATGACCGACGCGGTGTTGTCCTCGGGCTGCCCAGCTCAGGATCAGGGAGCGCATCCCTACTTCCGAAAGGTGAGCTGCTGCAGGAGAGGGACCTCACCAGCTCCACTGAGTTCAGTGGAGCTTACTCCCGAGTAAACTTTAGGGCACACACTTAGGGAGTCGACCCCTTAGTGGCTCTGGCTGGGATCCGTTTAGCTTGATCCACAAAGCTGCAATCGCATCCACACTTTCCTGGGAGTCCAAAAGAGCCCACTGACTGGAATGGGACTTACTTCTGAGTAAACACGCAGAGGTTGGGTTGTCAGAGCTCATCCGATTCCTACTTACAGCACAATCCTAACCCTGTCTACTCAACAGTAAGCCCATTGTGTTCAATTTGTTCATTGTGTTCAATGGGGCTTACTCCCAGGAAAGTGTCTTTAGGATTGCAGTCTAAGGCAGCAATACTAAAGACATTTTCCTGGGAGTAAGGCCCATTTAACACAATGGGGCTTCCTTTTGATTAGACAGGGTTAAGATTGTGCTCTTAGAAGTAAGCCCCATTATAGTCAGAGCAGGGTGTTCAGATATTCCCTTTTCCCAGGACATGTCCTCTTTTTTAGCCTTGTGTCCTGGAAAAAAATCTTCATTGCTCTCCTTTTCCTTGTGAGCAGATGGCATGTTGAATTAATAGTAATTAATACTATGTAATTAATTAATAGCTGTTTTCTTATATACACTTTTCTAGGAGTAAGTAGTGCTATTGAACCCAATGGGACTTACTTCTTAACTAGACTTGCTTAGAATTGCACTGTATATGTAATAGTTTTAAATTTAATAAGTAACTTTGAGCACAAGCCTAACCATGTCTACTCATTAGTAGGCCCCATTGTGTTCCATGGGACTTACTCCAAAGAAAGTATTTTTTGGATTGCAACCATAGTGTTTAAATTAACCACATGAAAACTTTTATATATATAAATTTTATATATATAAATTTTATTTTGTCAGATCCTACATTTTTCTTGGCCGTCCTACATTGGGGGGGCTTATTCTCCTTTGCATTTATGACATATGGTCACCCTGAGTTAGAGCCCTTTCCTATTCCTACTGTATCCCAAGTAATAGTAAGTTGCCCAGTAGGACACACCCCCTTGGCTGCATCAGTACTGGAACTTGGGACAGGATCAGGCCCTTTGTTGGATGTAGCTATACATAGACTGATACTGATCACTTGATTGTTGACATATTTCATTATATATATCACATGTTATATCATTAACAAAATAGATATAGATCACGAACACTGATAAGTCTTGGGGGGGTAGAGTTGCACTGCCTTCTAACAATGTATTATTATTATTTACAGTGTATTTTTATTATTGGAATTTCAACTGGAATTTGTTGCCTATTTTAGTTTTCTAGGGGGTTCCCCTTGTATTTTATACCCTCTAAACCACCGTATTTTGTGTGAACATAGTCAGTGCTTGATTATCATGATGTATTTACATGATGGAGATTGGAAATTTACCTGCACATGGCCAGAGCTGCCTTTTTCCATGCATGAGACAGAATTGCGATGGCTTTTGTCTCCCTGAAGCCGAAATGGGGCAATAGTCAGTGTAAAGGGGTGGGAGAGGGGGCTGCAAGATGGTGGGTGACCTTATGGTGGTACCTATAAATACCCTTTCCACCATCCTGAGATAGAGGCATGATCTTTACAGTCATCATTGTGTTTTTTTTCTTAAGAGGGTTTTGATGACTTAAGGAGCTACTGGATATGCAGCACTATAAGGGGGCAGCTTCAGCCACCACTCCAATCCTATGCCAACGACAGCTGTTGAATGCTTGTCTTCCCGTTCACTTTTAAGGGCTGATTTGTACAGTTGTTGAAAGCCCTCATCAAAAAAAAATCAAAAACACAGCCATGAATACAGATCATTTCTAACATTTAGCAAATGAAAATTAAGAGTTAACTTGATTTATGTGATGGGGAGACTAGAAAGCAAAGCAACAGTTGGTTCTATGGGATCCAGATTGGGAGCATTGTTTGGTGCGCTCCATTTGCTAGGGCTGGTGTTATCTTGGGTCTGCAGATGTTTATTTGAAAGTAAGCCCCTACAACCTTCAGTTTATACCCAAGTGGGTAGGGTTTCCAAATCTTGAAAAGGACCATTTTTATAAACCTTCAGAACATTAGTTTTCAACCTGCACCATTAATAACATGGAAGTTATTAATTAGTAGGGTCATTGGGTGATGTCCCTTGTCATTATAAAAAAAATTATTGTGATATCAATTATTTTTAAAAAATCTGATGTTGTGCCTGTCAGTGTGCTGTGAGCTAAAAAAAGTTGCAATCTAAAGTACTTCCTTAGGATGTCTACATAGCCCCATTTTCAAACTATTGTATATGCTCTTGAGTTTCCATTGAAAACATATTCAGGATGTTAAAATGCATGTACACATCAGGCTCTTAAATCTTGTTTATAAAGTTTCCTATTATAACAACCAAATAGGTACAACTTGATGGTATGTCAAAGTATTCATTTGGTACATACCAGTTACTGGTACACATACAGTAATTAAAAAACAACAAAACCCTTTCCCTATTAAATAAATTGGATGGGAGGGAGTGTTACCCTCATGTGGGATGAACATTCTTTTCCCCTGGTGCAATTCTTAGTGTTGATGCCGAAAGTACCCTCTGGCCTTAGCTGTTCTCGTATTGCCAGGCAAGAATCTGGACCTCTTTAGAAGTGATGACTCTTGCAGCAAACCATCTTGGAACACAGCTTAATTTTTTGTCCAAATAGTGTATTGCTGTACTTTATAGACCAAGGCTGCAATCCTAAAGACATTTTCCTGGGAGTAAGACACAATGAGCACAATGGGGCTTCCTTTTGAGTAGACACGATTAGGATTGTGCTCCAAGTTGTGTTTTAATAGATTAACCCTACAATCCAGAGTAACTACGGGAGCACGTAAGAGACTTTACGTGCACCCATAGTTACTGCACCACCTAGTGAAAACCTATGGGAAATTCATATTGCAATCCAGAGCAAATTGTTCTTACACCGGAGCAAGGACTCCCCGTAGTTACTCAGGATCGCGCCCTAAGGCAGCAATCCTAAAGACACTTTCCTGGGAGTAATCCCATTGTGTTCAATGGGTCTTACTTTTGAGTAGATCATCAGGGTTGTGCTCTTAATAAGCTATGGGTGTTTTAGAGTAAGAAGTATCACAGATAAGATTTCCAGCCTTTGGTGCAGTGAGATTTGCAAGCCACTTAAGCTAGAAAGTTTTTACCTACAGCTAGTGAAATTTGGGATCAGTGCTAGGGGGGAAGTGGACCTGGTTTTCATTACAGGAGGGCAACAAGGCCTGGATTTCATTTAGGGCTGCCTGTCTTTCCCTTATAGTTCCCTTTTCCTATAGGGAAATCTTGCATTAAAAGCTGTACCCAAGGAATGTGTTGACCATCCGGAAATCTCATATATCTCACGTCTTTCTTATTATGAATGTAAACTGTGCTTGTTTTAAGAGACCCACAACCCACAAGTTGTCAAAAATACCTGGCAAACCTGACAACTGGAATCCGACCATTCCTCCCTCCCCCAGTTCCCTGAATGTTGGCAGATAATCAAATCTGCTCTGAAACTGGAGTTAAGGTTAACTCAAAGCAAACAATAAAAGAAGCTTCCAGTTCTGAGATTGTAAAGGAAACCCGTTCAGAAGCAAATGCAATGGGGCGTAGAGATTAGGGCCCGGCATTTTTCAGCCTGCTTGGTTCATTGACAATAGAGGAAACAGCCGCAGGAGAGCACCTAAAAATTTGGGAACCACTCCCCCTGGTTTGGATTACATGGGTTACATTTAGGGCATTTCTTAAAGTACGCAGCTCGCTTGTGAGCTTCTGACATCAACAGGTTTCAACAGGTGCCTCATTAGAAAGTTATGCAAGGGCAGTCCCTTGATTATGTGCACGCCTGATTTCTCTGTGCCGTTCCAATGATTACGTGGAAGGTAACATCGGGACTCAATAGCATGGAGATACTGAACCTTTTCTATAATAATTAGCAACACGACCAGTTTCCTACCAGAATATACTACCTTTCCAGCCAGAATGAACTACTTCTGTATACCATAATCTTATCCCTGATGTTCAGATGTACAGATGTTCTACTCTGTGGGAGTGGTGGAGGGGATTGAATAATCTTAACATTATCTGGGTTGATTTTACTTTTTATTGTTGCCTCCATTTGGGCTGATGGTGTTAATTATAGTCAAGAGAGATCCGGGTTCAAATATTTTTTAACCCACGGATTGCTATGTGACACTGGATCAATTACTCTCTCTTAACCTTAGACTGTTGTGTGAAAATATTTTGCTGTCCAGAGTCTCCTTGAAGGCACTTTGCTTTGGCAAAAATGTAATTCATGCTCATTGGAAAATACAGGCATCCACCACGATGGGTTAGGGACCTGTCCATAAGTGAAAACCGTCCAAAAATGATCTGTTGAAAAGTAGAACTCAGTGTTTTATAGTTTGCAAATGCAAAATGGCCACCAAAAAGGACATAAATATCACTTGCAAAAGCCTAAATAACACATATTTATTAATATATGGCCAAAATACGCCACAAATTACAGTAAAATGAAGAAAGGCATGTGTGGGCAATGAACATGTATTTGAATGATGGTGATTTACTGTAGAAAGCCATAAGGAAATGCCAAAAACAGTTTGTCATGTGCACGTCATGTGCAAATCAACATCAGGGAAGATAATTTTAGCCTTTAAACCAACAGAGAGAGGTTGAAAGAGTGAAGCATATGTTGAATGAATGAGTCCTAGGTGTAATTGAAAGGTGTTGAAGGAGCGGAACCATCAGAAAATGAACCATCAGAAAGTGGGGGGCGCCTGCATTACCTTTCATTATGAAAGTACAAGTAGGCCTAGGCATTTGGATGCCGCCTTCTATTTTTGTCTGTACATTGTGATTTGGTTATAGTTTTTAAGTTTTTTTTAGTTTTTAAGTGGGAGTTCAGAACAGAGTTCCCATCTAAAACATTATAACCATATTTTTTCAGTATCGAGTTACTACATTTTTTTTCAGTATTATTTTTTAAAGCTGCCCTTACCTGCATTTGGGAACAAACAATGCAAGAAAGTGATCTTCAGACAGGAGCCAAGGGAGAATGACAGAAGTTGTTTGACATCTTTAGATAAGATCTTCCTTGGGGGTGATAATTGAATCTTCTTTATTGGCAAAGAAAGATGCTTCCCAAGTTTCTAGCTTGCCATATTGCAAACCTGCAAATTCTTTGGTGTCTAGCATGTAGTGATATGCTAATCCCTTCCTCCTTCATTTCAATCTTATCTACCACTTTTTGTTGGCTTTTCTTCTCAAAATCTACAAGATTTTTATTCCTCTTGACACTTCTGAAACAATAGAAAGATTAGCAATCATAGTTCTGCAAGCTGACCTGCCAGATCAAACTAGAGCTTCCTTGTGACTGCCTTTTTTTGGGCTAACAGCACAATCCAGAGTAACTACGGGACCTCTTATATCGACATAGTTACAGCGCCACCTATTGAAAATGCATGGAGCAATCCTGAGCAAATACCTCTTACATCGACATAAGAGGTCCCATAATTACTCTGGATTGTGCTGTATGACAAATGTTCCAAACAAAGAATTTGTCTTAGAATCCACTCAACTCCGTTCCAGTTCATTTGCAGAAAAAATTCTGTACTTTACCTAAAAAGTAAATATCTCTGAGTTGATATTTAATAGTTGATATTGATCTCCTAGGGCCTAATCCTGTCCAACTTTCCAACACTGATGCAGTACAGTGCAGTCCCAAAATAAGTGAACAAATACCTCTTTACTTGGAGGAGGCTTTTGTGAGTGCTCCCCTATTGTAGGATAAAGTGCATGCACCGATGGCATGGTAGCATCACAGTGAGTCAAATAGGACTGGGCCGTTCCTTCTTAGTAAAAATGCATTGAATTGCCCCTTAAGCTTACAGGCTATGAACGGAAAGGAGGAGAAAAATGCCTTTAGAATAATTTGACAAAAGTCTTAATTTAATTAAATTGTTTCCTTGTTGTGTTTTTAAAAGCATGCCCTAGTTTCAATTTTGTGTTATTCTCATGCGCCGGGGTGTGGTTGACTGTGAGTTGAGTAGGGACTTCAGGGCAGGGGGAAATCTAGAACCAAGTTACATGGGTTTTCATCATCTGAACTCTGTTCGTATTGAAGACAGAGCCCAGATATTAGTCACAGGTATGACGTGAATACGGGCACAATAAATCCAGCACAGGTATGATGTGGCTATGGGTGCAGTAGATCCAGCATGGTGTGCATATGATGTGGCTGTGGGTGCAGTAGATGTAGCATGGTGTGCAAACACACGTTATGGCAAGTCGCCAGAAACTCTTGACTTCCTCATATCAAAGTGTTTAGTTGTATTCTGTACATAGATGGAGTATCAGTAGAATAAAATGGCTGTTAAAAGTTTATAATCAGGCTTCATGGGGACAGTACATGTGCTCCTTGGTGGAACATGTTGCAAGACATGTTCATTTATAGAAAGAGAACTCTGCATAGAGGGAAAGAGAATAAATGGGCCCAAACATTATTTGATTTTCTTGTTTGAATACATCTTCTGAAAACATCATTGTGGAAATCCATGTACTATATTTACTCGAAGATAACACTGACCTTTTCCAGCCAAATTTAATGTCTAAAATCAGAGTGCGCATTAGATTTGAGGATTAATTAGATTTGCGTAAATGTGGTGTTTTGATTATAAGTATAGGATCCGCATTAGATTCCATGAAGCATTAAGATTTGAGTAAATACAGTAATTCCTTCCTTGTGTGGAAAGCACATGAAGGCCAGTGATGGGATTCAAAGAAATTAACAACCGGTTCTCTGCCCATCTGGCAGCCACTTTTAAATGGCTATTTTTAAACTTTATATGTCCTGTCTCTCATTAACAGCTAGTTCTAGAGAGTAGGTGCGAACCTGCTGGAGCCCACCACTGGTGAAGGCCCAGCTGATCCTGATGCTTGGACTAAATTTTGTCCTAGTTTAACCTCACCAACTTGCCACCACCTCCACCGATTCCCTAATTTTCCAATCTCGGAATGGAAGAAAAAGGGAAATGAGGACTTTGATGGGCTTCTCCTCCATTCCTTTTTGAATCCAGGGAGAAGGATAAACAGTAGAAGCAGGCAGGTTCCCCTCCCAGTCTACTTCTTTGCAGACCACTCAGTTAATCTCATGAGCAGCGTGGTCCTGCATTCAGTTTTGGTTCTGCTGTTTTTCTGCATTTGACAAAAGTCTTAATTTAATTAAATTGTTAATATAGGCTAATATAAGCATTGCATTACAAACATAGATCGGTCTGTGTTCCAAACCCAAAGAATATTCAAATTACCACACAATCGCACTCATTTCACATGCTAGCAAGATAATGCTCAAAATCCTTCAAGCTAAGCTCCAGCAGCATGTGGATCATGAACTACCAGATGAACAAGCTGGTTTCCGGAGAGGCAGAAGAACAAGAGATCAAATTGCCAATATTTCCTGGATTATGGGGAAAAAGGGAGTTCCAGCAAAACAACTACTTCTGCTTCATCAACTATGCCAAAGTGTGGATCACAACAAATTGTGGCAAGTTCTTAAAGAGATGGGAGCACCAGATCATTTTATTGGTCTCCTGAGAAACTTGTATGAGGGCCAAGAAGCAGTAGTCAGAACCAAATACGGAACAGCGGTGGTTTAAAACTGGTAAAGGAATACAACAAGAATGTATATTGTCACCTTGTTTATTTAATTTATATGGAGAGTACATTATGAGAAAGGCTGGGCTGGATGAATGACAAACTGGGATTAAGATTGCTGGAAGAAAACTGGAATTAAAGATTGCTGGAAGAAAAATCAAAACCTCAGATACCCAGATGATACCACTCTAATGGCAGAAAGTGAGGAGGAACTAAGAAAACACTTGATGAGAGTGAATGAAGAAAGAGCAAAATGTGGCTTAAAACTAAACATTAAAAAACCCAAAATCATGGCTTCTGGATTCATGGCAAATAAAAGGGGAAGAAATGAAAATTGTGGCAGAATTTATTTTTCTGGGTTCTAAGATCACTGCAGAAGGAGACTGCAGCCGAGAAATCAAAAGACGCTATGACAAGGCTTGACAAGTGAATCAAAAGGTGAGACAGGATGTTGGCAAGGTGAGATGTCATCTTGCCAACAAAGACACGTCTAGTAAAAGCTATGGTTTTCCTTGTGGCAATGTATGGCTATGAGAGCCGGACTATAAAGAAGGCTGATCACCAAAGGATAGATGGCTTTGAATGATGGTGCTGGAGAAGACTCAAGAGTCCCTTGGACTCTGTTCACTGGAAGGACAAATACTTTTGGCCACCTCATGAGAAGGGAGAACTCCTTAGAAAAGAGCTTGATGCTGGGGAAAAATTGAAGGCAAAAGTAGAAGAGAACAGCAGAGGATGAGGTGGTTAGGTAGTGTCACTGAGGCAATGAATATGAATATGGGTGGACTTGGGAAGCTGGTGGAGAATAGAGGGGCCTGGCATGTTGCAGTCCATGGGCTCATGAAGGGTTGGACATGACTGAAAGACTAAACAACAAAGAACACGCACACACCATAAAAACAAAGATATATCAATATAATGCTTGCTTCAGTTTTGTGTTCCTCTTTGATCTTCTGCTGTATAAAGGGCAGATCTGAAGAAAGCAATTTTCCCCATTTAAAAAATAGCCTTAATTTTGCTTTTCAGTTGTAAAGGGGGAAAGTCAACAAGAGAGTGTTGGCAAAACATCTTGTATAAGAAAGAAAGCTGCTTTGTTTGTTTGTTTACAGTTCAGCAGCAGTACTTTTCCATTGGTTGTGGAACCCGAAAAAGGCAAACTGGAAATCATTCATGGACATGGTGGGTGGCCTCGGACAAACTGATGCATCTCAACCCGTTTCTCCAGATCAGACCAGGAAGAAAAGACCTGATGGATCTATCCTGAGGCCCATCTAGATCAGTGCTGTATTTCCACAACAGTGGGACAGATGCTTCTGAAAAACTCACAAGCAGAATTTGAAGGCAAAATTTGAAGTTTTTTTTGCCACTATTGACATTTATTGACATGCAACACCTGACATTTATATATCTGCTTTTCCAAGACCCATTTAACTCTTGTGACTCATCATTCTTAAGTTCAGTGGCATTGCTAAGGGGCAGGGGGTTAAGGGGGCAGATGCACCGGGCAATAAAGTTTAGGGGGCAGCAAGCTGAGCTTGAGCCTAGTGGCCCAAATTGTGAAAAACGGGTATGTATGAATAATAATACCATAATGTTATATATCATTGGAAAGGTAATTTAATGCAGAATGCATTGAAACAAACCCCACTGGAATATTTGTACTGTAACAAAAATTATGGCCAATTAACTAGAAACTGAAAACACAACTGAGTATGGAACAAAAAAGTGGTGTTTCTTTCCAACACAAAACAAACCCATGAGATTGATTGCTCTGATAGCCAATGAGATGTAATCATGATACAATATGGAACTAATAAGATGTTAATATAAGTCTGCTTCCATTTCCATATATCATCATTCAGTTAACCATTCCTGATCTTTCCAGCACAGTGTCTCTAACAAATAAGGGGCACACATTTTATCTGTCTGTCTGTCTGTCTGTCTGTCTGTCTAACTAATTTGGTTTTGTGGGCCATCACAAAATCTTCTTTGACCCCTGATAGCAGATAATGCCTGGAGGGAGACAGTAGATCAAGTGGGTGGTGAGTTGCCTGGGGGTAGAAGTGGATTTCCCCAATTTTTTTTAAATCCCAGGTATGGCATCACTTTTGGGGCAACATTTTGAGCTTTGCACTGGGCTACGTCATTATTAGCTACATTGAGTCTGTATTTTCCTTTTAAGATGCTGTCTTTGATGGTGGCCGTCAGTCCATTTCTTTTTTTCTTCTGTGTTTTCTCCTTTTGTCTTTCAATAGTGCAGGCATACAGTTGTCGTGATCCTCTCTGTCTCTTCCTTCCTTTTGATTGACCTGGACGGAAAGAAGTGCCACAGTGGTACAGTAGCACATAATGATGACTGGCCAACAACCAGCAAGAGAAGAACCTGTTGGCACCAGGGTTTGCCAGTTGGTGCATGAAAGTCTTATGTTGCAGGTTGGGTTTGGGGTGGGTCCCGACTCTTGATAATCTGAAAACCATTGTTCCTGATGCCTGCAGGCAAAGGAGTTATACTGGAATCCTTGCCTAAGCAACCCTTTATGTGCATGAAAGTATTTACTATGTCAGCCATTTGTTTGCTCTGGAGGTAGGACAGTTACATTGGGTGGAACTGAATGTCACCGTTGAACCACTGTGGCACACCCAGCGTCAGCCCCGCGTCACCTCTGTTCAATTAATGTGCGCCACAGCTTATCAACGGAAACGCCCACAATATCCATAGCAATACCTTCTACCCGCAGGCAATATTAAATCCAAATACCTTGCTGGCTGGATGGTTGAATGATTAGGACACTGTTTTCTGTCGCAATCCAAATCTGTCAACCGGATTCCATCCAAAGAAGATGTTTGACTTGTTGAACTTCCACATTTTGTTTTGACCTTTTCATAAATGTGACATGATGATTGAGGTCAAGACTGGGATATTGCCTAAATGGGACCAAGGTGTTGTTCTCGTAATAAAGCATAACATTTTGTATCATGCTTTCTGTGCATGCAAAGGTTTCACATTATTGTAAGTAGTCATTGCAACAACCTGTTAATAAATAGTACTTGCAGCTTGCAACCCAGTACTACAATCCAAAATTGCAGGTAAGGCTAAGAGGCATACCTAAGGCCATCTAGTGAGTTTTAGATGTTTGACCCAGGAAGTCGTAATTCAGAGATCAATTTCTTGGCCATCTTGTTTCCCATAGTGGCCCAGCAATTGCCCTCATGCAATCTTCAGCCCAGCATTGCTCTCTGCAGCAGATATTCAGAGGTTGTCTAACAGTGGATCTGGAGGTGGCACTTGGTCACTGTATTGTTAGACCTGTCCTACATGCATATTTACACCCCCCCCCCTACAAAGCAATCCAAGTTATTGGCTATCATTCCATCTTGTGACAATGAATTCCATAGACCACACTCTGTGCAATGTGCCTCTTTTTGTCCATCCTATTTTTTCTCTGCTGGTTTACAGGAATGACCATTGATTCTATTATTGCGAGAGGGAGATGCATTCTTTCTCAGCACAGTACATGGAATCGGGGTTGTACATAAAGCAGACAGTGCACAGTTATTGTAGTTCATTGTGCCTGAATTCAACATTTTATTTTCTAAGGTTGATTTTTTTTCCAAAAAGGAAGACAAATAAAATTGGTAGGTCTTGTCTGTGTCTGATCCTTTAAGTATTTTTGGAAGAAGCATTTTCTAGGAGCTTGCACTCAAGAGGCTAGTAAACTATGATGAAGCTCTTCTTTTATACTAATGAATGGTTTCTGTGCATTTTGCTCTTTAAGAGAATTAGGAATAGATGCTGGGGTTTTTTTTTCTTGCTGTCATCATTGCTCAGTTCTTGAACAAAGTTAAAATAGTTGGCTTCATAGTAGCACCTGCAATCACATTTGAAGTTCTTATCCAGCCTTAAAAAGTTTAATTTATCAGAAACCCTGACAGCAAAAATGCTTCTGTTTTTAACAAAATAGCATAATAAGTGGAATGCCTCCAGGTTTCCTTTGGAATTGAACATGGAATGCAGGAAAGACTCTTACATAAATCGGATTAGATAAATATCTTGGAAGCAAAAGGCACCGTATAAGTCACAGTCCAGGGGCCATTTCTGGGCTTCATGGACCCCCAATTCAGCCTATAGGGAGCTGCCAGTCTCCAATGAGCCTCTCCCTGTTTGGAGCCTACACTGGCCCACTACTGCCATAATTGTGTCAAGTGCATCAGTTCATGTCTCCATGTGTTTTGTTTTCTTTTCTTTTCCCTGGGCATTATTTTAAATTCACTTGAATTTGAAAGGCTTTCGTTCTTTTGCCAGTACTTGATTTTTTCTGCTCAGGATTTGATAAACCTTTCAAAATCCCAAAGTGATCTGTACAGAAAGCATCTGTAGAGAGTCTGCCAATTTCATATGACCAATGCTGTCACCAGGTTGTAATAGCTTTTTTCACCATGGTGAATTGGTGTTCTGCACACCCACCAGGTGACTGGCAGCAATGCCTGCTCCTCCCATCCTTTACAACAGCTAATGGGATCATCCTCTGCAAGCATTGCAGAGATCTCTGGAGGACAGCCCCATTTAATGGATGGGTCTTGAGATGGTACAAGGTGTTGTCCAACTTGCATGTTTGTTATCAGCAGTCAGGCAGGATAAATAACGGCCTGGCTAGGTAGATCTTCTGCTGCCTGGGTATGATTTGTAATATGATACTATAGAGGCTCAGTTACAAAGTGATAATAAAGTAATGCAGACAATTGGAGAATTATTTCAATGTATGGAGTTTCCCACTTCCAAAGCCTGCTGGCTCTGTAGCCTGCCAATTATGGTTGTCTTCACTAAGTCTGAAATGAGATACCTTCAAATGGGTTGGTTCACATTTATCTAGAAAAGCCAGTAGTTTGGTGGCCAAGCCACATGTTTTGTACACAGTAGTCTCTGGTTTGGTTCTTAAGCTATTTGAATTGCAAAAAACCTCTGGCTGAGATTTGGCGGGGGGGGGGGGGGAAAGAAAAGTGAGCCCTCCAAGTTCTGAGCCTTGCAAATGACACTTGAGGTAGGTCGACCAATGGATACTAGGCAGATTTTTTGGCTTAGTTTCATATATGTATCAATTTGAGATGGTTCATGGCTCTTCATTAAAGTGACACTTTTAAAAACCAATGTCTTTGCCATTCTTACTTATGAAAGACACCAGGAATATAATTGAAGGGAAGTGGCACTCCAGGTAGGTTTGCCATAATTCTCATCAACACAACTGGGATGGCACCTTATGTCCCATTTACCAGTATGTGAACATAATCCCCCAAAATTGGGATTGTCCCTGTTTTTCGGAACATATGGCAACCCTAACTCCAGGACTTCCACCAGTGATGTCACCAGCTGGAGCACTCAGGTTTTGCCTTTAAAAAACTTTTCAGAGGATCACAGGTGAGAAGAAGCATCCTGAGCCCAGCAGTAGGAAAACTGAGAAGTTTGCCCAGGGGCACTTCTTAATGTCTAGACTAGAAATTATTGCCTTTATGTCTAAGATAGTATATAATTCACGTGCCATTAAGGCTATAATCCTATGCATATAGGGAGTAAGGCCTTGTAAACAAGGGGAAATTATGTGTAAACATTAAAGCAAGCATAGGAGAGGTAAATCTTTTAGGTATATAAGATAGGAAGATCTTTAAGGTAGATCAGATAGGTGAAGTGAGCTAGCTCTTTAAAGTATAAGAAATTTCAAAGTGGATAATATTGAAAGAAAAGAAGTTATTCTAATGAAGGCACTTCAAAGTTTATTTTACTTATACTTGTATCGTAATTTTAATGGGATGCAACTGGCAGGTGTAAAATCAAACTGTGAACTTTTACATATATCGGTATACTATTGTGTTTTAAGTTTTATAGTTTTAAGTATTTGAGGAACAGTTACGAGGAACTGTTGACAAGAGCAACCGAAGATACACTGCAGACCTCATGTCAAGATAGGCCTTAGATCAAAGGCACCACTTTTGCAATATCTCCCCTTTGATAAGCTGTAGTGGTTGTAATAGATGATCTGTGTGGTTTTTAAAACTTGAAAATCTGCATCATCCATTAAAAAGAGATATTTGGAGTTTTCCTCCCTCATTCCTTTCTTCTTTCTTGATAAGTGATGTGTTTCTGTGATTCAGGGATGTAACCCTCTTGCTGAGACTGGACGGAGCAAGCAGCAAAATCAAAGAGCCGTTCTGAACCAACAGATTCTGAAAACGGTGAGGATGAGAGCAGGCGCTGAAAATCTTCTACGGTATGTTCCCACGATTTTTCTTCCCCTCTCCCCCCCCAAACAACAAAATGCTGCCTTTGTTCTTTCCAACAGGAACAGTCTCTGATTCTATCCAGCTGTCCATTTGCTCCATATCTTACTGCAGAAATTGTGGCTGGGCATATTTTGCACAAAATTTGAGCTAGTGGATTTTAAAGTTCCACCCCAAGGAAATGGTCAGTTCTTCTAAAAGGCTTCCACTGCCTTGTGCTTAATCCCAGAATGTTGTTTATATGCAGATCCTCAAGGACTTTTCTTTTGAGGGAACATCTGAGAACTAAATTTAGAATTTAGTATAAATTGTAGTTGTCGCTGGACATCTACTACAGTGATTTTCAATCTTTTTCATCTCATGGCACACTTAACAAGGCACTGAAATTGTCAAGGCACACCATCCATTGACAAGGCACACCAGACTGTGTCAAATCCCCCAATTTTCCTATTTATGAATGTCAATCCCCAAATTCCCACGGCACACCTGAGAACTATCCACAGCACACCAGTGCACCCCGGCACACTGGTTGAAAATCACTGATCTAGTACAACATTAACTAGCTTGGTGGCCTGTTTCTCTCCTTTTTGCCCCAAATCACTCTTCTCTGCTCCAGCTGACACTCTAGCCCACCACTTTCCTTTCCTTCACACTTAAGAGGAATAGCAAATGCAGTGGCTGGTGCACCACAAGGTAAGGGGGTCACCGTTCGCTATGGCAAGTTCTTATAGAAGAGATGGCAGCATTGCTGTGCTTCCTATGGTGCCTGGAGGACCTGATTAGATTTCCTCAAACAAATACAATGTTATAAAAAAGCATTGTCTGAAAAGCTCTTCCACATTTTTTCTTGGCTGTTGCCCAAGTTGTTTCTAAAATAAGTGTTTTCATATTGGTTGTTGAAGGGGGAAAAAATCTCAGAAATGTTGAGAATGCCAATAAGGGAGCTTAACTGACCTGCACTTTACAATAAAGTGGCTCGTTCTCAAAGCATTCATAAAGGTGTATATCCTTTTTTCTCTTGGCAGAGTGACAACCAACAATAAAGTGAGGGATCAGGTGCTTCTGGAGTTGAGTTACATAAACTCAAACCTGCAGATCCTCAAGGAAGATCTAGAAGGACTCAATATCTCGGTTGAGGTCTATCAGAATACTGAGTGAGTAGGGGGGCTGGAAAAACACTTGCGTTATGGTCGCACTACCTCTTTACCACTTGGCAATAAAAACCAAATGTATGGCTGAGCAGGAAAAGGCAGAAAGAACAAAGTGTGCAGGTATCAGTCAAAAATATTTGGTCTGACTTGGCTGTTGACTAAGGATTAGAATGGGTATTAACCTTTCCCGGAAGGTATTAAAAATAATTAATTCTGATTCCTAATCCAATATCTTCTGGGAGGTGGTCTGGATTCATATTAATTGGGTTATAGCTAACAAAGGTTTGCATTGAGCCATTTATGCAAAAAAATCAAAAGGATGCATAGTTGTTATTTGTAATAATTTATTCCCAGTCAGAGGATAGGAAGGACGCTCAAGAGTGTGGGTGGTACCCTCCTTGGTGACTGACAGGCCAGATTAAATTATTCTCCTTCCAGGGGAGGGTGCCATCTCTTCCCCAGTCTAGTTCAGCCCCGCTGGCATCAGGACGCAAAGAGCTGTGGCTCTTGTTTTTTCTCCTTCCAACCTCCATCTGACACCCTCCCTCATTTATGCAAAAAGAAAAAGAAAAGATGCGCAGTTGTTTTTTGTAATAATTTATTTATCTCTATAAAATGTGATGAATCAATGCATAGCTGGTACAGATTGATTCATCCCAGAGACCAGATTCTGACTTGGTTTCAGAGCAAGGCTCTTTCCCAACCTTTCCTGGAGATGCCAGGGATTTAACTTGGGACCATCTTCATGCAAAAAGGGCTCTACCTTTGAGCAACTGTCCTTCGGGAAGAACAGAGGAGTACAAATCTAATAAATAAATTCTGCCCGTCCTCTAGCGGTGCTCAGTGCTGGTTGATGATGCCATTAGTCTGCATCCCAATCTTCTACTATAGTGCCTATACAATATAGCTTTGTTTATTGCCCCGGCTTACCAAATAGCACTGCGAAAAACACCTGGAGCAAAGAATTTGCCTGAGATGGTTTACAAAGGTATGCCTGCCAAATTCCGAGCTGGATCTTTTCAAGTGACTGGAAGTCACTGGATCTGCCTGTGACTGGAAGCTGATCTCTGGAGTTTTGGACAAGGATTGTTCCTGGAAGTCCCAGAAATTGGACCTGAAATCTTCTATATGCAATTCAGGGAATTGGTTGTTAAACTGTGATACTCACTTGAGAGATTATTTCAAGACTTTTTCCAAATAGTTTTTAAGTGTGTCAACTAGAGACAGATATGGAAGATTGGAATCAGTGATGGACGATTGGAATCAGTGAATTGACCCCATAGAAATGAGAGCCTCCAAGAAGCACCACATCAAGTATGCTTTTAAAAAAGCAAATTGTGTTTTAAAGGATGTGTGTGTGTACATTTGGTTTCTGTTGCTGGGGGAATCATTTCCCCCCTTGTCGAGCAATTGTCTTAGCAGGACTGTCGTTTTAGTATAGATTGAAGGGATGGTTTGCAAAGGTTTTTTTGTTCCCTGTCAATCACAATAAAGAAGTTTATTATTTTCCCCCATGAGGCTGGCATTTCAAGTGGTCACAATGAGAGATTGAATTCCACTCCACATTCATCTTGAAGCTGGCAGGTCGGCTGGTGCCCATGGAAATTCAGCACAGACTTGGCAACTTAATAAAGATGGATCATGGGGAGAATGCTTAAATCAACAAGCAAGGAGCTCATTTCAATGTCTTGGCTAATACCATGGATTTGGTTTGGCCTTTTGGAATACCTTTTGTTTATGTGTTTTTCCCCCCTGTGAAACTGGCATCCTTTGGAATAATAATGGGGGGTTTTGTTTCTATGATTGCAAGGAAAATGCAAAATAAAAGCAAAATCAGAAGCAAAATAACAATGAGCCAACTTGTGAGAGGCATTGCTGGCATTGCTGGACAGCTGCCCAGGACCCAACTTTATATATTAGGAGTTGAGCCTCTCATTTTGACAACAGGTTAGACTACAGGTGGGGAGAATCAAACTTCAACACACCAGGAAGCAGCCTAGGCTAGAATCTGTTCTCCTGCTATTCTGATTTATTTTAATTTAAAAGGAATTTTATGTGGGGTTACCTTTTTAAAAGGTATGTATTAACTGTAGCATGAAATAAAAGTAAAGTGTACTATGTGCAGTGATGTTGCGGGGGGCTTCAAGGTGTGTCTGCTGCACCAGGTGATGTGTATGGGAGTTTTTAAAATCTTGGTATTTTTAAATAATGCCTTCATGTTATACATAATTTGATACTTAATTTCATGAGGAATGCAATGAAAAAACACACTGAAATATCTTTTCTATCAAAAGTTATTGTCAAAATCCAGGGCAATGGTATATTAGCATGCTCACCCCTATGACATTGCTACACCCATTGCATGGGAGGAGGTTCATCATAAGCATGACCTCCTTTACCAGGTGACACAAACCATAGTGACACCTCTGACAATCGCGGCAATCCTAAAGACACTTTCCTGGGAGTAAGACCCATTGGACACAATGAGGCTTACTTTTGAGTAGACATGGTTAGGATTGTGCTCTTAGCACAATCTGATTGTAATGTGGAACAATCCTAGAGTAACTAGGGTGACCCATCTCGCAGTTGGGTCAACCCAGTGAAAGTTAGGGTAACCCAAGTGCACTTCTGGATTGTGCCCTAAATGGATTAAGGGGTGTTAAAGGATTAATATATTTTGCTTACTCTTTTAAAAAAGAAAGGCGTTTAGCATTCCTCTGATACCACTTGGCTTGAAGGAGACCAAGGATGTTGACTTTGCCATCCCCCTAAAGGTAGGATTTTATTCTCTAACAAATAACTGTTTGAAAACAATGTTTTAATTGCAAGAAGTATAGAATCCCTCTGTTGTGACACCACATAGTTTCAAACATAGTGTTCATGATTTAAATATATGTAATTCTAGCAAAATGAGATTGAAACCACAAAAGCTGGTGAAGAGGATGCTCTTGAGAGTTGCTTGCACTGCATTCATAATTAGGTTTGGTTGATGTTGAGTTAATGCTGAGGTTTTTGGATGTTGCTTATGCATAGCCTTGCTGTACTGAATCTGTGGTATTAAAAATCCATGCTCCTATGGTTGCATCCCAAGGCAGGATGCTCGATGCTGCTTTAGGGCTATTTTAGTGACAATATTGTGCCGTGATCCCTACCTACTGCCATTGCCACCCTTCAATTTGAAAGGGATGGAGCAGAAGTTCTACCTCTGCCAGTGGATAATGTCCTTGAGGTGACTGCCTTAGTTTGCCACATTAGGAAGCCAACCCAAAGTAATTCCCACCGTCCAATTTAAAATGAGCCCAAATAGGATCTAATGCTCTACTTCCTGCTATATAACAAACACCATGCAAATAGTTCAGCAGAAAGTAGACTTTGACTTGTGACATTTAGCACAGCCACTGCTGTTTCTGTGCATTTCACAAATCATGTGAAATCCCTTTTTTAAAAAACAGACAAGTTTATCAAGATTCAGTCTAGTGTACTAAGAAGCTGTGCAAATATTTACACCGTGCATGAGATCAGGTACTGGATTTGTGCCCTGCCTTGCCTGTTCTTTGAATGAGCATGTTGTTTTCAACAGTACTGGGTGCGCTTGACTCCTGGTCTTTGCTTTATTGCATCCTCCCACCCCCCCACCCCCAGTTTTAATTTTAAAACCAAATGTCCATAGTCCATGTCACGTATATTTCTGTGTCCTTATGATGATGAACTAAAATAAAGGACCGAAGCCTGCCTTTGCCAGAAGGCAAGGAAATAGCAGTTATAGGAAATGGCACTTAAGCTGGGCAGTAAATGACTCAATTAGGAATTGCTCCAAGGATTTGGGCTTGGCTCTCGTGTTGTCACCTTTTCACATCACTGTGTTTGGGCAGCCCAACCATTTGCTATCATCAGAGTAAGGTGAATAGGATATCAAGAAGTTAACACAGGCACAGTATCCTATGTTAGAACTGAAAGACGCATTTGAGGCCAGCTAGTCCCGTTTAGTGCAGGCAACTTCTTAGGACCCTAAAAGGTTGCAATCCAGCCTGCATTTGAAAAATTCCAATGAGGGAGACAGTTCCCGTGCTGGAAATTCTTGCAGCTAGAAAATTCTTTCTAAGGGCACTATCCGGAGTAACTATGGGGTAACTTGCTCCAGAGTAATAAGTGGTTATTACTCTGGATTGCAATATTAATTTTCCATAGGTTTTCCCTAGGTGGTGCGGTAACTACGGGTGCATGTAATGTCTCCTAAATCCACTTCCTGCATAATATAGGGAATATATCGACACCTAACCTATCTCAAAGGGTGATTGTGAGAATAAAATGGGTGAGCTCATCCATGGTGGGCCTTTAAGGGGTATCTAATTCAATTGAGTTCCTTCCATGTCTAATCTTTCATCTTGACAATGCCGCAAATGTTTTAGAACACTTAACATGGTTGTGCTGAAGAAACTCGGCTTTTGAGTTTAAGTTTTAAAGCTCTTCAACATATATCTCTTAAAAAGAAAACTTTAATTAAAATTTCAGGATTTTATCCTTGAGCACTACGGTGAAGACGGGTCTGAGTATGAGAATGAAATTGCAGACCTAATGGATTTACGACAGGTAAGTTGAGCGTCCCCAGGAAATATTGTCCATTCTGTCGGTATATAAATGGTGATAGATATTTGTGTCTTTCCATTTTTTAAATCCTGCAGCCAAAACGTGTTCTAACTATTTACCGTAAATAAGCCTAGATCCTAAAGACCGTGTACTGTAACTATCCATTTACTTCTGGCTTTTCCTAGGGGTGCTTTACATCAAGCCTGTCTCAGAAGTCAGCATCCACTAAATTCATACATTGTTAATGGTTATTGGTGAAATTTTGCAATTGTAGATATACTTACCTGGAAGTAAATCTAATTCATCTCGGTGGATCATATTTCTGAGTGGACTTGCATAGGATTGTACTGTTATTTCTAGGTGGTTTTCTAGGTGGTTAATTCTATATTCTAGGTGGTTTTACTAGTTTTTAAATTTATTTTTTAAGTAGTGATATGGTTAAATAGCAAAATGTTGGAATATGATTCTAGACTTCGTGATTGTGGCCTTGGAACTCAAAAAAGAATCTTTCTTTAGGTACTGTCAACTTCTTTGTTCCATTTTCCAAAAACCTCCTATATTTTGAAGTCCTTCCAGAAATTATAGCCAGAAATCTGATGATTAATGTTGTGTCTTTCAAGGCTTGCCGAACCCCCAGCAGAGACGAATCTGGAATTGAGCTGTTAATGAGCTATTTTGTGCAACTTGGCTTTGTGGAGAACAGATTTTTTTCTCCCAGCAGAAACGTGGGAATTTTATTTACCTGGTAAGTTCTTGGGGAAAGAAAGTTAACAGTTTATCTCATGTTCGGTTCTGGTGGATATGGAACATTGAATTTGATTTGATTGGTTGAGGCCTGGGACTTGCGGGGGGGGTGGGGAATCCCAAATTTGGCAAAAATCCTACATCCAAAAATCCCTGTAGGGTCCAGTCAAGCATTGCAAAAAAGGGGAGGCATATTGGTTTTAATATAGTGTTGCCATAATTTTCTTCCACAATACTGGGAGGACCCCCCTCTCAAATTTGCCAGTATGTGAACGCAATCCCCCCAAACCAGGACTGTCCCAGTTTTCTATGACATACAGCAACCCTATTTTAAAAGAACATAAAAAATATGCTTGGTATAAAAAGCTCAGCAGTTTGTGTATTGTGCTGGAGTGTGAATGTTAACTCTTGACTGAAGCAGGAAATAACTGTTGTTGATCTGCAAATGTATAGGGGGTGAATCTTTTAATCCCAGTTAAGAGGTCAGGAGTAAGTTCAGTGATGGGCTTCAAAGAAATTAACAACCGGTTCTCTGCCCATCTGGCAGCCACTTTTAAATGGTTATTTTTAAACTTTATATGTCCTATCTCCCGTTAACAACCGGTTCTATAGAGTAGGTGCGAACCTGCTGGAGCCCACCACTGAGTAAGTTTCATGATTGTGTATTTTGTCTGGTCACCTCTCTTCTTGCGTCTTGGGTGCAGATCCCTCCCATCACCATGATTAAGTGCTCTGCCAGCACCAGTGTTGAACTTGGCTGAAACTGTTAACAAGGGTTTGGAATTGGATTCAAACCATGATAGGAAATGCTGGTTAACCCTAGTGATGGTATTATCCTGAATTACTGGTATATGATTTGTTGAAATGGTGTGAGACTTGTTGAAGGGAAAGATAAGAAGAATAAGCATATACTTCTGGGGCTTAATCCCCTAACAGTGATGGAAACATGGATAAGAAACTAGTGAATTTTCCATGTACACAATTTGGGTATAATTAGACTTGATTACTCCAACATACTCTACACATTCTGACATTAATCCCCAAATCCAGAGTAACGGGGGAGAATGTAAGAGACATGACGTGCACCCATAGTTACTGCACCTAGTGAAAAACTGTGGGAAATTCATATTGGAATCCAGAGTAAATTGTTCTTACACCGGAGCAAGGACTCCCCATACTTACTCTGGATTTTGCCCTGTCAGAATCTGGAGTATGTTCTATTAACTGTTGCACTGTAATTTATGCAACGAGCATCAGTTCTCAGCTTCTTGGCCCAGAATGCTTAGACTATTTAGAGTGCTGTTTTGGACTATCAATGCCATAATTAGCTTGGATCTTTGTACATAAATGTCTTCCAAATCTTTTAATTAATAAATTTGCATTGAAATCTTTTTTCCCATTAACATGCCTATAATTTTTGTTTCTCCATAAAGGTATGACTCTTTCACAGGTGTCCCTGTCTGCCAGAAGAACTTGCTGCTTGAAAAAGCGAGCATTTTATTTAATATTGGAGCAATCTACACACAGATCGGCACACGGTGCAATCGACAGACCCAGGACGGACTGCAAAAGGCAGTGGATGCATTTCAGAAGGCTGCAGGTACATTGTAGCTGAGGGTGCTTTCCCCCCCCAACACCCTTGAAAGATTGCTTAGTTCCAGTGCAAGGTTTAACTTCACAGCATTCTTGGTTGCAAGAGTGGCAGGATTAACAGTTCAAAGGGTTAACAGGATCTAGACAAGCTTTTAATTAAACATGCCTTTTCAGGTATAGTTAAACTGTGTCTTTTACCCCACAACTAGGGCTGAGAGTAGAGTAGCACTTTTAAGACAAAATGAATATTGCTGTTAATGATTAACATGCTATCGTTGGCCAAGATGCCGCCAGTCTAGTATTAACCATTTCTCTATCCTCACAGTTGTGGCCACTTTAAAAAAAAATGCTGTCATGTAACTCCAGTGGCATTGCACAATTTAGGTGTAACTATAGATTTCATTCCAAAGCACCAACAATCTTAATTCTCGCTGGTCTAAATGTAATCTCGCTGTCCTAACTCTGGAAATTAGTCTGTTCTTTACTAAAATCTGCCTGAAACGCATCACTGTAGCACTTGGTCTATCCAGTTAAAATCAGTTCATTGTACCTGTGTATGATTGCATGTTCTGTACAATATATTTACCATTCATAGAGCACACACAGTTCTTTGTGGGCAAAGCAACAGCTGGTGCTATGATCTCGGCTCATAAATGCGACTAGTATGCATAGATGAGCAAAGCACTTAGGATGGGCTTTCCATCCACTTTCAAAATTCAACTTTGCCACTCTCAGAAGTTTTGAACTATAATCCAGAGTAACAATCCAGTAACCCTACAATCCAGAGTAACTACAGGAAGACGTAAGAGGCACTCTGGATAGCTCTATGCATTTCCCATAGGTGGCACCGTAACTACGTTGGTGTAAAAGGTCCCGTAGTTACACTGGATTGTAGCCTAAGTCCATGCAAGACCTCTTTGTGTCAGGAACAGCATATCCTTTTTTCTAATTCAGGAGTAAGTACAGGAGGAGGAGTAGATGGGGAGAAAAGGAGATGTCCTCAGGTGCCCTCTGCCAACTTTCCATCCATGACATCTGCCTCAGTTTGCTTCATGAATGGGCTGACCCTGGTCCATGCATCTGTCAGGAAACTGAGAGTTTGCCAGGTTTTTAAAAGAGAAAATCTGAAGTTCACCATTTCTTTCTCTGGGAAACAGAATAATCTTTGCATATGAAAAAATGGAGTGCTTTTCATCATCCCGGAAGGCTGTAGATATCAAAGGCTTTGGGGATTGTTCTGCAAAAACAATGGCAATTAATGAACTGCAACAAAAGCCATTTATTAACGAAAGTAATAAATGTAGTATGACATTGGTGGGGGACATTCAATGCACTGAACAATACAGGGATCTGGTTTCAATCATACTGGGCAATTAAAAGCTGCAGGTAAAACTTGACGGACTGGTTAGGTGAGGTGCATATTTGAGATTAGATTTCAGCCCCATGAAACAAAGTGTCACTTCGTGTTTATGCTACAGTAAATGTTTGTTTTAATTTTCAGAAGAATTGTTACCTCTTGGAATGAAATGTCATCTTAACTTTGTTCTGTCAATCACGCTGTTCTGCATCGCTGGTTTCTCTGCAAAGCATTACCTGCCTCGGCTTCCTTCAGAATGTTTTCCTAAACTTATTTGTCCAGGGATTTCTCTTCTCTAGACTTTCAAATGCTCCATCCTTCTCTTTCTCAGCCATTGAATCACAGGTGTCTAACACAAGGCCGCAGGCCAAATCTGGCCCACCTTGCATTTTTTCTGGCCCGTGAGAGCTTCTCAGTTTACACTTTCCTGAGAGTAAGCCCCATTGACTATAATGGGATTTACTTCTGAGTAGACAAGATACAAGATTGGGCCCCAACCCTTGGGAGATGCTATTAGTACAGCCTTTTGTATGAAATGTGTTTGACACCCCTGAGTCATTTTTTGTTTGCATTTGAGTGGCTGCTGCTTTGGGAATGTTAGAAATAGTTGGTTTATTTAGATCATAAATAATTTATTTAGGAACAAATAAACTGATCCCACATCTACACTGTTTGCTGCACATCTAAGTAAGCTGAAAAAAAATGAACTGTAGGAAAGAGGAGCTTAGGTTAGGAGACCACTTTTAGCACTGTTTGGTTATGAGCTCTCTTGCCTCTTCTTGCTTTTGATTTTTCAACTAAAGAAATGGATTAGAAACTGGTTGTCCAATGCATTTCACTGAGTGTGTTCATTCTCTTATAATTCTCTATTCATTTCCTGTTTGAATACATGTGACATTAATAAAGCATCAGTGAAGCAGAAAATATTTAGATATCAAATATAACCTTATCTTCTTGGATAGCCTTAATGGAAACTTGTTATTTTGTGAGCCATTGATTAGTACAGTGATTTTCAACTAGTGTGTCGTGGCCGCAGATAGTGTGCCGCAGATAATTCCCATATGTGCTGCAGGAATTTGGGGATTGACATTCATTAATAGGAAAATTGGGGTATTTGAACAGTTGGTTGTGCCTTGTCAATGGTAAAAACAATAGATGGTGTGCCTTGACAAGTTCAGTGCCTTGTTAAGTGTGCCACAAAATGAAAAAGGTTGAAAATCACTGGATTAGTGGCATTAATAGCTTCTCACTCTCTACATTTTTAACCCTTTAGGAGTTCTTAATTATCTAAAAGAGACTTTCACCCACACGCCAAGTTACGACATGAGTCCCGCCATGCTGAGTGTTCTCATTAAGATGATGCTTGCACAGGCTCAGGAATGCCTCTTTGAACAGGTTTGCCTTCCTGGAATACAGAATGAGTTTTTCACTCTCATGAAGATGGCCCAGGAAGCTGCTAAGGTAGGCAACAAAGGAACATTTTGGCATACGTGTCCATTTTCTAGTTGACGGTAGCATAAATCAGCCACTTGCATGCATGGTTTCCTGTACATTGTATGTAGTTCTATTCCTGTCTAGCAATTTTTTGTGTACACTGATCGGGAGTAGCTATCTCAGGTTTCATATAGAAGGTCTTTCTATTAAATGTCCAAACTACCAATTTCCATGGGAGAAACATGTGCAGTGTACTTGCCAACCACATACAGTAAAACCTTGGATTGAGAGTAACATGGATTGAGAGTGTTTTGCAAGACAAGGAAACATTTCTAATAAATTTTAAATTGATATACAAGTGATGTCTTGATAAATGAGCAAAAAAATAGTCTCGGCCAGGATACGGCCAGATTTGGTACTCTGCCTTTCCTCAGAGACCAGCCTGTGCATGTCTAGTCTGAAGTAAGCCTATTACAGTCAATAGAGCTCACTCCTATGTAAGGGAGGTAATGGAAAGGAACCTGAAAAACCTAGCCTTGTATGTCTAAAGTAAGCCCTACTATAATCAGTGGGGCTCACTCCTGTGTAAAGGGGGCAGACTGCAGGCTGAGAGACCTGAGAAACTAAGTACAGGTTAATTTGTTGTATTTTTCTTTGTATTTTCTTTATTATTTTGTGTTACATTACAGTATTTTAATCACTTTATTTGAACATTTTTGGGTTGTGGAACAAATTTTCCATTGTTTCTTATTGGAAAAATTTGCTTTGATATACAAGCGTTTTGGATTACAAGCATGCTTGTAAACTAAGGTACCACTGTACTTGCTTTAATGTAAGGGCAATATGTGAAACTGCCTTAGGCACAAGGTTGGGCCCTGACATGCTTTAAGAAAACAGTTCAGTGAATAAAGGATTGGGACCGTTGAGTATAGAGGTTAACCATTTGCCCCTTTTTATTGCCTTGCCCATCTATCCATTCCCAGCAGCTCTTGCCCTGGAATAAAAAAAAACCCCATTGGCATTAAAGGAATCTTCCACCTCAGGACAAACAGTACCTTATATGGTGACAGAGGGACTGATTAGGGCTACAGTGGCAAGATGGGTCAAATGCTTCCCCACCACAATGCCACAGTCCCAGAGGATGCTCAGTCAGCCTAATATTTACTGAATAAAACAAATAAGCAATTTTTCAACTGATCTCAATTGCATGCTTAAAAGGACATTTAGATAAATCCAAAGAAAAGCTGGATTTCATCACTGAATTCCCTGAATAAACCTAAGGAAAATAGTTTCCCAGAAGATCAGTCAGTAGCAGCGATTGAAGGTCACTGAATGCATGACTTAAGATACTACATGACTGGAGGCTATGTGCCAAACATGTCTTGCCACATTCAAAGTCCTTTGACTGACCTGTTTGGGTTACACTCATTGCCTATATCCTGATTTTAATCTAGCTCTTCGAAAGCAACACATTATTTGCTAAGCCAGCAATCTGCTAATAACTGTCATCCTCATGAAGGCTACTGAAAGATTTGCCTATCAGTTCTGCAGCATTCAATGTACTGTGACAGGATAAGGATATCTCACAATATATTGGATTAAAAAGCAAAGCAGCATGCAGTCTTATCAAAAACAATCCAATTTATACAGTAAGGGTGCAATCCTAACTTAGGCTGGCACAACTCATCAATCTTCCCATTCCCGTAGTAATCTAGGGAGACAGACACATGGTGTAACACTCCTCTAGGAGTGGGGAAAAAGTGCCTCACTGCAATTTTGTGACACTAGGTCAGCAGAGGACTTGTGCTGGGACTTAGACCAGCCTAACTGGAGATTAGTATTGCAGCCTAAGAAAATCTAAATTTATCTTTTAGACAATGCAAATTTATACCTCTTTATGATAAAACTTTAAAGTTTTGAAACTTTTGAGTCGTGATGAAAACACAAAAACCTCAAATGCAGAGGTTTGAGGAGGTGAGACAAGGTGACACAAGAACCAAGAAATGAGAATAGGGTAGTGAAATTCCCCCTTTCTAGAATCCTTGAATCTTTCCCATTCATTTTCTTTATAGTACCAATGTGCAAGATCCACAGAGAGAAGGACATTTCTGCTAGTGTTAGTACTTAATTTTCACTGATATTACACCCCAGCTGCACCCATCTTCTTGTGCCATTTGGATGGAACCTGTACCTTTGGGATGGTATAAAAGCAGTATATAAAAATATATAGACATATAAATACGATTGATTGATTGATTGATGAACACAAGGAGCTGCTGCACAAAGGATGAAGCAGAAAACCAGATTTCCCAAGGAAAATTCCACTTCCTCTTGTACTTTCTTGAATCTCAACCAATGTTTTCTGCAATGATGAGGACTAGTACCTTTTTCTTTAATTCTTAGAAATTAAAGAATTAATTCTAAGGACACTTTCCTGGAAGTAAGACTCATTGAACACAATGGGGCTTACTTTTGAGTAGACATGTTTAGGATTGTGCTCTCTGACCTTTTGAAAGAGTGGTTTAACAGTCTATATTTCACCTTTCTTTGAAAACAGCATGACTGTAGATGGTGAAATGATGCAGTATTGTGTTTTCCTCTTTAATCCTTACTAATTTGTACCCTTGACAAGTTGTTGTCTTCCTTCATCAACACACACCCGCTGACTGGTCACAAAAGGTTATCATTATGCACAAATGACACGGTGCTTATAATGGTAGAGAGAATGCCTCATCCGTGGACCTTGTGCTCTTGTGTTTTAGGTTGGAGAAACGTACACTCTTGTAAACACTGCAATGAATCAGCCACCGGTCAAGGAGAACATCCCTTACTCTTGGTCAAAACTGGCCCAAGTCAAATCGGACCATTTCAAAGCTTTGGCGCATTATTTTGTTGCAACTGTTCTGAGCGACCATCAGAGTAAGAATTGTTTTGATCAGTTCTGTCTATTTAGAGCAGGAGTCTCCAAACCCCGGCCCAGGGGCCAGATGCCTCCTTCAGTAAGGCTCAATGTGGCTCCCTGGCAAGACTCCTGGATGCCCCTTGGGCAAGCCTTATAATCCAATCCAATACATTCTTATATGTAAATTAATTCAAATTTGAAATGTAAATTAGTTTTCTGGCCACCAATACAGTGTCAGAGAGACAACGTGGCCCTTCTGCCAAAAGGTTTGGAGACCCCTGGTTTAGAGCATGATGTGCTGAACAGCTAAATCATTAGATTTTAACATAGCTTTTTACCACCTTCTTACATAGATGGTGTTGTAGCGATTGGAGAATGGGACTAGGGCCAGAGACTGCCGTTTTCAAGTCCCTTGCACACCCATCATGCTCAATGGCCTTAAGGAAGCAGCTAGCTCGCCTCTTAGAAGGATAAATGAGGGTTTGTGAATTTTTAAAGGGTGAGATGGATGTAGGTGGCACAAGTGGTTAAGACACTGCCTGTTAACCAGCAGGCCAGTGTTCGAGACCCGTGTTCCCACAAGACAGGGTGAGCTCCTGTCCTTAGCCCAGCTCTGTGACACAGCTGGAACCAATCGTATCGGCTCTGCCGTTCCATTGGACTACTTCAGTGGCGTGGAGAGGGGGGATTTGCTGCTTGGGTAACAGCCTATCCTCCATATTAATCTACCCAGGCCTTCGTGCTTCGTATCAGTGTCGAGCATGATACCATAATCTTTCAAGACTAATGGATGAGATAAAATATACTGTATTTTCTCAAATCTAACGCTCCCCCTTTTCAGCCAAATTTACCCTCCAAAATCAGGTTGTGCATTAGATTTGATGGTTAATTAGATTGAAGTAAATTTGGGATTTTGATTATAAGTATAGTGTGCCCATTAGATTCGATGGCACAACAGATTCAAGTAAATACAGTAGTTAACACAATAAGAGGGATCTCACAACAAAATGTTGTAGTCCACACATTTTCCTGTGATTATATCTCAATATGCTTAGCGGGGCTTCCTTCAGAGCATCATACTCTGAATTAAACTCGAGCTTCATCCAAGCTGAGGTAGTACCCAAAGAATGTCCAAACTTTTATGCTCCTCCACTAAGAATGTCTCAACCCTGGATGCATCAGCCCTGTTCACATTAGATTGTAGGGATGAGTTGGAGTTTTTCTTGCTGAATAGCCATCCTTAAATTTCTCTCTTTCCCCCTCTGCTTTTTTCATGTGTCTGGCTGTGGGTGGCGCAAGCGGTTAAGACGCTGTGCCTGTTAACCAGCAGGCCAGGGTTCGAGACCCGGGTTGGCCCCACAAGACAGGGTGAGCTCCTGTCCTTAGCCCAGCTCTGCGATGCCAGCTGGATCCAATCGTATTTGATTGGACTTTCCATTGGACTAATTCAGTGGAGTGGAGAGGGGGATTTGCTGCTTAGGTAGCAGCCTATCCTCCATAACAATCCAACCCAGGCTTTTGTGCTTCGCATGCAGCGTATGCAGCGCGGAGCACGATACCATAGTCTTTCAAGACTGACGGAGGCCTGCTTTCCTTCAGCAAGTTAGCCATTATTGCCAGTAATACTAGAAACTGAAAGTACTGCATTCACCTAGAAGGGATGCTCCTCCTTTCTCACACCCTATGAAAAGCCTAGGAGCCATGCATTTTTGGATCATTCCCAAAATGCAATCCATCTCTTTTAAAGTTTCAAACTCCTTGAGTTCAGGGAGTACCCAGAAACTTTCTTTATCTTTGTGGAGGATCTTATTTTGGCTCCGTTTCTGTGCTGGCACAGGAGACTTTTGAAACGTGAGACTTCAGAACATGTGCTACGATTACTCAGTACTACATATGCAAACAGGTTTGAAGAGGAATGAGTGTGTTGAATACACGGAGTAAGCAACCTCTGTGAATGAGAGATCACATGCAGACAACAGATCTCTCTGTGAATGAGAGATCACATGCAGATGGCTAAGCTTATGAACAATCAAATTTAACAAAGCAACAATTTACTTAAAAAAGTTCTAAATATTGTTATTCATATTCCTCCACCCTTACTGAAGGAGTCTGATGCTGATAGAAATAAAAGCAAAGGCATACTGTATTTACTCAGATCTGACGCTCACCCTTTTCAGCTGAATACAGTTTTCAGAATCGGGGTGTGCATAACATTTGATGGTTAATTAGATTTGAGTAGATACAACATTTTGATTATGAGTATAGGGTTAATTAGATTCAAGTAAACATGGGATTTTGATTATAAGTATAGGGTCTGCATTTTGAGTATAGGGTCTGCATTAGATTTGATTGCGCATTGGAGTTGAGTAAATACAGTATTTATCATATTTATCATTTGCCTTTATTTATGCTCAGTGCGGCAGAACGATGATGAAGACCAACAAGAGAAAGCCTTCTCCCAGCTTTATGACCACATGCCAGAAGGGCTAACACCCTTAACTGTTTTAAGAGAACAAGATCAGCGCAAACAACTAGGTAAGGACAACTGCCATCTCTTTGAAACTTCTTGCGTGATTTTTGTTGTTGTTTAAGATTGAAGAACTGGGTGCTTTACTATTTCTTCCTGGAAAATAAAATATTCCTTGAAGATTTGTTGTGATAAGTCCAGCCTTTTTTGGGGGGGCAGAGAATATCAAAGGGCTACCTGTTTATGGATCTGTGTTTTTTGGCTTTTCAAGGGAAACTGCACTTGCAGAGGGCTCTTGCGTATCATGAAGAAGCTCTGCGGGTTTGCAGCATGTGTAGAAAGCTTCGCGATATAGAGATCCTCCAAGAAATTCTGTCTGTCGCATACAAACGCTCTCGTCTCAAGTTTCCACAGCAGGAATGGGGAGAGGACTTCTTGAGCTTGCTGCAGGCTCCTGACATCCTTCGTAAGAACATATATTTTTTCAAAAACACTCTCAAAACTTTTGCCATTTCAAAAATTCCATAAATATGCAATTTAAAAAACCAGAAAAGGACCAAAAATACTCTCTCACCCACCACTCTACATACACTTGGTTTAGATCTTTCTTTGGAGATCCTACATCATACGTGGTCAGCCAGGTCTCCATCTCGGAGGCACAAACTATTTTAAATAGTCATTTGTCAGACGCTTTGGGTATAAACTCAGGCAGACCCCAGATTGAGCTGGCAAATTAATTCCTTTTGTTGTTTGGACATAATGGGTGTTAAGCTCTCTTGGAATGGTTAAGAGTTTTTTCTCTTCTCTCCGTGGGCCTCCTATAGCCCTAGGTGTGAGGCCTCTGCACTTCGCACCCAGATAATCCTATTTCTTCTGATTCTCTTTCCCCTTCTAAGAAAGTTTCTGTTCTGGCTACAAGAAGGGGCAAGAATTTGGTTATGGAATTTGTTGTCCACAGTGGACAGACACTTATGGGATGGGTCTAAAGATTCTTCTTAGGAATCTTCATGGTCTCCTAAAAAACAAGCTGAAAGGCGTGATGGCTTGAACTTTTGAGAATTATTGTTTCCAACTAAGCCATATACTTACCAGAACTACAATCCTAAAGACACTTTCCTAGGAGTAAGATCCATTGCACACAATGGGGCTTACTTTTGAATAGACATGATTAGGATTGTGCTCTAAGCTAACTTTCACTTCTAACTATAGAAGTGTGATCCGTATCTGAGCCAGGTAGTAAAACATATGTAGGCTTTTGTTCTGAATGGCTCCTCCCCATCCTTGCGTTTTAGGTCAGGGATGCTCAAAACCCAACCCAGGGGATGGATCTGGGGTTCCGAGGAATCCATCTGCTCTGTAAATATACCTTACCATTTTCTCCAGGTGCTGCATGTAGGTACTCCACCATGGACAGGGATGCTGTGGACAGTCACATCTGCCTGGGTATCCTGTCGCACAAACATCTAGGATGCCAGTCAGCAGTCGTGACTCTCCAGAGTTTCCCTGTCCCCCAATAATGGAGAACTACGTGCAGCACCAAAGTAGGGACCACTTTTCTGTTGCATAGCACTGGTGAGTTTGGTCACCATTGTTCAAGTTTATAGGCAGTACAGTAAAACCTTGGATTGAGAGTGTTTTGGGTTGAGAGCATTTTGCAGGACAAGCAAACATTTCTAATAAATTTTGTCTTGCAATACAAGCGATGTCTTGATAAACAAGGGAAAAATAGTCCTGGCTGGTGTATGACCGGCTTAGGCACTCTGCCAGCACCTGCTTAGCCTCTCCTAGAGACCAGACTATGCATGTATACTCTGAAATATGCCTGTTACAGTCAATGGGGCTCATTACTATGTAAGGGAAGGCAGTGGAAAGGAGCATGAGAGACCTGGTCTTGCATGTCTGCTCTTAAGTAAGCCTTACTATAATCAGTGGGGCTCACTCCTGTGTATGGGGGAAAAATTGCAACCCGAGACACTAACTGCAATTTAATTTGTTTTATTTTTCTTTTTATTTTCTGTTTTTTTTATTATTTTGTATTATATTATAGTATTGTAATCTTTTCATATGAATATTTTTGGGTTGTGGAACAAATGGTCTGAGTTTCCATTATTTCTTATGGGAAATTTGCTTGAATTATAGAATTAAATTATAGAATAAACTTTAGTACAGTCCATGACCAGCATTAAAACACCAACATCCTAATTAATTCAAATGCTAAAAAATATAAAACAGTGTACATCTTTTCCAATAGCCACATTCTTGTAGTTAAAATTGAATATACAAGCATTTTGGATTACAAGCATGTTTCCTGAATGAATTATGCTCGTAAACCAAGATACTGTTGTATATATTTGCAGGTTATTTTCCTTTACACCAGAATAGTGGGAACCAAATGATGGAGGTGTAGGACTTCCAGAAGTACTGGGTGTCATATAGAAACATACTGAAGAAAGAGACAGGGATACTACATTTTCTAATCTAATTTTAAATATCATCCTTTATCAATATGAATTGAAGCATCCGGTTCCTTGCAATCATAGCTTCCAGTCTTAGTGAACCCCCAAGAGCCAAAAAAAGTGGTTAAGACACTGTGCCTGTTAACCAGCAGGCCAGGGTTCGAGAACTGGGTCGGCCCCACAAGACAGGGTGAGCTCCTGTCCTTAGCCCAGCTCTGCAACACAGCTGGATCCAAACGTATTGGCTCTGCCTTTCCATTGGGCTAATTCAGTGGCGTGGAGAGGGGGGATTTGCTGCTTGGGTAACAGCCTATCCTCCATAACAATCCAACCCAGGCTTTCGTGCTTTGCATGCAGCGTATGCAGCGCCGAGCACGATACCATAGTCTTTCAAGACTGACGGAGGCCTGCTTTTTTTTTTAGTGTGGTCTGGGTACTGGGCTGTCATTCTTCTGATCTTGCTCATCATGTCTGTCTAAGCTCATCTTCTTCCTTTTGTTTTGCTACAGCTAACACAGACCATAAAACAGAACTGATGGGTCCTCTCTTCTCCAAGGTGAAAGTAAAAGACTTGTTTGAGAGGCTGGTAGGTAGTAGGAAGTAACCTCGCTTGTTTAAATTTTGGCTTGCCTTTGTTTTTAATGAGTTTGAATGCCTTCTTGCAATGAACTGCAGCTCAAAAGCAAATCAGCAATTTCTTGAAGTGCTAAATCTCTCATTAAGGATGGCCTTTCAAATAATTTACATTATATGAATGTAAATTCAAATAGGAAATAGCTTGCATGGAAACATAAGAAAAGCCCTGCTGGATCAGGTCTAAAGCTCAACTATTCCAGTATCCTGTTTCCCACAGTGACCAACCAGCTGCCTCTATAAACAGAGATGGGGAGAGGCAGACTTCTATCTCCCCCCTCCCCATTGCTACCCTGAAGCAAGTATTCATTCTGCAATTTGGTTTATGATTGCAGAGTGCGGAGATAACCATTTAACTGACTGCCGTGTCTTTCTCAGGGCCCACTGACAGTGTTTTCAGCAAGGCAGAGGTGGACTCCTCCTCGGGTGGTCCGTTTCCATTGTGAAAGTGAAGGTCTGGGCTTTTCCCTGAAAGGAGGCCCACCAGCACATATTTATTGTCTTGACCCAGCTAGTCCTGCAGCAGTAAGTTGGGTTCATTTGTTTCCTCTGTTTGGAAAAGATTATGGTCATTTTAAGATTATTTGATTTTGGTCATCAAAGATTATGGCCTTTGGGAAAGATTATGGTCATCTACTCATTACTTTACATATTTGACAAATCTCTCAGTTTGCCTTTTGCTGTGCCTGATGGCTAAGATCCTTTAGGATCTTAGAGACCTAAGATCTAAGATCTTAGATTCTTCGCTAAGATCCTTTGGGAAAAGTTTCCAAGGCAGGACCTGGGCACTTCTGCTGATAACATTGTTGCTGGGATGCAAAAAATCCTGAAACTCTGTTTCCATTTAACACCAGTCCTGTCTCTCATAGGATGCCCCTCTGTGGGGGGTTCTGTTCCCAGAACCCCTGTGGATTCCTAAATCTGCAGAAGTTGGAATTGATAGATTGGGGGGGGGGGGGGGGTCCCAAGACCATGAACTGACCAGAGCTGTACTGTAGGCAGGGACCACTGGCCCTTCTAAGGGCTAAAAATAATGACTTCTGCCTCAAACTGGAAGTTTGGCAACCCATCACGGCTCTGGAAACTGTCAGAAGGTCCCCTGGAACCTGACTGGTACAGAATTCTGGTTGGATTTGGAGGTTGCCCACCTTGCTGGTTTGGAACTTGCAGGTATTCAAATCTGCAAATACCAAGTCTGTGGGTACCCACTTGAAAAAGTGCCTCTTTATCTTTCATATATGTCTTTGAAAAGATATACAGAAAAGATAATCCCAGGTGATGTTAAAATGTACCCTATTTTACAGTTGGCAGGTCTGAAAGAGGGAGACCATGTGGTTTCGGTCAGAGACGTGGATTGCAAATGGTTGGGAGCAAGTGAAGTTTTGGAAAAACTGAAAGAACAGGAGGAGATTGAGATCCAGGTGATCAGTTGCCACGATACAACAGCTTCGATGGTAGGAAGTTATATCTGTTTGTTTTATTTGTTTTATTTCTCTTTATCCCCATTTTTCTTCTGAAGAGCTTGGTTTGATTTCCCTTTCCCATCTCCTCCTCCACATAAAATAAGCGAAGGGATAAGCTCAACTGAGGAAAGGCAAAAGTTACCCATTGAGCTTCATGGCTGTTTAGAGATTTGAGCAAGTTTCTCCAGTACTAGCTATCTATTATTTAAATCTTTAAATAATTTAAGATGCTATATAATTTAAGAGATCCACAATCTATAATGCCAATATCCTATCTCTCATCTATAATGCCAATAATTATCTCTATAATGTCAACATATCTATAATGCCAATAACCTGTCTGTAATCAAAGTGGGAGATATGGGGCTATTGTGCAAGGACACTTGTATGTATGAGTGTATGCTCCTTTCTAAAGTTTAATAAGAACATTAAAACACTGCTGAGTCTGGTCAGCGGTTCGATCTTTTCCGCCATCCTATATGCTTCCAGAAAGCCCATAAAAACAACTTGAAAGGAGCAACTTGCTGCCCTATTTGTTCAGTCAACCCCACTGATTCCAGACATGAGATTCCATCAAGCTATTGTAGCTAATTGTCACTGATAGATTTAGGGCTCAATCCAGAGTTACTATGGGAGTCCTTGCTCCAATGTAGCATTTGGACAATTTACCAAGAACAGTTTACTCTGGATTGCAGTATGAATTTTCACTAGATGGTGCCATAACTACATCAATGTAAATGTCTCTTACGTGCTCTCATATTTACTCTGGATTGTAGGGTTATTCTCCATGAATGTAACTGATGTCCTCAATAAAGCTGTCCAAGCCAGTGACCATAACCACAACTTGGGCAGTGAACTCCCTAAATTACTTACATAAAACAGTCGTTTATAACATAAAAAGAGTGTATAAGGAAGATTCAGATTAGGGGAGGGGAAGCCTCTGGAATCTGTCAGGATTGAACTGTGGGCTGATAGCATTATGCATAGTCCGGAAACCAGAAGGATATTTCCCCCTAGTCTTCATGCCAACAAGATTATAATGTAATGGTTATTTGTTAAAGATGCCACTAGTGATCATTCCAGCCTTATATTTGGGGACTTAACCCTCATCACTGAATTTTCAGACGCATGTATGATTGGGCAAATCCCTCACGTGTGTGTATGCGTGTCCATCCAGGAGGTTCCTTCCAACCTAATAAGCAAAATTATTGGTGCTCAGTGGTCTAGAGTAGCCTCCATTCAACAGGGAATATAATTAATGCAGAAGAATGGCAATGTCTGTCTCAGAAAATGATTCACACACTGTGTGTCCTTTTGTTGCCTTCTGAATTTGGTGACCCATCATGGATGACTGATTTTTATTTTTATTTTTCAATGCTTTTCCCCCTCCTCCTGTAGCACAACAAAAGTGCAACGTACTCTGTGGGAATGCAGAAAACATACTCTTTGATTTGTTTGGCCATGGAAGAAGATAAGACGGATAAGGCAAAGAAAGTGACTCCTAAGCCATCTTTCTTGAGTTGGAGAATGAAGAATAAACAGAAAGCAGCCAGCACTCTCTGCCTCCCTTCACTTGTAACAGGAAGCACCCCAACGAAGAAGAAACTCTTGTCTCCTTTTACACTTCTAAATACGGACAGCTCTTTGTATTGAGACTTGAAAAGAAGGTCCGGAAGGCTTCCCTGAATGAGTGCCATAAATCTAAGATGGAACTACGCAGATCCGGAGTAACCCCAGATTTATGGCACTGCAGGCTCCAATCTAGCCCACTGCCACATAATTTTTAAGGATCCTCTACTGTTGGAGAAGGAACATGGTGCTGTCAAGGCAAAAAAACTGAAACACTTTTGCAGAAAACAAACGTGATCTTGAAGTTGCTGTAGGGTTCCTCTATGATTTCTGTATGGTTTTGTTTTGTTCTCTTGTAAAACAAAGAAGCAGTTTGTATTATGAAATTTAAGCTGCATTTTAAGACTATGAAGGATTTTTCATGTCAGATTTATAGCACAATATCAGTTAGGATCAATAGGTCAGTTGGAGGTAGAGTGAAGATAAACTGGATGTGGGAAATTGTTAAGACAGAAGTGGCACAGAATGGGGAACTGATATGCTTGCTGCCGATGTTAGTGTGGCTGTACTCAGTGCGACTTTGAGAATGGTTAAGATCTTCTGTGTTAAGAAAATAATTCCTACAGTGGTGCAGGTTACAAGTTTTTGAGCAGGCTTTGCCCAAGCCTTCTCTTGGGCCAAGGCTGCAGTGTTTTATCATTTCCCTAGGTACTTGAAGCACACCATAACAAAGCACCATAATCCCACAGTTCAAGATACAGCAAGATGGAAGGAACAAGAGAAAGGAAGTGGGAGGAATAGAGTAAGATCCTCTCTAGCAACAACCGCTTTACTCATCCCTTTTTCAGCAGGCCACCTTTTTTCAACTGTACCCAAGACAGCTGTTTACCAATCTCATGAGAAAGTGTGACCAATTACATATGGAGACGGACAAACTGCCTTTTCTTAAAAATGGTGCCTCATCTTTTGATGTAAAGGATTTTTTCAAAGTGTAGCTGAATAAAAGTAAAACAGAAGAATTCCATAGGTGGTGTTGATACATTATAGCAGGTTCATAAGAGGCACTTTTCCATGAGATCTCTTTGTATGCCAGACTTTGCTACTCTTGTTATGTCTCCTTGGCAGTACTATCTAAAAACTGTTAGCTTTGTGGGAAGAGCTTGCATTATTATCCATACCCATGTGATGGTGACTAACTTCAAACGTTGCACAAGTACCATGCCCTGAGCCCATGTTTCCACACTGCATGGAGAGAACAGTGGTTAAAAGGAGATCCTATTGAATCCTAGTAAAAGGCTTAGCAGTCTGAATATTTCAAGAATTTGAAATATTTGCATAGGACAGTATGGTTCTTGAAACTTGCAGTTACAATTTTATTGTGAATATGGAAATTTGTAGTAGTACAGGTTGATTACCTCTTATATAGAATTTCAAAAACCAGAATGCTCTGAAATCCAGAACCTAAGTTGAGTGCCAACATGATATAATAGGGGTAGTTCACAGCTTCAAAATGGATCTCAGTAATATCCTTGCTAGTGCAACCCTTTTAGAAATTCCATCTTTTTCCAAAGAACTTGCAATGTAACTTGCTCTTCCTTAAGAGAAATAATTTAGGAGTATATCAGCGATGTAGGAATTCATCCAACAGATAACAACCATTTTTGGGGTGTGTTTTTGTTTTTAATTGCTGCTGTACTTCTTGTTTAAAGTTGCAGCCTGCTAACACAGTAGTGTTAGACTGTCATATCGTCTACAGGGTAGATCTTGCGGTGATTGATATACAATATTTATAAATAGACAAAATCTGATCTCTTTTATCAATATATGCCTTCCGGAGGCAATAGAGTTAAGATTGCCTCTTTTTGACAGAGAAACTTTTAGAAAAATGTTCTCAAGGATTTGAAAAGCCTGGAGCAACTTTGTATCAACTCTTGTTTCTTAGTAGGATTTTTTCGGTATACAATATAGGATGGATGTAAATATGTGGAAAATGTATTTAAGAACGAGTCCTGCACCCGTCTTGTGGTGAGGAACAATTTCCTTTTCATTTCAGTACAAACAGGATGAGACGGTACAAATTCTGTACTGCGGATTGTTTGAGATGTCTCTAAACACCACTTGCTTGCTACCTATTCTTCTGTGAAAGGAGATGAGATCATAACTAGTAGCTGCTCCTGTGTGATTGTGAGCTGTGCAATATCTGGACTGACACTGGAATCAACCATAATCTGTAATAAAATATGTGTAGCAAGTTGAGTGGGTATCTTTATTTGATGAAATCTTCAGCAACGGGCCTGGATTGTTGGCAATGGGGTGTGTATTTTAATTGTAATGATTTATATCCTACTTTTTGGTCAATAATGCACCAAGTTTCAAATACAGCAAACTTATGTACATCCCACCCCTATTTCCTATATTTTATCCAAAACCTTTCAATTCCTGCCTGCCATGCACCAAATGCCACCCTGTTTGTTATACAGCTGCGTATTTTTTGCTGCTGTTGTGTTTCTCTCTTCTGGATTTGAGAAGAGAACAAAAGGGAAGAGAATTCTTAAACTGCGCTTTGCCACCCCACATGGTAGCCTGAAACAACATGCATTTGTGAGGACTAAGCTGTCTTCGATCCCCACATCCAATTGACTTAATTGTTAGGTTTCAAGGCAATAAAGTCTGCACACGGCGTACAGTGCCTTGTCATTCTTGTCTGAAGAAAAGGGTGGTGTGTGACACAACTACCCCAAGGGAAAATTGGAAGCTGTTAAAGGAACACACAAACTAATTCTTGAGCAGATGGATCTTCACACAAATGACACAGAATGGACTTTACCACCTCAAAAACAAACATATGATGTTGGCGCAAGGCCTATATACCCCTGCTTACTGGGCAAAAGACACTCTTTCAAGTGGGTGTTCTCTTTTATTTAGTAGGGGGAGTAACTGGCCCTACACACCGCAGCAATGTTTTTAGTGGCTTTTTATGTAGGCTTTTTATGTTTTTAGTAGCAATGTTTTCTAGTGGCTTCCGCTGGTGTTCTTTTTGTACTTTAGATTGTGAGCCCTTTTGGGACAGGGAGCCATTAGCTATTAATTAGCTATTAATTTTTTTCATTTTCTTGTAAACCGCTTTGTGAACTTTTCAGTTGAAAAGCGGTATATAAATACTATAGATAGATATATACACACATGCCTATAGCAGGCAGTGTGGGGTGAGTGTGCAGATTCAAATGCAGCCTAATATTAAGGGGAGGAAAAGATATCTAGCCACTGTGGGATTTTTATTTTAAATTTTTAAATTGCTGCCCCTCTCATCTTGTTAAGCCTGTTGTTGAATGCTGCCTTTGGAGGTGTTTAAACCCTGAATGGCAGAAAAAAAACAATCTTTTAAATAACCAAGTCTTGAATAAGTCTATAGGGTTAGAGTTTAAAAAGCCAACTGAAGAATAAAATGTGTCTTCTGATGGACTCTATCTGTTGGACCTTTCTCTTAAACACGCTCCTTACATCCCTGCCTATCTGTATATAGGGCAGGAGGGGTGGAAGAGACTGCAAAAACGGTAAGCAAGCACCCTCCCGGCACTGGCAGACTTGGCAACTTGAATTCAAGACTCCAATCAGTGGATCCAAGTCTGGAGTCAAGTCAGTGGACTCGAGTGTTTGTCAGAATCTTCTATGTGCACAACTTGTGAGTCAGCGAGAACACAGATATTCATGTCTGGCATCAGAGTCATTCTAGTCTAGTGTTCAACAGTGCCTCTTGCATGCATTCACTTGCTAGATCCAGACAGGAAAACATTCTGCTGCCCCCCCATACCCCCCACTGTTTTTGCACAGCTGTACGATTAGTTATCAAAGCCTGCTTCTGTTCTGTCCGGCCATGTAATTAGCCTTATCTGCTTGTACCCTTGTGAAAAACAGCTGCGAGTTTCATATCTGTCCCACCCCACCCTTTTGCTCAAAAGGAGCTGTGTGACCACTTCACAAACCGTGATAAGAAAGCATTGGGAACAGATTAGCAGTTAAGACATCAGCTTCATTAGCAGTAACAGCCTTGCTCTTAATTAGGCAGATCCCTGGTTTACTTAATGGACTCCAACAAGCTCTAGCCATTTAAATAATGAACAGGCCTTGAAACAATGTGAATATATTTAATATGCACATCCAACAGTTACACTGCATGCATTGGGAAATAGATGCGCCAGAGGGAAAGAAAGTGAAATGCTTACATAATGCTTAGGCAGTCAAATAATGCCAACATAGCAGTTGCTTCCCTGCTGTTGCAAGAGGCCTTGCCCATTCACCATACGTTAGCAAGTTTGTAATAGAGATCTGGGATCTTATCCCTGTAGTAAGGGCATTGGTGGCAATATACAAGTGCACTCCTGTTCTGGGTGGCAGTGGAGGGTTGTTAAGGAAATACAGCTTCATTATTTGGAATTGGAACTGCTGCACAATTTCCCTTGTGATTAAATTCTTGTTCACACTGCATTAGTTATTGTGTATACAAGTATTCCCAGTTTAAGAACACAAAATCCAGGCAGGCAAAAATGCAGACACAAAGAGATGGTGCAGAAGCACAGGGCTGATCCAAGGCTTCTTGGTGTCTGAGTCAGTGTGCAAATACTGACCTCCTCCCCTTACATGGTGATGTGCAATCAATCCTCCCTCTGATCTTCCCTCCTTCACACCTAGGATCCCTTTCTTCTGATTTGAATATTTTTACCACTCATGCATCACTGTTTTTTTTTTGTTATAGTGTTTCTAAAACAGTATGACTGCATTTCATGATTTCAAATAAATATAAAGTTCTCATTAGAAGGAATACTAAGAGCTCAATCCTAACCATGTCTACTCAAAAGTAAGCCCCACTGTGTTCAGTGCATCTTACTCCCATGAAAGTGTCTTTAGGATTGCAGCCTAAGAAAGCAGTGACTGACCGTTGACAAGACTAGCTATATCACCAACAATTGCAAAGGGTGGAAAGATGTAATGAATGACTCGTGAATCCCAGTGGCACCTACAGCAGTAAATTAGCTGAGAATGATGTGCTCCCAAAGCAACAGCAAAGCCCTGAAGAATGAGAACTTTTTTCCTTCTTCAAACAAAAGTTCCCACCTCTAGATAAGAACCATAGCCCCAAATCCAGAGTAACTATAGGAGCACGTATGAGATTTTACGTGCTCCCGTAATTACTGCACCACCTACTGAAAACCTATGGGAAAATCATATTGGAATCCAGAGTAAGTTGTTCTTACACTGGAGCAAGGACTCCCTGTAGTTACTCTGGATTTTGCCCATGATGTGTATAGAAGAGGATTCAAGCCCCTTACCCTTGCCGCTGTGTTTTGAAGTGGTGGAATATGTGCGGAGTATGTGATATGCCTCCTATCTGTACAATTAAACAGAGCAATCTGTTATAGAATTGGAAAACTCACAGCTAACATGTTAGTTCTTACACCAGCAGTTGTAGGCCTATTGCCCTTCAGAACTCAAATGTACACACTTCATAATTGTAGGAACAATTATTAGTTGATGACCTACATGCTCAAGGTCACAGACATAAAACATTTGGAGCACAATCCTAACCATATCTACTCAAAAGGAAGCCCCATTGAGTTCAATGGATGTTCCAGGAAAGTGTCTTTAATATTGCACCCTTGGTTACATAGAAACTGTAAAAATTTTTAGAGATGTTTTGTGCATGTGATGACCCCATACTTTTGGAAAAGTATTTACCTCTAGGGGAGTTTTTGCTTTATTTAAGGAAGACTGTCCTAGTTTTGCCCTTCTGATGATTCACAAGACACAAGAAGACTGTCAATTATTTTAACTTCATTTCCTTCCTGCTTATATATGTGTCAGCTCTCCAGGTTGTGAAAAGGGCTTTTCACACCTAAACAACTTCCTAGTAGACCATCTAAATGAACTGCTAAATGCTAAAACCTGAGCTCCGTTCCAAGCTCCACTGGATTAGATTGAAACCCCCCCCCCCCCCCCCGCCGGTACAAGATCAAAACTGCATGATTCCACTGGGATGGCAGCAGAGGCTTTGCGTTAAGGCTCTCCCATTTTTGTTTTGCTTTGCATGATTCTACTCAGCTAAACACCTGCAATTATAAAAACACAGTGTAAGGCAATACTTCCATAGCCTCAGAACTGAGCTGGCCCTGGCTCAAGACATAAGGACCAGCCATACCTCTTTCTGTTTCCCAGTTTCAAAGAGGAGCAATGCAATGGATCAGGAAAGGGTGAGGTCTAGAGTATCAGAGATTTCTTCTTCCTAGACAGGAAAATGAGTGATATTAGGGGAGTAAACTGCCAGGTAAAGGGAAGCATTAAGGGGGAAAGGCACCCAAGTTGCTGGGTCTTTGAATGTTCTGAAATCCATGACATTTGCTCATGAGTAGTAAAATTGTTTGCACATGTTGCAAAATATGTTTAGTGGTAATGGATACTACCAATGTATAGTTAACTATCGTTGGTAGTATAGATAAAGGGAGATAAATTCTAAAGAGAAGGGGTAAAAGGAAGGAACATGTGCTTGTCTGGACTTTGTTTTAGCCAAGGCTAGAGCCAATATTTCAGTAGTAACAGTATGACTTCAATCAATTTTTATTTCAAACCTTGATTTTAAGAGGTGATTTTGCAAATTTGGAAAGCCCTCAAGTAAACCCTGTGAAGCTACTTTAATTTTTTTAATCAATGAACATGTCAAGACAACAACCACTGGCTGAACATGTCATCAGGTTAGTTTTCCACTCTGATAGGCACAGATAACATTTAATTTATGGAACTATAAGAGTTAAAGAATCAGAACTACTATATATTCACACACAGCCTAAATGCAACCCACTAGCTCAGTGATTTTCAACCTTTTTCATCTCAAGGCACACTTAACAAGGCACTGAAACTGTCAAGGCACACCATCAGTTGTGTGTGCTTTACCATTGACGAAGCGCACCATGCTGTTCAAATCCCTCCATTTTCCTATTAATGAATGTCAATCCCCAAATTCCAAGGGAACACCTGAGGGCTATCCGTGGCACACAGGCTGAAAATCACTGCACTAGCTGGCAGGAAGTAAAACAAGATTTTACCCTGTATGTCCATTTCCTTTACAAAAAGAACACCAAAAAGAATGCAGTGACCTTTCCCAGGGTTGGCCAGGTTACAACCTTTGAGCTTCATGAAAGTATGACTCAGTCAAATATACTATTATACAGAATGCTTTTGGCAGATAGTCTGAGTCATCAGATTCCTGCACTCCTGACACTCCTACACATGTTAGGTTGGCAGTTCTGGCACCTGCTGAAGGAGTGATGGACAGGTTTCACGTTTCCTTTTGTTCCACCTGAAGCAAGGTGATTACACTGAGCAAGTTCCTAGGTGTGCAGGTCTGGAGTGAGTGAAAGCTAATGCAAAGGCAAGGAGAATCACTACCAAGGCCAAAAAAGCATGTGTACAGTACCATTTCTGAGAAGCAATTCCCTCAGGCAAATCGGATTAAACCTATGAGAGCAAGGTCTTAATCTGATGAGTCATTTGAGTCAGACACAATAACCTAATAATTATTATATACGTAACATGTGTGTCTTTATTGAAGAAAACAGTAATTTGACCATCTATTTATTGGTTTCAAAATAAATAATAAAGCAACGTGTTTATCAAGAATCCATTATAGTGTTACTCCAGAAAATTCTGACTTTAACTTCACTGACCTTTCTTCCCATATAATGGGGTGAACGGCATTTAAAAGTGTATATTTAATATCAGTAGCATTTGACATCAACTCCAGGAGCTTCTTTAATTAAAGCTAATTTCTGTTTGCAATACAGAAATCAGGGTCCTTTAAGCAACTGTTAATTCATCCTCAGAATTCAGGAACATTTGCCAGTGTTTCCAAAACAGGAGTTTTAAGTTAAAGGATGCTTCTTGCATGACTTATATTGTTTTAGACCCACTAAAACTGATGTTTTAGACATCAATGAGAGAATTGATGTTACTGCTGTGACTTGAACAGTATCTTATATTTTGGTGCTATCAATGAAATATCTGTGAAGAAGCGTGTTTAAGACAGTCAACTGTCCTCATGATTTAAACTCAAGCTCTAATCCACAAATAGAGGTGCAACAAAGAACAAAATTCAAAATCGCTCGGCAATTCCTTTTGGTCATTAAATGTGTTTCAAGATTCTCCCTGGTATTAGGCCAAGAGTACAGTTTTGCATTCAGAAGGCATCTGTTAAAGATCCACCTCTGTTATGAATGTGGGAGAGTTACTCTTCCAAAACTGATGCCAACAGACTGATGCTACTTATCCTGAGTGAAAAACGCATGAATCTGTTGTGCTAGTGCATGCCCAACTACTAGTTCGAGCTCCTGGATGGAAGCATTACAAAGGCGGTGCAGGCTTCCAAACTGCTCCAGTAGAAGCAAAGCTTTTGTTTTCCCAACTCCTGGAATTTGCTGGACTGTTTGGAAAATAAAAGGCTCCAGAAGCTGGGGAGCTTTCTTGTGAAGGAAGGGGTTGCTGGCTTGATCTTTAGCTTGCTTCTGGACCTGGAACAGAACAAAAGTGTAGCCTGAGTGCCCTCTACTGGTTTTAGAGCCAAGCATCCTTGTCAGTAACAAGCAGGCAGGCCTCCGTCCATCTTGGAAGACTATGGTATCATGCTTGGCGCTGCATACGCTGCATGTGAAGCACGAAGGCCTGGGTGGATTAATATGGAGGATAGGCTGTTACCCAAGCTGCAAATCCCCCCTCTCCATGCCACTGAATTAGTCCAATGGAAAGGCAGAGCCCATATGATTGGATCCAGCTGGCCGACCCAGGACTCGAACCCTGGCCTGCTGGTTAACAGGCACAGCGACTTAGCCACTTGTGCCACCCACAGCCAGCCACAGTAACAAGAATATTCTTATATTTTCACTTTTTTCATGTATCAAAGTTCATTTAATTTAGGTCTCCCAACAATAGCCAACCAGATGTTGACAAGCAGATCATAATTGTAAGAGTTATCGTTGGAGTTTGTGTTCATCACCTGTTACATAAGGGAACACAAAATGTTCTGTTTGGCTGTTATGTCCAATATTGATTGACATTTGCCTACAAATACCGTTCATTTTCTTTTAAACATACTGCAAACTAGGAGGACAATTCTAACCATGTCTACTCAACAGTAAGCCCCATTGTGTTCAATGGGTTTTACTCCCAGGAAAGTGTCTTCAGGATTGCAGCCTAATACTGCTCCCAATTTTCTATTTCAGAGTTTTTCAAAAAATAGAAGTGAAAAGGTGACAAGTGAAAAAAAAACAACACATACCACTTCAATTCAAAGACAAATCAATCACCAGGGCCTTCAGATTGTCGTGCAGCCTCTTGAGCCAAGGCTGAACAAGCTGAGAAGGCACATTAAATTCTTGGCAAGTATAATACTAATAATTTCACAACTGGTTTGCTACCCACGTCCTGCATAACAGAATCCCGATGAGCACTAAACCTCATCAATACTACTTTGCCAACCTAAGAAAGTTTTTGAAGATACTTACTAGTTGGATAATAAGCTGTGCTGCTTCTCCCTGGTCAGCCACTGGAAGCAACACCATGCCAAGTTCCAGAACAACAAACTTCTGCACCGCAGGGAAATATTGATCGCTTATCTGGGTTTTTTCGACTATCACAATTCCTTGAAGATTGCTGGCCTTTCAAGAAGACGCCAAAAGGAACAAAAGCATGAATTGTGTTTCTAAAACATTCATGTAACACGTGTAGGGATCATGATCCAGGGATAGAGGCATTCAACAACCAATGGTCTAAGACTAGGCAGAAAGGGGAATTTCCACCCAATCCATCAGAGGTGAATGTGCACACCCTCTTTGTATGAGAGCTACACTGATCTGTGTGTACATAGATCCTAATTCAGCAAAAGTGCTAGACTGCTATTACCCTGGTGGAATCAATCAGCTTGCTGCAGGTATGAATTGCTGCACACACTATGGTCATGGCTAACCCTCCTTCCGTCGGGTTGTACGTACTTACGTTTCTAAAGCGGACAAGTCGTCTTTTGAAATCGTTTCCTGCTACCAGATCTGCTTCAGAAATATAAAGAACACACGATCTATTTGAAAGATGAAAATCAACAAGTCCCAGGCCGTCTTCGAGAATTAGCTTGACCTTCCCTGAAAAAAATAACAATGAGAAAACTACAGCAGTCTGCCTGTTAATTAAAAATGGTTTGCTGGAAGCTTAATCCTCTTTACTAACTCAATTAAATTTATCTTCAAATATATTTGATGGGTGAAATCCGGAGTAACTATAGGGAGTCCTTGCTCTGGAGTAAGAACAAGTTACTCTGGATTGCAATATGAATTTCCCATAGGTTTTCACTAGGTGATACATTAACTACGGGTGCACGTAATGTCTTTTACGTGCTCCTGTAGTTACTCTGGATTGTGCCCGATGTTACTGTCTTAATCATATACATTCTTAATCATATACTGTATTTTAATCGAGTTGCAATTTTGCTTATGTCATAACTGCAAAATCGTGGACACTGTTCTCATTATGCAGTACTTATATATTGTTAAATAACTTACTTGAACAGTATGAAATATTTACCATGAAACGAGGTCAAGCCCTGACAACTCTCAATTTAAAACAAAACCAGCCCAGCTGCACGTATCTTGCACAGAAATAAGCTATGTTTTTAAAAGCAAAATTATACACAGTAATTTCCATTGTTTGTTTATTCATTTTTCATTAGCAAACTTAAAGCACAATCCTAACCATGTCTACTCAAAAGTAAGCCCCATTGTGTTCAATGGGTCTTACTCCCAGGAAAGCGTCTTTAGGATTGAAGCCTTACCTTGTATGCCCTGAGCAATCTGTGAGCCTTTCCATTTCTCATTGCCAATCACGTGCCCGTAAGGGACGTTCACAGCTCCTGCTCGGATAGGGGTTGTTTCATTTGCCATCATGGAACTTATATTACATGGAGGGAAATGCTATTGTTGAAATGCAGACATTTAAAATAGAATTGCATACAGTACCAAATACAACACAGATACATATCCTTTTCTCAACCTATCTCCTAGTTTTCCTTCTGCATCAGCTGCCGCACTTACTTTTGATGATAAAAACAACCAAAAGGAAGGGGAAGGGATCAGTGATGGGCTTCAAAAAATTTAAGAACCGGTTCTCTGCCCATCCGGCAGCCACTTTTAAATGGCTATTTTTAAACTTTATATGTCCTCTCTCTTGTTAAGAACTGGTTCTATAGAGTAGGTGCGAACCTGCTGGAGCCCACCACTGGAAGGGATGCAGAGAGTAGGGGCTGAAGTGTCCAAACATTCAGTACTAGCCAAGAGATGAAAGGCTTCCCTGCTTGCCACAGGATGGGCACCTGGATACAGATCTCTCCTGTGCTCCCTGGTGAGCCATGTAAGATGCAGGAAATCAGGGTGACCATCAGTCCTCTTTTCCCAGGACACTTTTAGCTTTGTTTTAGCTTTTTCCGGGACGTGTCCTCTTTTTAAGCCCCTTGTCCTGGACAAAAAACCTTCCTTGTCCTCCTTGTAAGCAGGCGGCAGAAAGCCTTCCTGCAATTAATAAACCAGGGGTCCTCAGACTTTTTAAAAAGGGGGCCGGTTCACTGTCCCTCAGACACTGTTGGGGGCCGGACTATAGTTAATTATTTAATTAATTAAGTAACAAGGAACAAATTATTTTGCGAACAGTGTGTTACTTTTGTGTAAAAATGCTACTCAACACAACATATACTGAAGTTGATGGAAAGATGAAAACATTTTATGGATTGTGCCACAAAAAACCCCCAAAACTGAGACTAGTATTGCAGCCTCAGAGTCCCGTCCTAAGCATTCCTACACAGAAGTAGGTCCCGTGATAGTCAATGGGCTTACTCCCAGGAAAGTGTGGCTGGCGTTGCAGCCTCAGAGCCCCATCCTAAGCATTCCTACACAGAAGTAGGTCCCGTGATAGTCAGTGGGCTTACTCCCAGGAAAGTGTGGCTAGCGTTGCAGCCTCAGAGCCCCGTCCTAAGCATTCCTACACAGAAATAGGTCCCGTGATAGTCAATGGGCTTACTCCCAGGAAAGTGTGGCTGGCGTTGCAGCATCAGAGCCCCGTCCTAAGCATTCCTACACAGAAGTAGGTCCCGTGATAGTCAGTGGGCTTACTCCCAGGAAAGTGTGGCTGGCGTTGCAGCCTCAGAGCCCCGTCCTAAGCATTCCTACACAGAAGTAGGTCCCGTGATAGTCAGTGGGCTTACTCCCAGGAAAGTGTGGCTGGCGTTGCAGCCTCAGAGTCCCGTCCTAAGCATTCCTACACAGAAGTAGGTCCCGTGATAGTCAGTGGGCTTACTCCCAGGAAAGTGTGGCTGGCGTTGCAGCCTCAGAGTCCCGTCCTAAGCATTCCTACACAGAAGTAGGTCCCGTGATAGTCAGTGGGCTTACTCCCAGGAAAGTGTGGCTGGCGTTGCAGCCTCAGAGCCCCGTCCTAAGCATTCCTACACAGAAGTAGGTCCCGTGATAGTCAGTGGGCTTACTCCCAGGAAAGTGTGGCTGGCGTTGCAGCCTCAGAGCCCCGTCCTAAGCATTCCTACACAGAAGTAGGTCCCGTGATAGTCAATGGGCTTACTCCCAGGAAAGTGTGGCTGGCGTTGCAGCCTCAGAGCCCCGTCCTAAGCATTCCTACACAGAAGTAGGTCCCGTGATAGTCAGTGGGCTTACTCCCAGGAAAGTGTGGCTGGCGTTGCAGCCTCAGAGCCCCGTCCTAAGCATTCCTACACAGAAGTAGGTCCCGTGATAGTCAGTGGGCTTACTCCCAGGAAAGTGTGGCTGGCGTTGCAGCCTCAGAGCCCCGTCCTAAGCATTCCTACACAGAAGTAGGTCCCGTGATAGTCAATGGGCTTACTCCCAGGAAAGTGTGGCTGGCGTTGCAGCCTCAGAGCCCCGTCCTAAGCATTCCTACACAGAAGTAGGTCCCGTGATAGTCAGTGGGCTTACTCCCAGGAAAGTGTGTGTGGAGGAAGGGAAGGGAGCTCTTGGTGCTGTGGGAAGTGGCAGCAGCTGTGTGTGGCTGGTGTTGGGTCTCTGGGTCTCGCCCAGCCCCCAGTGAGGGGGGTTCTGAGAATGCCTGTGTCTGAGGGCCCTGAGGGGGCGCATGTGGGTCGGAGGCTGCAGTTTGTGGACCCCATAATGGAGTCTGCAGAAAATTCAACGTGATGGAATTAGAAGTGGCAATAAGTAGTGTGTGTTGCAATCCTAGGAAGTTTCTTGGGAGTAGGAGCCACTGAGGACAATGGGGCTTACTTGTGAGTAGAGGTGGATGGGGGGCAGCAGTGGGGCTGCAGGGGTTCTGAGGCTTCCCGGAGCAGCTGCTGCTCTGTCCGAGTCCTCTCGGGAGCTGTACACAGAGGGCGAGGGGGGTTCCTGCCCACAGTCTGCGGTGGGGGTGCGGGTGTTCCTGCGCTGCTCCAGTGCTGGGGCTTCCCCGTGGAGGTGTTTGCGGGGGGGAGGAGAAGCTCCTCCGGAGGCGCGTGTGGTGCGGGCCTTCCTGCGCTCCGCGAGGGCCGTGACGGAGCAACAGCGGAGACTCCGGTGCTCCTTCCCGGGGCCAGTCAAGCCGCGCGCGCCCATCCGGGTCCTTCCGTCGCGGCCCAATGGGTGCGCAGGCCCCGCCCCCGCCAGAGGTCTCCAGGGCTGCGGCCGGGCGGGAGGGCCGGGAGTGAGGCGGGCGCTGATTGGCGGGGCGGCGGGCCAATGGGCGCGAGGCTTGTTGGAGGGCGGGGCGGAGAAGCGCCTGGCTCCTGAGGGAGAGGCGGGGCTGCACACTCCTCCACCTCCGGCCCTGCCCTCCTCCCCATGGCCTCCTACTTCAGGAGAGGCCGCAGAGGCCCCTTCGTGAGTACCCAGCGCCGGAGGGGGAGGGCAGCCTCAGCCTCAGCCTCTCTTCGGGGGCGTGTCCTTCGTTGCCATAGCGACTAAGAAACGGGGCGTGGTCTTCACAGGCCCTTCGGGAGGCGTGGCCTCGGGAGGTCTTAGGGGGCGTGGCCTTAGTTGGCATAGCGACCGTGAAATGGCCGTGGCCATAGGAGATCCTTGGGGCGTGGACTTGGTTGCCGTAGTGACCATGGAACGCCGCTTCCCCACCTGGGAGGTCCTTCGAGGCGTGGCCTTGGTTGGCATAGCGACCATGGAACGGGGCGTGGCCTTAGGAGGGCCCCGCAGGGCGTGGCCACGGTTGGCATAGCGACCATGGAACGGGGCGTGGCCTTAGGAGGGCCCTGGAGGGCGTGGCCTCGGTTGGCATAGTGACCATGGAACGGGGCGTGGCCTTAGGAGGGCCCCGGAGGGCGTGGCCTCGGTTGGCATAGCGACCATGGAACGGGGCGTGGCCTCGGTTGGCATAGTGACCATGGAACGGGGCGTGGCCTTAGGAGGGCCCCGGAGGGCGTGGCCTCGGTTGGCATAGCGACCATGGAACGGGGCGTGGCCTCGGTTGGCATAGCGACCATGGAACAGGGCGTGGCCTTAGGAGGGCCCCGGAGGGCGTGGCCAGGGAGACTGAGTGGTCCAGATTCTGGGAGTGGGAGGGAGGGAGGGAGAGGAAGTGCTGGGGGTGCCTGTGGGGGTGGGGTGGGTGCAGCCCCAGCCAGACTCCCCCTGGGAGGACCACTGCATTCAGCAGCCTCCCCCTCTGAGTGCCCCTGCATGAGGTGGGCCTGTGAGCCCTGCCCTGCTCACCAGGGACACTGGAACTCCCTTCCCTGCACAGGCAGAGCTTCTGGAAACAGGCACTCCACACTTCACAAATAGGTCGCCCTTCTTACCCACAGCTCTGGCTGCACAGACGCTGCAAGACACGCTCCGTGCACTGCTCCTCCACTGCTGTCACGCGGCATCAGCAGGTATGAATGGGAAAGACCTTCCCCTGCCTGAAGGACGGAAGGAACCCTGCACGGGTGGCCCTCCCTTCACTTCGGTGCCCCTCCAGGCCGCACAGAAGGCCCCACGTGCAGACACTCCTTCCGTCCTTCAGGCAGGGAAAGGTCCTTCCCATTCAGAATTGCTGTTGGCTGCTTCTCTACAGCAATAACAACACTGCTGGGCTTGCTCTGTGCGCAGATGGGCAGGTTCTTACTCTTAGGCCTTACTATACACCCATACGCCTGACTCTTACAGAACCCATACACCTTACTCTTATGAGCGGGTGGGCAGGTTCACACTTACTCTATAGAACCTTACTCTTACTCTTAGGCCTTACTATACACCCGTATGCCTGATATAACCCATACACCTTACTCTTATGAGCGGGTGGGCAGGTTCACACTTACTCTATAGAACCTTACTCTTACTCTTAGGCCTTACTATACACCCGTATGCCTGATATAACCCATACACCTTACTCTTATGAGCGGGTGGGCAGGTTCACCCCTACTCTATAGAACCTTACTCTTACTCTTAGGCCTTACTATACACCCGTATGCCTGATATAACCCATACACCTTACTCTTATGAGCGGGTGGGCAGGTTCACACTTACTCTATAGAACCTTACTCTTACTCTTAGGCCTTACTATACACCCGTATGCCTGATATAACCCATACACCTTACTCTTATGAGCGGGTGGGCAGGTTCACACTTACTCTATAGAACCTTACTCTTACTCTTAGGCCTTACTATACACCCGTATGCCTGATATAACCCATACACCTTACTCTTATGAGCGGGTGGGCAGGTTCACACCTACTCTATAGAACCTTACTTTTACTCTGAGGCCTTACTATACACCCATACGCCTGACTCTTACAGAACCCATACACCTTACTCTTATGAGCGGGTGGGCAGGTTCACCCCTACTCTATAGAACCTTACTCTTACTCTTAGGCCTTACTATACACCCATACGCCTGACTCTTACAGAACCCATACACCTTACTCTTATGAGCGGGTGGGCAGGTTCACCCCTACTCTATAGAACCTTACTCTTACTCTTAGGCCTTACTATACACCCGTATGCCTGATATAACCCATACACCTTACTCTTATGAGCGGGTGGGCAGGTTCACACCTACTCTATAGAACCTTACTCTTACTCTTAGGCCTTACTATACACCCGTATGCCTGATATAACCCATACACCTTACTCTTATGAGCGGGTGGGCAGGTTCACACTTACTCTATAGAACCTTACTCTTACTCTTAGGCCTTACTATACACCCGTATGCCTGATATAACCCATACACCTTACTCTTATGAGCGGGTGGGCAGGTTCACACCTACTCTATAGAACCTTACTTTTACTCTGAGGCCTTACTATACACCCATACGCCTGACTCTTACAGAACCCATACACCTTACTCTTATGAGCGGGTGGGCAGGTTCACACCTACTCTATAGAACCTTACTTTTACTCTTAGGCCTTACTATACACCCATACGCCTGACTCTTACAGAACCCATACACCTTACTCTTATGAGCGGGTGGGCAGGTTCACACCTACTCTATAGAACCTTACTCTTACTCTTAGGCCTTACTATACACCCATACGCCTGACTCTCATAGAACCCATACACCTTACTCTTATGAGCAGGTGGGCAGGTTCGCACCTACTCTATAGAACCTTACTCTTACTCTTACGCCTTACTATACACCCATACGCCTGACTCTCATAGAACCCATACACCTTACTCTTATGAGCGGGTGGGAAGGTTCACCCCTACTCTACAGAACCTTACTCTTACTCTTACGCCTTACTATACACCTATACGCCTTACTCTTATAGAACCCATGCACCTTACTCCTATGAGCGGGCAGGTTCGCACCTACTCTATAGAACCTTACTCTTACTCTTAGGCCTTACTATACACCCATACGCCTGATAGAACCCATACACCTTACTCTTATGAGCGGGTGGGCAGGTTCACACCTACTCTATAGAACCTTACTCTTACTCTTACGCCTTACTATACACCCATATGCCTGACTCTTATAGAACCCATACACCTTACTCTTATGAGCGGGTGGGCAGGTTCGCACCTACTCTATAGAACCTTACTCTTACGCCTTTCTATACACCTATACGCCTTACTCTTATAGAACCTATACACCTTACTCTTATGAGCGGGTGGGCAGGTTCACACCTACTCTATAGAACCTTACTCTTACGCCTTTCTATACACCCATACGCCTGACTCTTATAGAACCTATACACCTTACTCTTATGAGCGGGTGGGCAGGTTCGCACCTACTCTATAGAACCTTACTCTTACGCCTTTCTATACACCCATACGCCTTACTCTTATAGAACCTATACACCTTACTCTTATGAGCGGGTGGGCAGCTTCGCACCTACTCTATAGAACCAGTTGTTAACGAGAGACAGGACATATAAAGTTTAAAAATAGCCATTTAAAAGTGGCTGTCAAACGGGCAGAGAATCAATTGCTAATTTCTTTGAGTCCCATCACTGAATAAGAACATCATTTTTGAAACGATTGTTAAGGAATGCACTTTTTATTTATTATAACTGCTTTTATTTAACACATTTTTGTATCACCAGAATCACAACCTGAGACACAACCTTATCCCATTAGGGGCGGATGGAGGTGCAGGAAACCTGGAAGTGGGTCTTGAAATCTATTTTTCCACTTTTTTTAAATCCACAGGAGGTTCTGAAACAGAACCCTTTGGATAACAAGGGGGACCTTTCGTTCGTATTTCAGAGAGGCTGGAAGTGTGTTAGGTTGTTTATGCCGTGGAGTAGGATGAGAACATTATGGACATTGTAACTGCTATTAGTGATAATCAAAGTCATCCATAGATTTAGAGCCATGCTGCATACATTAATTTGCACGTAATTGTTCTCCCCTTTTGTGTTGTGTTGTTGTTTCTTGTGCATGATGAGTTTTGTGTTTCTTTGTTGTATTCATTCATCCATTGCCAACTAACTTTATTTTAAATTATCTAGAAACATATAGCTCATGGCCTGATCCCTGCAGCTACCATAGCTCCTAAAGCTGCTGTTCCCCGCACCCCTCCCCCTCGTAGTCCAAACCCTTCTCCAGAAAGGCCCAGGTATGTTTTAATGTTCTTCATCTCTTGATTACTAATCATTACGTGGAATTAAAGTGGAACTGAATACCATAGTTAGAAAATTGCATGTTTGTATTTTGCCTATAGGTTTTAGATAAGCCAGGTACATGTTACTAGGCAGAAGATTTGTGGTCTTGAAGGATCATTGCAGTAATTGTTGGTGGTTCATTTAAATGTGCTAATTTTGTATTAATTTGATATTGCCCTTTGAGGATGGCTAAGAGCAGCCGTTGAGTGTCAAGACAAGAACCACAGATGTTTATTTTGCATATACATACAATATCTGATAAGCTTTGTCTTTGGCTTTTAAAGTCATTTGCTGGTATTTTGCTTTCAGATTCCCTTTCTTCTTTAAAAATTTATTTACTAAATTTATATAATTTATATCCCGCCTTTCCTCACCTACAAGAGGGAGCTCAAGGCGGCTAACACTGATCATAATAAGACACCATTAAAATGATCAGTAAATGATAAAATGATCAGTAAAAAAATTAGTAAATGATAAAAACGATAAGTAAATCTATTGCTTTTTCACTTTATTTCTACTAGGTAAACCTTACACAGTTTTAGAGCCTGGTGATATGATAAGAAAAATCAAGTGGTAAAAGTTTTCTGCACTGGGTGACCATATGCCAGTGATTTTTAGCCATTCATGGCATTCTGATAAGACATTAAAATTTTCAAGGCGCACTATCAGTTTTTTGACCATTGACAAAGCACACCACACTTCTGAGGGGGAGCACTCCCCAGTGGGATACTAATAATTGACCTTCCCCCAAATCCAGAAGTCCCACTGTATTCAAAGTAATTTGCTTCCCGGCAAGTGTGTTTAGGATTTGAGCTTTAAATTAGGCATTTTTATAGTTAGGTAGATAAATAATATAGAAAAAACATCTCAGTGCTTGATACAAATGAACCAGAGTGCCATATATAAGGTTTTCCATATTTTTCTATGTGACAGAAACATACCGTACATTATGTTCATGGCCAGTGGCAAAGCTAATGATCATGTAGCCTGGTGCAAAGGTCAACATGTTGCCCTGGAAGTGATGCCATCCCTGGCTATTTCTAAAAAGAAAATGGGGGGGGGGAATCTGCCTCCTCCTAGCAATTTACCCCCTATTTGCTTTGCTAGTGGCACCTACTGTAATTACCAAAACACCTACTGTATTTGACGTCAAAAAAGATTTTGTTGCTGCTACCCCTCCTATCAACAAAATCAAATTTAATTAAATAAAATAATAAATTGTAAAATAATGTAAAGTATAATAATAATAATAATAATAATAATAATAATAATAATAATAATAATAATAATAATGTAAAGTAAATAATAAAGTAAAGTAATGTAAAATAATAATGAAGTAAAATAATGAAAATTGGTTAGGGAAATTGTGCCGGGGCAAAGAGGAATGGCTTTCTTTCCCTACTAAATACGAGAGAAACACCACTTAGAAGTACCTGTATACCCAGTTAGCATGGATAACTGTATTATGAAATATGTATATGGAGATGAGAGCTGATTCATGTTAATACCTTATTAGTTCGATACAGTATCAGAATTACATCTCATTGGCTCTCAAAACAATCAGTATCATGGGAAAGTTTTGAGTTAAGAAAATCCACTTTTTGTTCCATAGGCTTTTTGTGTTTTCATTTTTGGTTAATTGGCCATAATGTTTGATAGAATATAGATATTCCAGTGCAGTTTCTTTCATTGCATTCTGCATTACATAAGCTTTCCAACAATTTATAACATGATGGTATTATCATTTATACATACCGTTTTTCACAATTTTAGCCGCTAGTGTCAAGCTAAGCTTGTTGCCTGGTGTGACTACACCCCCTGCAGCACACAACCACTGTTCATGGCCATTCTTTGTTGTACAAGATAAGAATCTCTGTCCTGTGCCTGAAACTTGGTACATGCATTGGAGATGCTGGGCTAAAGGCTAACTACACTTCTTCCCCCTCATGTGGCTGCTGTAAAATAATGAAAGCAGCAAGTGAGCACAGGGCTCTTTTTCTTCCCAAAGTTGATACTTAATGTGCATACTTATAAGTAAACCAATGCACACAAAAAAACTGTTGAGGTTTTTACATATTCAAATAAAAATAGTAATTGAAATTTTACTGTCTAGAGCAGGGGTCTCAAAACCCCGGCCTTGGGGCTAGATATGGCCCTCAATGAGTGTCCATCCAGCCCTTGGCAAGCTTCCTGATCTGGCCCTCGGGCAAGCCCTGTAGTCGTCCAGAGGCAAGAGGAGCCCTGCTGTCCACACTTCCAGAGGGTATTTTGAGGGCTGGGGAGGCCACACACAGATGAGACCCTCCTGCCAAAAGATTTAGACCCCTGGTGTAGAGTTCAGCATAATCTACCATTTCAGTTTCATGCTGACTTGGAAGCATGAAGTTCTTTTTCTCTTCATCATATGTGACATTCACTGTAGGGTTTAACTCAGTATTCATCCAAATTTGAAACAGGGCTGCATGTTTTAATTTCTTGGTGGGTTAAGGTATATTGCAAAGGATAAGCCTTGAAGGAACTTCCACTTCATGTTTTCTGCTTTCTAGATCTGCTTTAGCAGCAGCTATTCTCGTTACAACCCTGACTGGACGGACTGTTGCCATCCCTCAGCCTCGTCAGAGGTCTCTTTCCGAAAGTGATGCTAGCATCCTGCTGGATCGGGAAAGCTATATTGAACCATATGCTGCAATCACCGAGTTTCGAGTGGGGTAGGATATACTGTACATCTTGGCACACCCTGTCATTAGGAAAATGAAGAGTTGTGGAATGATTTCTTTTTCCAGTAACAGATTTCAACTTTTTCTGACTACTGTAATTCAAATCATTGCCAGTTCTTGAGCTCCTTCCATGTTTTTCAGCATTGCAGCTATGGATTCCATAAACATTGTCAGTAGTGCAAAAGTCCATTTGGACTTTCGGCCCATTTCACACATTTGACACATGGGGGCCATGAATTCATGGTTCACTGTAACTACCAATCCAGATTTGGAGGCAAATTGTGGTTTGTGCAAAGCAGAAACCAATTTGTCTGAACTAGCAAGATGAATTGGAGGGAAAGAGAAGAAGATGAGGGCATAGGAAGAAATGTGCAGGCCACAGATATTGTCCAACAGTCAAACCATGGTTTGGTTGTTTCTGTGTGAACTGGGACATTGTTGGGTCCAGCTGTTTGTAGACCTGTTGTTGTTGTCACCGGATTCCGCTTTTCAAAAAAAGTTCACAAATGGGTTTATAGAAAAAAAAAATCAAATAAACAGGTGAAGTTATTGGTTATTTTGGGATAACACCCCTTTTTCAGGAAAAATAGTCTTGCTTTTTGCAGGTCCTTACAAATACCTAAAGACTCAGTGTCACAAAAGGTCTCACAGTCTAAAAAGATGCTAAAGGTATCCAAGGCAGGGAGAAAATTGGAGTTACCATATCCACAACAATGAAACTGACTACAGATGCAATCCTAACCATGTCTATTCAAAAGTAAGCCCCATTGTGTTCAATCGGGTCTTACTCCCAGGAAAGTGTCTTTAGGATTGCAGCCTAACTGTAGCTTTTGGGTACTACTTAATCTTGAGCTTTTATTGTAACGGGATCTCTTCCATATTGTTCTTCCCAGTGTCGATGGTGTTGGAAATATTTGGTTTTTGACATTTAAGTAATGGCTTTAATGTGTTTCGTTGAGTCTTATCTTTATTAAATACCTTCCCCCTCTGTAGCATTAAGGTATTTTAGTACGTACATATTGACTTAAGCAAATTAAAAGGCTTTAGTAAGGCAAGCTAGAAAGTGTTTAGTTACAACAACTCTGTATTTCTGTCTTTGCTTGTAGAATTTTCAGCCTTGCTAAAACATCTCCTTTTGAGACATAAGCCAGAGTGTGACTTCTATGTATTAATGTGTGCTCTTCTTTCATCAGAAACTGGAAGAGCGATGGTGACGATAAGAGTGTTCAATCTTTGGGAGTTTCTGGCAGTTGTTATGAAGATGAGGACATGGACACATTTGCTTCTGACACAGAAAAAGAATCGGGTCCAAACAACCAGATTGTAGATAAAAACGCAAGCAGTGGCACACTTTATGCTGTTCCACACAAAACCAAACAAGTAAACTTTCAGGTGAGTGATTCTGTCGGCTGTATGAATCCAATATTGTAAGCATCTTAAATTTTTGTAATATTTGCGTTTATACTATCATCAGATACTTTTATGGTTGCGTGCACAAAGAAATGCAAAATGATTTTCTGCAACATGTTATGCGATCCCAGTTTATCCGTGTATTATCACTTTTGCATTATTATTTTATTATTATTTTTTATTATTGTGTATTAACAGCAAGGACAAGGCCTTGAACTAGTTAATAAATTATAGTATGTCTATAGATTTAGATATGTCTATATAGATATAGATGTCTATATAAATTAGAGATATGTCTATATAGGTATAGATAGATACACAGGGCGTCCACAAAGTCTATTTACAATCTCAAAAAATTACTAAAAAGGCAACTGATGGGATATGTTAATCAAATTATTTTATGTACTCAGTCATTATCAAAGTTTGTTATCTTTGTTGATGAAAGAGGTTGTTGAATAAACCCCTAAAAATGGCTACTCCTCAAGAAAAGGCACGATGTGCATCATGTTTTATTGAAACAAAATTGGATACGTAGACTCAGAGAAACTACAGGACTAATCGAGCTGATGTGCTTCATGCGACTAATGGTGCCTGTATAGAAGTGTATTAAATGAGGCAAAAAAACTTCAATATTTACTCCTCATTTTGTTATCATTTCCACAGATTTGTCTATTCATCTGTTTTTTAAAAAAACTTGAAATTGTGGACACCCTGTATATAAATTATAGATATAGATATATATATTTATATGTAATAGCTTTAAATTTAATAAATAATATAGAGCTTAGATTAACCACATGAAAGTGTTTTTAGCTATTATTTTGTGACATCCCACATTTTTCTTGGATATCTTACATTTAGGGGTGTCTTACATGTCATCTTTTGCAGTTATGATATCTGATCACCCTGAACTCTTAGGACCAATTTTCAACTAATCAAAAATTATTATAATTAAGGCCTGATATTATATTAAGGCCTAATATAATTAAGGCCTATTTTATATATATATATATATATATATATATATATATATATATATATATATATATATATATATATATATATATAACTATATATAATAATATATAATTAAGGCCTAATATTATAATTAGAGCAGGGGTCTAATGTCCAGATTACTGCCGGGCCCCAAGAACTTAGAAGCTGGGCCGTGCTGCCAATCTGCCCCCCACTCCCTCCCAGGAGGTGCCTCCTTGGTGTCTTGGAGCCTGGGGGTTCAGGGCTTTCGCCGTTTATACTATGTTCCTTCCTGGGAGGTGGGCAGGCTGCAGGCAGAGTCTGGGGAGAAGGCTTCCACCTCACAGCCTATGGCGGGCCAAGAGAGGAGTGAAGGCACCACTTGCTCACTCTCTCTTATTCTCAGAAAGTGTGGTTAGGCTTCCATCCTTAGAGCCCAATCCAATGCCTGTCTACTCACAAATAAGTCAATAGGACTTACTCTCCAGTAAGAGTGAATAGGATCATGCACTGAAAAGGTTGAAAATCCCTGCTCTGAGTAGACATGCATAGGATTGGGCTCTGACCTGCAGTCCTATCCACAGTAATCTAGCAATAGCTCCATTTATTATAATGGGGATTTATAGCTGGAGGTGGCTGTGTTCTGGGTGGGGAGGCCCCCTCTCCCTTGGGGTTGTCACCTCCCCACCCATCCACCCCACTCCTGGTCTCTGGGAAAAATTATTTTCCACAGAATCTGTACCTGGGGGCAAAAAGATTGAGGATGGCTATTCTATAGCTTTTTATGATTCATAAATTGAAACTAGGTTATCACTAAGTTGATACTTTTTGACTCCAAACCATATCTAGTCAGAAGCCATGATTTTTCTTTTTTCCCCTGCTGACTAGTATTTAGTGAAGCATGCACTGTGAAGTGTAGAAGATTTGGAAATTCTTTATAAACAGTTTATTTTAAATTACAATTTGTTAGGCATTAAACAAAAACGCACTTCAATTGCGTGCATTTCAACTGAGGCTTGTGACCCACACATTACTGGAAGAACAGCAGATGATGTAATGAGGAGCTGCAGCTACTAGCCCTGTAGGTCATGGGAGATGCCAGTTGAAAAAGTTTGGGAACCACTTCCCTAAACATTGAAAAAAGGGAGTGAATGATTGGCAAAATCTCCAGCAAGCCAGTGAAGGAGGAGGAAAGTGGGGAAGAAGAGAGCAAGGGTGACTTGATGGTTACCACAGGGATCCATGACTTGTGAACAGATATAATGGAGAATGAGCTGAGAGAGAGAAATATGTAGAAACATCTCTTTCCCCAGCACTGACCCCTCTGGTTCTCAGACTGGTGTACCTTTAGCTATTCATTTTGATAGTTACATGTGCCAAGTTATATGTTACACGTGTACACAAGTTATGCAAAGTAAGTTAAGATTTACTGTGAAATTATACTTTGTACTGTAATTCTTTTACTTAGGAAGACCGCCCAATGTCTTCTAGTACTGAGATTGAAGAAGACAGACATACTTATCTCATTCATCCTAACATTCAAGTGGAAGGTAAAGCCACTTTTAGTTGCATTGAAATTATTGAGACCTCAATTCATAAAAAGAATCTGCAAATTCACGTTTCAGATTTGGCAGTGACATCAGTGGTGAGAAGTGCAGTCCTATAATGCTATATGTAACATATTAATTTGTATTTGGATAAGTACTTTCCAGGTTGTTTATTTTCAGATCTTCCCTTTGGGGGTGAATCTCTGCTGTGGCCTGTTTGACAGTATGAGCTTGCTTTGACGTTTGCCAGATCAGGGATGAGGTTGCATGTTACACCTATTTATTTGTTTTCAGGCATCTTGCTTGTTATGTCTGTCATTGGCTGTGATGACTTATAGGGAACCTTCATGTTCAGAGTTTGTATATCTCTGAATACCAGATATGTTGAAGATTATTGCCTTTATGGATTACTTTATCAGAGGCATCTTATGGCAAACAGAATGAGGGACTTGATGGCTCTTTTGGTCTGATCCAGCAAGGCTTTTGATTGTTTTGGTTATACAAATACAAATACATATTTCAGCAAATAAGAAGCAACCCTGGTAATACAAAGTGGCAGAAGCAGCTGCACAGCACTGCTGAACCATGTCATCAGACAGCATGCAAAAAATGTATAGTCTCATGCGCCGATTAAAAGTGGTTTGAAATAAAAGTCTTGAAACCCAGTAAGAAACTTTTCTCATTTTTTACAGAAATTGAACCTCCAGATGTGCCATTTAAGGTAAGATTATTCAGAAGAGAAATAATGTGCTTATATGACATGTTTTAGGAGACAGCATTTAGAGATGGTATTACTTAGCACAGCTGTTGATTAACATTTGGCTGGAAGACACTGGCTTTACTTTTGTTCAGGGAAAAGTTTATTACAATTTGCTGCAGTTAATGAATGGACTACCCACATTTTCAATCTTGCAACAGCCACAAAAGGCTGGCCAATTCTGTATTTGTTTCCCACAGATGGAAGAGTAGTCCGTAATGCTTCATAATGAGTCATTAGAATATGGCATGATGGATTTGGTCTGTTGCTCACGAGGAAAAATTAAAGAATACTTTTCATTGTACTCAAGTCCTTGGCATACCTAAAGTTACTATTTGCATTTCAGCCAAGGGCCAAGTGTCTTCTGCTGATTTATTTATTTATATTTATGTTAATAAATTATGCTTCTCTCATTTTTGCTTATTATTGTAAACTGTCCATTCTATAAAATGTTTCAGAAATTGTAAATGCAAGAAATTACTGTGGAACCAGGTATCAATGAGAGAACAATTTCAGGCATGCATGAATACCAAATTCTTATTACCAAATTTCCCCTTATATATATATATACACCAAATTCCATGGATAAATCTGTTTGGGGCTCCTAATTGCACTTACCTGGGTGCTACACCTGGCCCTCTGTAGGTTGTACACAGCCCCCTCAGAAGTTTCCCTTACTATTCTGGTAGGCACTTCTGGTTGTGTTTGGGAGGTCCTCTGAACTAGGTCATATTATTTTGTTTCCTTGGTAGGTAGAAAAGCATTCCACAGAAAATTCATTGAGTGAAAAACCTCCATCATCCTCAGGTACTTGACTCTTTGGTGTTTGTATTGTCAAATATCTTCCAATTGTAAATACAATTTAAGTTTAAGTTTCCTTCACGTTCATTTATGTTCATATGGTCATGTTCATTTATGCTATACTGAGACTATTTTTATGGTTGAAGCCAACAGTGGTTACAGGTTTTGGACCCATTCAAACTGAATTGTTAAGGATTATAATGAATAATATCCCTTGAGCCCTTATCCCAAAAAGTGTTTATTCAGAAATGAATAATGTTTCTTCCAGCATCTCATTCTTTTCTCCTTGCTGTTCCTTATTTATGATTGGGACTGTTCCCTGGATTACCTGTTCAGTGCTTCCTCTCATTTCCTTTCTATTGCTCATTACAACTTACCTTTTCTGTAAAAAATTTGGCACAGTGCTTTTGTTTTCCTTCTTTACAGTTAAGTGAATTTATATAATATAACTGAAACAATGGCACATTTTCTTCTTTCCATTTTCGTCCCATTCCACTGTTTCTTTCCCTTGGGTCTGTAAGCTCCTCAGGGCTGGGATCTATCCGCTCATGTTGCATGATGCAGCATACGCAATTGATGGCTTTGTATGCTTGAATAAATAACAAGCAACTACAGGTTGAACCTCACCATCCATGTTGTTTGGTTCCTGGAACCTTCGTGGATACCCATTTTTGCGTAACAAGACAGGCAATTAATCAATATGAATCCCAAGCCTCAACTTTAAGAAGGGATTGGACAAATTCCTAGAGGAAAGGACCATCACCGGTTACAAGCCATGAAGGGTGTATATAGAGATGGGCAACCTCAAAATGCCACCTGGGAGGGCACCTGGATGCAGGTGTCATGTATGCTCCCTGAGGCATCTGGTGGGCCACTGTGTGATGCAGGAAGCAAGACTTGATGGGCCTTTGGGCTGAGGCTCTTACATTCTTATGAATCAATTGCCCTTTCAATGGCTTAAAACAGGTGAGTTTCAGCCCAGAGGCTGAAAAGCAATTCAGCAAACAAAGCAGTTCAGAAGTGATGATCACTTTGTATTGATTTGATAATCACATGGGGGTTAGGGAGACGTCTCCCTCCCAGGTGAAACCCAAGACTGAACCCTTTATGAACCCTTTCTAAGGCAAGCTTAATTGCCTGCCAGGTTACCATGATAGGCTGGCTGCATTTCAGCCATTAACTTCTACTTAAGGGATGTTTATCTTTTAAAGAGCCAACTTCATTCACATTGAGGCAAAAATCACTGATAAACGCTGATAGTTAGATTACCTGTATTATGCTAGGGAATATAGCCATGTGAGGAAGTGACTTGGATGTTTATGTGATTCAGGGTGAGCACTCAGTTCAATATCTTTGTTCAATCTAGCAGTCCGTAGAAAGCAGAGTCAGACAGTCCTTGCTAGAGAAAAGTTCCAGAAACTACAGGAGGAAAACTGGCAGTTGAATGAGGCAAATCGGAGCCTGTTTTCACAGCTCGAGGAGGCAAAGCAGCAAATGAATGAGCTTCAGCTGAAAGTTAAGGAAGTGGAAAAAGAAAATCGAAATCTAATAGAAGCTGCACAGAATTCACACAATGAAGGTAGGAGCTCAACTGACAGCAGATGAATTGAACATGTTTTCCCGTGAACGTGGCTCTCATCTAAATTATTCCAGAGCTATAGCAGACAAACCCATTGTGTGGCCCGTGCAGATGGCTAGTTCCCCAGGTTCCAGGCTGCAGGAGATGATGGTGGTGGTGTTGTGTAGGAAAGAACCCTTGGTGGTGCTCAGGAGTGTTTCCTGGGCTTGTTTCATGGACGCAATAAAAGTTGAGAATTAGTCCCACTCGACCTGCCATGGCTCTGAAGTGGAGCTGTTCCAGAAGCAAGGGCGCATGCATGTACAACATAACGATGTGAGGGGTGACAATTCTGCATTATTTGGCCTTGAGCACCAAGGGTGCTACTGCACAGGTGTACCGTTGAATGATTGTACTCTTCATTGTTTTTTGTTTACGGGACTAACTGTATAATTGTTGTTCATTTATATTTCTGTTGCATACAGAGAAACATGCAGAACTGCTTTCACTGAGACAACAGGCCCAGGAATTGGTGGATGAAAATGATAGTTTGAAAATGACTGTTCATCGTTTAAATGTGGAATTGAGTCGTTATCAGGCTAAATATAGACCAATTTCACCAAATGAGGTAGATAAATTGTAATTTTCTGACAATGGTGTCTGAAACCCTTTCCATATAAAAGCTACAAAACATAAGGTTACAGGTGGAATAATTGAGGCCCGAGGGCTGAAAGTTATTCTGCTACTAGAAGATGAGCAATATGCATCCTTTTGGAGAGGCAGATTAGCAATAAAAATAAGCTGCAGAGCTTTAGTCATCTATAGTTACCTGAGGAAATGTGCCCCAGTGAGTAGGATTTATGACAGTGTGCAAACTTGGGGCTCAATCCTATTCATGGTTCCAGCACTGGTGCAGCCACAATGCAGCCTTGAAGTAAAGGAACACATGTTCCCTCAACCTTGAGTAATGCATCAGTGATTGGGCCCTTAGTGAGTCTTGCCTGTTTAGTTTAGTTTACCTGTTAGTCCATTAGTTAGGTTTGCCTAATCTGTCAGCCTGCTTAGCACTGGCTTTTCTTTTGTGGTCAAGGTGGTTTACAAGCAGTAAAATGGATTTTAAATGGTATAGTTTATTTTAAAAGTGTTACATTATCAGTAATACTTTTTCTCTTTGGAAACTGATGACAAGCCCTACAATCCTGAGTAACTACGGGTGCACGTAAGAGACTTTACGTGCACCCGTAGTTACTGCACCACCTAGTGAAAACCTATTGGAAATTCATATTGCAATCCAGAGCAAATTGTTCTTACACCGGAGCAAGGACTCCCCGTAGTTACTCAGGATTGCACCCAAGCACTCCTTAACCTGGAGTTCTGTTTTTTTTTTTGTTTGAAATGGCTTCCTCTGGGGCAGCTACAAGCTCATAAAAATTCAATAAATTTGGGGAATTTAGTTCTGATCACTTCTGACTCAAGGCATACGTATTTCTTTTTTGCGTTCACATATCAAGATTCAAGAAAGATACATGGAAACATTTGTTCCATGTTGAATTATATAGCATCAGGATTAGAGGATTAATCTAAACCAGACATGTTTCAACAACATCTTCTGATTACACATTGATACTGGATGTTGGCTAGCTAAATACTTGTTACTATTATGCTTTCATTATCGTACCAGGCATGTTTCAACAACATCTTCTGATTACACATTGATAACTGGATTTTGGCTAGCTAGTTACTATTATGCTTTCATTATCATAGGGTGTAAAAATTGGAAGTTTGCCAATGAAAAATCCAGTGCCACCATGGCTGGTAAGTAGCAATCTAGTCTTTTTCAGTTTATTGGTCTTTTGCATAGATGACTAGCAGCTTCCAAATTTTGCGAAAGAGACTTGTTTCCAACTAGTTTGATGACCCATATGTAGTTATGATCTGGCTGCAACTCTCATATTTTTATTTGTGCCTGTTAACCAGCAGGCCAGGGTTCGAGACCCGGGTCAGTCCCCACAAGACAGGTTGAGCTCCTGTCCTTAGCCCAGCTCTGCGACACAGCTGGAACCAATTGTATTGGTTCTGCCTTTCCATTGGACTATTTCAGTGGCGTGGAGAGGGGGGATTTGCTTCTTGGGTAACAGCCTATCCTACATAGCAATCTAACCCAGGTCTTCGTGCTTCACATGCAGCGTATGCAACGCCAAGCACGATACCATAGCCTTCCAAGACTGACAGATGCCTGATGGGCTAAAAAGTCAGATAGTGCCTAAGGAGTATCAGAATATTCTCATATTCATTGAATTCTGATAGAATTCAACTGCAAGGCGACTGTGTGTAGTGAAAAAAATTTTACATGCAGGTTTGCACGTAGGTGTATTTTATCTATTTGCTTAACTTCATTCCTGTCTTCCAGTAGGCTGGATTTTGATGGAAAGGGCTGATCTTTAGTTTTTGAAATGTCTTTGCCATAATTGTCTGAAAAGGGAACTGGTAGAATTGGGGCAAAAAATGTTGCCCTGGCCAATCCCATTATTTTGTCTGGCTTGTAAAAATGCAAACACAGATTTTACCTGCCAGAAGCAATACTATGGGTGATGGTTTTCTTTAATCTATCTTAGTTTTTCCAAGTGGAATTACTAAGATGGTAGCAAATGGAGCTGATTTAAGAATCCTTGTTTTATACTTGACTTTAAACCTTCCTGGGTTTTTTGGAAGAGCGGGGAGGCTGGTTTGTGGAAGGATTTTTCTGTGACATCCGTTTTGACAGTATTCCTTTCAGCCAGTATTTTGAAGCTGTTCACAATCAAGCTGAAAAATGGGACTGAAATACAAAGTATTTTATAATTTTGAGATGCTTTACCATTTATTGAATTTTTTTTTAAATTTTAGCTGGACATAAAATATTTATCTCCTCTCTTGTTGGCCTACGAAGATAGAATGAGGGAAAAGGAAGATTTGATTCTTGCACATGAGGCAAGTTGGTGGTTGATACTAGAACTAGAAAATATTGTATTTCTATAAATATTGTTGATATTCAATAAACTGTTCACCATTTCAGTCAAATACTAATTTTCTAGTATGTTCGATGGTCTAAAATGTAAAAATTGGAATTGGTTTAGCTGGTCAGGCTGTGGTATTGATGATCTATGTATAAAACTGAAAAGTCACTCATCAACGGCCAGCCAAAACCGCTGGGCCCAGAAGCATGAACTTTGGGGAGGCTGTTCCTTCTGTGTTGGAGGCAACCACTAAGAACCAGTTTTCAGAAATTCCCACCAGAAGGAGGTGAAAAGGGGTGCAATGCGTTTTCCTCCATATACTTTGCATTGAAGAATCCCTGACTGAGGGACTCTCTGCCCCAATCCCCAGACAGAGAAGCATGAAATATGCACGGGGGGGGGGGCACGGGACGATGCGCACAGGGTGGACATTGCACATGGGATTTTGATGTGCATGGGGGGATGTTGCACATGGGGGATGGTGTGCAATGGAACATGGGGAGGATGGCACACGGGGGGGGGGGGCGGTATTTTACTCCTGCAACATGGGTACACTTCACTAGTAATGATGATAAAAATAGAAACAACCTTGTTCTATCCTGTATGTTTTTGTTGTTTCTCTTTCAGGAGGACATGAAGAACTTTAAGGCACAGGTTGAAGAGGTAGTGAAGGAAAATGAACAGTTACACCAGCAACTAAGTAAAAATAGTTCTGTTACCCAAAAAGAATGGTAATTGTGTTGCATCAAAAATTTGTACATGATTTCTTGTTATGGTAACAGTTCATGATGAATAGACTGCTCTAAAGATCATAATGTTTGGCACTAAACTGGTTTAAGTGCAATAACTGATAAATGCTTGAAGTAAAATAGTTCTGAATTTTTTAAATCCAAGTGACACTGAAGCATAGGGCATAATTTTTTATAAACTTGGCATAAAGCTTTCATGGGTAGCTTATACCTTAGCAAACAATTATTTTGATGTGTCAACAGTCACAGATAGCACTTTCAAATTTATTTTCTTACTCATTGCTCCAGACCTCAAAGAACTAAATTGGAATATGCCACATCTTCTGTAGTATAAGAGTTGGCAGAAGCAAACTACTATATTCTAGTGGACACGATTCAGTAGATCATCTTTTACATGACCTAAATAGTCCATATACTTGAACTATTTGCTGGACTACTCGCTGGATCATTCTTGTCAAGGCTGCACAAAATTAGCAAATATATCTTGCATATATATTGTTGCCTTTGTGCACACTCATTGGTGAACAGTGGAATTTCTAAGGAAAAAAAGTCTGAAGTCCTTTGGTGTCAAGTTTATGGTGGATGTGGGTAAAGGAAAAGAAATCCATGAAATTCTGGGCATATAATGAACCTAATTTTTATTTTTACTTATTATGTATATGTTCAAATAATAGCAGATATAATAATTCTGCTATAATAATTCTGTCATTGAATAATAATTCTGTCATTGAAATTTTTATTGTTGCAATTTTCTTTACTGTGTTTAAATGTAAATAGATACATGCCCTTACCAGTAGAAACACCAGGGTAAGAATTGAAGAAATAAATGAAGACTGTCAAATTGAAGATAGACAAATACTGCCATTAGTTTATTTTATAATATTGATAGCCAATTTCCATCAAACCACTCAGAACCATTTATAAATTGGCAGTTTAATCAAACCAGTCAAAACCATATATAATTTGGCAGTTTAATCCTATTCAGTGCTGATGTAGCAGAGCTTCCGAGCCCATGGTATATCTAGCACTTCTGTTGAACATGAGGGATTTATCCTCAGTGAAAGGGAATATTTGTTAAATTACCCCATATAATGCCCCAGCCTGCTCAGTGGACTGTTCAGATCTATTTACTGGTCCCATGTAATGTCTTTGGCAGCCCAGTAGGGGAGTTAGGAGGCACTGAAGGTTTACTCTGCTGTTCCTGCCTTTCCCCCAGACTCAGTCTGCCCCGTCCAGAAATTTTCCCTTCCCTCCTCTTGACTATCCTGCTTAGCCTGGTGCTAAGCTCTGGTTCTCATAGACCATAGGATTGGGCTTTTAATCCATTTGCCATAGAGAAATTCCTAGCCAATTGTTTCACCAATGTCACTCTCACAGCAAACATCCGAAGCATGAATGATGTATGCATGTTTATAAAAATCCTTGTTTGTCCGTTGGGAATCCATTGCCCAGTAGGCATCATTTATTTTTCTTCTTCCTGTAATTTTGCAAAACTTTGAATGACATTTAATTTTTTTAAATCTTTGGTCACTTGTAGGCAGTTGTTGCAAGGCCAAGCCAAACTTGTGTTGGACGAAAATGCAGTATTGATGGAGCAGCTTAGAATACAGGAAACAAAAGCCAAAGATATCTACAACCAACATGCTGAGGAAGGTAAAATACTTTGGCTCCACTTTCAGCAATTACATTCAACAGGAGCAGTTGCCCATTGAAAGTTATTGGAAGTGTAAGCAAACAGTGCAAAAAAGACAACTTTTTATGAACGAGAGGTGCTGCTAATCAACCATTTGATTGTTAATTCTATTGTAGAACCTTGCAAGGAGACTTAATTTTGGTTTGTAAAAAAATATGCATTTTAATAATACAATTTTTTATTTTGTTTTGTAACTCTTAAAAAATTTACAGAAGTTAATTATTTATCTTTAATTAGGTACTTATTTTCTATTCAGTCTTGATTATATAGTGGAATTACATCTGGCAATTGTCCAAAGTGTCAGAGTCCAAAATGCATTTCATATCATCTTGCATAGATTTGTATTCATTTACAGATTATTATTATTAGTGGGATAAAGAAAGAACATTTAAAGAGGAAATAGAAATTTCAGTCAAGGAAATTGAGCTTATTGCAGTGTTGCATTGTTTTGCACAGAAACCAGATAGAGATTTAATTTTAAAACAAATATAATAACTTTTTCTTCAGCATTTGTACCATATGGTGACAGTGTCTGCTTGTTGTGGATCAGAGTTTCGTCCAATCCACAATGGCCGTGACTTGGGGAAACCTGGTAGGCCTGTGCTAGAAAGCAAATATAATAATAAACAATACAATTACAATAATGACACAGATCTCTTCAGGGTGAGAAGTTATATCAGTTGTCATTGCTTATTACAAGAAACTGTGGTGTATTTAATACTATATTGAGGTTTCCATTTGACAGCCATTTTATTATATTCCTAACAAATCTTCATTGACATTCAGAACTTGTGAAATGTAACATTTATTTAACCACAGTACTATAGATTAAAATGGTCTCTGAATCAGTGCAGTAAGGATTTAGAATAAAAGGCATTCAAAGGTTGAGTTACTTTCTGTGTAGTCTTTTGTATATTGACTCAGAAGTAATCTCTACTGAATTCAGTAGACCTTACTTCTAGTAGGACTGCAGAAGTCTGTCTTTCTTTTTTGTGTTTCCTAATGTTCTATTTTGCCTCAAATATCCATATTTTTATCTTTCTCAAGTTTGCAAATTGAAGAAACAGCTAATGATCTTGGAAGCCAAACAACATAGTCAAGAGGAGGAGAAGAAGGAGAATCAGAAGCAACTGGAAGATTTACGCTCCACATACACAGAGCTCAAAGCCAGCATTAAAGATCATATTACCATGAAGGAGCATACTGCTTTGGTCAATGAGTTAAAAAGGTAGGAATCTGATGAAATATACGAGAGGATCCTCTTGTAGATAGCTTTTGGTCTGCTTTGGACACAGCTTTTGGTCTGCTTTGGACACAGCAGTACAAGAAAGAGGCTTAGAGAAGTGCGAGCTCAATTCTCCCCCCCCTTTCATGTGTGATGAGAAGAAGAGATCTGAAGCTTCTGCTTTCATTTTGAATTTTGTATTCCAATTCAGAACTTTAGTTTAATGGCGTTTTTCTGGGTTTACTCCCTGGTACTCAGTACCAACACCTTTTTCCACCTGCTCCAGCAGATAATTAATTAGTCATGAAAATTAGTAGCTTTGCCACTGTGGTGAGTACTGGCACCTTCCTCACTCAGAAAAAGCACTTTCAGTTCAAACCAATTTAGTAAGTTGTAGATCATTTAATTTAAGGAGATACACTTGCCTTTTCATCTCTGTTAGACTATATAACTTTAAGACATTATGTTGAGTTAATTGTACTTAAGGCCATACCACACAGAGATAGCATATGTTCAGTTCATGTTCAGTGCATTCTCTTAATCTGTCTTTTGCTGCAGAACAAGACATGGATGCAAATGCTGCATTGTAGGGGTTAAAAAATTGGGTGAAGTTTACCATTTTTTTAGTTCTCAGTCCTACCCCACCAGTTGCAGCCTGCACCTTCTATGCACCCACTTCATTTTCTTCTTATTGAAACCCCTTCCCACATGTAATTTTGCAAGCATGTATGATATCTTTGCTTGCATAGAAAAAGCAGAGGAAAAAAATAGCCCTTCAAACCACTCTAATGTTGCAATCCTAACTTGCAGTTAGGCCAGCCTAAGTTCTGGCATAAGTCCTGTGCTGATCTGGGAGTATCACCAAAATGCCATAAGACACTTCTGCCCCTTTCCTGAGGAAGTGTTAGGCAAATGCACACATATGCTGTTGTCTCCCTACATCACCTCGGGAATGGGATGTCCAGTGAGTTGTGCCAGCCTAGGTTAGGATTGCACACTATGTACATTTTTTCTTTGTACATTTCCAAACAGGGCGGAATATCTGAATAGCTTTTTGTAATTGTAGCTTTTAATGTCTGCAACGGTAACCTCATCAGAAGAAACAATTGTACTTTTCCACAATTATATTCTAATTGTTCATATTCTAGATGGGAAATAGTACTTTTATTTGAAGCCTGATTTTCATTATTGGTTTTTGTAGCCAGTTGCAGCAGGAACAGGAAAAGAAAGAGACGGAATTACAGGAGCTAATGGGAAAGCTGGCATCTGTGCAGGCAGAAAAAAAGAGCCTGCTCTTAGAGAAAAATAGCCTGGGAGCTGAAAACAAGGCTCTAGAAGCTGAGCTGGAAATGGCACAGAAGACAAAGAGGTTTGGCTATTTCCTTTCTGTCAAAATAATCCTTTTAGCTGAATTTTCTCCAAGCAAAGTCCTTTTGGTAGCGACAGCATTCAAAAACTAATGCATATCGTGCCTTGGAAGACTGTAACATGAAAATCAAATGAACTTCAGCTTAGTTTTAAATAGTAAAAATGCTTCTAGTCCTCATAGTTGAGAAGAAAGTTTGAAAGTGGCATCATACTGTACGTGAAGTGAGCTGAATCCGGACTTTTGAGAAGGCAGGGGGGCCATTTCAGAGCACCCCCTTTCTTTGCTTGTTTTGAGTTTACATGCACTGATCTGGCCTTAAACTCTCATTAAGAGCATACAAGTCACATATCGCCATTTCTTGAAACCTCTTTTGGAAAAAACGGAGCATGAAAAATGGTATAGCAATGCTTGCCTGATGCATCTTCATTGTGAAGCATTTGAACTTTTCATGTGACTGCAAATTGTGGCAAATTGTCTTGGAGGAAATATTCCTGATGCACTTCCTAAAGCCAAGCTCTAGATGAGTATTTTCCCTGTTGCTGGATCTGTGTGCTCCTTTTTAATATGTGCAAAATAATATTAAATATTTTTTTAAAGACATATCTGTTGAATTGTATGCCAGAGCCATAGAAAGGAAATGTAGAATATAAATATTTTGAAGAATACCGAGAAATTTTGTTGCAATGTGTCTTTAACTGTTTATTGAACACTTATTGGTGTGAGCAGGAAGGAGAAGCAACATCAGATAGTCAGAATTTTAATGTTTTAAGACCACTGAGTTGTGTTAATAACATGTTTATTTAATAACAAGTATTTCCTCCTTGTCACTGATCTTGGTGCCTTCTGCTAACTGACCAAGTAGCAGAAAATAGGCAGATCTTGCTTCTTACTGAATGTTAATGTCTTACACTAAATACAGTATTTCTTTCAATATGGAATAAAATATCTGGAAATTTAAACTGAAAATGAATATCTTTGGGTAGTTAGGCCCATTGTGACTATGAACCCAACTACAGCCTTTTCTTCTCAAGTCTCTATTGATGACCTAGCTTGTCTTCCTGTTGAACCAGTTCTAGCATGTAGTTCTCCAACAGAATGATTGCTCTAACCTAATTCTGGCAATATAATTGGGAATTGCTAAGTGTGTAAAGTGGTACAATTCTGCAGAAGACGGTGTGGGCACTGAATTACACTGGAATCAAATTAGAGCATAAGTGATCCTATGCCTAAAGATATTTTTCTGTTAAAAAAACTAAAAACCTTGTAGGAAATCACTGAAGAAGATAGATCTTTTGCAACAGCAGCTGGAAGAAGTGACTGAGAAGGAAATGACCTCACGTCAGTACCTATCAAATCTAACTGGCTTGGCAGAACATATAACTCAAGAACGTGACCAGCTTTTAAAACTGGTAATGTTTTAAAAACACTTATTGCTTATCTTTATCTATCTACAGTATTTATATACTGCTTTTCAACTTAAAAAGTTAACAAAGCGGTATACAGGAAAATTGAAAAAAATTAATAGCTAATGGGTCCTTGTCCCAAAAGGGCTCACGATCTAAAAAAGATGGAAAAAGTACACTAGCAGAAGCCACTAGAACAGACATTGGTGTGTAGGGCCAGTTACTCTCCCCTCGCTAAATAAAGGAGGAACACCCACTTGAAAGAGTGCCTCTTGCCCAGTTAGTGGGGGTTCATATGTGGTTCCCTTTTGATTCAAATAATAAGGTAATAAAGCATTATTACCTTATTTGTTTGTGTATTTACTTATTTGTGTATTTATAACAAAATGGCATTTCTTTAAATTCTAAGAACCATGCCTGCTGCATTCTCACAGCTCTAATCCTGTGTGCACTTGAAATTGGGAGTTCCATGGAACACAGCTGAATTATTTCTGATTTAATGTGCATATCCCTGGGCTCTGATCTGAGAATAATAACCAAATTATTTGAATTGGACCTAATGAATATTTTCCTGAAGATGGAGGGGACTAGAATCTATAGTTGGTAGATATCTGCATTTACAGATTGGGCTTTTTGATCTGCAGGTTTGACTTAACTTTAATGGTCATGGACCATTGTTGAGTCCCCTTGTTGAATCCCCTGTAAATGGAGCGAATTGGGGGGGAAGGCTGCTTTACTGTTTGTAGCAAGCTGGACAACTGCAGGACAGTCTAATGTGCTCCTGGAAACCATTTTCTGGTGACACTGATGGTAGGCCCTTTCCCCATCCACTAGCGCTGGGACTGAGAACATGAGCACTGTGGGAACATGTTCCCCTGTTTACACTGCTGGCTGTTGCCAGCAGCTGCTCCTAAGAAAAAAGAGGGGAAAACGGTCAGCCTCGATATCCCTCCCCCTTGAAAAATTCAGTTTCACCTGGTGTCTCAGTGAAAGTGAGTGCTGCTTGGAACATGTCTATCTTCTATTTTCCCCATTTAAACAGTTTTTAAGAGACATTTTTTTAAAAACTCGGTTTGATTTGAACAGGAAATGATGGAAAACATTTCCAGTTCTATTTGGGCAAACGTGAATTTTTTTCAACCACAGCCCTTTGAGGAACAAAACCCCTCGGATAATTGACCGGCAGTCATTAGAATTTTTCCAGACTGACTCTCTGTGCTGAACAAATTGTTAAGGATTTTTTATTGTCTTTATCCATTTTCAAGTGTTTTAAGGCTAAATGTGTCAGAAACAAAGTGCAATTCTAAGCACATGCCAATTAGATCCCTCCACATGATAAAACATAATTATTTTGGTCAGTGAACACAATATTTTCCTTTAGTCACCAAACAATAATTCATTAGACTGTTGCTCTGTATTGTTCATACACAACATATGCATACAGAGTCAGGCCACTGGTCCAACTTTGTATAGACTTCTGGTTTTCAGATGGTATCATTTCCTGCCCTGCCTGGAGATACAGGAATCAAACCATGCATGCACAACATATATTATAAGAATGAATTTGAAATTTCCTGCTTTAAATTAAATTTTGGATTCTGGTTAATTAGTTGTCATTTTGGTGTCTGAATTTTTAAGCTGACAAAAATATTCATTCTGAAAAGTTTTTTCTAGTATAATTTTTTTTCTAGTATATATAATTATACTTCTAGTATAATTTCTGTGGTACTAGTATAATTACTGTGATTGTTCAGATGTATTCAAGAGCCTCCTGGATGTTTTTGTTAAGACCTTATTTAATGATCTTTTCTGGTTGGATGCAGTAGTATGATATCCCAACCACTAATAGACTTCAGGTTAGAAGAACGCGCAGACTCCCTTACAAACTTGTTTACCCATTTCTTTTCAGGCCAATTGTTTGGAAAATGAAAAACATGATGTTCTCAATAAAATAATAGAAGGAAATATACGTCTAGGAAGACTGGAAGAGAAAGTGAAGGTCAGTAGACTTTATAATATATACTTTGTAATACAACACTACTTTTATATATTTTTTACCTTTATATTTTACTTGATTGTTTACACAAGGGTTTGGCTGAGCTACTCCTGTTTGCCTTTTTATGATGTGTTCTTTTTTATAATTTTTATGTTATATTTCATTTTATCAGAATTGTGCTCCCTTGAAGACCTCTTAGGAAGTGGAAGGCAACATACAAATCCTCCAAAATATAAATAAATATTTTCTTAAAAGAAACACAGTACTGTATTCACTTATATCCTATTTGGCTAATGCATACACAGTCTAATACACACAGCATAATAAACCTGGCCACTATTTGCTGTTGGTTCTTCATCTTTTCAACTGATTGTCTAGTCCAAAGGAGTTAGCTGTGTAAAACTGCTTTGTGAGCTTTTACTGAAAAGTTACCTTTTTGTGGTGGTGGGATTGTGTGCTCCAGTGATCCAAAGGGCTATGCTGGTGGTAGCGTAGCTATAGGCAGGGACTCCCATGCCAGACAGGCCTTTGTTGAGGAGCCAGACTAAATCTGTCCAAAATCCCACTGTATGTGGGTTGTCTGGAGAAGGAAAACTCCCACCTCAAACCTCCACTGCCTTGTGGCTATACCCATCTATGGGAAGGGCTTCAGGAGTCAACCTCGAAGCAAAATCCGGAGCTAGAATCCCAGGAGCAGTTTGTGACTGTGTACAATCACGTTCTAGTAACTCTTGTGATGCAGCTGGAACCAGTCGTATCGGCTCTGCCGTTCCATTGGACTATTTCAGTGATGTGGAGAGGGGGGATTTGCTGCTTGGGTAACAGTCTATCCTTCATATTAATCTACCCAGGCCTTTGTGCTCTGGAGAGGACACTCAGAGCACAATACCGTAGGCTTTCAAGACTGAAAGATGCCAATGAAGTATGTAAACATAATTACAGAGCAATATTATGGATGTAGGTTCAGAAGCAAGTTCACTAGCCCATATTGCTACTGAGATGAGTATGTTATGGATTGCCCCCTTAATGTTGCAAATGCATGCCTAATAGAGTTGGTTGGCCAAGGTTAACTAGTGATTTCATAGAGATTTGATTTCATCCTTCTGAGTTTTTTTTCAGTGTTTTAGCTGCTATGCTACACCAGCTCTTGTGTAAAGTGTGTGAATTACAAAGATGTAAAATACTATAAGAATGGGAACTGATTTTTGTGTGTGTTGGGTCTGTGTCTTCCCTTCTCCCCCTCCTCTGCACCAATATTGGTTTTGATATTCCTGCTGTAAGTCTTTCAAGATTATTTCTGAAGTTCATCTAGTGATTTAAACCCACTCACCAAAACATTCAATAATGAGCTGACTCCCTGTGATGTGTCAGGCAGACTATCACATCTGTCTATGATAGCCCAGGGACAAGCAAACATTTTGGCAGGTTGGCCTCACAACATTTTTCTGTAAGGCATGGAGGGGAAAAATTAATATACATTTCAAATTTGAATAAGTGTACATACATAAATGAATACATTAGAGGTGGAACTTACAGGATTGAATGAATCCTACTGAGCTTACTTGTAATACGCATGATATACAAGCATTTAGAATGACATGAGAAGTATGAATTGTTTGCCATACATCTTTTTCACAATGAAAACACACAAAGCAAGACAGAAACAAATGGCACATCAGGTATTGAGATGCATTGGAGGGATTAAAACAATGCCCGAGGACTAGCATGAGCTCCAACAGTCTCCACTGGGCCAGAGGGTCATTGGAGATTGAGGTGTTTTTACAAGCCAAATTGGGATCCCTGAAGGCTGCAAATGGCTCCTGGCCCAGGGTTTGTGCACCACTGGTCTAGTCTGTCAGAGAATGAATTGCTTGTGTTGAGTTCTCCTTTTTTGATTTCTGTGCCTGCCCAGTTGAATTAGTAACTCCATTCTTGTGCCAGCAATCACTGGGATGTTTGACTTTGCTTCCAGCTGCACCTGGAATACTGGCAATACTGCTTGCCAGTACGAAACCTTTCCTTTAGAAACATGTCTAGAACATGCAGTTAAATTATTTGTAAGAGCCTAAATATTTTAGACACAATGGAATTAGCTAAAAGGTCACATTTTCCATTCCAGTCTTTAAATGCTATAATCATTTTTTTGTATGATGGTAGAAATTGTGGGTCAAAAGTGTGTCAGTTTAATTTTTGTACAACATTCACTGTGGTGATAACTATCATAATCTCTTAATCATAATCAAATTACATCAAACTGGGGCAGTTTTGCCCTTTCAGTTTCACCAACCTGTTTTGCATTCTCTTTCTTGTGCTTGGCCTTAAAATAAATATTTCATTAAAACCCTGGAGTTAAATTGGCAGGCAGCATAATTTTTGACTCTCTCTATTTAGTCTTAGGAGAAAATGGTGGCGGAGTGTAAGTGTCCACTAATCAAAATAAAATATTTTAATCCCTCATAAATATGAATGAGATCTTTAAACTTCTAAGGGTCTGCAGTTAAGTATTTAATACTGGGAGAAAAATACTGTGCAGTCCGGTATGCTTATACTGAATGCATATGGACATTTGCTTAAGGTGATAGAGGAAAAACTAGAAACTATTTAACCTAGATGATAATAGACCAGGTGATATTTCCCACTGCAGCTGTGTGGCCTGCAGTGAAAACTACAAAACACTGTGAAAAGATGTGTATCTACAAAGATGTGGTCAGTTTTTGAGCCAGGAGCTATTGGTGCCTCAATTGGTGCCTCAATATTGTATGTCACTTGTTTCTAAACAGGTATTTCTTCATGACACTGCAGTGTGTTCACCATGCCTGCTGTATCCAGTTATGAATCAGCCTTAAGAATACTGCTTTTACCAATTTTTGCTTAGCCTTAACTAAATAAATGTGTGCTCCATGGACTCTGCAAAAGGCAGATAGATTATAGTTTAAAGCAGGGGTGTCCAACCTTTCAACTTCAGAGCTCCAGGTGACCTTTAACAACTATGCAGAGGAGGAAACTTCAGCAGGTGCAGCTTTTCATCTCACAGATCACAAGCTACACCTACTGAAATTCCCTCTTTTACAAGCTTGTTAAAGGTCCAGGAGCCATGAAGTTAAAAGGATGTACACCATTGGTTTAAAAAATCATCGTATGAAAAATAGAACCCTGCTTTGAAGCAGTCCTGATTTGTAATAATGGTAATTAGCCATGCAGTGTCAATTTCCAGTGGGGCCACATCAATTTTATCTCACACAATGAAAAGCCAGATAAAATGAGGAAGCTTTGAAATGCTTTTTGAAAACTTTGTTATCAGGAAGTATTAGAAGGTACAGTACATTCAAAGGAGATTTCAGACTTTTTCTATGCATACTGACCTCTCATTTTTTATGGCACAACTGAATAATGTAGAGGTCTTTCTTGACTCTCCTGATAGGTCAAAACTGGATAGAAGTGAGTCACTAAGGCTGCAGTCCTAACCTGCAGTTAGGCTGGTCTAACCCCCAGCAGAAGCCCTGGGCTGACCTGGGGATGTCACAGAAATGATGTAAGGCACCTCTGCCCCATCTCTGCCCTACCAGTTCACTGGCATATGCCCACCTCCCCACACCACCACAGGAAGATTCGTCAGGTGTGCAGTGCAGATATAACACTTGCTCACTACAAACTGCTGTTTGCATATTGGGAGCAAGCTACAGTAATTTCCTTCCCTTGTCAGTCTTAGGGCAAAATCCAGAGTAACTACGGGGAGTCCTTGCTCCGGTGTAAGAACAATTTACTCTGGATTGCAATATGAATTTCCCATAGGTTTTCACTAGGTGTGCAGTAACTACAGGTGCACGTAAAATCTCTTACGTGCTCCTGTAGTTACTCTGGATTTGGGGGTTAATCATACTATAATTGTTTGAATAGTGTTGATGTGAACTAAGTTCCTGTTTATCCTTGGATTTAATATGATTCAGACCTTTGCTTCCAAACCTGTTTCAGATGGGGACCCTAATTACTATGAGTTACAGTACTGATCTAAGTAGGCCTAGTGGCTGCAGGAACAGAATCTGCAAGATTACTGAAAATTGCACTTGGCTATATGTTGTGACAGTAAATAGAGAAATGGTGGAGGATTCTAAGGCTGAATAAATTGTTCACTTAAAATAAGCCTAGAAAGAAATTCATGAAAAGGAATAAGGTGATGGCTGTACTTATTTTTTCATGATGTTTATTAACATGGTCTTGATTAACATGTTAATTATTAACATGTATATTTATCATCAAAGGGCAGATGAAATATGTGATTAAGTTTCTTCTGTGGAGATGGTTTTTTAGTATTTCTATTTATTCAATTTATAGGTACATATAATGATTTGACAGACTATAAATGAAGGAATTTGTGGGGGAGAGGACATGTTCCCAATGCTAGTTTCTGGTTTACAAAACTACTGTTGCTCTGCAACTTTGGAATGGCATAGTACAGTATGCTATCTAAATTGATTTAAGTGCATACTTAAGTAAATAATTTTCCTCATAAAATTGTAAATGCTTGTTGCATTAAAAAAATTCAAATTGACAGTAAAAAAGACATCCACAGTTTCTCTTACTTGGATATCACTTGATTTATGCAAACATCTGTTCACTTATGTGGGTGCTCAACAATTTGGGTAGCAAATGTATATCAAGTTTCAAAATCTGCTGATTGATTTTAAAAACTGCTTTAAAAAGCACTGAAATGATACCTTTCTATTTTTTTAATGTATTTTAATTGGTATAAAGTACAACTGGCAGAAATGTAAGTATTTTTTTTTTGCTTGGAACCAATCCATTCTGGACTAGCTTGACTTACAGCAGAATTGGAAGTGGTTTAAACACGATCGCACTTCCACTAGTTTCAAGTCCCAGGGAACCCTGCAAGCATGCTGTGGGGCTCCCCAAGCCCCATAATTCTGGCAGCACCTCCCTTATGTTTAAAAATGGAGCCCCTCCCTCCACAGCAGTGATTTTCAACCAGTGTGCCGTGGCACCCTGGTGTGCTATGGATAGTCCTCAAGTGTGCCATGGGAATTTGGGGATTGACATTCATTAATAGGAAAATTTGGGGGATTTGAACAGTCTGGTGTGCCTTGTCAATGGTAAAAACAATTGATGGTGTGCCTTGACAGTTTCAGTGCCTTGTTAAGTGTGCTGTGAGATGAAAAAGGTTGACAATCACTGCTCCACAGGGACACAATCTGGGAGGGGTGTTGCATTGCTGTTGTCCCTCCACTGCAAAAACCTACTTAGGGATTAAAGATCCCTGAAAGTGTCAAGCAGTCTTGATTTAAATGGAAATCTTGAGCCCTGTACTTTGTTTTCTCAGAAGCAGTGAACTTTGGTTGCAGCTTGCCAGGGAGGTATTGCCATGGAGACTAATAGCCTTCTAATGATCTCTGCAAGGTCCCAAACATGCCTGGACACCCCTGAACCCTCAGTTGACCTGTGACACTCTATGCTTCATCTGTTCACAAACTGGAATGCTGGAGTTTTTCATCCCTGCCCCACCCTAACCTAGGTTCTTGAAAAGCTTTCTCATGAAGGTTTGAACCAAGGTAGAAAGGGCTTGCATCACAGGGAAGAATTGGCACTCACCCCCTCCTGTATCCTTTGCACAGAAGCTTCTTTGGCTCTTAGCCAAAGTGTATTTCTTTCATGTGTCATTGACTGCTGTTAGTGCCGTTGACTGCTCTTTACTATCTTTCAAGGTGCAATGGGTATTTTAGACCTTTCTGGGGATGATGGTGAAAGAAATCAGGTTTCACTTTTTACTTTGTTCCAAGAAAATACTGAATATATTATCTCTCTTATTTCTGTTATATAATAATTATCAGAAGCCCCCTTTTAAAGATGCATTCTACATACATTTAATATTTATATAGTAGTCTCAAACATATTGGCTTCTGATTCTGTCTTGGCACTTACTGGGATACATGACCTGACTGATTTCCTGGCCCCCTTTCTCTGTGCACCAGGGCGTCCAGATGCCCGGAAACCCCCGGACAGGTCCAGAATTGGAGGACCTCATCTGGCCTGTCCAGGCATGGGGAGGCTTGTCCAGGGATGGGGGGCTTGTGTACTGCTTTGCGACCACTAAAACAGTTGCTTGTTTTACAGTGGCATACAGTGGCCATCCGAGCAGCCATCTTGGGAGAGAGAAGCTGTGCGCATGCGCACAGCCTCTCTATCCCGCCTGGAGACCGAATGGTCTCGGAGAAGCAGAGCTTGTAGAAAAAACACTGCAGGCAGGGATAGAGAGGCTGTGTGCATGCACACAGCTTCTCTCTCCCAAGATGGCTGCTCGGGACAGCCACTGTAGGTGCGCACCAGTCCAAGCAACTGTTTTAGTGGTCACAAAGCAGTACACAAGCCCCCCATCCCCGGACAAGGTAAGCCCCGGGCAGTAAACTTTTTTAAAAATGTAGGACATCCTAAAATGTAGGACGTTCTAAAACGTTTTAAAAACGTAGGACAAGGTCCTCCAAAAGTCCAGATTTTAAACTGAAAATCAGCTTTTGGGGACCCTTGTCCAACATTTTGAGGTGTGGCATATGGTCACCCTGCTGTGCACGAACATGATGCTGGCTGGATCCCGCATACACTTTTGGTTCCAGCAAGAGTAAACTGCACCCTTAAACAGATTCAACACGGAATTCTTTGGCTTAGAGTAGAATTAGCATCTTGTCTCTTTTCTGCAATGAACTGAAATATGAAATGTGCAGGAAGTGGGATTCCTCACACAAGTTTCTCAAGGCTGGGTTTGAATGTTGATAGTATTGTGTTTCTTGCTCCGGGTCAGTTTTGGTACAGAAGTTTCTGCAGGAACACAGTGGCAGGAGTCTGCAGGATACAGAGGAGTTAGTTTGTTGTCCAATGCGTTTTGATGTTCATAACTTTTGGTCAGGAACAACTTCAGTTTTGGAGTGAAGCAGGGGGTTGGGGGAAGACCAGAACTGCCTTCAATACCATCTTAAAGTATCTGTTTACTTTTAAGATAATATGGAAAACCATTCTGGTTTTTCCTACTAAATTAAAGTCCCTACAACTCAGAAAGTTCAAAACATCCCCATTTGGGCCTGTTTCTGTTTTCTTTCAATCTGTTCTCCAAGTACTTGACTGGGTGAGTCAATTTTAGTAGTGGTGACTTCAAGTAATGGCAGGCAGTACCATACTTCTTGTTGCTATCAAAGTATGTAGTATTGCCATTTATTCTTTCTGCATGAGTCCATTGAAGGTGTGTACAGGTGATAAAAGTTATGAAAACTGGCATTATTTGCAAAAACCACATTTCTCCTACATGTAATTACAGTATGTATTGATATATATTTTTTTAAGTAACATTGTGTTCTAGCAGAAATGTTACCATATGTCGTCCTCCAGTTTTTTTAAAGCATATTATTCAAGAACAGAACAATCCATAAAACATAATGTAATCCTCACATTTTGGAGGATCTCAGTTTCATTATCATTTAAAGAACAAGGTGTCTTACCCTACGTCTAGTTCTTTCATCTTGGTTCTTTCGATCGGACAACCTTATTTAAACAACATACTTTTTTTCTTTCCTGGTTTTGTCTACAAATGCTAGGCATGGTAAAGGATAAGGTTCTTAATTAGCTTTATGCATAGTCTCGTTATGGGCTGTGGGTGGCGCAAGTGGTTAAGACACTGTGCCTGTTAACCAGAAGGCCAGGGTTCGAGACCCAGGTCCCCACAAGACATGGTGAACTCCTGTCCTTAGCCCAGCTCTGCGATGCAGCTGGAACCAATCGTTTCGGCTCTGCTGTTCCTTTGGACTACTTCAGTGGCGTGGAGAGGGGTGTTTGCTGCTTGGGTAGCAGCCTATCCTCCATTTTAATCTACCCAGGCCTTCACGCTATGCATTCAGTGTCGAGCACAATACCATAGTCTTTCAAGACTGATGGATGCCAAGTTTGGTCAATCAGACCATAGGCACAAAAGAGTCTACATACATTTTTAATGCTTAACTTAAGAAATTCATCAGGTTTAACAGATGGATAGGTGGGAGAGTTTAAAAGCAGTTCTAGTTCATTTCCAATCCTATTCCCTCACTTCTCTTCTATTTCTGTCCCTCACTGAAGTCCTTGTTTCAGACAGAATCGGAAGAAAGATTTCATTCTTGTTTTTCCAAATCTGTCTTTCTTTTTTCACAATCCTAACATGCTTTTAAGAAGAAAGAAATTCCTCCTTAGTCCAGTTCCTTGTTTTTGGAGTGGTAAATTATTGGAAATATATTGTACCTCCTTTGCAGCCTTCAGGAGGAGAAGGAATGTTTATTTGCTTGGTCCTATCTAGTATCGGGATAAGAGACAAGTTGAAAGGATGGTAAATGTATATGCAGGGGCCCCATTTGGATTGAATAGTCTCCTGTCTCTGGTGATTCCTGAGTGCCTGAGATGATTAGTGAGAATTTTCCCTTTGCCCCATAATTGTATCTCCAGTTGCAGAGTTAGTTGTTTTACCCAAAAGGGCCTTGAAAGCCAAGGACTCCTGGATTGGGTTTGTTGTTGAGTGACGTGTTCCATGATAGGGTGGAATGTTGAGAACTGGTATACATATAGATGGTTGCTGTTTTGTGTGAATAGACTTTTTAAAAAATCTTCTAAAATCTTTTTAAAGACAGACTTTAAAAAAATAACGCAGTGGACTTTTAACAGCCCTTACTTTTGAAGATCTATAGTTACAATATCTGAAGCTCTTTTTGAAAAAGTCAACTTATAGAGGAACAATCGCACATTCCTTGGCAAAGACATTGACAGAAGCCATATACTAGACACACAGTTAGGCTGGATGGAACAAGACTAACACAGACAATGCCAAGAGTTACTTTCTGAATCACTAATAAATAAATTCCAAGAGGCAAAGATCCAAAGTAGAAAAATCCAAGCAACCACACTAATATTCTGGGGACGTGGTTACAAAGTTTAGAGAAGATATCTTGGTCTTGTTGGCTGTGAGAGTTAACAGACCCAGAGTCAAGGCTGTGATCTGTGTAATAATCTGAGAGAGTGTTTTGGCTTGGAGTCCTTGTGGAATCTCTCTGTACTTCCATGATGGTTATCACCAAGCAGTTTGATGACCCATGAGAAGGACTTGAGGAAGCTAAGTTCTTTGGCGTCAGGACAACTTCTTTGCAGTCTGAACTCCAGGCTGTCTTGTCTTTTGTGATGAGTTTGGACATAATGTTTGTATCATTGGGGAGTCCTTCCACCTCTTCTTCCTGCAGCTCTGTCTCATGTCGGCAGAAAGGACAACTAATGCAAAGCGAGCCATCTCCCACATGGAGAATTTTTGTCAGGCATTTAGCACATACCCGATGAAGGCAATCCAGGATTTTGGGCTTACGGCTGTGAACGTTAAACTTTTGATAACAGATTTTACATTCCAACTCATCATTCAGTACTTTTTCTTCCCCTTCTGTTGGAGGGCAATTCATCTTTAAATTAGGCACACTGCAAAAGAAGTCAGAAGAGAAATAAATTCTTGCAGCCTTTTAAAAAATAACACTGCCTTAGTGGTAGTCTCAAGGATGAATGCTGTAATTTCAATTAAACACAGGAAAATTGGGTAGCAATGATTAAATTAAAAGGTTAAGGGCGCAATCCAGAGTAACTACGGAGAGTCCTTGCTCCAGTGTAAGAACAATTTGCTCTGGATTGCAATATAAATTTCCCATAGGTTTTTACTAGGTGGTGCAGTAACTATAGGTACACGTAATGTCTCTTACGTGCTCCCGTAGTTACTCTGGATTGTAGGGTATGTCTCCTTTAAACATTATGTTTTTATTTCTATTTAATTTTCCTAAACGTTAGCAGAACATGTTTTGCTTGTATTCGTTACTGTTCAAATTTTATTTGGGGAAATTGCTTTCCTTGTCCTCTGATACAAAGTGGGTGTTTGACATTTCATTGAACACCTGACCTTTACCTGATGGTACTTTCACCAAAGCCATGATAGATAATAGCACTGAAAGAAAACAGATGTCTGACATCCTGTTTTCTAGAATCCAGGTGCAGGACTCTAAAATTCAGTACCTTTATTGCTCTCCCTACAGGTACTTTATATTTCTTCCAATTTGGAAGATGGAATGTGAATGATAAAATTTGAGCTTTGCACATGAAAAGGCCAAGGAATGTAAGAGAACAACTATGCAACTGTCCCCGCGTTGTATCCTTACAACAATCCAGGAAGGGAAGATTAGGGCTGATCAGAGATTTGAAACTGTCTTATTTTAGGGCAGGAGCCATAGCTCATTGGTAGAGCTCATGTTTTTTTTTTCATACAGAAGCTCCTATGTTCAAACTCTGGCTTCTTCAGGTATAAAAGATCTCCCCAATCTGAAATCTTGCAGACCTGTTGCTCCGAATATCCTCCTTCAGAAATGTCAATAATAATGGCAAAATGAACCAAGACTCTCAGTATAAGGTAGCATAATATATTCATCCAATGCACTATAGTGCCTCTCATGTCAGCCTGAATATGATCCCCTATTTTCTTTTTTTTTTGTGACGTGCAGAGTGTCCCTTGCCCTACACACAATTATCTTGGGGCAGTTGCAAAAAGTGTCCTGATCACACTTAGTATGTGAGCTGTGACATGTAGCAGTTATTCATCTGCAATATTTAATTCAAGTGCTGTTGTTATCTGTCAGGTTCAGAAAGAAGTGGGCACACCTTTAGTTATCTACTTTTGGTTGAGGATATAATATGCAACCCCAAGACTCATAGGACAGTTACTACAACTGAACTTTGACAAGAATTTAGTTTGCTTTGCCTTGGAGATGGATCTGATTGTCATGTATTAATGTGCCTGCCACATTGCTCTCTGTGAGCTCACAAAGAGAAGATTTTTCAAGTTGTTCATATTAATGATCTTCTAAGGGTAGTGATATTACTTGTCATTTAAAAAAATCAACAAAACCCACATGTATTTCCATGATTTCTTTAACTGCCCAGAATACTGGGCTGTGAAGGATTTGATGAATAAATAGGTGGGACTGTGCAGTTCATTGTTTTTTTTCCCATTTATTTGAAAAGGTGCCTTCATTTCTGTTTGCACATCATAATAAATAGAACTGGTTCTGTCTCAGCTCATCACCCTCACAGCGCCGTGCAGCAGTAATGGAATTTTAATGAGATATAGCAAGGTTAAAACACCCAACAACAAAGGCATTTTTTATTTGGGAGCATTTCTGTGAACTTGAATATGGACCCTGCATTACTGTTGTTGTTAAGCTGTGTTCTTAACAACTCTTGGTTACCCATGGACTGCAGCATCCCAGCCCCATATCTTCCAACTTCCAAAGTTTGTCCAAATTCAGGTCCATTGCTTCAATGATGCTATCTAAGCATCTCATCCTGTGCTGTTTACTTTTTCCTTCAATATTCCCAGCATCAGGGTCTTTTCTGAAGAGTTCTCCATACTCATGAGATAACCAAAGTATCTGAGCTTAACTTGAAAGATTTTTAAAAACAGCTAAATCTTGTTATCCAAAACCCTGCAGAGAGTGAGTGCCTCATAAAGTGGGAAGACTCTGTGGATTATGTGAGGAGTAAAGAGTAAGGTGCAAGTCCTGGAAACATGAAGTGTACATTTATATGTGTCAATCCTGGTAAATAAATATACTTGCAGCTCTAGTTTGCACCATTTGCAGGCATGTAGCCTTATTCTTTAGGGCTGTTCCAGAAATCTAGCTATCCTATAACTCATGGGTCTCTGCACCTTTTGTCATGAGGGCCACATCATCTTTCTGATACTGTGTCGGGGGTAGGAAGGAAAAAAAGAATCGATTTACATTTCAAATTTGGATAAATTTACATAAACATATTCGTGATGGAACTTGTGAACGAATGAATTCAAATCAGTTCATAAACACTTTCCAACACACAGAGAGGTGATCTATTGTTCATGATCACTTTCATGAACAGATGGGAAATGCCCTCCCAAGATGTGGAGAGCAGAGCTTTCCTCACCTCTGAAGATTCCAGGCTTGCCCAAGGGCTGGATGGAGGAGACTTGCTGAGGGGTGCATCTGGCCCAAGCACTGGGCTTTGGAGACTCCTGATTTAGATCAGAGGTTCCCATAGTTGGGGGTCAGGATCCCATAAGGGGGTTGTGACTTCATTTCAAGGGATTGCAAAAAACTGGGTTCTCCTTTCTTGGATTGGGACATTCTCATCACTTTCCAAGGAGTGTCATTGGGATTTCCTTCTGAGTAGATAAGGAGGAGTTCTGACATCACTGTGATGGCACTTCCTGTTTGATGTCACTTCTGGTCATGACTTCATTTGGTGGAGATGTCTCTGGACAAAAACCTCTGTTCTAACTCATGCTCTAATATCCAGCACTGACCACAAGAGCATAGCTTGAGGATACATTTGCCAGGTCTAGATTCAGGCGTGGAAATGTTCCTTGATGAACTGAAAAAATGCCTTGATTACCTGAACACAGGCATTCCCCACTTATTGGATGTGTAAGGATTGCAGGACCATCCAAAAGTGAAAAGTGGAAGCCCGTCTTTTTCAGCTTGCATGTGCAAAATGGCCAAGAAAGACATAAGCATCACTTGCAAAAGCCTAAATCACACATATTAAAACATAGCCAGAATACACCACAAATTACAGTTAAATGAACTAAGCAATAAATATCGTAAGTCTAGTTGTCCCTTATATTACACTAGGTTTCCATTCTGGAAACTCCTTTGGATAAGATTTTCTTTGTATAAAGAAAACAATGGGGAAAATATCTTTAAAGTCCCACTTCCAGGTTTTCTTGATCCTCTGTTGCACCTAATTAAATAAAGTGGTGCCTCAGTATCTGCAGGGATTTGATTCTGATACGGAATAATGGAATGATCGTTTGCATGACTGCCTCGCTACAACAGTAAAAAAGCAGTTTTTAAAACTGATTTACAGTGGCCATTCGTGTTGAGTCAAATCCATGTATACAAAAATTGCACATAAGAAGGTTGGAACTGTATTTGAATGATGGTTATTTATTGAAGAAAGTCATAAGGAAATGTGAAAAACAGTTTTATCACCATGTCACATGCAAATCAAGATCAGGGAAGACAATTTTGGCCTGACAGACCAGCAAAGAGAGATTGAAAGAGCAGAATCATTAGAAAATAAACCATCAGAAAGTGGGGAACACCTGTACTTTACTTGTACAGGTGTTCCCCTACAAATAGATGACTTGATTTGTTTTGCAGATCTGCTCTGTGTGGGGCTGGCTACTCATAAACCTTGACTGATCCAAAACACAGGATACTGCCTAAGAAACATGGACAAACCAGAACACACTAGTCTTAAAATAACCATTTTTCTATCCTCTAGTCAAACTACAGGGGTTTTGACCTTTCAAGTCATAAACAGCCTGGCTCTTTGCTCTTGGAAAGAAAGCTTTCTTATCTTCCTAACCTGCTGTATTAAGTCTGACAGGTTATCTTGAGGTCTGATACTGCATTCAAATAGTTTCCTGCTATGATGAAATCTCTCATGAATGAACAAGCTTAAACTATGGGGCAAAAAATCTCAGATCCACAGCTGCAGTCATCCCGTTATGTTGTTTTGCTGAGGATTTTCAGGATTGTTTGAGAGGAATACATGACTTTCTCTTTTGTGGAAAGCTCTGCAAATCTGTTTTCACCACCCAAGGAGAGCAGATACCCAGTTTATAAGCAGAGGCTTAAGTTTCTCCAAGTCTTACTATTGTGGAAAAAATTGGAAGGCTGCCACATATGGCTTCAATTTTATTTCTCGTTCCCAGCATTTGAGACAGCTGTGTTGTTTTTAAATGATAAAATGGAGTGTAATTCTTCACTGTAAGCACTGCAAGTTTCCTTTAGAGATTATAGGCCAGTCTGAGTTAACAGATTGCTTCTCAGCAATGCATGGATCTTCTGAGTATAATCTGGGTTGGGGGTTGGGAAGGGGATGTATGAAAATCTCTCATACAACCATCTGATCCTGGAGTATGACTGGAGTATGACAATTCTGTTCTAATTCTATCCTAGAGCTGATGTGCTCCAAATCCATAACAAAACACAAAATAATCAGACAACAGTCATGGTAAGGTTGAATGCATATTTAGATATCAGAACAGTTTTATGTGGGTGAACCCAGGAAGATTGAATTTGGGACCTCCTTGTGCAACTAGTTTAACCAGAAGTTGAGAATTGTCAAAAGTAGAGCAGCTAAACCTCTTAATAGTTACAGATGTGGGAACATAAACAGGTACAGCCTTTTGAATCCTTGAAATCCTTCCCTATTCAGGTACCTTCTTCTGCACGGTAGCCTTAATGCTGAAAGACTGCTCATGTCTATTTAAACCCATATAGTCCAGATTAATTTAAATTATGAAAATCAATATTATTCCCACGGATATGCCAACATTGTATACATTTATGGACTTCATAAAAACATTGTTTAAAGCAGAACTAAATTTCTATATGTTGACAGTTTTAGTCAGGGATCGGGCTCTTCAGAAATCTCGGGTGACAGTTCCTTTTGTGTTTCCAGATCAGCAAGCACTAGGCAGCCCTTTTACTGCAGTCTCCTTGGCAATGGATCATGAAGTGTCAGTGTTGGGACTTTGGAGAATGGTGCCCACTTGGGTTTTCAGATGAGATTTTCCATGTCTTGTTGCTTTCCATTTAAATATTTATGCAGTTAAGCATGCACTTATTACTGCAGGATAGAGTCCAACAATCTCACATGAGCTCGGATATTGCTAAAGGCAGTACTGTTTCCTTTTTATTCCTGCTCTTGTTTTACATTAGTTTTAGTGCAGAGCATTTGAATTAGTCTAGTTTGCAATTTCCCAAGCATATTTTCATACTTGTGGGGTATTGATGTATGTGTGTCCAATTCTGACAAAGTAATAGCAACCAAATGCATCTAATTATATTTGGCAGGAAGTTATCTTTGGTCAAATTCTTTTCATATCAGTTTCACTTGGAAGAAAAGCACAGGGAACCCCCAAAACTCAGATTTCTGGCAAAGGTTTGTTTCAAGTGTTCTGTATGAAACTTTCTCTGATTAACATTATTTCCTTCTTTCTGTAAGTGTCTATACTTACATATATAGCAAGGTTATTCAGAAGTGAAATTCATTATCCATCAATTTAGACAAATAATTAACCGTAATGGGGCATTTGACTATAACTGATTTTGAGATCTGTTTTTGTAAGTCCTCCTCCTCAATAATACATTTTAGGACAGAGAGGAGGAAAATTTTTCATACAGTCATTTGAATAAAAGGCATACAGCTATTAAAGTACCATATAAACAACAAATGTTTTGGGAAACTGGGTAGTGGTTTTTCTCTGTTAGTGTTATGATTAAGGGGTATACCATTCAAAAGCATATCATGTCACCAGATGGTTGAACTTAGAGGCAAGCAACATGTTTAAATTCTGGCTTAAAATCTTCCAAGCCAACCAATTTGAATTTAAGGCTTCATATCGATCTTTCAGGTAAACCGACATGAAAATAATGTGTTGCACAGTGACACATTTGCTGTAGGCAGCAGAAAGGACATACAGTAGACATGCTATGAGAAGATCTGGTTCGTTTCAGCCTACCTGATTTGTTCTTTGAGCAAGGCATCTCTGGTTTCAGGATGAAGCCACACTGAGGCAGAACCATGTTTCCTCTGGCTATAGCCTGCAAGTTGTATCCATCCCCAGCATTGCCCTTAATTGTGCTCTGCTCCACTTCTCACAGGTGTATAAAAAGACCGCTGCTGGGAAACTAGGAGACATGAGCCAGAAAGTGACAGAACAAGAGAAGGAATTTGCTGGGAAGGCTGCACAGTACCAGCGAGAGGTGAAGCACCTCCAGCGGCTGCTGGAAGACAAGCAGGAAACCCTTGATGAAGTGATGCAGCAGAAAAGGCAAGTCAGTCAAAGCCTTAAATACACCCGTTTGATGTGCCTGGTTAAAGGAAGGCAGGCACAGGCACGTTCTCTGTCCAAGAGCCCCTTCTGCTTTGCTCTGGCTGTTCTCAGTTTACTGTATCAAAAATACCAGTCTCTTCTCTCAGCTGCCTCTATCCACTCTCCTTCTGCTCAGCTTTTCCCCCCTCCTCACCTTGCCTGCAAATACTTGAAGGAAGTAATAGATTGTGCGTGCTGACAGCCAGCTTAACAGGTCCTCCTAGCTGCTTGCTGCATCTTTCAGAAGGGAAGCAAATACACAGAAGCTTTTCACTGGAATTGAGCTTTCAATAGTTCTCTCCAGAGTGAATTGCTGGTCATGTGCTCATTGATTTAATAACATCTTCCAGCAAGGACTGATGAAGTCCACGACTGACAGTTTGGTGACAGGCAGAAAATGAGAGTAATCAAGTAAGAATTCTCATCAAAAGCAGCGTCTCGTAGGTGGAGAGGATTCTGATCACAGGAAGGAAAGACAAAGAGTGGGACAGGTCTTGGCTAAAGAATTGTAAAGAGCACTGAGACAGCCTTTAAAGAGAGAAGCTTTACCCCATTTTAGTTGCGGAAAGGCTTCATAGAAGACTTCCTCTGAAAAAACATAAACATGCATTGAAAAGGATGGCTAATTGAGAAATTTATTTTACAGATCACCCCAGATATTGTGAGATAAAATAATGGAAAGCAGAGTTCAAGCTGTGTGCCATCTGTGTCAGTAGTGTCAGCTCTTCCCATCAGCGGATAAATAGCATGCTGACATCACTGTCGGTTTCCTTGCAAAGTATGTGTACTCTCTGAATGCCACCTGTGCTGAAGTAAAGGAGATTGGTGCAATGACAGTGACTGATGTATCACTCATGTGTATCACATATCACACTGAGAAGACTGCATTTTGTCTGTGCCGAAATGTCCACTCATTCTCTGGAAAAATGTATTTAAAATATTCCATAGAGAGTACATAGCAAATTGTTTTGAGATGGGTTTGGAATTCAGATTATCCAAAGTGTTTTCATGCCTGAGGAGTAAAACCAACATTCTCCTACCCACCGGCTCTTTAGAAGGGCTCAGAGAAGTCTTGCTCAAATGGATGGCTCCTGTTGATTTCATGGGGGTTTGTGAAATAATTCAGGGGGGCTGAGTTTCCCCTCTGTCTTTTGGCACGGATGAAATGCTCAAGCAAAGATGATATGAACCTCAAAATAACTGCTCTAAGTTCACCAGGAGCACCTGCCTTAATTATTTACATTGATAATATTTAGCAACATTATCATTCTGAAGTAAAATTCACTGAAAAAATTTTTCATTGAAAAAGAGTAAAGCCTTTCCATACCATTTGATCCTGATGGATTTTAAAATCGATTGTTACAAAGGGATTTCTTTCTTTTTAAAACCTTTCCTTTTTGGAAGGGTAAGAGAGAAATTGAAAGTGTTATATACAACAATTTGTATAAAATATTCTTCACAATTAAGACACTATTAAGGAGTCAGATATTTTATCTACTTATTGAAATAAATAAATTACCATACCATTTCCTCTGAAAAGGAACATAAAGTCAAACTGGAAATCCAGTAAAATTCTGCAATCATAAAATATAAAATAAACAAAATATATAGTGCAATAACCATAAAAATCATGAAAAGTTGTATAGTAAATAAACATTATGCAATTGCAAACACCAAAGAAACAAATTAAGATTTAAAAGGCTTGCTAGAGAAGGAAAGTCTTTGCTAGAAAAGGAAAGCCATTGCCGGATGCTTTAGGGAAGGGAGTTATTGAGCTGCAGTTATATACTTGCAAAGTTGGGAGTAAGTCCCATAATACTCAGTGAGATTTCTTTCTGAGAGGATAGGCATAGGATAGTGTGTGGTATAGATGGTGAAGATAGGCATGAGATGGTATAGGATCGCCAGGACGGGATGGGATGGGATAGGATAGCCAGTGATTCTGGAGTTAAATCTGAAGATATCGGTTCAAATTCATGTTCAGTCACACATGAAGCTTCCTGGGTGACCTTGGGCCATTGTCTTTCTCAGCCTACTTCACAGGGTTGTTGTAAGGACAAAAGGAGGGCACAGTGTACACCATTCTGAGCGTCCTAGAAGAAGGGTGTTATAAAAAGGTAGAAAATAAAATTTTGCTAATGTGTCAGCCATAAGGATAAAGAAGAGAAAAGTATTTGGTTGTGAACTTAGACTGCAACCCTATGCACACTTTCCTGAGAGTAAGTACCATAGAAAACGATGGGTCTTACTTCTGAGTAGACATGATTAGGATTTTGCCCTTAGAGCACAATCCTAACCATGTCTTCTCAAAAGTAAGCCCCATTGTGTTCCGTGGGTCTTATTCCCAGGAAAGTGTATTTAGGATTGCAGACTTTGAATTTGGATATTTATTTGACAGGCAACTGAAAGAGGGTGGTTCCATCCTGATATTTCTTTTAGACGGTACAGAAAATTAACCTTTCATTTTAAGAAGCTAATGTGCTTTTATATATGCTTTCACTAAAGCCCCTGACCACTGGATTCTGTCCAGGTTTTGTTCACTCTGACAACATTCTGCTTACGGTTGTATCAATATCTTAAAATGTTTTAAGGAATAAGTATCATGTGGAAGTATGATGGGTCCATCTGCGAGACAAAAATGTCATGGGTCCGGTCAAGGGTCTGCTGTGCGGCTCTGTATCTATTTGAAAGGTATTTTGGTATCCCTCCTGTCCCCCCCCCCCCAGTCCATGGAAAGAGGAAAGCAAACTCAGGAATTACGGGTGGGTTTCTTGTCACTAATCCTCTGTAGCTTGGCAACCAATATCAGTACCGTTGGGCCAGTAGATACCGATGTAGGTTCATTTTCATCAGCACTGCTCAAGGAGAAAATTTGTAGTCTAGAAAATCATTCCCAGTAGGCAGAAATTTCACTGACACATTTAAACCAAGAAGGGGCAACACATCCTCAGTACTGCGCACAAGATCTGCAAATGTGTGGTTGTGTGCAGGCTGAATGCATTGGGCTGTATGCTTAACACATTTGTTTAATGAAAGCAGTTCAGAGCTACGTAGAAGGTTTCATTAGGACAACTGATGAGGTCCACCATCTAGTTTTTAAGTTGCTTTCTCCTTGATCTATAAAGAGAACAAATAAACATTGTTTGGTTGGACTTCTTCAGGGAATAACATTCTGCTGTGATCGCTCTGGAGATAAATGTGACATCACTGTTATTTTTGGGGGTCTTGAAAATCCTTGACTCTTGATCACTAGGCCTAGAGGGATTGAAATGTTGATCCGGGAGGACTTTGGATTAGATCTCCTCTAAAATGGAAGAGAGCTGCTTTGTATGCTGAAGGTGCCAGCTTCAATCCCTGGTTTCTATAATTCAGATTGAGAAAGCACCATCTGAAACCTGCAGAAGCTGTTACTAGTCAGTGCTCAGAATACTGAGTTTGATAGGCAAGGAGTGGCCAGACTCCAGATAGTACAGTAGATAGTATTGTACTATCCAAATACGACGATGCTTGTATAGACCAGTGCTACTCAAACAGAGGAGTTGAAATCCCCCAGTTTGTGTAAAGGTCCCAGCTCCATTTAGTGGGTAGGGAAGGAAGAAATCAGTAACTCAGTCCCCAGGGGACTGTGGGAGAAGAGAGGTTACTTTTAAACCAAAGAGAGGTAATGCCAGGACCTGGGAAGTGTGGGGAGTCCCACAGAGTGCTTGCACGGTTCCCCACAGCTTGTAACTGGTGAAAATAGCAATTGTGTTTAAACCAGAAGTCCGACTTACCCTACAATCCAGAGTAACTACAGGAGCACGTAAGAGACATTACGCACATCTCTAGTTACTGCACCACCTAGTGAAAATCTATAGGAAATTCATATTGCAATCCAGAGTAAATTGTTCTTGCACTGGAGCAAGGACTCCCTGTAGTTACTCTGGATTGAGCCCTTATAGTTTAAAACATGATCACACTTTCACTATTTGGAACCAACATTGAGGGCCTTAGGTTGAAACCTAGAATGTGGACAGTTTCCAAGTGCCTTTAAGCCTTGGCTTGCATGACAGGGTCCTGTCCTGGTTTTGAGGAAGAGAATTATGACATCCCTATAGGAAAGGGGGCAGGCCCTTGGTCTGGTCTGCTGAACAGGTATGGCTTTGTTCAGAGAACATACTAACTTGACTCAGGCATTACTCCAATAGTTTGGAGAAAATTGCCAGATCCACATACCATATTGCTGAAAATTGCTGTATGTGATTTGTCCTCCAATATGGAACAGCCTCCATTATGGTGGAATTTGAAGCAACCGCCATGTTGTGGCCTGTTTACTTGTAGCAGCTCCATCCAGAGTCCCTATTGCTGGACTAAACCATTGATTGAATATTGGAATACTATTCTTGATTTCAAAAAATAAATACTATATGTTGAATTCACACAACGTACAGTGCAATCCTGTGAATCAGTGAGATCAATGGGACTTACTGGCAGATAACTGCACATATGATGGTACCTTTAGCCTCCTCTCTGAGTTTTGAATGTGGAGATGGTTTTATTTTTGAAGGAGAGCATTCCATAGTTCCACTCCTCACAAGCAGACGTACAGTGATACAGATAATGTCACAAAGCTTTCCACTGTGTAAATGGATAGGAAGCAGAGCGGAGTTAGCCATTACTGTAACTTATCTGGAATGCAAGGAAATGCAAATACTCTACCCAGAATAAGTAGTACACCATATTTTATATGGTGTACATATAATAAGTAGTACACACACTTTATAATAGCATACAAAGCCAGCAATTTAGTGACGTGCTGAAAAGTGTTTGTACTGTGGCCTTAGCATGTTAGGTGGCCAAAGGGTTAAATTAGGACAAGAGAATGCAGTATTTACGAGCTGGGAAAAAGACTAGAAAGATCTTTGCAGGAAAGATTGTCTGAAAGATTTATAAAGCAGAGACAGATTTAAAAGACCAAAGGAGCATTGCAGACCTTCCTCTCTAACAATATTACATATCCCAAATTAGATCCTACATAAAGTGCTATCTCTCTCTTCTGCTCCCAAACAAGGATCTTGCACAGAGGACTTTCTTTGTATATCCCCTTCTTTCTGGAGTACATGTGTTAGTAGCACATACGGACTCTCTCTGTCCTCATCAGAAACTCCCTACCCAAGAAATTTGTCTGGTACCCATTTAAAGCACCAATAGAAGATTGGCTTTTCCACCAAGCCTTCCAGTAGTTAAGAATATTTGAGAGCCAGCAAAATGAAAAATTGTTATGGATTGTGAAAGTCTGCCAGTCAGAGTAGATAACACTAAGCTTAAAGGACCCATAGGCATCAGTAGACAGCTGGTGGTTTAGTCTGCTTAACCCTTGTTGAGAGCTCCACTGGGCTAACATGCCCTTGAAAGGCAAGATACACATTTTGAAGAATTGAACTCCAATAGGAAAGGGGCAGCGACACTAATTTTTGGATCCTCTTCTTTTTAAATAAACAAATCTGGAAGCTGAGATATCCTTGAAAGTTGATTAAAGATGTTTTTGTTTAGAGCCATTGTCACCTATATATGGATAATCTCATGCTGCTTTGCTACCATGTCACCAAAACTACAATGGCACCCTTTCACCTTTGAGCTGCCATCATTCTGGGACCATTGTGCAGTGGTGCCTCACATAAAGAGCTTAATTCGTTCCGGAGGCATGATCTTTAAGTGAAACGCTCTTTAGTGAAGCAGATTTTCCTATAGGAAATAATGGAAACTCAGATGATTGGTTCCACAACCCCAAAAATATTCATATAAAAATGTTAATTGGATGTAAAAATGAAGACAAAACACTGGAATTGAATTCAAAACATGCAGTCAATGTGCGTGATCCTATGAAATCTACTTAGGCTGCAATCCTAAAGACACTTTCCTGGGAGTAAGCCCCATTTAACACAGTGGGGCTTACTTCTGAGTAGACATAGTTGGAGACTGCAATTAAAGACACTTTCATGGGAGGCTTAGTGAGCTGCTGCTGGAGGTTCAAGGTGGTTGGTGGGGGCACTTGGGGGCAGTTAGGGACAACTGCCTCTGGCACCTCCAGGCAATTGCCCCCAAGTTGGGGGCAGCTGGAGGCAGCAGTGCTGGCTGGCAGCCCTTTTAAAGAGCCTCCATGTGGAGCGTCAGGGCTGCATAGCACGCGTGCTCATAGCGCACTTGCTTGTTAAGTGAAGCGGAACTTGTTATGTGAAACAAGATTTCTTGGAAATTTTTGCTTCTTATGTGAAACACTTGTTAAGCGAGGTACCACTGTATTAAGAAGCATCTTTAGATGTTCCAGCAGTTCAGAATTGACAGCGATAAAGATCTTCTTGTCCTCTTGCAAAGGCTGCTTCTGCCCCAGGCCCCTGTCCCAGGCCCAGAAATTGCAAAGTGTACCATGATCCTGAACAGTTTGTGTTATGAGCATTACAAATGTGACCTGCAAAACCTTTGCAGGAAACAGACTGTTTTGTCTGGTTGCTTTTGACCAGACAACTTGCCCTTCAGCCACATTCGCATCTTCTGCTATGCATTTCACAGGGGAAAAAAACCCAACAACTTTTCAAGACTAAGTGTGAAATGCTATCAAATTTGCAAGAATATGCTACAAGATCCCACCATGGATGTCTGTTATTTTTCAGTTGGAAAATAAGTTTCAAATTCCGCTGAGATTAACTGGTTTTTAAAAAAAGATTTTTTAAAAAACCTGAGTATCCACTAGTAATGTGAGGAGATCTTAAAGGAAAACCATCCAAGAAAGCTGCTAAGATAGCATCATATATGGTGCTTCATGTATCCTGTTCATGTTTATTTGCAAATTTGCAAGTTTTTAATCATTGCCACCATCCCAGGCTACAAGATCAGTCTGGGGAGGGATGTCTGGGAAAAAGCCACCCTCCCAGGAAAGCATCAAATCCTGATTTCTCATTAAAAATCAAAATCACAGTATTGTCTGAAAACAATCAGATACGACAACGCGCTGTAAATATTGACTAGGCAGGCAAGAGCCAAAAGGTAAACTGATCTATTGAAAATCCAGAAGACAAGTAACCAAACCAAATGGGAATTCTTCTTCTTTGTCCTCCTTTCATTTGCTGGCCCAGTACAGGAAAAGCAGGATTATGCACTAACTATTTAATGCTGTTCCTTTTCTTAATTTTGCTTCCTCTGGTTCTGTCCCTGACATGATACAACAGTGAACTTTAAAGGGCTCCTCATCCACATGTGTGATGTGGGCAGCCAGGATCAGTGCAACATTGAGTTGGCTACCAAATTCTCCCCTTGAAATGTTCAATGAATCGCCAGTCTTTGGGGCTGGCTGTGTTTTGATCCATGCTGTTTCAAAAAGTGGTAGGGAAATTAGTGGATCTCTTATATAGATATGCTTTCAAAATGAGATGGAGATTAAAGCCTGGTTAAACATGTGAATTTCTGTTCAAACATAGCCTAGAGATCCTCTGATTGCTCTCTCTCTTCTGAGCACACAGCGTTCCTTAAACACACCAGGTACTAAAATAAATTTAATTGTTCTGTCTGTACTGGTTGATGGTTCACCTTAAAAGGTACTCTTAAAAGCATAGGAATGAAGTATACAAAAACTAGCAAGCCTGTTTTTGTTTTTCCAGAGAAATGGAAAATGAACTTGAAATAATGTGGGAATCGACCACCAAAGAAAACAGGCGGATGAAGGAACTCTTGCATAAATCTCTGGAGAAGAAAAACACGCAGAGCCCTGTCAAAGCACATGAATCACATTTAGCTGACATTTCTCCGAAAGACCTGCTTGGTGGATATGGTTTTAGCTACTGTGATGTGGAGCTCTCCTCGCCTGCTAAAACCTAGACCCTACAGGAACCTGTGTGCTAAGGACACAGTGGCTTCTTGCAGGGCAGAGGACTTGTTCATCGGCAAAATGTGATCTGCCAAAGGAGGCTGTTCTCTCTGAAGACCTGCATGGCTGTGATTTGCATTGCTCAGTAAGGATTATGACCCATTGCCCAAGATCCTGAACATCTGAGCATTCATTTCAAAAAGCAAGTGTATAGGGTTTTTTAAAAAAAGTATAGGGTTGTTTCTTAAGGTTTCCTTCTGGCTCTGGAAGTTCTTGGAATATAAAAATATATTAGTGGTTTCTTCCAGATATTCTTATCAGCAAGAAGTAAAATTGGTTGGAGCTTCTAGTAACCAGGCTGGGCAAATACTCATAAATTCATAAGTCGTGGTCGTAAACCCCACTCGTTGTCTACCTCTTGATATTTGTATGTGATGCAGCAGTAACACTTTTCCTCCCACTTTCTCTTCAGTAACTTCCAGATGCGTTAACTGGCAGGATGTAAAGGTTGGTCCCCCTCCATGAGGCTGACTGACAGAAGTCACTTGATATAGTCGATTGTTGAGAGACACCCAACGTGCTTCTTGGATCTGAAGAGGAAGAGCGGAACAGAGTGGAAGCAAAATAATGAATTCTTGAGAGACTACAGCCCACCATTCTCTATCACTTGTTCTCTCCCACTCTGCTCTTATCTACCTTTTTGGATCCAGGTAAGGGGAGGCTCCAGTGAGTGCACTGGGAAGTAATCACTTATGTTGATGTTGCTGTACCTCCACTGATCACGAAAGCGTTGGGCTCTTCTGAAGTTCTGCTGGGTAGATTTTCAAATTTTACCATTTATGCTGTTACTAAAGCCATGTAGTTATTTAAACCAAAGAAAAACATGATGCGGCTACAGTTGCCACCTTTGAATTATTGGCACTAATTAGGCAACGTATTATGGAGCTGGACTGACCTGACACAACTGAGGCTTAACCAAGGTAGGAAGAAATGGAAGAGCACACTCTTCCATACACACAGAATCCATTATTAAAGAGCATAACGGAATTTCCTGTCACAAGCTATAGTCTGCATATTCCCTCAAAACCAGGATTTTAAGCCATAGTATGAACCTCGTTTTGCAGTCCAGTTTTAGAAGACAAGCATAAACCATAGTTTGCCAATCCAGATGTAATGGTGAACTATGATCTGCACAAAATAGGAAATAATAAATAAAAAAGAATCACCGAGAGAAATTGAGGCTCACTCACATAATGCCAGCCCTTTATTTGATGTTGCATATGAATGAGTCTCCAAGTGTTGCACATACATTTATGGCCAAGCTTTACATTTTCTACAGTTTAGATCACAAATTATTTAAATGACACTCTTTCCACAAAAGGTAGCAGACTCTCTCTTGTGCACCATTTACCATATATATATATTTATATATGTGAGAAGGTAAATCATCACCCTGCTGGTGGGCTATGTCACAGCCCTTTGTCCACCATTTTACTCTCATATTTGACACAATGGAGCTTGCTGCATAAGTTGTGAAAATCGGAGTATGGTTTTTGAAACAACTTACTGTTGCTTTACATTTTGTCTTGAATCCAGATTTGCAAAATGGAAGAGCCTCAGTCTCTCCTTGCACAAGTCCTGTGTGCATGAACTATATGAATAGGCCTTTGGGTTTTTGTTTCACGAGAGTCGTCTGCTGGATGACTGCACATAATGCAAACATGGGTTAGCCATGTCAGTTGTTTGTATATAGGAAACCTGATGTGTTCTAACCACAGTAGTCTAATATGCCAGAAATGGTTCAGGGTAGGTTTTGGTGCCCATCTCTTTCACTTGCAAAAGGTCTGTTTCAGACAATTTTTTAAATGTCTTCTATATATTAGGAACGGGTCAACATTTGAATTAATGTTTGTTTTTAAATAACTACCCCTTTGACTGTGTTATTACTCCAGCCCTTGCATATTTGCCAAATACGTATTTTTCAATGACTATATTTGTAATAATAAAATAATCCTTGTGTGTTGAAAGGAATGGAGGATTGTCCGCTGTTCTTTTCATAGCGTGCCACGGATGAGAACGTAGAACATTAAGGGCATGTGAAATAGTCATGAGTGCCTGCTGTTGCTTCAGCTGTGCTGAAATCAATACAACCTCATGAAAACCCCAGCAAGCCTGCAGTGCTGTGTGCACTTAAACTACTGATTTGTTCAAATGGTTAATTGGACTTTAAAGGGCAAATCTCAGAGTTGTTGACACCACTTGAGATGAAAGATGAATCATGATGAAGAGCAACTGTCAGCATCTTTGCTACGGCCGGAGATACAAAATAGTTAATTACTGTATATAAACAGAATTAATGATTAGAAGGATATTTCTGCTGAGAGGCATCCTGCAGCTTATGAAAGAAAGTAGCCTTCCTTTTCCCTTTTGCATTTGGCAGCTTAAAAAAGTCCATTTTCTATTAAGACTGCATCTGCAACAGATTTAATCAGCAACACCCCGATGCTCAACCACCCCAGGCTTCCTCATCCGGTGCCCAGCTAGAAAAGTCTCATGCTTTATTTAATGGGCCATCTCTTGGCCATCTGGGCTCCCAAGATGGTTGATGACAGGAACAAAAAGTTGGCATTTGGTATGTGCAAACACAAGCGCTTCACACCTTCACCTTCCTTGTTCCAGCTTCTCAAAGGGTGAAATAATTGACTTGACGCAATCCTAACCAATTTAGGCTGGCATATCTCACCTGTCTCCCTGTTCCCTTGATGGTGTGGGGCGTCTGGTGCATATCTGTGCACTAGCCTAACTTCCCCCGTAGTGGTGCAGTAATATGGCACTTTTGTGATACCCCCGGTCAGCACAGGACTTATGCCAGCCTAACTGGGGGTTAGGATTTCAGCCTCACATTTGCAGGGCCACGAGATGGTCACTGATCTTTTGTTCAAAATCCTAATTTGGACAGATGTACCTCATTAGATACACATCATTCAACAATGGTGCTGATTCTAAATCACCTACAAAGTGTTCACCCTACACATTTCATTCCTTTGGGACATCACATTCAAGGAGTACTTCCACTTCCAGTGAATTAACTTGGTGTTATCATCACACGTTTGGTCTCGACAGTGAATGGAAGTCACCCTGGCCCCACCTTCCATCTCTTCTCGTAGGGGAGTGAAAACATTGGCTTCAGCCTGTGGACTTCATCTATTTATGACATTTTTGTGCCGCTTTTCAACCAATCAATAAAAACAATTGAAACAGTTTAGTCAGGCAATAAAGAAAATCAATGCAACCATAAACAAAATTAACAGTCAGCAGGAATTAATCTCTGAAAACATGACAGAAGAGGTATATCTTCATTCATTCTTCAGAACATACTGAAGGAAGCATGTTAACAATCCACAGATGAGCATTTCAGAGCACTGGGTTTACGACGGAAAAATTACAGATTCTTATAGACAAAATAAATGTTATTCTGAAATCCAAACAGGATTATATTTGAAGCAGGATTTCAAATATATGTTGGATGGTCATTGGCAGCACTGGCAAAAGAGCAGGTGCAATGCTAGGAATCGATTGAGCTACAGCCCTTTAAATTATAGGGCCACTGTTACAGGATAACAAATTTAGGCAGCAATCCAAAAGATACAATGAACTCAATGGGCTTACTTTTGAGTAGATATGGATAGGATTGTGCTCTTTGTTCCGTTGAACCACTGACCTTACTGATGCTATGTACATTTCTCTCCTTGCATCCATGTTCAAAACTATGGCTTGTTTGTTATTGATGATTAGAAGATAGGACAGCTATTGTTTTTCCTAATGAGATACGTTATCAGGAAACCAGCAGCTCCACCTCATTTCAAACACCTAAATTGACTTCCTCCTATAGCTATGATTACGGATTTTCTTCTCTGATACTCACAGGACCTTCATACTGACCATGTTCAAGTGATTGAAGATCCGTGCGTTTCCCACTACTATTTTAGAATTTCAATGTTACTTTAAAATTCTGATGTTTCTTTCAAAACTCCACAGGTTTAGCCCCTACGGAAGTTAGTTTTGACAGATCTGCAATTCCTTAGATGTCGCAGAATAAAGAAGGGGGGTCAGAGTGGGGCAGTGATGACCAGGTGAAGAAGCCCTCTTCCTCCTCTCTGCATTTTCACACAATGGGGACAGTGGGGACAGGAAGGTGACACTGGGCCCCAGCGTAGATCAGTCGCTCTCCAGTCAATCACTAAGGCAGCTGGCACTCAGTTGCATTTTTCAGTTAATAGCTGAGCAATTTCCCCTTTTAGTCCCTTAAAAAGTCCTGGGTGAATGCCATCTGGCCCCAGCGACTTGTTACTTTTTAATTTGCCCCTTAGTTCTGGAGTTTCATCTATTGTCACCTCTGTATGACACAAGGAGGAGAAAAAGACATTGGGGGCAGAGGTGGGGGTCAGGAGTCCTATCCAGCTCTATTACTGTGAAAAATATATTTTTTTAATATAATCATTTCTTTCAAGTTTGATTCCATCATTCCTATAAATCTCACTAATTCAAAAATTATCCACTTGCAAACCATTGTATTTTTATATTTCATTCCTTTTGTTTTATATTTCATTTCCTTCTGTATTCACTCCCCAGGAATCTAGTGAGGTTTCCTGTAAAAATTAGACTGCAATCCTAACCTGCAGTAAGGCCTGCCTAAACCCCAGCATACCGTAAGTCCTGTGCTGACTTGGGGGATGTCACAAAAGATCCGAAAGGCACATCTGCACCATGCCTGGGGTTTGGTTAGGCCAGTGCACGGGAATATCCCAACATGGGTATGCACAGGAATGCATAGAACACAGGAATATCCCAACATCCCAATATGCCATGTGAGTTAGGCCAGCCTAAATGGGTTAGGTTTGTGTCCTTAGTGTTTTGCAGCCCTCTAACTGCACCAGTGTATATACAAAATATTTGTTAACATGCAATTATACCATTTCTTATTACATGTGGTTTTTCAACAACAACAAAAATCAAAGCAGTTTACAAAGCAAAACATGTCGGAATAGTCCACCTGAGCAGATGATTCAGGAGTGCATTAGGTGTAGGTATAGCAATATTAAAATGGAAGCAACAAACAGCAGAATTAGCATCAACTACCACCACCCGGCTGGTAGCAGGTTTTCAAATGTGACTTGGAAACAAAATAGAGTGACTGGTCAAAGAGCTCCTGGGGAGGCAACTTACAGAGAGAGACCAAGGTCAACATGACCGGACCTGGCTTTGAATACCTGTTACTGAATCAATACCACTATTTTTGGAGAGAACAGAGAATTCAGTATACAATTTGGCCTTGAAGGACCCTCAGATGTAGTATCTACTACCCTACTCTTTAACTTGGCGAGGTCCACATGGTGATAGATCAGTGAATTTCAATCTTTTTCTGCTTAAGGCACACTGATATAGCACTATAATTGTCAATACACACTATCAGTTTTTTGACATTGACAGGTCACAGCATTCCACAGGAAGGGGGCTCAAGAACCACAACTACTCTCCCCAAAGTCCCCTGGCACGCCTGCAAACCATCTGCAGCACACCAACGTGCCGCAGCACAGTGGTTGAAAATCACTGTGTTGTGTATTGTTGAGTGGAATGCATACTTTGTGAAGCCAAGTGCGGTCATTCAAAATTTTGCATAGGTGCTCTTGTTGAGCTGGGTGTCGTCAGCTATGTCAGCAGACCTGCTTTGCCATCAAGCCCGTTAGAGAACGACTACAGATTTAAAGACTTCTGATAAATTTCTGTTTGCAAACTCAGGTTTGTAACACTTTGCCGTATAGGTGTGATTTTCAAAACGTAATGTGTGAAGCGGCCCCAGCCATTGAGCTGTTGGGGATACATGTGCTTGCGTTGCTCACCTGGATTGTGCATGGAGCACATGCCACTCTGTAGGAAGAGCAGCTGTCAGGCTTGCAAAGAAAGGAGGGGGGGATATGCTCTGGTCGACTTCACTTGCTCTCAATGTATTTAATCCTGTCCTCAGGTGACCTCGTGAGTCTCTTAATTCCAAACTCTTCTTTGAGCAAAGGAGACCCAACTCTGGCTTCCTCCCTGGATGGATCTTTATCTGTAATTGAAAGATTTGCCTGAGCTTTAATCAAGTCCTCACCAGGCTCTGACTGTAGACTCTCAAACATGCAAAGCAGATGAACTGAGACGGTTATGCTTACCGTATTTATTTCATTAAAAGGCCCTTGCTGTGCTAGGCAAAAAAAAAGAAACAAGAGTACAGATAACAGAATCCAAGTATAATTCAGTTCAGATCAAGTATCAAAATATTAAAAATACATCAAAACCATAGAAAATCTCTAAACCCCATCATGGTTCCTGACTCAACATCAGGGACATGCGGTGGGTGGAGAGACATGTGAGGCTGAGCCTCTACACTGATGTCCATCAAAAAGCATCACCACCATGTGAGGCACTCAAGAACACACAATGAGTGAGTTTCTAATGACTTTCTTTGGACAAACCTAAAATATGTTGAAAAGTTTTGGGGATTACTATATTTACTCAAATTTAACGGTCACCTTTTTCAGTTGAATCCAGTCTCCGAAATCAGGGTGTGCATGACATTCAGTGGTTAATTAGATTTGAGTAAATACAGTATTTTTACAGGATGCATATTAGATTTGATGGTGCATTAGATTCGAGTAAATACAGTGTTTACTCACTGATCAAATGAGTCGAATCCTGCCTGTCAATTTGCCCTTTAGCAATACAACTGGAAAGAAAAAGACCAGATTGGCTCTTGCTGAAATTTCAGTGAAAATGGGATTTGGAATATCCCCGAGGGGCTCAGACCCCCCACACCACATGCCTTCAGCCCAGAGTACAGAATTATTCCAAGTCTTGAAAAATCAATCTCTTAATTCTTTCCTTGAGACGGGGCCCACAGAGCAATTTGACAGGTGCCCTAGAGGGGCGTTTGTTGCACCTTTTGGGGGGCTTTTGTATGTTTCAAAGGAGAACAAGTTCATTGCCTCCCACTGCAATCTCAGGCGAATCCTCCCCCCGCAAGCTCTGCACTCATCGCTAGAAGAAAGAAAATTATCAGCTCCTTTGTTTTCAGTGACAAATGAAGAAAAATGGTAGCAATTAGCAAGGTTGGTGTCTGCGATGCAAGAGAACACAGAGTTTCCTTTCTCTGGCGCATAATTAAAAATCCTCATTAGATTAAATGGGAGAGATGTGATTGGAATTTGCATATAGCAGCGAAGAATATGCATGAGAATTACACCACAAAGCTCAGAATAAGTGGACTTGGGAGCACCAAGTTCCATTGAGGTCAGTGGTCAAGTTCCAGTATTCTAAATCCACACCTCAGCCATGAAATTATGGCATAGCCAAAGGCCTTGGTCTTCTCCATCTGTAAAATGGGAATAATATTCTCCATTCGTTAAAAAAAAACTTGCCCTAAAGGGTTGCTGTAGGGTCTGCATCAAGGTGGAATGTGAAGTGTTGTGCATGCTCTAAGTTAAATTGTCACACGTAGGCTGCAATCCTATCTCCAGTTAGACCAGCCTAAGCCCCAGTATAAATCCTGTGCTGACCTGGGTGTGTCTCCAAAGTGCAGTAAGACACTTCTGCACCATTCCTGGGGGTGGGTTAGGTCAAGTGCATAGACATGCGCTTGCCTCCCTACATCACCACAGGAACGGGAAGACCGACAAGTTGCGCCAGCATAGGTTAGGATTGCACTCATTACACTATACCTGTGAGTGCAGTATAGGCTACTCTGGAATTTCATGGCAGGGATGTGAATTTACAGTTCGGTCTCTTACAATGTAAGCTCATGCACATGTCTCCATTTAAAGGAATGTTAACTAGGTGGCTTAAGAAGGACCCTCTTTAAGCCCCTAATGAACCAACCAGAGAAGACTGCACATGGTCTGCACAATAGGTGATTTCTGTGCAAGGCTGATGTTCATATGATCTGGAAGCGTTTACTCTTTAACAGGGCAGATCCTGAACTCTTTGGAGAGGATCCTTTCGTGACAGCCCATTTCCAAAGGTGAAGCCAGGTGAACATCATACATAATCATACCATAAAAGTGTAGAGCGCATGAATATCAAAAGGTGGCGTCTTGAAGTACCCTTTTATTGCCCTTTATTGCAGGTGTTCATGCCCTGCCCCACCTCTGGGTCTTGCAGTATTGCCATCCTTTAGTAAGCCCAGCACATTCACGAGGCCAGCGGAGCCGGAGGCTATTGCTTCAGGCAAGCAGATTGGCAAGAAGTGCTCCTCTGCCCACTCACTCTGGTTGGTAATGTAAGAGGGGGGCAGAACAGAGGAAAAGAGATGGTGATCTTATAGTCGAGGGGTGGGCAAGTTGAGCCCTCTTAGAGATCCCATACCTTTAATATTGTATAAAACAATGTATAAAAGAGGACATTGTGTAGAAGAGGGAATTTTGGCAAGTGCAACTTGTCATCTGTGAATGTCACAGCCAGCCTTTGGAACTGCTGGTCCGACCGGACACTGTTATTGCGGACACTGTTCTCGTGAAGGACATGCTCACATCATCCAGCCTGAACTGTGTAGAAATAAGATCCCTTTGCAGCAGAAGTGCCTGAAGTCAAACCGCCATTTAGTGAAACTATCATTTGGGCAACTGAGTCGAGTTACGCCACACGCTATCTGGGAAAGGAAGTCCAAGAGGTGCTCAGTTAGCCTCCTCCCAGATACTGAAAATACTTGACCTCTGGCTGGCAACTGATGTTGGCCGCAATCCTAACCTCGGTGGGAACAACTAATTGGTCTTCTCATTCAGATGGTGATGTAGGAGGCAAGCACATATTTGTGTAGTGGCCTAACCCTCCCCCAGGAGTGGTGCAGAAGTGTCTTACGGCATTTTGTGACACTCCCAGGTCAGCACATGACTTATGCTGGGACTTAGGCCAGCCTAACTGGAGCTTAGGATTGCCGCCGTTGTCATCAGAATTACCATCAAGTATGGACTTCGAGTTATAGCAACATAACAGTTTCTGGGATCGGCCCTTCCTTGCAGATGAGTTGTATATTTATTTTCCACGACAGGGATAACAATCTCCAGGACAGATAATGGCTCCATCCTGTGTTCCTGGCTTGTGTTAAAGAACAATTTCATTTCTGAGAATGTCATTGCCGGCAATACACTGAAGAGTCATAAGGAAATAATGCAAATGCTGGGTCTGTCTTTGAATTTTGAACACTGTGCTCATTAAGCCCAGGGTTCGCCCTAGAAGGCAGCCAGCAGGGATGTGACAGCATCAGTGTTGTTAGCCAGTTGTGTATGACAGAGCTATGGGATTCCATATGACTGACTTTTGGAAGGCCCAAATTCCACCAAAGAGTCTCATTTGTGTTCATGTATGAATTTTGTTGTCGGAAAATTTGTGCAGGCTTTTACAAAACCTCATTAAATTTCTCTTGGCTACCATGAGGACTAGTACATTGCATTAGCAACACTACTTTGTATTTATACTGTGCGTCAGAAGAATTCACATGCGTTATCTCTATCCATGCAACAACTATGTAGGTTGATGACGACGACTATGACAATGTGAATGCAAGAGTATTTTATTAGAGTATTATTCAGGTTTTTTAGAGGGTACCTATGGTGGTGGAGGGAAGAAAGTGATTTGTCTAAAACAAAAGAAATTTACATTGGATGGAGCCTGAGATCATGCATTGTATTTACTTGAATATAATGTGCCATCGAATCTAATGCACACCCTAGACATATAATAAAAATGTTGTATTTAATCTAATTAACCATTTAATCTAATCTGCACCCTAATTTTGGAGACTATGAGCACAATCCTAACCATGTCTACTCAAAAGTAAGCCCATTGTGTTCAGTGGGTCTTGCTCGCAGGAAAGTGTCTTTAGGATTGCAACCTAAATTTGACTGGAAAAGGTGAGCATTAGATTTGAATAGATACAGTATATATAATGTATGAAATTGTTTTCTCCTGAGTCAGATGTCTTGTTCAGAATGGCCTACACAGACTGACTGCTAATCTCCAGAGTTTTGGAGAAGTGATCTTTCTCAGCCCAGCTTGGAGATGTCAGGACTTGAACCTAGGACCATCAATGTGCAAGATCTATGCTCTGTGGGTAACTGTGGCCAAGGTATGGTCTCTCCCTGCATACCCAAGAATACCCATTCTTTGCCCAGAGATGAAAATAGAACAGATGTACCCCGTGATCAACAGTGAAACTGTTTTATCTAATTGGAAAACAATTGGCTGACTTTAAGCATGGCATAAATTAAGAACTTAGCACTGAATATATGCAAAGAAAGTTTGATTTTCCTTTTTGAGGGTTGATATTCAAATCCAAGTTAATCTGCAGGAAGGACGACGGAAATATTGATTAAGATGTAAGACCCACCTAGTGCTGTGTCCTGGGAGGAGCAGAGCCACACTCTACAAATCAAGCTGCGGCTGAAAGGCACCTTGTGCCTTCAGCTACGGTTCACAACATGCGCCTGCCAATTGATTTTTGACTCCATGTATTCTTTAGGAACAAGTGTCGCTTGCTGACAGATGAGCTTCTTTGCATGCAGAAGGTTTCCGATTCACCCGGATGCTGCTGAGAAGGACAGGAGGATCCATCTGAATCTTCTGGGGTAGTGCAGATTAATAATGAATAGGCAGGTGCAACTTCTCCTGCATAGGGGTAAAATAACACTGGCTGCAGAGATCCTTCGCAGTTAGGAAAGTGGAAGAACTAATAAGGCTTCTCATTCAACTTTGTATCTGGTAATTGTCACCTGGTTTTAACTATTTGTTGCTTTCTCTCTTGCTTCCTCTTAAAAGCAGAAATTATCACTAGGGATATGTGGGAAGTTCGGACCATCAGGGTGACCATATAGAATGGAGGACAGGGTGCCTCTGCTTTTAAGCATTGCATAGAAATGGGAATTTAGGCAGGTATAGTTCAATATAGAAAAGTTTTAAAAAGCAGTGCCTGCTGAAATTCCCTCTTCTGTGCAATGCTTCAAGGTAGAGGTACTCTGTCCTCCATTCTATAGGGTCACCCTGTTTGGACTGCACCAGATGACGCATACAGGGGGTGATACCTCTATGAGCCAAAATCTTCAAAACTCGGTATTTTCATATAATACCATTGAGTTATATATCATTTGATGAATAAGTTCCTGCAGAATGAAATGAAATGAATTGATATCTATTTTATCAAAAGACTAGCAAAATGCACCTACATTGTGGGAGTAAAATACCCCTTGTACGTGATCCCCCTATTGTGCATCAACCCCCCATTACGCATCAACCCCTCTGCACATGGGCATCACTACGTGCATCACACATGCACATCACTATGTGTGTGTGTGCATCACTATGTGCATCACACCCCCCATGCGCATCACTATGTGCATCACACACTCCTGCACATCAACCCCCTACATGCATCAACCTCTCATCAAACACTATTTTGTGCATTATCATACATGGCTCTTCACAAGTTCATCAAGTTCATCCACATCCGGTATATAAATACGACCATCCAAGTTAAACAAGTTCATCCACACCTGGTATATAAATACGATCATAATCAAACACAAGAGTGAATGTGCTGGATTGGATCAAGGTTGCCCCTTCCTAGTCTTGCATTTTGCTTTCGGAAGTGGCTGTCCAGATGGCTTTGGGATGTTCATATGAGTACACGGAAGCAGCAGGCCTCCTCTTGTTGTTTGTCTCCGGAATTGAGTGCTTTGAGTTGGACTGTTTTTGAACACAGAGGATCCATTTAGCGATCCTGGCTCCAGCCTCACCTATACAGCACAGCCGAGCACAACAGCTGGTATTTGCCTTTGTACAAGCAGAGGAGGCTCTGAGCAGATGGTGGATTGGCAACCCTGGTTACAATCCTGTTATTCAGCGTTCCACATGCAAAAGAAAGCAAGTGTTGCCATGCATCAAAGAACAGCCTCAAACAGTTGGCAGGAAATGGGCAGCGAAGTGGTGAGTGTGAGTTGTAAGGACACTCCAGATCAGGTGCGCTGATTTTAAGTTTCTCTGGACTCCTGGCTGTGACACTCGGGAGTCTTCGCCAGTCCTTAGGCATGCAATGTTGTTACAGACAGATCTCAAGTTGGATGTGTCTGTGCTGTAAATACCAAGTTGACCAAACATTAACCATGCCATTCTTTCCTTGGATAATCCATCTTTGCCCAGCATGCTGAAGCTCTCACGGTGAGAGATAATTGCGATAGCTATGCTGAATAAGGTGTTTAGATCGGTAATTTATTGTCATTGTACAAAAATATATCATGAAATTCAAACACACTTTCATGATACAGACTCAATACTCAACGTACATAGAATAATAAATAGAAATTTATTTAGTTTATTTCGTTTGTGCCTCAGGTATTAAGTTTGTGCCTCAGATAACTTTGTGCATCAGCACAAAGATGTGCTGTCCTTTACAATGAGTCATTTAAAACAATTTCCAAATAATAATAAATTATAATAAATTGCATTCAGATAATAATAAATTGCATTTGGAGGGAATGTAAGCCCCTCATTTTTTCATGCGCTCAGTCAGTTGCACCAAATCATTCCCATACTAGCCAAACCTTTTTGCTGAGTTCCCAGCCATCCTCCTTTCTATGCAAGTTTACTTTTAAACCTGTCAGTGGCATTGCTCCACTTTGTCCTTGGTTCTTGCCATAACTCAGTGACAGTGGCTGCAATCCTAAACTCACTTTCCTGGGAGTAAGACCCATTAAGCACAATGGGGCTTACTTCTGTGTAAGCATTATTAGGATTGCAGTGTTTGTGTTGTCTCGTGCTGACCTTTATGCATGAACTTTAGGGTTGGAAGGTACCCTTGAGATTATCTAGTCCTACCCCCTACATGGCAGGAGGCATGTAATAGCATCTCTGGCAGGTGTTGCCCAGCCTCTTTTTGGAAACATACACACACAGACATGTACACGAACATGCATGCAGACACACAGGCACAGAGAAAGAAACAGTAAGACCCAAAGTATATTAAAAGGGGTAATAGCAATACAGTGTCCAAGAATTCAAAGCACTATTGTCCATCGTTCCAACTCTAGGATTAACCATCAATTCATTGTTAGTCTTTTTTTTAATGATCCAGAAAGGTCCTGACATTTTACAAACTCACAGCAACCTGCAATTTTCTGGCGCCACCATTCAAAGACTGACAAACACAAAGGGGAAAAATCAAAGCCAGAGACGTACCAGTGGATCCAATCAAGACATTTTTTTGCAGATAAATTAATTGGTCTCTTATTGCTTCTTGGAAGCATTTGGGTTTAATAATTACCTTTTATAACCTCTGTACTTAAGTGGCTGCCGGTTCCCAGCCTCCTGCTTTTCCGACACGGACATTCTACTACTGAACAACTTGGCAAATCACATCAGGTAAAGTGAAGGAAGATACCAGAGAAAGGCGCCTGGTAATTTGGAGGAGTTGCTACTAGTGCCAAACACGGTAAGTACCATTCTTGGCATCCTGCTAAAGATCCTTGTGAGTAATCCTGAGCTTGGGGTGTAAACCAGCCGTTCCCAAATAGGGAGCAGCAACATCCAGCCAGGAGAGCTATGGAATCCTTATGAAAAACCTGCCATCGTATACAATGTATAGGATTGTAGCCCTAATGGGGAGCCGTGGCTAATGCTAATGGTGTGGGAGGTCAAAGGGAAATGTTTGGGAAGCACTGGTTACCTAATGTTTCTACAATTAAAAACAAAATAAAACTGGAATGGAATTCCTTCTGTGAAGTTTGTATATGAAGCAAAAGGAGCAATGAAAGAAGCGTCAGGCTCCACACTTCATTGGGCACCTGTTGCAAAAATCCTACATTGTTGGTTTAACCAGCATATCTTCATTAAATTTCATTTAAGGACCATTCCACCCTCTGCACTTTGCAGTGATTTATAGCTGTGATATTGCTTGAAAGGTGTTGTTTGTTTTATTTTTCACTTTCTTATATCATCCGCTCTCCATGAGCTCAGCTACATGATCCGCTCCTTTTATCCTCACAACAACTCTGTAAGGCAGATGAGACTGTGTGTGCGTGTGTATGAGAAAAGAGAGTGAGCGAGCAAGAGGGAGGGAGCCCCGAGGTCATGAAAGACCCTCAAGGTCAAAAAGTGTTGTGGCTGAGCAGAGATTTAAACCTGGACCTTCCAGAACTGTGCCTCTGACTGCAATTCCTCTGCTTCACATAAAAATATCTGCTGATAGTTTGCATGTATAATGATACATACTACTCATTAAGGGCTAACCAAGGTGACCAGATGCCCAAACCTCAAAAGGAGGATAAGGTCTTGGATTTCTCCCAGCCTGACCTTTTCGGCAAACAATAGCACATTTGCCTACTCACAAGTTAAGCCGCAAAAGTGCACTTTCACGTTCCAATAGTGCTCAATGCACATTTTGATTTTTAGTTTTTTGGCCATAACTTTTGATAGGAAGGAGGTATTTCAAAACCATTTTTGGGTTGGATTCTGCTCTTTAATACAAATCCAACGACATATGACATGATGGGGTACTGCATGCCATTGCAAAGTTCCAAAATGAAGCCAAAATGGGGGACAAAGAAGCCCTTTTGGAGGACACCCAGACAGGAGGCTACAAAAGAGGAAAAATCTGGTCATATGGTCACCTTGATTTAAAGTCATCCAGGCCAAATGGTATCACCACATCCTGTGGCAAAGAGTTCCACAGACTAATTACATGCTGGGTGAAGAAATATTTTCTTTTTCTGTTCTTGCTCTCCTAATACCCAATTTTAGTAAATGTCTACTGCCCAGGTCTCACGCTGATGGCCAACTGGTTCCCATAAAGGACAACTGATGGCTGTTGGCTCAGGGTTCCCATAAGGGACAACTGCTGATCTCTGACACCATATTTGTGTCCATATCCTTCATGTGTTGATGGCAAAGTGTCAGAGGTTAGGATCGCAGCCCCATAGTATTTTTAATTTGGGGTAAAAAATGCTCTTTTATTGCTCTCTCCTCCACATTTTTCCCTGCTCTTCCTTCCTCTTTGAAAGTGTTGTACTGTATTGCTGCTGAGCCAGGTCATTGGAAGAGGATGAGGAGGATGGGCAGGTGTGAGGATGGATGACTATCTAATGCTAATCACTGCAGGAACCCTAAACTTTTAGGCAACTTCCTGTGAACAAACTTCATTGAACAAAGTGGGACTTGCTTCCAGGCAAACGTACATAGGCTGTGCCTGGTCAAATTTAATTTTCATGCTCCTATCTCTTCATGAACACATGCTCAGATGTCATCGCCTCTTTTTCAGTATACCATGTAATTTATTTTGCTTGTGACTTTTGGGCATTGCAAAACAAATTATAGACTTGCAAGACAACAAGCCATAATGAATAAAACATACAACGAGCTGGGAAATTTCCACTGTAAAATGAACAAACCACTAATAAAAATCAGGTGATGGGCTGGCTTAGGAGTGATAAGATGAGATGACATGATTCCCATAACTCCGAATCACATTTTGTACTGCAGACTTTTGGCACACCAGAAGAGCTGCTTTATGTGTCTCATATTTATCCCAATGAGGAAGATGATGATAAACTATCTTTCCAAAGATCAAACACAGCAGAGAATCCACACCACCATTGATCTGAATTTCAGTCATCAGAAATGTTTAGTGTAATATAAGAAGAACCCTGCTGGATCAGGCCAAGATGCTCCTAATCCAGTTTCCTGGATCTCACAATTGAAAATAAGACAATCACATCATGTTATTATTCTAAAATTACCAAGTTTTTCACAATTTGGACAACTAGTGGTGTTATCCTCCCAAGGGTGTCATCCAGTACTGGTGATTATAATACACAACTATAAAACAGATGCAAAATTTAATTTTACTGCATACAGCAATGAGTTATATGATAATATGACACTGGGTTTATGTTATGATTTTTACCTAATTGCACTACTGCATGCAAAAATGGGTTTAAGTTACATTTCTTTATTACAGTATAGTAAACAAACTAAATATTGTCTAATAATCAAATACCATATTTACTCAAATCGAATGCACCATTGATTCAAATATGCACCCTGATTTTGGAGACTAAATTTGGTTGGAAAAAGTGAGATGTGAGCAAATACAATATGGGTGCAATCCAGAGTAACTACAGGGAGTCCTTGCTCCGGTGTAAGAACAATTTTCTCTGGATTGCAATATGAATTTCCCGTAGGTTTTCACTAGGTGGTGCAGTAACTACGGGTACACGTAATGTCTCTTACGTGCTCCTGTAGTTACTCTGGATTGTAGGGTAAATCTGCCATGTACTTAACCTATTCATGCCCAGCCCACAAGTATACATATTTGATCCCTTGTTGCATATATTCATGCCCAGCCCACAAATATATATATTTGATCCTTTGTTGCATATATGCAACATTGGACAGAAATGGTGGGAAGTCTCCACCTCTGTTGTGCCACCTGCAATTTAGGAACAATATTTTCATACCTTATACCAGTGATTGTATACCACTGTGCCATGGCACACTGGTGTGCCATGGATGGTCTGCAGGTGTACAGAGGGGAAGGTCATTTGGGCCTTTGGGGCCACTGGAGAAATTAAGACCCCTATTAGCAGAATGGTGCATTTTGTCTATAGCAGTGGTTCTTAACCTGGGTTCAAGTGAACCCCAGGGGTTGAATGAGTCAGTCTCACCTTGCCTTCAAAACTGGCAGACATATTAAAAATTGTAGTGGAATGTGTGAACTACTATATTTCCCGGCTTATTACACGCACTGGACCATAAGACGTACCTAGATTTAAAGGAGGAAAACAAAGAAAAAATGTTTTCCTCTTTTAAACCTATCATGTCCCTGGCCAGTGTGCCCAGGTTTGGTGCCACAGCTCTGCCTCCTCCAGCCTGCCCAAGTCTCTCAGAGGCTTGGACGGGTTGGAAGAGGCAGTGCTCTGGCCGCACAAGACCCTCCCAAGCCAAGTCTGAGAGACTTGGGCGCACAGGAGGAGGCAGTATTCTGACCACACAAGGCTTGGGAGGGTCTCGCATGGCCAGAGCGCCACCTCCTGGGAAGGCTGAGAGAGGTGGCGCTTCGGCTGGGGGAGACCCTCCCAGGCCAGATTGCTGCCTCCCTCAGCCTGGAAAGAGCCTTCCAAGCCTTGCACACCCATAGCACCACCCACTGCAGCCAGCCCAAGACTCTGAGAGGCTTGGGTGGGCTGGAGGAGGCGGCACCCTAGCCACACCAGACCCGGGAGTGGGAGAAAGCCGAGGTTTCGGCTTATAAGACGCACTGCGGTTTTTACCCCTCTTTGGGGGTAAAGAAGTGCGTGTTATAAGCTGAAAGATATGGTAAGTGTGAAATAGTGCTCTGAAGCACTATTTTATTTTTCCAATTATGAAGGGTACGGTGAATGCATGTATGAAACTTGCGGGGTTCAGTACCTCCAACAAGGTTAAGACGCACTGGTCTGTAGTAAAAAAACTGGTGATGTGCCTTGACATATTTTAGAACCTTGTCAGTATGCCATAGATGAAACAGATTGAAAATCATTACCTTATAGGGGTTGTTATAAGAATTTATGCCAATATTTCATGTGGAGTATTTTGAACTCTCAGATGCTAAATATTATTTAGGTGAAAGAATCTTTTAAAAAAAAAAAAAAAAAAAAATATATATATATATATATATATATATATATATATATATATATATATATATATATATATATATATATATATATATATATATTTATTTATTTATTTATTTATAAACGATGTTTATTTCAGTGCTGTTGCAGGATTTCCTAGTATCAACAGTGGTGTCCACATCAAGAAAGCTAAATGGATGAAGAACACACAAGAAGAAGAACACAAAGCTCAGACCAATCAGTTGGTGTCGTGTCCATCGAGAAACCTAAATCTGTGAATCTACAGAAAGAGGCAAGACGGTTGAATTAAAATTCTGATTGCCAACTTGCCCAATATTACCTTGATGTGCCAACATTTTTTGCAATGACATGTGCATGGAAAGCCAATTTATGAAAGGCATCTTTAGATACAGCCTCACTTACACTAACAGGTGCAACAACACTTGATAACGGATAATTGCTTGCCCAGAGATGTAAACAAATTATCTAGTTAGCAGGCCCTGTTGAGATGCTACAAACAGTCCCTGTGATGTTTATATCTTAGTTAATTAGTAGAACATCAGTTGCTAAAACCAGAGATCATCACGAAGCCCACAAACAAATCCACAATTCTCCACTCCCTGGAATGTCTAGTTAATGTTTGCATTGCAGGCGTGCAAATGGTCATTTGTATTGCCTAACCTACTAATGGAGACAAAAAACTAGGGATGGGATTTTGTGTCTGGTTTGGTGCGTCCTTTTGGTGGTTGCATTCATAGAAGTTCCCTGCCAATGCTGTCTGACAGGACAATCCAGAGCAACTAATCTGTCCACGTAAGAGCCCTTGGGTTGCCCTATCTAACACTAGGTTAGAGCAACTGCAAGATGCTCCAGCCCAGTTACTCTGGAAGAGGCTTAGGGCAGAGCAAGGCAAGATAGGGTGCCCTAAGAGAGGTGGACCTGCTCTGCCCTAACTGGGGCAGCCTAAGCAGCTCAGGAGAGGCAAGTTGAGGGCATGTTTAGCATTGCCTAGGGCAGAGCAGTTACTCTGTATCCAGAGCCTGTTTCCAGGGCAGAAATTCCCTCTTCCAGCCCTCAGAGTTATACCACCTCAGGAGCAGGTATAGTAATGAGTAGACCCATAGGGGTCCATGATAAGGCCCGAGTAAGAATGGCAGTGCTGACCAAAAATCTGAGTTCTTGGCCATCCTAGCTGCAACCCCTTCCTCTCAACCTCAGGATATGGAACAAACTACGGCTGCCCACAAACCTCAGGATACAGCAGGCCACTCCAAGAAGCCCCTTGTATTCACTGTAGAATGTACTGGCATCTCATCAGGGACTCCTTAGAAGGCAGGCACCCAGTGGCATCACCAGACTGGTGCGGCTGGTGTGGGCTGCATTAGGGATGCGCTCCGTATGGGGTGATGTGCCGGAGGAGTTTGACTGTCCTTTGGCAGGCCCCGGGTGTCAGCCCCCCCCCCCATTCAGGCCTGCTCCAAGGCGGAGAATCAGCCAGAAGCTGACACTTGTCTGAGGAGCTGGCCTGAACGGCCATCTGAGATGCACTGCGCAGAAACACACTGAGCATGCCGAACAGCTTCAGAGGAGACTTCCTTAGAGCAGAGAAAGTCCGCGCCTCTGCACAGCCATTCGGCCTCACTCAGGAGGCGGAGCAGCAGCCGAATGGCTTCAGAAAGAGTACTGCACAGGCACCAACTCTGACGCCTGCACAGTCTCCCCCGAAGCCAAAAGGCTTCAGAAAAGTACTGCGCAGGTGTCAGAGATGGTGCCTGCGCAGTACTCTTTCTGAAGCCAGTTGGCTTCAGAAACAACTGCGCAGGCGCCAACTTTGGTGACTGCGCAGTCCAGGTAGGGGGGGCGCGCATCCCAAGGATGACGCACAGACTTCCGCACCAGGTGATGTGCAGAGTCATGTCACCACTGTAGGCACCACAGCTGTTCCTTGTTCAGTGTGATCTGAGGGGTGTCTCCTCAGGAGCAAGTCTTCCCCTTGTGTCAATTACTTAGCATGCTCTGGAGCAGTTAGGGCAGCCCAGGCTTCCTGACTCTCTGGATTCAGCATAACTTTCTGCTCTGGATACAGAATAGTTAGGAGAGTGCAGTTAGGTCAGAGCAGGCTGAATTTGCTCTGGATTGTGTCCCAGTCAAAAGTCTCAACTGACTGATGAATGGGCCGGTCCTGACCGTTCTCAGCGTTTATAAGATAACTGGACAACTCATACAAATACATGCCTTGGAAAGACAGAATAGCTGCTGGAGAGAGCTGCCTGTACTCAATCATGTTGATCCACTGCTTCATCAGTCCAGGTTAATCTGCCAGGCTACTCTTCCAGTCCTTTTGTTTGTTTGCCTGTTTTCTTCTGTCATTATATTTCAAAGAACACATTAGAATAACCAAACTACTGTTTGTTTCATTGACTCCCGTTTCTTTTCCAAGGTGGGTCTGATAAGTGGAATCTGTGTCATTGTTGGGACGGTGATCGGTTCGGGTATCTTTATTTCTCCCAAGGCAGTACTGGAAAATGTGGGAGCTGTTGGGCCTTGTTTAGTCATCTGGGCAGCCTGTGGAGTTCTTGCTACCTTAGGTAAATGATCTTTAAAGAAAGCAAAATACAAATTATTTGCAATGATCTCTTTTGTGTTTTGTAGACACCAAATACAAGGGACTTGTTCTGGCCCATCTGATGGTCTGGATTGTGCCCAAAGCTATTTTTGCAAAAACCAACTCAACGAATTAAGCTTTTCTATCTATCTACAGTATATACCGCTATTCAATTAGAAAGTTCACAAAGCGGTTTACAAGAAAAGAAAAAAATTAATATTCTATTAATTCTTCTATTAGATTATATTAATCGATTATTAGATTGTATTAATCTTCTATTAATCTTTTATTATGTTGCTGCCCCTGGATTCCTGGGACATCAACTGACAAAGATGCTGTCCAATAGGCACCCCTGATGATACAAGAGCAACCACACTACTCACAAGTGGAACAGTGGTGCTTGTGACGAAGCAAATATCATTTCCCCAGCAATGCAAAATGGAGTTTTAATGCGAATGTACAATTTGACTGCAACAGAAGTACAAGCCGGGGAACATGATTTCATTTCCAACAAGAAAATGGACACTTAATTAGAACCTGAGTTATTGTGTGGTGGGGAGAGTGTTGCAGCAGAACCACAGAACCAGCGCACTTTCCAGTAACTTATATTAAAATTAATCTTTCCTGTGAAGTTGTTGGCACAATCTCTGGGTCCTAATGTCCTTCTCTACCTTCTCATGAGGTTACACATTCTTCATTATTTTTCTACTGCCATCTCTTCCCCTTTCTCTACTCTCTTCCTTGTGTCAATTTTCAAACTATAAGCCCTTTTGGGCAGAGACCTCTTGTTTTCTATAAATTGCTATGCATTAAGCTGGTGCTACAGTATATACTGTAAATAAGTAAATAAACAAACAAACATTTATTTATATGTACATAAATACATACTGTAAATAACTGAGCAGTAGCAACCAACAGCCTGCCAGATGACCAACTTTAAACTTAAACTCCCTTTAAACTTTGCCTTCTCTTTCCGCAGGGGCATTATGTTATGCTGAACTTGGCACAATGATAACCAAATCTGGAGGAGAATACCCTTACCTTATGGAAGCGTTTGGCCCAGTTCCTGCCTATTTGTTTTCATGGGCCTCTCTTATAGTCATTAAGCCCAGTTCTTTTGCCATCATATGCCTCAGTTTTGCCGAGTATGCGTCTGCTCCGTTTTATCCGGGATGTGAGCCTCCTGTCGCTGTCATTAAGTGTCTTGCAGCAGCAGCCATTGGTGAGTATGCGGCTTTTGCTGGGAAGAGACAAGTGAATTCCTCCAGCTAACAAGCAGTGGGATCTGAAGACACAGTATGTGGTCCTGATATAATTTGCCCCCTTAGGATAGTTGTTTTAAGATTAAACTTCCAACCTCTCATACTTAAAAATCATGCCTAGTTTAGACCTTAGATAGGTTTAAAGTAGGAAAAGCATCAGTACCAAACTGCTGGGAGGTGCGTTAAGTTGGTGTTGATGCCCAACATAGTACAAGAGGGGACCGTACTGTTTTCCTCCACTGTTTTCGAGGTGATCAGCCCTCGATTTGCTTGCAATGTGTTATCTTATAGAAACTGCATCTTTGGGGAAAAATGGCTGCGGAGAGATTTTCCTGAAAAAAATGACAGGCGAAGCACTGTCATCAGAATGGGGTCAGTGCCATGGTTGTCCATGGTTTAACCTGGCATTCATCAGTCTCAAAAGACTATGGTATCGTGCTCAATGCTGTATGCAAAGCATGAAGGCTAAATCCCCCCTCTCCACACCACTGAAATAGTCCAATGGAACGGCAGATACAATCGGTTCCAGCTGCGTCGCAGAGCTGGGCTAAGGACAGGAGCTCCCCCTGTCTTATGGGGACCCAAGTCTTGAACCCTGGCCTTCTGGTTAACAGGCACAGTGTCTTAACATCTTGTGCCACCCACAGAACACAGGGTTTAACAAGGGCTTATTAACAGGTTTAACAGGGGCTTATTAAAAAGACAACTTTTGGTTTACTTACATCACTTTTTAAATTGCTTCTTAAAGTTAGATTTAAAGTCTTGTCTAGTTTGACAGAAGTAAGAGATGTTAAGTGCAATCCTATGCATGTCTACTCAAAAGGAAGTCCCATTAGGTTCAATAGTACTTACTCCCAGGAAAGTGTGGTTAGGTTTGTGGCCGTCTTCTGTTTTAACTGGAGACATTGGAAGTCGCCCACTGAACCAGGATCCTTTTGCATGCAAAGAGAACTGGCCTTTCTGATAACCTGGGAGAGCGGCTTCCAGCAGGGCAGTGGCACATCTAAAGGGGAGTAAAGGGTACAAATACTCTCAGTGCCAGGCTGGGGGATGCTGCACTGCTGTCATCTCGCTGTGGCACCCCCTTCCCTGCCGCATTCAGGTATGTCCTGAAAGCCTTGTAATGTGTAAACTTGTAAAGAGATGAAACTTTACTTCCAAGTAGACATGGAGGAGCTCCACTGTCACAGTGATGTCACATACTGGTAAGTCTGAAGGGGGGTCCCAGAAAGATTTTTAAGTTTGAAACAGGGGCTGAAATGCACAAGACACACTTCTTTATCGGGTTGGGCTGGGTGTACAAGTACTGCTGGGTGTACAAGTACTGGGTACAAGTACTGCTGCTTTATTGGGTTGGGCTGGGTGCAATTTTTCTGGACCTTCAGGGGAAGGCAGCCTACTGGTGGGTATGGGGTGGCAACTAAACTGGTGGATTGCCACTGCCCCAGTGGATTGCCACTGCCACTGTTGTGCCATGCAATGGATGATGTGATTTCTGATGACTCTCTGTTCTCTCCACCTTCTTAGTGATCATCACGGTCGTGAATGCACTGAGTGTGAAGCTGGCCAGCTACGTTCAGAATTTTTTAACAGCTGCAAAAATGGTGATTGTTGTAATAATCATTGTAACTGGCATCGTTCTCTTGGCCAAAGGTATGTTTCTGTCCTTGCTATAGATTTACATTTTTTTAAAAGCACATCTGCTACTTCTGCAAGGAGAAATTTTGTTTTGAGGAGTTTTACTTTCCTTTCTAGGAGGGGGAACAAATTTACTGACATTTTTATAGCAGTCTCCTTGCATGTATCTTTTACAGCTTCTTCATAATAACCATTACGAAGCCTCAAATGCCATTTTTTGAAATCAGATCCCTTTCCAACCCTTTTTAAAATCCAGCATAAAATTATCTCGCAATCATCGCTTAAGCTAAACAAGGACAAAAAAATAAAGCAATATTCATTGGTTGTGTTTTGAAACATTTATATCCCGCCTTTCAGCGCACAGTTTCCCCGACAGCCATCGACAAAGATTAAAACCATCCAATTGTAACAAAACTATAAAACTGCACGGAAAAACCATTGGAGAGGGAAGAACAGCTGCAAACAGCAAATCTCTCTCGATAACATGGCTGTTTATTGCGAATAAGTCACTGGAAAAGCCCATCTCATCGGCTTTATGTTGGGAAATAAAAAACAAGCACCACTCACCCGGAGACTGTTGATGAAATCCTACAGGCTTCTCCGCATTCAGCAGCTTCTGCTGGAAGCGACTGTATTTCCCCAGTTTTCTCATGTCACTGAGGCTGCCCCCCTCTAGCTATGCCACTATGTTGCGTTATGGGTTAACCTGACAGGGTGACCATATGACTGGAAATTTCCGGATGTCTCCGCTTTTTTTAGCATCCTGTCCGGGTGTCCTCCAAAAGGGCTTGATTTTCCTCCATTTTGGAACTTTGCAATGGTGTGCAGTGCCCCATTATGTCATTAGAGTCATATTGAAGAGCAGAATCCAATGCAAAAATCGGTTTTGAAATATCTCCTTCCTATCACAAGCTATGGACAAAAAACAAAAAATAAAAATATGCATTGAGCGCTACGGGAAAGTGAAAGTGCCCAATATTGCGGCTTTACTTGTGAGTAGACAAATGTGCCATTGTTCGCCGGAAAGGCCAGGCTGAGAGGAATCCAAGACCATGTCCTCTTTTTGAGGTTCGGGCATCTGATCACCCTGGTTAGCCCCTTAATGAGAAGATACATATCATTACACATGAGAACTATTAGCAGATATTTTTATCTAAAACAGAGGTTTATGCCTTTGGATAGCTACTATACTACATAGCTACTGTACCTTTACTATACTATGTAGTATTTATGCATTTATGGTATGTCACTGCAAAAGGAGGGAACTGATTTCACATGCAGGGATGTTACTAAGGAATAGCCACATACAGTGGTGTAGCTAGAGGGGGGTGCAAAGCAGAAAGTTTTGCAGAGAGCCTCACACGAGAGTGGGGCAGAAGTGACACTCTCCCCCGGTCAGCATCTGGGCCTTAGGCTTTATGGACTTTATGCTGAGCCTTAGGCTGGCCTAAGTACAGATTAGGAGTTCAGCCAAAATATTAAACTTGCTGTTCATAGAGAATTTAACCAACCAATTGAACCATCCAATATAAAAACCAATGAAGGTTGCAATCCTAACCACACTTTCCTGGGAGTAACTGCTATTGAACACAATGGGACTTACTTCTTAGTAGACTGGAAGTGTGTCTGAAATTTACTTAGTAAGAGTGCACTGGAAGTGTCTGAAATTTGAAAGACTAATAGGTTGATGTTTGTCTCATTTTGCAGGAAATACACAAAACTTTAAGGATTCATTCAAAGGTTCCCAGCTTTCCGTCGGTGGAATTAGCCTGGCATTTTACAATGGACTCTGGGCATATGACGGATGGTAATATATTTTTATTACTGTCACTAGCAAAAAGCGTACCCGCGTTGCGGGAATAAAATTCTCCTGTACGCCATCTCGCCACGGCACAACATTCCCCATGTGCAACATCCCCCCATGCGCAACATCCCCCCATGTGCATCAAAATCCCCTGCGCAACTTCCTCCCATGCACATCAACCCCCATGTGCAACATCCCCCCATGCGCATCATCCCCATGCGCAACATCTCCAATGTGCATCAATCCTCCAAGATCAATATTCCCCCATGCGCATCAACCCCCATGCGCATCAACCCCATGCACATCAGCTCCCGTGCGCAACGTTGCCCATGCGCATCAAACTGCCACGTGCAACAAACCGCCATGCGCATCATACCCCCATGCGCATCAACCCCCATGCGCAACATCTCCCCATGTGCAACGTCTCCCCATGCACATCATTCCCCCATGCGCAGCATCTTCCCCAGTGCAACCTCTTCCTCTGAACAACATCCCCTCAGTACACCAGGCAGCAAGCACCAAATTGGTTGGCTGTTGGTCAGTCTTCCATGTTAAGTATAGGACAAAAACACGTTGCCCCCTTTTCAGCCCTTTAAGGGTTAAATTTCTCCAGATGGGTTCTTGGTGCGTGTTCATGTCACAGAAGGAACTCCGTCCCCGAATTTCACGCTTCTAGGTCCAGGGGTTAGGGCACAGCATCCCTTCATCAGGGATTCTTCAATGCAAAGTATAACGGAGGAAAACGCGTTGTGCTCCTTTTCTCCCCCTTTCAGTTGGAATTTTGGAAAGCTGGTTCTTAGTGCACCCCTCAGACACAGAAGGAACACCCACCTCAAATTTCATGCTTCTAGGCCCAGCGGTTTTGGCAGGGCGTTGATGAGTGAGTCAGTGACTTTTTTATATATATGGATGAAAGTTAAAGTAGGGAGGCAACTGCATGCCTTTGTGCTGGCCTAACCCTTCCCCAGGAGTAGCACACAAGTGTCTTACGGCACTTTTTGACACCCCAGGTCAACACAAGACTTATGCCTGGTCTTAGGCTGGCCTAACTGCAGGTTAGGATTGCAGCCTTCGCCATTGAGAATCACAGCACTGAATACTGAGAAAATGGAGAAACTACAGCTTAATAGGGCTGCTTGAGAGTTCTCAGTGTTGGAAAAGGAAGAGGATTCAAAGCAGGAGAGTGGTTGTCTAGACTAGATCATCTAGCCTGGGTTGTCAGACTGTAGGCCTGTGGGTTAGATGCAGACCCTATAAACTCTTTATTTGGCCCACATGATAAATGACAAATAACATTTCAACACTTCTTTGCTTGCAGGAATCAACTCAATTACATCACAGAGGAGCTTAAAAATCCATATAGGTAAGACAAACACATCGTAGGCAGAAGAAACACCCATCCAAAATGTGGCATGGCACCCAGCATTGTGTTGCATCAAGTACTAGGTACTTGATGTGTTTAGTGTGTGTGTGTGTGTGTTCAGTTCTAGAACCTCCCATGGATAAAAATATCAGTATATGAAGAAAACAATGGAAAAATAGGTTCAAAGACCCACGTCCAGGTTTCTTGCTCCTCCATTGCACCTAATTGAATATAGTTAGTGCCTCAGTATCTGTGGGGTTTGGTTCTGGGACTGAAAAATGAAATGATTGCTTTCATGACTGCTCCTCTACAACAGTAGAAAACAGTTTTTCAAAATGTGATTTGCAGTGGCCATTTGTGTGAAGTCAAATCCATACATATAAAAATAACAAGGTTGAACCTGTATATACCACTCATGTGTATATTTAAATTATTTAGGAATCTACCACTGTCTATCATCATTGGGATTCCAGTGGTCACCTTTTGCTACATCCTGATCAATGTTGCATATTTCACGGTTATGACGTCCACAGAACTTCTGCAGTCTCCAGCTGTTGCTGTGGTGAGTCCCTGATTTAATCCGGTGTCTTCTAGAAAAACGTTGTGTAGACTGCAGAAGTGGATGATGCACAAACTTGAGCAGGACTTGACTGTATCACAATATACCAGATGGACCGGCTGCTAAGTATTACATTAAACATAACTGTGTTTCAATTTCATTCTCCTGACACAGACTTTTGGAGACAGGGTTCTTTATCCTGCTTCGTGGATCGTTCCCCTCTTTGTGGCTTTTTCTTCGATTGGAGCTGCCAATGGTACTTGCTTTACTTCTGGCAGGTAAAACACTCAATGTATTGAAATCTTTTAAAACTTTTTTTATTGGATTCAAACTTGCAGACCTTATATATATAGAGTCACACACACACACATGTATGTATATATGTATATGTATATGTATATATGTGTGTGTGTGTGTGTGTGTGTGTGTATATATATATATATATATATATATATATATACACATATATATATGTATGTATATGTGATGCTAACCACTGGGTTAAGAGTATCTTAATGGCCACTCATGGTTAATCAACCCACAACACACTCTCCAACAGAGGTTAACCTGCAACCCAGGTGACATTCAAAAGCCAAGCATGTTAGGGACAACTGTTGCCTGACATTGTGTTCAACAAACCATCCAAATACTGTACCATATTTTCTCGAATCTAATGCACCATCAAATCTAATGCGTACCCTACAATCAAAATACCATATTCTACTTGAATCTAATGTGCCATCAAATCTAATGCGCACCGTATACCTATATTTACATGAATATAATTAACCATCAAATCTAACATACCCTGATTTTGGAGACTGCGTTTGGCTGAAAAAGGTGAACATTAGATTTGAGTAAATGCAGTACTTCCCTAACCTACATTATTTGCCTTTATAGGCTTGTTTATGTTGCAGGGCGTGAAGGGCATATGCTAAAGGTGCTCTCCTACATCAGTGTGAATCGCTTGACTCCAGCACCTGCTCTCATCTTTTATGTGAGTATGAATTATTGAAATAAGTTTTTTAATCATCCATTTTTTTAAAAAAAGGATCTTTGCATTCTTTTGCAAACCAAAATCTTTGCATTCTGGATCCAAAATCAAATTTCTTCCCAAGCTCTGTGAAGACTCACTACTTTCGCTTTGTGTGTGCAGAAGGATCTTCACAGAGGTCTTGCACTGAGATGACAAAAACTAATCTCGAATCAATGGAGTGTTGATTACAGCCTGTTTTGACTGAAAGCTTCCGAACACAATTACTAAGGCATAAAAGTCATATTAGTCATTATAATTACGTATTTTCAAAATTGGGAAATCTAGATTTCTTCTTTTTCTCTCCCACTTGTCGACTTTGCTTTCAGGGCGCAGTAACTATTATTTATATCATCCCCGGAGATGTCAACACTCTCATTAACTACTTCAGCTTTGCAGTTTGGATATTCTATGGTCTGACTGTGCTGGGACTAATTGTCATGCGCTTCAAAAGGAAAGACGTTGAGAGGCCCATCCGGGTATGTATTTTTCTAGAAATTCTGATCTTTGATCCACTAGGCCAGTGGTCTGGGAACAGGGGTAGATTACCCCAAATGGGGTAAAAATGAAATTCCTGGGGGTAATGGACAGTCGCCACTGCCAAGGCACAGCCGGGCATGCATATGCATCTATATGCATGCCCAGCTGTGTCTCAGCAGCAAGACTGTCCATTACCCCAGGAATTTCATATGCATGCCCAGCTGTGTGTTACAGTACTGTAGTGTCAGGTCCTTACCTGACACAGTGCACTATATTAATAATATATGATTTCCTTCCTTTAAAATCAAGGGGGTAATGTTGGTGTATCTAAATATATTTTGGGGTAAAATGTAAAGAAAGTTCCCTGACCCCTGCGGTAGGTTGACTCATTTGGCAGGTGGATGTGAGACAGGGACAGTAACCTGTTGCCTGTCTCTGCAGCTGCTCCTCCTTTGGAGACAGTTCTTTATCCCACTTCATGGATCATTCCCATCTTTGTATCTTTTTCTATGACTGGTACTTCCTTCCATTGTGACTTCCATTTTCAAAAAGATGGGAAGGACACTTTAGTCCAGGGGTTTTCAACATTTTCAGGTCATCATCCAACATGTAACATATGAGACTAAGGGCTCCACTGTTCATCTATCCTTCTTTTGTTAATTAAGGGACAATCCTGTGCATGTCTACTCAAAAGTAAGTCCCATTGTATTCAATAGGTCTTACTTCAGGAAAGAACTGTGCATCGGACTGCCGCCTAAATCATTTTATAGCCACTAAAAAAAGTGGCTTTGTCATTCTTTACTTTTCGAAGGGAACCAATACATTGTTAGTGTACATTTTGATAAAGATATAAAGTCAATAATGAATCTCTCTCAAGATTTTACAGACCTTGGCTGTGAATTTGGGGCCCTGAATTTTGTTTGTTCAGCTTATGGAGGGCTGGATGATATGATAATACCTTCTAGCTCCATCAGTTCAATTTGGCCCCAGAACATGCTTTAACAAACAACAACAAAAACAAATAATGATTACATTTTTCTCCATTTTGCAGGTACCTATAATCATCCCAATCGTTGTGCTGTTACTTTCCATTGTGTTGGTTCTGGCTCCAATTATCACTAAACCAGAGCTACCGTACCTGTACTGTGTCCTATTTATCTTTGGTGGACTTATCTTCTACGTATTTTTCATCCACTTTAAATTCAGCTGGGCCCAAAAAATCTCAAGTAAGTGGAGAATTTTTGCTACCTAATAAGGATGACAAAGTGGACTAGAGACCTGGCCATACAATCTGAAAGGGGTTTGTTCCAGTAGGAAAAAAAATGAGACAGAGAAAAATAGGTTCTTAATTAGGAATTGCATGAAGGATGTGAATCTGATTGGAGAACCAGCATCAACAAAATAAAATAAAAAAATAAAATGTTTTTGGGTGGTTTACATCCTCCCCCTTGGCTTCCTTTTGAGGTACATGTCATATACTACATTCAAAGCATAGGTGTATCAGTAAATATGATGACCACCCCTTTCCTGGGATTGAGTGGCACTACAGTGGTGCCTCACATTAAGACCTTAATTCATTCCAGAGGACTACTCTTTAAGTGAAGCAGATTTTTCCATAGGAATTAATGGAAACTCAGACGATTGGTACCACAACCCCCAAAATATTCATTAAAAAAATATTAACTGGTTGTAAAAATGATGGCAAAACACTGGAATTGAATTCAAAACATGCATTCCATGTGCATGATCCTATGAAGTCTACTTAGGCTGCAATCCTAAAGACACTTTCCTGGGAGTAAGCCCCATTTAACACAATGGGGCTTACTTCTGTGTAGATGGCACTTTCAATCAAAGGCACTTTCCTGGTGGGCTTACCTGGGCTGCTGCTGGAGGTTCAAGGTGGTCAGTGGGGGCATTTGGGGGCAGCTGCCTCTGGCACCTTCAGGCAACTGCTCCCAAGTTGGGGGCAGTTAGAGGCAGCAGCGCTGGCCGGCAGCCCTTTTAAAGTGCTTCCGTGCGGAGCGTCAGGGCTGCATAGCACGCGTGCCCATAGTGTGCTTGCTTGTTAAGCAGAACTTGTTATGTGGAGCAAGATTTCTTGGAAATTTTTGCTTGTTATATGAAACGCTTGTTAAGCGAGATGCTTGTTAAGCGAGGTACCACTGTACGTGAGTGTTCAGGCTCTTTGCTTAGCACACTGTTGATGGAATAGAAAAGTGTTTGCTATTGTGTTTATCTGGGTAGTCCAGGGGATCCAAACTCTGGCCCAGGGGCCAGATATGGTCCACAATGAGCGTCAATGCAGCCCGCAGCCAGACCCACCCCCATCCAGCCCACTGGCAAGCCTTGTACTCCTTCAAATCTGTCTCCAACACTCTTATTTACATTTCAAATTTGAATAAATTTACATATCATATTTCTAGTCCCCATTTAGAATTTTCCTAAACAGTGTCAATGATGTGTCCCTCCTGCTAAACTTCTGGACAATTTCCTAAAGCCAGAGAGTAGTTTCCACAAGACGGCTAGGTTGCATTTTCTTTACCAACTGTGGATATCAAGAGTTAATATATTTGGTTGTTTTATTCAGAGATTAGTGATTTGGACGAAAATCTGTGCAAAAGCTGATTTAACCAAATTGTCTGGATGTCCCACACCGTTAAATCCATTTCTAAAACGGTCTCTAAACATTTCTTTCAGGGCCCTTCACAATGCACCTTCAAATGCTTCTGGAAGTTGTTCCACCAGAAGATACTGAATAAAGTCATTTTCCCATGGCTGAAAAGGCAAGATTTTGAAACCGTCCAGCGCACATGGTGTGTGCCACATCTATCGACATGGATCTAGAAGGATCTGGAAGCACCTGGTGTGGTAGGGTTTTGAATAAGTTTCAGCCACACTTGTCCATCCTCCTATTCGCCGTTAGGCAGGGTTTTTTTTAAATGCAGTACTTGGAATCCAGAAGTTTATAACAATTTAAGAAAATATCTGGATAGGAACAATAATGAAGATTACTGGGCTAAGGACTTGACCTCAAAAAATGGTTGGCATCAAAATGGAAAATGTTTTCCACCTCTGTGAAGAGCAGGAACTATTACTTTTCACTCTGACAAAGAATGGAACAGCTGGTGTTGTACTGCCCTCTACCAGCAAACAAACATGGAAGCAGGAAAACAAAATCTTAGAAACTTAAATGACAGGTGAGGATGTGTGGAGCATGATCTGAGTGGCAGTAGCTACAACTACCTGTAGCAGTTTCTGTACAACTTGAAGTCAGCAAATCTGATACCAGAAGGGGAGATGCAGGCTAAGTATCCAATCAAGTACCTTTCTATTCCATTGCAAAGAACTGGATTGTGTGAATAATGTTCTCAGCAATGAAGCAGGTGTTACAGGTTCCGTGGAGTGTGTACTGGAGGCTCATCTTCCTATGTAGTATGATGTTTAGGGTCAGTCGCTCTGGTTGATGCCCATGTGACTGACTACCATTCATTCAAAATATATCAGGTCTGGTTTGGCCCATGGCAATAGTTGCACAAACTAAAGGCTTACAGAAGGATAGTGCTCTGTACACTGCCTCTTTGGAGTAGCAAGGGGTATTTGGCTCATGGCTAGTTAGCAAGATCTATCAAGACCTGTTCCTGCTTTGGTTGGAGGCAAGAGAGGCTTCATGAAACCCTTTGTGGTGCTCTGTGAGCCAGCCTCAGCAGTGGCATCAGAGTGGGTGCTGCAACAATTCACTTCTTTTTATTAGGGTAGACTGGTGTTCAAGGTGGTAAAAAGCCAAGGGTCACACACCCAACCTTTGCAGAAACCTCAAAGACAAACATGTGAGCACAGCATTTAATACAGCTGACATACACAGAGAGTTCTCATCCTTTTATGTCTTTCTCTAAGTTCTCTGTATGTTCTCAAAGCTTACTATTCCAGCATTACCATCTTGTGATCAGTGTCATGAATGCTTTCAATGTTCTATGTACAATTATGGGTTATATTTCTGTATAATATACTTCTAAAAACTTCAAAGAGAGAAAAAAGAGCACATTTTATTATTTTTTAAAGAGGAAACAATCATGTTTTCATGGCCTTCCATACAGAAAACAAAGGCCTGTTTCAAACATGTATAGGATTTTGTCAATTACAAAAAAAACCTTAAATTCAACAATATGGTAGAATTATGATAAAAAAAATGCAACACCTGCCAAGAGCAAAACAAAATCAGTCTCTTGAACTCCAGTATATTATTACCTTTTCCTCTGTGGGAAAATTTTTGAACTAAAAGGATTTTTGAACTAAAAAGCTGTTAGAAAACAGACTTCAACAGCCTCTATGACAATTACCTTTCATTTTAAAAATATCTACTGGAGGACAGCTGTATGAAACTGTTGTGTACCTCCCATCTGGTCTAAAGACATCAGGTCTAATGATCTTTCAATAACAAATCCAAACATTCTCTGGTTGTTCACAAAGGTAAAATGGTATCAATAATAGTTATGTGACTGAGAGTAAGAAACTTTGCTTGTTTTATTTTTAAAAATGCTAGCTCACAGCTCCATTGCATCTGCTCAGTCCAGAATAGGGGATTTGTATGCCGAGGTGGGCAGAGCGACCATATAGAATGGAGGACAGAGTGTCTCTCCCTTTAAGCATTGCATCGAAGAGGGAACTGAGGCAGGTGCTGCTTTTGAAACCCTTCTGTGATGAGCTAAACCTATCTAAATTCCCAATTCTATGCAATAGTTATAAGTAGAATCACCTTTAACTGTTCTCCATTCTGTATGGTCACCCTGCAGGTGGAACTACCATGTCACATGAAGGAACATCTAAATTACTGCTGTCATCGTCCCCTCAGTGCCTGTGAAGAGCTAGATGATATTCAAGGCTTTACTCATTTTATAGCGCAAATCACTGTACTGCCATCTATTTGACCATGCAGAGTAGGAGTACTAATTAGCTGAAGAATCCAAGCTGGTGTTGAGGACATGTGGAACTGGCGCACTCCTGGCCCTGCTGCTTGCAGGGTACTGTGATGTCGCCGATTCATACAGACTAGGACAGTCTCAACTATTGGCGAAGGCAGTCACAGAGGATGTAGCACTCTCTGAGTTTTCCTCATAATCCTAGTTGCTCAAAGCTGCTGTCCAGATTAAACGTTAGCAGACTGTTTTTTTTTGCAACTATTGGAGTTTTCTTTCTGAATTGTATGCTCATTGCTTCTTGTTTTTGCAATGGTCCTTTATGGAAACAGAGATATACACCAAGGGTCCAAATCCTATCCAAATTTCCAATGCTGTGCCAATTTCTCCTACCCTACAGGGGGTAGAAGTCATGGAAGTCTCCTCAAGGTAACGGAGTATTTGTTTGGCTGCACTGTAGCTGCCACTAATGCTTGAAAATGTTGGATAGGATTGGGTTCTTAACAGTCAGTTATGCTTTTCAGGTTACCAAAGCATATGCCACTACTTACAGAGATATACCAGTTGCCATTTGTTCCCCCACTACTCATTTTACTTTCTGCCACAAAAGTGGTCAAACACCTTGCATCTTTATGTAAAATGAATTTGCCAAGCAACTTACCTAACCCAGCTAATAACAGAAAAGTACCTAAATTTGAGTTTGACATATTTAGCAAAACAGATTTCTTAGATGAAAAGGTCTGAAAGACCCTGAGTCCCAGTCTCTAATTCTGAACCAGTATCAACAGAGGGATAAGTCATCACTATCAGTATCACTCTCTTCAGAAGATTCTTCCTCTTCCTCACATACCACAGTAGCAACCTGGTAGATTTTCTTAGGACCTGGGCCTGGTTAAAACAAAAAGCAAGTGCATTATGCAAAAGTTAATAAACGCCAATTTCTAAAATTCTGGCATAATGCAGTACAGCAGATTATATTATCCAGAGATGCACCCTCCCCCAACGCTTCCATTAGAATTGTTTAACCTGTATTATTTGAATTAACAACAGGTTAATAACCTGCATTAACACGTATTTTTTAAAATGGGATCCAGACTGACCAAAGGTAGACAAGGAACGATACGATCTTTAATGGCTCCTGTTAACTTCTATGGGATATAAAGTAGAGACTGCAAGTTGGGGTACATGTGGACAGAGGCAAAACTTGCTTCTCATCCTAGTCCAGTGGTTCCCAAATTTATCATATCAATGCATGCTTCTTTCATGGTGGCCTCTTCTTTCCAGCTCCCCTGGTGCCATTATCTTTAATTATACAATTATAAAGGGATCTTACACCAATCGTCTCTCAATTTCAGTCCAGGACCCCCTTCTGAGAATGACAATCTGTCCAGGACCCACTGGAAGTGATGAACAGGAAATGCCATCACTGTTGCCAGAGCTCCATGTCTACTTGGAAGTAAATCCCATTGTATTCAATGAGACTTGAATACTACAATCCATACTTTCCCAGGAAAGTATGGATTGTAGCCTAAGTGCTCCATTCTAAGATGGTGGTCCCCAGCTTTTTGTGACCTCCACTGAAATGAACTCACAACCCTCAAGGGGGCCCAACTAGGCTTTCCATAAAGCCAGAAATTGGAATACTGCCCCCAGGGGACCATCCAGGCAAGACCTTCATTGTCTGGAAGCTCCTTAGTCTGCAGGAGGCTCTTGGGGGAAGGTGGGAGAAGGCACTCATGAAGAAGCCTTGGCAGAGCAGGGAGGTTGGCTTGGGGCGTTCCCTCAGCTCTCCAAGCCTGGTGCCCTTCTCTCCTGGGGTTCCTGTGGAATGGGCCCTCCCTCAGTTAGGGTTCCAAGCTAACCTCCCCGCTCAGCCAGGGCTTCCTCAGGAGCACCTTCACTCGCCTTCTCATGGTTTGTGTGTATGTTGTGTGCATGTGCATGATGATGTGTGTGTGCATGGTTTGTATGGGAGTGCTTTGAGCGACTTTCAGGTGTTTGGGTGCAGGAAAAAGGTATTGGGGGGACTGGAGTGTCTGGGGGGATCATGTCTCCTAACAGGAAAGCAATACAAGTGTTCTTAGCCTTTAACATGTCCTACATTTTCCCCACATTTTTTGGGTGTCCTACACTTCTAAAAAAATGTCAGGGATGTTTGCTTGGATGTCAGGAATTTTGTGGGACCTTGTCCTCCTTTTTTTGGGTTTAGCACCTGGGAGGCAATTCTGGGCCCAACTCCCACTCTGAGAACCACTGTCTTAAAACAATCAAAGATGGCACCTGGAAAAGCTGGAAGGAGGCCGCCAGGGACATCCTGCAGCACCCTGTGAGTGAAGGTGTTGTGGTACAGTTTGTGAAGCACTGTTCTATCCCCTAGTGATCCCACTTCTATAACCTTGATTGTGTTGAGTGCACTATTGTAACTTTCAAGTGAGTGAAAGGTTACCCCCTTAACCCTTGCAATACACAGAATCTACTTCCTCCTTCCCATTTACCAAAATGACCAATGTGCTTATACATCTAAGTTAATGGCTCACCAATGAAGAAGGGGCTTTTTTCTTCAGAGTCTTCCAAGTAATCAAAGTCAAAGGACACATTTGGATTCTGTTAAGAGGAACATTTGAACAAAAATGCTTCAGTATCCGGTGGCCATGCCTTGAGAAAAGAAGTTACCATACATTAGAGTTGGCAACTTACTTTGTATTTAAGCAGGTTACACCAAGGTTCCTCCTTCTCTTTTGCCAGCATAATCACAGGCGCATCATACTTGAAAACACAGGTGGATTTTTCTTTGAGAATATTTTCCTGAAGCTCCATATCAGCTAAATACGACTTGCCTCCTGCATAAGCACTGAATAGGTTTTAAAAATATGAGTATCTAAGGAAAGGAAAGCCACCCGTGTTTTCCTTTTGCACATCAAAATTTTCATTTACCTGAAAACAATCCTCCGTGTAAAAAATTTGCAGTCGTAGTCAATAATGTTTTGTAATTTTATCTTCAGAACCACAACATCTTGCTTTTGGAACCATTTTATTGCTGGAAAGAGACTGGAAAAATTTTTTAATTGTAGTTTTAACACTAGCAGATTCATTTCACACTTCCCATTCAGTTTATGAGCAAAAGATGCTATTTCTCAATACCCCAATAGAAACATTTGTTTTGCTATGGAACTGCTTTGGGAATACCTTTTTGTAGAAAAACAATGTAAATAATATGGTAAAAAGGAATAGTAAAAGTCAACAGCCAAAATCGAAGCTCCGTGTTGAAAAGCAGCATACCTGTGATTACCAGGTGAAGAGGTAAGCATTTGGGGGGAGCTATCTTTATCATCACCACCATCAGTTCCTGTTTGTGGGCTTCCCAGGAGCACCTGGCTGTCAGGAGAACCAATGAAGAAGTGTTCAATATGGGAGAAGGAAAAGAACAATATAGACTAATAAAAGTGTTTTGGGGGCAGTAGGTGAGGGAATCTGGTTTAGCTATGTTTAACATGACCTACGGGTTTAATCAACACGTTTATGTCAGATCATACACACTTGCAGGCCTCCGTCAGTCTTGAAAGACTCTGGTATCATGCTTGCCACTGCATACGCTGCGTGCGAAGCACGAAAGCCTGGGTTAGATTGTTATGGATGATAGGCTGTTAACCAAGCAGCAAATCCCCCCTCTCCATGCCACTGAATTAGTCCAATGGAAAGGCAGAGCCAATACAATTGGATCCAGCTGGCGTCGCAGAGCTGGGCTAAGGACAGGAGCTCACCTTGTCTTGTGGGGCCGACCCGGGTCTCGAACCCTGGCCTACTGGTTAACAGGCACAGCGTCTTAACTGCTTGCGCAACCCACAGCCCTGCTAATTATTCATAACTTCCCAAGTGGGGTTTTGCTTTACAGAAGTCTGTCCTTGACACTTCAGAACAACCAAAACACAACGTCATCGCCATCATCAACCTCACTTTAAGAAAGATGCAGCCATCTGAAAGCAGAACTAGAACCAATGGGTACAAACTGCAAGAGAGGAGATTCCGGTTGGATATCCGGAAAAAATTCCTGACGGTTCGGGCGGTTCGGCAGTGGAACAGATTGCCAAGGGAGGTGGTGGACTCTCCCTCATTGGGGATCTTCAAGCAGAGGCTCGATGAGCACCTATTGGGGATGCTCTAGGGGGATTTCCTGCTGCAGGCAGGGGGTTGGACTAGATGACCTACTAGGTCCCTTCCAACTCTATGATTCTATCCATAATCTCACCCAAGAGATTAGTATCAACATTTCTATTGTTGCAGACATGCTATCTACAAGGGTGCAGAGAAATATGTTTTTAAAGACCACCTCTCAATTTTGCAATTCTTTTCACTATGAAACACAAATGAATAGTATGTATAATTTCTAAAAGCAGTGCAAGACATTTTAATACTAACCAGCCAGGGGATAGGGAGAGCTAGAGTAACCCTCCCCTGCACCCAAGAGAGTCCAACTAAATTAAAATGTAACTACCACTTATCAGAAGGTTGTAAAGATTCTTCTTTTTCCTCTTCTTCCTCCTCATTTTTGGACATATCCTCTAAATTAAAGGAAAACAAGCGTGCTTTACAAAACATAGTAAAAAATATTCTAGCCTTCTTCTCTTTTTTGGAATTCATGGGGGCCAACATGATTAAAACTTGTAAATATACTTTAATAGGCAATTGCTAAATTGTTTCAGCTTCATTTCTATAGGCTGGTTAAAAGCAATGGACAGAATATCAAAATGATACAGCATTGGAAAGCCTATTTCCAGAAAGAAGCAAAAGTTTTAAAACTCTGCTACATTTTCCTTACAAAACACTTTTGTATCAGGCTATGCATTCAAGAATACTGATATGGGAATTCTGCTAATGTAATACTGGAATTTAGTTCTCCAAGTTATCACACTTCACAACTTGTCAAAAGATGCTTGACATATTTTATGTTTATAAAATACTTAGGTGCTGTAAATTTTTAAGACTGGCCTGCAATCACAAACTTCCACAAAGAAAAGGAATATCCAGATTCAAAACGCTGAATTTTAAAATTACACTTAGAACATCTTTCACTGTTCTAGCCGGAACATTTGCTGGAACTTACCACAAGAATTTTGCAAAGCTACTTGAGAACTATCATTGATAACGCTATCACCCTCTTTGACACTCTGCACACTTGATTCCACCTGTTCTTGGTCGCTCTGCAAGATGTTCTGTGAAATGGACATGGCCTGCTCATTTGTTTCATGTTTCAGGGGCTGTATTCTGAAAACAGAAAACAGACTGTTGTGCTCTTTGCTTAAAACTAAGAATCTGATCCCTCTTCATTCATTCAAATGGAGCACTTGGTGATCTTAGTTAGCACTTGGTGACAAGGACACATTAGATCTAGTTCTGTAACTTTTTTTAACCTCAAAGCATATGGGCCAGGCTATGCTGAAATAACAGATTGGAACAGAGAGAATGCTTAACCCTTCCTTCAACCTATAATTTCTCAGCTCCAGACTACTCTGGATATGACATATTCCTGGTTGTTTTGCAAGATACTATGGTATGAGAAACAGATATGGTTTATTCACCTTTTCTGTGTTTCAGAGGCTGTATTCATGAAGCTATTTTTCAACCACTGAGATAGATATAGATACCCTATCTGTAATTTCCCTCCCTGTGGATGAAAAGATAACTTTTCAAATAAATTTGACTTATAAATTTCAAATCTGAGAAAGAATTTTAAAAAGCAGCCTCTCCCATGCCTATCCTCTACATCCATTGGCTTTAGCATTAAAAAGGAAAGCTAAAAGAAGGCTGAATTCCAACTTTTAAAAAGAAACTAGTCCTGGATTCATTGAGAGAGGAGGATGCCCTTCTTTTCCAGTTAATTTTTTGCTTAAGAGAGAACCTAAATATCCAACCTACTAGGAACACAGAAATCAAACAGCCTACATTAGGACAGACTCTACTGACCAAAACGGAGGAGAGAAATTGCTTCTACATGCCTCCTGCAACGGTCCAGAGACATATGCATTGCCTAGACACTGATTAAAAACACACTGGACACAAGTAAGAAAGAGATGGGCCACTTTATTTAAAATTGGGCAGACAATAAATGTGGGCTGAAAATAGACCCCAACAACTGCATCATATGAGGCATGGGGGGAAGGGAGCTGAGGAGGATCATGACAAGCCCCCAGGCGCACCTGTGCAGCAGGGTCACCATGTACCAACTCAGGGCCTTATCCCACTCACTGAGGTTCCTCCTGTCAATGTCAGCCCCTTGCAGATGCAACTGGGGGCCAGATGCAACTGGAGCCGTGGCCCCAACCTAACCCCGCAAAGAGTTGAGGCAGGCACCCCAGTTAGCAAGGGATTACCCTACCAGCATCGGCTGCCCCAAAGTGCTTACCAATATAGACCCGTATCACACCTGCTTTCCTGCTTTCGCTATGTGCACGCGTGCACAGGCCTTCCTTGCCTCACCTTACATGCCCCTACCTAGCTCCACCCACGTGCCCACCTTTGGCTAGGAGGAGCCATGCGTTTCCCCTCAGGGCAGACAAAGGAGCAACACCTAGCCTTACGACACTGTGCAAACTCAAGCACCAAGAATCTACCAAGACAAGCAAGTCCTCTGGCTCAAATTGAGTTGCACCAGTGTTCCCAACACACCAATCTCAGGTAAATATAGTCATCATACCACCTCATCTTTGTCTTGAAGATAGGTCACCATAATATTGCAAGGAGCCAAGAGCAGGAAGTTAACTGCTTCCTTTTAGCCTTGGATCTAGTTTCTTCAAGTATTCCATCTGCCAGCAGCCCGCCTACACACAATAGAAGCTTGTAAGCTTACACGGACATGCAAAAGCCAAATACAATTTGCTATGGCAAGTCTTTAGCCTACTTTAATGGACAGGGTTGGAAGGAGGTTTCCCCGGTTTCCATATCTACAGTGGGCTCTGTACTATACAATCAAGAACAATTCCATTCTTTATGGAGAAGAACCCAAGGCTATTATCTTACATTGCAGATAAATCTTGTTTTTCATGGACTGTTTCAGCATCTCTAAGTAACCTCAGGAGCTCATGTACATGTTCTGGATTATCAACTCCCATTCCAGTAGACAGAATCTCAGAGCGAATATTGTATTCGTTGATAGAGGTTTTCAGATCCTGAAGTCTAGTAACCCGAACCTGGAATTTAATCATACGATATTTGGGCATGGCAGCCAGGATGAATGGCCTTCCCAGAAAAATGGAAGCTTAATATTATCTAGATTAAAAGAATGAAGAAAAACTAAACCTCATTTGCATGCACTCTTTTAGTAATATGCATTTCTGATAGACCTCATGCAGGGAACTAGCCAAGAATGAAATCTTTAACTGGTTTATTAACATGCTTATTAACCATCAGTAAAGATGCAAATTGAAAGTACTTTTGAAAGAACAGAACTGTCCTACTGTGCCAGATGTATTTTGCCAGTAAATGTCTCCTAAACAATATGTTTTGGAAGATTTTAAAGAAAAACTGTTTTGTCTAGTTCCAAGAAATTGGCTTTGAATTAAGAAGCCTCATCAGCTGCTTTAAAAGCTACTGTATTAAACCAATATGTTAAGTCCAGTGTAGCAGCTTTGAACACAATTTCTTGCATATGTCAAGGCCTTACAATACAGAAAATGTGCCCAACAGTACGTTGAGATTTATAACAGTGTAACAGGACAACCTACTGCTCTGGGAAAACCACCTGTCCAGGTGTCCCACATTACTCTCAGAGGCAGAGACTGATTTTTCAGTATCATCAGATATTTGGTACTATTAAAGAATGGAAATGGGAAGGCTGCTTGACCTCTTCCATTAACAGAGAGACTAGATAACAATGTAACATATTACATACCACTGGATCCAACCAAACTGTATTTCCTAAGGCAAGTACTATTTTTGCTTCATGTTGTTTTCCTCTAATCTTGTGATTAATGTGTCTAGTAACCTAATTAAAAACAAACAAAGCTTCAGACAGCAACTTGCAATTACAAAAACATTGCTTTAATACTGATCAAAGGCCTTAAGCAGACTATACAATACAAATCTTAGTGGAAGACAAATCTAAGCTGATCCAGACAACATTAACTTTCCTTTCCCTAGAATTAGGAATATTTTTTCCACTATGCAGCCAAATATCATTCTCCCCAACCCACAATTCCCCATTCCAAACCTGGGACAAACTATGGCTCAGAAAGGACAAACGACTATGTTCAGAACAAACATACAACCAAGCTAGTTTTCTGAATTGTGTTATACAGTTCTTTGATTGACTAATCACTGAATGTGTTTAATACATCTAATGTCTCTTATCCAGAATATCCCCATCTTATCCCCCTTCTGGATAAAACTAAAGTCTGGGTAAGACTTAATACACCCAGGTTGCAATACTAACCCCCAGTTAAACCGGCACAAATTACGAGCTTGCCTTGGGGTATCAAAAAAGTGCTGTAAGACACTTCTGTACTCCTGAGGGGGCGTTAAGCAGTGAACAGATATGCACCAGCTTCCCCATAACATCACGAGAAAAGGGAGATAGGAGTTGTGCTGGCCTAAAGAATTGTGCCCCCCAATGGATCTTATCTAGAAGGGGAAATCTGGGTAAGAAACAAATTCGGGAGCATGAATTTAACTACCAGACATTTAAAAAAGGATATCATGTGAAAAAGATTCAGACTAGACCAGTTTATTTTTGCAGAAGGTCATACCATACCTATAACAAAAAATCCCCATCCACTCCCCCCAAAACTCTGATGGATTATCTGATACACAGGCATGAAATAGGCTGTACTCTCTGAAACAAGATTAATTTCTCAAAACTTCTGGTTATTTAAAAAAAGCTGCTTTGCTCACAGAGAGCGTGAGCCGTCCTCAAATACTTACTTTTGGATTCCACTCTATTTCATTATCAATGGGTTTAACCCTGCACACAATAAATTCCACAGCCTGAGGGGGCAAAGCTTGAAACTTTTCTGGCAACTTTAGTAAATGGTAATTTTGAACTTGACCCGCTCTGCCCTCATCTATATACTTGATTTGAACAGTATGAAAAAGACAACTCTCTTCTTTTGGTGCCACTTCCAACACTTGAACCCTTTGAGAGAATGAAAAAGAAGGCATTTGAACAGCTAAAGTTTAGTAGAACAAACAAAGCGAGAAGTTTAAATACTCCTTTAAGAAGTCCCATTATTTAAAGAAGCGATGGCCAGCTTGGAACTTCTAAACTGCAGGAGGCGGAAATCATTCTGAAACATAGAACTTGGGGCCAAAACTAGGTGCCATTTTAAACTAGAGGTTTGAATTTTCATTTCAGGGATGTTTCCACTGTGCTCTTCCCCAATATGGATCTCCTCTTTTCATAATAAAATCAGTATTTTTATTAGGGAGATTTCCAGTAGCTCTCAATTTATAACACACTCCCAAACCTGATGGCCAAATGATGGTTTTGTGACTTTAAATTTTTAAGCCACAAGTCTTTTGCTGTGGAAATTGCTTTATGAAATTTTTTTTGTGTGAAATGCTTAAATGACAGTGTGTGATCTCTTGGACAAACAATTGTTTGCAAACATTTATATCATGAGAAACAATTCTCCATAACCCCATCAATCCAGCATAAGTTGGTATTTTCATATTAAGTGACTTAAAGCTGTGCTTCCCCAGTTATTCCAGGTAAACTTACATTTTATAAGAATAGTTAGTGGAGAACATAAGCAAATAAATTGTTTTTTTACAGATCATCAGGAGCATAATTACACTGAAGATATACTGTGGGTGGCACTGTGCCTGTTAACCAGAAGGCCAGGGTTCGAGACCCGGTTCAAACAAGGCAAGGTGAGCTCTTGTCCTTAGCCCAGCTCTGTGACGCAGCTGGAACCAATCATATTTGGCTCTGCCGTTCTATTGGACTATTTCACTGGCATGGAGAAGGGGGGATTTGCTGCTTGGGTAACAGCCTACCCTCCATATTAATCTACCCATATTAATCTACCCCAGATGCTACACATGCAGCATCGAGCATGATACCATAGTCTTTCAAGACTGATGGATGCCAAGTTTTTTTAAACAAACACAAACCCATACCCTTTACACTGGTAATCATACCTCTGCTTATGTGGACCTGAGCATTTCCACTTGCAGACTAGAATACACTGCTATTTCTTCGGAGAACATAGTGAAATACTCCACCTGTGAAAAGCCTTTTCTTCATGTAATCCGTACACTGCAAGCCTCTCAACTACGTCAACAGAGATGCGATTGCTGGCTTTCTTAAAATACTCTTTCATCTCTTCTGCAAGAGCAGCATACAAATCCTTGGGTTTCCCTACTATGCGCCCAAAGTAGTTGGTGGCACTCACAAGTGAAAGGGGAAGGATCTGAAAGAGTAGACATGCAAAAGGAAGCAGTGCACATTTCAAGGAATTAGAGAAAATGGAACTTTCACCCATCCCTGGATTTAAACAGATGACTGAAACAAGATTGAGTTATACTCTTGATCACCTCTACCTTTTCTCTCCACTTCCCTTCTAGGGCGTTTCTAGATTTTTTTACACTACTTTCAGGCAAACACTTCTGGTAGAGGCACTTTGCAGCTTGAAAAAGAGCCAAGAAACAAAGGGGCCATGGGAGAGCACTTCCTCCTCACTCATGCGCCTCTTTTTGCTTCTTAAAATCTTTTGTAGGTCCACCTTCTACATAATGTAACAGGTTGAAGCAAATGAATCTGTTGCAGATTGGTCCTCAGCCTTAAAGCAGAGCCTATTTCATATTGATTGATGATTGTCATATATGAGTAGTTGCTTTCAACACTAATGAAAGTGTTGAAATAGTGAAAGATTCAAAACATCTCCCTAACTCAACATTAATAATATGAAAGAAACAGGTGTCATGGTGTTAGGATAAGGCTTTCCTATTCTTCCCCTTTGGACTAGCAACTCCGACTCCCAGCTGATCCAGAAGGTTGGAGGACTCTTGGAAAGGTACAGGATATAAAGAGGGGGTGGTCGGTGGAAAAGGACTTAGTAGAATCCCAGGTCCTTATGCAAAACACTTCTGCTTGCCTACATTAAATCCTTTGGTAGCCACTCATGATTTCAAAAAAAGCTTATCCTTCCTCATTGCATTGCCAAGACCAATTTTGTATAAGAATTCTTTGTCCATGGCAATTCTTCTATCAAAGAGAAGGCTTTCTGGACCTGTATGACTTTCCTGGGGAGAACAAAGTATTCAGCTTGACCTTCCATGGACATTAAACTAATAAGCACACTGTATGAATCCAGCATCTCCCAGGCCACTTAATCAATCAGGGCGTTGTTATCAAACCAAGTGGCCATGAGAGGTATTCTACCAATAATGGAATTTTGCACAATTTGTTTTTAAACTTGCAAAATCTTCAGATACTTTACTTTCTTTTTGGGGGAGTACAGGCATATTGAGGCTATCCTGGTTAATCTCTGCTGACAAACAGGTGGAAAAGGAAGAAAATCCTTGTGAAATGCTCTTAAAAGAAAAAAATTCTGCCAATGATTAGATGCTATTATTGGGACAAACTGATTTGAATAGTCAGCAAACCTACAGCCATATGCTTCAGTTTTAATCTGGTTGTCTCTTTGAATATTATGTTTTTAAAATGCAAAAATGGCCAAAACACTGCTTACTGACTGTTACATTTCCTGTTACACTTACTGTTACTTTTCCAGCTGTAGGCAGAGTGTCTTCAGTCATCTGTCGAGGCAAATCTATTTTTAAGTTAACTCTGTGTCGGTCAGGACAGCGGTTTTTTTCCCTGTATGATCATTAAGTGATGAAATTAAAAGACAAGAATGAACTATTTTAGGGAAGCTAATACAAGCGTAGTCTAATTATATGCAATTTAGTCTCAAAGTGACTGAGGCTGTCTCTTTAAATTGAAAGATAAGCTTCCCTTAAGGAGCAGTTATTGGCTTAAAGGGAGCCTGCTTATCACAGCAATGTGGCAGGCAATTAAGCTTGTCTTAAAGTTCATGTTAATTTCATTTCTGTTCAGCTGGGGGCAGAGCCCCTCCTTTCCCCCAAATGGTAATCACTTGTCAATTGCTCTGAGCTGAAAATTGTAAATTGCGAGGTTCTACCTGTACAGCTGTTAGGTTGGATTCTTCACACAGTTAAGAAAATTTATGCGTCTAGGCTGGAACAAAAATAAAGCACCCTGGGCAATACCACCCCTCTTTGTAGGGCTTCCATTAGCAGCAACAAAGCAAACTTTTTTAAAATGTAGAACAGACACACATATATTCAACAGAGCAGAAATTCTCAAGCAGAACACTGGGACAAACTAGAGAATCATGATGAAAAGCAACAGCCAGTGGTTCCCAAACTTTTTTGGCCTACCAGAAAAAAAATTACTTAGCGCCCCCTGGAAATTAATTTTTTTAAAAAATTTTAATAGCAATTAAACAGAAAGATATATGTATTAATGTTTTCTGTGGCCATCATCGCCCCTGGATTGCTGCAGCGCTCACCAGGGGGCGGTAGTGCTCACTTTGGGAATCACTCCCTTAGCATATGCTCACAGAAGAACTTGTAAACTACATTTCTACAGGAACCAGTCCTCTTTTTGCCTCTTTCCAATCTGTCTCAGTACTGCGGCAGTAAGTAATCTGTTAGGTCTGTATATTAGGGATACTGCATTTGAGGTGACTGGTCATAGCAAAAAAGAAAAAATAATACAAACATTTGGAAGTGCACTAATAGACACCTGGAAATCTCCACCTGTATATCCACCTTTATGGAGTATATGATTTTCCCACTCAGAATGCCACCACTCTTTCATGATAAATAGGATAAGATAGTACCCTTGCTTGCCTACTTGAGATCCTGGCTCATTATGCCCTTTTAATTGGTTTTGCAATTCCATCATGAAACATGCAACTCCTTTTCTGTACATCAAACCAACAGAGATTCTGGGAATGTGGCCAAAACTGAAATGTCCTTTTCACCTTCACTCAAATATGCTTTATATTTCTTGAGGAAGACCAAACTGCTCTGAAATGTGGATCTCCTGAAGATTTAAAACCAATTTCACATACACTCCATCTGACCCAAGTCACTCTCTCAAGTTTAAATTATGGAACCTTAACACTTTCACTGTTTAATGAATCAAACCAAACAATCTTACCAAATGTAAAATGTTCCTTTGACAGAAAAAAACATTCTAAAACAACTTTTGTAAAAATAAATCAAATTTTTCTTTTTGAAAATAAAGGTTTTTTTAAAACCAAGGTAAATTCTAAACAGTGGAAAAAACAGTGTTGGACCACATCCTTGCTGGAACTCCCATTTGGGGGTAATTCTTCTACAGAGATTTAAGTCCAACTGACACCCTTACATACACACACCTGGTTCTGCATTATAGTATCTTAATATCCTATCTGTATATAATCCATTATGGGCTGCCTTTTCAACTTCACATATTTGTAATTTTCATGCCTAGAAAAAAATCTAGATTATACATTCTGTAGAATAGTGGTACTCAAATTTATGGAGAGATTTTGTCTCTTCTTAAATCTTTGCTGGGGAGGAACTGGGGTAGTCCTCTGGATCATGCTCTTGCAGGGGAATGGGGGTGATTTTCTGCCCGCCAGGGGTCCTGCCAGATCATACAGGGTCTGGGGGGGACTGGTGAGGTCAGCAGATTGCTTTGTAGACCTCCCCAAGGCTAGAAAAATTGAAGGTTTTAGGAGCAATTCAAGCCTGTTCTTGAATCATGCCAAAAACTTTCACTTAAGGACAGGGTGAGGGAAGGTCTGTAAAGCAAGCTGCAGATTTCCCAGGACTCCCCAGACCCTGCATGACCTGGCAGAAACCCATCCCTATTCCCCTGCAGCAGAATGATCTTATTGCTCTGCTGCTTTTTCTTATTTCCCTTCCCTTTAAAGGGACAGATTCACCTTTACATGAACAGGGGACTTGCAAACCCCACCCCCACCCCCGTTTGAGTAGCACTGCTGTAGAGCCAGTCTGCAGCCTGATGAATTCTTGCAGTTCCCGCCCCCCCCCCCCACCCCCAGAATTTTGTTACTGCACAGATTGGTCAGAGACACTTGTAGGAGTATGAAGAGATAATTAACGGTGTACAATAAGGCATTTGCTGCATCCTGCAGTTGGTGGCAGTCATGGAGGCCTCCTCAAGGTAAAGCAATATTTGTTCCCTTACCTCAGAATTGCATTGCACTTACTTGGGTGCTGGAAAGTAAGATATGTAACCTCAGTAAGATACCACACAAAGCACAGTGAGCATACAGCCAGTGACTGTTCTTGAAAAATCATGTTATGCACTGGACAACATATTAAATAACTAGCAGCTAAAGCTAAGGAATGTTAATTCCTTACATGCAAACTCCATATACTTTAAGGTAGAAACAGAGAGGCCTCCCACTCTTACTATCTTCTTTGGCCTCCAGCACTCCAGCTGTAAAAGCACACAATTCAGGTGGAATTTTGGCTTCTGTGCGTTCTAAATAACGTACTACTCCAGCAGCATGACATGCATTTTTTTCAGTCAATAAAAGGATGGATTTTGTCTTTGATTCTCTGTTTACTTGAACAGTAACCTTGGGAGAAAAAAGGAACATTTACTTCACAAAGTGCTTTACAGAGTCATAACTAAGAAACAGATTGCCACACCCATGGTACAAATCTAAAATTTCAACAAAGTGAGGTGGGGAGAGAAAGAACAAATAAGAGTAGATATGCGGTATAGTTACTTGAAGGTTTTGATTCAGTCAGGAATAAGTGGATTATGCTGAAACCACTATGGAAGAAGTGGGTTTGACAGAGAGAATGGGCAAATCCCTGGAGGTATACTGGAACGAGTCCCACAGAACTATGGGGTGCAAAAGAATAGGTATACCTAATGAAGAAATGCGGGTAGCTAGAAGTAGGAAAGAGAAGGAAAAGGCAGATGGAGGGACTTACTGAGAGGTATAATGAGAGAAGCCCAACAGTTACAAATGGTTTACTCAAAGTTATACAGACCTTATCTACAGAATATTCAAAGTTGGCAGACATGCTATATAAGCGTGCACCAAAGATTCTTGGAGAGGGAGGAAAGCTGAAATGAACAACACGTGTTCCATCAGTGATTCCTAAGACAGGCAGGCAATCATCTGTTAAAACTGAAGAGAAGTCAGAAAAATACATCAAATCAAAAGCAACATTATATTACTGCTTCTGAAGAACTGACAAGCAGAACTATCTTACATCAACGTTTGTTTATATAACATTCTATAGCCTAAGAAGCAAGAACTCAATCACATTTTCTCAATTTCTAATCAATAGGATTATTTTCCTTCTTAAAGACACTGGCCAGACTCTTTGCAAGAAAAAAGAGTCTTTGTCTTTGTCCTGTCCTTGACATAAAACTATCACGTAGGAAATAAGAGACAATAAGCACAATCCTAACCATATCTACTCAAAAGTAAACCCCACTGTGTTCAATGGCTCTTATTCTCAGGAAAATATCTTTAGGATTGCAGCGATTATAAAACAAAACAAAGGACATCACAATGGTGGGTGTTCAGTAGATGTTCCACAGATTTCTCCCTCTTTTTTTCTCAGAGAAATTAATCTTTTCCCTAATTTTTAATACATATTTTGAATTGCTTGAAAAATATATATCCTGGATAACGTTCTATAAACTTTACAATCAAAAGATGGCTAGATAATTGGAAGTACTTAGAATTTTGTCTACTGAATATTCAAAGGTCACAGACATGCTATATAAGCGTGCACTAAAGATTCTTGGAGAGGGAGGGAAGCGGAAATGAAGCTTTCAAGCAAACCTAGATAAGGTGAAGAACAAACTTACCCAATACAATGTGTGTGCCAGAGCTAATTATTTTGTGCCATTGTTTTGCAACATGATCAAAATGAAATCCAATTCCCGAGTGTGCTTTCAGACAAAATATTGAAGTGCTCTCTACTGCCTGATTACAAAAATAAGAATAAGAGAGATTACTGAAGCACCAAAACTGCAACTGAGCATACAAGTACACTTTTTATTAAATTGTATTGGAGTTCCAGGGCAGTAAATTGAAAATTTGTTCATACAACAGAAGGGACAGCAGCAAGTCTGTTCCTTCCCCAAGAAGGGACAGCAACAAGCAAAACTGTGAGGGAGGGCCTCTGCATTTCTTCTCCAACCTTTATTTTGCCCAAGCATCATGCAATATGCGCCAAAGGAGTTACACACACGTTTGGAATAGTAGTGGTACCTCTGTGTGAGTACCAGCACTTCTGTGAATGAATACTGGCACACACACACTAAGGTGAGTACCAGCACCTATTTTTTTCTAGAAAAATTGCACTGCCTAATAGTATCCATATCTAGCCTTTAATGGTACAGAGTGGAACAGTATGACTCCACATTACCCAACAAGTCAAGAACCAAGAATTATATTGTTAGGCACTTTGAGTCTGCTCGCAGAGAAAGGGGGGATATAAAACCATCTACAGTATTTATATACTGCTTTACAACTAAAAAGTTCACAAAGCGGTTTACAAAGAAAATGAAAAAATAATAGCTAATTAATAGCTAATGGGTCCCTATCCCAAAAGGGCTCACAATCTAAAAAGCAAAAAAGAACACCAGCAGAAATCACTAGAACAGACACTGTTGGGTGTGTAATCTACTGTAAATCTGTGTAAATCTATTAAATAAATTAAATCTATTAAAATTAATTTTTTTTAAAAAAAACCCATTTGCATCTTAGTATTCAGAGGATATTTTCATCTCTTCTGCTAGAAACCTTTCATCAAATTCCTTGCTCATGCATTATTCCTTAAATTTGGACCTGGAGGGTTTCCTTTTCCAATAATCTTACTTCTAACAAACCACAACTATGATCAGAAGTTATCCAATCATGGCAAGCAAAATACCACGAGTTTCACTTAAAATATATTTTAGAAAAAGAAATACCTTGAAAACAATATCTGCTTCTTCTATAGACCTGGTGAAAATCAACGTCTTCTGAGCATCAGTCGGAGTAAAATCAAGGATTTGAAGTAATGTTGAGATTCTGTCATTCTCAAGGCACACTTGTACTACCTAAAGTCAGATTTAATACAAAGCTCTCACATCTTACCAGATTAAAAATAGGCAACACGCTATCATAGCTAACACATCTATATATCTATATCAATAAAAATATATAAATATATATAAATCTGAAGAGTCACTGACGCCCAGCCAAAACTACCTAAACGTGTGAAATTTGGGGAGGATGTTCCTTCCGTTATGGAAGCACCTAACTAAGAACAGATTTTGGAGAAATTCAAACAGAAAAGGGATGAAAAGGGTGCAATGCATCAGAATCCCTGACTGATCAACACCCAACCCCAGGACCTAGAATCATAAAATTTGGGGAACGTATTCTTTCTGTGATGTAAGGACCCACTAAGAATCTATTTGGTACCTGGTGGTAGCTGCTACCTGGTGTTGCCCAGTGGTGGTGAATGGTGGTGCTTGGTGCCTGGCAGGGATGCCTGGTGCTCAACAGGGGTGCCACATGGTGCCCACTTCCACCCAGAGCCTGCTGCTCTTCAGGACTGATGCCCAATGTCCAGTGGTGCCCTCTGCCCACTGAGCAGTGGTGCCCACTGGTACCTGGTAATGATGGCTAGTGTGCAGTAGGAATGCCCAGTGCCCACTAGTTCCTGCTGCACACTGATCCTGCCAAGGATACCCAGTGTCTGCTGCCCACAGTGGTGCCCACTGTGCAGTGGTGCCCAATACTCAGTAGGGTGCCCTATGCCCACTGATGTCTGGTGGTGCCCGCTGCCCACTGCATAGTGATGGTGCACACTGCCCAATGCTGACAAGTAGTGATGCCCAGTTCCTGCCGGTGCCTGCTGATGCGCACTGCTGTCGCCTGGTAACCTTTGGTGCCAAGTGCCCACTGTTCACAAATATTCTGGAAATTTTACTCCCTCAATGACAGCTTTATTCTGTTAGTTTGAAATAAGAATGTTTTGCTTGTCCGACCACAGATACAGTCCCTGGTCAGGTTAACATCTCAAGACTTACAAAATGTCTTCCATCCCTCAGAATCTAAAAGTTACACAAACAAAACCAGAAACAAAATCTTTTACCTGCTGTACGTTCCCATATATGGCTGCTTCTTCCATGGATGAAATCACAACATATGGATCATTCATGTATTCCTTGGTTAAGAGATGTATGTTTTTATTCCAGTGCTTTCCAACAGCAACTATCTGTTGTGGTGCAAATTCTCTCCCTTCAACATTCAGACTTTTGTAATGTTCTAAAATATTAAACATCTAAAAAAGAAGAATTTGACTGCATACTTACTTTTTCCTTCTTTCCACAGATGATACTAAAGATGCTGAATAAAATAATTATGTAGCTTTTATAAAATTTGAGATTTACTGAAAAAGTTTTGTCCACTGCCCCGCAAAATGAACAAATCAACCCCTAAAAATGAACCCTGATCAATTTCTCGGCCTAACCTGTAATTCTGTCCAAATGAAAATGACAACTAATAATGATATACTAAAAATGAAATCAGATATGGTAGAAAAATAAAATAAGGGATAAAATAAAATATAAGAGAGCTTAACTCATAGAATGCACAATTACAAATAGCTACTTATCTAACTACCTACAGTATTTATATTCCATTTTTCAACGACGTCCATATTTCAATAATTTGGCATTTTAGTCCAAGCCATAGAAACTAAGAAATGAGAACCTTATGCCATTAATTTTTCCAGTAAGTCCTGTCTACTTCCAACATTTTCTTGAGCTTGCCTCAAGCTTTGGGGTTGTAACCATTTTAAACACTGAATAAAGCATTTTACTACCATAGTTACTTTTAAAATTCATGTCTATCATAATTCAAGAGCAAGAGTGGCAGGAAGTTCAGGCTAAGTTTGTTTCTCTGACTACTGCCTGCCAGACAAGATAAACAATTGAGGGTGCAATCCTAACCAAACTTCCAGCTCCAGGGTAAGGGCAATGCAATTCCAAGGTAAGGTGCAAACATTGCCTTGATGAGCCGCCCCCCCTCGCAAACTGCAGAATGCAGTACATACTCCATTGACAGAGCTATGCCCCTGAAATACATAAATCAAACATCCACCCTCAGCAGAATGCCAAATCCATCATGGGATATGAAATTAAGTTGCTGTTTTTTTATGAAATCTATTATTTGGTACAAAATATCAGCTTAAGCATTTCCTGGTTCCACATCTGCTCACTTCTACTCCCCTCCTCATTACTGCCATTCTTGTGGCCAAACATAATCCCAGAGAAAAATGAATTATGATTTAACTGTCACATTAAGATATGTGGACCTTAGGAGAGCCAATTTTCATTGAAGTGCCAACATGCTGCTTACAGCAGCACTTTTTTTAAAAAAAGAGGTTTACAATGTACATAAAAAAGAGTGTCAATCGCACAATCAAAAGCTGCACTGACTTGTTCGCAGGCTTCAGAAAACAGTATCTCAATCTCATCAAACACAAGGTGGCAGAGCCGAAGGAACAGGAAACTGCTGTGTGCAAGCAGCCGCACAAGGCTATGTGGAGTTGTTACCATGAATTCACCTATAAAATAAGTGTTGTTACTGAATATTTTCATTTAAATTTCAGCCATGCAAAGTACCACAACAATTACGAGATGTGATCACACATATAACTATATATATGCAGTCAGCCATGCAACGTACCACAACAATTACGAGATATGATCACGCATATAACTATATACTAAGGAGCAGTCTCCACAGGGCTCCCCAACCCTTAGAAAATCTAAATATTGTGACCCACTTTCGGTTTTGCAACTGAAAACTAAAAATGGGTTGCAAACTTTATTTTTAGATTTTCCAATGCTTGGATAGCCCTATGGAGGCTTCTGTGAAACTCCCGGAGAGGCTAGTGATGGTGAGTAAAATGAGTCCCCTGTTACCCTGGCAGCAACTCAATCACACTGCTGCATTCTTTCCAGATTCCCAGCAAACATTTACTGTGGTTTCTAAACTCCTGGAGAATTTGGAAAACACTGAGCTAAATAACTGGCTAAACAAACAAGAGATAACCTACGTTTTCATGCACTCGTGACAATTACAAGGACTTCTCTGCATGATCACGTAGTGGCACTTCCTACTCAATGAGTTATTTACAAGCCTCTGTCTAAAGTTGCATTATCAGCAAATTTAGAACTGCTTTGCTTCAAGAACATAAAAATCATGAGTGGAACATAAAATCCTGATTTTTGCCACAATTTCAACAACTTCAGCAATCATTTTTTAAAAACAAGGTAAAGCAACTTAATGTCCACATTAGGCACAAGGAATTGTGCAGGTCCTGAACAGAATTTTGAAACCCAATAAACTGTTTAAAAAAGACTTGAGTTGCATCATTATATTGACAAGTTAGATTATATTCAGCCTGAGAATTCTGTCAAATTGAAAGCATTTTTTCGTCAACTTTTAGCCTTTACAGCAAAGATTTACTCAACTTTTAGCCTTTATAGCAACAAAACTTTACCCAAGCTAATGTTATCATTCTTATGCAAGATTTTAAATAAATGAACATTATTACATTACTGGTATCACATGACTAGGACTGTGATCAAAATACAGCTGCAGCCTATAGCGTAGCTTTCATTCATTAGTGTTTTTAATATAAACAAGTTGTTCTCACATCCTCTTGGAAGCCTAAAATTCTTGATTTCTTCCTTCTTCGTTCCTACTAAGAGCAGTATCGGGTGAAGAGGCCTGGAACAATGACTATGTATTTCCAATAACTCAAACACTTGTTCTGCTTTCTTCTGTCCAGGACATATGACTAGTGCGAGTGGCTAGACAGACACAAAAATGCATCAGAGTATACATTTTGTATTTCTTAAGGTACTTGAATTTCAAGAGATGCCCACACATAAATCCAACAGTCTACTTACTCCATTCTTTGCTGGCAAGGATACATAGCAATGTCTTGATTGTAAAAAAGTTAGAATTGGCAGAAGATAAAGAAGTGGGTCACTTTCAGTAGAAATTATAACTGAATCGCATCCACGAGCTATTGGTGGCCAGGAATACGATTGTATATGGCTAGGACCAGAGAACCGCTTTTGGAGGAGATCCTACAGGGGGGTAAAGGTACGTATAAAATCACTGTATCACAATTATTTACAAGAGAAGATAGCCAGCAATAGGGTTGTGATAAACTTAACTATAATGGAATCTATACATCAGGGTTTTCTGGTTAAAAAGGAATTTGACCTATCAACAAAACTTATCCATTTTCTTTAAGTCGTTTTCAAGGACTTTTTCAGAAATATCAAAATCTTCAGACTGTTTAATTAGTGCAATGTCATATATATAGTATAATTTATGCAGACCCTTTTGCCACATTTCTTTTTTGCAGCATATAAACTTTTTTGCAGACCTTAGTAGGTCTGATGTATAAATATTAAAAAATAATTGGAAAAGCATAAAACTTGGGGGAGACTGTTAGCCTCTACTTATGATTGATTTGGGCATCTAGATGTACTTCAATGTGTCTATTTGAATGCATATTATTAAGCAGAGTTGCTATTTTCTTAGAGGGCATTCTATGTAAAAATTTTAAAATAATCTCTTTTCTCCACATAGGCCGACTTAAACATAACAGATTTTTTTTCTTCTGGAATCCATTTTCTATGTAGGAGGTTAGTGATAACACCTAGTCACAGCAACTTTGATCTAAGTCCAGCTTGTTCTCAAGGTATGTATTCTTCAACCAGATATTCAGTTCTGTTTAAAGTAAGTCTTTCCATCAGTTTATTAGAGATGTTTAAGAGCGCTATACTTTTTGGTACCAACTGGGGTGCAAGTGCCTCAATTATCAGGACATCAGCTCTTGCCTTGGTGCACTCAGTGGCTGAGTACTGTAGCCCTGTGTGGCTAATCAATGCCCATAAAAAGTAGTGGATATCCTGCTCAACCACACCATGAAGTTAATATCTGGGACCATTTAACCAACACCTTCCGAACCGCTACAAGTACTATCTAATATACCACTTCCAAACCTTAGAAGACAATTAGCCTTAAAAAGGAAGTGGCAGAAGTATGAGGCAAACCAACTACTACCTATATATGATGGCCAGGATCAATTATTTAGACTCAAATCTCAGAATCCATCATGGAATCTGGAGCAGCAACTAACATGAGAGGATTTTGATACCGAGACAGCCAGGTGCCATGAGGGGGCAACTTCCATTCCTGATTTGTTTAAACCAGTGTCCCTATGGCTCCCAGGAGGAACTGGACAGCACTCAATTGGATTCACACTAACCATGACAGTTGCCAATATTGGAAATGCAAGTGAGGACTGGCAGACAATCCTAACTGTGGGAATGTTCCCACAAACATTACCTCACATTGCAATCGAATGCCCCCTTAGAAAGCACTTTGGCTCCCTGCAGGAATTGCACCAACTTGAGGGTACTGCTGCCCAATAGTTAAATGACTTATATTTCCAACCATAGATCCAGACATATGCTCATATACTATATTTTATATATACGAATTCCATGTTATTCTGATGTACTTTGCCATATAAATAAATAAAAGTTCTACTATAGCCTCAGTAGATTATAAGCCTGGAGGTTTTGAATGATGTGTAACACAGAAGTGTGATGTCTCATAGAGAATGCTAAACACCACTTTATTCAGGGATGGGGTGGAAAAGCATCAGCAAGGGCTGGAACAAAGTGACACGTGCCTAGTACTGAAAAAACATGATTCAAATAATGCCAACATTCCTACTGGGGCATTGCACATGGCGGTTAGCTGTGCAAGCGTTCTGCATAACAGCTGAATTCACAACTTATCATGATGTGATGTACTAATTTTTGGGTTAACAGTACCCTGAATTGGGATGTAATAAGAAATGATAGTTTATGGACAAGTGCAAGAGGAAGCTTTTGATCTTCCCTTCCCAACCATGAATGAAGAGAAATCAGGCGCATGAGTCCAAGCATTGGAGTGATTTCCTCTTTACAGTTGTTCCTTGCAGAATATTAACCTGGCCATGTACTTGGGAAAATACACTATCTGTATTCAATAAAATACTTTTGGATATAAAATTCATCACATTATTTACAGAGCAAGTATTACCTTTTTCAGAGCCGGAAACAATGGTGCCATTTCAAGAGAGAAGCATGGGTCTATTTTATTACTTAGAACAATAGGAAGGTGCGCACTCATGTTCAGCTGCAACTCCTACAAGTAATAGGCCAATCAGAAGATTATAGTATACACAGCAGACAAACATTCTACACCACAACAAATGTTTTCTACAATTTCTTCTCCTTTAGGAAGCATGATAAAAGTCTATACAAAACAAGAGCTCAATTCTACAACCTTCACTTATCCAATCCTCACGGATTGGGGCTGCTGTGGTTCAGTGGTTAGAACGCTGGAGTTAGAACACTCCTTGACCAGAATTCCACTCCACACATCAGCAGTTCAAGACCCGAGTACTGCCAGATGGGGTGAGCTCCCAACCTTAGCCCAGCTACTGACAACCTAGCAGTTTGAAAGCATGCAAATGCAAGTAGACAAATAGGTACTATCTCAGTGGGAAGGTAAACAGCGTTCAGTGCCATCAGGCTGGTCACATGTCCAAGGAGATGTCGTTAGAATATGCTGGCTCTTGGCTATGAATCAGGAATGAGCGCTGCACTCAACAGCTATGTCTGGTGTTTGTATTAGGCAGCAGGGAAACTACAGCAAACTGCAGCTGGCAGGGCAACCTGCCTGACACCCTTTACCTTTTTTAACCTTTAATCCTCATGTAATCTCAAATTGCTTCACAGCTATAAACTTACGCATTAACTTTTATTTTTCAGGGAAAACATTAGCAGCTGACAGCTATTTGGCACAGATAACTTTTTGAACAAGAAGCTGAAATATAAGAAATAGTATATAAATTATATCTATGGATTTATATCTAATAATTTTTATTCAGATAATATTTGGTAAGATTCAATCAGTTATATGGAGCTAGCGCGTAAAAGAGAGTGACTTTTTTGCCAGGAAAGACAAAACTATTTCATTTCTTGGAATACCTTGATCTCGTCCTGTTCAACCTCTTTCAAAGGATCAGGATTTAAAAACTGTAGAAGCCTGAAAACATACAAGCCAATTGTAAAAATTTTTTATTATAAAACTCATTCAAACATGTGCAACAAAATAGAGAACAGTCCACTAGTTAAACCATCTGTTCCCCCTTTGTTTTCTATCAGAACCAAAATTGTATACAGGTTTATCCTAATTATATTTGATTTATTTATATGCGATTTTGTCTCAGGTTTTGAGGTTGGCTCTTTAAATAGAAAGATGGGCTTCCCTTAAAGGAGCAGTTAATGCCTCAAAGGTAGTCTGCTTACCATGCAAGCTGGCAAGGAATTAAGCTTATCTTAAAGGTTGTGAACTGCTTTTGTTTCTCTTCTCCCTTCCCGTGTGAACTGCTCTGAGGTGAAACTGCTTGCAAAATGCAGCTCAGTTTCCTGAAGGACAGTTAGCAGCCACTTCAAATGTAACTTGATTCATTGTTGACTTTTAGCATAGTAGCTACAGTAATTATCATAGAATCATAGAGTTGGAAGGGACCTAGTAGGTCATCTAGTCCAACCCCCTGCCTGCAGCAGGAATTCCCCCTAGAGCATCAACAGGTGCTCATCGAGCCTCTGCTTGAAGATCCCCAGTGAGGGAGAGTCCACCACCTCCCTTGGCAATCTGTTCCACTTTGACTTTGTATAATTGACTTTGTATAATTCAAAAAAAGTAAATAATGCAGGTTCTGGGAAGCAAATCTGAAGAACGGGGAGGTTTAACCTGTATAAATTAGCAAGGACGAAAAAAGAAGGGGTGGTGGTAGTTTCAAGGAATCAGATGCCGATTAAATATAGCATTTTAAACAGTGTATTTTGACACCAATTTTGTTTTTGTTTAAGCATTTATTCAGGATTTGCACAACAAAGAGAGAAATGAAAGACCTACTTCACACAGATACTTTTCTCATCAATCTTTTTATTCATTTCCTTTGGCATTCTATCAGGTTTCTTATACAAGTCCCTAAAAACAAAAAATATAATGGGTTTGAGTAAACATTTACAGATGTTGACGGAAGTCCTAGAGCACAATCCTATCCATGTCTACTCAGAAGTAAGCCCCATTCTGTTCAATGGATGTTACTCCCAGGAAAGCATGTTTAGGCTTGCAGCCCTAAATGGGAACTTTTTTTTTGCTTGTGCGTTTATTTCAACATCTTGTTTACATACAGAAATACAGGAGCAAAAGAAAACGAAAAAGGCATACCTGTTTGGCTGCTTGTCAGCCTTTTCGGAAATAGTTATGCCATTTTTCAAAGGGTGAACAGCCACCATTATGTCCTAAGCAAACAAATGAAATGATTCCATGATTTTGTGACCTCAGAAGCAAAGCATTTGCATTCTTGCTAAAATCTTATGGAACTATAATATAAAGCAGAGCACTTAGGATTCATGTACTGTACATAGAATGTATGGGTGAAGAGGGTCCTCTGGAACCTAACCCCATTTTCCTCACGCTCTCAATGATTCAGGCTGCAATCCTAACCTCCATTTAGCCCCAGCATACGTCCTGTGTTGTCCTGCAGGTATGTGCCATACTTCTGCCCTGCTCCTAGGGGTGGAGTTAGGCCAGTGCACAGGCAGACACCAACTCCCCATACCATTACAGGAAGATATGCCATGTGAGTTAGGCCGGCCTAAAATGATTAGGATTGCACCCTTGGTATCTGCTAATTTAGTACCCACTAGGTTTTTCAGGAACTTAACCCCGAGAATAATGAGAACTATCTGTAAATGAAACAAATTAGATGTTAAAATAATTTCCTAAGAGATGACGCAAGACATTTTTGCACAGGAGGCAGAAAAGTCCTCCAAGGGAATAAGGGCAGAATCAGCCCTGATCTTCAAAGGATTTTGGTAAAACCTTAATTTCAAACCTTGATAGCATTCAGTACTCACGGACTTGACGACTCCATTGTGTGATGCATTTTCTTGTAGACTCTTGCAAGATATTTTCCCACTATCATCATCAGAAGTAACAGTAGCTAAAAAGGAAACATATGTAACTTTAGTTTATACAGTAAGCTTAACAAATTTAATTACGGCTCTTATTCAGTAAAAACCTGTAACGACTCTGATTGTTCACAAAGTCCTTATGATGGTCTCTAGATTTTTGAAGTATTTCACAAGGGTGAGAGTCAAATTTCAGTTGATTCCATATCAAAAATTGTCCCTTGCACTAGCCTAGGGTTGTGAAACTGCTGTTTAAGGCAGTCTGGAGCACATCTGGCAGTGCTGTTAGTGTTTGCTTTGTAAAACACACTGCTCCTCAACATCACAAACTTTTGTACTGACAGGAGTTTCAAATGCATCTATTTGTTATGTAGATAACCAGCGTTTCCATACATACGTCCAAACCTTTTTTGGAAGCAAGGAACTAGTCCTACGATCTTTAGAACCTAACCAATCTTTGGAACTTTGGAACCTAACCAATATTTCTGGGACAGATCCCTTGGATAGGATTCATGACAGCTAATCAGATAGATATCTCCCTCTTCTTCCATATCAGATAGATATAAAATAGGCAATTCTGATTTAGGGCGCAATCCAGAGTAACTATGGGAGCACGTAAGAGACATTACGTGTACACGTAGTTACTGCACAATATAGTGAAAACCTATGGGAAATTCATATTGCAATCCAGAGCAAATTGTTCTTACACCGGAGCAAGGACTCCCCATAGTTACTCTGGATTGCACCCTTAGACACGTTTCTCGTACACTTATATAGGTATCCTAAGCTGTTGCTAGAACTACCTGATTAATTCAGTAAATTCCGCTGCCTATCGCATATGCAATACTAACACCTAAACTGCATTTTTTGCTATATACCTTTTCACTAAATAAGAAAAGAAAAAGCAGAGTTTTGAAGGAGGTGTTTTATTTTATTTAGGAGCGAGGAAGAGCACTTCTCCCTCTGAAACCAGACCCCTCCAAAACCCAGATGCACTATACTCACATGTTTCTGGATCCCTGGATTCCTTGATTTGCAACAACTTTGGCCACAGAACAAGGGCAGGATTTATAGTCTCTGAAAGAGAGCTGGGGCTTACTGGTGATAATTTCTTCTGGTCCTTCACAGTGTTCAGTGTCTTCTCTTTCACCGTCTCATAGTAAGCAAAGTTCTTTGCAACAAGATCATCATTCACACATACCTTTGTGGGGAAATAAAGGGGAACATGGAGTTTAACAATAAAATTATGTAGATTTATACCTCATCAATGTAAATTTGCACTGCTGGAAAAAAACTACAAAGCAGCCATATCATTTAAAGTAGTTGGACATGTGCATAAAACTCTTCCCTACCCAATAGCATGAAAGTTATTCATGCAATTCAGAAGTCACATGGGATGGTCCAATAAGCTGCTATAAAAGATGCCAAAAAAAAATCCAAAATGTTTCTAAACAGCATCTGTAATATGGAAATATGGGGAACAAGCTAACTGATATATAAAACACTTAAAATATGCTGCCCTCTGCTCAAACTTTATGAAGTTTATGAACGCTGTGCCTATGAATAGTGCACCTATGAAGTGTAATTTCTCTCTTGAAATAGAAAAAGTCTTCATGGTTCACATATTTCTTCAGAGACAAATTCTGAATCAACAGAGTTTTCCAGAAATTCTAGTTAGAAATGTTATTTGCGGGAGGGGGGGCTCTCTTCATTAGCAGATAGGGGAAATCACTGCCACTCATTGTTAGCAAATAGCACATCTGATTTATACTATTCAGTGGCAACACATTTGTATCAGTGAACTGGATTACCTTTTCTCCCTTTATGGTGACATAAAGATACACATCAAAAGTTAAGCCATCTTCTTCAACATTACATAGTTTGGCCTCAACTTGGGTAGTTCCTATACATAAAAGCAAAAAGGAACATTAATTATCTTTTTGTTTTTCTTTATACTTCTATGGTGCGTACTCAATGGTGACCTCCCTGGTCCTTCTCTCCCTCCCTCTCTCAAAGCTGACAAATAAAATGTCAATAAAGAAGTTGCAACAACTGCTTTTCTACATTATCGCTTTATTTCACTTGGCTACCCAGGCCAAAGCTGCCCACTGTGACATTACAATACTAATGGCAGCCAGTAGTATTGCCTAATTTCACTGTTATATAGCGTAGATTTGCCACTTGCTACCAATATTAATACCCAGCAAACTCTGAATCCAGGAGTAATTAATTTTGATTTAAGTATACACGGGTTAATCCATATGTTTATTGTTTACTGATAAATAACTACTGAAATTTGAACACGAAGAATCACCATTCATCTATGGTTTATAAGACAACGTCTAGACTCCTTGACTGAAATTTTAATATCACTCTCAACACTCCTACATAGATTAACAACCCATACCTTTGAAATTTCAGTTCTATCCATGGTATCAGCAGATTTAAAATCATTTAAATCATTTAAAATGAAAAGTGCCAAAATTGGATTTCCTACCTTTTCACAGCCAACCAACACTGTTTCCAAGCCTGTGGAGGTGTCTCTAGTACTAAAAGACCCATTTCCAGATCATGCAGGTTTGCCCCAGAAAGAATGCATCACAGTGAATGCAACCACAGAGTGGTTAAGTAAGTACCCCAATTTTGGCACTTCTAAATGTTTTAAAAGTTATTTAAATTTAGACTTCCGGTATCTGCTGTCATCCGAGTTAACTCTGGAGAGTTAAATCTATGGATTCCAGACCCACAGGCCCACTTAATATAGTATACTGTTCCGTATCTTTTCTTACCATTCAGGAGATTTTGGAAATACTGGATAGCTGCAACATCCCACCTATTAGAAGGGCTGCAAAGAAACATGTAATTACTTTGCTACCTAATCATATACTAACATTTATTATAACTAATTGTTTTTATCTCTACAAGGATCCTCAAGACAGCTCACAATCAATCAGTTTTTCAACATTTTTGTTAAGCACCTAGCAACAGACAACCAAAAATTGACTATAAATACAGCAGCAAATACAGAGGAGAGACAGGTAACAGTCAAAGAATGTTAATCTGTGTGATGAGACAAAAGATTATTTTGCCAGCCAAAGTACTAGCAGTGAACAAAAAGAGGAGCTACACAGGCCAGGTGCCATAATGGAAATGACTACCCCATCACAAATCACTCTAAATTGGGCTCCCAATGGTAGTGAACATACAGCACATTCCAGGTTAATGAAAAATTCCTCCCTCTAGAGTGTTTTATAGAGAAATATATACTTCTATATATACTTCTATCAGGGTGCTGATTGCAATACAGATCACTGGTGTGCAGCAGAGTAAAACTGCAAGCAAAGAGGTTGCATCACTCAAAGAAGGAAGGAAGACAACGAATTAACATCAACAAGACCTTCAGTCTGGAAAAAGTGAAGGAATATGGCCAAGCACTCATGGAAACTCTCCCAGGTCCAGCTGAGGCAAATGCTTCTGAACGTTGGGAACATTTCAAGAATGCTGTTTATAATACCGCCTTGTCAGTTTTTGGTAAGGAGGTTAGAAAGACAGCAGACTCGTTTGAAGCCAACTCGGAAGAGCTGATGCCAGCCCTTGAGGAAAAGAGAGGTGCTCTAACTGCATATAAAGCCTGTTCTAGTAAGCACAACCTACAGGTCCTGCAAGCTGCTCGTAGCAAAGTCCAACAGACTGCCAAGAGATGTGCTAACAACTATTGGCTGCAGCTTTGCTCTAAGATCCAGGTAGCTGCCGACACAGGCAACATCAAGGTGACGTATGATGGCATCAAGCAGGCCCTTGGTCCAACAGTGAGGAAATCTGCCCCCCACCCCCGAAGTCTGCTACAGGCGAGGTCATCCAGGACCGAGCACAGCAGATGGTGCGCTGGGTGCAGCACTACTCTGAGCTATACTCCAGGGAAAATTTAGTCACTGAAGAAGCATTAAACAACATTGAGTGCCAGGCTGTCTTAGAGGAGCTTGACAGTGAACCATCTCTAGAAAAAGTAAACATGGCCCTGGATTCCCTTGCTTCTGGCAAGGCACCTGGGAAAGATAACATCACTGTCGAAATCCTGAGGGGGACCATTCCCACTGAACTATATGAAATCTTCTTTCTCTGTTGGAGGGAAGGTGGAGTACCACAGCACATGAAGTATGCCAATATCGTCACACTGTATAAGAACAAAGGTGACGGGGCGACTGTAACAACTATTGTGGCATCTCTCTTCTTAGTGTTGTAGGGAAGCTACTTGCCCGCGTTGTACTGAAGAGGCTCTAGGTGCTTGCAGAGAGAATCTATCCTGAATCACAGTGTGGATTTCGAGCCAACTGGTCCACCACTGATATGGTATTTTCCCTTAGACAGTTGCAGGAGAAATGCAGAGAACAAAGACAGCCACTTTTTGTAGCCTTCATAGGTCTTACGAAGGCTTTTGATCTGTTAGTAGAGAATTTTTGAAATTCTCCCCAAGATTGGATGCACACCTATGCTCCTCAACATCATCAGGTCCTTTCACGATAACATGAAGAACACTGTAGTTTTTGATGGCTTAACATCAGATTCCTTTGACGTTCGAAGTGGAGTAAAGCAGGACTGCGTCCTCGCTCCAACTTTATTCGGGATCTTTTTTGCTGTCATGCTGAAACAGGCTTTTGGAAATGCAACAGAGGGAATCTATCTCCGGACCAGATCAGATGGAAAACTCTTCAATCCCTCCAGACTAAGAGCAAAGTCCAAAGTCCAGCTGAAATGCTTGCGGGATTTCCTCTTCACTGATGATGCTGCTGTTACTGCTCACTCTGCTGAAGACCTCCAACAACTTATGGACCATTTTAGCAAAGCCTGCCAAGACTTTGGACTAACAATCAGCCTGAAGAAAACACAAGTCATGGGTCAGGATGTGGATTCACCTCCCTGTATTACAATATCTGAACACGTACTGGAGGTTGTCCATGACTTTGTGTACCTTGGCTCAACTATCTCCAACTCTGTTTAGATACCGAGCTAAATAAACTTATCGGTAAAGCGGCTATCACGTTTTCTAGACTTATAAAGAGAGAATGGCTTAATAAGAAGCTGACGGAACATACAAAGATCCTGGTCTATAGAGCCTTTGTTCTGAGCACACTCTTGTACTGCAGTGAGTCTTGGCCCCTTCATGCGTGGCAGGAGAGAAAGCTGAACACATTTCATATGTGCTGTCTCTGATGTATTCTTAGCATTACTTGACTTGACAAAGTTTCAAATGGTGCAGTCTTAGAACGTGCTGTATCCCTAGCATGTACACGCTTTTGAAACAGCGACATCTACGCCGGCTTGGACATGTCGTGAGAATGGCTGATGGTCGGATTCCAAAAGACCTCCTGTATGGAGAACTAGAACAGGGAAAGCGCCCTAGAGGGAGACCACAGCTGCGATACAAGGACATCCGCAAGAGGGATCTAAAGGCCATGGGAATGGACATCAACAAATGGGAAACCCTGACCTCTGATCGTTCAGTGTGGAGGCAAAAGACGCAGCATGGCCACTCATTCAGCAGGCTGAGACAAAGAGGCAGTCCCGGAAACAGCAAAATCTGGGGGCTGGGCAGAGGACTGACTGTATCTGCCCTCAGTGTGGAAGGGATTGCCACTCTCGAATTGGCCTGTTTAGTCATAAAAGACGCTGTTTTAGGTCCTCTACTTCTGAGCACAATACCATATTCTTTTGAGACTGAAGGATGTCAATGAATGTGAGCTGGGATCCTAATAGGATCACAAAGCCTCATGGGGGGGCCCACAGCGATCTTTCAAAACCTGTGCAAGAGAGGGATTTAGACCCAATGCAGAGTTTCTAAATATCACAGAGTTTCTAAATACTATCACAGAGTTTCTAAATACTAACCAGGCTCTTCTCACTATCTTACCAACCAGCTTCTAAGGCTAGCTGTGTTCAGGATGCTACCTCCTCTCAAACTGGTTGTAAAGACACAGGAGAGAGAGTAAATAGGACAGGAAGTGACTGGGCTAAATGGGTCCCAAGAGAGGATGGGGATCAGTGGTGGGTCCTCAGTTGCATTATTTATTGGGTTCATGGCATGATATATGTTGAAGAGCACTGTTATACAGCAGTGGTTTGCAAACTGTGGGTTGGGATCCAACTTTTGGTGGGTCATAAAAACTGACAAGCTGAGAAGGAAAATGTATTGTGCCAAAATCAAACAGAGAATCATGTGCACATATACTCATGCATAGGTAGCCTTGCCTTGGTCCAGTTAAAGGGGAGTGCAAGGCCACTAGAATGGTCCAGATCTGATGAATCTGGAGCTAGAACATTCCAGGACATGGTCACCATAGCAAAAATAAAAAGAGGCTCAAGCAGTTGATAAACTATTTTAGTCCCATAAAGCTACATGGGTCCTGAGTGGGTGTCATTTTGAAAAGCAGGTCTTGATGATAAAAAGTCTGGGAACCACTATACAGATGTGGCGTATGGTGAGTCTCAATGCAGCCCATGACATAATCTGCCATCTGGCCACAGACAAGCCTTGTAATCCTCTGGATCAGTTTCTAATATAGTCTTATATGTAAATTTATTCAAATTTGAAATATAAATCATTTTTTCAGCCCCCAACGTAGTGACAGAAAGATTATGTGGCCCTCCTGCCAGAGTAAAAAAATCAATAGACAAAATATTCTATCTACTCCAACAATATTATGCAAGTGTCATGATGCTCTGACAGATATAAAGAGAGGGACAATGGATACCATTATGCAGAGAAGACCTTTTCTGTAGTTAAGGAAAGCACTGGTTGTAGGTTACAGTCCTAAAGAAAGCAGAATGCCACAGAACACATTCCATCATCTCTCTCTCCAGACATACTTACACTATCTGTGCATTGTCATTACAGTAGTCGACACGCAGCGTTACCGGTTTTGTACAATACAATCTAAACTTCTTTGCTCTGTAGGGCAGACTCATAAATGATTCTAAGGCAACACAGATCCTTGGAAACAAACAGATATCAGAACACAAAGTCACTAAGACTGACCCAAACACACACTTTCTGAAACAAGTGCTTGGGAAACACCAAATATGAACACAATCCCAATGGTTTGAACAGCCCAGGCATAAAGGTAAAGGGTATTCCCTGAGAGCTGCGCTGCTAAGTTGCAACTAACACTAAAGAGCAATGCTTATCCCTCCTACAAGGCCAAAGAGTTCCTAAATTTTAGTTCCCAATGATTTGTTAGTCTTAAGTCATTGAAGTCCCTCTTTACACCAAGCACTGTCTTCCAATTTCACTCAACATTACTACATACCTACCTCCCTGCTTTTACCAGAATACTCTTGGCATAATCCACAAGAAAACAATTGGCAAGGTAATAATCTGCACATGGTATTATTGCCTGAACAACAGCTCTGCACCAGGATTTCAGTTCCTGAGAATAAATGGCACAAACCTGAAAGAGAAAAAACCCACTAAACTAATATGCACTTAATCTGAACTGGATTTTGATAAAACTGCAGAATTCATAGTGAAATGATAAAGGGGCAATATAAGTATGAAGATTTATTTTCCATGAGGTGCTTAAAAAGGTGACAAATGCACCACTGTTTCAATACAGCAATGCCTCAAACATCTAAATTCAAAGATACTATTAAAAATTGTTTCCTAAAATGAATACTTCACCACATCCAACCTCCTAACTTCATGAGGAAAAAAGGAATATGCTGTAGATTGTGTCACTCATATAGAATGTACTATATTCCATGCACATGACAAATGCTAAAAACACCACTGATTTGTATTCACCAGCAGGCCTCCGTCAGTCTTGAAAGACTATGGTATCGTGCTTGGCGCTGCATGCGAAGCACAAAAGCCTGGGTTGGATTGTTATGGAGGATAGGCTGTTACCCAAGCAGCAAATCCCCCCTCTCTACGCCAATGAATTAGTCAAATGGAAAGGCAGAGCCAATACGATTGGATCCAGCTGGTGTCGCAGAGCTGGGCTAAGGACAGGAGCTCACCCTATCTTGTGGGGCCGACCTGGGTCTCGAACACTGGCCTGCTGGTTAACAGCACAGTGTCTTAACCGCTTGTGCCACCAACCCAATCATAAATATCAGTATCAAAAATATGTAAGAATTACCTGCCCTTCTTCTAATACTGATGGCTTGATTTCATCCACAGTTTTATAACATTTTGTGTAGAACAAATTCATTTCCGTCTGAAGTTTTTTATATTTACATTCTGTTTCTTTATCTACAAGCTTTCCACCTCCTTTTATATGTCCCCAAAAGCACCCTGGATCTTCAATCTAGCCAATTAAGCAAACCATAGTTAAAATCATATCAAGATTTATCATCAATGTTCATTGTAATACAAGCTAAAACAGTGTCCCAGATTCTTTGAAATCACAAAACCTTCACTACACAAAAGTTGTCACCAAAAAAATCACAATACCTTCAAGACAAAGATGTCAAACATTTTCTTTCTCCAATGATCTGCTTGTCTATTCTGAAGGGAACTACAAGCTTCATATACCTTTGAAAATACAACCAGTCAGTATATAAACTACTCTTGTAAGATTAAACAATTTTTAATAAAGTAGGACACTGAAGTTTAAAAAACCAGGTTATAATCTTGGAGGATTTTAGAATCCAGGAATACGAGAAAGGATATCCTTTAAGGAACATGTGGTGACCAAGTGAACAATTACTGTTCTGGGGTGGACTTTGTGGTTCTCCTACTCTTCTGAAAATGTCCACCACAGTTGTGCTCTGCAGAGATAAGTCAATTTTGGTCCAGGACAGTGGTGGGCACCAGCAGGTTCGCACCTACTCCATAGAACCGGTTCTTAACAAGAGATAGTACATATAAAGTTTAAAAATAGCCATTTAAAAGTGGCTGCCAGATGGACAGAGAACCGGTTCTTAATTTCTTTGAAGCCCATCACTGGTCCAGGACCAGGTGGAAGGAGAGATGAAGTCTCCCCATTGGAGCCCTTTAAAAGCACCATCAACCCATGAGGCACTCATGCATTTACAACTCCCATGCACCACAGAGCAGAGGAATGAGCAACCTCTGGACCAGGGAAGAATGGAGAAGCGGGTGAGGCAGAGCCCTCCTGCTGAGTCCTTCAAAAAGCAGCACTGTCATGTCAGGCACTCACAACCCATATGTTCTGAAGAGAAAAGGAATGAATCGGGAAGAGGTGAAGGGTGAAGAGGAAGGTGAGGCAGTGCATCCCTATCAGAGCCCTTCAAAAGTGACCACCATGTGAGACAGCCATTCACTCACAACCCATGTGCTGAGCAGAGATAAGGAATGAGCCACATCTGGACCAGGGAGGTATGGTGGGTGAGGAGGCAGTTCCTCTCTGAAGTGCCGCCACCATGTGAGGCACTTGCAACTCATGTGCAGCACAGAGATAAGGAACAAGCCTCCTGTGGACCAGAAAGGTGTGATGGGTGAGGAGGCAGGTGAGGCACAGCCTCCTTACTGAAGGCCTTCAAAAAGTGCTGCCATCTTGTGAGGCACTCAAGCACTCACAACTCAGCTGCTGTGCAGATAAAATGAACAAACCACATCTGGACTGATGTGGTGGGTGGGGAAGACGAGGCAAAGCCTCCCCACTCAGTCCTTTGAAAAGCAACCATGTGAGGTGCTGACTATCAACTCACATGCAGGTGAGGCAGTGCCTCCCCTGTGCATGTGGAATGAGTGCTTGGGCACCTCACACCGTGCTGGTGCTTTTCAAAGGACTCTGGTAGGGAGGTACTGCCTCCCCTTGCACCACAAACCCATCCCTAAGGGCTTGTTTCCAGTTATTAAGATCTGCATACACCCTAAGTCTCAACCTATTGAACCCAATAGGTTTACACCTGAGTAAAGAACTGGAAGCATTATTAGGCTTCCTATGAAGATTTAACACCATAAATCTGACTGAACCCAATAGAGTCATAGTATGATAAAGAAGAGATAGCATGATTTACCTTACTCAGAAGTAACCCTATTGAGTTCTTACACCTTAATTTAACTGAACCCAACAGGCTTCCTTCTGAGTAAGGTAAAGAACTGGAAGCATCATTTACCTTATTCAGAAGTAAGCCTATTAAGTTCTTACACCTTCACCTGAACCAAACAGTCTTACTCTTGAGTAAGATAAAGAACTGATCACACCATTTACATTACTCAGAAGTAACGCTATTGAGTTGTTACACCTTAATTTAACTGAACCCAATAGGCTTCCTCCTGAGTAAGGCAAAGAATTGGAAGCTTACTCTGAAGTAAGCCTATTGAGTTTACACCATAAAACTGACTGAATCCAATAGGCTTACTCCTGAGTAAGGCAAAGAACTGGAAACATCATTTGCCTTATTCAGGAGTAACCCTATTGAGTTCAACAGTGTGTAAACCTGTCTTACTGAATGGAAACACCTCTATAGACAGGACCACATGTAGTGAGGGGTCCCAAACCTGCAGGGTTTGTGGGGTGCAAGAGAGGCAGCAGCACTTACCTGGGAGTAAGCCCCACTGAACTCAATGGGACTTACTTCAAAGTCAAACCCCACTCACTAGCTTGGGCTGGAGGGGCAGCAGCTGCACTTCAGCTGCGCTCTAACTGCGCATGCGCAGAAACCACACCCCCCCCCCCCGAACGATTCAAACCCCACGAGCGACCGTTACACGTCGCGAGCCCACCAACCGCCTCCTCGCTGACTGGCTCGCGCCACCAGGCACGAGGCTCGATTGAAATGCCACGCCCACTCGCTCCGCCCACTCCCATTGGTCAGCCGTTTCTCGGCGCGCGCCGACCGACCCCGCCCCCTCTGACATCATACCCGCGCAGAAGGCCAACAGCGCCCCCTATTGAGAGGGTCTGGGAGCGCAAGGGTTAAAAAGGTGCTTTCCACTGCGCATGCGCAGTTCTGTCCTCTGGTGATTCCCTGCAAGGAGCACATGTAAACTCAACCCCATATATTTCAATCGGGGTTGGAGGGCATGCCTACTCAGGAGTAAGTCCTATTGGAGTCAATGGGCTTACTCCCAGGAAAGTGTGAGGATTGTGGCCTCTGAGCCCAATCCTATACGTGTCTACTCAGGAGTAAGTCCCATTGGAGTCAGTGGGCTTACTCTCAGGAAAGTGTAGGATTGTGGCCTCTGAGCCCAATCCTATACGTGTCTACTCAGGCGTAAGTCCCATTTGAGTCAGTGGGCTTACTCCCAGGAAAGTGTGAGGATTGTGGCCTCTGAGCCCAATCCTATACATCTCCTCAGAAGTAAGTCCCGTTGGAATAAATCAGGCTTGCTCCCAGGAAAGTGTGAGTAAGATTGCGGCCATTGAGCCCAATCCTATACATGTCTACTCAGAAGTAAGTCCCATTGGCTTAGTGTAATGGGACTTGGAGTAATGGGGCTTACTCCCAGGAAAGTGTGAGTAGGATTGTGGCCTCTCAGCCCAATCCTATACATGTCTACTCAGGCGTAAGTTCCATTAGAATCAATGGGGCTTACTCCCATGTAGGCATGGATGGGATTGCAGCCTCTGAATCCTGTTTACTCAAGGGTGTCTACTGAGTAAACAGCGTGTCTACTAAAGTATAAATCTCACTGTAGTCTCAATGGTGCTTCCTCCCAGGTATATAGGTACTTAATGTTGGGGGATCCTTTGTGGCTCTATGGCTAAAGGTGAGGCAACAGGCCCCTGCAACTGACTGGCCAGATTTCCCCATGTTGCATCCATCATCTAAAGTGGACCCTGCCAGAAGCAGTAGTCACACTAAGAACATGAGGTGCTCAATGTCCATGTATGTTAGCAATAATGAAAGAAACCAGACTGTAGAACAAAAATTTTAAATTATATTAAAATGTTGAAAATATTTATTATACAATGATTTACAGTTCAAATGATTTACACCCAATGTAAATTTACAATTACCCAAAGATTTACAATTAGAAAACACAGCCAGCTTGAATGCACGAGACAACTTTCCAAAATATTTGAAATGAAAGCCCTAAACCACATGACGGAATTTATTCTATTAAATTTAAACATCATCAATGTGTTAGTGTGCCTGGAAAAGTGCCTCTCAGAAGTAAAAACTTCTGAATATAATAAGTTGTATATATTATATTTGTAAGCACTTAAAAATTATAAATGCAGTTATTTGGAAGTAAATCACAGTGGGGTTTGTTCCCAACTGAGTGGGAGTTTGTTCCTACTGAACTCAGTGGGGTTTGTTCCCAATTAAACATACTTAAGAGGTGTATTTTTTATTGAGAAAAGCAGGATATACTTTAATATACTTTAATATATGAGGCTTTCCAATCAAGCCTTGTGCCTGGTGGCACGAGCCAGTCAGTGAGGAGGCGGTTGGAGAGCTTGCAACGTGTAACCGTCCTGATCCAGTGTAACCTATACTGATCCTGACTTCAACTCATCCCACTATTGACAAATGGTTTAAAAGAGTTATGGCCAAATAATGCCCCACTGGCTGTTTAGTGACCTAAATCCATACATGTGTAGATTAAGGTCAAGTTCTTAGCAGACAGATGTCCACTCTCAAAATTGGCACATTTACACAGAATTCTACAGTAATAATAAAAGGTACATAAATTGAAGTCTATCAGATTTGTATGGGGCTTGAGGTTTCTGGCAAAATCAAACTTTAATTGATGCTACTCCCAAAATACCGGGTTTTTTGGGACAAGACTTGTATCTCCAATGGGCAGCACGGCTATACGGTCCTATATCCATAAAAAGATGCAAACTATTTTTGTAATGATGTTATGAAAACACTATAATTTGCTATTGAAATCTTCATTATTTCCCACTTTGGAGCCAATTTTTATTGGTCTGATGTGTTTATATTTGGGTTGGATAGTTACATGGACAGAAACATTATGTAGATTTTGTGTCACTATCCGATGAAGTCTGCTAGCTCCTTTCATTAAATCTTCAATCTTTTTATCTGTTGTCAAAATTGGTTCTCTTTCACCTTCATAATCGGGATCTTCTGGATATAGCTCATCACCTAAAAAAAGAAAACTTATTACTCTTAAATGACACATAGGGCAAAATCCAGAGTAACTACAGGGAGTCCTTGCTCCGGTGTAAGAACAATTTACTCTGGATACCAATATGAATTTCCCATAAGTTTTCACTGGGTGGTGCAGTAACTACGGGTGTATGTAATGTCTCTTACATGCTCCTGTAGTTACTCTGGATTGGGGGGTCAATGTTTCATATCTCAGTGACCACTTTTCTGTCACAAGCAAACAAAAAACTGATTATTAATTAGCAATATATTGGTAGGAGTACAGTGGTCCCTTGTAATGCTTGTCTCTTGTATGCTTGTCCCTTGTACAAATGCTTTGTAAGAAGTATGCTTTGTAAGATAAACTAAAATTTCTAAGGAATTCTGCTTTGTATGAAAAACAATGGCTTGTAAGACAAACACTTTTGGCAGTTTGGCAAACAGTTTTACGAAACAATTGAAGGATCTGCATCGTGAGCAACAGCAAGAGATTATAGATTTGATCTCATCTGCAGAGGAGGAGGAGAATGAGGAGGAATCCCTCACATGAGATTAAGGACATTTGTAAACACTGGGAAATTGTGCAAAATTTTGTAGAAAAGCACCACCCAAATAAGGCTGTAGCAGTGCGAGCGATGAATCTGTTTAATGACAATGCAACGTCACATTTCCATGAAATCCTCAAAAGGAGACAAAAGCGTCATTAGAAGGATTCTTGTGAAAGTTGCTCAAAAAGACATCAATTTTTAGTGAAAATTAGTCATCCTTGGCCGTAAAGGTTTTTCTTTTCTGTTTTACTGTACAGTACATTAAAGTGTTTTTTATTAATATTACCGTAATTGTGTTCTGTATTATGGCCTATATCAGGGGTCCTCAAACTTTTTAAACGGGGCCAGTTCATTGTCCTTCAGACACTGTGAGGGGCCAGACTATCGCTTCCTCCCAGCGAGCCACACCCTGCTCCTGTGATGCATTCCTACACTGAAGTAAATCCCAGGAGAGTTCATGGGCTGACTCCCAGGAAAGTGTGGCAGGATTGCAGCATCAGAGCCCCATCCTAAGCATTCTTACACAAAAGTAAATCCCATTATAGTCAATGGGCTTACTCCCAGGAAAGTGTGGCTAGCATTGCCGCCTCAGAACCCCATCCTAACCATCAGAGCCCCATCCATCCATCATCCATCCCTACACAGAAGTAATGGGCTTACTCATAGGAAAGTGTGGCAGGCTTGCAGCCTCAGAGCCCCATCCATCCTAGGAAAGTGTGACTTACAAGCCGGTGACTGAGTGGGAAGAGCACAGGAGGGACTGAGCGGGAAGCGCACAAGCCTGTTGCCGCTTCTCCGCAGCGCCACGGAATCCCTGGTCGGTGCGCGCAACAGGCGTGCGTGCTTCCCACACAGTCCCTCCTGCGCTCGTGCGCCTGACGTTGAGGCCCCTGGGGTTTCCCCCAAACCCTGGTGGGGAGGGTTCTGAAAGTGCCCGCGGGCAGGATTGAGGGCCCTGGCAGGCCATATCCGGCCCATGGGCCATAGTTTGAGGACCCCTGGCCTATATCCTAAAGTGAAATTAAGCCCCTTGCTCCAGAGCAGTTAAGATGACTTTCCATAAGATAACACTAGAGGGTGACATAACTGCGTGGACCCATAACTGCTATGGATTTTGCCCTATATTACAGTGTTTTGAATTCAATTACAGTCTTTTGTCATCATTTTTACATTCAGTTAATATTTTTATATGAATATTTTTAGGTTGTGGAAACAATCATCTTGAACTTCCATTATTTCCTATGGGAAAATCTGCTTTGTAAGAAGAATGCTTTGTAAGACAAACATGCTTCCGAAATGAATTAAGTTTGTCTTACAAGGTATCACTGTATATCTTCTATACGTCTGGGTTTTGGTACCCACCCCAGCAAATGCTGTTTCTGTTATGACTTAAGGTGCAATCCTAATATAGGTTGTCATCAGTCTTCCCATTCCTGTGCTGATGTAGGGAGGCAAGCACGTGCCTGTACAGTGGTCTAACCCTCCTCAAGGAGTGGCACAGAAGTGTCTTATGGCATTGTTTGTGACAACCCTAGGTCAGCAAAGGAGTTAGGCCAGGTTTACGAGGTTAGGGTTGCAATCTTAGTTCCCAATCCTATCCAGCAATGATGCAGCCCAAGGTCAGGAAACAAACATTACCTCAAGGCAGGGTGACCATATAGAATGGAGGACAGAGACCATTGCATAGAAGAGAGAAGAGGAAGGTTTAGCTCATCATAGAAGGATTAAAAAGCAGCACCTGCCTCAATTCCCTCTTTTATGCAATGGTTAAAGGTACAGGCACTCTGTCCTCCATTCTATATGTTCACCCTGCCTCAAGGAAGCTCCCTGACTGACCTGCCACAGGACACAGTGCAACCCTGTAGGCACAGGTACATCTGATCTGGAAAGCTGGATAGGGCTCCTCACTAGGGTATCAATCAACCTCACCCATTTAGTTTACCTGGTAATAGCTGCATGTGACCATCTGAAGCCGCCAACACAACAGGCAACCAACGTTCACATCCTTCCAAGGCTCGTTCAGAGCCAAACTTGTGGAGATCATGAAGTGATGGAAAGTTGCAGAGTCTGCACAATTCATAAAACTGGGGTGGTGCGATCCAGATGTCTTGAGCCTTAAAAAGTTCAACAGCTTCTGCGGGTGTCGACCACTGAAAAAAAATGAATAAGCAAAACTCTGTCAAATAATTTCTCAGGCTGCAATCTTAAATTTCTCAGGCTGCAATCCTTACTCCATGGGAGTAAGACCCATTGGACACAATGGGGCTTACATCTGAGTAGACATGGTTGGGATTGTGCTCTCAGTGAAGGGAATTCTTTCTCAGTGAATAACTTTCTCAGTGGAAAGAAACATCTTTTTAAAAAAAAAGACTGCATTTAAAATATAAAACTTTGGTTTTCCTGCCAGTTTTAAATACCATATTTACTAAAATCTCACCCTTTTCAGCTGAATTTGCAGTCCAATGCCGTTTGTATCTACTCAGAAGTAAGTTCCATTGAGTTCAATGGGGTTTACTTCCAGGAAAGTGCTCTTAGGATTAGTGTTAGTCTCTGAAATCAGGGTGCGCTTTAGATTTGATGGCATGTTAGATTTGAGTAAATATGGTATTTTGATTATAAGTATAGTTCAGAATTTAGTTTAACAATTTACTATATTGTAATACAAAATGTAACTTAAAACCATTGCTGTATAAAGTAGTTCAATTAGGTGAAAATTATAACCTAGCCCCATTGTCATATTATTATCAAATTACTAATTGTTGTATATACTGTAGTAAAATTAAATTTTGAACCTGCTTTGCAGCAGCGCATTACAGTCATCAGTACTTTTTAAAAATCTCAAGTCTTTTAAAATAGGGGCACACATTTGATTTGAGTAAATACGGGTATGCTAGACTGCAGCGGCAATCCTAAAGACACTTTCCTGGGAGTAAACCCATTGAACACAATGGGGCTTACTTTTGAGTAGACATGGTTAGGATTGTACTCTGCTTGTAAAAAGCACCCCAGGACAGCACATTTATACAGGAGCTACAATATTGATTCCTTAACTTGGCTCCAAAGTGCAAGGACTGCATCCTGTGTACTGGCAAACAGTTGCAGGATATGAGAGTTGCAATAGCCGCATGAAGCCCAGTGAGGGCAGCAGCATTATCTACTTTTGCATACATACAAACACATACAGCCATACACAAGCGCACTCACCTGTGTACAGCCGTTCTTGAGTGTGCACAAACATGTACAGCTGTACATGGGCATGCAAACACATGCAGCTATACACAGGTGTGTACATACATGCACACAGCTATGCACTTTCAGTGTACACATGCATGCAGCCATACATAGGTGTACAGCCTTACATAGATGTGCACACATGTGTAGAGATATACATGGGTGAGCACAAACATCTGTGCACCCATCCCCAGGTGCACGTACACATGTGTACAGCTGTGCATGGGCATGAGCACACATGTGTACAGCCATACATGGATGTACACTAACATGTGTACAGCTGTACACCGACACATATCCACACATTTGTATGGCCATACACATGTGCAAACACTTACATGTGTAAAGCTGTATACTGGCATGCACATACAAACACACGACATGTGCACACACTGCTGGCCATATACACATACACGTGTACATCCATACATAGGAGCACACACGTGTACAGTTGTACATGGGTGTGCACAGTAATGCATGCAGCCACACACAGGCATGCGCGCGCACACACACATGTACTGCATATATAGGCATACACATACATACATACAGCCGTACACTGGCATGCACAATGCACAAATGAATATGGGCATGCACATGTTTGTAGAGTGTACATTGACACATACATGTATGTAGCCATATGAACACACATGGGTACACACACACACCCTATGAAGCCAGACATGTGAGTACAGGTGTAAAATGGGCACGCCTTTGCAAGCTGGTGCCACAGACATGTGCACATGTCTACATCCATATATAGAAGTGCACACGTGTGCAAAATTGTACATGGGTGTGCATGAACATGTGTATAGGTGTACGCGGGCATGTGCATGTGTGTTGAGTCTACATCGGGGTGTCCAAATGTTTTGGCACGAGGGCCTCATCATCTCTCTGACACTGCCAGGGCCAAAAAACTAATTTACGTTTCAAATTTGAATAAATGAGTCCAAGTGTACACGTCCACACACAGGCGTGTGCAATCATGTCCACACATTTGTGCAACGACACCTATGGAGCCACACACACGTGAGTCCAGGTGTATGTGTCCACACACGTGTGTGTGTGTGTGCAGTCACATGTCCACACACATGTATGTAGCCGTAAATGGACATGGATACACATTTGTGCAACCACACCTATGGAGCCACACACACGCGAGTCCAGGTGTGTCCAGGGGGCGTGTGCAAGGGAGAGCTGCTGCCTGGAAGGCTGTGGGGGGGAGGCGGGGGCCCACCTGGCAGGCGGTGACCTCTGCGCGGTCGGGGCTTGCGGGCGGCGGCGCCCTCGGGAGGCAGCAGAGGAAGAAGGCGGCGTCGAAGCGGCGGCCTGCGGGTCCTGCGCGGGCGGCGGGGGTGAGCCAGCGGGCCCACTCGTGCAGGCCCCCCACGTCGGGGGCGCGGCCCAGGCGGCGACACAGCCCCAGGAAGGCCGCCGGGTCTCGCCTCACCCGCGCCCGCCACTCGCCCAGCTCCCCCGGGGACAGGGAGGGCGCCTCCGCCTCCGCCGCCTCCTCCGCCCGCAGCAGCAGCAGCCCGGCCTCCTCGAAGGTCTCCCGCACCGCGCACACCCGCAGCGCCAGGGACTCCGGCAGCCGCCCCGACCCCTCGCCCGGCCCCGGCAGCAGCGCCCGCCACTCCGCCGCGAAGTCCGCCTCCTCCAACACGCCGCCCGGGAAGACGTGCGCGCCCGGCAAAAAGGCGCTCCGGGGGCTCCGCCGAAGAAGCAGCACCCGGTAGTCGAACCCGCAGCCGCCCCCGACGCCGCCCGCCGCCAGCAGCACCGTCGCCGCCTCCCGCCACCGCCGCACCCGCGTCCCCATCGCTGAGGGAAGCCCCCACGACCCTCGCAGAGCCCGCTGAGGGAGGAGCGAACACGGGCGGGCCTCTGACGAGCCCTCTCTCCCTCACACACACACACCACACACACACGGGACAGCTGCACAACTTCCTCTCCCTCACACACACGCACACACTGCAAGACCTGCTCAGCTCCACACACACACACACACACACACACACACAATGTGTGGCTTCACAACATGCTCTCCTTCACACACACACACACACACACACCCACCCACCCACACACACACACACACACACACACACACACACACACACACACACACACGATGCATGGGCTGCTCAACTCATTCTCCCTCAAACACACACATAAAGGTGCACAGTGTGTCAGCTGCACAACGTGTCTCCCTCACTCACTCACAAGCATGCACACACACACAGGCATTGGCTGCACAACTTGCTGCCCCTCATACCCATATGAACACAATGTGTGGGCTTCATAACCTGCCCTACAATCCAGAGTAACTACGGGAGCACGTAAGAGACATTACGTGCACCCATAGTTACTGCACCTCCTAGTGAAAACCTATGGGAAATTCATATTGCAATCCAGAGCAAATTGTTCTTACACCGGAGCAAAGACTCCACATAGTTACTCTGGATTGCGCCCCTACTCTCTCTCTCTCTCTCACACACACACAATGCATGGGCTGCTCTACTCACTCTCCCTCAAACACACAAACACACACACACACACGAACACACACAAAAGTGCACAATGTGTCAGCTGCACAAGTTGCTCTCCCTCACACACACACACAGTGGGCTTCACAACATTCTCTTCCTCACATATACACAAACAATGCATGGGCTGCTCTACTCACTCTCCCTCAAAACACACACACACAAAAGTGCACAATGTGTCAGCTGCACAAGTTGCTCTCTCTCTCTCTCTCTCTCTCTCTCTCTCTCTCACACACACACACACACACACACACACACACACACACACACAGTGGGCTTCACAACATTCTCTTCCTCACATATACACAAACAATGCATGGGCTGCTCTACTCACTCTCCCTCAAACACACACACACAAAAGTGCACAGTGTGTCAGCTGCACAAGTTGCTCTCTCTCTCTCTCTCTCTCTCTCTCTCACACACACACACACACACACAGTGGGCTTCACAACATTCTCTTCCTCACATATACACAAACAATGCATGGGCTACTCAACTCACTCTCCCTCAAACACACACATAAAAATGCACAATGTGTCACCTGCACAACTCACTCTCCCTCAGACTCATATGCACACAATATGTGGGTTGCACAACTCACTCTCTTTCTCTCCCCCCTTACACACACTCCTAATACTGTGTTCACACAGCCTGAAACAGACACACACCTATATATTGTTATGAGATTTTCATAGTCAAACCTGGGTTATCCTGATTTTTTTATCCAGTTCTTACACATACACATATTCACACACAAACACACACAGGTTCTTAATTACATGCGACTTAGAGCGTACACATGTTCTTAAGTATACACATGTGACTTTGAACACACACAAAAGTTACTAGATATAAACATGACTTAGAACACCCACACAATTCTTACACACATGTGATTAGGACTCACACACAGTTCTTAAAGTCCTTACAATGTGATTTAGAACTCACACACATTTCTTAAAAGTTTTTACACATACATGTTACATAAAACACACCAATTTTAAAACATACATGACTTAAACACACATGACAGTTGGAACACACAACTCTCACATGTGACTTAAAATTCTCGTATGCAGTTCTCAAAGTTCTTACACACATGATTACAAACTCATACACACATAAAATATACACACAATGTTCTTACGCACACATGACTTAGAACACACGGATATATACAGTTCTTGTACATCATGACTTACAATATATGCACATATCACTCAAAACACACACAAAGTTCTTAGAACACACATAATTCTTTCACACATGATTTAAAACCTATACACAGTTCACAAAGTTCTTACACACATGTAACTTAAAATACACACAAAGTTCTTACAAATTACTTGGAACACACAAAGTTCTTACACATGTGACATAGAACACACAATTTTTATACATGACTTAGAATGCACATATACACAGGTCTTAAGCACACTCAAAATACACAAAGTTCTTACACTCAGAACACAAACAGTTCTTACACATGTGACTTAGAACTTATATGCAATTAAGTTCTTACACATACATGATAACACACACACACAATTCTTACACACATGACTTAAAACAAACACATATATCACTTAAAACATACAAAGTTACACGCACACATGAGCTGGAACATACACATACAATTCTTACACATACATGATTTTGAATGCACACATACACAGTTCTTACACACAGTTTTACATACACACGCACAATTATTATGCTATTGTTATTGTTGTTGATGTGTTTGTGATTGGCCAAGAATAATAATCCTGACAAGTTGTCACACCTAAGAAGTGGCAACTACTGCTAAAAAGTTTGGGAACCACAGGTCTAAGGGCTGCAATCCTAAAGACACTTTCCTGGGAGTAAGCTCCATTGAACACTATGGGACTTACTTTTGAGTTGACATGGTTATGATTGGACTTTTAGGCTACAATCCAGAGTAACTATGGGACCTTTTACATTGACATAGTTACAGTGCTACCTATGGAAAACCTATGGGAAATGCATAGAGCAGTGCAGAGTAAGTGCCTCTTACATCTTCCTGTAGTTACTCTGGATTGTAGGGTTAGTCAATAATTCCAATACAAATGTCCCCTTCTCCCTACTAGCTCCCACTCCCATGTCAAACAGGGCTGTGGGCACAATCCAGAGTAACTATGGGGAGTCCTTGCTCCGACGTAAGAACAATTTACTCTGGACTGCAATATGAATTTTCCATAGGTTTTCACTAGGTGGTGCCATAACTATATTGGCTCCCTTATTGACAGTCACCTAACAGAGCAGCTGCACTGTATGGATTTCATACTCTAACACAGGGTGTTGAAATCCATTTCATATGATAAATCATTTGGGAGATTTATCATATGTGTGTCTAATGCATGCAGTAGGACTGTGAGTTCAAGCCTGTGCTAACTTGGCAGGGGAGCAAAGGTCAGCCAGCTTGCTGAGTATATTAAAAAATAAAGATAAAAATAAACTGGGGCAAAACGTCAGCACAACTATAATCACACACACACGCAAAAGTGGACATCTGCTCACTCTATTTTTTCTCTTAGATGCAAGATATTGTTTTATATGTAAAGAAATACAGAGTTTTGATCACACAGCTTATCTTAATATCTGGCAGTGGGCCTAATAAACATTTAGGAGACAGTAGGTTATTTTGCACTCAGTGGAGTATGCATCTGAATGAACAAGATCAGTGTCGCACTAGAGGAAAATTATTGTTACAGTGCAAAGAATTGTTTGGTTTATATTGTTTGGGTGCAATCTTGACGCTCCAGAACCTTCATAAGAGAAATGCAGCTCCAAGGTCATTAAAAAAAACACTTACCTTGAGAAGGCCTCCATCATTCATTCATTCATTCATTCATTCAATTTTTATCCTGCTTTTCTTCCTTGGGTAAGGAAACCCAAGGCAGCTCCCCTTGGGTGAAATTCCATGACTGTCCCCCCATCCCAACTATAGCTATTCTAGTGTTTGAAAGTTGGTTAGAATTGTGCCTAACATAGGACATAATCCTAACCAATTTAGACCGGCAGAACTCACTTAGGGTGCAATCCAGAGTAACTACTGGGAGTCCTTGCTCCAACATAAGAACAGTTTACTCTGGATTGCAAAATGAAATTCCCATAGGTTTTCACTAGGTGGTGCCGTAACTATGTTGACATAAATGTGTCTATGTTCTCCCGTAGTTACTCTGGATTGTAGGGTTAGCATATCTTTCCATAGAGGTGTGGAGAGGTTGGTGTACACCTGTGCACTGGTCTTAACTCTAGGAGCAGGGTAGAAGTGCCTTCTGGCACTTTTGTAATACCCTCAGGTTGGCACAGGACTTATGCCAGGGCTTATGCAAGCCTTACTGGAGATTAGGATTGCAGCCATATTCTGTAACATATTAAAGGGTTTTGTACTGTCTAAGCATTTTAACTTTTGTGGTAAGTCTTCATCTGGTATAGGGGTGTCCAAACCCCTGACCAGGGTCAGGATGTGGCCTATGGCAAACCTCCAGTGCAGCCTGCAAAAAAGCCCCTCCATACACTCATGGGGGAGCCCTGTAATCTTTTGGAGGTGAGGGGAGCTGGAGAGGTTGCACACATCTCTTCTCTCTCTCTCTCTCTCTCTCTCTCTCTCTCTCTCTCTCTCTCTCTCATTTATGAACACAATCCTAAACATGTCTACTAAAAAATAAGCCCCTTTGTGTTCAATGGGTCTTACTCCCAGGAAAGTGTCGTTAGGATTACAGCCTACGTATTGTTTTGAAGATAGTCCCCTCTCTCCTTTTTTGAAATTTACTTATGAACTGATTTGAACTTATTTATACCAGTTCTATCTCTCATATATTCATCTATGTAAATGTATCTAAATTTGAAATGTAAATTAATTTTTTTCCTGGCTCCTGTTATAGTGTCAAGAGAGATGATTCCTACAATCCAGAGTAACTACAGAAGCATGTAAGAGACATTACGTGCACCTGTGGTTACAGTACCACCTAGTGAAAACCTATGGGAAATTCATATTGCAATCCAGAGTAAATTGTTCTTACATCAGAGCAAGGATTCCCTGTAGTTACTCTGGGTTGTGCCCAATATCCTCCTCCTGCCAAAAAGTTTGGACCCTCCTGCTTTGCCGTTTTCAAAGAACAGGTGTCATCCTCCCTGCAAAGTGAGGGAACAGTAACTGATAAACCTACCAGATACTATATTTAATATTATGTTTAGATTCTATTTCATTATTATATTTCATGCATTGTGTTTATATTGAGCTTTTTCTGCTATTCCAGAAAAGTGCTGGTTAATATTTAGCAAACCAGTAAGTTCTAAATTAATTTTTTATTCTTTCCAATTTTTTAACTGGTGAAATGACCTCGCCTTTTTCCATTCCTTCCTGATTCAAATTGCCTTTTAGATTGTAAACCTGCAACAAACAAAAACGCATTTTGTTGATCACTTAGCAATTTAGGTGCTATATAGGAATACAAATGCACATTTTCAAACTATTATATGTATTTTCCAGACCAGGAGTGTCCAAACCTCGGCCCTGTTGCAAACCTCAATGAGGCCTGTGGCAAAACCACTCATCCAGCTCAGATATGTCTCTAATACACTCTTAGGGCAAAATCCAGAGTAACTACGGGGAGTCCTTGCTCCGGTGTAAGAACAATTTGCTCTGGATTGCAATATGAATTTCCCAAAGGTTTTCACTAGGTGGTGCAGTAACTACAGGTAGATGTAATGTCTCTTATGTGCTCCAGTAGTTACTCTGGATTGTAGGGTTATACATATTTGTAAATTTATTCATATTTGAAATGTAAATCATTTTTCTGGCCCTCTACCCCCTCCCAACAGTGTAAGAGAGATTATGTGGCCCTCCTGCCAAAAAGTTTGTTCACCCTGTTCTAGACTGTTCCTTGTATTTGTTCCTGGCAAAAAATGTATTGATTTAAAAACCATTCAGACTGCATATTGCTTTTCTATGGCTTTTAATTTTTTTCCATTTCCCTTCGAGCTGTAAACTAGATTATTAGATAATGGGTTTTAACAGCTAAGTATTTAAATGCTGAAATATTCATGAATGAATACAATCTTCCTTGAGTTGAAGGACACTGGATGTGAATTTGCCAGGCAAAGAGAAGATTGATTTGGTATATCTATACCTCTTTTGGCAGAAGAATCCTTTTTGTAAATTAAAGATTCATGACAGTCTTTTATTGGAATTTTGGAAACAGTACTTTAAATGCCTTTGTATGCAGTTGCAACAGCCTGCCCACAAAATCAATCTCTAACATTTCAATCAATCAAGCAGTATTACTGCTTTTCAACGAAAAGTTCACAAAGCGGTTTATAGAGAAAATGAAATAACTGATTTCAAAGAGGTAGTGCCATATCAAATGTCAGTCATATTGCCATTTACCTAAGTGATTGGCACATGTCACCTGTGTTCCACAGGCTATTGCAGCCTGAATGATGCCATTTTACTCAGAAGCAAGACTAATTTATTTCAGTGGAGCCTGCTTTCTAATGTGTGTGGTGGATCACCAGTTTCCAGCTTGCCTGTGCTGCCTGTTAATTGAAAGTAAGCCTTGCTGATTTCAGTTGTTTTTTCTTATAAATTAATGTCCTTGGGATTGCACTCAGGAATATGAAGTTCCAGGATTTCAAGCTTTATGGAGCATGAATGCATTCTGTTATCATCTTAAAGCAGAAGGGCGATGTCCTGATGCCTGAGTTCCCAATCCTATATATAGTGGTGGGCTTCAGGGGGTTCTCACAGGTTTTATAGAACCCTTTGCTAATGAGTGCCTGGTTGTGAGAACCTGTTACTAATTGGACATAGAGCCTGTTGTTAATTTAGGTTATTAGGACATAGAATGTTAATTTATTTGAATCCCACCACTGTATATACAGTGTATGTCTACTCAGAAGCAAGCCCCATTGACTTTAATAAGTCTTCCTTTTGATAAATGTGGATAGGATTGCAGCCTCAGGCAGTATACTAAATGAGCCTTAGTCCCTCACGCCAATATTTTAACTATGCACTCTTTTCCCTTCCTGCTAACAGTAAGAGGCACTCTTTCAAGTGGATGCTCCTCTTTATTTAGCAGGGGAAGAGTAACTGGCCTACCTCACCCCAGCAATGTCTGTTATTATGGCTTCTGCTGGTGTTCTTTGGCATTTTAGATTGGGAGCCCTTTTGAGACAGGGACCCATTAGCCATTAATTTTTTCAACTGAAGAAAGACCATTGAATCCTCACCATTGCTAGTTACAGAAAAATGTTGATTTGAAAGGTGCACATATGGTTGTGTACAAAGGATGCAATCCTAACCACTCTTTCCTGGGCGTAAGTACTATTGAACACAATGGGATTTACTTCTGAAATGATATGCTTAATGATATGAAATGATATGCACTAGTAGACTCAAAATACAGATGGGCTAAAGCAACAAGCCCCACTTAGCTGGTTCCCTTTGATATCACAGAATCAAAGGCACAATCCTAACTTTGGGCACAATCCTAACAAACCTTCCAGCACTGGCATAGTGCTGGCGTATGTGGGGCATCCTGCAGTTGGGGGGCATGTCACAGAGGAGTCTTGTAGCTGTACAGAGTAGTCCTGTAGGTGTATGTTTGTCTAAGGCACGTTTTTTTATTCCTTACATAGGGCTTCTTCACAAAACCAAGAATCTGAAGCACACATCTGTGGAAGCAAAATGGAAAGTGGTCCATTTTATTAGGTACCACCACAATGTAACAAAACACCTAACAGCAAGATCATATAGGATTCTTCATCAGGCAGATGGTAAGCCAAAGGACAAAAGAGATGTAGTGGAAGGGGAGGTTGTACAAACCTTGGCAGTTTGTAAAATCTAGATTAGGTTCAGGGGTTCCTTGCTTGAATCAAGCTCTGAAAGAAGTGATACAACTTCAGTACACACCGTTATTTTTAAAAAATAAAAATAAAACAAGAGTGGTTGAAGCCTGCATAGTCTGGAAAAATAAAGTTCCATGATTTTGGTCCTAAGTAGTGTTTCAAGAAAATTTACACACACTTTTTTGCACATCAGTTGTTTTTCCTAATATTTAGATACTTGCCGGACGCTCAGATGTTCAGAAGATGTAGCCAGTAGCCATTCTTCAATAATCCCAGTTGTACGGAATGCTTCCTGTTGCAACTGACTGCTCACGTATAGTCCATGCAGACCTCAGCCTGCATTAAAAGACTAACGTAATCGTATTGAGGGAAAGCATTTAGAGGGCTATAATCCACTGGTTTTTCTGAATGACTTTTTATATAATGCGAATCTGTGAAGGGTAAATATGTTGATGAGGCGCTTCAAATATTTATATACAAATTATTCTGCTATTTGGAAGCTCCAAGCCTTCCGGCTAAAGGTTAAGAACTCTTTGGATTTTGTTTTTATATAGAAACAATCCTCTGATAACTCATAGCTTTTCTAGTTTTATTTTAAATTTTACTCTCATACTGAGTTCTCACCCCTATCCCCATCCCCACTCGGACCACTCCATTATCTGGTCTTTCCTACTTATCACTTGCCATTTTCTAAATTGAGAGAAACAGAAGAGTTAAATAGTTATGCACATTTAGTTTGAGATGTACAAGTTTACATTGCCATGATAGAAGTGTGCAATCTCCTAATTTTTAGGTGCTAAATGCAGGGGAGAGGGCATCAGGATGCAGCTGTCTAGTACGTTCCCAGAGGCCGTTTTGCGATGCAGGAAGCTGGAGTACATGGGCCTTTGGCCTGATCAGCAGTATTCTTAGGTTCTTATATTCAGTATCCAAAAATTGAATTCAGTTATATTATGGCTACAATCCAGAGTAACTACGGGACCTTTTACACTGATGTAGTTACAGTGCCACCTATGGGAAATGCAGAGCAATCCAGAGTAAGTGCCTCTTACGTCTTCCCATAGTTACACTGGATTTTATATTCAATATTTTATGGTTGTAGATTCCTTAGGTTGTGTTGGAGTGTGGCAGTAAGAATTGTCACTGTACGCCTTACTATAGTGGTTCTTAAACTTTTAGAAAGCAGACTACAGACCTGGGGCTTGAATCTATTCTGGCTCCACCTGCAGTGTCATATGACACATGTAGTGTCGCAAACATGCTATAAGATTTGAGGCAGGTGCTGTTCAAGAAACTCACAGTTCAAGAAACACGGCCTTAGCAGCATAGTAGTAAATTAAGCTGCTTGGATCATCTAATGTGACTCAGTGTACCTCCATTTGATTGATAAGCTTATGCTCGGGCATCTGTCATTTAAAAAAAAGACCGCAGCAGACAGGCTGGCAAGTCAACATGACAGACTTTATTTTAAATAAATAGCAACAGACTTAATCCCGAGCACAGAAAGCTATGCTCTTGCATGGAGGGAATTCTGCCAGCTCATTGTAATAATTTCATGATTTGACAATTATCCTAAAACATTTGGACACTGGAAATCAAAACTTTTTAAAAAAGTTTACTGAACATTCAATACTTACAACCCCTCTGGGCCACCATAATGGTTATAACTCTATTGTTCTTTGTAAAATACAACAAAGTTTGATTTTCTAAAAATTCTCATTTACGTGGAAGATTTATCTATTCTTTTCCAATGAAAATATACATTCTTACAGCAGTAAAAATCCCTAAGGCAGTAAACATAAAAATAATCCGGTTTTTGAATTAAAGTGTTTTCTTTTTTAAACAAAAGCCAAACATTACTTTTGAATTAATATGATCTTTTATTATAAAAGGAAATTTAGCAGCTCAATAATTTATATTTTTTCATAGCTACAGCAGTCTTCATTAAAATCTGTAATTAAAAAATAAAAACAAGGTATAAAGTAGTTCAACAATCAAATCAACCCAACAGTGCTTTAAACCCTTCTAGAACAGTCTGGGAATGTGCTGGGCTTCTGTTTTCATTAGTGTTAAATCGCAGAATGGTAAAATCAGAGGGGATATTAGAAGTCATTTAGTCCAATGCCCTACTCAATGCAGATTATTGTGTATCCTTGACAAGTGGCTGTACACCTGCTGTTTAAAAATTACAATGAGGGAGAGCCCTCAGGTGCACAAAACAGACTGTTCCGACGTAAGATAGCTCATACTGTTAAGAAAGTCTTCCTCATGTTTAGACTAACCCTACAATCCAGAGTAACTACGGGAGCACATAAGAGACATTATGTGCATCCGTAGTGACTGCACCACCTAGTGAAAATCTATGGGAAATTCATATTGCAATCCAGAGTAAATTGTTCTTACACTGGAGCAAGGACTCCCTGTAATTACTCCGGATTGTATCCTAAGACACATATCCTAAAGTCAAATCATGGTAAGCCCTTTGCTCCGGTGCAGTTAAGGTGACTTTCCATAAAATAACACTAGAGGGTGATGTAACTGTGTGGACCTGTAAGCAGGCCTCCGTCAGTCTTAAAAGACTATGGTATCGTGCTCGGCGCTGCATACGCTGCATGCGAAGCATGAAAGCCTGGGTTAGATTGTTATGGAGGATAGGCTGTTACCCAAGCAGCAAATCCTCCCTCTCCACGCCAGTGAATTAGTCCAATGGAAAGGCAGAGCCAATACGATTGGATCCAGCTGGCGTCGCAGAGCTGGGCTAAGGACAGGAGCTCACCCTGTCTTGTGGGGCCGACCCAGGAATCAAACCCTGGCCTGCTGGTTAACAGGCACAGCGTCTTAGCCACTTGCGCCACTCTGGATTTTACCCTAAATCTATTTCTTTGTTGTTCATTAAACAAGTTCTAGTTCTGTGCTCAGGAATCATATATAGCAAGCACTTCCCATCTTCTGTCTGAAATTTCTTTAGATGCTTGAAGTTGGCCATCATATCTCCCCGAAGTCTTCTCTTTTCAACACTAAGCACATAAAGTTCTTTTAACTCCTCCTCATAGGACTTGGTTTCTGGACCTTTTGTTCCAATCCTATCCAGCTTTCCAGCACTAATATAACTGTGCCAAAGGGACATGCACTGCATCTTGTGGTGGAGGTGCAGTCATAGATGCCTCAACAAGGTAAAGGAATGTTTGTTCCTTTGCATTGTGACTGCAGCTGCACATGAAAATTGGATATGATTGGGCCCTTAGGGCATAATCCTGACAAATTTAGGCCAACCTAAGTGACATGGCATATCTTCCCTTGATGGTATGGAGATAACAGCATATACCTAACCCATCCCTCCACCCCCAGGAGTGGGGCAGAAGTGCCTTACAGCAGGGTATCTCAACCCCTGGTCCAGGGACCACTGGAAGTCCTTGGCAGCTGCCTGACCAGTCCCTGAGAGGACTCCTTTAAGTGCCTCTTCCCCTCCTGAAAGCAGGCAGGCTATTGCAGCCTCAGAGACCAATCCTTTACTTATCTACTCAGTAGTAAGTCCCATTGTAGGTAGTGGAGCTTACTCCCAGGAAAGCACGGATAAGATTGCAGCCTCAGAGTCCAATCCAATGCCTGTTACTCAGAAATAAGTCCCATTATAGTCAATGAGGCTTACTCTCCAATAAGAGTGACTAGAATGGCTTTGTGCATTTTCAGTGTATCCAGTGCATTGAAAAAGACTGAAAATCCCTGCTCAGAGTAGACATGCACTGAGACATTGGGCTCTCACCTGCAATCGTATCTACAGTTACCAGTAATAGCTCTATTTATTATAATGGGATTTACAGCTGGAGGCAGCTGTGCTGTGATCTAGGTGGGGAAGCCCTGCTCCAGATGGCCAGAGGCAGGACTCTCCCCCACCCCTGGGCTGGTCTCTAATAATTTCTTTCCCACAGAACTGGGCCCCTGCTCCGGGGCCAGAAAGGTTGAGGACCACTGCCTTACAGCACAGGACTTGGGCTGGGAGTTATGCTGGCCTAAGTGGAGTTCAGGATTGCAGTTTTAGTTGGTTTCCCTAAACCAAGTCCAACTTATCAATGTCCTTCTTAAAATGTAGTGGTAAAACTACAGTAGATATGGTCTTCCATGCAAGATCTGAATAGTGCAGAACAGAATGGAAAGATTACTTCTTGTGATCTCAGTGCCTCTGATAGTATAGCCCAGGAATGCATTAGCTTTTTTCCAGCTGAATCAAACTGGGGGCTTATGGCCAGATTTTGTGAAACCCAGTTCTTATGTGGAAGATCCAAAGTGTGCCTTGTATTATTAATTCACAAATAGTTTGCTTTCTGAGGATTGTAAATCTAGTAGTTTATGCATACACAGCACAAACTGGATTGGGAAAAGTCTGGCTATCTTCCTGTGAACCACAGAGCTTAGATGCAGACATGTTTCCTATATGCACTTTTCACAGAAGACATAATTTCAGCAGGTTCTTCAGACATTATACAGTATGCATAACAAAACATTCTCCTGCTAATTTTTGCTCTTCTTTATAGGAGTCCTAACCAACTTTGCATCTGTTCACCTTAGTTAACCATGAGACAGACAGCTGTGCCAGTGTCACATGGTACATACAGTTGTGCTTGACAAACATGGAAGATTAATGGTGTGGGTACATTACCTAACCAGATGGTGCCAATCCTGCGTCAGATTAGGATCTGGCTTTACATTTCATGGACATTTAACATAAGCTACAATGATAGTAGTGACAATTTTGAGAAACAGCAGAATATTGCAGATTTTTAACTTATTTGCTTAACCAACAGCGCAATCGTATTTGTGCCTACTCAGAAGTAAGTTCCATTAGGTTCAGTGGGACTTACTCCCAGGAAAGTGCTCATAGAGTTGCAGCCTGTGGGCACAATCCTAAAGATGTCTACTCAGAAGTTAGTCTCACTTCTTGGAGAGCTTACTCCCATGAAAGAGTGCTTAGGATTGTAACCTATATGAGATAAAAATCTGCTATTCTCTGCTGCTTCTGATTTACAAATGAGTAACATGTTATTGCACATTTACTTAAAGAAATGGTCTTTGTGAGCTCCCTCAGAACCTATTTCTGAGCCAGCATTCTCAGGAAACAGTCTGAACCAATCACAGGAGAAAAAGGAATTATCTATTGAAATATCTTTTGTATAATTATGCAGACAGATTTTGGACAAACAAAATATGAATTGCATCTTATTAACCAGATACTTCTGCACAGTGAATAGAGGAAGGATAGTGCAATTTAAACTTGACAAACAGTCAGTTTATGGAATCTCAATTTCCTGATTGTTCTGAAACACACAGTAGTCTCACCCCTTGAACTGGAACTTTAAATGTGGAAAGAAAACTGTCCTGAAGTTGTTCCTGATTAATACTGTCAGTAGTGACCCTCTCCTGTAATTTTCTCCTCTTCTCCCTACCACCACTTGTTTAGATAGAGGACAATCCTAACCATGTCTACTCAAAAGTAAGTCCCATCATGTTCAATGGGTCTTACTCCCAGGAAAATGTCTTTAGGATTGAAGCCTAATTCAGTCTGCAAACCACTTAAAGAGAGTTTTAAGTGTAGATATTCTTATATTAAAATTCTGCCTATCCTGTTGTAGAGAAATGTCTAGCCCTTGAAATAGAAGACAGCTATCACCATATCACAGCTGACAACAATTTAAGGAAATCAGGGGAATAAAGGATACACAGGATCAATAGCAGCTGTTTGAGTGTATCTACATAAACAGCACCAGTAAAAGTATACAACTTTTGATATTACCCTTGTATTTTCAAAAAAAAAAAATCCCAACTGTTTTCTGTATGTTTATGGATGAATCAGCAAATATTAAAATATATTGAGGGTAAGGCTTTAATCTTTAGCATACCCACATCAAACAAAAGAGGAGTTTCTATTAAAGTGCATGGTTGAGTCAATGCATCCTTGAAATATTAACCAAGAGGCAATCCCAAAATAATTTGAGAGTGTAATCTTGGAAGTAAATTGGTCTATGACAGGCCATGACTCTTTTGAAGTAAACCCAATAAAAATATTTGAGACATATTTATGAGTAAAGATGCATAGGCCTATACTGTAAGATATCTACCTTTTAAAACTATGCTTTCTAGTAATACCATTAGTTTCATGTAATACTAGCAAAATGTGAAGATGGAGGAAAGTACCATGTAACAGCCTAAGCAAGAAATCAATTTATTATTAAGATTAATGTTTTAAATTTGAATGATTTACTTGGAAGAAGGGCTGGAAACAGATGCATACTTTTCCTGAGAATAAGCCCCACTGAACAGAATAGGTCTAACTTCTGAGTAAACATGCATAGGACTGTTCTGTAAGTCTCCCACTTTGTCCATAATTAAAAGAAAATATTTTCCATAAAAAGCAGGACAACAGAATCGTACAAAATATATTTGTCCCAAAATGTTCCATTGTTTTCAACCAGATTGTTTAGAATTGTAAGTTAGAATTGCACAAGAAAGGCTTCAATCCTGTACATGCTTAGCTGAAAGTCCCAATGAACTCAGTGGGATCAACTTCTGAGTAGACATGCTTTAGATTGTGCTGTTAAGTACAGTATCTTGAGATTGTAGATTTTGAAGTAAATTGGTCCATGACTGACTAGTCAACTTATTTAAAGCCAAATATTTTGGCTTAATGGATTTGTGAGCAGCTTTACAATAGCTTTACAATTGCTAGTATATATTTACTCAGAAGCAAGAAGCACTGTGCACAATGGAGCTAACACCGTGTCCTAGGGACTACAATTATAAGTAAGCACATGCATAAAGAAGTAGAATTCCATCACTTTTCAATTGTAGCCTGTTCATGTTCAGGTTGGCTCAGAGGAAAATTCAACTATGTTCATAGACCTTACTGTCAACTATGCATGGACTTCAAGTGAATTCCTTCCAAGTAATCACACACAGAATAGGACTGCATGTATCCATGCAAATACATTAACAAGACTAGAATCCCAGCCCTACATTTGCCATAATTTATTTGAAATTAATGTGTCCCATTCCCACATACATCATTATTCCCAGTATGATTAGGATGCACCTGTTTTAATTAAATTTAACAAATCTGGAAATACCTGCTTAGAGCACAATCCTAACCATGTCTACTCAAAAGTAAGCTCCATTGTGTTTAATGGGTCTTACTCCCAGGAAAGTGTCTTTAGGATTGCAGGCTACTATCCTATGTACAGTGGTGGGCTCCAGCAGATTTGCACCTACTCTATAGAACCAGATGTTGACGAGAGATAGGACATATAAAGTTTAAAAATAGTCATTTAAAAGTGGCTGCCAGATGGGCATAGAACCAGTTATTAATTTCTTTGAATCCCATCACTGCCTATATATAGTTACCAGAAAGTACTATCCAGAGGGCAAGGACAGTGTGCCCAATTCTATCAATATCTACTCAGAAGTAAGCCCCATAATAGTCAGAAGCTTGCTCCCAGGAAATATAGGATTGCAGCCTAAGGGAGCCCAATCCTATCCATCTTTCTAATGCTGGTGGAACAGCAATGTAACCAAGAGATAAAGGAACATATTTCCCATACCTTGAGGACATTAGTCTGTATGGGTGCATCTTAGTATGTTGATGGCCACAGCTGTTCATGATCTTAGTTATAGGCATTTCCAAACCTACCCAAGAACATTTGACAGATTCCCAAGACTGAATGTAAAAAAAAAACATGTAGTCAACTGATCTCTGTGCCAGTCCAGGCATTACATACACATAATTGTAAGGAAATCAGAAGGCCTTACATTAGATTTGGGCGAGTGTGTTTATTAACTTGTGTACACAAAGTATGCACAGAATCAAACCTGATCTGTCATCCTTCATTTAATTTTCACAGTTCAGGTCTTACACAGTAAGTACAGAATTGTGCTTTATGGTACACATGCAGTGGAAATCCTAAGCACTTTCTCTTTAAAAAATGACTGCATTCAAGGGGACATAATCCAAAAAGCATGTTAAGGGAGGCAGCCTGAAGTTGCAAGTCTATTGTTGCAAGTTGCAAAACTGGTTGCTCAATCCTAAGCAACTACCTGTGCTGATGCAGCCATGCATTTGGGGTGTGCACTTCATCCTCAGTTGGGGGAGCAGTTACAGAGACCTTCTCGAGATAAAAGGATATTTATTCCCTTACTTGGGAATTGATTTGCTTGCCACAGAACAATACTAAAAAGTTGCAATCAGATTCCCCCTAAGGCTACAATCATATCACTTTTCTGGGAGTATGCCTCATTGAGTATGCCTCATTGAGTATGCCTGGGAGAATGATATGGAGAATGACACTTATGTCTAAGTAAACATGCATAAGATTGCAGTAAGTCTCATAGCACCTTATGTTGTATCTGATGTAAACTACAGTCCATTATGCATCTGATGTGGATAAATAAATCAAACTTTAGAAGTGTTACAGAATTATTTTTATTACCACAGATGAGCACTGCAACCTGATGCATGTCTACTCAGAAACAAGTTTCTGCATACACTTAAAAAGGGAAAATTAACCCACTTTTACACACTGTGTATACAATTCCATGCTCATTTCATGGTCCCACGTGAGTCAAAGGTCAAAAGACAGCCATCTAAGTCACATTAGTGGAAGTACTTTGGCATGGCCAGATTATAAGATTGGTTCTAATCTCCTTGATTCTTGCAGGTACATGTATAAATCCCATTAACTGTAATAAGAGATGCACATGTGCAGACCTCAGGACTGTCAACGTGAGAACATACAGAGTGGACCAAAACTAGGCTTACATTAGTTTCACTATTGGTTTCACATTTTAGATCTAATTTTTCCAAACAATAATTCTAAACCAGTATTCTTTATTCCTTAGCTACGTTTTGGAAATGTACATAAACAGTATTGAACAAATATGATTGTAACAAATACATATAAATGTAAAAAAAGTTTTTGAAAATTGTAAAGTGCATACCAACTAAGTGTAAGCCTACTTTTTGCCCATTGCGTATAATCAAAGTGGTGTTTTTATTCTAGCAAGCCTGTCACACCTTGTAAGAAAGGAAATTCCACTGAAATACTGTGTAGGGAGGTTCATTTATATATGCTGAAGGTTGCAATCTGAAGTTCCACTCTACAAACCACCATACAAGTATTAAAGGTTTCAAACTCAAATACATTGTCAAGGAATAAACCCTATTTTAACTGCTGTTATCCCAATCCTATGCATGTCAACTTGCTATAATCAAGTATTGTTGAAGACAACAGGACCCCAAGAGAAGGATATAGCATTGAAGCCCCCTGCTGCAAATGGTTCTTACTCCCAGGAAAGTGTCTTTAGGATTGCAGCCTGAGACTTGATTTCTGAGTGTGTAAGCATACCAAGAGCCCAACTTTCTAGCTTAAGACCTTTCTAGAGACCTTTCTAGGTCTGTATAGCCACAGTGCAGTCCTGTGGGGAAGGGACAGATATTCCCATTCCTGTTTCTCCACCACAGGATGGTGGTGACTGTTTCTCCACCACAGGATGCAATACACACCCCTCTGGCACAACTGCACTAGCACTGGAAAACTGGATAGAATTGAGCCCTAAGGCTCCTGTTACACTCGACCCACACATTTCACCATTCAGCTGCAATGCACAAACCATGAAGCCCAGAGGTATTAAATTTTTTTTCATTTTCTTGTAAACCGCTTTGTGAACTTTTCAGTTGAAAAGCCGTATATAAATACTGTAGATAGATAAATAGGTATGAGTGTACACCGATTTCATGGAAACAAACACATATCCTTAGAAGTCTTACTATTCTGTAATGAGGCATACTTTCTGGACTGTATGGTCAAGACTAGCCAATGTAGCATTAAAAATGAACCACAAAGAATCTGAAGCAGGGGCCTCCTCCTTTCCCCCACATAGTAAAATAGAAACAATAAAATACATTATGCAACAATGAATTGTGATCTCCAACATTTTTGCTTCTAAAGATATCCACAAATGGTGCTTAATTTTTCTTCTTAGAGGACTTGGACTGCTTTCCACATTAGACTGTATACACAAAGTGTAGCTAGATTCCCTGTGATTGAAAATTCAGCAAAATATACCTTTGATTCCAGACACATACTTTCAGGCTTTGCTTCCAGAGACAATGGTTGCAATCCTAACCAACTTTCCAGCACTGGCATAAGGGCAATGCAACACCAAGGTGAGGGAATAAACATTGCCTTACCTTGAGGAGGCCTCTTTGACTGTCCCCCAACTACAAGATGCAGCACATGTACCGGCAGTTATGCCAGTGCTCAAAAGTCGGTTAGGATTGCGCCCAAAGTGGACAAGCTTTTAGAGGGAGTAAGCAAGTCCTTGGCTTTATGCTTAAGGTGGGGGGAATATAACCCGTTTCCCCATTTTCCACATAGGCCGCAATCCTAAGCTCCAATTAGGCCGGTATAAGTCCTGTGCTTACCTGTGCTATGGTATAACAAAGTGCCATAAGGCACTTCTTCCCCACTTGTGTGCAGTGGGGGTTAGGCCACTGCACAGGCATCTCTCCACACCACCATGGAAAGATATGCCACGTGAATTGGGCTGGCCTAAATTTGTTAGGATTGCGCCCTAAATCTACTTGTGCAGTTTCTAACCAATTTGTAAACATGGACCAGCATCCACTCTTATTCACGTGGAATGTTTGTTTTCTGGTTACCGAGCGCAACCATCTATAAATAGCAGTCAAATCCCCACTATAGCTGGTAGCTGTAATTCCCATATATTATTAACCACAAAGGGGGCCAGCAGCGGGCACAATGTCCTTGTTAAGCAAAGGGAGCTACACCTCAGCTCCACTGGTCTTTATACCTAGAGTAACACATCCCATCTTATTCATCCCCATCTGCACAGACCACATCCCTATTGCAGCAGGGGGATTCAATGCTGTATCCTTCGCTTAGGGTCCTGTTGTCTTCTTGGAGACATCTTTTTGGGAGACACATGTTGTCTTCCTAGGTAGCAGGGTTGCCATATGTCTCGCAAAAATGGGACTATCCCGGTTTTCAGGGATTGCGTTCACATACAGGCAAGTATAACAAGGTCCTGTCCAGGTTTTGTAGAGGAGAATTATGGCAACCCTACTGGGGAGGCACATGCCCACCCTCCATCCTTAGGAGAGCTTAGCCACACACACCGCCAGGATGATGGCGATGAGCAGCACGGCGGTGAAAATGATGCCGGCCAGGATTTTGTTAATGTCACAGAAGGACTTGTTCTCCTCCACCTCAATCATCCCAATGGAGGAGGCCCCCACACTGATGGTGGACTTCAGCTCAGCCCCAGGGTCCTGCTTGGCCTCCACGGTCCACTGTGGGACGTTCACCTTCATCTCCATCTCATACATCATCTCTCCAACTTGGTTGATCTCATTCTCCAGGTCTTTGAGGTCCACCACATCAATGTCATGCTCGGCCTCATATTTCATGTTCTGGACGCTCATAGCTCGGGCTGCCACCCCAGAGGTGCCCCCACTCATCCCAGTCTGGATCAGGGGTTTCTTGGGCACGTTGAGTGGGAACTCCTGGCCCAGCTCCAGAGCCCTTCTCATGTCCACCTCCAGGATCTCCATGCAGGTGGAGAAGAGGACCCAGAGCCTCTCCAGCTCTGCTCTGTCCTCCTTGGAGAGCCCTTTATCCCGCAGAGCTGCGGTGAGCTTGTTTCGGTTGGCCACGGCCAGCTCCTGCGCCTTCCTTCGGGTCTTTTTCAGCTCTTCCCGCAGGTTCTGCGAATCCGATGTGCCTCCGATGCTCAGCACCAGGTGCCTGTAACAGGCGGTCACCTTGCTGAGCGCATCCAGCTGCGCCTTGCACTCTTCTTTCACCATGGTTGCAATCAGGCTGCAACACTTACCGGGGAGTAAATCCCATCCACTTTAACGGGGCTTGATCTGGAGTAGACCCTGGGAGCACATCCAAGCATCCCCCTCTCTCTGCGCCCTGGACATGCAGTTCTTTGGAGTGGTACCCAAGCGCGCATCACCTGCCAGCATCCTCCTCTCCCAGGGAGTGGTCCAGGTGGGTCCCCTCTCCAGCCTGCATCCTTAAGCACTCAGCATCCCCAGCACCTGCCTCCTTCCTGGGGATGCTGCAGGCGTTAAATAGCTCACAGGTGGGAAGAGTCACCTGGAGTCTCTCCCTCCAGGTGTGGCGTCTGCTGGGCATCTCCAGATGGTCTCCCCCCAGCCTCCTTCTCCTCCTCCTCCCAGGCTCTCCAAGCTCCACCTTCCCCGGCTGCTGATTGAGCCTCTGCGGTGAGATCCGGCTTATTGGCTCGCCTGCTGGGCAGAGCCCGCCTCGGTCACTTGGGCAAGGAAGAGGTAGGGCTTTGGAGAGGGGGGTGCCGAAGAAAGGGGGAGATCCTGACCTTTGGGGGGGCTGGAGAGGCGATGCACAAGCATCCTGCGTAAGTGGGGGGTTGCAGTGCAAGGGTGGCTGGAGCCTGGCGTGGGAAAAGGGGGCCAGATGGGCTCCTGGGGGTGCTTTGCAGAGCCCTCCAGGCCTTACCCCATCGCAGGGCAGGAGTGGGATCCCAGCATGGCTTTTGCCCTTAACTGGAAGGGTTCAGCGGCTGCTTCCCTGCCCTGCAAGATGCTGCTGCTCCCAGCAGGAACAGGATGACCATCAGTCCTCTTTTTCCAGGACATGTCCTCTTCTTTAGCCTTTTGTCCTGGAAAAATCTTCATTGTCTTCCTGAGCAGGCAGCATGTAGAACTCTTAAATTTCAGGAATTACATGTAATAGTTTTAAACTAAAACTAATATAGTGTTTAAACTATATAGTTTATATATAGTTCAAACTATAGATAGTAAGTTATCTACAGTATTTATATATCGCCTTTCAACTTTTAAACACTATATATGCTCTTGAAAGCAATATACTGGTATGTGTATTTTTAGCTTGTGTTTTGTTGTGTCCTACATTTTACTTGAAGGTCCTGTAGTTTGGGGGTGTCTTGTCTTTTTGTTTTGGTTATGATATATAGTATGGTTACCCTGAGCAGAAGGCAGTGATGTAGCTGGAGGGGGTGCTCTGTGTTGCTCTGGTGGAGAGGTCTAGAGTTGAGGCTTCCTTGGGGCAGGGCAGGTGAGTCAGAGGTTATTGCTGGACATAAGGAGTGTTGATCAGTGGAGACAGGTGTGCACAGGCTATGTAATTCATAGGAGATGCAGCCTAGTTCTGGATGGGGGGGAGGGTGTCCAATCTGGCTAGGATTTACTACTTGCCCCTAGTAAAGAAATAAATGGAGTGTTGAAATCAGTTTGGAAATGAAGGCTTTAGCACAAACTCAATGCAGGATTATCAAAAGCCCTTAAAATGTTCAGAGTGTCTTTTTTTGTACTTACTATGTTAAAACTATAACGTGATAAGGCTGCAATCTTATACATTCCTGGGGGTGAACTTCACCCTCTTAAACACAATGTGACTTGGCGCCTGATCCTATGTTGCAGTGCCCATGCAGCCCTCCCCCCCAAAGTAAAGGAACAAAAGTTACCTTACCTTGAGGAGGCCTCTGTAACTATTTCCCCTCTTCAAGAAAAATGCTTTGAACACCCTTTTGGCATTGCTGCATCAGTACTGGAAAGTTGGATGTGGTTGAACTGTCAGTTCTCAGTTTGAGTAGTATTGTTCTTGCACTGAACTGAGAGCAGGTCTCCGTCAGTCTTGAAAGACTATTGTGCTTGGTGCTGCAGATGCTGCATGCAAAGCACGAAATCCTGGGTTGGATTGTTATGGAGGATAGGCTGTTACCCAAGCAGCAAATCCCCCTCTCCACACCACTGAATTACTCCAATGGAAAGGCAGAGCCAATACGATTGGATCCAGCTGGCGTTGCATAGCTGGGCTAAGGAGAGGAGCTCACCCTGTCTTGTGGGGCCGACCCGGATCTTGAACCCTGGTCTGCTGATTAACAGGCACAGCGTCTTAACTGCTTGCGCCACCCACAGCCCTGAGAGGGAGCTGTATTAACGAACTGAGAGGGAGCTGTATTAATTTAGTAATTAATAACTCTCTAAACTTCGCTTTTTAAACCAAAAAAGCCTTTTGTTTTTAAACAAAAAATAGTTTGGTGTTAAGTTTATTAAGTAACTCATTTAGTAGTAAAGCAAATACATACAATAGATCATCAAAACAGCATACCAAACAACTATAGTTAGTTACATGAAAAATCTTTTCTGAAATGCTTTGCCGTATTATCACTTATCGTCTTTATCACATGTATTGGTCATGTGCAAATTAGTCTACAGTACTGTCAACTGATATCCTTGAAAAGAGAACATAAATGGGCTTTGTAAGCTTGTTATAATTTTTAAAACCAGATGCATTTCTACTGTCCTTGGGTTTGGATTGTTTGGTGCGCTTGTATTGCTGCCTGGTGATCTGCGGAATTTTCCTTATTAAAAGATGTTTACTCTACTTTTCCAAAAACAAGCTTAAGGTGGCAAATTCAAATATGAATACAAATAATATTAGAACAACATAGGGCACTGTTCTAACAAATCCGGGCCAGTGTAATTCATCTGGCATATCTTCCCATGGTGGTGTGGGAGGTTTGCATATGTCTGTGTAGTGGCCTTACCTACCCAGGAGTGGAGCAGAAGTGCCTTATAGCACTTTTGTGACACTCCCAGGCCAGTAGGGGATTTATGCTGGCCTAACTGGAGATTAGGATTGCAGCCATAATTTTATACATAGTCCACCCAGTAACTTAAAGCAGCACCATCCCTTGGCAGCATAAAATAAGTTGATCAGTTCAAATAATGGCAATAAAGTTGAAAGTATTCAATAAAATGAGCAATGTGTGTGAGTTGTAAATATCAAAAGAAAGAATCTTGTATTGCCCTAAGTTTCTTAGAGCACAATCCTAACCATGTCTATTAAAAAATAAGCCGCATTGTGTTCAATGGGTCTTACTCCCAGGAAAGTGTCTTTAGGATTTCAGCCTTGGAGAAGATGGCATACAGATGGAGAGGTAAATGCAATATGTCGGTATGGGTTGCTAAACAGTTGGATATGATGTCAATAGTATAGTATTGGCATCCATCAGTCTTGAAAGACTGTAGTATCATGCTCGACGCTGTACGCGAAGCACGAAGGCCTGGGTAGATTAATATGGAGGATACCCAAGCAGCAAATCCCCCCTCTCCACTGAAATAGTCCAGTGGAAGGGCAGCCAATTGGTTCCAGCTGCGTCGCAGAGCTGGGCTAAGGACAGGAGCTCACCCTGTCTTATGGGGCCAACCTGGGTCTCAAACTCTGGCCTGCTTGTTAAGGCACAGTGTCTTAACCACTTGTGCCACCCACAGCCCCAATGTCAATATATGTTCTCCATTAAATAAAACTCTGCATGTTTGTGCACACACACACACACACACCCTGTCATCTGTCTTTATGCAAATTCACCAGTACAGTGTGATTTCAGGCTCTCATCTTCAAATGCTTATTTAGAGCCCTTTGCCTTTAATGGAATGACACTTGGTTTTGCAGCTGAACTAAATAGAAACTAAATGGGAAGTAGTCAAGTGCTAGGAAAAGGAAGGAAATTACCACTGGCCCTAAAAGCAGCTGTTGGCTTGACTCCACCTGCATCTGTTCTGTTGTCACTAAGCGGTTTAGAGCTAGTTTGCTTGGAATGTGTAATCCTGCATGCTGGGAATTGCAGTCATATTATCACTTCAGAGCTATCAAAACTGCCATCTGTCACTGTGGTCTGGCCTGGGTTTGTCTTATGATGCTGTCTACATTTGGTCAGTGGGATTAAATACCACACTTTTAACTAAACTAACAGCGTCCATAAATAGTTGAGAAAATCACATATTGACATCACTGGTGATACAAGTGCTGGTATTTTGAATAAGTTGATTTTTGGTTGATGGAATCAAAGGCAGAGGCACAAAGCTGTATGTCAGTCACTTGTGATATCTAGGTTGCAGTTTTATATCCTTGTGAATAAGCTCCTCTGAAGCCCATGGATTTTAATTCTGTGTAAATGTGAATTGATTATTAAAGCAGGCCTCCGTCAGTCTTGAAAGACTATGGTATCATGCTCAGCACTGCATACGCTGCATGCGAAGCACGAAAGCCTGGGTTGGATTGTTATGAAGGATAGGCTGTTACCCAAGCAGCAAATCCCCCCTCTCCACCCCACTGAATTAGTACAATGGAAAGGCAAAGCCAATACGATTGGTCCAGCTGGTGTCGCAGAGCTGGGCTAAGGATAGGAGCTCACCCTGTCTTGAACCCTGGCCTGCTGGTTAACAGGCACCAGCGTCTTAACCGCTTGCGCCATCCACAGCCCACATTGATTATTAGTTAGTTGATATTTCTGATCTTACCTTTAATCTTCTAAAATCAATGCCTATCCATGTTATGGAAAAAATACTATCTTGGAGGTATTCCGTATCATCTTTGTATGAAGATGTCACTAAGGAAATGCCTACTGTGAGATACCAGGTTTTAAAAGAGTTGTATTTTAATTTTTAAGCTTGTCGCTTTAGAGGAGGGTAGGTCAATTTGAAGCCTGTGGGCAAGATCCGGCACACACTGTTACCCTTCCCTGTGTCACCAAGGAGCTGCAAATTTTCCATCCCAATTTCCCCCAAACTATATGCTGGCCAACTGCTTCCATGTTGGATAGCCACAGCTGGCTGTGCACACAAGAGTGTTAGGCAGACGTGGCTGGGAGACTTGCAGTTTGGGGGTACAGCTCCCCCATAGTAGAGCAAGAAAATACAATAGGTGTGGAGGCTATAAGGTAGTTGGACTGATGGTGTTGGTTATTTTTGTATGTTAGTGGGTTTGATACTTGAACTTCTTCACTCTTTCTGTGAATACAATACAACTTGGACCTCATCCTCTAAATAGGAACCAGTCCTATCCAACCTTCTGGTGCTGCTGCTGCTGTGACCCTGGAGCATCCACTGCATCCCAAAGTAGGGAGACAGTGGTGTTCCCCTTATGTAGGAGCAGCTTTGTGGCAGCATCAGCCATTGGAAGATTAGAGAGCATTGGGTCCCAAGGCTTCTTGGGCCATACAAACACTTGAATCCTTGATTGTCAAGAAATAGTTGATCAGAACTAAAAACAGGTGCAATACCAGGCCTCCGTCAGTCTTTAAAGACTATGTTATCTTGCTTGGTGCTGCATACGCTGCATGCGAAGCACAAAAGCCTGGGTTGGATAGTTATGGAGGATAGGCTGTTCCCCAAGCAGCAAATCCCCCTGTCCACGCCACTGAATTAGTCCGATGGAAAGGCAGAGCCAATACAATTGGATCCAGCTGGCGTCGCAGAGCTGGGCTAAGGACAGGAGCTCACCCTGTCTTGTGGGGCCAACCCAGGAATCGAACCCTGGCCTGCTGGTTAACATACCAAGCGATTGATTCTTATATATAGAAATTGCAGGGGCTCTATAATTAATAATTCTTTGAGGAAAACAAATCTCTTATCCCAGATGGTTGGAGCAATTGGCTCTTATGCATGGAGAAAGTGTCTTGGAATCGGGCATCCTCTTTTTGCTGTGCTGGCTGCTTTAGGTACTCTTCTTTTTCTGATGTCCAGGCTGGATGGAAAGTAAAGGAGATAATCTCCTGAGGAGGACAGAGGACATGCTTCTCACATAGCATGGTTTCTAGCTGCACAGGACGCTGACACAGTTCAGTCCTGAGGGGTGCCTCTTAGAGTTTCTACTGAATAAATGAAGGCTGTCTGGGGAAGCTGCTACTTCCTTGTCTCGTGTTCTTCCTGGCTTTAAGAAAAGGTCATTGAGAAATGGAGCGGAGCAAATTAGTTAAGCAATGCACAACTTGTTTTCACACTGTAACAATCTAGCTTTTAAAAACTTAACCTTGTGTTCTAAATGACGCTTCTAAATGCTCAGCTATTGTTGGAACAAGATTTTTTTTATCATGCCATTAGTTGCTGTACTCAAACTTGCATTGGATCAAGAATAAAACACAGCAGAAGTATGTAGGTTTCTTATCTTTCTCAAACCACATTTTAGACCAAAGCTATGAACTGATGATGTGGGCTGCTGGGTATCCTTGCTAGGAGACTCGATGGGAGGCTTTTGGTTCTGCAGCTGGCAGATTTGCAAGTGGGAAAAATTTTACAATCTTGGATCTTTCTCATGCATAGGTATCTACTATCTTCATAATTCATCAATCTAGGGGTTGATGAGGCTTCAGTGGAAGACCTCATTCTGAAGAATGCATTCAATGACCTTGGAAAAAAGACCCTTGTTCCTCTTTCTAGCCTCATCATGGCACTTTTCTTTGAATTAAAGTGGTTATGAAAGTGCCAGCTCTTATTTTCACTCTCTAAATTCTGTTTTAGAAAGCCCTTGCACTATATATACCTGGGAGGCCCATATGGCTGTGTATGATGAAGACCTCTTGAAGAACCCCTTCTATTTAGCTATGCAGAAACGGCACCCTGATTTCGTCAGGAAAGCGGCAGAATTGCATGGAATTGTAAGTAAATGAAATGGGGTCCTATAGAGAGCTGGGGTCAAGTCAGGGAACAAGTGTTGTGTCAGGGAACAAGTGTTGAGTTCATGTGGCAGCTCTGGTGCTGCACATAATTAATAAGAGCTGCACATAATTAATAAGAGCTCTATAGTTACAGGTGCTGCATACAAGTGGGTGAAGCATCCTGTCCATCCTGTCCTGCAACTTGGTGTCCTTACAGTATTTGTGTAAAGCTAAGGAATTATGAGACTAATTAGAGGTGTCTCTTTCTAGTTTCCCGAACTTGTGTAGGTCAAACTTCTATGACCAGTCATCCATAGTAGTGGCTTTTATTAGTAGCTATTTCCATTCATAGCAAAACATCCTGTTTGGGATAGTTTTAAAAAAGCAACAGCTCTCAACAGGTGATGATTAGATTTATTTTTGACTCCAGGGTTTGGTGTCTTTCCTTGCTCATGCTATTAAATGATGGTGCTTGTAGGGTCTGGCATGGTACCTTCAATCCTAACTGCTTATTATTTCTCTAGGTACTGGTGCCTTGCAAAGGAAGCCTTTCCAATAGCATCCTCTCAGCTTGCCAGTTTGATTCCTATGTTCTCAAACCAGTGGAAGAGAACTTTCAAACTTTGAATGGAAAGGTACATTGTATGTGAATTATGGGTATGTGCTACAACTGTGCTTGGATAATGGAGACCTCCATCTGATGTACAATTGTGCATGGATTATGCTAATGTGAATTATGCTGCAATTGTGCATGGATAATGGAGGCTTCTGTCTGACGCAGTCTCACAAACCTTGTAAAAGTTCAGTAGAATAAATGAATCTAATGGTCAAACTCAGGGGTTTCTTAAAGTTTTTAGCCAGAGGGCTGCATCAAAAACCTGGGGCAGTGTCAAGGGCCACAAAATATATTTAAATTTTAAATATACTAAAGATAAAAATGTAGATGAATGAATAAATTGGATAATGAATGGGCTACAATTTCCAGGATTTTTCCAAGCACCAACAGACATCACAGAAATAAGCATATACTCAAATGGACCCCTATTCCCCAAGCTCCCTAGCACTTTCTAAGGACTTCACATGATACAAGAAGTTACCTCTGGTTTGGGGGGAAACTAGGAAGTGATTTTTTGACCCTCAGAACACCCCCTAAGCCTAAACAGAGCAGAGCTCCAGTTGTGTTTGGTCAAGTGGGCCAGTAGCTTGCAGGGGTACAGTGGCTGGCTGCGGACTGGAGAGAGGCTTGCTGAGAGCTGCATTTGGTCCCCAGGCCTGGGTTTGGAGACCCCCGGTCTAACTTAAGGGCTTCCTAGAACCCTAGTGCTATCTTGTTAACGAGACAGACATTTGAAGATCCACATCGCCATGCATGGTGGTTCATTGTGCTTCCTATAGACTTAGCACTATGTATATAGCTAAGAGTTCGATAGAATTAACACTTTTTTGACTTGTTTCTTCACTTCTCAGCAAATCTTTATACAAGGAAACTTGATTGTTCTTGGGGCTGGCTTTAACCATCGTTGCTCTATACCTATTCTCTTTGAGGAAACCTTCTACAATGAGCGAGAGGAGAGTTTTAACGTTCTGTGCATTGCCCATTCTCTGGAAAAAAATGAGAGGACAGGTGAGTAGTGATGCTTCCAAGGTGATCAGGTGAGCATAGTGTTGCATGCATCCAGGAAGAATAGTGAGAGCTAGATCTGCCCTTGCAGGTTTGCATGAAATCTTGTACTGCCTAGTTTTGAAAATCAGAAGAGTTGTAGAGTTCAGTTTTATTAATCTATGCTTCTCTGCTTCAGGGGTTTTCCTATCTATAAATAGCACAGTATGAATTGCTGCTCATTCTAGATAATTTTTGTATAGCTGATGGCCACTTTCTGTTTCAGAAGAATCCTCGGTGCCTTCAAATTCCTACTCCCTGAAAAACATTGAAGATGTAAGAGAGTTCTTGGGAAGGCACACAGAAAAATTTGATAAAGCCATTGCATCTTTCCACAGGACTTCCAAGGAGCATGACAGGAAAAGTCTGAGACACTACATAGTAAGTAACTCCACTTACTTGCCTGGGGAGTAGAATTTGTATACTAGTAATATTTCGTAAGAGCATGGCATGAATTTGGCATTGGCATCCTTCAGTCTTGAAAGACTATGGTATTGTGCTCTGATTGGAGGTCCTAAGACAGCATCTGGTGTGGCTAAAAAGGCCAATTCAAGAGTGACAATCCCTCCCACACTTAGGACAGATAAAGTCTGTCCCCTGCCCAGCCCCCAGATTTTGCTGGTTCTGGGTCTGAATGTACCACAAATTAATGGTAGTGTTTAACTGATATGCAAAAACACTCTTGTATTGAAACATGAATGCTAATGCTGCTGGGAAAAAAAGCAGGCCTTCATCAGTCTTGGAAGACTATGGTATCGCGCTCTGCACTGCATACGCTGCATGCGAAGCACGAAAGCCTGGGTTGGATTGTTATGGAGGATAGGCTGTTACCCAAGCAGCAAATCCCCCCTCTCCATGCCACTGAATTAGTCCAATGGAAAGGCAGAGCCCATACGATTGGATCCAGCTGGCGTCGCAGAGCTGGGCTAAGGACAGGAGCTCACCCTGTCTTGTGGGGCCGACCTGGGTCTTGAACCCTGCCTGCTGGTTAACAGGCATAGTGTCTTAGCCACTTGCGCCACCCACAGCCCTTTTTGCTGCTAGGAAAACCCCTGTCAAACTGGATTAGCACTCCCTTGTGCTTGAGTAGGTGGATCTGTACTCTTATGTAGTACTTTGTGTTGACTGCCCCAACTGAGACCATTCTTATATATAATACCTTTGTAAAGTATACTCGTAGCCCTTTTGTTATATACTTTTTTCTCTTAACAGGATTCTGTTAATGCACTTTACACCAAATGCATTCAGCAGTTACTGAGAGACTCGCACCTTGTAAGTACTGATGTGTAATATTAATTAGGTTGCAATAGTAAGTTGCTTGGGCAGACTACTAATGCTACCTTTTTTCTGACTTTATTTTTGTTAGAGGATACTTGCAAAGCAGGAGCCTCAGATGAATCTAATGAAACAAGCTGTGGAAGTAAGTTTTTGGATGCTGTTGGAGAGTTCATATCTGTGAGTTGTTGTTATTGTTATTATATTTAATGTATCTCTGTCTCCACAGATGTATGTTCATCATGCTCTTTATGATCTGATCTTTAAATATGTAGGAACTATTGAAGCAAGTGAGGTACGTATTCTGTCACTGGAACACTGACCCAATCCAAATGTACTATTAAATCATGCGACATACATTGCAATCCTATGTATGTCTACTCAGAAGTATATCATTTTTAATGGGGCTTATTCCTGGGGAAGTGTGATTGGATTGCAGCTGTAGACAATGATCCTATACCTGTGAGTAAGTTACAGAGACCTCAGTGGAATTGGCTTCTGAGTAGGCATGCTTAAGAGTACACTGCAAACCTCTACAAGTCAGTATGCATGCTCTTTGCTACCATCATGTGCAATAGGAGGGCAGAAATAAGCCACAATTTCTCTTACTTCCCTTTTTACTTTGAAATAAGCCACAGTTTCCCAAATTAGGGCACAATCCAGAGTAACTACGGGGAGTCCTTGCTCCGGTGTAAGAACAATTTGCTGTGGATTGCAGTATGAATTTCCCATAGGTTTTCATTAGATGGTGCAGTACCTACGGGTACACTTAATGTCTCTTATGTGCTCCCGTAGTTACTCTGGATTGTAGGGTTATTATCATTAGGAAGTGCCTTTGGTTTCTTTGGCAGTTCGGTGTGCATGAATATTTGATCACTGTTTAAATATATTGTGGAGGGACCCCACTAGGAATACAAATATCTTTGTATTATGGGATGGCTTTGTAGATCGAGAAATGGAATAGAATGTTTTAAGATGCAGCTAGGTGATTGGTTTTTTGTGATGTCTAAAACAGCCTTACTTTTACTTATTGGCTAGGACGCAGCTTTCAACAAAATTACAAGAAGCCTACAGGACTTGCAGCAGAAAGATCTGGGTATCAAGCCTGAGTTTGGGTGAGTTGGGGTGGCTTGAACAGATGCCATCCTCCCTCATTTGGGTTGAAAGCTTTATTGGAAGTGTGTGTGTGGTGGGGAGGAAGAAGGGGGAAAACTTGGATAAAGCAGGCAATTAGTCTTCGGTCAACTTTTGGATCTTCTAAAAAATTTGAATGGTGTTGTATGCTAGGAATAGTGTCACTTCTGAAAATGGGGCACAAAAATCCAGGATGGATTGTCGCCAAGTGTCCTTAACTTCCATTGGGAGAAGTGTGGCTTGTTGAGTTGGCATTTTGGAAGAACCTAGATTTGAGAGAGGATATTTATAAAATACTTTTCAACAATTCTCAAATTGGTTTGGAGAAAATTAAATAGCTTACTGTCCATAAAAGGCTCATAGCCTGAAAAGAGGCAGAACACTACCAAGTGGCAACAAAAAATGAAAAGGGCTAACATGCAGCTAAGGGCAAACTCCAGAGTAACTACAGGGAGTCCTTGCTCCGGTGTAAGAAAAACTTATTCTGGATTCCAGTATGAATTTCCCATAGGTTTTCACTAGGTGGTGCAGTAACTATGGGTACATGTAATATCTCTTACATGCTCCTGTAGTTACTCTGGATTGTAGGGTAAGTCTCCATTTGCTAAACAAAAGGAGCACCACAGAAGTGACCTTTGCCTAGTTAAGACAATCTCAGGGGGTCTGCAGTAGTGGTATCTGGAAGATGCATAGTTTTGCAATGGACAGGCATGTTCCCAGTGCTTCTGTTCTGCAACACCCACTTGCAGATTCCCAAAACTGCAAATATGAGGGGATGTCTCCAAAATTCTGGAGGCAAGGTCTTCTTCCCCTTGGACAGTCTTCTGGGGTACTCGGAGTCCACCAATGGCCTCTGCATGCCTCAGAATGTCCCTTCTGGTTTTATAATTGTTTTCAATAGCTTAGGTAAGGTAAAAGTCCCTGGTGGGTTGCCCTGCCAGCTATGACTGGTTGCCCTGCTTCCTATACAAACATTGGTCCAGCTGTTGGGTGCAGGGCTCATCCCATTCAGTCAAAGACTCCTCCATGGTCACGTGGCTAGCATGACTGCATGGAATACTATTTACCTTCCTGCTGAGGTGGTACCTATTTTATCTACTTGCATTTCCATGCTTCCAAACTGCTAGGTTGGCAGAAGCTGGGCTAAGGATGGGTTCTCAATCTGCCTTGCAGCACTCAGGTCTCTAATCCTGGCCTGCTAGATGACAGGCATGCTTAACCAGCTGAGCCACTGCAGCCCTTCAATAGCTTATAAGGCACTGGGATGTCCCAGAAAATTCTGAAGGTGGAGATTGCAATTTTTGGCCATTCTGAGGTCTGCATTGGCCTCAAGCAGTTGTGATTGGCTTCTGTGGGCTTCAGAAGACCAAGCCTAGCTTCCTTGCTCTGAAGGGTCAGGTGCAGGCGATCCCACAGTACTGAACTGTGGTTATGTGAAATTGCGGGTAGGCCCCCTGTATGTGTATGTACTTGTTTCTGAAACAGGAACTTGCTTGGATTACTGACCTCCCTAACGTTTTCCCTCTAATATGTTCCTATAACTGTGAGTGTAATAGCAGGTTGATCTGCACGGGGTGGGGATCTCCTTGCTATGAAGGATCATGTGCAGACTTAAGTAGATCTAGCTTCTATAGAAGACAAAGTAGGCCAGATGCTCTTCTTTGTTTACTTGGTGATCTTATAAGTATTATTCATGGTTTGAAAAGGGCATAGTTCTTTTGACAGAACATATTGAATTGTTAACGCAACCTCAGTTGCATGTTTGGACAAATGTTTCCTAGCTTCAACATCCCACGTGCAAAAAGAGAACTGGGCCAGCTGAATAAGTGCACCTCCCCACAACAGAAGCTGCTCTGTCTACGGAAAGTGGTACAAATCATAATGCAGTCTCCAAGTCAAAGAGGTGGGTAACCATGGCAGTGAAACAGCTCATGAGTTCAGTAAAATGCTTTGGGTACTTGACAGCACTCCCAATATGCTTTATTAAAGTGGATATTGGACTGTTCTGTTCTACTTTATCACTTATAAAATGGGAATGTGATTGGTTCCAAAGGAAGTTTACCTTGAAATGTAGCATTTTCAATAGTCTACCAGTTAGGGCTGTGGGTGGCTAAGACACTGTGCCTGTTAACCAGCAGGCCAGGGTTCGATTCCTGGGTTAGCCCCACAAGACAGGGTGAGCTCCTGTCTTTAGCCCAGCTCTGCGACGCCAGCTGGATCCAATCGTATTGGCTCTGCCTTTCCATTGGAGTAATTCAGTGGTGTGGAGAAGGGGCATTTTCTGCTTGGGTAACAGCCTATCCTCCATAACAATCCAACCCAGGCTTTCATGCTTCACATGCAGCGTATGCAGCACTGAGCACAATACCATAGTCTTTCAAGATTGACGGAGGCCTGCTTTTTTTTTTAGTGCAGAGTTTATACAGATATCATAGAATCATAGAGTTGGAAGGGACCCAGTGGATCATCTGGTCCAACCCCCTGCTTGTAGCAGGAAATCCTTACCTTGTAGGGATCCAGGTCTTGAACCCTGGCCTGCTGGTTAACAGGCACAGTGTGACCCATTGAACACAGTGGGGCTTACTTTTGAGTAGACATGGGTTAGGATTGTGCTCTCAACCACTTGCACCACCAGAGAATATGACACCTCAGTTCCTGCAAGCTGGGGGAAATCGTTACCTGCATATTTGGCACAGATTGGACTAGGTTTTCTTTTCAAAGATCTTGAATTTTGGAGGAATGGACTGGCTACCGCTAGGATTGCTGCCTGAATAAAGAGCCACTTAATTGATTTGTTGGACTAAATCTCCTGAAGAGAGTACTTATCTAAATGATGTAGGTATTAAGAAGATATGAAGCAACCTTATATGGAGCTGGATCTTTTGGTCCACATAATAAAGATAACACAGAGCTGACTTGCAGAAGTCTTCCATCGTTTCGGATGGAGGTTTCTTCCAGCAATACCTAGAGTTGCAGGGAACCTCAGTGGGTTCAAATTTGAATAAATTTACATATAAGAATGTGACTGCGTTATGGCAAGTCACCTCTGAGCAGAGTCTTGTCATTCATGGGTTGTCTATAAAATGGGTCGTGCCACCTGCAGTATTTGGAAGTTTTTTTAAAAAAATAGGCCTAGTGGGGAAAAGAATGGGTGAGACTTGCAAGATACTAATCAATTCATTGCTGTCTAGTCTAGCTTTGAGATTGTCAGCACAGTCCAGAGTAACTATGGGACCTCTTATGTTGACGTAAGAGGCATTTACTCTGGATTGCTTTATGCATTTACCCTAGGTTTCCCATAGGTGATGCCATAACTATGTTGATGTAAGAGGTCCCATAGTTACTGTGGATAGTGGATAGTGCCTTGTGTCCGTGTGGATAGTGCCTCTACTGTGGATAGTGCCTTGTGTCAAACTCTTTTGATGTATCTGTTCTGTTGTTATCTCCAACCTGAAGTCACTGTCATCTAGCCATTATGGTTCTATGCCACACTTTGAATAATTGTGGTCAATTTTGGAAATCCTGAGCCTTTCCTGTTCAAAGGCACATTGTTGGGAACTATAAAATTGTTCTTTTATTCTCTATAAACTTCAAAAAAATTTCCTTTAGGTAGGATTGTAAGGGAGAGAGAGGACAGCAGCTCATTTTAAAGCTAATACTGTAGTACTTGATTTTATGTCACTTGCAATATGGGCTGAAGGACATTGAGCAGCTCAAACAGTTCTAAGATATTCTTACACTGGCTAGATAATGCTCTTTACACCTTCATGTTGGAAGGCTATAGAATTGCTTGTGTGGGCAGTGATATGCAAAAGTGGGCATATCCCAACTGTTGAGCCAATTTTTGCATCCATGATGCAAGCCCCAGAAGTTACGGTACTCATTTCAGTACTTAAAATGATAAGCTGGCCAGCATTTGATTGCAGGTATTCACAGCTCTGCAAAATCTGTAGCCTAAATGTGCAGATTAGCAGGAATGCAAGGCTTCCTCGTTAACAGAACCAGAAATTGCAAAACTTTTACAGTTGTGTCCTGAATCTATTCAGAACCCTGAAGCGTATCTGTATATAGTGAGATTCCCAAGGAGATCCCAACAAAAACCTTCAATCAAGTTGATGTTTCTGGGATCCCTTTTCTGTTGTTCAGCTCAACCAAGGTGGTATAGGGGTTTTCAAATGCCCACCGACCACTATAGAGGCAAGATTAGCATTGTTGCCAAATCTAGCCTGTTCAATGCAGGACTTAACTGAAACTTCTGTGTGCCGATGGATGTAGGTGATTGCAAAATAATATAGATAGCATTTTATATTGCATTTTTGCAAGGAGTTTGTATTAAAAGTGCAGGAAACCAAGTTCAGATATAACATCTGTGTGTCCTGTGCTTTTCTTCAGTAAACATAGAGACCATGTGTGCAGATGATCTCCTCTCGGTCTTGCTGTACCTGCTGGTGAGAACAGAGATTCCAAACTGGTATGTAGTACCTTTTTCCAAAGGATACTGTTCTAATAGTATTAGTGCCTGCTAATATGTTGTTGTACTTGTTGAACTTGGGTGTATAAAGCTTTTTAAATGGTGTTAGATGGGTGTCTTGTGGCTGCCAGGGCCAAGAACCTGGCATCCTTTGCAGTGTACCACCACATGGAGAAAAGATGATGTTTAATACTTCTGCTTTTCAATAGTTGTTCACACAGCAAATGGTTGATAGATACTACCACTTCAGATATTTCAGTGTCATCTGTAAACAAGAGCCGATAATGCCACATGATAGCCCACTGACTGCATATACAGAAACATACTACTATACAGTGGTGCCTCACATAAAGAGCTTAATTCGTTCCGGAGGCATGCTCTTTAAGTGAAACGCACTTTAAGTGAAGCAGATTTTCCCATAGGGAATAATGGAAACTCAGATGATTGGTTCCACAACTCCCAAAATATTCATATAAAAATATTAACTGGATGTAAAAATGATGACAAAACACTGGAATTGAATTCAAAACATGCATTCAATGCACATGATCCTATGAAGTCTACTTAGGCTGCAATCCTAAAGACACTTTACTGGGAGTAAGCCCCATTTAACACAATGAGGCATACTTCTGGGTAGACATGGTTAGGAGGATGCAGTCAAAGACATTTTCCTGGGAGGCTTACCTGGGCTGCTGCTGGAGGTTCAAGGTGGTCAGTGGGGGCACTTGGGGGCAGTTAGGGGCAGCTGCCTCTGGCACCCAAGTTGGGGGCAGTTAGGGGTAGCAGTGCTGGCTGGCAGCCCTTTTAAAGAGCCTCCATGTGGAGCGTCAGGGCTGCATAGTATGCGTGCCCATAGCATGCTTGCTTGTTAAGTGAAGCGGAACTTGTTATGTGAAGCAAGATTTCTTGGAAATTTTTGCTTGTTATGTGAAACGCTTGTTAAGCAAGGTACCACTGTATATAATTTTCTTTCTGTACTATCTATGTACCGGGACTGTGATATGTTATGATCCACATAAATACAATCCTCCAAGTGAGCTATAAATGGCAGTTGGGTACAAAAAGGTATGTTAACTAATGGTAGTACATTCCTGTTATAATCAGTGATGTGGCCAGAGTGATTCATGACCTCCTGAACTCCAGCAGAGATCTGAGGTGGGCAAAATATGGAATACAGCTCTACTTTTTGACTGTAAACCACTTTTAGCTTTTTGCTGAAAAGCATTATAAATATTAATACTTGAGTGCAAAACTGCAGTTTCTCCTGCAAAAACATCTTCTTGCCAATGATAGCTGTATTTGCTCACAAATCTGAAAAGGGAGAGGTACAACATCCATTTAAAATAGACCTTCCTGCTACTTGGCTCCAGAATAATGTAAATGGAAACTAAAAAAGGACTTTCTGGAAGCAAACCTGCTGTTTCCTGTATACACCAAAATGTCCTTATGATGTTGAGCAATTAGAACACTGTATGCTGATTTGCATTCCATATTGGTTTTTTTGAAGGTGCATATAGTGTGGCTGTCTGGAGCAAATGTTGTAACTTCCAGCTTTGAGCACTGCAGTTTACCGAGTCGATAATCTTGTTATACTTGGATAGTAAAATTTCCTAAATGATGTACTTGCCTACACTGGGGATGATGGGAGGCCATTCTGCATTTTCCTTTCTTCCTCAAAGCAGAATAGCTTTTGATAGTTCTAGAACAGGGGTCTCCAAACCCTTTGGGAGGAGGGCCACATCTCTCTGACACTGTGTCAGGGGCCAAAACTAATTTACATTTCAAATTTGAATAAATTTCAGAAGGTATTGGAGTGGATTACAGGGCTTGCCCAGGGGCTGGATGCAGGGGTCTTGGGCTTGCCGAGGGTCACAACTGACCCCAGGGCTGGGGTTAGAGACCTCTGTTGTAGAAGAACTGTAATAGCTTGATTTTCTGCAGCCATTTCTGGGATTGACCTTTTGACCAAATTTTACATCAAAGTATATCCTGCACTTGATATCTGCAGGGCACACAGATTTATTACTTAAATAAAACTGTGGTTGGCTGTTTTCCTGGCTATTTATATCTGTCGGAGAGCATATCGGTATGTCCTAAAATAACCAACGGTGTAGTCCGAAGCAAGAGTTCTGAGCTTGCCTAGGTGTTTAAGGAGAGAGGCAACAGTGAGCCCAGAACCTTAATGAGTTTGCTAACGAACAAAGAATATAGTTGTCAATGGGTAGACTTCCTGCTGCAAGTTTTGAGACTTGCAGATCTTCCAGCTTATTTTGTGTAGAGAAAAGGGGTCACTACAGATGAAGAGTTCTTTGACTGAATGAGCTATGCTGAAATGTTTATGTCCTTTCCTCCCTTAATGTTACAGGATGGCCAACTTGAGTTACATCAAGAACTTCAGGTTTTGTGTCTCTGCAAAGGATGAACTAGGGTATTGTCTGACCTCGGTTGAGGCTGCAATAGAATACATCCGTCAAGGAAACTTGTCTGACCCTTCAGCAGTAAGTTTCTTTAAAGATATTGAAATCTTGATGGATCACTTACTGATTGTAAATTGTCATACAGTGCACTCCTGGCTAGCCAAAGATTGGCTTGATAATGAGGTGCAGTGAGGTACCCAAATTGGCAGGAGTACTAAATGTCTAATGCTGCCTTTTTATATTCCCTCCCTTTATCAAGTACACATACCACTTGCTGCTGTACCTTGTACAGAATAGAGTGGAATAGAGTAGAAGGAAATGGCATATAGAGGAGAGCAGAATAAGCTTGGAGTAGTAGGTTAGTAAGGGGCTGTGGGTGGCGCAAGTGGTTAAGTCACCGTGCCTGTTAACCAGCAGGCCAGGGTTCAAGACCTGGTTCAGCCCCACAAGGCAGGGTGAGCTCCTGTCCTTAGCCCAGCTCTGCGACGCCAGCTGGATCCAATCATATTGGCTCTGCCTTTCCAGTGGACTAATTCAGTAGCATGGAGAGGGGGGGATTTGCTGCTTGGGTAACAGCTAATCCTCCATAACAATCCAACCCAGGCTTTCATGCTTTGCATGCAGCGTATGCAGCACCGAGCACGATATAATAGTCTTTCAAGACTGACAGAGGCCTGATTTTTTTAGTAGGTTAGAATATATCTGCTATTTTTCCTGCCCCATTCCAAGGAAGAATGTGGGTCACTTTCTGCCAGGGAGTAAACCCATGCTGTGATTACCTTGGATGTGGAGCTCATTTTCCAACAGTTTGCTGCCAGTCTTTATATACCAGTTAAGGCATCTATAGAAGGCTAGTCTTGAAGAGGTTGGTGGAAGGATGGGTTTCTCCTGGGTAACCTTTAGTCTGGTTCAAACAAACATGGGGCAGGGGTTCTCACACTATGTAAGTACAGAGGCCCTTACAGGCAAGTACAAGTAAGTAGAATGGCATTCTGTCAAGACCCAACTGGAAGTGGTATCATGGTCAGAAGTGAGATAATTAAACCTAAAAATTAATTTTCATATGAAAAATCTTAAGTTTACAGTAAGCAAATTTTAAAGGTTAAAAAAATTTAATTTAAGGTTTAAAAATTTATAAAAACATAGGAATGGCCTAATCCAGTTGAGGCACAAGACCCATCTAGTCCGTCTTCCTGTGTCTCACAGTGGCCCCCCAGATGCCTCTTGGAGCACACAGGACCTATATTCAGGTGCCTTCCCCTTTATTTGGCATTTTAAGGCTTTCTACATCTACATCTATGGACCCCCATCATGGCTTGTAATTTAAAAGAACCCTCTTAACCTTCTGAAGCAGTTGCTGAACAGTTTAAAGAAAAATTCCCCAAACATCCCAGAAACTGCAGTCATAGCCAGACTTGCCTGGGATTAAGTCCTGTTGACCATCATTGCTAAAAGCATAGACATAGTAGACTGTTTGATAAATCAAACAATATTTTGTTTTCCCAAATGCAGTTGCATGCCATACTAGACCATTAATTCTAACATTAAAAATAAAATGCAAATTGGAATGAATAGGGTCACACTTGAAATGAGCTCACAACCCGGCTAGTGGATTCCACAGTTCTTAAACCCATAGTATGAGAAACACTCTTAAACATAACATTGTCAAAATTGTCTGAAGATTGCAAAGCTTCAGCAAGGTTTTTTTATGCTTGAAATTTGCAGGAACTGGAGACTTTTCAGTAAAGAGAAGTTTCTGCACAGAGTTGTTATATACAGACAGTATACTCTGAATTGAATGGTAACTAAAGGAGTGGAAAAAATTGTACCTTGATCCAAAGCCTCACTTGCACATCTATAATGGCACATCAATTCACAGAAGCAGCTGCTTCTGTGCAAGAAGGAGGAGGGTGCATAGAGGAGGGTACAAGATAATGTTTACATTTTCCTCTGTAGGTATTAAAAGGGGGAAATTCCATTGTGGATAAGGCTTAAAAAAGCAGGCCTCGTCAGTCTTGAAAGACTATGGTATTCTGCTCAGCGCTGCATGCAAAGCATGGAAGCCTGGGTTGGATTGTTATGGAGGATTGGCTGTTACCCAAGCAGCAAATCCCCCCTCTCCACGCCACTGAATTAGTCCAATGGAAAGGCAGAGCCGATACAATTGGATCCAGCTGACGTCGCAGAGCTGGGCTAAGGACAGGAGCTCACCCTGTCTTGTGGGGCCGACCCAGGTCTCAAACCCTGGCCTGCTGGTTAACAGGCACAGCGTCTTAACCACTTGCGCCACCCACAGCCCATGAACAAGGCTAGCAATGCAATTAATGCATAGGGTTATTCTTTCAAAGTGTGGTTTGATGAACAGAATATTCTGGAATGTCTACCTTTTCAAAACTAGGGGTTCCCGATCTGAACTCATGGCTGATGGAGAAGAACCTGCTACCCCAGTGAAATCTATGTTCAGTCTACCTGAAAGAGATGGAATTTGGATGCTAAATTGTTCAGGAGGGAACTCTATATACTTCACCAAACTTGTTGCATTTTAAACCTGGGTTTTACAGTGTCTTCACATTGTCAGTGGTGAATCTTTAAGCAAACTTGTGGCACTTGGCTACTCTGGTTCTTTATGCAGATGTGAACTACAAGCGTTGCTGGATCTCCATTTCAAAATTTTGTGTTTAAAAAAAAGTGTGGGTGTCCAAAGGGGAAAGGTGTGAGCCTGTTTGAAGATGTCAGTCTTCCTCTTGCAGGAAGTTTGAAGATTGCCTTTGAAAACAGGTTATCCGACTTGCTGTCAAAGGCTTAGGGCAGAAATGTTTAGGCAACATTTCCTTATAAATGCTTGTAAAATAAAATGCAACTTGGCTGAAATGTGTGTAACTCTTCCTCTCAAGTAAACTGCCTTTCAACAAATGGAGTTCTGAAAGCAAGTTGCTGTTGTTCTATCCTAGCTTGGTGAATGATGTACATTAATGAATGGGGTAAAATGGACTTATTCTGCTGAAGTTCATATCTACACAATTGTCTTGACACTGCTCATGTTTGCTGCAGGAAGGGTGGGTCTCAGTACCATCCCAACATCTTTTATCAGAAGAATCAAATAGAACAAGAGCCCCTTAAAATGATGGTACTTGAAGCTGTGCTCAGACCATAAACAACTACCTTAGACCCAAAAGACATGGCAACCTTTGTTCTAAACCAGCGTTTCTCAAAGTGGGGGTCGGGACCCCTTTGGGGGTCACCTAGAGCTTTCCTGGGGGGTCGCCTAAAGACCCCTGGTGCAGGGGGCCAGGTCAGGCTTGCCAGACCTCCGGCTGTAGCTGCGCGCGCACTGGGGCTGACTGACAGCCTCAGGGCCCAATCCTATGCATGCCTACTCTGAAATAAATCCCATTATAGTCAGGGGGCCTTTACTCCCATGTAAATGTGGATAGGATTGCAGCCTCAGGGCCCAATCCTATGCGTGCCTACTCTGAAATAAATCCCATTGTGTTCAATGTGTGCATAGGGTACACATTTCATTTGTAACAATGAAAATACTGCATGTCGGATATTTACATTACGATTCATAACAGTAGCAAAATTACAGTTATAAAGTGGCAACAAAAATAATTTTATGGTTAGATGTCCCCACAACATGAGGAACTTATAAAGGGGTCACGGCGTTAGGAAGATTGAGAACCAGTGTTCTAAACAGTCTGAATGGTGCATAAAGTAGATGGGGGGAAGTGTCTTTATGAGGGCTGTTACATTGCTTTGTTCTTTAGTCTTTTATCCTACAATCCAGAGTAACTACTGGAAGACGTAAGCGGCACTTACTCTGGATTGCTCTATGCATTTCCTGTGGATGTAAAAGGTCCCGTAGTTACTGTGGATTGTAGCCTAAATCATGTCTGACTTTTCATGATCCCATGGACTGCAGCATGCAAGGCCCTTTAACCACTACTAGCTTCTGTTTGGTTACAATATCTAACCACCTCATCTTCTACTTTTCCCTTCTCCTTTAGCCTTCAGTTTTTCCCTTTATGAGGGTCTCTTTAGTTCTCCCTTCTCATGAGTTTCAGCTTTGAGCCCTTGTAAATAATTTAAAAAGTGGCCTTCTATAGTGAATGTGCTAGATAATGGGCAAAAGGAAAAAGCCTGTATGGCTAACACTGGGATAGCAATTGAAAGCACAATATAGTCTAGTCAGCTGGGTGTCAACTTGGTATGAAGTCTGGTCACATCAGCTTCTTTATATATACCACGACCAGTGGAATAATGGGTGAGGGTAGCATTCCACTAGTAGATATAGTAGTTTACAGGAAACAATGACTGAAATCTTGAGAGTAACCTTGTGAATATTATGTTTTTATTTTGTGAAGAATATAAAATTAATTGGTCCTATAACCATATTATATAGTATAGGGTTGGGTAGCAAAAAATCTTATACATGTAGCCCTTTCTCATTCTTCCTTTGTATCAAATGCCCCCTACACAAGAGAGGTTAAATTCACATAAGCATTTACAGACAACTTTAGGGTTGTGGCCTTCTGTCTACTTGTAGGAACACTGCCATGCACCAGAATGTGGAGATACAACTAGCTATTTAAAATCAATGCAATGCAGGTACGTAGTTCCACTCTTTAAGATGCGCATTGATTTACACCCACAATTTCCAGTCCAACAGTGCATAAAAATCTGCTTATTTATATCTAGTGCTTTAGTTATCTGAGTTTAAGGCTTGATCTAACTAGCAGCATTTAAACACTGAAGAATGGAAGGTCTCTTGCTCTCAAGCTATTTTTTAAAAAATCTTCAGGCAGAATCCTTAATTTCAAGAATTTTTTCCCAAAGTTTTGGGAAGCATTTTAAAATAAAAGGCAAGTAGTTTGTTTTAATCCTATACTAATTGCTTTATTTAGGATCATGCTAAATGTTATAACTATGGGTGCTACTTCATTAGGGTTTTTGCTTTTGCAAGCGGATATGGAAAAAGCAACACGTTCCCTCATCTGTGATTGGCACAGTCATGACATCAGTAACAAGGAGGCAAGCAGCCTCCTTGTGCTCCTTACTCCATCAGTTGCTTTATATGCTGAGTCTCACCCACATGGATCTGCCTTCTGCTGGACTACAAAGCACTTTCTTAGACTTGCATTGTGATTCTGGCTGACCAGGTATTACTGTGGCTGTGTGTCACACAACAAAAATGTTGACCCCGTGTTGCTGTGGACTGGAATTCTGTGGCATGGTACACTCACACACTCTGACACTCTCACACTCACACTCTCCCTCCCTTGCGTACAGCAGTTCATGGTTTCAGTCCCTCTCATCACCTGGTAAGACTGGGAAAGAATTCATCTGGAACTAGCAAGCACCACTGCTGGTTTATATAGTTTATTCTAAGCTCGGTGACCCAATATTTGGGAGTTTTAGAAGGCAGTTTAATAAAACATTGTGTAAGGGGAAAAAAACTCGTCTGCAGTCCTAAAGACATTTTCCCTGTAGTAAGACCCATTGAACTACAATTCAAACTACTTGCCACAATAGGGCTTACTTTTGAGTAGACAGGGTTAGGCTTGTGCTCTGTTACATTGTGCCCTTGGTATCTGCAGGGATAATTTCAAGGATCCCACACAGATTCAGAATTCCATGCTGTTTTAAGAAGGGAGACCAGGGTTATAGCACAAGATGGACTTTTATTCCTTGGGAGACCTGGTGGAAACAAGTGGAAGAAGCTTTTAGTTTACATTGGACACTGGAGGTGCCTTCCAATTACATCTGGGAGGTCTTCTGAGGTTCTCTGGCCTCAGATTTAGCATCTGCAGGCACCTAAATGTGGGTGCTGATCAAGCAGATGAGAAGGTTTCCCTGCAAGTCCCTTCACTTTTTGTCGGGAAGGTCTTTATGCTACAATTTCACAAAGGAGTACTATTGAGGCAACCCACTCTCTGTCTGAAATTTGAAAAGGAATGGTCCCAGTATGAGGGTGAGGTGCCTTTACTTTCATTAAAAAAGCAATTTGCAGAGCCAATTAAGAGTCTTACTATTCTGGTTTGTGAGGAAATAACTGGCAAACAATGGGGGGGGAATGTTCTTCTGGGATAAATGGGGGTGTTCCCTTGCTAAACATTGTCCCCATGCTTGATGAATGGGTTCTCACCTTGCTGAGTACATGAGAACCACCACTTTGAGGTCCATTCTTAGCTCAGTTGCCAGAAGGCAAGTTCCTCTTGGGAGTAAGAAATCAAAAGCATTTAAGGTCTATAAGTCATCATCATCATCATTGGCATCCGTCAGTCTTGAAAGACCATGGTATCGTGCTCCAGATGGGAAAAGTTTTCCTTCCAGGCCACAAAGGCCTGGGTAGATTGATATGGAGGATAGGCTGTTACCCAAGCAGCAAATCCCCCTTCTCCACGCCACTGAACCTACCCCATTGAACGCCATGGACCTTACTTTTGAGGAAACATGCTTAGGATCACAGTAATAGTTCAGTAAGGTTAAAGCACTGCTGAACTGATCAGTCTACTGGTGCAGATTAATTTTAACACTGTAATTGTATACACATTTGCAAACAAGTTTTCCTTGAATACAGTGGTACATACTTGCGCATAAGTAGGCTTGGGCAAATGGAGAAAATGAATATTAGATTTTTCACGTTAGCACCCCATCTTCCCTCCAAGGAGCTCAGGGTGATGAACATATTCTTCTTTCTTTTAGACTTGCCACAAGCCAGTCACAGAGTTGAGGCTGACAGTGATTGGCTCAAGACCATCTGGTAAAAGTCATGGCTGTATACAGGGTGACCATATATCATACATGAAAAAGAGGACAAGGCCCCCCAAAATGTAGGACATGCCAAAATAAAAGCTAAAAACACTCATATATATTCCTTTCATGTGGTTAATTTAAACAATATATTACTTTACAATTACTACAGATATTTATTAATGACAAGATGGCTACATGCTGCCTGGTCACAAGAAGAAAAAGGACAATGATGATTTATTTCCAGAACACAAGGCTAAATCAAAGAGGACGTGTCCTGGAAAAAAGAGGACATATGGTCATCCAGTTGCTGTATGGAACTATAAACTTGGCCTTCTTAGTCCTTGTTTGACCCTATAACAACTTCACCCCATTAGTACACATGGCTTTTTTAAAATTAAAAATTTCTCCTAATTTATTGAACTGAATTCTTTCTCTACTTTATAGGAATCTGGAGGGTTTAGTGAGAAGCTGTTCTTGAAACAGAGAATGAATTTGCTGTCTCAGATGTCCAGCACGCCAATAGACTGCCTGTTTCAGGTTTGCATTAATGTGAATACTACACTAGCACAGCAAATCCTACCTTTGTAGGGTCTTTCTTTTTGGTTGCTCACTGTGGTGGTTCTGTGGAATGTTTTGCTGATGAACTTGATCAGAGTCCGGACCTTAAAGGCAGAAATTGTTCTGTTAAGGAAGTTTAAGGAGATAGACAGGCTAGAACATAAATATAAGTAAAAATGTTTTACCACTACAATATTTTGTTGTATTAAATATGAGAAATCTTAACATATGCAATTGAAAAATGGGACTTAGAGCTTGTCAGTAATCCTCATGTCTTTGTGTTGATTGGCCCAGGACAATGGAATATGGGAGAATGTCAGGAAGTTATTTTGAAGGCCTTTGATGGTCATGTCAGTGGTTGTTGTTTAGTTATGTCGTGTCCGACTTTTCATGGCCACGTGGATTGCAGCATGGCGGGCCACCAGATCTTCAACTAGCTTACGAAATCTGTCCAAATTCATGTCCATTGCCTGTTTAACTTCCTCATCCTGTGCCGTCCCCTTCTCCCTTTGCATTCAGTTTTACTCAGCATGAAGGTCTTTTCCAAAGAGTCCTCCCTTCTCATGATGTGACCAAAATATTTGATCTTTAGCTTCAGTATTTGACCTTCCAGTGAACAGTCAGGGTTGATTTCCTGGAGGATGGACTTTGATCTCCTTGGAGTCCAAGGGACACTCAGAATCTTCTCCAGCACCATAATTCAAAGCCACTATTCTTCTTTGGTCAGCCTTCTATATGGTCCAGTTCTCATAGCCATACATTACACAAGGAAAACCGTAGCTTTAACTAGAAGGGTCTTTGCCAGCAAGGTGATGTCTTGACTTTTAATTAAGTTGTCTAGACCTCCCGTAGCTTTCTTCTGCAGAAGCAGGTGTCTTTTAATTTCCTGGCTGCATGTCAGTGGTGCCACTTTTGGTTTGATTTCCTCTTTGACTAGACTGCTGTTGAGCTATACATGGGGCTATCTTGTGAACTCATTTTGAAAACTTGCTTGGTTCAGAATTTTGCAGTCCGTTTAGTGGTAAGTGTTAACCCTAAGGTTCACATTCCTAGAAGGATTGCCACTCTGAGTCATCTGGTGGCACAAGTGGGTAAGACACTGTCCCTGTTAACCAGCAGGCCAGGGTTCGAGACCTGAATCCCCACAAGTCCAGGATTTCCTGCTATAGGCAGGGGTTGGACTAGATGGGTCCCTTCCAACTGGGTCCCTTCCAACTCTTTGATTCTATGATTCTAAAAGCCAGTTCAGATGACTTGGTTTTAGGTCTAGCATACCTGATGGGTCTAGTTCTGAGGCTGCAATCCTAAAGACACTTTCCTGGGAGTAAGACCCATTGACCCATTGAAGACAATGGGGCTTACTTTTGAGTAGACATGGTTAGGATTATGCTCTATGAGCACAATCCTAACCATGTCTACTCAAAAGTAAGCTCCATTGTGTTCATGGATCTTGCTCCCAGGAAAGTGTCTTTAGGATTGCAGCCTACGGGCACAATCCAGAGTAACTACGGGGAGTCCTTGCTCCAGTGTAAGAACAATTTGCTCTGGATTGCAATATGAATTTCCCATAGATTTTCATTAGGTGGTGCAGTGACTATGGGTACACGTAATGTCTCTTACGTGCTCCCGTAGTTGCTCTGGATTGTAGGGCAAGTCTCTGTCCCCGGTGCTCTATGTCTTGGAGGTTGCCTTGCCCACTGATAAAAGAATTATAGTTGTGACTCAGTGTCTGTGGAATCTATGATTTGCGTGGTTGCAGGACGTGGCCCACTTAAGCGTGCTGCTGAAATGCTTTTGTTTAGAGAAGCGTTTTAATCTTTAATGTGATTGGAGTTCACTGCAGCTGTATGTTGTACTTTTCCCTGCCAGAGGGTTTAAAAAAGCTGCTGATTCAGTTTATTGTTATGATTCTATGACTGTTTCAGATTTTGAATCAATTTATCTTTTTCTTTTTCTCTGCAAATGAGAATTCCTGTAAAAGGAAAAAAAGTCCAAATAAATTCTAAGCCCACATCCTTTTGGGAGTTTGATTTCAAAAATTGTCAAATCTTGAATAATTAAATATGGTATTATGTAGAAGATTGGGTTGGAGTTTGGGTTATCCGTATGGTTTAAAATTTATTCTCTAATTCTGACACTTCTTTACCAACTCTGAAAAGTTTTTTGACCCTTAACACCCTTGGTCTAGCTAAGGAGATTTGTGTGTATATCGCTTGCTGGGTCAGCAACTGTGGGCATAAATCTGATGCACACTGAAATGAACATTGCAACATAGATGTTCTGGGGCAGTTAGTTATTTGTGAACCTTTTCTAAGCATGACTAGAACTGACTGAGTATGGACTTGTGTGTGAGAGAGAAGGGTGTGCGCTTTGGTATTTTTCCACTTTTGTAGGCAGACACATTAGCTTGATTTAGCATGTTAATTCTCTTTCACAACCTGCTTTACTGTTTGTATTTAAGTGGATTATAGTGGCCTCTGCACACAGTAAACAAGTGCCTGGGAGGCTCAACCAACTGAAGCTACTTGCATCATGTAAAACTAAGAGTCTCAGGGCAGAATCCTAACCAATTTTCCAGCTCTAGGGTAAGGACAATGTATCTCCAAGGTAAGGGATCAAAATATGCCTTACTTTGAGGAGGCATCCATATCTCCCACCCCCACCCACACTACAGGATGCAGTACATGCCCTACTGGCACAGCTATGCCAATGCTGGAATGTTGGTTAGGACTGTGCCCTCAGACGCATGAACTTTCTTCAAAGGGTGCTGCACAACTGGCCCATCCATGAGAAGGAGGCATTCGCCTCGGACAACACGTTGGCAGGGGACACTGAACTCTGCTGTCCCGCATGTCTCCACTGCACCTTCTATACTGATTTCCTGGGAAGGAAAAGGGAAGCAAAGCAAAAAGAGGAAGTATGGAGGAGAATGACATATATATACTGTCCCACCCCTTCTTTTTCAATACAGTTAGCAGGAAAGTAGGGCCCTTTATCACTAAGTAAGGGGTGGGAAGCATTTGACATCTGGTTCAAAGTGTAAATAAATCCGGAGCTGTTCTGTCATCATTCCACTGCCCTTGTCCTCCACCTTTTTGTTCTGGGTGGACCAAACCAGCACCCACCTTACTTTTTTTGCTCTTCTTGATAGCACATTGCTTCTGGCAACCAAGAAGAAGTGGAGCGCTTGTTAAGCCAAGGGGACAGCGATAAAGACACTGTGCAAAAAATGTGCCACCCCCTCTGTTTTTGTGAGAAATGCGAGAAGCTGGTTTCTGGGTAAGAACGATGCCTGCAAAGGTGTTCAGAACTTTTTCAGCACATAACGGAATGGATAGAGGAATAAAGGCAGGGATTCCAATCTAGAATACGTTGGTATGTTGGCGGGACCTTTAGGGGTACTGATTGAATAATGAATAAATATTATATATTAGAATGCCTTGCAGGACTAGTACGAGGGGTACGATTTCTAAAAATGCACTAGGGTATGCAAGGCCAAGGGATATGCAGTAAAAAATGTTGGGAACTGCTGGATTAAGTTCTCTCAATTCCCAGTAAGTCTTTGTAGCATGAATGTTCATATAAAGCTGTTCTGTGTTAATTCAATTCAGTACTGTCAGCTGTGACTGGAAGCTTCCGTTCTTCTGGTTTTGGGATACAATCTTTCCCAGTTCTTGACATTTTGGGATTGAGCCAGGGGCTTTCTGCATGCAGAACACTTTCCCTTGAGCTATGATCCCATCTCTGATGCAGGGAGATGGAAGATGATAGTTATCAAATCTACTTATCAAAAAGTGATTGATAGCACAGCAGCCTTGGGAGTTTGTGATCCAAAAACTTACCTGGTGAATCCATTGAACTGGCAGTTTCCTTGTTCATGGGACTGTTTCTTCTCTGTGACACTAGGCTGACTCTCAGCTATAAAGTGCTTATTTTGTTTTGTTTTGATCCCATTAACTAAGAACTTCTTTATTTTAAGGAAGCTGAATGATCCTTCCATTGTCACACCATTTTCAAGAGATGACCGGGGATTCACACCACTCCATGTAGCTGCTATATGTGGTAAGTATTGTAGTTTTTGTTTATGAAGTACAGTGATACCTTATAAGACAAATAACTTGTAAGAAGAGTACTTTGTAAGACAAACTAAAATTTCTAAGGAATTCTGCCTTATAAAACAAACAGTGCCTTGTAAGACAAACAGTTTTATAACAAAAATTTGTTGTAAAACAAACAAATTGGTGGATCTGAATCATGAGCAACAGCAAGAGGTCATGGAGGAGATCTCTCTCATTTGCAGAGGAGGAGGAGAATAAGGAGGAGGAATCCCTCACATCAAATGAAATGAAGGACATTTGCAAACATTGGGAAATCGTGCAAAATATTGTAGAAAAGCACAACCCAAAGAAGGCTGTAGCAGTGCAAGTGATGAATCTGTTTAATGACAATACAGTCTTACATTTCCATGAACTCTTCAAAAATTCAGACAAAAGTTCTAGACAAAAGCAAGTGTCGTTATATAGGTTCCTTGATAAAGTTGCTCAAAAAGACACTAGTGAATCTTTTAGTGAAAATTAGTTGTCCTTGGCCATAAAGGTTTTTTTTTCTGTTTTACTGTACAGTATAGTACAGTGTTTTTACTACTATTACAGTAATTGTGTTCTGTATTATATTACAGCATTTTGAATTCAAATATGGTGTTTTGTCATCATTTTTATACACGGTTAATATTTTAAATGAATCATTTTGGGTTGTGGAACCAATCATCTGAGTTTCCATTATTTCTTATGGGAAAATCCACTTTGTAAGATAAACATGCTTCCAGAATGAATTATGTTTGTCTTACAAGGCACCCATGTATTCTAGTTGCCTGCAGATCTTCCCCCTCAGGAGACTCTTCTTTTAACACAGTTTTGCATCAGCTGCTTCTTCTGCACCTTTCCTTCCTCTTGCTCTATGAATTTGAAAAAGAAGATGGGAACAGAATGGAAGAGTTGGGGATGAGACGTGAATGATGGGATAGAGCAGTGATTTTCAACCAATGTGCAGCAGATAGTCCTCAGGTGTGCCGCGGGAATTTGGGGATTGACATTCATTAATAGGAAAATTGGGGGATTTGAACAGTCTGGTGTGCCTTGTCAATGGTAAAAATAATTGATGGTGTGCATTGACAATTTCAGTGTCTTGTTTAGTGTGCCGTGAGATGAAAAAGGTTGAAAATCACTGGGATAGGGTATTGGAGGCTCCATTCCCCTCTCTCTTTTCAAATCCAGAACACAAGACCAGGAGCAGAGCTGGGTGGCATGTGACCTGAGCAGTCTATCACCTGACAACCTCTTGAGTTGACCTTATGGGTGCGTCAGACTTTGCGGGAACTGATGGGTAGACAGCTGTGCCTTTTGGCCTGGTGAATTGTTCAGCCTCATCATTCTTTGTCTCTGTCAACTCCTTAGCCTTGTGATCTTGTCCTTTGTGACTTGAGAATCTCTTCCAAAAGTGTGCCTTAATCCTTTCTTTACTAAAGAAGATGCATCTGTGACCACTACCTTCTAGATGTCAGTCACTGAGAACTGGCTTGAGGATTAATTGCAAGTTACTTACTTAGGAGGCTCCTTGATTACTGTTCTTTTGCATGGCGCAAGCGGTTAAGACGCTGTGCCTGTTAACCAGCAGGCCAGGGTTCAAGACCTGAGTTGGCTCCACAAGACAGGGTGAGCTCCTGTCTGCGACGCCAGCTGGATCCAATCGTATGGGCTCTGCCTTTCCATTGGACTAATTCAGTGGCATGGAGAGGGGGGATTTGCTGCTTGGGTAACAGCCTCTCCTCCATAACAATCCAACCCAGGCTTTCGTGGTTCGCATGCAGCGTATGCAATGCCAAGCACAATACCATAATCTTTCAAGACTGACGGAGTCCTGCTTTGCATGTTCCCAGGATGTGAGTGATCTTCCATTTGTGGTTCTGTTCCTCTCTTCTTTGGCTCCCTCCAGAGGAATGTTCAGTTAATTTACTATTGCTAGGAAGTCCTTTGGTGACCTGTGATCTGGAATGATCTGCTGCAACCAGCATATCACTGTTAGCAAATGCTTAGAAAAATTACTTCATGGCTTGTGCGAGAGGGAAAGAATGGATTGTTAAGATCATCGTCTGATTTGGAACTGGAAACTCTCTCTCTCTTTTCCCTGAGACACTGAGAGCGCAATCCTAACCAACTAACCCTACAATCCAGAGTAACTACGGGAGCACATAAGAGACATTACGTGCACCCGTAGTTACTGCACCACCTGGTGAAAATCTATGGGAAATTCATATTGCAATCCAGAGTAAATTGTTCTTACACCGGAGCAAGGACTCCCCATAGTTACTCTGGATTGCACCCTTAGGATGGCATAACACACTTGGCATATTTTCCCGTGGTGGTGTGGGAAAGTCAGCGTATTCCTGTGCACTGGCCTAACCTTCCAGGAGTGGGGCAGAAGTGCCTTATGACACTTTTGTGACACCCTGAGGTCAGCATAGGACTTATGCCAGGACTTATGTCAGCCTAACTAGAGGTTAGGATTGCAGCATGAGACTTTAATTGTAACATACACATGGTTTTTCCACAGGGCAAGCACCATTAATTGACTTGTTAGTCTCCAAAGGCGCCGTTGTCAATGCTACGGATTACCATGGATCAACGCCACTTCACCTTGCCTGTCAGAAAGGATATCAGAACGTTACTGTAAGCACTGGTGGAACAAGGGGGTCAACGTGACTTGTCATCCAAAAATTAAATGAGATACCTAAACAACATATATAGAAAGAAAATGTTCTATCCCTTCTATCCAAAGCCACTTGTTGGTTGATAGTAAAACTTGTTGGCAGGAGTGTTAAAATTGTTAAATGAAATTGAAGTTTGAAATTGTTAATTGAAATTGAAGTTAAATTGAAATTGAGCAATTGGGGGGCTGAACTATTGGGAGGTGTGAGTCTCACGCTAATTGTAGAAAAACTGATGAAAAGGTTAATGGCAGGCTCTCTTTTGTGGAAGCCTCTTTACTGTTATTGATAATCTCAACGTGCGTTGGCATATATAGCATCTTGTCAGCATAGTGTGAGATTAAAAGGTTGAATACGTCTGCCACATGATTAAAATATGAGAATTCAATGCTGACTATTCTTGTTGATTTTAAATGCATGTACCAGTGTAGCCAAGAGAGGATTATACCATATTTGGCTTATCTAACAACACAGCAAGACAAGAAAGCTTAGAGCACAATCCTAACCATGTCTATTCAGAAGTCATCCCCATTGTGTTCAGTGGATCTTACTCCCAGGAAAGTGTGTTTAGGTTGCAATTCTAAACACACTTTCCTGGGAGTAAGACCACTGAATACAATGGAGCTTACTTTTGAGTAGACATGGTTAGGATTGCACACTTAGTCTTTGTTCACGTGAAACAAATAATATCTATAATGTTACTGTATTTCTCGAGTGTCACATGTTAAAAGGAGAGTTCAGCTTGGATGATGAATACTGAGTTCATATTCTATGACATAATTTCTGGATATCAGGGCCGTTAACTCTGAATTGGTTTTAAATAGTATATCACAAGAAGGTTTTATATGGGTCAGGAACTGGGTCAAAATGGCAGCAAAAAGTCAGTGAAAAGCGTGATGACTTGACAGCTCTCAAGCTACAACTAACCCCCCAGTTTAGCCGTCATACATGTGGGTGCAAGTCCCGTGCTGGCCTGGGGGTGTTGCAAAGATGCCATAAGGCACTTCTGTGCCACTCCTGGGAGGGTTAAGCCAGTGCGCATTCATGCACAGGCCTCCCGCACAACCATGGGACTAGGGAAACAGGTGAGTTATACCTGCCTAAATTGGTTAGGGTTTCTTCAGAAACAGAGGAGAAAAGAATCCTACTGTAATGATCACAGCTGTGTGTTTTAACCCTACTTATCAAAAAGGTGGGCTCGTGTTTTCCTTTTTCAGTTGCTGTTGCTGCACTACAAGGCAAGTACTGAAGTTCAAGACAACAATGGCAACACAGCGCTGCATTTAGCTTGCACTTTTGGCCAAGAGGATGTAAGTAAACAAGAGGCCAGGTTTGGCCAAGAGGATGTATCAAAATTCTGTCTGACAATTATACAACTTGCAAAATCTCATTTAGAATTCTACAGTTTCCTCTCTTGTATTCTCTTTGAAGCTGGGGATACTCTGTAATAATAATATACTATGCAGTGTAATAATGCGTTGGGCTGTGGGTGGTGCAAGTGGCTAAGATACTGTGCTTGTTAACCAGCAGGCCAGGGTTCAAGACCCGGGTCGGCCCCACAAGACAGGGTGAGCTCCTGTTCTTAGCCCAGCTCTGCGACGCCAACTGGATCCAATTGTATTGGCTCTGCCTTTCCATTGGACTCATTCAGTGGTGTGAAGAGGGGGAGATTTACTGCTTGGGTAACAGCCTATCCTCCATAACAATCTAACCCAGGCTTTCATGCTTTGCATGCAGCATATGCAGCGCCGAGCACGATACCATAGTCTTTCAATACTGACGGAGGCCTGCTAAAGTAATAATGCACTATGTAATACACTATGCAGTGCAATAATACACTGTGTAGTGTGACAATACATTATGTAATACACTATGCAGTGCAATAATACACTATACAGTGTAACAATACACTATCTCTACAATCCAGAGTAACTATGGGAAGACATAAGAGGCACTTTCTAGATTGCTCTATGCATTTCCCATAGGTTTCCCATGGGTGTTACTGTAACTATGTCGGTGTAAAAGGTCCACAGTTACTCTGGATTGTAGCCTATGTAATACATTATGAAGTGCATATAATGAAGTGCAATATGTAATGTAATGTAATACATACTATGTAATGAAGTGCAATAATACACTATGTGATGTAACAGCTAGCCTCCGCCTCGTGTGTTTTCTAGTCCTGGAGAAGAACCACAGCTCAGAGTTAAGGGCCTGCATTGCATGCAGAAGCTCCCAGGTTTGATCCCTGAGATCTCTTGATAGGGCTGGGAAGGAGCTCCCAGATGAAACCCTGGCAAGCTATTGCCAGTGTGTATAAACAGTACTGAGCTAGGAAGATCAGTGGCTGACTCAGCATAAGACAGCTGATGTATTCATGTGGATAGTAACTTTGCTTAATAGTGTGATTTAAAAAAATCTCACTCTGTGTATGTGTATTTTTAAACTTTCTAGTGTGTCAAGGCTTTAGTCTATTACGATGTTCATTCTTGTAAACTGGATATTGGTAATGAAAAAGGAGACACTCCCCTTCACATTGCTGCCCGGTGGGGCTATCAAGAGATCATGGAAGTACTATTGCAAAACGGTGCCAATCCCAGCATCCCAAACCGAATGAAGGAGACTGCAGCGCACTGTGCATTAAATTCAACAGTACGTTTTAATCTATTTTTCCTGTGGAAGTTTTTAACACTGACACTCCTCTGTGGTTATTTTTTTAAAAAGTGACCAGTTCTAGGAAGGTTTATAGCCAGACCCTTCAAAAATAGTTACGTTTGGTTTTTTTTTGGGGGGGGGGGATAAGTCACAGTTTTGCTTTGGAGTGCCATCTGACACATATTGCATTCTGCAGTCCTCTTCTTTATTTTCTCTTCAGAGGTTTTGGACGTTCAGTTTCCTCTGTGACTTTTAATTGGTGCCTAATTGCAAAAGGACCCTTAAAATAATTTTAGAGTTGCTTTGGTTGGAGGAAGATCTTTGTTTTGCATTTGAAGCACATGAGAGAGGCCAGATATAGTGGCATAAATTGACTGCACTTAATGTGCTCTTTTATGTAATCCCACTTTGGGAAGGTCGTGCTTGTTTTCAGATCAGCAAATTTCTTTGGAGACGAAGGTGCTCTTGTGCCTTCATGAATATTTTATCTTTCTGCAGATTTTATCTTTAATGGAGCTGAACTACCTCACTTTTGAAAGAGGCAAGAGTGTTTCGCAGGTAACTGAGCCAGTGAGTTGCATGCAATTCGTAGCACTGAGATACATTTAGCTGATCAACTGTAGTGGTGACACCAACTCTCCTTTTTGCTTGATTTGCTGCTTCTTTCAGGCAAGAGCCAGATCCCCTCAGAGTTGTGAGGACACAATTAGCCCAGCATCATCTGTCTCCAGTTTATCTACAACACCAGCCACCGCTAGACAAGAAAAGAAAGCTAATTATAAAGAGGTAACATGATGAAACATTGGATCATGAGTCTTTCAGTAGAAATCCCAATAATGCTAGTTTGTTTTCCAGATCACCTTTATGCTCCCCATGGCTCCTCCATTGGCAATAAACCAAGATGGACAGCACAGTCCCAAGTCTCCTGGCTCCCTCCACTCTAGCAATGCCAAAATGGCAACTACCAAATCCTGGAGGTGCCAGGGGAAGAGGACGTTTGTTTCCTTCAACACAGCTTCTTATATCTCTCTGGCTGTTTTGCCAGTGCAGATGAGAGGACCTCTGTGTCAGGCTTTTCAGCCACAGACAGACTATAGAAACCAGCCAAGCAGAGCTCCACCAGTCCCACCCCCTCCTGGGTTGATTCCTCTCACTGCTGTGTCCTCCCCCCTGAACCTGTATGCCCACCACCCCCCAAAATCCACACCGCCCCCTCAGCTCTTACCTTGCTCCATACCCAGCCAAAGTATGGCTGTCACCCAGATAGAAAAACAATCAGATGAAGAGCCATTTAAGAGCAGATTGAAAATGGTTTCTTTTTGTCCTCAGAGGGGCAAATGTGTCACCGGCAGAGCCTGATTCTGTAGTTCAGGTCAGGAGAAAAGATTATAGACAGCTTAGACTTTTCAGCTTTTGAAGATCAAGGCCTTGTTGTTTAATCCACTGTCAGTTCACTACCATTTGCTGTAATTCCCATGTGTGTGTTTGTTCTCATTGTTGGTTTCTATGGGGGGTGGGAAGAAGTCTGATTTTGTTTTTCAAGCTGAGAATTGCCTCCCAATTCAAAGGAGCATCTGTTAGTTGCGTGTTAGATTTTTTTTGGGGGGGGGAATATATGGGGTTGGAATATATGCAGTAAAGTCAGCCTTTCAACTTATGTTCCACCTTGACCACATGCTTGCCAGGTGACCTTGAGCAGCTCACTCTTATTTTTTGCTTGCAAAATAGAAATGAAGAGCTAGGTTGTGTTTTTCAGAACAATCATGGTGGGTTCTTAGACTGCAACATTTCAGACAACTGAGAGAAAGAAATAATGTCCTCTCTCATGCCAGAAATCTCTCTGGGCTGTCAGTCCCTAATACCTTGGGGTTCTAAGCCTAACCTAAATAGTTTAACCTAGGCTTTCTTTGCTGAGTTAGCAGGGATGTCTGCTTTCTTCAACAAGGAGATATTTGATATGAAGTAGTGTGTGATCCACTATACACAATCCAGTCGGAAACAATAGATTTTCAAAGAACATAAATTGTGCTATGTGCTTGTTAAGTTCCATTTTTATCCCTTCTGTTTCTCAGGGGATTGTAGGGGGTTCAAGTTGCTCATGTAAGGCTATCCTGTGAGATGGATCCGGCTGAGAGAAAGTAAGCTTTGTGATTTAGGATTTGAATCCAGGTCTCTCCAGTCATCCAACACCCTAACCGACACGTCACCATGGAACTAAAATTGCTTCTCTTTCTGGCTTCACTTGCTGCATAGGTGGATAGACTCTTAAGAGCAGTTGCAGATGGAGACCTTGAAATGGTAAGAGATTTTGTTGTCTGTCTAAACTGCTTGAGGTTTTCTGGGTGCTGAAACAGTGCCATGTTGATATTTTGTTGTGTCAGCACCACCTCTAGGAAAGGGATTGCTACTAGCATACAGTATGGATGATAATAATAAGCATCTGTTGAAAGTGGTCATGATACATATATATTTGCGCTAGTGAAAAGAATACCTGCGTTGCGTGAGTAAAATTCCCCCATGTGCCATCGCCCCATGGCGCACCTTCCCCAATGTGCATCAGTCCCCAGTGTGCATCATTCCCCCATGCACATCAATCCCCCATGCGCATCAATCCCCCATGCGCATCAATCCCCCATGTGCAACATTCCCCCCTGTGCAACATTCCCCCATGCGCATCAGTCTCCCATGCCCAACTTCCTCTCATGCGCATCAACCCACCATGCGCATCAGTCCCCCATGTGCAGTTTCCCTCCATGCACATCAACCCCGCATGGGTAACTTCCCCATGCACATCAGCCCCCCATGCACATCAGCCCCCCATGCACATCAGTCCCCCATGCGCAACTTCCCCATGCACATCAACCCCCATTCGCATCAACCCCCATGCGCATCAACCTTGCATGCGCAACTTCCCCCATGCGCAACATCCCCCCATGTGCATCAACCTCGCATGCTCAGCTTCCCCATGTGCAACATCCCCCATGCGCAACATCCCCCATGCACATCATCTCCACATGCACATCAGTCCCCCCCTGTGCATCAACCCCCCATGCACAGCATCAATCCCATGTGCAACTTCGCCCATGCGCATCAGTCCCCCATGCGCATCAGTCCCCCATGCGCATCAGTCCCCCATCTGCAACTCCCCCATGCACATCAGTCCCCATACTCAACAACCCCCCGTGCAACATCCACCATGCACATCATTTCCACATGTGCATCAACCCCCCTTTTGCAGCATCCCCACATGCGCATCAACCCCCCTGTGCATCATCCCCCCCTGCACATCATCCCCCCCTGCGCATCATCCCCCCATGCGCATCAACCCCCCATGTGCATAAACCCCCATGCGCAACATCCCCCCATGCACATCCCCCCATGCGCATCAACCCACCATGCTCATCAACCCCCCATGCGCATCAACCCCCATGCACAGCATCCTCCCCAGCGCAACCTCTTTCTCCGAACAATGTCTGCCCCCCACCCCCCGTGCACCAGGCACAGAGTACCAAATTGGCTGGATGTTGGTCAGTCTTCCATGTTAAGTAAAGGACAAAAACACCCCTTTTCAGCCCCTTAAGGGTTAAATTTCTCCACATGGGTTCTTGTTGGGTGTTCATGTGACAGAAAGAACTCCCTCCCCAAATTTCATGCTTCTAGGTCCGGGGGTTGGGGTGGAATGTTGATGAGTCATCAATTCTCCAATGCAAAGTATAGGGAGGAAAATGCCCCTTTTCACCCCCTTCCGGTTGGAATTTCCGAAGACTGGTTCTTTGTGCACCCCTCCATCATGGAAGGAACACCCACCCCAAATTTCACACTTCTAGGCCCGTCGGTTTTGGCAGGCCGGTGATGAGTCAGTCAGTCAGTCAGTCAGTGACTTTTCTCTTATATATATATATATAGATTATGGGAAGAGGTTGGTTCCATTTGTAGGGCAGCCAGCATGATGATGCTGATAACGATAATTTCTTGTTAAAAAGCTATTGACAATGCAATACTCCACTCAAGAGCTTGCTTATGGTTTGTATTCTTCTCTCCTTTGAATTTCCTCCATTCCAATTGTTCCCAAACATTTTAGTGCCAGGACCCACTTTAGAAATGACACTTTGCCGGGACCTGCCCAGCTTTAAAGAGGTTTTTTGGATCAGAACCATTATGGTGGCTTTGCATTCCCCTTCACCTGGCCTTCAGTAGATCCAAGCCACAATCACCTACTCAAGAGTAAATGCCCATGTGTGGCTCAATTTCAATTTCAGTACATTTTCCTTGTGAGCTTGATGCGAGAGACTTCTTTCTTGAGAGTTTGTCTGGGCGTGCGTCATTCAGATTGGCACCATTCCAGTGGGAACGCATTTCCCTCGGTCTTCGCTTTGAAGTGGATCAAAGCATGTTCACCAATTTGTGAGATAACATGCACATACAGCTCTTTGTCTGTTTCCATAGGGTGTGATACATTTTCCTTGTTGGTTTTGCTACGCACCAAAAATCAAGCTGTGATCTATTTGTGGGTTCTGACCCACAGTTTGGGAACTGCTGTTACCACACCATAGAATGCTTATTCTGTTCAAAGCAATTTTTTTTAAAGTTGGCTCTTCTTGCACTACTGTGTGATCATGTGCACAACCATTTACACATCATCTGAAATAATTAACATCATTTCTTCCTCCTGTATCTTAATTTCTTCCTCCTATATCTTAATTAGCGGGGGTTAGAAAACAGTAAAACTTCCAGTGCTGTCTGTCTTCTTCAACAGTGCATTACAATTAACACGAACAGTTTTGAAGCACCTTGTTGTAGACTGTATAATGTTCCAACTATTGAAAGCCTGATTGACATTTTTTGGAAAAGTGTGTTTTCTCTCTCCTTATAGTGTTGAGAGATGCAAAATTTTCACATGAGAAGCAATGCTGAAATGAAAGCAGAACTTTTGTTCAGGGCTTTTGGTTATAATAACAGCTCCAAGCAAAACCTTATGGCAGGTTTAATGCAATCAATAATTTTTTAGGGGCTTGTAACAAACGAAAACTAGTTGGATGTGTTTTGATGGTTAAATATCTCTCTTTCCATAAAGTGCTGACACGGTTATTATAATTTGGGTGCTTCTGTCCTATAATTTGCATTACTTACTGTCTCACTTGAAGACTGAAAACTGCCATAGAAATTTTATTCTTTTCTTTGTTATACTTTCGAAATGCAGCAACCGTCAGCAAGGCAAATTATACCATCATATGTTCATTGTTTGTAGGCTTTTCCATTTTCTTTTTATACAAAATTTGCCAAACAGAGTGACTTTAGTGACCCACATTGTGGTGACCCACGGTTTTGAAAGCTTGGCTATGGGTTTAGTATGGTGAAACATCATATGTTTCAGTTGGCTGGCAAACCGTAATTGTAAAGTGGGACTGCAGCCCATGTTTGAGATAACTGTGGTTTGCCATAATGTTTGGATTGACAAGACTATAATTACAACCGTAACTGCACCTCCAGAGATGGCCATACCTGGAAATGGCTGCTGTAAGTACATGGATGTAACAATGTTGACCTACAGCTCTAAATTATGGTTTACTTGTTCTGAAACCTTAATCATCCATATAGTTGATGCAAACCATAATAAGTCTGAATGATAACAGGAAAATGATAACAGGATAACAGGAAAATGGTTACTTTCATTTAAAGCTGATAAGGGAGCTTTTTAAAGAGAGAAGAGAGCTTTTTTCTCCCTTACAAAGAGAAAAAAATTAGTATAAAATGGAATGTATATCTAGCAGGGCTGTTTTACTCACTGGTACTCAATATAGGCATCTTTCCCACCTGTACCCCCCCCCCCGACCCTCAGACTAACTAGTAATTAGTCATATGGGGATGATTAGCTGTGCTGCTGTGGTGAGTACCAGAACCCTTTTTCCTCAGAAAAAAGCACTGATCTCTAATGAATGTAAACCAGCTACTCCAGCATGGAGAACCTTTGTGTTTGTTTTGCTTTCCTTACAACTTTTTTTATCTTGGTTGTTTCTTGTCTGAAAGGTAAAGGAATTGCAAAGTGACACACATTAATTGACAAGATCAGATTACGACAGCTTGGCAGGATACTTAATGTGTGTGTCTATTTTCAAGCACATTTAACCTTTCAACTGAGATCCCCAGTTAATCCTTTGTAATTGGAAACAGATATGTTTGAGATATCATGGCTAAACTTTGGTAAGGCATACATTTGATAACTGGCCATATTTCCTGTTGTCCAGGTACTGTCATACACTTGCAGTTAAAATGAGGAGCTTGTTGGAAAACCATCCTTCTTTATCGGGATGCATCATCTTCCTAAATCATTTTTTTTATGGTTGTGCAGTAACTGTCCTCAAACTGATCCTGATTAAGAAAAATTTGTAGTGTTGCAAGAAAAGCCATAATAATTCCAGCATGATTTTCCCTCTGGGTATTAGTCAGCCTTCTTACCTCTTTGAATCAAAAGAATCATGTTTAAACACATTAAAGAAACAGGTAGTGATGCAGGGAAGTTGTTGGCAGATCTTGCTACAAAGCCCTTGGTTTAATCTTCAGCAATCCAAGCTAAAATGATCAGAGGCTGCTTGTGCCAGAGGTGAACATCAAGGTCTCGATTAGGAGCAGGAAAGTCACGTCCAATTAACTTCACTGTTCCTTGACAGCCTTGCCTTGACAGCAAGAACATTTAACATCTCTTTTTGTGTTTCTTTTGACTCATAGCAAAAAAAAAAAAATGCCACATGGGGCACCTTGTTAGCCCTCCTTTCATGTCTAATTCGATTTGCAATTCTCATTTTTTTGTGAAAATATTAGAAGGCTTTGGCTTACTTCTCGCTGAAGTGGTGAACTGTAGGTTGTAGGTTCATGAGACTGTACACTCTTTCATTCAAAAAATCCCTGCACTTGGAAAAGTAGCATGTCAGGTGGGATTCTAGCAAAGTGTTTTGGGGGGATTTTGCAGGGATTTGGGGGACAAACTGTGTTTGTCATGTCAGCCCATTATATCCGCACCCAGACTGGTTGAGAATGAAGCCCTATTATTCAAGCTGGAAAAAGCAAAAAATAGTGTTTTTCCCATTTTTCTGGTAATAGGTCCGTTATTTGTTGGAATGGGTGGAAGATGATCTAGAAGAACCTGAAGAAGCCAGCTGTGAGGAGAAGCTGGATTTCTGCCACCCGTTGTGCCAGTGTTCCAGATGTGCCCCTGCACAAAAGGTTGGTCCTCCCCAGCTGTCCTTTTGCTTACAAGAGGCCTGTGAATAGCAGCATTCAGCTCTTAAGAACGGCCCATCTTTAATAGAGTTTGTGACCTCCTGGGAAGAAGCAATAATCAGGCTGTTGAAAGAATTGAACAACAGTCAGGGGAGTCCATTTCGATGTGTAAGGAGAGGGGCGGTGAATTTTCTAGCTGACTGTGGATTTTTAAGTTCCCAATTCCCTTACCCTTTTCAATGATTTTGAGTGCAATCCTAACCTAGACTGGCACAACTCATTGGTCTACCAGTTCCTGAGGGGATGTCTATGCACTGACCTAACTGTCCCCCAGGAGTGGCACAGAAGTGTCTTATTGCTCTTTTGTGATACCCCCAGGGCAGTACAGGACTTAAGCCAGGGCTTAGGCCGGCCTCACTGGGGCTGAAGATTGCAGCCTTGCTCTGGCATTGTAATGACATCCCTTGTCATTAGTTGGTTTTTATTTCCATGAAGCTTTATGAGACTCTGTTCTTGATCTTCCAACTGTCTTTTTATCTTATTAAGCATTTGAAGTATTATTCATATTTATAAGTTGTTATAAATCCCTCTACAACAGACTTGTTATGATGGAGACAGAATTGAACTGAAGGGGGTCATGTCCTGGTTTCGTGGGAGAAAATTATGGCAAACCTACCCTAACTATGTGCTACAAGCAAATGCTGTAAATAAGGGTGCAATCCAGAGTAACTATGTGGGATCCTTGCTCTGGTGTAAGAACAATTTGCTCTGGATTGCAATATGAATTTCCCATAGATTTTCACCAGGTGGTGCAGTAACTACGGGTACACATAATGTCTCTTACGTGCTCCCGTATTTTCTCTGGATTGTAGGGTAAGTCTTCAGTTGCAGTCTGGGAGGAGTTCCCTCTCCCTCAGTATGTCTCTCAAAACCAGAGGTGACTTTTTAAGGCCCCCTAGAAGACCTTCCAATGTGCAGAAAGTAACATAGGGCCCTGGAAGCCCCAAAGAGTGGTTTTAGAAGACCTGTCAGATGTGACTGGAAGACACCTTGCCCCCTCCTCAGATTCCATTATCTTCAGATATCAGTATCTGAGGTGTTTATATATGAACAAATCCCCAGCTGATAGTAAGGGCCAACTATATACAGGAAGGATATGTAGACAATGACATGAAAGACCATTATAGATTTCATGTGTATTTGTTGTTTGTTTTCTTATAAAAGAAGCTTTTCAGAGTGCTAAGTAATGGCCTTGGAGTGAATGTGACGAACCAAGATGGCTTCACACCCCTGCATGTGGCTGCGCAGCACGGACACACGCATTTGGTTTCCCTCTTACTGAAACACGGAGCCTATATTGGACAGAAAAATGTGGACTGGGCGATTCCTCTTCACCTGGCCTGCCAGAACGGTCACCTCCAGGTAAATGCATTCTACTCAGACGTACCTGAAAGGGAATGAAATGTGGTTGACATGAAGTAAAGCCATATAGAAAGCCCGACCTTGGATTCAGAGGAGTTTGGTGTCTAATATATTTGACATCATACTTGACTCTTCCAAGACTTTCAGACATTACATCATATCTGACTCTCCTGAGAATATTATGTTTGTGGTGGGAGGAACATTTGGACTTTTGGATCTCTCTTTGAACTTCAGAAGTGTTCTGAGTTTATTTGTTTGTGGCTGCTAGCTAGCACCACCATGCCATGCATGGACCCCGTGGAGAGGATAAACTAATCTGCTAACATGTTAATGGTAATCTGTCATTTATATTCCTCTGTTTGCAAAACCACTCAGGTGCAACTGACAAGGTGCATAACATATATTTATGGCATGCATAAGCATAGGCTTGGTGTCTCACTGAGTTTCAGATTCTGTATTTGTATGAAATGTATATAAATCTTTGGAAAAGTGACAGGGTAAAGACGCTGTGCCTGTTAACCAGCAGGCCAGGGTTCGATTCCTGGGTCGGCCCCACAAGACAGGGTGAACTCCTGTCCTTAGCCCAGCTCTGCGATGCCAGCTGGATCCAATCGTATTGGCTCTGCCTTTCCATTGGACTAATTCAGTGGCATGGAGAGGGGGGATTTGCTGCTTGGGTAATAGCCTATCCTCCATAACAATCCAACCCAGGCTTTCGTGCTTCGCATGCAGCGTATGCAGCGCCAAGCACGATACCATAGTCTCTCAAGACTGACGGAAGCCTGCTTTTTTAGTCTGCAAGTTCAAAACTGTCCTTACTGTATGAACCACACTTGTTAAACCTGCAGCATGGAATTGAAAATGTTTCCACTTCTTGTTTTTGTGATGCAAATGTATTAAGGATGGAACACTAACACTTCTCCTTTTCAACAGGTAGTGAAGTGTCTGGTGGAATCCAATGTTAAACAAAATACAAAGGACATACATGGAAATACGCCCTTAATTTATGCTTGCATGAATGGCCATCAAGAGATTGCAGCCTTCTTATTACTGGTAAGAGAGCATCAAATAACAGATTTGCAATCTCAGGTTCCTTTTAGTTACAGCATTTGCTTGTAGCACATAGGGTAGGGTTGCACAAAATTTTCACCCACAAAACCGGGACATGACCCTCTATCAAATTTGCCGGTATGTGACTGCAATCCCCGAAAACCAGGGCGGTCCCAGTTTTCTAGGACATAAGACAACCCTGGGTCATGGGGAAATCTAGCATTCCTAACAGCATTTCTGCTGGAAATTTATTCACACAAAACTAAAATATAGAACTGCAATCTTTTAATTTATTATTTGATTACCGTAAATTAATAAAAACTTCTATAAAGGAATTCCTCCAAATTAATCCTGAAAAGATTCTAACGATGTTAATAATTTTTAATACAGGTGGAACCCATTTTTCTGTGAATTTTACATCTGCAGATCTGGCTCAACAGGGGTCCCACATTGAGCATAGCTACAGTCCCCTTTGGAGGGCTCAGGGGGCAGAAAATTATGGGTTTGCTCCTCTATTTTCAGTCTCCATGGAGGAGGGCCCAAGAGTGATACTGAGACCCCATGTGTATTGATATTTATAAAAAATGCATATATTGGATCCTATCTTGGAAGAGACAGTCCTCCATCACAGGAGATATACAGTGCAATCCTTTACATTGCAAGACTTACCTGGGGTTTATTCTCAGATAAACATGTATAGTATATAGGGTGGGTGCTGTTTCATCAGCCTTTCTATTTATATTAGTGGAAAACTTTCCATGTATATTAGTGAAGCAACAGTGTATTGGGATCCCCATTATTAAGATGAGATCAGCTGCAGCATTTTGGTTCTGGTGCAAGACTTGGAGCATCGGCTCATGAAAAGAGCTTGTGTGAAAACCTCGTGCAGGAGTTTGCATGGACATGTGAACTCTTGGAATGAGGGTGCTTTTCCAATGCAAGGCTCTTCTGCTAAGTCAAAAACAAGTCCTTTGTAAGCAAAAAGCTTTAGACAGAAAAGCACTACTAGAACCAAGTCGTTTATTGTCTCCTCCTTTGTTGCGATTGCCAGCATGGAGCCTCGGTTAACCTTTCCAATAACCAGGGCAATACCTCCCTCCATGAAGCTGTAATTGGAAAACACGAAGCTCTGGTAGACCTGCTGCTACAGTACGGTGCATCAGCCCACTTAAGGAACAGCACACAGCGCACACCTGTCTGCTATGCTGAACCGGTAAGGGGCACAGGTTGATTCCTGAAATGATGACAAACCTCTCAGCCTGTTTGATTAACCTCCCAACATATCTGAATTGGTGCGTGTTTATCTAAATGTAAGATGATTGGTTCCTCCTTTAGCCTCCAACGATTATACTTGGGTACCCCATGCAACATGAATGTGGTAATTATTCACTTTAGTGCTTTGTGCACAGTTGGAATTAAATTTACCTAGTATTCAGTAGTGAAAATGGTTTTAAATGACCAATTTAACTATTCAGTGGTTTACTTAAGCAGAAAATTGAAAATGTTAAATATTTGAAATCTCTCATGTGGCTGTTCTTTTATATTATTTTAAATGAAAAATGAGAAGACATTAAATTCTAACGGGTCGCCTGCCATGGTCCATTTGTTAATGGCTCATCAGTCAAACTAAACAGCCGCAACAGAAAATAATCAAGTTCCTTTGCCTCCTGTTTCTGTATATTCTTATTCATCTTCGGCTGTGGGTGTCACAAGCGGTTAAGATGCTGTGCCTGTTAACCAGCAGGCCAGGGTTCGAGACCTGGGTCAGCCCCACAAGACAGGGTGAGCTCCTGTCCTTAGTCCAGCTCTGCGACGCAGCTGGATCCAATCGTATTGGCTCTGCCTTTCCATTGAACTAATTCAGTGGCACGGAGAGGGGGATTTGCTGCTTGGGTAACAGCCTATCCTCCATAACAATCCAACCCAGGCTTTCGTGCTTCGCGTGCAGCGTATGCAGTGCCAAGTATGATACCATAGTCTTTCAAGACTGACGGAGGCCTGCTTTTATTCGTGTGTGAAGACTCAGCTTCAGATTCTAAAGATTCTTCTGTAGTTTTAGTTTGAAAGACTGAAAATTGATTTTTTTAAGATAGTCAGTTAATTAAACAACCAGTCTGTATAGACCCAATCATTTGATTAAAGACCAGTCTTTGGAGTGCATTGGCTCAGTGGGTTAAGACACCATGGCTGTTATCTGGCAAGCCATGGTTCGAGACCCCGGTGCTGCAAGACGGCGTGAGCGCCCATCCTCAGCCCAGCTTCTGCCAACCTAGCAGTTGTGGAAGCATGGAAATGTAACTAGATAAATTGATACCACCTCAGTGGGAAGGTAAACAACGTTCTTTGCAAACATGCTGGCCATGTGACCATGGAGGCATCTTCACACAGTGAATGGCTTTGAATCAGGGATGTGGTTGGTGCCTGCAGCCAGTCACAGCTGACAACCTGCAGCCAGTCACAGCTGGCAGGGCAACCTGCCAGGGACTTTTAACTTACCTAAAGGCCAATCTATAATATAAAAAAGCAGGCCTCCGTCAGTCTGGAAAGACTATCGTATCGTGCTCGGCGCTGCATACGCTGCATGTGAAGCACAAAAGCCTGGATAGTTATGGAGGATAGGCTGTTACCCAAGCAGCAAATCCCCCCTCTCCACGCCACTGAATTAGTCCAATGGAAAGGCAGAGTCAATACAATTGGATCCAGCTGGCGTCGCAGAGCTGGCCTAAGGACAGGAGCTCACCCTGTCTTGTGGGGCCGACCCAGGAATCAAACCCTGGCCTGCTGGTTAACAGGCACAGTGTATTAAGCACTTGCGCCACTTAACCACTTGCGCCATATAATATGAAGAGTGTGAAAATAGAACACCAATTTCCCCTTACGGGGCAGTGAAGATAGTATCACATGAATTTGTAACGGCTTGCATCAAAAATAATTAAAGCACAGTTACCACTACATCTGCATAGTTAATTCAGGGCACCCATAATGTACTCCATTTTGAATCCTTGTGCTAAAGTCCATGTTGCAAAATTTTAATTATTTTATTTAAAAGAAATTTATCCTGCCCTTCTTACAAAATATCCAAGGTGGCTTTTAATTCTTTTAAAAATTTTACTTTATTTAAAATTTTATTAAATTATTACTTTCAAGGGTGTTTAGGACTGTCAGCTTCGTGTACAGAGTAAAAAATTCTAGCATTGCTTGATGGTATCCTGAGAGTTAGTAATGATTTTTAATGGTAGAATCTGTTTTTTTCTTCCACACACCCCATTTAAAGAATTCGGGAATCCTCAGGCTATTACAAGCTGTCCTGATCTCAGAAACGGGAGAACCAGCAAACTGTAACGTTCGCATAGCTGGGAAAATCAGGAAAAAAAGTGAGTGTGACTTTCTAATACTAGTCAAAAGTGAAAATAGTGCAGGGTCCAGCCTACCAGCCCTTCCTCGAGGACGTTTTTCTGCTACTGGATAAATGACGTGAGTTATGTTGGCAAACATCACCTTGATTCATGTCTTTTGTCTTGCTTAGAGCATCCCAGTAAGTGCAGAGTATTGGGTGCTGTTAGACAGGTGGACCATTAGTCAATTTCTAGTATTTTCCACTCAGCCGGAACTTTTTCAAAGAATGCTGGACGAACCCTATAATCCAAAGTAACTACGGGAGCACATAAGAGACATTACATGCACCAGTAGTTACTGCACCACCTAGTGAAAACGTATGGGAAAGTCATATTGCAATATGAAGTAAATTGTTCTTACACCGGATCAAGGACTCCCTGTAGTTACTCTGGATTGCACCCTATACTGGATTCTGCTTGACCCAGAAAAGTTCTTCTTATGGAAGAGATCACTTAATGTACTCACTTAATGTTTTGGCTGTTATCCAATTAAATAAAGCTTAGGGCGCGATCCTAACAAACTTTCCAGCACTGGCAATTTGGAAATTATCCAGGTCGCCACATGTCTATTGCAGGGGATGTTACCTAATGCACAGTGCACCAACACCTGGAATTAGATAAGTCGTGGAGAACACAATAACTTTGTCTTCTCATTGTGTAAGCAGGGATGTTTACCTGCAGATTATTTCTAAGCTTTTAAAGGAACATTATCTGGTGACCTTCCCCAGGATGGGCATGGCTTTGGCTTTCTTTTTATAGTCTCTCTTCACACAGATAGGTCTCTATCCCCTTGCTTGTTGTGCTAAGTGGGAATGACTGATGGGACATAGCATTCTTGCTAATGCAGTTGGATCCCCAAGGCATATTTTTGCACTGTTTGTTATTGCATCCAGTACTAAGGAGGACATCTTCATTAATATTCCAGCAGGTACATTATAAGAAGACATTTTGGAAAGATCTGAGAGTTGGCTGCTCAGGTTGTGTGGGTGATGGGGGCCACCTCATTTACTGGATTCCTGCTTCCTATCTGGTGTTCTGCTCAACCCATATTTGTTGACTGTCCCTCTCTGCTACAGATTGTGATGTTAGTGGTGCTAATACAGTATAGATAATGTGGTTTGTACTATTCCAGGTACAGTACTGGGTAAAACCTGTTTCTGGATTTGGAATTGTTTTCACACGAGACTGGTCTTTACATAGAGGAGGATGGTGGTGGAGGTGGTGGAGTCCCAGGGAGGTCAATTGGACTTCTTGATCTCTATCTAACTGCACTTCACATTCCAAAGTGTTTGGAAAAATCTCCTTGGGTTGAAGCTGGCCTCTGCTCTTTTAGTTTTCTGTGCACAGGGAATTAAAAAACAAACACAGGTGGGCATTTAAAGTGAAACTCCCCCTACCTGCCATCCTTTCTCCTATCTCACTCCCATCCTGTCTGATGTGTGAATTCAGCCACTGAGCAACTCTCCAAGCATTTTCAGGATCTTTGAATAACCAAACAGTGCCAATCTGCTCAGTCATCTGCCCACGTAGTAGCAACTTTAAAAAATTGCTTACAATGACTTTCATGTGTTTTTGATTCTGAATTATGTGCAGACTTAAGTTCAAAAGAAAAACTCCAGTTTAATTTTTTCTCCTCCTCTATTGGTTGGTGCGGCAGTCAGCTTTCAGTTTCCTGAGGTAGCAGATGATCTCGTTGCTCGGCGGCTTCAGCTGGTCCAGTCAATCAACCAGTTTTACAAGTAAGGATGACAAACTTTCTTCAAAGTAGTAGTTGATGATACTGCAGTAGGAGTAGTTGTCATTGAACAGGCCTCAGAAGAGTAAGGACAGCAGGGCCTACATGTGAAGAGGAGGAGCACCTTACTGAAAAGCAGGTGGTGGGCCATAAGCTATTTATGGGCAACCCTGAAATTTGTCTTGCTGCCTGGCTCACTTAGGCTGCAATCCTAAAGACACTTTCCTAGAGTAAGACCCTTTGAACACAATGGAGCTTACTTTTGTGTAGACACCTTTATGATTGTGCTCTTACTCTTGTTTTAGTCAAAAAAAAATCTGACACAGTTTGTCAGCAATACTCATAACTTTTACGGAGGAAAGAGACAGAATAAAATAGAGGAAAAACTTGCCATCCATATTGGTCCAGTTGTCTTCCTCCAGTCTCGGTGCAATAGCAAGGTTCTGTTTCCTGTTCTACTTATTAAGTTCCTAACACTCATAATATTATTTGTGACTCTCATGAGTAAGAGTGGAGTAAGAGTATGAGTATTATTTGTGACTCTCATAAGTAAGAGTATGAGTAAGGGCTGTGGGTGGCACAAGTGGTTAAGACACTGTGCCTGGTAACCAGCAGGCCAGGGTTCGAGACCCGGGTGACAAGACAGGGTGAGCTCCTGTCCTTAGCCCAGCTCTGTGATGCAGCTGGAACCAATCGTATTGGCTCTGCTTTTCCATTGGACTATTTCAGTGGTGTGAAGAGGGGGGATTTGCTGCTTGGGTTACAGCCTATCCTCCATAACAATCTAACCCAGGCTTTCATGCTTTGTATGCAGTGAATGCAGTGCCGAGCATGATAGCATAGTCTTTCAAGACTGACAGAGGCCTGCATGAGTAAGAGCAGAATTGTGGGTATTGTTCTGTGCTCACAGGCCTTGCCTTATTCAAAATTAGTTCAGGAAAACAAAATAGATGGCTCACGTTTTTAACTAGTTTAGCAGAAAAATAAATTCCTTTTATCCAGCCTCTTGCATGCTGAGGATTGAGGGCTTTTTGAGCCCCTGTAAGGTGGCAATCCCTGAGTGGAGCAGTTTGAGGAATGGCCAGTGGTCCTGAAAAGAAATATAAATAGCCTGGATTCTGACTTTTCATACTTAAGACTCCAAAGGCAGCATCTTCTGAGTCTCATTCCCAAAGAAGTTCAAGGTCAAGAACTTTCAAGTCCAATTCAGTCTAGGGGGTGAAATACTGCCACCTGGTGGCTAGTGAAAAACACTGGTTTTTTTTAGATCACTTATGCTGGAATGCTATTATTTTGTTTTCCTTTCTAGGTCAAAATATTTGCGGAAAACTATAACAAGAGATAAGAGTGTCCCTAACTTTGATGATGAATTACGGCACCAGGTAAGGGGAAAGCTTTGAAGAAAGCCAATATTGAAATAATGATGTGATGCAGGGCAGTGGTGGGCCCGACCTGGCCCAACAACCAGATCGCCGGAAGTGGGTGGGCCAGGCCGGGGTCAGGGGGCGGGTCAGGGGCCAGGCTGGGGAGGGTCAGGGACAGAGCCGGGGAGGGCATGCCACCCACCCCAGCATGGAGTGAGTGGGCGGGGCGAGGAGCGGGCCCCAACCCCGGCGCACTGCATCAACCTTAGTGCAGATTTGGAGGACCTTATCTTACATTTGTAGCCGCACTGAGGAGCATGCGCGGGTGCCTCTGAGCCCCTTGGCCTGCCGGTGAAGGCTGTAGCCGCGCTGAGGAGTGTGCGCGGTTGCCTCTGAGCCTCCCCGGCCGGCCGGGGAAGGCTGTAGCCGCTCTGAGGAGCACGCGCGGTTGCCTCTGAGCTCAGCTGGTCGACTGCGCATGCTGCAAACTTAGCATCAACCTCCGGCGCGCCGAACTGGTACGCCCAGTTTTCTGGCCCCCCGTAGCTACTGGATCAGTGGGGGGTGGCAGAAGTAACAACTGGTTTGGCGATCTGGCCCGAATCGTCTTCTGCCCACCACTGATGCAGGGGTCTCTAAAGTTTTCAGCCAAAGGGCCACATCAAATATCTGGCACAGTGTTGAGGGTCAGATAAAATATTTTAAACATAATCTGAAAATAAATTTGAGACAGATTAAAGAATAAATGAGCTCAGATTTACAGAATTTCTGCAAGCAACAACACATAGGACAGAAAAAGCACACATTTAATAAGATTCCTATTCCCTTACCAAACCATCACATCATCACATTTGTTCAGCTGGGTCAGAGGCGCCTAGGAAATCAAAGGCTGGCAACAGGCCAGTTAGAGTCTTGCCAAAGGCCGCATCTGGCCCCTGGGCTGGGGTTTGGAGTCCCCTGATGTAATGGAAAGTGTATAGGTTTGGGACTGGACATACCAGAGTTCAGAACCTCTACTCACCTGTAGTTGTGAAATTCCATGGGTGAGATTAGGCTCCTCATGCTCTCTCAGCCTAGGCTATTTCAACAAAGTTGTAAAGATAAAGAAAATGCAGTAATCCCTATGTATGCTATCCTGACTTTGAGAGGAAAATCAGGTATCTTTTGGGGACCCTGCACATATTGTATTCTATAGCTAATGAAATCTGCAGTGGGAGCAGGGATGCCAGTCAAACAGAAGTGCCTTCTGGTCACATCCAGGAGGTCTTCTGAAGCACGGGGATTGTGGAAGACTTTCTTGCAGCTCTGAAGATCAGCCAGATGTGATTGGAAAGCACTTCCAAACATGTCCAGGGGGTCCATTGAGGCCTCTGTCTAAGGTGCTTAGCCTCCATCAATTTTCAGATAAGAAGGGCTCACTGTGTGCTATACACAGCCTTACTATTTATGTCCCCATTGCCCTTTTTCTGTATCTTCAGGTAGATGTTTACCTTTGCTGTTCTATGTCTGGCTTTGATAGAGACACAGTCTAACTTGTGTTTTTTTCCCTTTCCCAAGTTAGCTATTAAGAGCTTTGATAAGAGCAGGCTAAAACCTGTGGATCTTTTTGAGCAAAGCAGAGCTCAAAGCAGCAAAGATGAATCTGAAAAAGAGGAAGACCTCACAGAAGCGGCTGCACCACCTCCTAGAAGCAAACTAAAGTATCGGAGACACACTGTTAATGTAGCCCTTTCCACAACAGATGTCAGCGCCATCTGTGATTTATCCAGATCCAGAGATCCAAGTGTTTCCTCAGTAGAGGGCTGTTCTGATGACTGATGCTTTCAAAACACTGACAAGGAAACAAGTTTGCTGCCAAGAAACCCAAGAACCAGGTGGCAGCAGCTCCCATTTCTTCCCAGCAGGCATTAAAAAAGAATGAAAAGATGCTTGGAATCAAGGATTTCAAAATTGGATTAGCAGGTGCCTTGGTGGGAAGAGGAGATCCCTCCCCTTCCACCCTCAATCCTCACTGCGGTTTGCAGTTTGAGAGATGGATTTTTTTTTAAAGTGGGTAAAGCCACAAAAATAAATTACGTGTACTGCATAATGAGATATCAAAATATTTAAGGTACTTCTGTATTGTCATATGGCAAACTGTAGCGATGAGAAAAGTTCTGTGGTCCTTCCAGTTCTTGTTTCCAAATGCACTGGTTGGCTTTTTGTGTGTGTGCTACTAACCTGTTCAGGGTCTCAGGAGAAACAGTAGCGCGCTTGCATTGTGAAGAGTTGCACAGAAAACGTGATACAATATGCAGTGAGTTGGTTCTTTATTTCACAATTTCATTAGATATTGGTAGCTGAGCTGCAACATGGGAGGTTTTAAAAAAACTGCTTTTAACAAAAGATACATTTGGTCTTGCAGAGACAAAGACTTGCAGTTAAGTGTATTTTTTCTATACAAGCACAGCTGAAACCTCGGAATACTTTTGTTTTATTAAACATCCCAAATGAACAAACAGACTGAAATTCCTCTATTGAGCCTACAGCATGAACTTGTTTCCTTTAAATTACAACTAGTCATTGCACAAGAAAGCAATTCTATTGCATGTAATGAGTCTACTTGAAAAGGAGTCTCTTTATCAGTTTGAGAAGTGGCTCCGTTTGGCTTGCTTTGAAAGAAACATCTGGATTGAAAAGTCATTGCACCTTTGGAGAGATGGGGTTTAGAAAACATTCCGTCTAATTTTTTTATTTAATAAGGTTGAATTACCTAAATAACTTTTAGTCAATTTCACACTTTGTTTTTATGTAATATTTGTATACAAAATCTTGAGTTTTTTTAAAAAAATTGTTTAATATGTTTGATAGCCTATTTTGGGTAAAGTTGAATGGCCTGACATGATTTCTCTGTACAGATTGGTGCATAGGCTTATAGCGCCTCTGCTCCAAGAGGACAACTATATTTTTCTACTAAATAATTGAGTTAATCTAATTTACTTCTGTGCCTTGGATTTGTGCCAAATGATGCAAGAGAGAGGAAGAAAGATAATAACAAATCTATTTTAATTTTACAAGAAGCCATTGTTCTTTTAAAGGAAACTTTGTTTTGTTGCGGACCCCTCTGCCATGAGTATTAAAAACAGTTTTGCAAAGCTTAGGGCTGTTGCTTCTGTTCTCATTTAAACTGTACAGATCCACAACACTATGAAGATGTGCATAATTTGATAGTCAGTCTGGAAATGTGGTAAGTTGTATATGGTCATTCTATGCTGCTTGAAGTAAGGGATTGGGCACTTTAAACTGGCACCTTGGAAATAGTAATGTTACAGTCTAGCATGTCACTACACTCTTCTTTCATAGATGCTTCTTGTTGGCCTTTACAACATGTTCATTTAGTATACTGAACACTGGAAAATAGGTACCCTGACATAGATACCCTGATAGGTACCTATCATTTAGTATATTGTTCCTTTCCAGTATACTGAACACTGGAAAATAGGTACCCTGATATAGGTACCCTGAAAAATAGGTTCCCTGATAGGTACAGCGCGGCTAGATTATGAGCCGCTGTGTGGCTTACAGAGCAATGCAACATACAGTGCCATGTATGTTGATGTCACTATCTATGGCTTGGTGTTAGGTTCCAGGCCTTCTGATCCATCATTACCATAAGGTTCCCAGTATAAGCATGCTCCCTTCAGTTCCATAACTGCCATTCAAGATAAGATGCAACTATGAAAATCTCTATATGAATGTTTTTACCACTTGAAATGTAAGGAGGTGGGGCAGAGCAACATGTGCTGATTTCTCCACTCACAAATGCTAGAGCATAGCACCATCAAAAGGCACATGGAATGATGGTGGCACTTTGCCCATTCAGTTAATGATAGACCAGAACCCACTTGTCCCCGATATACAGCTTTAGATATCTGACTCTACAGCAGTGATTTTCAACCTTTTTCAACTCACGGCACACTGACAAGGGGGCTAAAATTGTCAAGGCATACCATCGGTTTTTGGACAATTGACAAGCTGTTGATGGGGGACTCACACCCCCATTGATCCCACTAATAAATGGTTCTGTCCCCAAAATTGTGTGCAGACCATTCACAACACATCAAGGTGCAACGGCACACTGATTGGTCAAAGGCAAATTGGTCTAAACCTCTGGCCTATTGGTAGTCCAATATGCAGCTTGTGAGGACCTTTTGGCATCCCCCCACCACAACCTCCCACTGTCTCCCCATGCTTCAGTGCTTTATTATCTCTGCACCATTCTGGCTTTTCCTTCCCCATAATATATATTTTAAAAATCACCTTGCCTCTTGCTGCTTCCTTCAACTAAACCTGCTGAATGACTTTGGCAGCTCAGAGTGTATCATCGCACCACAACCACTTTCAGGTCTACCCAGTTGGGAGGTCATTTCCCCACCCCAGCTGCCAGAAATTGCACTGCCCTGCTCTAGGGTCACAGGCAGGCCTACTGTTCCACCATACATACAAGAACCTCTTTTGTGCAACCACAAGAGACAAAGTATTGTTCACTACAGCTCATTTTTTAACCTAAAGGTTTTAATTTCAAAGCTCTTAACATATATCCACATCATCTCCAAAAGGTTAGGAGACAGGTCAATAACCACCTTCTCCTTTTACATTCTGGCTTACACAGTTGTCAGTAAAAGTATATTCATGAAATGTTTCTCATAGTATCCTCAAAACAGGAAGGCACAACAAACATGCAATGGCATCATGCATGGAAGGTGGTCATGGGGAGGATGGGCAACTGCCTACAAGATCCTTTTATTTGGAAAATAAGAGGTCACTCCAGTAAGGCAATTGTTTTATGTTAGTGGTTCTGAAAGTGGGGATCAGGACCCCCTTGCAACTTCATGACCAAGAAGCTCATGAAAAGCTGGATGCCGCCATCTTGGAATGGGGCACTCAGACTGCTTTCCTGGGAATAAGTCTCATTGAAAACAATGGGACTTCCAAGTAGACATGGAGAGGATCTGGTATCACAGTGATATTGCTTCCTATTTAATGTCACTTCTGGCCATGACATCACAGTCAGGGTTGGGCCAGACTCTGTCAGAAGGCTGAAATGCTCGAAATACTGAAATGCTCAAAAACCACTGGTTTGTGTAGTGCTGTGTTGCACTACATTCATACTTACCATGAATACAACACAGCTGTGTTTAAGCCCTTCTACATCCAATTAATTTTAGGAGAGAATCAAGTATGTGCTCAATTCTCCCATTGAAGATTTAAAAATGCTTAACTTCAGCTGTGCTGGATCCAATAGTTGAAGAATTCTTAACCATTAAACTAACATTTTCACACACTAACAGCTCCTTAATGAAATACTTCCCCAAGCAGTCCCTGATCATTCAACTTCAAGATACACCAAAGCCACAAGTATAGTTTTAATGCAACAGATAATTTGGTGAGATACAGAACTTCATAGAACTACACAACTGTTGTTCTTGTTTGGTTCCAAACAGGATATATATCATGTAACAGCTCCAAGCCAAGAACTACATACACACATGTTGCTATCTATTAGCTTAACCAGAGATTTGATACAGATTTCAAAACTCTGATTAATCAGAGCTTCCTATCATGGGAAGGAGTGGTGAGACGGCTCTCGGGAGCAATTGGGAAGGAGCCATGAAACCAAATGGCCTGCTCCTAATCTCTTAACCATGGTTAAAGGAGCAAGACAGCTGGCATAGCACCAGGCCCCAGTATCCCAATTTGTAAATCTGGAATCCAGTCTCTTATGCCGCTGTGTTGTGGCAAAACCTTGGTTGTATAAGCAACACAGATGCACTGTTTATAGGTGCCAATGGCAGAGATAGTGTCAAATGAAAGGTGAAGTCCACAAAATAGCAAGTGATATCTTATATCCCTCAGGCCTTGAATACATAAAAATGATGTAAGAAAACCATTTCACTTAATTTTATTATACAGAACATGAGATCACCCATTTCCCTTCTTATATAAAAAGTGTGTACAGAAAAAGTGTAAATTTTTCCAGCTCTGCTTCTGTCAGGTAGATCATACTTTCCTCTGCATCCTCCATGCAATCTGAAGTTGGTGACCATCTTTATGTTCCACTAATACTTAATCTTCATCATCAGAATCCAAAACTTTTCTTCTGTTGAACTAGGAATAAAATTTCAATAGAGCAGTTGAAAACAGCAGGGTTGTGAACTTTCAGTTGGTACAGTATATAAATATTGTGGACTGATTTATTTTATAACTGTTTTGGGCCAAGTTCTATCAGTAAGGGGTTGCTCCTCCAATTCAATTCCCTGATTGTAATATGGAAATAGGTACAGGTGAGAAATTTATACCACACTCTTTAGCAGGCCTCCGACAGTCTTGAAAGACTATGCGAAGCACGAAAGCCTGGGTTAGATTGTTATGGAGGAGAGGCTGTTACCCAAGCAGCAAATCCCCCCTCTCCACGCCACTGAATTAGTCCAATGGAAAGGCAGAGCCGATACGATTGGATCCAGCTGGCGTTGCAGAGCTGGGCTAAGGCAGGAGCTCACCCTGTCTTGTGTGGCCGACCTAGGTATCGAACCCTGGCCTGCTGGTTAACAGGCACAGTGTCTTAGCCACTTATAAATCCATATTTACTCTAATGCGTACCCTAATTTTAAAAGGCTTGAGATTTTTAAAAGTTTACTCATGGTTGTAATGCGCATCTGCAAAGCAGGTGCAAAATTAATTTTACAGCATTAAACAATGATTTATATGACAATAATAATATGACAGTGGGTTTATGTTACGATTTTTATCTAATTGCACTACTTTATACAACAATGGGTTTTAACTACATTTTAAATACAATAGAGTAAACTGCTAAATGAAATACTGGCCTAAACTTATACTCATTTTTACTGTATTTACTCAAATCTAATGCACCACTAATGCATACCCTAATTTTGGAGATTAAATTTGGCTGGAAAAGGTGAGCGTTAGATTTGAGTAAATATGGTATTTGTAATAGAAGTTTATACTATTCTGTTTATACAGCTACTGCAAGTTTATACTATTTCAAAGCCTGTGAGCAGAAACCCAACCACATCTACTCAAAATTAAATTAAGCTCCATTGTCTTACTTTCAGGAAAGTGTCTTTAGGATTGCAGCCTAAGTTAATTTTTATTTTTTGGCACATCTTTTTATTTATTTACAATAAACAATACACCAAATCATACTAATATTGGAACATGAGTGAAGCAATGATGATAACTACTAAATATTTTTATATTATATAATTTAATCTATGTTAATTTTTAGCTAACCTACCTTTACTGTTGTTTTCTTGTCTGTTTGCTGACTCACTTTTTCAAGTATTTCTATTAAACCTTGTTCCGATACCTAGGGCACCAATAATAATAATAATATTAATAATAATAATAATAGTCATGTGGAGAAAATGCACTTTTACTATCAAACTGCATTGCCTTTTTCCTCCCCACATCACTTTGCAAATAGCAAACTCGTAAACTTATCTTCTTAAGAGGTTGGTATTGTTTTTAAATAAAGTTCATTCAGGTTCTAACTACACAAATTCTACTACTATACTAATACTATTCTACTGCTCCATCCCAAACAAAATAGGGATGGCAATAGAGAACAGACAGCAAATAAAAATTAGGACCTTAATGTGTCATTGCCATCCATATGGCTCTGTTTTGCTCCCCCCACCTGGAATGGCTCCGAAGGGGTGAGGCTCCTTCCAAGACTTCACTGCTCCGACCCCCCTCTAGCTATTCCACTGCTGCTATGATAAAGGTTTCCGACACTCAGAGGGCATGACAGAATCTACTCACCTTTCCACCTAACTGTCCAAACCTTGCCATCTGTATAAGGTAATTCTCAACCGCTTTTGCCTTCTCTGGCTTTACTAGTGCTAAATTACTTACTGGGAAAAAAGGAAAAAAGGTATTTTGTGATGTTAAATGAATGCCAGTAACAGATTGTAAAAAGCACTCTGGGTTTTAATTCACGCCACTAAGCAAAGAGTTTCAAACTGAAAATAATTCCATTCTGATACTCTCATTTAAAGAAGTATTAGATGGTTATGGTCTTATAAACAACGTTTCCAGTGTTGAAATTTCTGGGGAAGTGTATAGAACTTGCTATATTATATTTCACTCAGGATTGTTACACTTCATTTCTGTGCTGACGTCTTGTAACTAGCAAAGACTAATCAAATCAAGAATTATTCTATCCCTACAATCCAGAGTAACTACAGAAAGATGTAAGAGGCACTTACTCTGGATTGCTCTATGCATTTCCCATAGGTGACACCGTAACTACGTTGGTGTAAAGATCCCATAGTTACTCTGGATTGTAGCCTATGTGTGCTCAGTTACAATATTACTGAAAGTGCTGAAGCTGAGATAGGAATACTTTGTATATTTACCCGTGTTTACTCAAATCTAATGTGCATCCCTATTTTAAAAGACTTGAGATTTTTTTAATGGTTCACTGGTGATTGTTATGCACAGTTGCAAAGCAGACACAAAATTTAATTTAACTGCATATAACAATTAGTAATTTGATAATAATATGACAGATTGTGCAATCCTAACCATGTCTACTCAAAAGTAAGCCCCATTGTGTTCTATGGGCCTTACTCCCAGGAAATTGTCTTTAGGATTGTAGCCATAGTAAGATTTTTACCTAATTGCACTACTTTATACAACAATGGGTTGTATAAATTACATTTTTATCACAATATAGTAAAATATAAACTGACTTATATAATCAAAATACCATATTTATTCAAATCTAATGTGCAACCTGATTTTGGAGACTAAATTCGGCTGAGAAAGGTGAGCATTAGATTTGAGTAAATATGGTATTTATCATTTGAAATAAATCATAATTCTGCCTTTCTCAGCCCAGGCAATCCAGGGAGGCTAACTGCAGAAATATTAAAGCAGCCTAAAAGCACAATAGTAACCATGTCTACTCAAAAGTAAGCCCCATTGTGTTCACAATCCTAACCACATTTATTCAAAAGTAAGCCCCATTATGTTCAATGGGTCTTACTCCCAGGAAAGTGTCTTTAGGATTGCAGCCTAAATAGCAATACAATACAAAGTAGGGACACAAAATTAAACAGCAGCACCATTATGCAACAATCCAAAAGCCACAACTGGCCACCCTAAACCCAACAGCAGTGCATCAACACTGTCTGTATTAACCTTCCGAATAACATATATAGTTGCCCCACACAGTATTTGTCCCCAAACCCGCTGGGAAAGAGACTGTCACTGACAATCAATTTTTACAAATCCTGATGTGCCAAAGTACGCCCAGAGCACTGTCCTCTCTTCCTCCAGTGGAGACGCCTTTGTATAAGAGGCAAGACTGAGGAAGGGCAACTAAAAGTTCTAGAGGTCGACAGGAAAAAATGAGGATGCTTACATCTGGCGCGAGCTGCTTGTTCCAAAACTTGAGCCAAAATATTATTTCTCATTTCTGCCTCCCTGTAGTAGTAGTAACAATAATAAATTATATAGCAAGAAATTACACATTCAAAAATATCTAACATTGTACCCTGCAAGCCAGGCAAGACTCATCATTTTGTATAACAAACTAAGTTGCATCTTTAGCTATTTCACTACTACACAAATTATTGTGTTTATTAGTTATATGAATTGGCACAGGACCGAAGCACACTTTAAAATGAATTACACATCCCCAGGAACTATTTGTCACCTGCCTGGGGTGAAAACAGACCTCACCTTCCCAACCCCACGGGACTGTTTCAGCCTCAATTTCGCACATCTTGCAACTACAGCAAATTCTACACTAAACAATGGAACCAAGATGGAAATTCCTATTTGCAGATGCTCACCAGTGTAAGCTTTTGGATCACGACCATCCTCTACTGCAAAACATTGCCGTTCTGCAGAGTGCTCATAACGAAACACAACATATTCATTTATTATTTACTGGGAAAGACTCCTATAAAAACATGCATCTTGGTCAGTTTCATAAATCATTTATGTCTCAATACCAATACTAGCACTTGTATTTTTTCCTGCTATTAAAATTTTTTTCTTTAAAGTTGCTCCTTACATGCAATCCTTGTTTTTCCTGCAGACTGCAACCCAGAGTGACTTACAGGGACAGAACAGACTTGACACGAGTAACCCACTGCCTGACCTCACTCTCCTCCACTTAAAATCAGGCTCTAGTTTTGAGCAGACTATTGGTGATGGGAAAGGTGTTTAAACCTTTCCTTCTACACCGTTTTCTACATTTAAATGTTCCCCCAGCTATTAGATTCACAATAGGAAAAAAGTCAGGTTATTCCATTCTTTCCCTTCCCCCATGGCTAAGTGCACCCTGAAGGAGAAAAGAAGAATTTAAATTAAGGGATAAATCAATTTAAATCAAGGGACTTAGAGATAATTCAGAAGGCCATTCCTTTGAGAAACGGTTGTGGAACACCTCCTCCAGTGAACAACATCAGAGATCCTCTGGTTGTTTTAAAGTGAAGGACAACTTATCAGTTTCAGACTTCCCAACACATGTCCATTTAGGACTCTACACCACGCTATTATTGAATAAGATCATTCCATACCTTTGTTTTGCCTCCTGTTGTGCAATTTCACTGGAAGCATCCTAAAAAGGGGAGAAAGAAGATTGAAAACTACAGTATTCTGGTAGTAAATCTACTTGTGAGGGATCCCTGTTTGGAGCCTTAGAGTGCAATCCGAAGCTTGTCTACTCAGAAGTAAGTCCCATTATGCTCAATGGGTCTTACTCCCAGGAAAGTGTGTTTAGGATTGCGGCCTTAGTTAATTGGCGTTCTGCTAAATAAGGGATGATGCTTTAATATGACCTCCAGGGCAGGACTGATTTAAAGAACAGCCAGTAGGTTTGAACAGCCATATTGTCCCCAGGTAGGGAGAAAATCAATAAGTCTGTTTTAAACTGAAGAATGCACAACACCAAATGCAACAGCCCTGAAGATTTATATAGAGGAAACAGAACAGGGTTTCTCAACATCTGTCCTGGTTCGATGCCCAAACTGAACCTAAATGCTTCCCCCAGTGAGCCCCAATGATTATAATAGGGATTACTGTAGGGTAGACACACAACACTAAGTCTCTCAGACTCCTTTCCATTGCCCCGCTACACAGGAGTGAGCCCCAATGACTGTAATAGGCTTACTTCAGAGTAGACATGCATGGGCTGGTCTGTCAGGAGTGGCTGAGCAGGTGCTGGCAGAGTGCTGAAGGCAATTTTTTCACTTGTATTACAACACAAAATTTGTTAGAAAAATGCTCTAAATCCAAGGTTTTACTGTACTTCTGGGTTGGGAAGTCACATGTGATGCAATAAACTCAAGGTAGAGTCTCAGGGTGAATGGAAGCGCTTTCTTAAGACTGGAAAAGCAAACTTTGGAGCTCTATCTATGGAGCCTCCTAGTTTGTTGTATCATTTTCTTCGTCTCAGTTGCAGGCAGCCGGCGTCCCATGAGTACCACCCGACGCCACCTCAAGCACCATTGGTGGTTACCTGTGCCACTGTTTATAACTGTATTTTACTATGGCTGCCATTCAGAGTAACTACGGGGAGTCCTTGCTGCGGTATAAGAGCAATTTGCTCTGGACTGCAATATGAATTTCCCATAGGTTTTCACTAGGTGGTGCAGTAACTATGGGTGTACGTAATGTCTCTTACGTGCGCCTGTAGTTACTCTGGATTGTAGAGCATGTCTTTTATTGATTGTTTTACTGATTACAAATCTAATCTAATTAATAAACAAATCAATTTCCCCCCTGGGAATAAGTCCCAATGAACGAGATGCATGTCAGAGTAGGCACAAAGTAACTCCGCCATCAAAGTGACATCACTTCCTGTTTGATGCCACTTCTAGCCATGACATCCCTTCCCAGTTGATGACATCACTTCCAGGGGTCCCTATCTGATATCACTTCTGGCCATGACATCATTTCTTGGTTGATGACATCACTTTCTTGGAAGGGGTTTCCTGGGGGGATACCACTTCTGGTCATGACATCACTTTTCTGGTTGATTCCCTAGGGGTTGCTGGTGTGGGATGACTTATGGCCATGACGCCATTCCTTGGTTGATGACATCATTTTCCTGGGGGTTCCCTTTCTGTCCATGACGTCACTTTCCTGGGGTTCCCACAGAGGCTATCATCTCAGAAGGGGGTGGTGGGCACCCCAATCCTCTGTCAGGCAATGGTCTGAGTGTCCTCCCCTGCGGTCTCCCATCCAAGAGCAGGCCCAGCTTGGGGGGGGGGGGCTCTAGAGCCAGCCTGTGCTCTCCAACCCCCTCCCCCCAGAGCTTTCTTTCTGCCTGCAGGAGGGGCGTGTCCTGGGAGTGGGCGTGGCTTCTCATCACGTGACCCTCCTTCCCCCCCCGCGCGGAGTGGTGCAGTCCACACAGAGCGAGGGAGGCAGAACCCCGGACGGGCCCACACGGCCTGGGGGGGGGGTGCTTGTCCTGCCTCCCCGCCGCCATCCTCACCCCGGCCTTGGCCTGCAGCTCGGCCAGCCTCTGCTTGCGCAGCGCCTCCAGCTCCTCGTCCGCCATCCTCGCCCGGGAAGCGCCGCCGAGAGACCCGCGGACGGAAACGCCTCTTCTCCCTCAGGCCGCCACTACCCGCGCTACTGCGCATGCGCCGAAGACGCTCCAGGCAGCACCAATCCACCGCCGAGAGGAAACTACTCCAGGGAGAGCCAGCAGAGCGTCGAGCACATCGATCGGACATGAGTCCTGAGGATGCAGAGCTAGCTGCGCCTGATGGTTTCAAGCTGTGCAGTGGTTTCCTGGGAGTAAAGCCCCTTTGGGCAATGGGCTTACTTCTGAGTAGACTTTTATTTTATTTTACTTGCAAACGTGCAGCAGCATAACATGAAATTGACATGCTGGGACTGCACACACAGCCCCATCCTAGGCAGGTCTACTTAGGAGTAATTCCCATTATAATCAACAGGCTGTTACTCCCAGGTAAGTATGGATAGGTTTTGCAGCCTTACAGGCCCATCCTAGGCAGGTCTACTCAGGAGTAAGTCCTATTAGAGTCAATGGGGCTAACTCCCAAGTATGTATGGAGAGGATTGCAGCCTTACAGCTCAATCCCCTGCAGGTCTACTCAGCAGTAACTCCTTATAACCAATGGGGTTTACTCCCAGGTAAGGGTAGAAAGGATTGCAGCCTTACAGCCCCATCCTAAGCAGGTCTACTCAAGAGTAACTTGATTAGGATTGTGCTCATAATGTTTCAATTCACATTCAGTTTCAATAATATTGAAAGTGCTGGGAAAGTGATGTCATGGCCATAAATGGCATGAAAGGCAGCAGATCGGTGGGTCCATTGAGGACAATGGGGCTTACTGCAGAGTAGGCATGGTTCAGATTGCAGTCTTCATTGTACTCCATTTCTTTGTCAGAAGGTAGCATGTAGCCTTTTTGTAAATAATAAATATAATATTTTTAAATTTAATAATAAGTGGGATTATTATTAAATTGCAGATGTAGGCTGCAATCCTATATTATTATATATTATTGCAGATGTAGGCTGCAATCCTAACACTTTCCTAGGAGTAAGACTCACTGAACACAATGGGCTTACTTCAGAGTAGGCATGATTAGGATTGTGCTCATAATGTTTCAATTCACATTCAGTTTCAATAATATTTCAATTTCACATGTTTCTATTTCACATGTATGTTTTTAGCTTTTGTTCTGTCATGTCCTACATTTTTCTTGGATGTCCCAAATTTTTGGAGGTCTTGTCCTCTTTTTTACAGTATGACATATGGTCACTGCAGAAGACAGAGAGAACCTTGCCCAGGGTGACCATATGCTGGAACCCAAAAAGGAGGACAGGCTTCCCCCATTTAAAAATTTTTTGGGAGGACCCTATCCTCCTTTTTGGGTTCCAGCATATGGTCATCCTTTACTCAAGAGTAAGCTCCATTTACTTAATGGGCTTCTGATTAGACATGGATAGGGGGCTTAACTGGGCTGCCATTGGGGAGGTGCTTGGTGGAGGGTGGGGGCACTTAGGGGCAGTCATGGCACGACGTGGCTGAGCTTTGGCCAGCCATGGCAGCCATTCTAAGCAGCCTCTGATTGCGCATGTGCATGCAGCGTTGGAGGCTGCATAGCGTGCATTTGCGCCTTGCTTCCATCACAGAAAGCAACATTTCCTATTGAGCTGGGCAGCGTGGGCAGAGCATCCACCCCTGGAACCTCATCCCGAACCTGTGCACCGAACCTGGCCTCCATTGTGAGAGTGGAGGCGCACATGGCCGGCCGGGGAAGGAATAAGAAGTGTTGCTATGCAGCCTCCAACACAGCTGCCCCTAAGTGCCCTCAAACACCCTCCCACCCCGCCCCACATGGCCGGACATTTGCTTATTAATGGACCGGATGATCCGGTCCAGTAAGCAAAAGCTGGACATGTCTGGCCATTTCCAGTCATCTGGGAAGCCTGATCTTGCCCAGCTCCTGACAACCTAGCAGTTGAAAAGCACATAAATGCAAGTAGATAAATTGGTACTACTTCAGTGGGAAAGAAACAGCATTCCATGCGCCTTTGGTGTTTTATTATGCGCCACACAACCACAAGACATCTATGGACAATGCTGGCTCTTTGGCCTTGTGATAAGAACGAGCACAAAAAATTCCCTGGACATTGTATTGGCAGCAGAGGGTGCTCAAGTTCTACCAAATATACTAATTTTGCTCTGCAGGCTAAAAAGCCCCAAATTCAACCATCAAGTTCTCTGTTATGAGGATGCAGTTTATCCTCCCAGATGAAGCTTTAATCTGCAGCGCACATCTTTGCTGCTGTAAATTCATGCTCCATTATGCCACCATATGCTTTGATTCTCCTTGAAAACGTTGCAGTCATCGACGTAGCATCTTGTTCTGGAAGGGAATCTCAGCAGGCTCCGTAGCATGTCGTTTTTTGCGCACCCTTTCAAGGGTACACCTTAACAAGTTGTCTTTAAACAAGTCTATTAGCCTGTGAAAGGTGTTGGGTTTTTTTAAAACAACAAGGAATTTGGCAGCAATTACAACTATGAGATGAGCTTCAACTGAACATAAAAAAGGGCTTTGGATCAGGCTCTGGATCATCTGTTTAGTCCAGTATCCTGTCAAGGGTTGCCAGGGTTGTCCTTAAAAAACTGACAATCCCAATTTTGGGGGATTGTGTTCACATACTGGCAAATGGGACAGAGGGTCCTGTCCCAATTTTATGGATGAGAATTATGGCAACCCTAATCATGTCTCAACGGTGAACAGCCAACAAGCCCATTTATAGGACGTGCCTGTTTTCTGCACCTGAAATTCAGAGGTATACACATACAGTATAAGGCAGCCACAGATAGACCCATTAATTAATCTTTTTCTAAGCCTTACTATGTATAGGCTTGCTATGAATAGGACCATCTAGCTCAGTATTTTCTACACCAAGGGTGTCTAAACCCTGGCGCAGGGACCAGATGTGGGCCTGCTGCCCAAAGCAAGCCTCAATATTGCCACAGCAAAGCTGATCCATCCAGCCCATGGGCAAGCACTGTAATACTCCAGATCTGTCTTATATGTAAATACAATCTTATATGTAAATTTATTCAAATTTGAAATGAAATTATTTTTCTGGCCCCCAACACAGTCTCAGAGAGATGATGTGGCCCTCCTGCCAAAAGTTTGGACACTCATGTTCTATACTGATTGGTATTAATCCCCATAAGAGATAGATCCTTTGCAACCTTACCTGGGAATTCCCAAATTGAATCTGGAACATTGTGCATGTCGAGCAGGTGCCCTACCAACGAGCTACAACCCCACCTGAAGCTACAGAAAAAATTGGCTCCAAGGTAAGGTAACACCTCGCAGATTGCCCTGCTACCTGTGAATAGCCATATGATGTGGCCTTCATCTCTGTTTTGGTGGCCAAACACCCAGCGTTGTCTGAAGATGTCTCTGTGGTCATGTGGCCAGCATGGCACATGGAATGCTGTTCCCACCAAAGTGGTACCTATTTATCCACTTGTATTTCCATGCTTTTAAACTGGTAGGTTGGCAGGAGCTGAGCTAAGTTGGCTCCAATTAGACAACAAAATCATCTTACTGTATAGCTGTTGTTCGTATCCTATAGAACCATTTCTCAATGCCATATGACCTCACATACACTGCAATCCTAGTCCTTAGTTAGGCTACCACAAGTCCTGTGCTGGCCTGGGGGTGTCACAAAAGTGCCATAACCATTTCTGGGGGTTAGGTCAGTGCATGACATGGCCTAACCTCCCCATGCCACCCATAGGAATGGGGAGATTGGTGAGTTGTGCTGCCCTAAATTTGTTAGGATTGTGCCCATACCTATTTGAAATACCACTGGAAGTAACTGGCAATGATATTACCAGGTGCTTCTGAGTCAGGAGGCCAGACGCAACACAACAAATACCACTAAGTACTTCAGGGTGTAGGGAAAGGCTTTTTTGAGCATGGAAAAGTGTATTTTGGAGCCACCTACTACTATTCTGTTATGTTCCTGGTCTCACTTCTGGGAAGCAGGTATCCAAGAAGCCCATGAGTATTATCAGATACCACCTCAAGTACCACTAGTGGTACCCATACCACTGGATGAGAAACCCTGTCCTATAGGGCTGTGAATTTTATTTTTAAATTAGATTTTCTTCCTGTTTTTGAACTAGTTACCAATTCACCAAAGGAGCTATCCTAACAGTAATGCTCACTAACAACCTTTGGATTCAGTTGTGCATTGAATATGTACCATACCCGAGGGCAGAATCCAAATCAAGTTTCCAGCACTGGCATCAGGGCAATGCAACTCTGAGACATTTGATCTTTTTGGGTCTCTGACATCTTTTGGTCCCAATAGATGTATATTTATATTGGATGTATTTTTTAAGGGTAGGGCTGAGATAACAGGCGTAGGCTATATAACATAGGATTTGTTGCCTGGTTATAGTAAATGATGCAAATGACGGCTCAAAAAAAAATATCCAGATGTGAATTTTCAGGGATGTCAATGATCAAGATGTAGGACAGAGAACAGTTGTCCAAGGTGCAAATATTCTACTACTCTGCCAGCATTACCCCTTCTGTTCAAATTCCCATGCCTTCCAAGCAGAAAACCAGAAACTATCCAACAGCCACTTCCAAGCCACACATATGTCTTCTGCAACGCTATGGCAGGGCGGCCATCTGTGGCCTCTGACCTTGCTATTAAGCATGGCATTAACACCTCTCAACAGATGCCTGGGAAATCTGGAGAGAAGTGAAGGGGTGGCAATGCTGGACTTAATCGTGTGTTTGGAGGCTAGAGATCAGTGCCTTCCCATGTGATTACAGATGTCGTAGTGTCAGGTTTTAAGTGGTTATTTGGCTCCTGGGAATCTGAACCCACTCAAAGCTTCATTGGTAGCCACAGTGGATGTGGAGCACAGGGTTTTAATTTCAAGACGCAGTCAAGAGGCACAACACCGATTGAGTAAATCGGCCATGCACATTGGCTGTGTGCAGCAGAGAATTGATTTGTGTGTGTGTGTGTATATATATACACAGCCAGACAGAATTACAGATTTAGAACAGCCGCTCGTCTTTGAATTAAAGCCAAGCAGCTTTAGCCTATAGTTTAGCTCCTTCTCTGTCACTGTAGTGCTCGTCGTGAGCAGCTTGTGTTTAATATCTTGAAAAACACGTGGATCAGAAGCACAGGCATTGAGCACATATATGGGAGCTGTCGCCCATCAAGGATTACAGTTTAGCTTACACCAGGACCATACTTAGCGCTGCTGCTGCTGTCTTTGTCATTGGACAAAGAGCTGTACATACGTTATGACAGCGGGCCTTTGGGAGCACCTGCAATTTATTTGTTTAGTGGTTCCTTCTCAGGAGGACAGGGTGGCTTACAACAATATTAAACCTCTTTTTATGACTTGTTTCTCCCCCCAACCCTCAGGAATAACAAGGAGCAGCAATATAATAAGAGAGAGAAAACAAATCAACTTAAATAATGCAAGATTATATAAAGTCTATGGAGTTTTGATTTTAAAAACCCTCCTTTTTATTATCCTCTTATTGCTAAGAAAGAGTGACTTATCTAACACTATTCAGGGCATTCATGGAGGAGCAAGATTCCAGTTGGAAACTTCTTTATTCTAGCTTTGTTTCTTAGCCCCTCTGCTTCATCAGGGTAGTTCACAGCCTGGAGTGCATGATGTCACCCCCCTATTCAGCAGCACGGCAGCTCTACTCCCATGCCTTAAGATCAACAGGAAAAGGGGAACACCCTTCTTTCTTATATCAAGAGAGAGATGGGCATCTCTGCACCTGAAACAGCTGCATCAGTTGGCCTAATTGATGGACCGGCTCTACTCATCTCATCTTTACATTTTGCACATGAAAAATGTCTGCAAATACCAACAGTGCAACAGAGAATTCAGAGAATGTCACATCAAGTTCCTGCTGAAATAAATGGGACATGTTTGTTGTGAACAGCTAAACTTTCTTTTGAAGTTGATTAACTTTCCTTGGGGTATGGCCTGGTAAAAGCCACAGACTAGGGCACAATCCAGAGTATCTACGGGAGCACATAAGAGACATTACATGCACCCATAGTTACTGCATCACCTAGTGAAAACCTATGGGAAATTCATACTGCAATCCAGAGTAACTTGTTCTTACTCCGGAGCAAGGACTCCCCATGGTTACTCTGGATTTCACCTTAAGGCTGCAATCCTAATCTCCAATTAGGCTGGCCTAAACTCTGCCATAGTGTTGAACTGGAGGTGTCACAAAACTGCTGTAAGACATTTCTGCACCATCCTGGGGAGGAACAGACCAGTGCACAGACATGTGCTTGCCTCCCTATGTCACCACAATAACAGGAAGACTGATGAGTTGTGCCGGACTAACCCTACAATCCAGAGTAACTACGGGAGCACGTAAGAGACTTTACGTGCACCCGTAGTTACTGCACCACCTAATGAAAACCTATGGCAAATTCATATTGCAATCCAGAGCAAATTGTTCTTACACCGGAGCAAGGACTCCCCGTAGTTACTCTGGATTGCGCCCTAAGAGAGCGAAGAAGAAATTCTTGTAACTCACTTCAATAGACTGTAGAGGGCAGAGAATTATATCAGCATTGCTGTCTTTGTTCCTCGCTGTAATAACAACTACCCCAAAATGTCCAACTGAAATTACAGCCCAATCCCTAGTCAAAAGAAGTGTCAGCAGAAGAGAGACAGGTTCAGTGGTGGTGCATGCCAAATACCAACCTGGACTTGCATGGATCAACATGGACTTGTGCTGTTGATGTTGCTGGTGCAGGTCCAGGTTGACCCATTGTGGCTGCTGGTACATTTCCAAAGGCAAGGGGACAAATGTCCCCTTATCTCTATGTGATTTCCAGTAGCCTAAAAAATTGTGCTGCAACATGTCAACCAAGCTGGATTAGGGGACAGAGGGAATCCATAGGGGCTTTGCTGGCCTTCTAAGGAAACTTTACGTCTTGGCCTTTATGCCATTGTAGATGAGATAACAGTGGAGTAATCCTGGAGATCTAAGTTCCTCATGGAATTCCTCTGCCAGTGGTATGTTGCAGTGGCATCACTAAGGAGTGCAAGTAATATTTTTAGGGGAGGTGACAACACCAGTGGCCATAATTTTGGAAACCTTTTGAAAAATTTGTATTTATGAATAATACCATCATTTTACTTTTCATTGAAAAGGTACTTTCATGCAGAATGTAATGCAACAAACTGTACTGAATTATCTGTATTGAATTATCAAACGTTATGGCCAAGGAAGCCGAAAAACAAAACACAACTGCCTTATATAACAAAAACTGGATACTTTAAACTCAAAACTGACCACTGAGACTGATTATTCTGAAAGCCACTGAGATGTTGTTCTGAATCAGCAGGAAATCCATAAAGTGTTAATTATGAGTCAGCAATCATTTCCATGTCAGAACTAATACTAAAACTCATTGTGTGAGTGCTGTCACGTTGGCCACTTGATTTTTGTTGGTTACTGATTTGTTGGGTGATGGTGACCTCTACTGTTCCATATTAACATAAAGTTAATGGGGGCTACACCAACCCTAATGCCACTGCCTTTAGGTGGTGTATATGATATTGTAACTTACTCTGGATGGTTTTGTACAGGAGGTCCATCCTGTGGGTGATTCAATGAGGTCTTGCACAGGACGTTGCAAAACCTAGTGATGCTTCGCTTCTGGAGTGAATTCATCTTTTAGTAGAGAGGAAACAGGTCAGAGAAAAATCTCAAAATTCTAGTATCTTGGGATTTTGTCCAGCCTGGCAGTCCTTAACCAGGTTGAACTAGATGTGAATTGAAGTTGCCAGTTTACCACACATGACCCTCTTCTATATAATAAAGGCCAGCAGGATACATGAGTCTGTAACTTCAAAGCCATGGAGAAATGGAAGTTCAGCTCCATTTAAATATCAATAGGTGTTATTCTGTTCTGTGGCTGCTTTGGATTCAGACAGAAAATAGGAGCTAATTACTTGAGCAGTGTTATTTTCAGAGATGGTGTGTGGGTTTCCATTATTCACTCGGCTGAGATGTTTGCCAGGATAATCACCATGTCACTCCGGGTGACACACATGCTAATTTCCAAGATCTAAAATATGAAAAGCACCTTCCCAAATTAGCACCTGCTCTAATATCTGGTTCTGTCACCCACTCAGGATAATCATTTTAAACAAGTTAGTACTTCAAGGGAGAGCCGAATTGTACCTGAGCGGAATTGCTGTGTCTCTGGGAATTGAGGGGCATGAAAAAGTCTGACATGGAAGTTGCTTGTCAGGAGATGCGGATGATAAGAAAAAATACTGCCATAATAATCTCAGCGCTGGATTTTACATGTTATTTTACAGGGACAGTTATTATTTTGGAACTGGGTGCATCCTGAAATGTGTATCCAGCATCGAGTCAGGCTAAGCACTTAAACCTACCCAATTCCTCCTGCACTGCGCTTTAAGTCAGTTATAAATTGCAGGCTTTGGGGCTAATCACAACATCCCAGTCTCCACCAACCCCTTTTGGTTTGCTTAACATGCAGCCCAAGGAAGACTTTGGAAGCATCATATTCATAGCCTACTGACATTTCGATTGATTCCAGGAAAGGGAACTTCCAGATCATATTGTAGCACCAACAATTACAATTGCTCCACACACTGAACTGCATCTTTCCTTCTTGGTGGAAATGGGTAGTAGGAGGTGGATGGGTTGTCAACCAACTGACTGGAGTGCCTTGACAATATTAGAGCACAGCCTTCCCAACACATGAATAGACACAAACATGCCCTATGGCACCATTGTGACACTCCCAGACAAGCCGAAGGGACTTGCGCTGCCTCAAGGGCACTTTAGGATTGCACTCTAAATTGATTACTTTTCCAGTAGAAATAATACTGTGGCTGCATCTGCTGATACTGTATCACCTACCTATAAAACATTAGAAATGTTAAATTTAATAAAAATGAGAACATGAAATAAATACACATAACACTTCTTTCTGTCCCTCCCCATTATTTCAAACCACAAAAGCTGCCCAAAAGAATTTAGACATTCCTACCTATGGGTTTGCTGGTGGATCTCCCCTCCCCCACATACAGCAGACTTCAATACAGACAAACCTGATCCTCCATTATTGCATTGCAAAAACCACCTGCTAGGTGTGTGATCAATGCTTTCATTTTTTTCCCCAGAACGTGCCGATCAGATATACAATTTCGGGAAAGGAACAATAAAAACAATTTTCAAAACAGGAAAAATCACCATATGAAACAGGATCAAAACGACTGGCATCAAAAGGGAAATATTTCTCAGCATCAAAGGCAGTTTTCGATTTAACAACATCACTAAATGCAAGTTATGGTCACTCTTTACTTTGTAAGAAATTGCTTTACTAAATTGGGAAAAGAAAGCACCTTGATCTCTCAATCTCTCAGTCTTGTGTAGGTGGATTCTGAAGAATCAAGTTGAGAAATTAAGAACACAATCCTAACCATATCTACTCAAAAGTAAGCCCCATTGTGTTCAATGGGTCTTACTCCCAGGAAAGTGTCTTTAGGATTGCACCCTAGGGCTGTAATGGTCTCTTCCTGTATTTCTCAACCTGGTAGGTCACTTATAACTCACCAGGAAAACCAAAAGGTGGTCATTTACCTTTAAAAGGAATGACCACAAAAGGTGATTGTTCTGCAGCAATCACAGTGCACCATGAAGAATGGTCTATCACACATACCTCATATATACCACTGGCCTTTGGAAAGATGAGGAGAGACTTGCAGTGCCTTCTGTGGGCCTCCCGGCTGTATAGACAGGCTGTAATCTTCTATTGCAACCCATTTCTGGGTTCACAATTGTTGCGTCCATCACATCCAGATTACAGCATCAGGCTACCCAAAGTTCTCACTTTGTTTGCACAAAAGCCATAAGTGAATTTCAAACACCTCTAGAAGGTGACCTGAGACCCCATGAGGTTGCGTACTTCCTCCCTGAGCCTTAGAAAGCCTCCCGAATGAGATTAGAAGGCACTTCCAGTTGGGTCTAGGAAGTTGACAGGCTCTCCAGCATGGGTCTGGCAGCTCCTCTGAGTCAAATCTGTAGATGCCAAACCTACAGATAAAAGATGACCCACATATAGTGGTTCAAGAGTTGGTCTTAGACCTGGAAGATCCAGGTTCAAATCCCCACTCAGCCATGAAGCTTCCTGGTTGACCTTGGGTCAGTCACTCTTTCTCAACCTCACCAACCTCTCAGGTTGTTGTGAGGACAAAAAGAGGGAAAGAACCACATACACCACAAGCTCCTTGGAGAAAGGGAGGTATATAATGAGAGAAATAAATAAATAGATCCTCCTTTTTGTCCTCAACTCACAAAGTAGGGGAGGTTAAGAGACAGTGACTGGCTGCTTCAACATCTCTCAGGAAGGGATTTTAACCTGGATCTTCCAGGGCTAAATTCCAACTCCCAGACGACTACCCTCCTGGCTCATAAGTTTTTAAAAATATTTTTAAAGCTTCCCAACATGAAACTGATGATTTAAGTTGCTTAATATTGCATGCATTTTGCAAAAATACATGCAAACATTACATTTCGGCTTAAGACAATTCTTATACACGTTAAAAAGCAAAAGAGAGCAATCATCAAAAGAGGGCACAATTACAGCAGATCTGTACCCTACACACATGCACACACATGCGTGCAAGCGCACGCGAACACGAACACACACAAACACTCAGGGAGCCCAGAGATCTACCAGTAGATCCTCATCTCCTTTCTCTCCACCCCTGGTTTACAGCATTTCCACCTACAGATGTAGAATCTTGGGATTCTTTGGAAACTGAAGGCTTATTCTGTATTTCTGCTTTTTATCATTAGTGTAGCTATGGACTTCCCCCCCTCCACTCCCCACCCTAGCCCAGCATGGTAGAAATGTCAAAATGTGACCCCGGTGCATCAGCTTGTTAGAGTGCCAATTTTCTTGACTTTGAGTACATGAACACGGGAACACTAATGGACTTCTCTTGTTGTTTCTTTGAAAGCTGCACAGGTGCATTTAACTTCAATCCAGCAGCCTCACTGCTCTCCTGACAAGAAGAATTTTTGGTGATGTCGTCCACCCTCCCTGCGGTCCCTGTTAACCTAGTTTACAGTTTCATAATTTTTCCTTCATTTCAGTAAACATTTTAACGGATGCAGAAAAAAATCTGTGAGTTTCTATTATGAAGACAAGCCGAACCCTACCAGACATGGATGGATGCATTCTTTCTCCAGCCTGCTACCCCAGACACTTCCATCCATCCATCCATCCACCAAAGAGGTGGCTACCTCCTGTAGGACGAACATGAACAAGATTGTGGTGTCCACAGGGTTGATGGCTTGAATGCATCAGCGTGAAGCATGTCCTATGCCAAGGGTCCAAACAGCAGTGATGTTCCATCCCTGTTCTTGGTCTCTTTTCATTTAACACTTTGTGATGATGGAGAGACACAACATGAGAGTTAGCAGGAGTGAGTTGTAAATGGTATAGAATAGGGGTCAGGGAACTTTTTTACCTTTTACCCCAAAATATATTTAGATATGCCAATGTTACCCCCATGTTTTGAAAGGAAGGAAATGGTCACCCAAAAGTCAACCGAAAATCCGGACTTTTAAAAAAATGTGGGAGTAAATGTAGGATGTCCTACATTTTAAAAATCTGGAGTAAACATAAAGTAAGTTGTTTACTTCTGAGTAAACATAAAGTAAGTGGCTTACTTACCTTGGCTGAGGAGGGTGTTTGGGGACACTGGGTGACAGTTTCAGGCTGCTGCGGCTAAGCCCAGCCAGCCGGAGCAACCATTTTAAAAAACATTACTGTGCCCATGTGCGTGCGCTCTTCCCCTTCTGAAGACTCCAACAGAGAGCGCTAATGCTTCTCCGTGGTGGAAGCAGTAGCGCTCTCCGTTGGAGCTTTCGAAAGGGGAAGAGTGTGTGCACCAGCGCGACTGTCCATTACCCCCAGGAATTTCATTTTTACCCCATTTGGGGTACTTTACCCCTGTTTCCAGACCACTGGTATAGAAGAAGGCAAGCAAAATTAGCATAGAGCTGTAACACCTCTCTTATTATGGCAAGATTACAACATTCAGGACTTTTAAGGTTTTTTTGGGTGGGATATAACTACAAGTAAGCATGATTAAGACTTATAACAGTATGGGGAGATTAGATAGAAGATTTTTCCCTCTCTCTCTCTCTCACAATTACAACTAGGGGTCATTCACTGAATTGGTGGGAAATTGAACTGGTAGGATTGACAAAAGGAGGTACAGTAGCACCTCACATAAAGAACGCCTCACGTAAAGTGTGTTTCACATAACAAACAAAAATTTTTCTAGGATTCTGCTTCACGTAACAAACTCTGCTTCACGTAACAAACAAACTCGTTGGCAGTTGGGGCAGACGCGCTGGCCGGCAGCTTGTTTAAAAAGCATCAGGGCTGCCTAGCGCACCTGCCCATAGTGAAAGCAACACTTCCGTGCTGTTCCTCCTGTGGCCGGGCATCCGCTGGGCAGAGGGAGAGAAGAGCAGTGGAGAAGAGGGAAGCAGCTCAGGGCTAGCCAGAGGGAAGCAGGGGAGAGAGAGGTTCAGGATGGAGAGGAGAAAGTGGGGAGACACTTTGAAGCTGTCTAGGATTGCAGCCTCCTAACCATGTCTACCATTGCGTTAAATGAGGCTTACTCCCAGGAAAGTATCTTTAGGACTGCAGCCTAAGTAGACTTCATAAGATCATGCATATTGAATGCATGTTTTGAATTCAATCCCAGTGTTCTGTCATCACTTTTACATCCAGTTAATATTTTTATATGAATATTTTTGGGGTTGTGGAACCAATCATCTGAGTTTCCATTATTTCCTATGGGAAAATCTGCTTCATGTAAAGAATGTTTTATGTAACAAACATGCCTCCAGAATGAATTAAATTTATTACGTGAGGCATCACTGTATTTCTTCACACACTGCTTAGTCTAGAAAGCAAACTAGGAGGCAGAAGAATGTCAGTTGTTGTTGGTGAACAGATTTGTGTTGTTCCCCCAACTCACAATCTGTTCCCTGAGACAATCCTTTCAAGCAGCCTCATAAATGACCAGATGCAACAACTTTTAAAAGATACACCTGACAACTGCTGCACCAAATGATGCACGTATGAGGAAGGGTTGTACTCATGTTGAAGAAAAGTTCCATCAGTGGTGTTAAGGCAAAGTCAGTGGTGTGGTTTGGGTGGAGGAAAGTTCCACTATCCAGGATGACCAGATTATTCCTGAACCCCAGGGCCAAAATTCCTACCCAATTAAAAAAATTGCCAAAAAGTGTATTTTTTGTTTTTTGACCATAACTTTTGATAGGAAGGAGATATCTCCAAACTGTTTTTTGCATTGGATTCTGCTCTTCAATACGAATCCAACGACATATGGCATGATGGGGGTACTGTGCACTATCGCGAAGCTCAAAATAAAGACAAAATGTAGGACAAGGAAGCCAAAATGTAGGACACCCGGACAGGAGGCTAAAAATCTGGACGAATTCGGGTTTTTCTGGTCATATGGTCACCTTGACTATGTCCAGGGATTGAGAATATTTTCTCCAGATATAGGATTGTACCATAGATGAGCCATTAGAAGTAGGGAGGGTGAGACAGTATCTTTTTTTAACAGGTCAATAATGAGAGTTAATATCTGTGTTATAGTTCTAATCTGAACTGTTCCCATCTGCTTTAACTGAGAAACCATCCCAACTTTGCAGCAGAGGACCCACACTTTCACCACAGTTCTATGAAAGTTTACTCAGGAGTAAACTTCTTCTCCACACTTCCTCTTTAACTCCATCTTTTTTTCCTTACTCAAAATTGAAAAACGGAAAGAAAGGTTTTTTCCCTCTTTTAAAGTCTTCTGATTCTTGCCCATCTCCATCGCTCCATCCACTTTCTTGTCTCATCCCAAACCAAGCAGGAGATTTTACCATGAGACCAAGTAGTGAACCACTTCTTCACAATATCTAAAGTTTACCTCAACATTTTAACTCCCCTTCTGTCATCTTGCCTGGTGACTGCATGTTCATAATTATGCAGGATATTACCCTTGATCACATCCGTGTACAAAAGCAGATCTCACTATTATTTTTCCAGAGAAAACTGAGATTGAGAAACAGCCAATGGCTCAAAGAAATACAGTGAATCTATAGCCAGGGCTACGAAAAGAGTCATAAAATGGTGTTTTGTTTTTCTTCCCTTTTTAAGATAAACTACTCATGGCTTTAAGGCAGTGATTTTCAACCTTTTCCATCTCATGGCACACTTAAGAAGCTCTGAAATTGTCAAGGCACACCATCAATTGTTTGTACCATTGACAAGCCACACCAGACTGTTCAAATCCCCCAATTTTTCAATTAATGAATGTCAATCCCCAAATTCCCATGGCACACCTAAGAACTCTCCGTGGCACACCAGTTTGCCATGGCATACTGGTTGAAAATCAGTGCTTTAAGGTGTTGTCTGATGAGCTATGATACAGTCCCTTTCTTGAAGTACAGTATGTTTAGGCCTGATAATTGCCTGGATGGGTGAGTGCCTGGGAAGCACAAATTATACTGTCTTGAGTTCTGTGATAGAAAGTGTGATACGAACAAATATATTCAAAAAGTGGGAACTAGCAGGGACCAAAAAAATGACAGACTATGCTCCACCATTCTTGGGAAATAAGGGTGGCAGTGTGTCTTATGCACTGCCCCAAAACAATTCCCAGTTTTCCCTCAACCTTGTTCCTGCAGCAAAATGATACTGAATGCCCTTTATGGCAGATATTAGCTGGAAGCAAGTGTAGTTCTTGTTCAGAGAAGAAGCCAAAAATGCCCTTTAACTTCTTGTGCCCAATTTGTAACTGAATAATACAGAATGCCCAGGACAGGTGACTCACATCCTCCTCCTTGTCTTGCGCTACCATTCCTGCTTTGCATAAATACAAACAATTCATGAAAGTGGTCCTTTTATATTATGTCATTATATAAGCAAAGCTTAATTTGATTTTTTTTTTAAGGCAAGTGCTGTGTCAGGGAAAGTATGTGATTAATGATTAATTAACAGCTGTCTTAATATTATCAATTGCTAAGTCACTCATGAAGAACAGAGATTCAATGATTTTTCAGGACCTAAATTAATCTTTCATGACAGGGCCTTGCGGCTTTGTCATCGCAAGCATCTGGCAATCTCAGTGGGAGGCTGGAGGAAGCTCAAGAAGGAACTGGAACGGTTTGGTGGTGTAGTACAACTTATGGCCTAGTGTCCATTAGCCACATCAAAATACTTACATGGAGGTCAACTTAGGATGAAAACACCTTTAATATTTTAGAAGTGGCAGGCAAGTTAGATCACACAAAATATTTATTTACCAAATGTGTAATTAACATGTGGAACTGCTATCCATATGATGTGATGAAGGCACCTGGCCGAGATGCCTTTTGATAGGATAGGACATTTATAGATGGGATGTCCACTAGAGTTACAACAGGAGCATAGCTATGGGGGTATACGGGACGAAGTATTGCAGGATGCCTCAACACAACATTTAAGTGGCCCATCCTCCTCACCTTCAGGTCCATTTCAGGCAGTAAGAACACCATGGAGGCATTTTCTCTACATCGCTGTCACAGGGAATGGCTCCAATGGTGAGAGGCAACTTACATGGTGTGTTGTCGCACTTTGCAGAACTTTGTGCTATCTTAACTCCTCCAAAAGACTGAGTCAGTAGATATAAAGCCCAATCCTAAGCATGTATAAGAAGAAAGACTCATTATGGCCAATGGGACTGTGGCTGCAATCCTAAAGACACTTTCCGGGGAGTAAGATCCATTGAACACAATGGGGCTTACATTTGAGTAGTCATGGTTAGGATTCTGCTCTTACTTCCAGGGAAGTGTGCTCAGGATTGCAACCTTACTCAGGCTGCAATCCTATCCACACTTTACTGGGAGTAAATCTCACTAAATGCTAAAGGATTTATTTCTGAGTAGACATGCATAGGATTGGGCTCTTGATCTGAAACAGGGTGACCATATTCCAACCGGAAGGGGGTGCAATGGGGTGCAATGTGTTTTCCTCCCTATACTTTGCATTGAAGAATCGGTGACTGAGGGATGTTCTGCCCCAACCCCTGGACCTAGAAGCCTGAAATTCGGGGAGGGTGTTCCTTCTGTCACATGAACACCCACCGGGAACCGATGTGGAGAAATTTAATCCTTAAGGGGCTGAAAAGGGGTGCAATATGTTTTTGTCCTATACTTAACATGGAAGACTTACCAACATCTAGCCAATTTGATGCTCGGTGCTGTGGGAAGGATGTTGTTCAGAAGGAGAGGTTGCACTGGGAAGGATGCTGTGTGGGGGGGTTTTGCGCATGGGGGAATGATGCACACGGGGGACTGTTGCGCATGGGGAGATGTTGCACATGGGGAATTGATGTGTGTGGGGGATAGATGCACCATGGGGGGATGGGCAAGGGGGAATTTTACTCCCACAACGTGGATATGCTTTTCGCTAGTATGTTAATACAAGAAAGGCTTGGTTGCTATTTAAACCTCATGCGTGAAAATGCTTCAGAATTCACACCAGGGTACAAAAATGCATGTCGAAAAGTCTAAGACTGACATCCTAAAGCCACTTTCCTGAAAGTAAGACTCATTGAACACAATGGGACTTACTTTAGAGTAGACTTGATTAGGATTGTGCTATATATTGACTGCAAATGTTTCAATAGCTGACAAGATGGGCCTGAGCCAGTGATGGGCTTCAAATAAATTAACAACTGGTTCTCTGCCCATCTGGCAGCCACTTTTAAATGGATATTTTTAAACTTTATATGTCCTATCTCTCGTTAACAACCGGTTCTATAGAGTAGGTGCGAACCTGCTGGAGCCCACCACTGGCCTGAGCGCTCTAAAAATAGGTAGTTGTGTAAAGTCCAGCATTTCAACATAAAAGGTGACTTGGAGGGCAAAAAGGCAAAGAAAGAAGCAGGGAAAGGACTGTAAGGCCAGAGAACCCTGTCTGGTGTGTCCCCCCTTCTGGAAGATGTGCTTTGATGTTGGTTGACAATTTATTTCATCTTTGGCAGTAAGGGATTTGCATGAAACGGCATCCATGCTGCAAGTCACGAACAGTGTTCAAGGAATGGTTCAGCAATATTTTATACAAAATTCTTCTTGTGATTTATTAATAGCTGCAATTGACAGTCATGCTTATGATTTAGGCTTCAGTGGCCAGACTCAAAATCACACACACACACACACACACACACACACACACACACACACACACACACAGAGAGAGAGAGAGAGAGAGAGAGAGAGAGAGAGAGAGAGAACCGAAGTCTGAAAAAATGAGTAATGAGATTTTAATGGGTACATACAACAAATAGGCAAACAGGCTTCTGTCAAGAAAATAAAGGTCTAACAAACTCAGTGTCAGTGAAGAAGTTTGCTTTAATGAGTGCCTGAACAAACACAAACAAATACCTTGAAAGTTGTCTTGATGTTCTGAAATTAAAACAAAAGAAATAATGTACACACCAAAACTCTCAGGCTTGTTTTTATTTTTTTAAAGCAATAAAGCATATCTTTATCTTTTAAAGATATCTTTATCTTTTTAAAGATAATAAAGCAGATTAGACTGCAATCCTACTGCAATTTATTTTGGAATAAATTAAGGGTGCAATCCTGTTCTTGTCTACTCTGAAGTAAGTCCCTTTATATTCAATGGGGCTTACTCCCAGGAAAGTGTGTTTAATGCTGAAGTCTTCATGAACTATGCAGATCTTAATAAGCAGGATTATTGATGCTGCACAACAAACATAATTGGAAAACCAACATAGCTCTTTGTACACCACATTTTATCCTACCCTTCCTTCAAAGAGCTTAGTGTGGTTCACTCTTTCTCTCTGCTTTTTTTAATCACACATCCTTGTGTGGTAGGCTCAGTTGAAAGTCACTGGCCCAGTTTGCAGATGCTCATCATGCTACCCTATTATATTTTCAAAATAGTTGCTGGCAAACAAAGGGCAAAGAGTTTCTTTTAAAAGAGACTTTCATCTTCTGCCAGACTTCCATTCCTGCAAACAGGGCAAGAAGCACTCTTTTAACTGGGTGGTCCTCTTTTATTTAGCAGGGGGAGAGTAACTGGCTCTCTTCACCCCACCAATGTCTGTTATAGTGACTTCTGTTGATATTCTTATGTATCCTTTTAGATTGTGAGGCCTTTTGGGACAGGGAACCATTAGCAATTATATTATTTTACTTTCTCTGTAAACCGCTTTGTGAACTGTTTAGTTGAAAAGCGGTATATAAATACTATAGATAGATAAATAGATAGATATGTAGGTAGGTAGGTAGGTAGGTAGGTAGATAGATAGATAGATAGATAGATAGATAGATAGATAGATAGATAGATAGATAGATAGATAGATAGGAATAGGCAAATGTTCCTTATTCCACTGGAAAGGGCAGGCAGACCAATGGCAAACTCCGGAGTAACTACAGGGAGTCCTTGCTCCGGTATAAGAAAAATTTACTCTGGATACCAAATGAATTTCCCATAGGTTTTCACTGAGTGGTACAGTAACTATGAGTGCACATAAGGTCTCTTATGTGCTCCCGTAGTTACTCTGGATTTGAGGGTCTGAGGAATTCAGTGACCCCAGAATGGTCCTGATCCAATGAATGCGGCCCCCACAAACCCAGAAGAAAGTCCCTGAGAATTGCTATGAGCACTATGGAAAGTGTAACTGAGCTATGATTACTCGTGAGTAAGCAAAGGTTCCTTGGCTCATGTTCAGGTTATGCACAGAGGAATGCAAGGCCACCAGAATGGTCCCAATCCACTGAAAATTGAACTCAATAAGTTCTCCAGAAGGCAACCTCACCCCCTCACACCCAAAAATAAAACAGAGGTATTAATTTGCAATGTGATATTAAAACATGAAAACATTAATTAATATCTAATTAAGTGTATTAATCAATTAATATATAATTAAGTGTATTAATTAATACTGACAATAATTAATTAAATAATTTTGACATATGGGGTGACAAAAAATTTGTGGCCCCTTGGTGTCAAATGACCTAGGTATCCCACTGGTCAGGCCAGTGCATAGATGTGCCAGACTTCGCACGCCACCGCGGGAATGCAAAAATCGGTGAGTTCTGCTGGCCAAAATTGGTTAAGATTGTGCCCTTAGTGTGCAATCCTAACGTAGGCCGGCGCAACTCATCAGTTTTCCCATTCCCCTGGTGTTGTAGAGTGACAAGCACATGTCTGTGTACTGGCCTAATGCTTTCTGAGGAGTGGCGCACAAATATCTTTCAGCACTTTTGCGACACCTCCAGGTCAGCACAGGACTTATGCAGGGGCTTAGGCTGATCTAGCCGGAGGGTAGGACTGCAGCCCTAGGCTGCAACCTTAAACACATTTTCTGAGAGTAAGCCCTAACTATAATGGGAGTTACTTCTGAGTAGAGGTGTATGGGATTGAGATCTGTCATTCAAGTAACAAAACAGAGAATAAACAGAGAATAACTCTTATCTAGGACAGAATGCCTAAACGGGAGTGAAAAATGACCAAATGCAAATGACCAAAAAAATGCAAATTATGGAACTTTATGATTTGGCAGTGGTGTCCCAATTGGAGGGTTGTAATGAAGCCATATTGTGATTAATGTGGAAGATTTCCCCTCTGCTTCTGAAGAGATGTCGTTTTCCCTCCAATTCTTAGGGGGCATTCTTTTCCCTCCATTTCTTAGGGATTGACATTTCCCCTCTATTTTTAGAGGGTGTCATTTTCCATCCATTCTTCAGTGGACACCATTTTCCCTCCATTTCTGAGGAGGTGTCATTTTACATCCATTTTTGAGTGGGCATCATTTTCCCTCCATATTTGAGTGGACACCATTTTTCCTCCATTTTGGAATGGACACCATTCCCCCTCCACGTCTGAGGAGGTGTCATTTTCCATCCATTTTTGAGTGGGTGTCATTTTTCCTCCATTTTAGAGTGGACACCATTTTCCCTCCATTTCTGAGGAGGTGTCATTTTACATCATTTTTTGTGTGGGCATTATTTTCCCTCCATTTTTGCGTGGGCATCATTTTCCATCCATTTTTGAGTGGGCGTCATTTTCCCTTTGTTTTGGAGTGGGCACCATTTCCCCTCCATTTTTGCGTTGGCATCATTTTCCCTCCATTTTTGTATGGGTGTCGTTTTTCCACCATTTCTGAGTCAGCATCATTTTCCATCCATTTTTTTGTGGGCATCATTTCCCCTCCATGTTTGAGGAGGTGTCATTCTACATCCATTTTTGAGAGGGTGTCATTTTAACTCCATTTTTGAGTGGACACCATTTTCCCTCCATTTCTGAGGAGGTGTCATTTTCCATCCATTTTTGTGTGGGCATCATTTTCCCTCCATTTTGGAGTGGGGACCATTTCCCCTCCATTTTTGCGTGGGCGTCATTTTCCCTCCATTTTTGTATGGGTGTCATTCTTTCCACCATTCTTCAGTGGACACCATTTTCCCTCCATTTCTGAGGAGGTGTCATTTTCCATCCATTTTTGAGTGGGTGCCATTTTTCCTCCATTCTTCAGTGGACACCATTTTCCCTCCATTTCTGAGGAGGTGTCATTTTACATCTATTTCTGAATGGGTGTCATTTTCCCTCCATTTTTGAGTGGACACCATTTTCCCTTCATGTCTGAGGATGTGTCATTTTCCATCCATTTTTGAGTGGGTGTCATTTTTCCTCCATTTTTGAGTGGACACCATTTTCCCTCCATTTCTGAGATGGTGTCATTTTACATCATTTTTTGTGTGGGCATCATTTTCCCTCCATTTTTGCGTGGGCGTCATTTTCCATCCATTTTGGAGTTGGCATCATTTTCCCTCTATTTTGGAGTGGGCACCATTTCCCCTCCATTTTTGTGTGGGTGTCATTTTCCCTCCATTTTTGTATGGGTGTCATTTTTCCACCATTTCTGAGTCAGTGTCATTTTCCATCCATTTTTGTTTGGGCATCATTTTCCCTCCATTTTGGAGTGGGCACCATTTCCCCTCCATGTCTGAGGAGGTGTCATTTTCCATCCATTTTTGAATGGGTGTCATTTTTCCTCCATTTTTGAGTGGAAACCATTTTCCTTCCGATTCTGAGGAGGTGTCATTTTACATCCATTTTTGCATGGCCGTTATTTTCCCTCCATTTTTGCATGGGTGTCATTTTCCCTCCATTTTTGTATGGGTGTCATTTTTCCACCATTTCTGAGTCAGCGTCATTTTTCATCCATTTTTGAGTGGGCGTCATTTGCCTCCATTTTTGAGTGGATGTCATTTCTCTTCCAATTCTGAGGAGGTGTCATTTTCCCTTCTTTTTGGAAAAAGTGGGCGTCATTTTCCCTCCATTTCTTAGTACTGTATCCCCAAGAACGTATAAACGGGCTGAGTATTAGCTAGGACAGGGCATCAGGTCCTATTTATCAGTCTTCTCCATCCCGACGTAGGGAGCTCTTGGTCCTCTCAGCTCAGGCCAGGCTTAGCTCAGACTAATTTGGGGTCCAGGCTCTCATCCTAGTTTAGAACTGTATTTTTACTTAGTTATCAACCAAGGCCTTGGAACCCAATTCTATCCAACTTTTCAGCCCTGGTAGCAGTGCCAGTGGAGGGAGTCACTGAAGTCTTCTCAAGGCAAGAAAACACTGTTGTGGTTGCACTGGTGTTTGAAAGTTGGGTAGAATTGGGCTCTTATTTCTATTATTGGTCCTTGCACAAGCTGTGGAGGGATGCAGGGTTGGGGGACTAGAAAAGGACACTCCCTTAAAAAGGGAAAAAGCACAACAGCTAGGCTAATGGACTTCTTAGTGCTCTTATTGCCTTTGTGGAAAAATAACAGACCATGGAAGCGGGAGATAACAGCAAGACAACAAGAAAATACATGAGAATTGCAGAAGAAAAGGGAACAAGATAAATCATATTTATTTTTCTATTGCTCACAAAATAACAGTAAGAGCTTGAAACCTAGAAACAGGGGAAAGATAAAACTCTGATCTATTTTTGAGCTTAGAAAGTTCTCTCCCCGTCCCCAGGAAGATTCCTAGAGATAGTACAATACCAAATTGATGCATAGAGTGAATAGAGCAAGGTTCTATTCCATCTCCCAGCTTCCCTAAGCCATTTAAACAGAGGACTTACAGTATAAGATATTAATCTAGTAAGAACAGTTTAGAGACAGTTTCATTTTACAATTACAGTAGCAAAATAGGAGTTAATAAACTAATCTCCAAGACTGTTGTACACCTCAGAGATAATGGTGTCAGTGGTGTAGGAACACATTCAGAGGTGTAAAAGCTCATCATAGTGCTCAAAGGCTGCAATCCTAAAGACACTTTCCTGGGAGTAAGACTCATTGAACACAATGGGCCTTACTTTTGAGTATAAATGGTTAGGATTGTGCTCCAAGTCTAAACAGCAAAAGCAAAAAAATCAACTTTAAATGCCTTCAGTGTTGTCGTCTCTTAGTTCTACCTTTAAAAGTATGCTACAATTAAAGATCTAGCTTATTTCACTCTGTTGGAGTGAGAGAGACTCTCGGAGTGAGTTGCGATTATATAAAACCAATATATAAAAATTGATTTAAAAAATTTTGCATGTTTTCTTAGGAGTAAGTCCCACTGTGTTCAGTAGGACCTCCAGGTAAATATGCATAGAGGTCTACACTTAAGTCAACATGAGCTACTTACTGTTTCAGATTGCATTCGGGCAAACATGATGGGCAAACAAGTGGCTCCCAGACTGTGAGCTATGGCTCCCTGCAGAAATCAGCCATGATGTGCATGGGAGGACGGTGTGTATGGGGGGGGGGTGCACATGGGGGATGATGCGCTTGGGAGGACAATGTGGAATCCTTTCAAAAAGCTTGCCACCCTATATAATGTACAGGATTGTAGCCCTAATAGGAAGCTGCACCCAATAGCTCAATAGGTAAAGAGAGCTGCCATTTTTAAAAGTTTGGGAACCACTGGCCTAGACAGACATTAACCTGTTCCCCAAGGCAACTTTCTTATTTGCCTCTTGCTGAGCCAGAAGTTGCTTCTCAACTGAGGTTACTTTGCAAAAACTTAAAAAAATGAGTCATCTTACTAATGAAGTCACTGCTTCTAATACAAGAAATATTCCCTTGCCCACTTTGACTACATACCTGCAGTGACTGCAGCCAGTATTGAGTTGAATAGATCAAGATTCTGAATCAATTAAAAAATAGCTTTCTATGTTCTTGTTCAAACGAAAATAATCGTAAATTTCAGGGCATCTCACCACTATAAAATGGATAGGAAAAGAATCCTTTTCATCAGACCCATTAGTTTCAGGAAAAAAGCCCATAAAGTAAAACTTTTTATTTATTTATGTGCCTAACTAGTCTAAACACTGCACTAATGTAAAAATATACAGTATATTCATTGTTCAATGACAGTGCAATCCTAAGCATGTCTACTCAGAAGTAAGCCATACTGTGTTCTTACTCTCATGAAAATGTGGTTAGGATTGCAGCCTAATTTATAATCTCATAGATACCATACATGTACAAAATAGATAAAAAGTGCATACAAAAGAGAGGGAGGAGGAGCCATAGTTACTAATTCTACACAAAGAGAATAGTAATCTACTGGTATATGTGTCTAAAACTGAAACGTCTGACTAACTGACAGACTGAAAATTGACTGACTGACTCACTCATCAATGGCCAGCCAAAACAGCTAGGCCTAGAAGCGTGAAATTTGGGGAGGGTGTTCCTTCTGTGATGGAGGCACTCACAAAGTATTGGTTTTCTGAAATTCCAACCAGAAGGGGGCAAATAGGGGCGCAACATGTTTTCCTCCCTATACACTGAAGAATCTCTGACTGAGGGACTCTCTGCCCCAACCTCTGGACCTAGATGTATGAAATTTGGGCAGGGTGTTCCTTAAATGACATGAACACCCATCAAGAACCAATATTGAGAAACTTAACCCTGAAGGGGGTAAAAAGGAGTGCAACATGTTTTTGTCCTATACTTAACAATAAAGACTGATCAACATCCAGTTAATGCACTGGGGAGAGGGTGTGATGGTGCACCTGGGGGGATGGTGTGCATGAGGGGTGTTGCACATGTGGGGATGATGCGCATGGGGGTTTGATGCGCATGGGGGTTTGATGCGCATGGGGGTTTGATGCGCATGGGGGTGTTGTACACAGGGAGACAGTGTGCATAGGGGGATGTTGTATGGGGTATTGCACATGGGGGGGCTGATGCACATGGGGGATGATATGCACAGTGGGTGTTGCATATAATGCTCTTGGGGGAACAGTGTGCATGGAGTGTTGTTACATGGGGGGGGGGGAATGTTACTCCTGCAATGTGGGTACGTATTCGCTAGTTCTTCATAAAATTATAAATATGCCCAGATGCAATAGTCACTGAGGACTAAGGTGAACAGACCTGAGTTGGTCCCAGCCTACTGAATAGAGTAGCTGCTCCTGCCTCAGGCTGGACAGCTGTAGAGACAGTTCTGGAGAAGAGTCAAATTACTACAACAAAACTGAACAAAAATCCTATGAAAGCACCTTGATGTTGGCCAGAATTGTTCTGGAATGAAATTAAATGAGCTGGGCGATGTGGTTGAGCTTTGAAACACATTTGTATGCAGCAAATCTATGGAATATGACTCATTACACTTGAATGATTTCACACAGATTCAAGAAGAAAGCCACCTCATCCTCAGCCTGTGGCAGCCAAATTACAGAGACCTGTGGTACCTATAAAGGTGCAATCCTTCACAAACTTCAAAGTAAGTTCCATTCCACCTTAAAAGGCTTACTATGCACTAAGTACATTTGAGATTTGGCTGTTAAATTAATCTTCAAGGTCACAATTTTCAACCATTGAGCTCTGGAACATTGGTATACCATGAATAGTCTGTGAGAGTATGGGGGAGGGCCATAAATTTGTTGGGCCATTGGGGAATGTGGGCCACCTCTGGCAGTGTGATATGCCTTGCCAGTTGTAAAAAAACAAGGCTGTGCTTTGACCATTTTGTCAGTGTGCCATGAGATGAAAAAGATTCAAAATTGCTGCTTTAAGGGAACAAGACAGATGACGCTGGTTCCAGGTATCTAGTTCAATTCAGTGCAGGCAGCATGAAGTAACAGAATCAGTTGCCAGCTGTGAAAATGACACTGCCTTTGGGTGCACAAACTGCTCATAGACAGCCCACAAAAAAGGCTTCAAGCTATCTATTCTGAGTGGGAGCAAGACCCATTGAACTGTGGGTGGGGCTTCCTTCCAAATAGGCTGGTATAGGATTGTGCTGTCAATGCAGGGTGACCATGTGTCCTCTTTATCAGCCTTGTGTCCTGGAAAAAAAAATCATTTTCCTCCTTTCCTTGTGAGCAGGTAGCATGTAGTCTTCTTATATGTAATAGTTTTAAATTTAATAGTAAGGAATATAGTGTTTACCCACAAGAAAGCAATACCCATGAGTGTTTTTAGCATTTTTTGTTGTCTTCTACATTTTGGGGAGGCCTTTTTCTTCTTTTTGGTTTTGACATTTGGTCTTCATGTGTCAAAATGGACATTAGCTTGAACACATGGGAGGTGCTTAATTCTGGGGGAGGAAACACCTGATGGGTGGTGGGGTTAGTGACAGGAAAGTTTTTTTTCCTAGTCCAGTGGCTCTCTTTCCTGCTCCCAGTTAGTAACTGGAAAGAAAGGCACTTTTAGTGGAGGTGGTGTCACTCCTTTGTGTACCCCCCTCAGTATGGACCAAGGCTGCAATCCTAAGAGCACTTTCCTGTGAGTAAGCCCCACTGAACTCAGTGGAACCTACTTCTGAGTAGACACTAATAGGATTGCACTGTTAGTGGCATAGCTAGAGGGGAAGCAAAGCACTAAGTCTTGCAGGGAGCCTCATCACAGAGTGCAAGAATTCTCCCTTCATTTCCAGGGGAAGTGGGATGGCAAAACTACTTGCATTACTTAAGTTGCAATCCTAAACTTACTTGTGGAGTAAGCCCCATTGACTACCTTAGGAGTTACTTCTGAGTAGACAGGAATAGGATTTGGCTCTTAGGCCACAATCCTATACACACCATTCTGGAAGTAAACCCCATTGATTATAATAGACCAGGGGCGTCACTGGGTAGTGCGGAAGGTGAGATCTGCACCAGGTGATGTGCCCAGGGGGTTGATGCGCACTGGGGAACCCAAAAATTGCAACTTTGTGATGGTGCATTAAAAGCCATCATGTCATATACCATTGAATTCATATTAAAGAGCAGAATCTAATGCAACAATCTGTTTTGAAATAGCACCTTCATATCAGGTGTTATGAGAAAAAAAACAAAACTATGCATTGAACTCTATGGAAAGTGACCCATATCGTAGCTTTACTCATGAGTAGGCAAACATCCATAGTCCATTAGAAAAGACAGGCTGAGAGGAATCCAAGGACACCAGAACTGTCCTGATCCAATGAACACATTTCTGACAATTCACCCCAGAATGGGGTTCCTGATGATTGCACTGAAATGCATTCAAAATGAAATGCATTTGTTTACTAGCAAGTTGCAGCCATGTCTCCTAGCAAGTAAGCAAGCAAGGAAGATCAATCCAGGGTAGTGCAAGGCTTCCAAAATGGTCCTGACTAGGGGTGTCACCAGGTGTGTTAGAAAGGTGACACCACTAGTGACCACAATGGCTAAAATCATGGTTTGTAGAAATAATCTCATCACGTTGTATACCACTGGATGTGTAATTTGCAGCAGAATGCAGTGAAACAAACCACTCTGAAATACCTTTATTCTATTAAAATGTGTGGCTAAAAAAACCAGTGGAGGCGGAGCAAAGGCAAATGACCATGCCCACCATTCAGGTGTTGTCCCACCCACTGCATAGGTTACCTGTTGGCCTCCGCACCAGGTGACGTGAACCCTAGGTATGCTCCTGAATAGCACTTCTGTGTAGAGCTGCATAGGATCGGACTCAGACTTAAATCCTACCCACACTTACCTTGGAATAAATTCCATTGCTCTTAGTGCTTTGCCCCCCTTTGCCCCACTGGATGGAGCGGAGGCGGCAGTGCAGGCTGACCCTCCCCAGTCCAGGCAGGCAGGAGCGGAGCATCCTCGACGGGAGCAGCCGGGTTTTGCCCCCCTGCACAGGCTCCTCCACCTGCCCTCCCTCCGTCCAACCAACCCGCGCAGCGTCCGCGCTCCTGACTCCTCCTCCGCTGCCTGGGCAGCCAGAGCGCGGCTGTTGCTGGCGGAGGCGGCCGTCGAGGAGAGTCCCGTCCCGTCCGGCCTGGGGATGTGCGGCCACCTGTGGCTCCCGCTGCTGCTGCTGCTGCTGCTCTGGGTGCAGCCGGGCGGGTCGAGGCGCCTGCCGTCCTTCGGGGGCCACGTGCAGGAGAACCGTCCAGCGGGGACGCGGGTGGCGGGCTTGAGCATCCCCCTGACCAGGCTGGGGCCGGAGCCCTGGTGCGCGAAGGTGCCGGGGCGGCGGTGGCGGCTGCGGCTGTCGGGGGAAGGAGGCTCCCGCTTCCAGGTGGTGCTGCAGGCGCGGTCGGGGCAGGTGTGGCTGCGGACGGCGCGGCCCTTGGACCGGGAGGAGCGCCCTTCCTACGCCCTGCGGCTGGGGCTGTGCTGCAAGCGCTGCTCCGGCGCCCCCGACGCCTCCTCCTCCTCCGCTCCGGTGCTGGAGCTGGCGCTGGTGGAGGTGCTGGTCCTCGACGCCAACGACAACCCTCCGCGCTTCCCCCTGCGGAGTCCCGGGGCGCTGCGGGTGCTGGAGACGCTCCCTCTAAGGGCGCAGGTATGGCAGGCGCACGCCCAGGATCCCGACTCCGGAGCCAACGCGGAGCTGCGCTACTTCGCCGACCCTCCGGAGCCCCACTTCTTCGTGGTCCCTCGAAGCGGGCGGGTGATGCTGGTGCGCTCCCTGCTCTCCCTCCGACGCCCTCTCCGGCTCAGGGTCTTCGCCCGCGACCGAGGACGGCCGGCTCTGCTCAGCGCTCCGCTCGACCTCCAGGTGCTCCCGCAGCCCGTCCGACGACCCCCCAGGCTCCGCCGCAGCCCCCGACCCCTTGAGCCGCCCCTGGCCCTCGCTCTCCCCGAGGACGCCCGTCCGGGGACCCTCCTGGCCACGCTGGGACCCGCCGCCCGCTTCCCCGACGCCCGCTTCCAGCTGGTCTCGCCGCCCCCCGACGGCCCCGGAGCCCCCCTGAGGCTGGACCCCCACACCGGAGAGCTCACCCTCGCCAGGAGCCTCGACCGGGAAGAGGCGTCCAGGTGGGAGATCCTCTGCAGGATCATGGACAGAGCAGGTAAGCGGAGAAGCCCTATCACGCACAATGGCACTGACTGACCAAGAAGGTCTCCTCGGAAGTAAGTCCCATTGAGGTCCGTGGAGCTTACTCCCAGGTACGTCCACACCTACCTGTGAGCAAGCCCCATTGCTCGGGGAGCAATGTGTGTATAACGGGGAGGAGCTGTGTGCTGGTGTCTGGCACTACCACTTTGCTGGAATCCTGTCCAATGGGACTGACAGTGTAGGTCTCCTCAGAAGTAAGTACCATTTAAGAGCCTCGAGTACGAGTAAGAGCCTCACCGGGAAGAGGCGTCCAGGTGGGAGATCCTCTGCAGGATCATGGACAGAGCAGGTAAGCGGAGAAGCCCCATCATGCACAATGGCACTGACTGACCAAGAAGGTCTCCTCAGAAGTAAGTACCATTGAGGTCAGTGGAGCTTACGTCCACACCTACCTGTGAGCAAGCCCCATTGACTATAATGGGTGTAAGAGGAGGAGCTGTGTGCTGGTGTCTGGCACTACCACTTTCCTTTGCTGCTATCTGATAGGACTTATAGTGCACATCTCAGAAGTCCCATTGAGTTCTGTGGAGCTTACTCCCAGGTAAGTGTGCAAACGTAAGTCCACACTTATCTACGTGCAAGTCCCATTGACTGTAATGAGTCTAAGAACCAGGGTGACCATATGCTATAGCCAAAAAAAAGAACAAGGCATCCCCAAAATGCAGGACTCACAAGAAAAATATAAGACTCAATACAATAAAAACAGGACACCCAGGCCTGGCACCCCCACTTTCCTTTGCTGTTTTCCTCTTCACAGCCCCCTCCTGTCCAAATGGGATTGGAAGTAAGTTCAGGGTGACCATATGTCCCACTTTCCCAGGACATGTCCCCTTTTTAGGCTTATGTCCCGGAATAAACCTTCTTGTCCTCCTTTTCTTTGTGACCATGCTTGTAATTAATGAATTGTATGCAATAAATTATAGGTAATAGTTTTAAATTTAGTAATAAAGTAATTGTGGCTTATAAACACACCTTCCTGAGGGTATGTCCCATAAAAAAAAAACAATGGGACAACTTCTGACTAGACACGCATAGGATTGCACCCTTTGTGCTTACATTTATCACATAAAAGCAATATAGATGAGTGTTTAGCTTTTATTGTGTCATGTCCTTGGGAGTCCCACATTTTGTCCTCTTTTTGAGGTTATGATGATATGGTCACCCTGAGTAAGTCCCAGTGAGTTCAGGACATATGGTAACCCTGGGTAAGGAGGAGCTGTGTGCTAGTGCCTGGCACCACCACTTTCCTCTGCTGGAAACCCCCTCCAGCAATGGGACTTAACAATGCAGTTCTCCTTGGAAGTAAGTCCCATTGAGTTCAGTAGAGCTGACTCCCAGGTAAGTGTGCATATTTAAGTCCACATTTACCTGCAAGCAAGCTCCTTTGAGTATAATGGGTCTAAGAATCAGATTGACCATATGCCATAACAAAAAAGAGGACAACATAAAGAGGACTATATTGCTTTCATGGGATTAATTTAAAAATTATACTATTACTTATTCTTAAATTTAACACTATTACATATGATTTATTGTGTGTAATGTATTAATTACAAGAAGGCTGGCTATTCACAAGGAAAAGGAGGACAGTGAAGATTTTTTCCCTGGACATGAGGCTGAAAAAGAGGATGTGTTCTGGAACAAACAGGACATATAGTCACCCTGGTAAAGAGGAGCTGGTATCTGGCACCACCACTTTCCTCTTCTGTCCAGTGGACTTCATTTTCATAGTGTTATTCTATCTGGCCTGTTGCCAGAATGTTGTTTCATGCAGCACCCCGGTCTTGAATCGCTGACCGATTCTTAAAATCAACAGTGCCTTTACCCACAAAGCCACAAGAGGTCTCCTGGCCAATGGACTTTGCAGGTTTCCTCAGAACTAAGTTGCAATGAGTTCAGTGGAGCTTACCTTCAGGTAAGTGTGCATAAGGTTGTCATTGGTCCACACTTACCTGTGAGCAAGTCCAATTGATTATAATGAAAGATGACCATATGACATAACCCCCACCCCCCAAAAAAAGAAGGGGAAAGAGTTCCCAAAATTCAGGAAAATGTAGGACACAACACAATAAAATCTAAACATACTAATATATACAGCCGTCATGTGATTAAACACCTATGAGAACAATCCTATCCCTGTTTATTCAGCTCCATTTTGGTCAATAGGGCTTAGTCTCAATTAAGTGAAGTTAGGACTGCAGTATATGTTGTTTGTTGTTCATTAAGTTGTGTCCATTTGTGGCCCCATAGACTGCAGCACACTAGGCCACTATATCCTGCACTAGTTTCCAAAGTTTGTCCAAATTCAAGTTCCTCGGTGACAATATCTAACCACCTCATCCTTGGCCATGCCCTCCTCCTTTTGCCTTCAGTTTTTCCCATCAGCGGGGTCTTTTCTAAGGAGTCCTCCCTTCTCATGATGTGGCCAAAATATTTGAGCTTCAGCTTCAGAATTTGTCCTTCCAGTGAACAGTCAGGGTTGATTTCCTGGAGGATGGACTAATTTGATCTTGGAATCTAATGGACTCTCAAGAGTCTTCTCCAGCACCATCATTCAAAGGCATCTGTTCTTTGGTGGTAGGCCTTCCTCATGGTGCAGCTCTCACAGCCATACTTTACCCCAGGGAAAACCCATAGCTTAACAAAAGCAGGCCTCCGTCAGTCTTGAAAGATTATGGTATCGTGCTCGGAGCTGCATATGGTGCATGCAAAGCACAAAAGCCTGGGTTAGATTGTTATGGAAGATAGGCTGTTACCCAAGCAGCAAATCCCCCCTCTCCATGCCACTGAATTAGTCCAATGGAATGGCAGAGCCAATACGATTGGATCCAGCTGGCGTTGCAGAGCTGGGCTAAGGACAGGAGCTCAACCTGTCTTGTGGGGCCGACCCACTCGAACCCTGGCCTGCTGGTTAACAGGCACAGTGTTTTAGCCACTTGCGCCACCCACAGCTTAACAAACACTATATTAAAAAAAGGTAAAGGTCTCCCACAGGTTAACTGCGAGTCATGACCAACTCTAGAGTCTGGTGCTCATCCCCGTTTCTAAGCCTTTGGAGCGAGTGTTGTCCAAAGACACTTCTGTGGTCATGGGGCTGGCATGACACCAAGGCGCACGGAACGCTGTTACTGAGGTGGTACCTATTTATCTGCTTGTATTTACATGCTTTTGAACTGCTGGGTTGGCAGGAGCTGCGCTAAGGACGAGCTCACCCCGTCTTGTGGGACCCGGATCTCGAACCCTGGCCTGCTGGTTAACAGGCACAGTGTCTTAACCACTTGTGCCACCACAGCCCTCATTATTAAATCTAAAAACATTACATATAATTTATGAATCACAAGAAGGCTACATGCTGCCTACTTACAAGAAACAGGAGGCAAATGAAGATTTTTTTTTTGACAGGACACAAAGCTTAAAAAGAGGACATGTCCATTGACTATAATGTAGGGTGACCATTTGTCATAACCCAAAACCAGATGAGATGACCGTGTGATGAAGGATACCGCTAGGATAAAGAAGAGTTCTTTGAGAGCTGCCTGTAGAACAATTACCTACCTCACAGGGTTGTTTTGGGGCAAGGAAAGGGGATTAATGGAAGGAGCCTCAAAGACTGCTGTGGAAATGACATTCCCAGCAGTTGGGCGTACCCCAGACATAACTGGAAAGCATACCAGTGGCTAAACCTTTCCACCACCAGAAAAAAATGAATGAATACTTGATAACTAAATAATAACACAAAAAGAGGACAAGGCACCCCCAAAATGAAGGACACCCAAGAAAAATGTAGGACATGACAGAATGAAAGCTAAAAATGTTAATATATATAGCTGTTATGTAGTTAATCCTAAATACTATGCCGGTTCAACCTTATACACAATTTGACTTAACACAAATGGCCTCTCCAAATCAGTCCTTTGCACTTCCAATTGCTGACTGCCTCTCTACAACAGTAAGAAAAGCTGTTTCTAAACCATACAAAGGGACACACTTTTAACTGCTTTTATTTAACACATTTTTATATCAGCAGGGAGTCCCAGAATTAGACTCCTGCAGATATTGAGTCACACCCTTATTCCATTAGGAGCAATGCATGAGCAAGAAACCTGGAAGTGGGTCTTTTAAATCTAATTTTCCACTGATTTTTAGCCACTGATTTTTTTGATCCATGGGAGGTTCTGGAATGGAACTCTTGTGGATAATTTATTAAATCTAATGGGCAATGGGCACCACTGAGCACCAACAGGTACTGAGCTCCAGAGGGTATCGTGGGGCAGTGGCAGATACCAGCGAGCACCAGCCACCCCCACTGGGCTTCCTTACCAGGCACAGTTGGGCAGCAGGAACCACTAGGCACTACCATGCAGTGGGCAGCAGGCACCACTAGGCAGTGGGCACTGCGCATCTCCAGGCTCCAAATAGGATCTTACATCAGTAAAGGAATATGCTCACCAAATTCCATGCTTGTAGATTGGGTCTGGATGTTGATCAGTCAGTCTCCAATGATAAGTATAGGAATAAGAACTGTTGCACCCTTTTTCATCCCCTTCCAGTTTGAATTTCCCAAAATTGGTTCTTAGCAGGTGTCTACATCGCAGAAGGATTACCCTCCCCAAATTTCATGTTTCTAGATCCAGGAATAAAATTTCCAAAATTTTTGTGGGCTTAGGGCACGACTAAGGCACTGAACACAAGCTTAGCAGACACTGGGCAGCAGCAGGCACCAGAGGGTACTAGTGGGGAGTAGTGGACAGCAGTGGGAACTGGTGGGAACCAGGCATCTCTCTGGGCAGCAGTGGGTACCAGTGTGCACCACCAGGCAGCAGGCACCAGCAAGCACTGGGCAGTTATTCCTCTTGGGGTTTCCACTCCTTTCTAGCTTTCCAGCACTGATGGAGCTGCAATGCAGCATGGAAGGAAAGGAACATTCCCTTATCTCTGTAATTTTCCACCTTTTTCATCTCAGGGCATAGTGGCGAGGCACTAAAAAGTCACATACTTTTTTTGGAGAATTGATAAGGCACACTGTGCTACCAATGAGGGCTCATGTCCCCCAATGGCCCTGCTGGTTAATGACCTGTTCCAAATTTCCATGGCCTACCTGTAGACAATTCACGGCCCACCAATGTGCCATGGCACTGTGGTTGAAAATGGCTGCCTCATATTGAGCAGCCCTTTCTGAGTTCCTCTCCACCACAGGATGCAGCAGACATCCTGCTATCATGGCTGCATCAGTATTGGAAAGTTGGATGGGATTGGGTCCTGAGTCAGTTACATGCATCTATTCATGTATTTGCAGCGCAACTTGATTGTACAGTATGTTCAACGCAAAACAAATAAATACTGGCTCAGAAATAAGTCCCATTTAATTTAGTGGGGCTTAGGCCTAAATGTGAATACATATTACAAAATATTTGTAGCTTGCATTTCAACAACTAAACAACAACAATAACAACAACAATAAATACAGTACTGATGTTTGTACAGAAATTTCAGGTGTTTAATACCTTTAGTATCTTTCCTCTTAGGCTGAAATCCTAAAAACACTTTGGTAGGAGTAAGACCCATTGAACACAGTGAGACTTACTTTTGAGTAGACATGGTTAGGATAGTGCTCTTAGTCCTTTTCTCGAACAAGTGAGAATGCGCTCCTTTTCTCTTCCACTAGTCTAATAGTGTCAATCCCCAATATTTCAGCTAGCAGGTTGGGAGGAGTGTTTGGCTGGAAACCTCTGAGTGAGTCCCTGGCAAGAGGTGAGATTTGAAGTTGGCACTTTCTGATTTGTTGCGCTGTCTCTTATATCACATGTTTTCTCAGAAGTCCCATTTTGTTCAGTGGCACTTACTCTCAAGAAAGATTGCTTAGGATTGTAGCCTTAGCTACTCCCTTACACGAGGCAAGATTAGTCTCTCAAATACCTTACAATGATGAAAAATCACATTATTTATTATCACATGCACAGGCATCGGAAGGTAGTGTGGTCCAGAGGCCAGAGTGCTTGGATTGGGTCCCGGAGTGACACAATTGGCACAGATCCCCATTCAGCTACAAAAGCTTCCTTTTTGGGCCAGTCAGTCTGTTTCTGCCTCACCTGTTTCACAGGTTTGTTGTGAGAATAAAAGGAAGAGAAGAACCAAGAGTGTTGGATGTACTCCTTAGAGAAAGGATGCCATAAAAATGTAACACATAAATATTAAAACTACAAGGTGGCTCATCAGTGAGTTTTTGTGTAGCAGTCGTCTCTGGTTAACTTGTAGTTGATACAGTAAAGTCCAATTCCAGATCCTTCTTGGGGAGGCAGCAAAAAGAGGTTGATTTGGAGGCTGGAGGGGAAGATTTATTTACAGCAGGAGATTTACTTACAAGAGATTTACTTACTTACAGATTCCTATTTACAACAGTAAGTAAATACAGTAAGTTCCTTCATAGAAGCTACTCTTCAACTAATTTGCTTCCCCCCCATAAAATTGTTTCACCTATTGTATTCTGTTTGCCAGCACTTGAGTTGACAGGACTGACTTCCTAATATTTTTTAGGTTAAGGTAATTCTCTCATTTGATGGTAAACTTGTCCAATGGTACCCTGGTTTATGAGCATAATTCATTCAAGAAACATGCTTGTAATCCAAAACGCTTGTTTATAAAAGGAAATTTTCCCATAAGAAATAATGGAAACTCAAGACAATTTGTTTCACAACCCAAAAATATTCATATAAAAATAATTACAGTTTTGGAATATAATACAAAATAAGAAACTACAAAATATAAGGAAAAATAAAACAAATTAACTTGCACTTAGTCAAAGAGGTTGCTCAGACTGCAATCTGTTCCCTAACAAAGGAATGAGCCTCACTGATTATAATAGGGCTTACTTAGAGTAAAGATGTAAGGCTAGGAGCACAATCCTAAACATGCATACTCATAAGTCAGCCCCATTGTGTTCAATGGGTCTTACTCCCAGGAAAGTGTCTTTAGGATTGCAGCCTATAGCTACAATCCAGAGTTACTAGGGATCCTTTTACACCAACATAGTTATAGTGCCACCTATGGGAAATGCATAGAGCAATCCAGAGTAAGTGCCTCTTACATCTTCCCATAGTTACTCTGGATTGTACAGTAGGTCTCTCAGGAGCCTTTCTATTGCCCCCCCTTACATAGGAGTGAGCCCCAATAGGCTTACTTCAGAGTAGAAATGCACAGGCTGGTCTCTCAGGAGAGGCTGAGGAGATGCTGGTGGAGCACCAAAACCAGCTCAGTTTTGGTGCTTGTTTATCAAGACATCACTTGCATATCAAGTCAAAATCATTAGAACTGTTTGCTTGTCTTGCAAAACACTCTCAGTTCAAGTTACTTTCAATCCAAGGTTTTACTTTCTCTATCAGACTTGTGTCATTATTTTGTGTGAAAATATATATTCTGTGCTTTGCAGCAAAAACAAAAAATCCCTAAAGTACTAAAGATAGCAAAATAAACAAAGGACTCACAGTCTAAGATTGCAATTGCATTACACGTTTACCTGAGAGTACAGTAAATCCCACTGAATTCATTGGGGCTTACGTCTGAGTATCCTTGTGTAGCTCGAGCAGCAGTGAATCCGTCTGACCTGTTTCGCTCACTCAGAGCTGATAGCATATTCAAAACCTGAAATTGTGATTCCCTGAAATTCCCCTGCAAGCAGGCAGTTAAAATTCTTCCTAATGTTTTAATTCTCTGCCTGCCACAAAGTAAGCCATAGAAACCATGTTTTTGGGAGCGACTCCAGCAGGAAAGGCAGTCTCAGGGGGAGCAACCAAAGGCATGCATTTATTTTTAAATATCTCTACCCCACCTTTCCTCTCCCTTTGGGAGGTGTCCAAGGACTGCTTTCAGTGGTTAAAGGAAGATAAATCAACAGTAGCAGAATAATCAGTTTTAACAGAAGAAAACCCAAAGCCAGTGTAGGTAGGTGGGGAGATTCCTATCTACAGAAAAACAACCAAACAGTCCTAAAGGACAATTGAAACTAAGTCCTATGAGCAAGAGAAAATAGATTTTCAGCTGCTGTTAGAATGCTGACAGATGAGGCCGTCCTGTTATCCAGAGGCAGGGAGTTCCACAGAAATGATTGCAGTACAAACCTATACAGTGGCGCCTCACGTAACAAATTTAATTTGTTCCGGAGGCATGTTTGTTATGTGAAACATTCTTCACGTGAAGCGGATTTTTCCCATAGGAAATAATGGAAACTCAGACGATTGGTTCCACAACCCCAATATAAAAATATTAACTGGATGTAAAAATGATAACAAAACACTGGAATTGCATTCAAAACATTCAGTGTGCATGTTCCTATGAAGTCTACTTAGGCTGCAGTCCTAAGGACACTTTCCTGGAAGTAAGACCCATTTAACACAGTTCTCTTCTGTGTAGACATGGTTAGTAGGCTGCAATCCTAGATACTTTCAAAGTGTCTCCCCACTTTCTCCTCTTCATCCCGCGCCTCTCTCCCCCCTGCTCCCTTCTAGATAGCCCTGAGCTGCTTCCCTCTTCGCCACTGCTCTTCTCTCCCTCTGCCCAGTGGACACCCGGCCACAGGAGGAACAGCTTGGAAGTGTTGGTTTCGCTATGGGCAGGCACACTGGGCAGACATGACGCTTTTTAAAAGGCCAGCGCGTCTGTCCCAACTGCCAATGAGTGCGTTTGTTACGTGAAGCATAGTTTGTTATGTGAAGCAAACTCCTAGATAAATTTTTGTTTGTTACGTGGAACGTACTTTACATGAGATGATTGTCACGTGAGGTGCCACTGTATATGTTTTATACCAGTTAACATCATGAATCATTTTCTACAAAAATGTTGATTTGGGGATCTTAAAAGCCATTCAAATAAAAACACTGGAAGCTGGAGGGAGATTGCTTTTCTGGTGGTGGGTTAGGTATCTTCGAGGTGGTAGATATCATCCAGTTGGCAACTGTGAAATAACAGAATGCTGGACCTGATGGACATCTTGATGTTCAGGGTTCTTATGTTCAAAGAATAATACTCTAAAGCAGGAGTGTCCAACCTTTCAACTTGTGGGCTCCAGGACCTTTAACATTTGTATAGAGGATGGAATTTCAGCAAGTGAAGCTTCTCATCCCACAGATCACAAGCTACACCTTCAGAAATTTCCTTTTCTACAGAATAATTAAAGGTCCAGGAGCCCTCAAATTGAAAGAATGGACAGCCCTGCTCTAAAGCCTACTATGTAATGTGGGTTATTTCAAGACTCTTGGAATACCTTAGCTACAGCTAAGGGTTGCTAGTTGGCAATTCCCAACTTTAACATGCAGAGACCTTATGGTTCTCAGTCATAGGTTGAATTTGAATTGAACTGCAGAAACGTGTGTTGTGGGGTTATCAAGTACTGTATAATTATTGCACATAAAACAACACATCAGTATTCAATAAACACATTTTATGAAATGTCTGAGCTGCTGAAGTTGTCATCACCCCTCTTGCTGCCCTTCTCGATATGTTTTAGTCAATCATTCTCTTTTCCTTTACCCTTCCTCATCCATTTTGACCTTCTCTTCCTTTCCAGATCTATAAAACTGGGTAGTTGGATGCCCTTGCATCTCATCTGTCCTAATGGCCCTGCAAGGAGGAATTTTCTCATAGACTAGTACCTTTCTTATATTTTTGTTTTGGAATGTGGAGGGTCAGTATTCCTTTAGTACTGTTTGTTAGATGTCAGTCTCCAACTAACCCTACAATCCAGAGTAACTACGGGAGCACATAAGAGACATTATGTGTACCCGTAGTTACTGCACCAGCTAGTGAAAACCTATGGGAAATTCATATTGCAACCCAGAGCAAATTGTTCTTACACCGGAGCAAGGACTCCCCGTAGTTACTCTGGATTGCACCCTAAACCTCCTTTCTCTTTCCGTTTTATTTCCCTCTCCATGCAACACTGTTAATAATTGTGGGCCTCTTTTTCTCCTTCCAACCCCACTTTCTCCTCCTAACTTCACTGTGACCTGGTTTCTTTTTTTCCCTCTTTTCTATTTTCTGAGTTCCCTCATTCATTGTGGGGGTCTATATTTGTAGACTTATACTTAATCCATTCATTGCATTATGGAATAAATTATCAGCACTTCAAAGGAGACTATCCATCAACTCTTCCTTGGTTGCGTAGAAATCTTTTTAAGATGGATGTTTTCGAAGTCTTGGGGATTGTTCTTGGAACAAGAGAGACAGTCTATTCAGCTGGGAGTTTGCCTTCCTGATTTGTGCTCTAATTTTTATTTAACAAAACTCAGAGCTGCATATCCTGATGTTGTGAGCCCCAAAGAGTTCGACGTGATGTCTTTAATGTTGTCAGGGAAGAGATCTTTCTAGTGGTTGCCTCCGTCCTGCCACTTTTCATGTCCCCACAGTCTTTTCTGAAGCAAGGTTTAAAGTATGTGTAATCTACAATCTTGTCTTCCTCTAGAGCAAATCTGTTTCCTTTAATGTTTTTTTGCCAGTTCTTGTCATCTGTAGTAGCTTCTGCAGATAAAGAACAGCACATCACATGGAGGAAAGAAGGAGGCTGAATCTAGAAGGAGCTGCTTTCAAAACAACTGGCTTATCCAATGGCCCTGAGCCAATTGCTAGGAAATCAGTTGTAAAATGTGACACAACAATCTGAAGAAGGCTGGTTTGCATAATGGCGAATGTGAGATAACCACTGCTAACTGAGCAAAGGGAACAACCACTTAAAGTTGGTAGGAAGATTGTTCCTGTTCATCCCAGTATAGCATCTCTCTCCATGACTGTTTTTTTGGGCAGGCGTCTTTTGCTATTTTTAGATTGTGAGCTCATTTGAGGAAAGGAACCAGTTTGTTCCTTTCAGCATAAACCACTTTCATATTTTCTTAATTGAAAAGTGGTATGTAAATGCAGGCATAACTTCCATTGTATTGCTGACTTGAGCACTGGTTTGTAACAGCATTCTTTCTCATGGAGTGATTGGTTAGAATGGCTGCCAATGGGAGAAGTGCATCATCCAGTCAGCATCCATTTTCTGCCTGTCCCACTGATAATGTCTCATGGTGCAGTTTCAGGTAGTACATTCAGGTGATATGTCTTCTTTACCTGGTCTGGATCTCTTGGCATTTGAGGTGAAAATTTCTGCTCCAGATAGTAGAAAGAGAAGATAGTAGAAAGAGAAGAGATGGGCAGAGATGGGGGAAGAGAAAATACAGAGAAGAGTGAGACTCTCCAACTCATCACTTGCTTACACTCTTCTATTCTATCCCTTCCTTCTTTTATCCATCCAAGGAGTGGAGAAGTAGTGGAGGTATGTGTGCAGATAGAGTTGGGTGTCTCCATTAATCTGCTGCTTGAGACAGCTATCTCAGTTGGCTTAATTGGTGGGCCGACCCTGTGCATATGCCAGCTGAAATACCTTTTTGCACTGAACAGTTTGCTACAAAAGAGAGTATCCTGAATAAGTTATATCTGAGTTGCTTGTTAGCATAGTTTGATTGGCACTATTCTTTGTCCACAGAAGGAAGGTGAAAGGGACGTTTTAGCTGTGGAAAGAGCATTAACATTTTAACATTACTTTGACATTTAATTTGAAGAAGGAGCCAGATTTCCATTAATGTTTGGTGGAATGCATGAAAGATCTTTTCTCCTTAATCCTCTGTCATCTCGGGCTTCCATGACCTCCCTTCATCCCTTGGCATTAGCTTAGTAATCCCTTCTCGTTCACTTTTCCCCCCTTTTCTTATCAAGGGATTTACTTTGGGTGGCGTTTGGCATGTTCTCCAAATAGGTAGTGACGGTCTTGTTATATTTTATTTAAGTACATATTTATATCATTTAAGCTGGGCATGCTGCGCAGAGAGCCGCTCTAGTTGTTTGAATGTTTTATAATATTCAGCCCTTGCTTTAATGAAAGCAAAGGGTTGCCCGTTTTTGCTGAGGACAAAGTCTCCAGCTAGCTGTGTTGATGGGGCATGCATGTCTTGACCTGTCCAAAACTTGGCTCAGAAACAGGCTACTTGAGAGGAGGGTGAGATCTCATGATGCCACACCAGGCTATTCGTGACTTGAGCTGGAGGAAAGAAGCAGCAGCATAGACTGATATGCTGTAAAAATGTAATCATGTAATCATCAGCATAGATTGCATAATTGCAGAGAATTGGAGGAGAATTGGGTTTCTGGAACCCCAGTCTTCAGCTGCCTTGATGCAAATCCAGTCTCTAGGAGAGACCATGTATCAAGAACCTAATTTGACACCTGATCTACATGCAGTAGAATGTGTCAGTGGTGGCCTCCAGCAGGTTCGCACCTACTCTATAGAACCAGTTGTTAACGAGAGAGAGGACATATAAAGTTTTAAAATAGCCATTTAAAAGTGGCTGCCAGATGGGCATAGAAGTGGTTGTTAATTTCTTTGAATCCCATCACTGATCAGTGTGGTCCTTTTCACCCCAACATGAAGATCTGGTGGAACTGGACTCTGGTGGTTCCACCTCCCTCCTGGGCCACCTCCCTCCCTATCCTGCCCTCCCCTTGCCCTGGAACATCTTTCCCCCTTTCCAGAAATACACACCACTGTCTGGCCATACAGCTGAGTGCTCCTTTAGCGTTTCCACTTGGATCTGACTCAGCACCAGCAGCCCATTCTTCCAAGGTGTCCTGGACATGCACATTTATTGCACATTTGTGATACCAAGTGCTGGAGTTCAGCACTGGAGCTTAGGTAATATATATGATTGGCGCTTTAATGACCATATGAGGCCCCAATTCACAGATAACTGAATCTGAAGATATGGAATCTGCAGATATCGGGGCCCATCTGTAATAGTCCAGAGCAGTGGTTCCCAAACATTTTAGCATCAGAACCCACATTTTAAAAGTTTCACTTTACCAAGTACTCAAGCCCCTGTGGCTATAATGTTTGCTGGCAGCAGTTCTCCCCCTTCCCCAGGAAGCAGGTTGCTAAACCTTTGAAGCACATACCTGTCAGTTAACCCTCTCAGTTTTGCAAACCACCAAAAATTGGGTCATGATCCACTGGTGAGCCCCAAACCTACAGTTTGGGAAACCCTCACTTAATGCAACACAGAGTGGAGTTTTCCTTGATGTATTTCCATTTTTGATCATAGAAAACTTTGTACATAGCATGCATTCAAACACAGTAGCCCTCCCTTGAATTGTGAAGTGCAGCTTTGTCCAGTTTGAAGTCTAGATCAGTCTCAAGTCTCCAGCATCTTTCTAGAAACCTGAGCTTGACCTATTATATAGCCTACAAATGAAACTGCATTCGGTTCTTGTTCCCAGCTCCTTGAAGCCCCCTTCTGTATCCCGTTTCAAATTTCCAGTTCTTAGTTCTGGAATCTAGCTGTTTTGAGCCTTTTCCCATTCCTTGAGCTTCTCAGGCAAGGAACCAAGTCTATATCCCCACTTCCAACTCACTTCCTCTAACTGCACTTTCTTTGTCCATCTGGGCCAACCCAGTTGGGGCTTTCAATGTGTGATCTGCCTCTTCTGGGTCTTGAGCGGGCAAGGTTAGTCATCAAACAATGTATTTGAGATACTGAATAGCAGAATGACATAGCTAGTGTTTCAGATCCTTTTGTTAAATTTGAGCTTAGACCACAGGCCACAGCGCTATACCTGACCCAGCTAGAAATATATAACTATAGGAGGGCCTTTACTCTAGCTTGTTTCAATGTCCTACCCTCTGCTGTCGAAGAGGAACATTACAAGAAAATCCCGTATTACAAGCGAACTTGCCCCTGTGGTCAGGAAGAAGTCGAAACTACAGATTACGTTCTTTTACGTTGTACATTTTATAAAGATCTGCGCGCTCTGCTTATTTACCCATTACTGTCTAATTTGCCTGGGAGATCTAGCTCTCAGTTTTTGCATATGCTTTTGTCTGATGGAAATCCAATCTCCATGTATGCCATTGCAAAATTCCTTGCTGCTGCTATGAGAATTAGGAGTGCATTTATGAATGTTTCAGTTTAAGCGACTGCCAATTGTGATTGTTCTTTTTATTAGTTAAAGTTGGCCTACATTAGGCCATCACACTATGTCTAATCTTGGCTGAGGTTTTAACCTAAGGTTTTGTAGGATATATTATGACTTTTACACTCCCATAATGATAATTCTTATGTTTATACTTTTATTGTGTGTTTCTCCTGGACATATTTGTAATTAAGCTCTTTTTAATGTTTTGTGCTTGTCTAATGACGGTAATAAAGGTATACTACTACCACTACTACTACTTCCTTTGTCCTTTCAAGACTGTAATAAAGGTATACTACTACCACTACTACTACTTCCTTTGTCCTTTCAAAGATGCTTTTCTGCTCTTTCCTTCCTTTCCACAGCTGGATTTCAGCTTTTATAATTTCTGATGGGTATCTCATTCAAAACATGTGTTTCTCAAACTGGGTATCTCATGTGTTTCTCAAACTGTGGGTGTGTTGTGAGCCTAATTTCATTTGGGTCTCCATTTTGATGTGTATTTTTAATGTATATGACTTGATGCCACCATGGTAAGTGACTGCATTTGGAGAAATGTTACAAATCTGAACAGGTTACTATGTATATGCTTTTAACAGTGGCTGGCAATGGGGCTTACTCCCAGTTAAGTGTGGATAGGATTGCCGCCTTTGGAATGTTTGGGGAGATTTTTAAAACTTCCAGCAACTGCTTGGGAGGTTAGAAGGGTTCTTCTTTATTTAAATAAATTTCTAAGTTTATGCTTATTTTAAACTTTTAATTTACTTATTCGATTTTGTTGTATAGGGGTGTTAATAATTTTTATGCTTGACGATGTCACTTCTGGCCATGTCATAACTTCCAGGTTAATGACATCACTTCTGGTGGATCCTGAAAGATTGCCTTTCTAAAAAGCGGTACCTGGTTCTCAAGAGTTTGAGAACCACTACTTTAGAGAAATCCCCAGCAATCAGGGAAATTATCTTCTATTCCAGGGTTTTTCACTTTTTTCCATTTCTTGGCACAGTGACAAAGTGCAAAAATTGTCAAGGCACACTAGTTTTTTAAAAAACTATTGATAAAGGCACACCATGTTGCTGGAAGAGGGTCAAATCTCCCAATTGCCTTATTAAGTGAACATCCCCAAACCCTCAGCACACCTGCAGATCATCATGGTCTTATTGAAAATTGCTGCCCTATCTATTTGTTCCCCTTGTCAGAACATTCTGGCCTTCTAATCATGGATTCATTTGTGCTTTACACATTTCTTTTTTAATTTGAAATTTTGCATGTCAGCCACTTTCAATGAAGGGAATATCAATGAGAGAAGTTTAGAAACAAAACTAGCTCTCTGTTACTTTAGAGTTTATGCATACAAGAGATTTAGATAGGACATATTTTATCTTTTTCTGCAGGCAGTCAGATTAGAGAAATATCGTTGTGAAACTACTTGCAGATGAACACCAAAGCTGTTTAGACCTGCTGGCTGTTTTTCTCTCTCTCTGTCTTACAAACATTTAATTTCTGCAGAAGTTGTCAGCTCTTTTTTTAAGAGATCTAACTGAATTTCAGCACAAATCTGTTAATCTGATGACAGATGTAGATTGTAGAACATATGGGGAAAGTCTCTCTCTAAAGCTGGATGGTAACACTTCAGTTTGGAGGGCAAGATGTGAGACACTGTCAGTGCAATCCTAGTCCATGTTAAAAGGGCTTGCAAATGTCAAAGAACACCAGCAGAAAGCCACTAGAAAAGATACTGCTGGGATAAGGAGGTCCATTTATTCTCCCCACTAAACAAAGGAGATTCTCCTGTCTGGTATTTTCTCCTCCATCTTTTCATAGGGCAGTTGTTGTTTCTCTGTGAAAAGGTAGTTCCTGGTTCTGCTTAAATTGTATATATCTGAAGGTACACAGACTAAGGGCGCAATCCAGAGTTAGGGCAGTGAGGAGTGCCCTAGCTGGGTTGCCCCAACTATTCTGAACCCAGAGGGTTGGGAAGCCTGGGCTGCCGTAGCTGCTCCAGAGCATGCTAAGTAGGTACCAAGTCAGTGACACCTGGGGAGGGCTTGCTCCTGAGGAGACCCCCCTCAGTTCACACTGAACAAGGAACAACTGTGTTGCATGCCTTATAAGGAGTCCAGTACAGATGTACAGTACAGTACAATGAGATGCCAGTACAGTCTACAGTGAATACAAGGGGCTTCTTGGAGTATCCTGCTGTATCCACAGGCTGCCATAGTTGTTCCGTATCCTGAGGTTGAGAGGCAGGGGTTGCAGCTAGGCTGGCCAAGAACTCAGATTTTTGGATTTCAGTGCAATCCTGTGCCTGTCTATTCAGTAGCAACTCCTGTTGAGTTGAGAATTACTTTCAAGTTGGCTATATACGTTTCACCAGAGGTGCACCAAAAAATACTATGAAAATGTGTTTCAGAGCACTTGGAGGCAGGTTCAGTTTAATGCCAACCAGTCATTATGTTTCAATGTTGTTGTTTGTGGAATTGTGATATACCTTTCACATTACAGTATCTGATTCATGTTTTGGTGACACAGTAGACCAGTGTGGAAAATTCAGCTTTGCCCATTTAGGGCAAAATCCAGAGTATCTACGGGAAGTCCTTGCTCCGGTGTAAGAACAACTTATTCTGGATTCCAATATGAATTTCCCATAGGTTTTCACTAGGAGGTGCAGTAACTACGGGTGCTGTTTCTTACGTGCTCCCGTAGTTACTCTGGATTTGGGCGTAAGTCAAGCTTCCTACCACTGGTTGTTGTATTGAATTCCTAGTCTCATTGCTGGGTGGCAGATTTCCAGGGGTCCTATGAGTACCACCATACAACATTGTGAATACCACTGTAGTACCTGTACCACTGCTTGAGAAACATTACAGTAGAATGACTTCTTTTTCCTCCTCCTTCCATTATTCAGTTTGTGCACGTACTTCTGGAAAAAGACAGAGTCCGCTAATGATGATCCACCTGCGTAGTTATTGTGCTGCTGTTTTCATTATAAATGGATTTTCCTTGTTGTTAAAATGTGATGACTTAAGCCTGAGGAAAATACTGTGGGTGGGTGACAGAATAATGTGAGAAGCCCTTGTAGAGGATGAATGAAAAGAATGTGACCATCTTGAACTAAACAGCGATCTGGAAGCAGCCCCAGAAAGGTGGACAGTCATTTAAGATTAAGGAACTTAGGCTTTTGAGTATGTATTAAAGGCCAGAAATTTGTTTTTCTTGCCAATACTATGACTTACAGCTTCACAAATTTTTTTAGCAACACAGTTTTTAAATAAAGATATTTTTGTTGCTCCTCTTGTTAAACAATTGGGAGTTTGTCACCATCCTTGCCAGTGTATTGCAAATCACTTGGAAGCCTACCAATGGAGAGTTATTTGTTTTTTGCCTGCTTCTGATTTAAGGCATCTGGCAGGTAGGAAAAATGAATAATAAATTCTAATTTTAATTCCTGTTGATGAGTGTGTGATTATTGACAAGATTATTTAATATTTTTCTGTGGTGCAAGTGGTTAAGACGCTGTGCCTGTTAACCAGCAGGCCAGGGTTTGAGACCCGGGCCAGCCCCACAAGACAGGGTGAGCTCCTGTCCTTAGCCCAGCTCTGCGACGCCAGCTGGATCCAATTGTATTGGCTCTGCCTTTCCATTGGACTAATTCAGTGGCATGGAGAGGGGGGATTTGCTGCTTGGGTAACAGCCTATCCTTCATAACAATCTAACCCAGGCTTTCGTGCTTCACATGCAGCATATGCAGCACCAAGCACGATACCATAGTCTTTCAAGACTGATGGAGGCCTGCTTCTGTAGACATAGTGAATAGTATTCCTGGGAACCAGGATCTCTGCCTGCCTTCTTTTTAGAAATTGTCCCCCAAAATTGCATGGTTGCTATTCTGCATTTAACTATTGCAAACTCATTGATTCTTAGGGCTCAATCCAGAGTAACTATGGGGAGTCCTTGCTCCAGTGTAAGAACAATTTACTCTAGATTACAATATGAATCGCCCATAGGTTTTCACTAGGTGGTGCAGTAACTTCGGGTGCATGTAATGTGTCTTTCGTGCTCCCGTAGTTACTTACTCTGGATTGTAGGGTTACATAGATTCAGCTTTTCACAGAGTATTACTCTCAGGGTGCAATCCTACACATACTTATGTAGGAGTAGGTCCTGTTGGTCTCATTATGGCTTCGTTCTGAGTAGATACACATAGGTTTGCATTGTCAAAGTTTTTACACTATCAGAGCAGTTGTAACTTGCAAACTGGGGGAGACGGCAGTTCCTATAATACAATTCTTGTCCTCATTTTGTAGGTTATATTTCCAGTGCTGTCAGGTGCAATCAAGTACTGATTGTGTGAATTTCCCCTATGGAGATGGAAGAGGTTTTTTGGTGTACAAATGGATTTTTGTAGCTCATGTAGCATTCAACTATGTGGATTCCCTTACAAATTAACTTGAGGTCAGCCAAAACCTGAATTTTTGTACCCCTTGATAAAAACCTTCGAAGGAACATTCATCTATAGTATTTTAGTTCAACTTTGTTGAGACTCCTCCATTCTTTTTTTGCTGTCTACAGACTCTCCCACCTATTGTTTCTCCTCCACCTTCCTGTACAGCAAATTGTCACTTAAGGCCATTAAAGTTTCATGGCAGGGTTTGTCCTCCATACTTGTCCTCTACCATACCCCTTCATATGGTCCACCTATTTTAAGAACCACTGAAAGTAACTGGCAATGACATTACATCATCACTAGGTTATGTGATAAACCCAGTATATAACTTATATATGTTATATGGGTTATGTGATAAACCCATATATAACTTATATGGGTTATGTGAGAAACCTAGTATGATGGATGGGAGTATGATGGATGGGAGTAAGAGGATGGGAGTATTTTTGAAGCATGGACGTATTCCAGATATGTTCTTTTTCATTGATTGCAGCCTGGAGGTTGAAAACTTTGATGCTTGGTTCTCCTGCTGAGCAGTACTTTTCCCATTTGCTTTTAGCTTCTAGCTCCGTTTTAAGCATTCTGGCTTTTAAATGCAGGTTGAGAGGGGTAAAGAGCAGATAGATGACAAAGTGATATTATTTTACCTGTGAATAAGGTAAGCTTTTTGAGAAAAGAGGACAGGCTGTCTGTTTCTTTCGAAAGATTAATGTTTTATGAATGAAGTCAGTACAATACCAGGAAGCAAAAATCAGTCACTGACAACTTGAATTTCTTGATTTGACATGTGGACATTGTTTTACTTTTAAAAAGGGAGGTTTTTTTCCTTTTATGGGGATGCTCTTGCCCAGTACTTATTAGTTATAGACTAATGCAGTGGCATCGAACATGCAAAGCACTGAATTTTGCTCACTGCAGCATGCAAGCGGCCCCTTCACTTCAGAGCAGTTCCAGGCACAGGAAGCAAAATGGAGATACTGTACTTGGTTCTGTTCTGCTCTCCCCATCCAGAATGGCTCTGATAGGGAGGGGCTGCTGTCTTGGATGCCGCAGTGAGGATCCTTGCAAAACCTAGTGCTTTGCACCTCCTCTAGCTACACCACTGCAGCAGTGCTCTCGGTGGAGAACTTCTCAATGGATGGATGGTTCCCTCTTTACATTATGCTGAGTTTTTTCCCCCAGGATGGATTTCCTCCCTAAGAGCAATCTTCTTTGTTGGGGTCTTGTTTAGGTGTCTGTAATAAGTTTACCCAGTATGATACCATCTTTTTCTTTGAATATCCACTGATTTGATAAAAGGTCAACCTCACTTCTCACAATAATTCAGCATTTCTTTGCATCTCCCCATGTCCCAAAGCAATGAAAATGTTCAGAAGCTGCAATTGCTGCAAGATCTATTTCTTTGTAAGGCTTGTGTTACTTTTGTAATATCGACTTATTTACAAATATGCAATCTCAGTGAGAGAGGCACATACTGTTATATTTTGTTCCTGTACAGGAACAAAAATCAGGTTTTGTTTGTCTGCATTCCAGCTGCTAAATTGTTTTCTCTCTTGCCAGTTTTCAGCTCCCACCTGGTTTGCCATTGGCATTATATTCAGTTTTATGGTAACTGCCATCAATCAGTGTTCATTTAAGAAATGTTTTTCTAGACATCAGTGATCATTAAGGAAACATCCTCTACTTTAGCTAAGTCAGAATAAGGTCATCCCTTTACTTGACAGATACAGCCCTTACTGCTTTAAAGAACTGGTGCGCAAACTTTAAATCACTAAAACTGGTGATTTAGTGAGATGCTGCTGTTGTTTACTTTAGAACTGATTATCGCTTTGCATCTGATCCCAATACTTTTTGTATACCTCTGTATATTTATATATATTTTTTGTGGCTGGTCTTCTGGTAATAAAGTTTTATCTTACCTTATCATCTCAAAAGTGTCCCAAAACATGCCTTAAAAATGTTAATGCAAATTATATCATTTACAGCTGTGTTAATTCATTCGACAATCAGCTGAACAATTAATGATGACTAAATTGCATGCTGTATAAACAGAAAGAAAAGATCTTGACTTGTAGCTTTATTTGCTGATGAATGGACATTTTTGGAGATGGCTAGAAATGTTGGCTGGAAGACATTTGAAGCTTTTGGTTGCCCTTGTAATTTTTCTTGTGTTTTTAAAATCATAAATTGAAGTGACCTAAAAATGCCAGGACTAACCTGACTTTTCAGCCATTATTGTTTAATCATAGTAATACAATACCTCTTCCCTCAGTAAAATAAAAGAAAGCAGAGTTGAGTTCATAATTGTGACGACATGTTCACCCAAGTAAGATATTCTGTAGTGTCAGGATTTTTTTCCTCCCCCGTTGAAATCACTGAGGCTGTCAGAGATTCTTTCCCCTTACCACCAATTTATATTGAAGCACAGGAGGTTGTATTTATAATAACTTGAATTTTCCTGATGTATAAAAGGAAATCTTGTATGAAGCATTTGCAACATTTATTTGTGTCTTTTTAGAGAAGGAGACTAAACTGATAGAAGGCTAATGAAATCAGACGTCTGCAAATATGCTGAATTTTTGTGGGTGGACAGCATCCTTAACGATTTGGCATGGTGAGATGACAAGTCTAGAGGCACATTCTATGTGGTGCTCCTTCTTGCAGTGTCACTTTCCTACAGTAGTGATGGTGAACCTCTTGGGTAGTGCTGTTCTTTAACCAGTACCTGTGAGTGGGCAAAATTAATCTGATTCCCTATATAGAGGGCATGCACTTGGTGATCACTGTCATGTCAACAAAATGTTATGAAGTGTCACCTTTGACATGAGTCATTACTCATCTACTGTATAGCTTGCTTCCAGGGTGTGTTTATTTCATGTGCTTGGCATGAGTTTGTGAGTTTTTTTGGTACTGATTTGAAATAGAGGTCACCTTGATCTGGGAACATCCAGTGAAACTAGAATGAGATTCGGGACATGAGATTCCCTGTGCAAATGCAATGTTCAATGTGGTGGTGTTGGGTGAGCTGAAATGGCACAGTTCTGATCTGGGCACCTCATTTTAAGAAAGATGCAGCCAAACTGGAGCAAGTCCAGAGGACAGCTGCAAGAATGATCAGTGGGATAGAAGGGAAGCCCTATGAGGAAAGGTTGGGGGAACTTGGGATGTTCAGCCTGGAGAAGAGGAGGTGGAGAGGAGACATGATTGCCCTCTTCAGATACCTGAAGGGCTGTCTTATGGAGGAAGGGGCTCATTTGTTCATAGCTGCTTCTGAAAGCAGAACTAGAACCAATGAAAGGAGATTCCGGTTGGATATCCGGAAAAAATTCCTGACAGTTCGGTGGTGGAACAGATTGCCAAGGGAGGTGGTGGACTCTCCCTCACTGGGGATTTTCAAGCAGAGGCTCTATGAGCACTTGTTGGAGATGCTCTAGGAGGATTTCCTGCTGCAGGCAGGAGTTGGACTAGATGACCTACTAGATTCCTTCCAACTCTATGATTCTATGATCAGGCTAGTGATGTGTCTACCTAGTGCTGTTAATGAGTTTTATTAGCCAGGAATGTATCACTTCTGTTGAAAACCATCCAGCATGGTACATGTGGGCCCTCCTTATCCATGGGTTTGGAATCCTTGGATTTGACCCAATGGGAAATCCTTCCAGTGGCATCCATGCCTGGCCTTCTTGCACCTCAGAAGGCCTTTGAAAGGTTCTTTTGGTTTCTTGCAAGACCTCCTGAGGAGCACAGGTGTGTCCTTGCTCAGAAGACTTTTCGAGACCTCTGTCAAATGCTCTGACAATAGAAGATTGTGGTATATGCTGGTTGCAGATGGAGGAAGTCCAATTTGTGTTTTCTGACTAGCAGCAGTTTAATAGAGGGAGAGCATTTCAAATTCTCTACAGATTGCTGGCACTGAATGAGGCATCTTTTACATACAAGCATATGTTTTGTTATGGGGCTGCACACTCAGTTTCCACTTTTTAAATTTAAAACACTAAGGTTGCAGTCCTATACATATGTACCAGGGAGTAAGCTCTACTGACTACTGTAAAGTAAACATGCATTGAGTTGGGCTTATGTCTACACAAACTTTGCCCTGTCTACAAGACTGGCTTCCAAGGCACTTTATACTGCTGCAAAGAAGATCCTGCCCCTAATGGTAGCCAACCAGATATCAGTCAAGGTGGGCACACATAGCAGAGCTCTCTCCAGTGGGGTCTAAGGAGGAAAGGGCTGGTTATGGAAGAAGGTGGTAATGTAGTTATGATCTTCAAGTCATTTGTTAAAACAGTTGAACAAACGTTCTCCTGAATCCCTCTAGTTTCCTCTACTGCCGCCAGATTGTCCTGTAATCTCTCAAACTACTAACTGTAAATACCTGCCTTCTCTTTCCCTGTTCTTGTCTTTTTTATTTAGATTGTAAGAAAAGGAGATGTGTTGATTCTGTGATCCCTAGAATTCTTCTGCTGCTATAAAAATGTTGAACTAATATTACTGATTCTACAAATGGAATTTCTGACCTTTTTGGACACTTTCAACATGAGTTTATGAATCAGAAGTATTAAAATTATAAGAGTTATTATCATACTCTAAACTTACAGGTTTATTACTGTGTTGGAGCAAATTCTGTATCATTGCAGTTGAATCAAAAAACATAAGGCCCAATCTTAAACAGGGCCAGTGATTAGGATGAGCTCCCATCCTGGTACTGGGTTTTGTAGATGTGCTAGGGACGAACTGTGGGCACCAGTGAGGGCTTTGGGGTGGAGGAGAGGATCCTGGGTTAAGAGGGCAAAGGGTGGCATTGGTAAAGCTCTGCCCCTTTGGATCTTGAACTCTGAGGCCCGAAGGCCCAACATGAGGTCTCTCAAGTCTGCAGTGGCAAAACAGCTGGTACAGACTTAAGAAGTCCCATTGCATGGTTTGGGGCTTTCTGCTGAGTAGACCTCTGGTGGCCTTGGTGGTGTTGCTGGATGCAGCAGTAGCCATTTTGGCACTGCTACACCTGGGGAGCTGTTGGCTTTAGGATTGGGCTGTTAGTAATTTTCACTTAATATTAACAGCCATAAATTGTACTCCTGGTGTTACACCCGCAAAGCATTTTAAGATAGACTTGCCTTTTCCTACCATTATTCAGTTATTTTTAAAGTACTCCTAATGGTCTTGGCAAGTACCCACACATATCCCAGGTTGGGAACCACTGATATTTCATCTTTGTTGGGAGTTTCACATAATCCTAACCAACCTTCAGTCAGCAAGGTAAGGACAATATAGTTCTGAGATAAGGGAATATTCCCGTACCTTGAGGAGGCCTCTGAGACTGTCACTCAGGGTGACCATATAGAATGGAGGACAGAGTGCCTCAACCTTTAAGCATTGTATATAGAAGAGGGAATTTATACAGGTTTAACTGAACAAAAAAGGGTTTAAAAAGCAGCACCTGCCTCAATTATCCCTTCAATATACAATGCTTAAAGATAGAGGCACTCTGTCTTCCATTTTATATGGTCATCCTCCTGTCACTTGACTGTCAGATGCAGTACATGCCCCATTGGCACCATTCTGTCAGTGCTGGAAAGTTGGTTAGGATTTGGACCTCAATCTCATTGCTTGTCGCATGCAGAGGTGGAGCAACCCACGTGAAGATGTCATGAAGTTTGTATTAGTAGATGTGGTTGATGAGTGGGGAACAATGAGACGTAGGGCGGTAGTTTTAGGTAGTAGTCCTGAGTCTGCAGTGATGCCTATTTCCAGTTTCAGTATTCTATTCAGTATTCTATTTTAATTTTCAATATTCTCTGTGTGGCCAAGAGGTACTTGCAAAAAAAAACTCCACGTTCTGTGGCTGTGCAAGAATCTGAAATTGCAGCAGATTTAATTTGGACATGAAGGATTGGCTGTCATCAATAATTATAGACCTTCCAGCCAGAGTAATAAATAAAAAACACCATTCTTCTAACTGGGATCCCTCAGATTTATAGCAAGCGCTATTTGCTGTACGTGTCCCCTCCCCCTGAAAACATGAAATTTTTTTGTCCTTTGGCAGCTGAAATTAAAGGTCAAACTCCTATTCTTACTATTTCATTTCTCTTTCTCAAGTTTTCTGTCAACAAACCTTAGAGATCTTCATGGTCCTCAAGAACTTGGAGGCCAGGAATATTTTTTTTAAGAGATGCCTTGGAGGCTAAACGCATACTCTCATTTTGATATGACATTTTGATACCATATTTCCAAACTCTATGTGTGTGCTTTGTCCAAGTTTAATTTCTTCTGCTGGGTACAGCTGCCCCCTCTCAGCATGAAATGAGGGTCACTTTGCTCCAAATAAGACATCTTTAAAAGCAACTTGAAAACCAGTATAGCCAAATAAATGCCAAATGACTTCTGCTGACCTTCCTCAGCTGGGTAGCCAAGAGGGAGTTTTCAAGCTATATTTTTCTTTCCCTTTCCTGCACGAGAAAATATCATTCTAAATTATGTTTGACGTTAACTCCTTGAAGCACTTGGAACCCACAAATGAAAGCATTACATTGATGTGCATGTACAAATGAAAGTGTGTAGTTGTGTGCTTAGAAGATTAATAGTCCATCATTCTTCAATACAGAGGATAGCTTAATAAATTCCAATTGAAAACATCTTTAAAGCACACATTTAAAAATAAGTATAAAAACTACAAGAGAATCAGGCTAAAAGATGGTTCTAGAAGTCTTGACCGAACAAAAATGGCTTCACCTGCGGCAGACAGGGGTGGTTCTAGGTGGACTTTCTTGGGGAGGAAGTATCACAGCAGAAAATACTGTTTCTTTTTTCTCTCTGCCTGTTTTCAGAATGTAGGGGATCGGAACAGAGGGCTCTGACTTTGCTCTTAAGATTTGGGCAGTACAGGTTGGAGAGGGTGGCCTTTTAATTAGCTTGGTGTCAAACCATTTCAAGGTTAATAACCTGTATGTGGAATTCTGCTCAGTGACTGATGAATTGATCACAGTGAATTGATCTCAAAATTGAACTTAAAAGTTTCATTGATAAATTTCAATGCGTTTTGTGAACTCTTTAGTTGAAAAGCAACAATGTAGAATGAATAGATAGATAGATAGAGAGATAGATAGAGATAGAGATAGAGATAGATAGAGAGATAGATAGAGATAGAGATAGAGATAGAGATAGAGATAGATAGATAGATAGATAGATAGATAGATAGATAGATAGATAGATAGATAGATAGATAGATAGATAGATAATGCTCCTGGACCTTAAAAAGTCAGCTGAATAGCAATTTTCAGACTTTTTATACACTGACAAAGCATTAATGGTCAAGGCGCACAATCAGCTTTTCAAACCATGAATAAGGCACAACATATTGATAAGTGATTCACTGACAAATGACCCCCCCCCCACAACTCCTGCAACACACCTGCAGACCATGACACATCAGTGTGCAGCAGCACAGTGATTGAAAAATGCTGATGTAAAGATGCACCATCAAAAATGATAAGCAACACCTGCTGAAATCACATAATTGTTTAAAGGTCCAGGAGCACTAAAATTGAAAGGTTGTGGCCGCCCATATGGTTAATATGTAGCTGTACGTTTCGCCAACTGTAGCTCCTGCACCATCTCCAGTACTACTCCTAACATGCTGCAGTAATCTGTAAATGAGAGGATACCAGTGCATGGCTAACTGGTATGCTTTGCAATGTGTGCTTGTCTGATAAGACAAGCAAAGCCAATAGGAATCCCTTAGGACAAGTGCACATGGAGGATGGATTGCTTACTACATCACTTGTCACCCATAACACACCTGTCTCTCGACTGCCTATTGTTTTCCATGATGCCTCTATTAGGAATGGAGGAGTTTTCTCTCTCTCTCTCTCTCTCTCTCTCTGTGAGAGAGAGAATCGTGTGAAATTCCTCCTGGTCAATCTTAAAATGAAGGGAAAGATATGCTCCTGGGCGGAAAGGATTTGCCAACATCATTGCCTGGGGGATGGCTGATTGTGAAGTTGCAAATCTTTGGGGAGGTTCCTTTCATGTTCCCCGTGAAAGAAAATATCCTAAGGGAAAATAGCAAAGATAGGGAGCGCAACCACATATACTAAGAACCTCTGCTTTAGCATTATGTCACTCGGGTAGAGAATCTGCCAGCTCTGTTTGGCATAGATCTAAGCATGCAAAATACGTAGATAGATGTGGTTTTAAATGAAATAGCAAGACTAGTTATGGGAAATTGAAAACCAATAGGAATTTGGTCTCCTGACCGTAAATTCCGTTGGGAAAGTGCAACACATAAATTGTGGGTTAAAGTGATATCGCTACAGACCCACGCACTATATGGCCATCAACTTCCAAAGTCTAGATTGAGATAAAGAAACAGTTTCCTTAGAACTGTGGCTTCACTTAGCTGTTTGTTGCCACTGACTGCCATGGATTTATGGAAAGAGATTGGGGAGAATGGGCCCAAACATATGCATGCCCTATGCCTGGCTAAGAACATCTATGATCTGTATGGAAATCTTAAAATAGGCTGTCTGCCAGGGTAGGAAGATTTAAGGAAAATCGGAAGAAATGGGGATACACCATGAAAGATGGGCTGTGTGAATGTGGAGAAGCACAAATGATCCCACAAATGCTCCAGTGCATATGGTGTCCTTCTATACTCACAACGGAAGATTTTATGTTGGCAAGGGAAAATGCTGTTGAGTTAGCCAGGTTTTGGGCAAATGACATCTAATTAAATTCCTTTAATGTTCTTTGTAAAATTTTACCCGTGTATATGCTTCTGACACAAAGAAAGAAAGAATGTATGAAAGACGTTACAATGGCAATTTCTTTCCTTTTAACATGGATATTAAAGTCATTTCAAAATATTGAAGCTATTGTATGCTTAGACGTGTACTTATATATGAGCAGGGAGTTTAGTCTTTGCAGTGTTCCCAACTTGTGTTGGCTTGCCGTAGATCAGTGGTTCCCAGCTTTAGGAGCCCGCAGATCACTGGAGCAAAAATGGTTGTGGCCCACTCAACCCACCTCACTACTTCACCCCCCCCCCCAAAAAAAATACAATTAAATTTGGTTGTCCATGGGGGTGGGATTGGTGAAATACTGGAAGTGGCAGCTGCATCTGTGAGTAGTCTTGTCTGTGAGATGCTCTCAATCGGCAAGACACAGGAAGTAATCAAGGGTTATCATTTTTTCCCCTGACACTTCACAGGGTCTTGCAGACCACCTGTGGGTGACAGGTTGGGAGCCTGCTCTAGATGATGAAGTGAATATGCATAGGTTGGGCAGAGACTGCTACTATGATATACCATCTGCCGTCTACTCTTGATCACTCAATGAGCATAGGATATATTAAAAAGTCTATATTTGATGACTTTTTCATGCTGCGTTGTACCTGATTTATCACTTCCACCTCCAGCTTAATTCTTACTGCACCCTTTTATGGTTTTGATGTTTGGTCACAACTTTTCTCGATGTTGCCCTTGCAGGTGCCCCTTTTTGGTACCAACACGATTAACACATATATAACCAAACAAAATGGTGCAACCTCAATAGCTTGACATGATCTCAGAGCAGAGAAATGTAGTTCTTTTGGAGGAGTTTTGGTAGTTGTGGTCAGGGTGACCAGATACAATGGAGGATGCTGTGCCTATATCTTTAAATAGATCTTTAACCATTGCATAGAAGAGGGAATTTTGTCAGGATCAGCTTTTTAAACCCTTCCGAGCTGCATCTGTAGCAAATTCCTTCTCTGCAATGGTTGGAAGGTATAGGGACTGGCCTCCATTGTATTGTATGTCCTCAACTGCTTGTGGTTGAACACCTGAAGCAGCCTTTACAGGACGTGAGACCAGTTCTAGCTTAGTATTGTCCACACTGGGAGCAGCTCTCTCACTCTCAGATAAGGGTAATACTTGGCTCTACCTGGAGATGCAACCAACATTTGAGCTAGGAGCTTTTTAATGCAGAGCAGCTCCACCACTGGTCTCTTCCCCAATCAGAAAATGCAAGAAACTTTTATAGACTATACCCCTTGGATTTTATTGTACTTGTCCTGAATTTTGCAAAGTAAAGCATAAGACCTGCTCTTACTATGTGCTTTGGAAACAGGAAGGAAAATTGATGGGGAAGATAAATTCTTGCAATTAATTTGTTCTACAATAAATATATTAACTTTGCTGATTGGAAATGGAGTTGTCCATTTTGTTTAAAATTAATATTCTTTTTCAATGGGTGACAACCAGTTCTGCACACTGGCAGCTGAGATATTTGCTGAATTCTCTCTCCAAAAGTTTGTTGGCTTGCTTGAGCACTGCTACCAATTGGGACCTTTTGAATTAACGAACACCAACTAAGCCCACTCCAGATAGCTGCTGGTGCATCTGCGTGAAGATATATAGCAGCCTGTCTGTGTAAATGTGATTTACAGATTCCTTAGCATACTTGTCTTGTGCATTGCGCATTATTGTCTATGTCAGTCTCCTCTTCGCTGTCTCTGTCCTCTGGCAAGCCCTTGTCTGATTATGCTTCACCAAGCACTGTGAGATTTGTTTTCACAACTTGTCCCATCATATTTGTAGGCCTCAGTGCAGAAAAGTACAGTAAGTACTATCTAGTCCCTCTGCTGCAGTTCCTATTGCACCGGGTGGTCCAGGAGCCAGCCAGAAATGCCACTGTTAATACCTCATAGGAAGCTGGGCCAGATTAACTAATGGATGTAGCATGCTATGGGGCTGGGAGCAAGCCAAATGATGATTCTCTGGCTAGTCTTTTCTATTTCCATAATTTATGCTCTGCCTCCTATCACAGCGGATAACATAAAAACAGCTTGGGATTTAGGCAATAAAACGTGCATATATGTATATAACAATATCTCTTTCATTGAATACAACCCTTTTTATAAGGGAGAGTGTAAAGTGGGCTCGTATTTCACACCTTGACAACTTGTTCTTACTTTAAATATTCTTTACAATTCAAGATGTTGTGTTGACAGTGTGGTTGATGTGGATGATGTTCCAAACTGCGTAAAAATTAAAACATGCAACATGCTTATGGACGGAGCCACATTACATTTTTAAAACTGGTTTTGTATCAACTTTTAACTGTTGTAAGCTTCGCCCACAAACTATTCTCGGCATTAAATCCAGCATCAAATAAAATGTTTGCCCACTTTGGGTATAAAGCTTACTGCGATAGTGGTGGTGTCTTTTTGTCATACTTGTGTGTGGGTAGGACTTTATGGCAAAAGTGGGCGAAGATTCTATTGTGTACTTAGACTAGTTTTTTATAATAGTTGGTCTCACTTGTTATTTTGCCAGGTTCCTTCCCCTTTTAATCTGCATGATGTGAGTGATCAAAAGCAAGTTGTAGGTGTGGATTTTTAAAATCACAATTAACTGGGAACTGGATTTTATGGAGATTTCAGTACTGACATTTGATTTGCAATGTGCATGTGAGGGATTTTCAGTGCCATGTTAGGATTTATATTCCCAAATTCCCTTGACAATATTGTGCAGCGTGTACATAGGGATTTTAAAATAATTTCGAAATGGATTGTGCCTTTGTTGTTGTTAGATTTTAATCCTCATGCTTATTGGGTTGATGTGTTGGTGTAGTGTGAGTAGCGTAATTGCTTGAGTAGAATACTATTTTTAGGCAGAACACAAAGTACTTAAAGGTTGTAAAAGGTTAAGACTATGGAGTCTATACTGAGAAACTTAAACTTGACATAGTTAACCTCTGCACCAGGGAATTTTCCTTACCAGTGTCTACTTAATCGTTGCTTAAAAAAGCAGGCCTCCGTCAGTCTTGAAAGACTATGCATGCGAAGCACGAAAGCCTGGGTTGGATTGTTATGGAGGATAGGCTGTTACCCAAGCAGCAAATCCCCCCTCTCCAAGCCACTGAATTTTGTCCAATAGAAAGGCAGAGCCAATATAATTGGATCCAGCTGCGTCGCAGAGCTGGGCTAAGAACAGGAGCTCACCCTGTCTTGTGGGGTCAACCCGGGTCTCGAACCCTGGCCTTCTGGTTAACAGGCACAGCATCTTAACCGCCTGCGCCACCCACAGGCAGCAGATTATGACAGACCATGCTAAATTTGCTACCTTGTTTGTGATATTTTCCAGAAAATATTTACCAAATGTGCTGCAAAAAGATATAAATAAGAGCGCTTTTATTGATGAAGAGGAAACAAAGAGGACAGTTACTGTATATGAATACTTTAAGAAAGCAAACACAGTTTAGCACTGAGAACACTTATTTTCTGGAGTAAGCAGTCATATGGACATTAGTAGAGACGAGACAAAAACCAAGTTAAGACTTCTATTTAGCTCATAGCTCGATGGAGGTGCAACGGTCCAAATTTTGCAGGATGCATCAGGGCAGCATCCATGTAATAAGATCTGACTGCCTGGAATACATCGATGGAAAGGGGCCACTTACATGCTGTGGTGAGGCTCTCTGCAAAACTTAGTGCTTTGCATGCATGAAGCTATACCACTGCTGCCATGCAAGGTGTTTCTGGGATAATAAAGGAAGCACAAGAAAGTAATACTGTTTACGAGATCAGTGTATGAAAACGACAAAGGTGTATTTTTAGAGCACTCCACTGCTTGGTTGTTCACTTAGCAAACACAGAATAGCAGTCAGTTAAGTGTGCTATTTCTGGAGGGTACATTTGTAATCGCAGTTCATTAGTCTAAGGTGGAGCTGCAATTGTACTCTCAAAATCTAATGGTAGATCTTAAAACATTGCTTCTAGTGACAGTCTTAAAGGTTGTGGAAAAAATTAATTCAAGATGGGAGCAGATGTTGGGACCTATTTTTGGGAATTGCAGTGGCGCCTTCACGTAAAGTATGTTCCACGTAACAAACAAAAATTTCTCTAGGATTCTGCTTCACGTAACAAACTGCTTCATGTAACAAACTCATTGGCAGTTGGGGCAGACAAGCTGGCTGGCAGCTCTTTTAAAACGCATCAGGGCTGCCTAGTGCGCCTGCCCATAGCTAAAGCAACACTTACGCGCTGTTCCTCCTGTGGCCAGGTGTCCGCTTGGCAGAGAGAGAACAGCAGTGGAGAAGAGGGAAGCAGCTCAGGGCTAACCAGAAGGGAGCAGGGGAGAGAGAGGTTCAGGATGGAGAGGAGAAAGTGGGCAGCCTCCTAACCATGTCTACCATTGCGTTAAATGGGGCTTACTCCCAGGAAAGTATCTTTAGGACTGCAGCCTAAGTAGACTTCATAAGATCATGCATATTGAATGCATGTTTTGAATTCAATCCCAGTGTTCTGTCATCACTTTTACATCCAGTTACTATTTTTATATGAATATTTTTGGGGTTGTGGAACCAATCATCTGAGTTTCCATTATTTCCTATGGGAAAGTCTGCTTCACGTAAAGAACGTTTCACGTAACAAACATGCCTCTGGAATGAATTAAATTTGTTACTTGAGGTGCCACTGTATGTATTAAATAGTGGGAGAGTTGAAACACTTGTATCCTCCAGAACGGAACACTAACTGTGGGAGACAGCATAAAGAAATATTAACAGTCCTATAGTGAGACCCACCACAATTGAAGGAAGGTGGTAAATGGAGGTGAATGTTCCCCACCAATTTACTGCCTGATGCAACTGCCTCTGTTGGCCTCATAGGTAGGTCGGTCCTAGGTGTATGGGATGTAGCCTGGAACTGGCAACAGCTATTCAAGCTGAAGTACTTAATATTGTGCTTTCAGACTTGTAGCTGTGGTTTGGCGCATTGATTTGCAGAGGTTCTTGTTAACAGAGTTGAGGCAATCGATCAGTTCCACACAGAGCAAAATAGAGTTTTGTCAAGAGCTGCAAGAGAGATTTGTAGCTGTTACAGAGGAATAGCAACAAATTAGGAAAAGTAGCTAAGGAGGGCATAAACCCTGAAGCCTTTAAACTAGGGACCAACTCCTATTGCTGATGGAGGCTGCCTCTAACAGTCAAGCAGCTCACTCCTGGCCTGCACTGCATCCAGGGCAGGGTTGGGGCTGGCAGTGGCCCATCTTGAGGCAATGGGAAGTCATTTCCCTTACCCCAAATAATGTGGCAATGGAATGAATGGCAGTGGAGTGAATGGAGTGAATGTGGCAATAGAATAATGTGGCAATGGAGTGAATGGAATTATACCACCTAAATAGATGGTGCATATCTGAGCAGCCTGGCATTAGAGCAGGCTGTCCAAGGTGGGGGTTAGGATACAGCCTAAGTGATCAGGGTTAGGATACAGCCTAGATCCTGGCATCACCCTCTTCCTGGGCCTGCTCCATGCACTGGCCCAACCATGCTCCCCTGGCCAGGAACCTCCTGCCCTCTCCCTGGCCTCCTTAATCCCCCCTGGCCATCCTGACTCACAAAGAATTTGTGTTGGCTGAAGAATATCTTTGGGTTGCACTCTTAACTGAATTTATACACTGGGAGGCAAGGCTCACATGCTGTTCCCTCTCCAGCACAAATATCAGTAGTGCATCTGCTGATCCTAAACACTTTCTCTTGAAAAAATAATTAAACTCTATCACTTTTTCTTTTTAAAAGCTGATCTGTCACAGAGATTTAGGGCAGGTAGCAATTTCAGTCTGTTCAAGAATGCTACTCATTTGACTTCCATAACCTTGAAGCAGGGACTCGAATAACATTTCGACAAGTAGTTTGTTTTTGATTGTCAGCCTGGCCTAAACATACTTTCTCTTTTTGTTAGCTCAGGATAATAAGATAGTGGTCTAAATAGCAGTTCTGGGAGGGTGGCAATTTCAGACAGCCAGTTGTTCAAAAAATGATACTTGTCTGATTTTACTACTCTGGCACCAGGGAACTTACAGGGCTTTATTCTTATCCGCAGATGTGATTATGGTGGTGGAGTTGGTGATGGAAGTGTCACCTGTGCTCTAAAAAAAGATCTAGGGCAGAAGCAGGAAAATTGTATTTGCTTATCTATTTGCTACTGCTGAGGTTGCATGCTTTGTATTGGGCACCCAACCCTATTGAAATTCCTCTACACCAATGCAGCAGGGCCAGCACAGCTTGTACTGTATCCTGCTGGGGACTTGCTGGCGACTACTCAGGTCTCCTCAAGGTTAGAGGACATTTGTTCTTGGGAAAGCCCCAGCTGTGGCAATGGGTCTACACAGACCTATGTCTGCTAAATTGCTGGTGCAAATCCAAATGATTTTGCAGATCTGGCCTGGTAAGGGTGATAGGATACGTTGTGTCCCACAACCACCAATCTCACATTCTTCTGCTCGCTTCCCATACTATTTCACCATCTTCCTGCCTTTCCCCTTCCTCTTCACTGTCCATGCAGAGCTCAACTTCTCCAGCACATGTTGAGTCCTGCACTGGTGCCAGCAGGATGGTACAGGCCTTCCCACTCACACTAAACTCCTACACAAGAGATTTTTCAACATTTTTCATCTTACAGCACACCGATTTGGCACTAAAATTGTCAAGGCAACCATCAGTTTTTGACCACTGACAAGGTATACCATGCTACTGAGAGGCGGCTCAAATCCCTTCATTTGCCCTTTTAATCAATGACCGTCCCCAGAGTCCTGCAGCACTCCTGCAAACAATGCACAGCTCACCAGTATGCCATAGCACAGTGGATGAAAATCTCTGTCCTACATTATTGTCCTACAGATCTGCACAATCTTGCAATGTGCTTTATGGTATGTTTACACCTGCCTGCACCAGCAGAGCACAGCATTGTTCTGTGAACTTGTGTGTATTAATTGTTTCATAATTTATTTCTGAAATTAATGCTTTATTTTTTTCCTTTATGCGTGTGTACATTATGAATACTAAGGTTGAGGTTGTTGCATGTTGTGTGATGCCACGGCCATTCTGTAGTGTAGTAATTCTGCAGGCATCCAAGGAGTGGTGAAGATTGGCAGACTTCAGGCTGTGATACAGTTTGTTCAGCTGGTTTGTCTGAACTTGTTCACAGTCATTAATGGTGGTGCCCAGACCCAGCTTTGCATCTCAGTATCAACCAGTGGTGGGCTCCAGCAGATTCACACCTACAGATAGGACATATAAAGTTTAAAAATAGTCATTTAAAAGTGGCTGCCAGATGGGCATAGAACCGGTTGTTAATTTCTTTGAATCCCACCACTGGTATCAACCACAGGTGTTAGAGTATGTGAGACCCTGCTGATGTGCAGAGCTAGCAGAGAGCGTATTGCAGAGGAAACAAGCAGCAGCAACAGAGCAAAACACGAGACAGCTGGTTCAAATTAGAGATAGTATATTGTCTCACAGAAGGCAGCAGATAAATCCAGTAACAGTCCAAGGTCAAAGCACAGCAAAATCAGTCAGTACATACAACAGGTCCTGGGGTAATTTGATATCAGCAAGTCCGTTAAAGCAATCCAAGTTTGTAACAGATCAGCCCACCAGAGGATCCGACAGCAAATACTCCTCCTCAACCCACACACTGTAATATTCCAATAGTTCCTTAAATGTGGTGAAACACCAATCAGATACTAATGTTGCAATCAGGTGACCAATGACTCATGAGTCAGTTTTGCTGACTCATGCTGCAAGGGGATTTCCAGATTGCATCATCTTTCCTTTACAGTATTGCATCATCCTGGAACCAAATTGCCTGAACCAATATGTTTTCAAATTTAAATCCCAAAAAAGTATGCCATGGTGACTTTTCACTAAAATGTCCTGTAAAACTTTGTTTTAGTTTTAAAGGAGGAGATTTAACATTTGAGGATATTGGCCATGAAATAACAGCCTTTGAATTTGTAATATGCAGGCTACTATTTTTGCCTAAAATACCTATTCCTGCTTAGAGTTCCTTCTCTCTTTTTCTCTATCAACAAAAAGGACTGAATTGGTACCATGTACATTTGGAACTTACTGTGACGGATGTAAATGACAACGTTCCTCAATGGGTCATGGAACCCTTTCCTTACTTGGCCACAGTTTCACCTAAGGCACCAGCAGGCACAAAAGTATACAAGCTCTTGGCAAAAGATGAAGATGAGGATGAAAATGGAGCCATTGAATATTTTCTGGTGGAAGGTAAAGAAACTTTTTTTAAAATTTAGAAATGACTTGTATATATTTATACATTCTTCTCTTGCTCTGTTTTGACTTATTTGATTTTAGAGTTTTCAATCTGCCATAAGAGCCCAGTAGGTTCTTAGAGTGGTGGTCCTCAAGAAATAATAATGGAACCCTACAATCCAGAGTATCTATGGGAGCACATAAGAGACATCTATGTCGATGTAGTTATGGCACCACCTAGTGAAAACCTATGGGAAATTCATATTGCAATTCAAAGTAAATTGTTCTTATATTGGAGCAAAGACTCCCCGTAGTTACCCTGGATTGCACCCTATGCATGTCAGGTTGAGTAATAGGGCTTTGGAAGAAAAGATGATGCATTTGGTGAAAGAGGAATAGCAAATTTGTCCAAACGAAAGTCAGAAAATTCTTTTTTGGAATGTCTCTTTATGAGTGGATTATGTCTTCCAAATTGATGCTTCAGGCAACTTCCATCTATTTCTCCAGATGTGCATCCCTAACTGCAGTGCGTGATGGAGAATTCCTGGTGGACCATCTCCTGTTCCTCTGTTTCCCTGTTCATAAAGTGTACAATGGCAGACCTCATTCTTTTTATTTCCTTGAATAGTTCAGAAACATTGCTGGAAACTTGCTTAGAAGCTCTCTTGAGAGAATAACTCTGTTTATCTCTTTAGTGACTGAATGAGATATCTCAGAAATTGAGAGAATGAGATCTCAGTCGTTGGCTTCATACCTGACAACTTGCATTCATTTGTCTGTGTAGACAAACTGCTCATAAAACTCTTAGAATATAGTAGTTATAATATATGCAGTTGTCCTATTTATTCAGAATTCCCTGTCAAATAAATGTATATGAGCAGTGTATATGAGCAATATATATTCCCTGTCAAATAAGTGTATATGAGCATTCTATAGAACCCTTTGCTAATGAGCGCCTGGTTCTGAGAACCGATTACTTATGGGACATAGAACCTGTTGTTAATTTATTTGAATCCCACCACTGTATATGAGAGTAGATGGGGATAGGATGAATGATTCCACTTCCGTGATAATGTATGATCACGATCAAGAGTGAAGAGGCCTTGTGGTCACAGATGTGATAATAATTCTCATGTTTTTTATAGGTGGAGAAGATAGATTTGATATTGAAAGGGACTCTGGCTGGATCAGAACCACAGGTTTGCCTCTAGTGAAAGAGAGGGAATATTTGCTGACTGTGGTAGCAGCGGACAAACCTGGTCGGCAAGGGTCTGCTGCCTCAATTTCTGTTCTTGTTGGACGTCGACCACCACAGTTTTTCAACACTTCCTATGCTGTTTATGTTCCTGAAAGCATGCCACAGGGGAAGTCGTGAGTATCCGCAAGAGTTCTTTAATTAAATGTTTATTTTCTATAGTTGTATCTCCTAAGGGCTGACACTAAGAACAAAGACCCGATCTGTGGTCTATGGTCTTATTCTATATTGTGGAATGAGAAGGTAAAATGGATTGTACTGTTTCAGGTGTGTGCGTGTATTTGAATATCCAGTTCAACACATAAAAACCATCCAGTTTCTTTGTGAAACCGGAAATCATGTGTTTTAAGCTTCAGAGTGTGCTTGCCAGAGGACACGGACTGATGTCCTTAGCACCTGCTCAAGAGACGAGGGTGGGCCCCCCACCTCCCAAGGACACAGAGACAGGTGTTCACCCATATCCACTGTTTCAGCTATCCACAGGAGGTTTTGGATCATAACATAAAGGGCCACACTTGTACATTTAGATGGGTATGGATTTTTAAAAATTGCATTTTATCTATCTATCTATCTATCTATCTATCTATCTATCTATCTATCTATCTATCTATCTATCTATCTATCTATCTATCTATCTATCTATCTATCTACCTACCTACCTACCTACCTACCTACCTACCTACCTACCTACCTACAATAGAAAAATCTATTGCCCCCCATTTTATCATGCTTGCTATAAAAAATATTACTGGCAATTGTAATGCGCAGCTGCAAAACAGGTATAAAATTTAATTTTATTGCATACAATGAGTTAAATGACAATAATATTATGAAAATGGGTTTATCTTAAGATTTTTACCTAATTGCTCAACTTTATATAACAGTGGGTTTGTTACATTTTTATTACAATATAGTACCAAAGCTGTAAAAATACTGACCCATATTTATAATAAGAATACCATATTTACTCAAATCTAATGCACCATCAAATCTATTTCACATGCTGATTTTCGAGACTAAATTTGGCTGGAAAAGTGAGCTTTAGGTTTGAGTAAATATGGTCCTTCCAGATTCAGGTACTGTCAGAATTTGGAAGATTGTAGTAGTTTTAACCTATGGGTAAGAAATAAATTTTTGCATTAATAGAGGGTAAAAATCCTAGTTAATACTGGAGGAAAAAAATACCGGAGATGAAAAGTTTTGTTTAATATCCCAGAATCCTCTCATCCCATAATAAGTTATTTTATTTAAATTAATGTTCCTCTATATTACGGCTGTGCCAAGAGCTTTCTGACTTAAATATTAGTTGTGTTTTTTGGAAACTTGTCAGTTGAAACACATGGACAGATGATACTTGTTGCTTACTTAGGTGATCTACTGTACAGCAACTCATCCTCTTTTAAGGATAAGTCCTATTATAATCTTAACAGATGTAGGGCTTGACCCATTAATGTCTATGAGATTCCCGTGTACTTTGTTGAACTTTGGCTTTGATCTGGCAATCTGTCATAATTTAGTACATGTGTTCCTGGATGATGCTGTGGGTATAACTTAAATGGTTTAATATCAGATTTACTGCCTGCTGTTCCTGCTTTTGAAGAACAGTTATTTTTTTTTGTAGTTGCTACTTTGAAAGCAAAAATTAAATTTTGGCACCTTTAAACCCTCTGAAGATAATCAGAAGATTTTCTGAAGAGTGTTTGTTTTAATTTATTTTAGTGCATTCGGAGACCCCAGGCCTCATTTCTGGTTTCCCGAGGGAACTAGAAGTCCATTATGGTCCTTATGGGTCAAAAAGAACCATTCTGAAGCATTTTATGACCTCTGAAGCTCATAGTGGCTGTGGATGAACCTTTGTAGTCTTCAGATAGTCCTCTGGAGTCCTGCTTGCCTTTAGAGAGTTCAAGATGAGCCACATCTGGGTCAATGTCAGTCTGTGGCAGCATGCTGAGCCAGATCAGTGATATAAAATATGTGGATAAACAGGCTGAACCTGTATAGCATTCCACCCTTAATCGTACAAGTGTGTATGAAATGTTGTGGACTGGCTTAATTTGCATCTTACTTTTTAGCCATCAGTTTTTATTAAACATTTCACCTAGGTTTTTGACAGTGTCAGCTTTGTCACATCAAAACAAGTCTCTGAGTTACAGCCTTGTAACTAATCCAAGTGGCCTCTTTGGCATTAACCAAGCAACAGGTGACATCCATTTCAGTCGAAATACGGACTTTGAGAGTGATCAGCACCAGTATCTCCTGCTGGTTCAGGCAAGGGAAAACCAGGGCCAGCTCAGCAGTACAGTCGAGGTATGTCTCATGTTTAAGTCTCCACTTATATATTTAATGCTGTTCTGTATTTTTCTCCCACTATTTGTATTTTCCCAAGCATATCTGATCCAGAGCAGGACTTCCTCAGCTGTGGCATTCAGGCTTTAGAATTCTCTCCCTTGAGAAGATTTTGCTGTCCTGGTTTATAGAGAAGGGCTAATAGTTTTATTTTTTTAAGACTAATATCCTGAAGATAATTTTTTGGGGAAAACCCTAACTTCATATATTATAGAATGGACACAACTCTTATTTGCTTGTATAATATTATATGCTGTCTTGTCTCTTGCATTTAGGTCTGGGTTGTAATCACAGATGTCAATGACTGTGCCCCTGAGTTCCAGCAATCTATATACACCAAAGACAATGTTCCCGAAACGGTAGATGAAACAACTGCACTTCTGCAAGGTTAGCACCAACAGGAAGTTTTTACATACGTGTCATGTGGCTTGCTTGATACAGTATATGGCCACAATGGTAGAAAAAAAAACTAGAGTCCCACTGACACAGGTCCTTATTGACACAGGTCTTTACTGCATTGTGGTTGCAAAAAATACAGTTTTTAAATCATAGAAATGCTAAGGAATAGAGCATTGTGCTCCCTTTACTAGATCATGATCAGTAGAGGCTTACATTTTAGGAGACCCTCCCTCTGTGTGCCTATGGAGTGGGGGAGACACACACACACACACACAGAGAGAGACAGAGACAGAGAGTCTCTCAGTGGGCTTTAAGGTCTTTTCTCCCTTAAACCAGAGATGGCTGGCAGATTTTCAATTTGTCCAACTCCCCAGCAACCCCTAAATTCAGGTGTGGAATTATTCTTTCAGTGGTGTAGTACTTTGTGTGAGTTATGGATTGTGATGTATCCTTGAAAGTTAAGGATGTTCACGGTCATACACATATGAATAAATCAGTTTGTCATAGATGCTGATACATTCTTACATTCATACATAGATTCTTTCATTGTGATGAAAATACTGCATGATGAACATCAAATATCCTGGTTTGCTGTTACATTGGAGTAATGCAGCTTGAATGCAGTGACATACCTTAGACGGGGCAAGAGGGTCAAATACCCTGGGGTGCCAGGGTGGGAGGCAAGTACCGTACTATTAGCCATTCGCCCCTGCAGCAGCCACGTGGCACTCAGTTGACTGCTTCTGATTGCAGAAACAGTGCTGTATTGGTGTGCTGTTCTGAGGGCCAAAAATCTGTATTTTTCCCTGAAAACCTTAAATGATTATTTTTGGCCCTTCAAATGGATTCTAAGGGTTACTGAAGCCCTGAGCAGGCTTTGCAGTGGGGAGGTAGTAGGCATGGGAAGTGGCACTCCCAGCTGGGGGGTATTACCTCTGGAGGTGTGACCCTGGACAACACAGTGGCTAAGAACGCCACCACTTGTTTTCTTTGCAATTGCAAATCCTAAATTTTGATGGTAAAGACTTGAGGTTGAATGTTAATAGTTGAATTCAAACTCCACCTGGGTGTTTGTAAATTGACTAATTGACAGACTAATTTCTGTGTTGTTTTCTGGTGGGATTTCTTGCACAGGCCTACATCAGAGAAAGAGGGAGGGGTAGCCTGTTGATCTTAATGGGACATTGCACTATTAATTCACTGCACTCAAATACCACACACTTGTCATCTTACTTTTTTTCTCCCACAACAGTATCAGCCAGTGATTGTGATTCAGAAGAGAATGCAGAAATATTGTACTATACCCTGAGCCCCGATTTCAGCATTTCAACTCATGGCATCATCTTTCCAGCTACAACGTTGGATTATGAGCGCCCAAATCACCTTTATGAGTTTGTAATTATGGCTGTAGATAAAGGAGAACCACCAAAGACTGGGACAGCAACTGTCAGGATCCGTGTCTCAAATGTCAATGATGAAGTTCCAAAGTTTTCACAACCAATGTAAATACTTGTGAGGGGTTTGTGATCATGTCTGTTTTAATTAAGACTTCAGATGTTGTCTGGTTGTCCTACTGATCATGAGGCAATTTCCAGCCATATTGTCAGACATAAGTGATCCTTGCAATATTGCTGCCTTTTCTTTTCTGTCAAATGTGTTGGGGTGAGACCATAGCTCAGTAGTAGAGATACTGCTTTGTGTGCCAAAAATCTTGGGTTCATCCCTTGTGATTTTCAGGTAGGTCTGGGAGAGATCTTCTAAAATCTTCAAACAGCGATTTCCTATTGTTTTCATCTCATAACACATTGATAAAGTGCTAAAATTGTCAAGGCACACCTTCAGTTTTTTGACAAATGACATGCCATACCACATTGCTTGTGGGGGTGGGGAGCTCACATCCCCCAATGGCCTTAAGAGGCCACAGCACACTGATTGAAAATTGCTGCCAGCGTTAACACAGGAACCATGTTTTGACTTGGTATAAAGCAGCATCCAAAGTAAGTGCATCTGTGCATATTGCTGCCTACCTACTTTTAATACACTGTTGTTTTGTGACTTTATCATGTTCCTTCTTGCTGATCAGAGAAACAGTTATATCTTTCCATTACATTACTTGAGTTTTGTGTCCTTTAATCTCTTTCTTCCTTCATTTCTTCCTTTTATCAGCTACAGGAGTTTTGTTTCTGAAGACGCAGGTCCCAACACACTGATAGCCACTGTTCATGCTATAGATCCAGATGGGGATGGTGTGTCTTATGGCATTACTGGAGGGAATCGGGATGGAAACTTTATTATTGACTCTCAGAAAGGTAGGGGTGACTGTCTTAGATGTGCAGCTTTAGCTGTCTTTAATGACTGTCTTAAATGTGCAGCAGCTGGAAATCTAGTATGAGGTGGTTGTACACAGCTACAACATGGATCAGGACCTGCATCCAAAGCCGTTGCAGACACAGCTCATTTTTGTTTAAAATATAAAGAAACCTGATGTCCGTATAACCTTGGGGTCGGGAATTGCTACTCATTTGTGTCTAGGTGCACTCCCGGGACTACAGTACTTAAGCTTCAGCTTCCCAGAATGTCCTCTAAAAGCAAGTAGCATAGGGCTGTTGGTACTGGAAGCTGAATCAACTCAGCAGAATGATGACCGCAGAGCATCCCCTTCAGTGGTTCACAAACCTTTCCCTCCACCCTGGCTGTTTGCTTAGGTGCATGCAAAAATCAAGACTGAGACCAGAATTAAAACTTTAGAACAGATTTGCTTACAACTCATGAAGGCTCATATTTACAGCATCTGGTGTAGACCAGAATTTCCTAATACTTGACTGGACCAGAAGCACTAAAACTGTCCTTGCTTTCGTGTGGGTTTGGAGACTGGTGGAGAGCCATGTGCTCACATCTAGAGGGAGAGAGGGAGCGTCAGTCACTGAGAGGTGACAGGTAGGGAGATCAGTCAGGCCAGAGGGTGGTTCACTGTCCCCCTCTGACACGTAAATGCTCGGTGTTGTCTTTTCCCAACAGTTGGCAGTTTTGACTGGGATGGTTTTTTGTTGATCCTTGACTGTGTTCTTCCCATGAAATCCTCTGTTTTATTCCTTTCATTTGGCCTGCCCTGCCCTTTCTGTTAGTTCTTTTGCTTATATCCTAAATCCTTCCAGTCCCATGTGTTTGCCTGCTCCTTTCCAATGTGTCGGATTCTGTGGCAGTCGTCTTTCTCAGCTTCCTGATCTAGCTGTGCTGTTTGTCTCATTATATTCCATGTATGTGTCCTGGCTGCATGCACTTTGCTTGGAGGTATTCCACACCCACCACTCCTCCTCCACCACTCCTCCACACATGCAATTGTATGTGCAGTTTATAAGTTTCCTATAGAACCCTTAAGGTTTTGCTCCATTGTATTTAGGAAGGCAAATCAGAATACCATGACCTATTAAGCAGCTAAGCTATTCTGTTATATCTTTTCCCAGCTCTTTGGAAAATACTTAGGAAAAATCCTCCGTGGCTGCAAAAGATATGCTTCTGTATACTCCCAGCTACTTCCTTAATGCATTCACTTGGAAGTGTTGTTGATTTCAGTGGCAAGTCAATTTCTGGGCTTAGGCAGAAAATGGTGCCTTTTCCTAAAGACTTTAGTGACACTCTTGGGGTGAGGGATAAGATACAATCTTGTGGATATTTTGAAATTTGCAGCAACCTAAATTTCAATCTTAAGCGTAGTTGCTTTGAAGTAAGCCCCATTGAAGCCAATAGGAATTGTTTACAATATGAGGACAGAAAAGTGTTAACTAGTCAGTGCCAGTCAAAAATTTCCCTACAGCTGCAGATCAGGGAATCATCTGAATCTGGAGACATGTGCCATTAAAAAGAATAAATCCTATTATGCAAATTGTGGAGAGCGAACAGATGCATTTTTTCAGTGTATGTATAAAACATTCTTCATGTTCGCATTCAATTTTTGTGGCAAGATTCTCTTAAGTACTTCTGCTGTCTGTTGGTGATGTATAATAACTAAACCAGAATTACGTAAGTCTTATAAAAAATTGACAGCAGAGGGGAAGCGAAGAGATATAATCTGATGCAAGAGATCTTTATGTTAGGATCCTAAATTTGGTTTCTGAGGTATACAGTCTCCATTGCTGTTATGACTGGCTGACATGAAGGGAATCATCAGATGTAAGCCCAAGGCAGTTAAATATGCATGCCTTAATCTGGCTACTGTGAAATGCCTTATTTTAGATTATTGTTTTATGTGTACAGGAGAGCATGAAATACAAATTCACAAAAGACTGATATAGGTAAGCCTTACAGAGAGGTCCAAAAACCCTGAGCAGTACTTCATCTGTAAACTCTTGGAAATTAGCATCATCTGTAAACTCTTGCAGGAAAGTTTCCACCACACTTCATGCAGTGCTATAGCATGTTGTATTTATCGCAATCCTCATGGATCATCTTGTGTATGAGCATCATCTGGTGTTGGACTGTTTGAGGTCTAATGCAGGTCTTTCATGAGTGGAGGTAACCATCTGTTTGGAGAATTACAATCTTGGATTCAGCCCTTGGATTGTCTCATGCATATTACATTTTTGAAATCTCTTCAGATATGTTGCATGTTGCATGCTGCAAAATTGAAATCCTGCCTAAAAATTTCCATATTGTTTGACCACTGCTGTGTGTGTCTACGACAGTGTGTATGTGTGTCTACGGCTAGAATCCAGAGTAACTACAGGACCTTTTACACCAACGTAGTTTTGGTGCCACCTATGGGAAACCTATGAGAAATGCATAGAGCAATCCAGAGTAAGTGCCTCTTATGTCTTCCCATAGTTACTCTGGATTGTAGGGGTTATGTGTGAGAGAGAATATGTGTGTTTGTGTAAACAAATTCCCAGAATTGGCAGGCTTGATAAATGTACTTCATTCCTTTCTTTAACTATCTTACAGCTGACACCTTAATTAAAATACTAGGGTTGCTTTTATTTCAGTCCTTCTGTACTAGCAAAAAAAATTTTTTTTGAACCAGAAAAAGTAAGTCATAAAGTGTATTTGGAGTTACATTGATGGCTTTGCCTAATTTAACTGCAGTCAAATTTTTTACTCTGGCTTTCTGAACTCTCCTGAGTCGGGAAGCTAATCACAAGTAAATAAGATGCCACAGATCTGTCCTACTCTCTGTTTGATCTGTCTTAGGGGTTCGCTTATCATGAAAATTTAATTTCTGTGCAAATAGTACTTTTGCAATATTAATGCTCCAGATCTGAATGTACTTCAGAAAGAGATGCCATCAAATTGTTATACAAGGAGTTGTCACAAACAACTACAGTCCTGTAAAGGTTGCAACTTCCTTTGCCCTCTTTATGGCTTTCATGATGTTGCCAGTTCTCACTGGCTGGCAGTGGTTTATAGGTTGAACACAGATCCACAGATGTTAAAGTGAACTTCTTACTATTTCACAGCACAATTCTATGCATGTTTATAAAGAGGTAAGACCCATTAAATTCAGTGGGGCATATTCCCAGGGAAGTGTGTATAGGATTTCAGCCTAAGCAAATTGTTCTCAGATTGCAAAGTGGCACTCGAGGGTGCTGAAGTGAATTCACAGGGGTGCCAAGGGTGTCCCCAGTCTCCTTTTTACCTGCTCTGCCAAGTGCTCCTGTCTAGAATTGTATCTTGCATGATTCAAAATCATGGCACAGAGGATTGCTGGGCAATGGTGCTGCTACAACAGGCTGCCGTGACCAGTAATTTTGATCTAAGCTATTTAACTCCTGTTAATTTATCACTAAGGAATTGGTACTTTTCTTAATATTTCTTCTTTTTCCAAAGATTGGAAATCTCAGTGTAGCTTTTTGAGAGAGGGAGAGAGAGAGAGAGAGAGCGAGAGAGAGAGAGAGAGTTCAGTGGTGGGCTCCAGCAGGTTCTCACCTGCTCTATAGAACTGGCTGTTAACGAGAGAGAGGACATATAAAGTTTAAAAATAGCCATTTAAAAGTGGCTGCCAGATGGGCATAGAACTGTTTGTTAATTTCTTCAGATCCCGTCACTGGAATTAATGATGTGGTAAACTCTGGGGATGGACTTGTGTTCAGTCCCCAGACTTTTGAATCCTTTTTCCCGATCCATTTTTTTCCAGGACCTGATCCAAAGTGAATTTGTTTCAGCCTCCAGTGCATCTCAGTAGCTGTACTGGACCCATGCTGGACTTCTACAATGGTGGTATTTGGAAAAATTCCCACTGCCCTTGTTCAATATTACTGTGGTCTAGCTTACAAGTCTGATATGTTCCAAACGCAATTTGGATTTAGCTTTCTTTTTTTGCTGTCCAGTAGATTTTCCCCTGGAAATAAGTATATAAAAAGAGCTTAGCTGGATCAGGCCAAAGGCACATATAGTCCAGCATTATTTTTCGTATAGTGGCCAATCAAATGCCTTGTGGGAGGCCCAGGAACAGTATGAAAGTCTTTCCCACTGCTGTTCCCTTGCAGCCAACAGAAATCTTTTTTGTAAAAAATCTGTTGGAAGCCTATTCTGTTGAAAAATTGCATTTAATGAAATAGGCTGTAACTCTTGCTTACTGTAATAAATCTGTTTTTTATGGTGCTGTAGGAGATCTTAATTCTTACTGCAACAAATTAACACAATTTCTTTTCTGCAAAGAATCCTTAGTTGTCAAAATCTGAGTTTTTGCCTTTTATGGGAACGGTAGCATGTTTTTTCTTTAGAGCTGTTTTTCTGTGATGGTTTGCCGGGGCCGTTAGTCCCCACCCTTCCAATCTATGCTTGTCTCCTTGGGCAGTTCTATTTTAAGGCAGCACTGTCAATGAAATGCACTTGATATCTGGGAAACGCCAAGGTGAAGTTGAGACATCTGTCAGAAATAAGCAGCAAAGACATGGCATTTGCAAGTGAGTGACACTTGTCGTGTAACTGTGCTCCATTTGCAAATGACACTTTTTATTATGCTGGATAAAAGATAGACACGATGGGACTTTGTTGTGGTAAAGACTGACATCTGCTCACTATGGCTTTGCTAATAGTTCATGCCTGGTTTGCATTAAAAAAAATTTAAATAAACTTTTATGTATTTCTGATTTTTGTTAGCACTTGCATGACCTAAAGGAACATGAAGCAACATTTCTGTGTCCCCAAGACCTGAGGAGTAGAGGCTCCTCGGAGCAACTGTCAAGTTAGCTTTTTTTAGAGTGAGAATGCCATAAATACAGTTTGCTTGAAAATGCCACACATAGTGGTCTGTTTGGCTGGGCTGCATACACAAATACATATTGTCACATTTTGCACATAAAAGTGTAATTGAATGCTCAGACTGTAGTTGATGTGTTTGATGCTCAGACTGAGGGTGCAGTCCAAACCCACTTTCCTGCGCTGGCATACGTGTAACTGGAGGTCATGTGCTGCATTCTGCAGTTGGGGAAGCCTCCTCAAGGTATGACAATGTTTGTTACCTTACCTTAGAGTTGCATGTCCATGTCAGTGCTGGAAAGTGGGTTAGGATTGTGCTCTCAGGATGGACAGAAGGGCTTTGAACACTATGAAAAACATGCTTTGGCGCTCTGCCAAAGCCAAGCCTGTAACCAATGTTGGTCAGATCATATTGTTTGTATTTCTGCTGTCTCTGTCCCACAATCATCACCAGACATAACCTCAAATATTAGCGGTGATACCTGTATCAATGATTGAGAAATATTGGATTAGAGAAAAAAAATTGGAAGAGGTTTAAGTCAGTTGCAGGAGTCCTGCAACTGCTTTGCATGCTGGAGGTCCCAGGTTCAATTCCTAGCATCTCAAGGTAGTGCCAAGAAAGACCCCTGTTTAAATGCTTTGAGGGCCTTTGCCAGACAGTGTAGAAAATTCCCATATTAGATGGACTCTGTATAAGCCAGTTATTCTGTGAGAGGTTGAGTTTAGCTCAAGAACATCCAATGAGCTTCATGGTTGAGCATGGATTTCAACTCAGCTCTCTACATTCCTAGTCTGAAGCTTGGTGGCTGTGGTAATGATGTGCAATAGAAAAGGTCTCAAATATAGTGCTACATTAACAAGCCAACATCAATGTGTTTTTCAGGGTTAATTCGCCTCCGATCCAGTCCACCTCCTATCCTGAAGGGGCCAGAGTATATACTTAATGTTACAGCCATAGATGACAATACTTCCAATGGGCCCCTTTCTCTCACCAGTACCACCCTGGTTATTGTACACATAGATGATGTCAACAACAACAAGCCTGTATTTGAGAAGGTAAATGTGCTGCCTTATATCATGTTCAGGATAGCATCACCTTGGACTGTTTCCATTTTAGACTGTCACTTGTGAATGGTGCAAGAGAGACCATACAAGAGAGAGGCCATTCAAGAGACCCTCTTTGGGTATTATGAATTTGCTATAGAAGAACAATATAGTAGGCCTTTGGAAACAACTGGAAGTAACTTTCACAAACTCAGAAGTAAATGGGAAGTGACATTCTGGCTTGTTCCAGAGGCGTGGTGTGTCCTTCAGTTGTGTCCTGAGGATTTGGAGCAAACCACATGTAAGAGAAGGTGTGGAACCTCTGGACATTCGGTCACGACTCTCCAAGTGGGTTGCAACCCACAGTTTGAGAAAATTGGATCCAGACATTTGTGTTGCACAGTTCCACCTTCAAAACAGCTCACATGTGGCTTATATCACAGTATGTGCATATGCCTCTCTCTTGACCTTCTTCCCCACAAGACTATTGGTGGATCTCCCTCCCTTAGAGGGAGGAGGTGCATAGCTTATTTTTAAAGATGCAGGTGAGGATGCTGGTGTTCCTTCTTTCCCCCCCTCCATATCCAAGTTATATCTTTGTTTAGTGTGCTTAATAACCCAGTTAAGATGCAAAGTTTTCCTCCAATATTGAAAAGGTTAGTTGTTTTGCAGTTGCCACAGGCTTGCATATGTGGGAAGCCTTTGAGGGATTTTAGTGGTCAGTGTGCTGGACTTGGATCTAGGCGAACTAGCCACCTACTGCCATTAACTCAGTTGATCCTGGGGAAGGGTGCTTGTTCCAGTCACTCCCACACCATGCACTTCTTTCTAGAAACTCAGGGTGGTATGCATGGTTCCTCCCCTTTTTTGACCTCACAACAACCTAGTTGTTGGGTAAGTGTGAGGCTGATAGTGAAAAAATACAACAATAATTAAAACGTAGCTGATGTTTTAAGTAAAACAAGAGAGGAGATTGCTTCTACCTCCTGTTCTCATTTTATGCATTCTGTTTTGCTGATTACCTTCTACCCTTCTCATTTTAGTCATTCTCTGTTTTGTTGAGTGTTATTTTTTGTTGGTCTTCACTGATGACCCTGAATTCAGTGGATTGCATCACATGTCAAATTGTATTTAATGATGATTGTTTTCACCAGTGTCAGCATTACCGAGAGCATGCCTCTGTGCTGGAGAACCAGCCTGTAGGAACATTTGTGTTGCAAGTAGAGGCAACTGATGCAGATGAAGGGGCCAATGGCAGAGTGAAATATGGCTTGATGCACAGAGATGGTGTGCTTCCGGTCTTCAACATTCACCCTGACACAGGTAAAAAAAAATCAGTCACTGAATTAATAGCATTATATTATGGCTTGTATTGGTTTCATAATCAAGCTGATTAAATTTGCCTAAGTAGGTTGCCACTGTTTTCCCTGCAGAAGTGACCACTGACTGTAGCTTTAGTGGTGGTTGAATTTTCACTTGACTCATTGTAGTCTGATTATAAATAATGACTGCAACATTTAGCCACAGCTTATTGTTTCCTGGTCCTGGAATACTTGAAGGACATACTTCATCAAAGCATCAAAACACGTGGGCCTATGTCTTGTGGAAGCAGAAATAGTGCTCTTCTCAAAGGATACATTAAAAGAGGCAGAGAACCCCACATAGGTGCTAGAATGTGCCAGTTTGTCCTCTGAAAACTGCCCAGATGATTGGACTTTAGGAAAGGTTTTGAATAAGCAAAGACCTGGCATCCCCAGCAGACTGGCAGATGTTTTGGTGCACAGCTGCCAGTCTTTGATGAAATAACTGGGCTAGCTGAACCAGTTTTCTATGATTTATGGTCTTTCCCCAAAACGTAGCATAATGGCAGTGTATTTGTGCCAAATTCCCAGGCACTCCAGCTCTTTTATCTCTTGATAAAATGCACCATGTTTAGTTTCTTTCACTTGTGCTCCCATTTCTAGGTGTCTTGACAACACTTCAGATATTTGACCGAGAAAAGCAGAGAGAGCACCCAATCACAGTGACAGCCACAGACCAGGCTGCGGAGCCTCTTATTGGGATCTGCCAAATCAACGTTGTCATCTCGGATGTCAATGATAACAGCCCCAGATTTGAAAATACACACTATGAATGTAATTGTGGATTACTGGATTCTTATGTCAAACGTGTGTGTGTGTGTGCGTGCCTGCCTGCCTGCCTGCCTGCTTTGTGCACACATTCTTTCTGTCTAACCTGAACTTCTGGCTGAAGCTGTGAACTTTTCCTGATCCTTATTCAGTATGGATGTATAAACAAATTCTCTATTCCCTAGCATTTCTCTGATTTAAAACCCCCGATTCACATAATTTAAAGGGGTGCAAGTCCCACTAGTGAAAGAAGGCTTTTTGGCCTGAACTGGAATGTACAGTATTGGCTTTGTGCCAGTTCTGAAAAAAATAGTTTTTCCAGCACAAATGAATAAATAACTATTGTCAAACCCTCCATTCCAGATTTCCTAAGAGAAGACACAAATGTTGGGACCAGTTTCCTTCGTGTTGCAGCCCATGATGACGACTATGGTGCCAACGCTTCCATTGCCTATTTTGCAGCCAGTGGGAAAATGAAATACTTCCAGGTCAATCCTGTGACAGGCTGGGTTTATGTCAGCCAGCCTCTGCTGCAGGTACAGGATGCTTTGGGTTTGGTCTGTAGCCAGATGTCAGTTGATAGACACCTGGTAGATGTAGCAGGAAGCCTAGGAGGGAAATACGTGGCTCAGTGGCCCTACCTGTCTCCTTGTATAAATTAACGTCATTCTGATTGGCATACACTAGCTGAGGACTGGCTTCTCTTGAACGAGTTATTTTTTTAAAGCACTGAGTTATTCACAGCTGTCATGTCATACCAATGGTTTTGTATTCTGCGTTTGTGGAAATGGAAGGACATGAAAAATGGTGTTGGCAGGGTCATCCAGGAGATGATGATGGTGTCAGAATTCTTTTGATAGAGTAAGTTGTGCAAAGTGTGGTAGTGTTAAGGAAAATTCGCCTATAAACTAATGTTTTAAAAAATCCTACTCCCTCCTGCGGCCAATTTTCCCCATGTCTGCCCTCTCCTGTCCCTGTGTATCTGATGGGAGATTACCTGCTCCATTGGGTGCAAGTCTCAGATCCAGGGACGGTACAGGACTTCCTTTTAGTGTTATCCATTTGCTGGTTGTTCGAACATGTTTCATGACATGACACCCTATGTCAATGCAGAAATCACTTTGCCAATATACATGGCATATAGATCTTTGGTTGTTAAAGGGAAAGATTTGCCGTTAGGAGACCATTCTGATGCATACTGAAAAATATCCAATCTGTGTCTGGTGAGAGGAGAATGGAGAAGATGATTCATACCACTAGGTTACACGGTACTAGGAGCAAACAAATATCTCAAATAAATAATTTCTGACGAAAACCAGAACTTCTTTTCCTGCAAAAATAATAATAAACCAAACAAAAAACTCAACCACCCAGCCAGATATTTGGATTTGTACATGTGGTTCTGTCCTAAGGCAGAGAGCAGAATGTGGTGGTTCTTTTGTTTGCAAAGTCAGAGCCTGCAGTTTTTGTTTATAAAAATGATTCCCTTCTACTGCAGCAATCCTCTTCCTCTTTTCAGAGGTCTTTTATAACTGAAGAAATAATAGCAATGGATGGAGGGAACAGGAGCAGCAAGGTTGAACTTCGAGTCACCATCACCAGTGCAGAAAACCAGCCACCTCAGTGGGAAAGGGACAGCTATGAAGTTGTTATTCCAGAAAACACAACAAGAGATACTTCAGTTGTGGTAAGTTTGGGATTTTCTGGAGGGAGCTGAGTAGGAAGATTAGCACATAGATGTGAAGTTATTACGGGTGTTCATTGCTTAGTGACATTCTGACCAATGACAGACTGCGTATATGACAGATCATTGTTGGTTTACTATTCAGTGGTTGAAACTCCTTACCATGTGGCTTTGTGTTTTGGTGGTGTCAGGAGGAGGCCTCCTCTGGGTGATGCCGGGTCTCAAAATGGCCCACAGAAGCTTGCAGAACCTACTTTCAGTTTTTGGAACGCTACCTCCAGTTTGCTTTTGAAAAGTTATTCTCAGGACGCTTCTGCAGGCCATTCTGAACCTTGTGGACTCACAACACAATCTAAAAGAGACCTCAGGAGCATCCTAATGACACAACCAAAAGAAGATATGGTTTGCAAAATGACTTAATGACAGGTTTTGCAGAACATATCCCTATCATTAAATGCTGCATGTGGTACTCCAGATTTAGCTCTCTACTTAAATTCTGGTCATTTATATTAAATACTGAGAATTAGCTGCAGCAGCAAAAAGCTATCACAGTTTCCTTAATCAGCTGGTTCCACAGGAAAAGGAACAGAACTAAATTTAAGGAGGAAAATTGTATTTAATGTTTATATGAGTTTATCCCTCCCTTTGGTTTAAATCTCTTGCTTTTTTGTACTATTTTCCCATTAGAGAAAATGGGTTTCTTCTACCTACTTCCAATCACAGTGGCCCAAAGACAGTGGCCCACAGTGGCCCAAAGTAGGTCTTCAACCTACTTCCAACCACAGACGGCCCCATCGGTCCGTCCATCCATCCATCTTTCCACCCACCCTACCTACCTACCTACCTACCACTTTTCAAGTAAAAAGTTCACGAAGTGGTTTACAATGAAAATGAAAAAATTAATAGCTAATTAATAGCTGATGGGCCCCTGTCCCAAAAGGGCTCACAATCTAAAATGCAAAAAGAACACCAGCAGAAGCCACTTGAACAGACATTGCTGGGGTGTGAAGGGCCAGTTACTCTCCCCTTGCTAAATAAAAGAGGAATACCCACTTGAAAGAGTGCCTCTTGTTCAATCCTAACCATGTCTCCTCAAAAGTAACCCTCATTGTGTTCAATGGATCTTACTCCCAATGTCTTTAGGATTGCAGCCATAGCCAGTGCATGCTTTGCATCTGATAGACCACACAGTTTTGAACTCAGAAACTTGGAAGAGCTCATTTAAAGTTCTGGTGCCATTGAAGGCACTGGAAAAGGGCCATCTGCTGGCCCATATAGATCAGTATCATATTCCCTGAGCAACAGCAATTGTCTAGGGCTTCAGAATGGCATAGTCTCCTGCTCCAACTACCCTGAAGGTGTCAGGGATTAAACCTGCATGCAAAATATATTCTATGTTACTGTTACAGCCTCTTCTGTATGCAAGGCTGACAGTGCTGGGCAAGATGTACTATTTGTCTTAACAATAGCAGAGTTGCTTTTGTACTCTGATATTTCATTTATGCTGATCTGATTTAACATGCAGAAACATGTCAAACTTATTAACCATGGTTGACAATAATAACACACAATATTAAAATAAGAACTGGCAGGAATTTTTTTTGGTGTATGCACAAAACTACCTCTGATTCTATGAACATTTTGAACTGCACAGACAATTAAAGCAACATCCCCCCTTGGCGACCCACGTGTAACTTATAATCTAGAAGAGGGCCTTGTTCCAGAGACCAACATGCCAATCCGATTCTACTTGACTCCAAACAGAGATGATGGGTCTGCCTCCATCCTTGTAGCTGAGCCTCTGGATTACGAAACCACCAAGAACTTTCTGTTGAGGGTTCGGGCCCAGAATGTTGCCTCAGTGCCTCTAGCAGCGTTTGCCACTGTCTACGTTAATGTGACAGGTGGGTAGTGTTGTTAAAAAGTCAGGACGAAGCATAGTGACTAAAAGCATACTGTTTAATTCAGAGGATCCATTTCTGTCTGATACTTTGCTCCTCTGCAAGATCAAGCATACCTGATTAGATGCATTAGACTTACTTTTTAAAAATCTATGTGGCTATCTGTCTTTTAAGTCCTCTTAATTTATATATATCAATGGTTCCAAACCATTGGTGCCCCACACAGCTCATGGTGCCCCACACAGCCTCTTGTTCTCCATTCAGCTGGGCACTACTGTCTTGAATCTCACAAAATCTCATGAGAGCCAAGATGGCAGCACATTCTGAGATTTTCATAGAATCATAGAATCATAGAGTTGGAAGGGACCTAGTAGGTCATCTAGTCCAATCCCCTGCCTGCAGCAGGAAATCCCCCTAGAGCATCTCCGACAGGTGCTCGTCGAGCCTCTGCTTGAAGATCCCCAGTGAGGGAGAGTCCACCACCTTCCTAGGCAATCTGTTCCACTGCTGAACCACCCTCACCGTCAGGAAGAGGTTTTATAAGATGGTGATGCTCAAATCTCATGAGGATTGGACATTGCTATGTTGGCTATTGTGAGATTTTACAAGGTCCAAGATGGTGGTGCCTGAGAGAATAGGTCGGAGAGGTCACCGACACCAGGGGCATCCTTCCCTGTAAGTGAGTTGTAATGCTGTAAGGATTGGGAACCCTTGATCTATACACACACCACTCTTTAAGTGTTTTAAAATTAATGTTTTTAAGTACTTGAAAATCATGTGGTGTTATACATTTGGTACAACTGTAGTTGTGTAGTCTACTGATCACTACTGCAATTAAATCAAGATATACGTAGATGCAATCATGACATATTGTTCTTCTCCCATTCCTGCCACAGCATAGCATCTTTTCTAGTGGCTATTTACCTATAATTTCATCTGCAGTTTTTTGGATTGTGTATCTTGGGTGGACAAGAGAACCATGTGGGAGGACATGGAATCCTATATTATTTTGTTATGTAAAGTGCTTCATAATGTTTTTGTTGAAAAGCTATGTACAGAATATATTTTTAATAATTGCCACCATTCCACCAACCTGCTCTTTCTGTTATATACTCCTTTATTCTAGATTATTAGTTCCTTGGAACAGGGACCTTTCTTTTTGGTTTGTTGTATATTGGTGGCATTCTGTAACAAAATAATAATCATTTGAATTTTAAAACCTCTTTCAGATGTCAATGACAATGTTCCTTTCTTCACCTCCTCCATTTATGAAGCTTCTGTAATGGAAGGAGCAGAGATTGGAACTTTGGTTCTCCAAGTTTCTGCCACTGATCTGGACCTTGGTCAGAATGGTGAGGTAAGCAAAACTGAATAGAGATGAATCCACATTTGACCCACAGTGGAAATTGCATATTGCAGGCCTCTGTCAGTCTTGGAAGACTATGGTATCGTGCTTGGCACTACATACGCTGCATGCGAAGCATGAAAGCCTGGGTTAGATTGTTATGGAGGATAGGCTGTTACCCAAGCAGCAAATCCCCCCTCTCCACGCCACTGAATTAGTCCAATGGAAAGGCAGAGCCAATACAATTGGATCCAGCTGGCGTGGCAGAGCTGGGCTAAGGACAGGAGCTCACCCTGTCTTGCGTGGCCAACCTGGGTCTCGAACCCTGGCCTGCTGGTTAACAGGCACAGTGTCTTAGCCACTTGCACCACCCACATTTAATTTGCATAATTTATATGCAAATTAAATTGCATATAATCCGTGGAATAGGTGCACAGTGGAAATAGCGTATAAAGACCTGTCAACTTTAATATTATGTATTGAAATAATATTAATATTATGTATTGAAATAATATTAATATTACTTTGATATTATGTATTGAAGTAATAAGTAATATTATGAATTGAAGTATAAAGTAGTGGCAAAAAACTCTTTGGCAAAAAACCCCTTTTTAAAATCACACTCGATGTAGTGGTTTTAGGGAGATTTATTCCTGAAGTAAGTCTTTGTATTTGCTGGGGAGCGATGAGGGCAAGGATGCAATCCTCAGAAATTAGGTCATGACCCATCAACTGGGTCCTACCACATTTTTTTCAGTACTGTCAGCTAGGAACTACTGCAGTCACTGCTCTGATGAGTCTGCATGTATGATAGATACGTGTGTTGCATTTTCACGTTATCTTTTTAGGTGTGTACCTAAAAGTGTAATGCATTTTTACTTGGGCATTTCAGCCCAGGACCCCTTTGAAACTTAAAAATATGTCTGGGATCTGCTGTCAAACTTACCAGGATGGGACAGTCTACTTGGAAGTAAGTCCCATTGTGTTCAATGAGACTAATGAATAGACCTGGTTAGGATTCTGCTCATAGGCTACAATCCAGAGTAACTACAGGACCTTTTACACCGACGTAGTTACCTTACTATCTATGGGAAATGCATAGAGCAATCCAGAGTAAGTGCCTCTTACGTCTTCCCATAGTTACTCTGGATTGTAGGGTTAGGGCACAATACTAACCAATTTAGGATGTCATGGCACTTTTGTGACACCCCCAGGTTAGCACAGGATTTATGGCAGAGCTTGTTCAGGCCTAATTGGAGGTTAGGATTGCAACATTATTCCCAGGAAAACCCAGTGCCAGGTTCCAAGATGGCAGATCTCACTCTCTCGTGACCCCCCTGACCCGAGGTCCATGACCCCTAAGGGGGTCCCAATCCCACTTGAGTAATGAGTGACTTCCTTGTGAGAGTTGATCACATTCATACTGGCTTAGGTTGATGTTCAGATTGAGGGCGCAATCCTAACCAACTTTCCAGCATGGACATAGCTGTGTTAATGGGGAATGTCCTATATCCTGCATTTGAGGGCAGTCATGGCAGTCAGTGAATCTGTCTGTCTGGAAGAATTCCATCTATATTTTGCCTATTCAACACTTCTCCAGTGCAAAAGACAGAAATTGTTGTAGCCTCATCTTTCTTCTTAATCTTTCAGATCACTTATTCCATGCTTCCTGACCGCAGCGGAGACAATACATTTTTCCACTTGGACTCCAAAACAGGTTCCATCTATACTGCCTCAGTATTTGATAGGGAAAAGAAGGCATCATATCTTTTAGAAGTCAAATCTACAGATAGCTCTGAGTCTGCTCGTCCAGGAAAGCATGGACAGCCAAATTCTGGTAAGAGGAAAAGAACCTCAGTCATGGGTCACTGATATCAGGGTCACTGACATCAAAAATTTGTTTTGAATGATCATACAATCAAATAATCATAGAATCATAGAGTTGGAAGGGACCTAGTAGGTCATCTAGTCAAACCTCCTGCCTGTAGCAGGAAATCCTCCTAGAGCATCCCTGACAGGTGCTTGTTGGGCCTCTTCTTGAAGATCCCCAGTGCTATGGTTTTTGTGCTTAATTGTAAAAAAGAACCTTTCATGTTACCAGAGAGTAAGAGAAGTAGTATCTCCTCTTGGAAATAACATTAATTTTTGAAACATCTGGGCTTGGGGAAACTTCTTGCAGTTGATGCAGCTAAAGTGCTGAAGCCGAAGCGTTGTGATTTTTATTTTTTTCATCTCATGGCACACTGACAAGGTGCTAAAATTGTCAAGGCACACCATCAGTTTTTGGATAATAAATAAGGCACACCACAAAGCCACTGGAGGAGTTTACATCTCTCGGGGCGCAGTCCTAACAAATTTAGGCCAATTTAAATCACCTGGCATATTTTCCTGTGGTGGTGTGGGGAGATCAGCACATGTCTCTGCATTGGCCTAACCAATGGTGGGATTCAAATAAATTAACAACAGGTTCTATGTCCTAATTACTTAAATTAACAACAGGTTCTATGTCCCATTAGTAACCGGTTCTCAGAACCAGATGCTCATTAGTAAGGGTTCTATAGAACCTGTGTGAACCCCCTGAAGCCCACCACTGGGCCTAACGCTCCACAAGTGTGGCAAAAGTGCCCTTACGGCACTTTTGTGAACCTGCAAACTGCCACAGAACCTATGCTGGCCTAACTGGAGGTTAGAAGTGCAACCTCAGTGGCCTTCCTGATAAATGAAACTCCCTTAGAATCTTGTGGGACACCTCTGGCCATTCACAGCACACCAATGTGTCACTATTCCCAACTGTTTGAAAATAGCTGCCTTTTGCAAGTCTGGCCCTATAGGGGCTCATGGATTTGGTATCAGATCTTAGTTTATGAAAGTGAGATATGTATATATGTAGTATAATATTGAAAGTGAGATATGTATATATGTAGTATAATATTTCTTATTATGTTTATGGAGCCATATCACCGTAGGCCTTGCATATGACATAGCTAGCCACGGGCGGGGGGGGGGGAGATCAGACTTCTCCATACTATACAATAATGTCACAGTCAGTAATGAAAAACTGCTGGAGAAAAGGTCAAGCCTTTAATAATAAAAAGAAATCTGATTATCAGTTGCCTTAACCCTGTTTTTAAAAGAAAAGAGTCAATTTCTAAGCTTCAAGACAGAAAAGTTACTACGAAAATGTACAACTGTCATATTAGACGTCGGTTATGCACACGTTATCTGCTTAAACAAATTGGATGTGACATTCATTTGATATCCAAGTGCTTTTTAGTAATGGTGGTATTATAAATTGTCCACAACCCTGAGGGTTCGTTTCTGTATTGTCTGTGTTATTCGTCTTCATTTAACGTGCAGCTAGACAGCTAAAAGAATTGCAGCTGACAGAAGTGGCACAGCTGAGGATTTTAATCTCTTGTTCCCCGTCTTCCTCTCTCTCCAGACACGGCCTACGTGCGCATTTTTATCAGCGATGTGAACGACAATAAGCCCGTCTTCACCAAGAGTGTCTATGAAGTTAATGTGGATGAGGACCAAGATGTGGGATCAACTGTTCTTACTGTCAGCGCTAATGATGAAGATGAAGGTGAAGCTTCAGAATTTCTCCTAGCAGCACCTGAAATATTGAATTAATTTTTCAGGGAGTTTCAAACAGTGTTCTAGAACAGGGGTCTCCAAACCTTTTGGCACGAGGGCCACATCATCTCTCTGACACAGTGTCAGGGGCCAAAAAAACTAATTTTCATTTCAAATTTGAATAAATTTACATATAAGAATGTATTGGAATGGTTTACAGGGCTTGCCGAGGGGCCGGATAGAGGAATCTTGAGGCTTGCTGAGGACTGCATCTGACCCCAGGTTTGGAGACCCCTGTTCTAGAGGCAGAGAAATAAAATGTCTTTGCTGTCTTGGAACATTTTTTTAAATGGTTCTCTTGATCTTGAAAGGTTCTGACCATTTTCTTTACATAGGGCCTAATGCTAAGCAACTCTTTTTGTACAGGAAGACCTTGTATAAGCACAAGCACATAAGGATAAGGTTGGGGAGCTGTGCCAGAGTCAATTCTGTTATAGGAATTAAAAAAGAGGATTGAATGTGCAATAATGAAGATACTTCTCACCGGGCGGGATTCTCAATATTTCATATAGTGAATCACTCAAATAGAGCATTTCTAAGCGTGATTATTTGAATATACAGTGATCACAGTGTATATACAGTGAATATACTGTATATACACTCAGAATATACAGTGATTTTCTGCAGGCTTGGGATTTGTGTATTTGAGTATCCTTGGCTGCCAAGTTCAATCTGGGCTCATACTGTGCCCTTCAGTGGTGGGAAATGCAACTTCCGGTCTCTCTGTGAAACGAAATCACGTATTTAATGCCTTATAGGCATTAAGTAAGCTTATGAGGCCTGGAAAAGCCACTGCCCTAGAATATTTATAAACATTATGGTGACTCATAGAGCACAAGCCTAACCCTGTCTACTCAAAAGTAAGCTCCGTTGTGTTCAATGGGTCTTACTCCCAGGAAAGTGTCTTTAGGATCGCAGCTATAATGTTTGATGGATTAGATAATTAATTTAGAAAATGAATTTCTCTAAAAGGTAGTGCTCTGATGGATTTTTACCATCATGCTACATCATCATCACATACTGTTGTGGGGAGGACTTCTAAGGTGGTAAATATCACGCCGCCGCCACTCTGAATCAGTCAGTGATGAAAAAAGTGAGGATAGTAATTCAGGAGGACCTTTTGTACCCTTGCACCATTTCATCCTAATTTTATACTACAGAATGCTTTTGTAGGAAATGTTTTTGTAGATCACCCTGAGCACAATCCTATGTCTACTCAGAAGTAAGCCCCATTGGGTTCAATGGGCCTTACTCCCAGGAAAGTCTCTTTAGGATTGCAGCCCCTGTAAGTGATATATCTGCTTTGGAAAAGTGTTTGTGTGTGTGTACCACCCATACCCACAAAACCCTCTCTCTTCCTTGCCCCCACATCTCTCCATTTGCAGGAACCAATGCAAAGTTAAGGTACCAGATAACAGCTGGCAATACTGGAGGAGTATTTGGTGTTGAACCAGAAACTGGAGTCATCTTCATTGCTCAACCACTGGATTATGAAGAAACACAGTTGTATGAGCTTCATTTCTTGGCTTCCGATGGGAAGTGGGAGGATTACACTATCGTTCTCATCAATGTTGTGAATAAAAATGATGAAGCTCCTGTATTCACACTCAGTGAATACTATGGAAGTGTGATTGAGGAACTTGATGGCCTTCCAGTCTTCGTTCTTCAGGTACATTTGGGTGCTGCAGCCAAGTACATGGTAGGGCCATGGCCAGTTAAGTGAAACTTGCTGTTGATGCAGAAGGCCATTGCAGAGGAAGAAACTTGTGTCTGCTTTGGTATACATTGTTAGCTTGGCTTCCATTTTATCCTCTGGTGCTTAGCCAGGAAAGGTTGTGACAGTTTAGCAGTCCTAAGGTGGAGCCAAGACCCCATCACTGAACTGTGGGGTATGGGGGAGTTCTTGTTTCCTTACTAGGAGCTGTATGGTGACATTGGTAGATGCTCAGGTTATCTGTTGATGCTAGTGTTTGGGGTTCTGCTGGTTGTTGAGGCTGCTGTGGGCTGTTTTGCATGGCAGCCTCTGATGGCAAGAGTTCCAGTTTTCCTAGTTGGATGAAACTTTGTGAACGTGCAGAATTGTGCACCTATGCTTTCTGCACTTTTCATGGAAGGTATGGCCAGTAGCTTTTGGTATTCGTAGCCTGGATTATTCCAGGCTATACCATGTAAAAGCTGTAACAATTCAACCACAGAATCCAGTCCTGCCATAGTATTTTGTAGACATAAACTTGAATAAAAATGTGGAAATGATGGGGTTGTGGGTTTATTCTGTGTATAGCCTATACATGAAATTTATATTTAAAAGATGATTTTGCTACCACTTTGATATCCACCTGTTCTTTGTCAGCAACTACAAAGGGGTGAAAACAATTTTATTTTTTTCACATATTTTGGTGTTTTCCAAAGTTAGAAGTGCAGAAAGCAGTGTTACGTGTTTTATTCAAACTTTATATAGTGGCGCCTCATGTAAAGAACGCCTCATGTAAAGTATGTTTCACGTAACAAACAAAAATTTCTCTAGGATTCTGCTTCACGTAACAAACTGTGCTTCATGTAAAGAACACATTTGTTGGCAGCTGGGGCAGACGTGCTGGCCGGCAGCCTGTTTAAAAAGCATCAGGGCTGCCTATCGCACCTGCTCATAGTGAAAGCAACACTTCCATGCTGTTCCTCCTGTGGCTGGATGTCCGCTGGGCAGAGGGAGAGAAGAGCAGTGGAGAAGAGGGAAGCATTTCAGGGCTAGCCAGAAGGGAGCAGGGGAGAGAGAAGGAGAACGTGGGGAGACACTTTGAAGGTGTCTTGGATTGCAGCCTCCTAACCATGTCTACCTAGAAGTAAGCCCCATTGTTAAATGGGTATTATTCCCAGGAAAGTGTCTTTAGGACTGTAGCCTAAGTAGACTTCATAATATCATGCACATTGAAAGCATGTTTTGAATTCAAGCCCAGTGTTCTGTCATCATTTTTACATCCAGTTAATATTTTTATATGAATATTTTTGGGGTTCTGGAACCAATCGTCTGAGTTTCCATTATTTCCTATGGGAAAATCCGCTTCACGTAAAGAACGTTTCACATAACAAACATGTTTCCAGAATGAATTAAATTTGTTACGTGAGGCATCACTGTGCATTATTATAAGCATAAATTATAATCGCTTTAAAATTGTAGAATGTAGGTGATATAGAAATAGATGTTAGTGTCACAAGCATTGATTATACTCAATAAATAAAAAACCAAATACAGTTTTTTTTTGCAGATTTTGGAGTTCTTTGTTTTCACCAAAGTGAAAAGTGTAGAAATCAGAGTTGTACGTTCTTATTTCGTTGTCAACATATTCAAGTATCTCTTGTCAATAATACACTGTTTATGTGTGTTGGTTCTACAGTGTTGTGACGTACTATGATGTATTATGATCCGTAGTTAATGGACATATGAATTTTTAACTTCATTCTCTCTAGGTTGTAGCAAATGATCCTGACAGTAGCATGGATGGAGGTGACCTGAGATACTCTTTGCATGGTCATGGTGCAGATGATGTGTTTGCAATTGATGAGAACACGGGCAGCATTTATTCCCAGAAGATGTTAGATCGGGAAGAACGAGCCCTTTGGAGATTTGTTGTATTAGCCACTGATGAGGGAGGAGAAGGGCTTACTGGATTTGCAGATGTGATTATAAATGTTTGGGATATAAACGACAATGCCCCTGTCTTCACCTGCATGCCCAGCGACTGCAATGGGAGTGTCTTTGAAAATTCTCCAGTGGACACTTTTGTTATGGAGATGTCAGCCTTAGACTTGGATGACTCAAATGTGGGCCTCAATGCCATTTTGACTTACCGCATAATTGAGAATGTAAAAAACAACTTTGATGTGGAATTGTTCAAAATCAGCCCCACTACTGGCCACATCTATTTATCAGGTGGGTTGTTGGACAGAGAGAAGACAGAAAAATATTTCCTTACCGTTGAAGCCAAAGATGGAGGAGGATTGACAGGTACAGGTACTGCAACAATATGGGTTGCTGATGTCAATGATCACATCCCTAGTTTCGTGCATGAAATTTGGCAGGTTGCAATTCCTGAAACTACTGCTGTCAACTCGGAGATTCTAGAAGTGTTGGCAACTGACGGAGACAGTGGGGAAAATGCTCTTTTAACCTTCAGCATTATTGGGGGGGATCCAGAACAGAAATTTTACATTGAAAACCATCAAGGAGGCCACCGTGCTACAATCAGGCTGAAAAAGCCCCTGGATTATGAGCAGATTCATGAAAGGTGGTTCAATTTGACAATCAAAGTGGAAGATCTAGATTTTTCCAGTATTGCCACTTGCTTGATTGAAGTCGAAGACTGTAATGACCACAGCCCCGTTTTCAGCTCTCCGTTTATCCAGATGAGCCCTTTCTTTGAAAATACGCCTGTGGGTACAACCGTCATCACAGTAACAGCTGTTGATGAGGATTCTGGTGTGAATGGGAATATTGAATATTCCATCCGATCGGATTCGGATCCCCTTGAGCAGTTTGCCATTGACCAAGATGGACATCTGACTGTGGCAAAAGTATTGGATCGGGAGGTCACTCAGGAGTATGCTTTGGTCATTCAGGCTTCCGATCAAGGTCTTCCTGCTCGAACAGGGAGTGTTACAATATTGATTGATTTATTGGATGTCAATGACAACGGGCCAAGGTTTGAGGCTTCCTACATGCCTGTAGTCTGGGAAAATACACCTGGACCTCAGCTGGTTTCTGTGAATCCTACATCTAACTTACTTCGGGTTTTTGACCCAGACAGTTATGAGAATGGGCCCCCTTTTATGTTTTCCTTACCATCAGATTATCAGAATGCTTTAGATTTTTCTCTTACTGACAATGGAAATAACACTGCAACGGTCACCGCTCTGAGGTCTTTTGACAGAGAGAAGCAGAAAGTGTTTCATCTGCCCATCATTATAACCGACAGTGGGACTCCACCAATGAGTTCTACAAACATCTTGACTATAACGATTGGTGATGAAAATGATAACAATCATGAAGCTGGCCATAAGGAAATCTATGTTTACACGCACCAAGGTAAATATGTAACCTATTGGCATAGCTTTATTGATCCATCCCTATCTCCCTCCCAAAAATCCTTGCTATGGGGTGACTAGAATTAGCCAGGAGTGCTCTAAAGGTGGGAAAGGGCCTAGCTGACCTATCTGAACTGGAAATATTGCTAACCATTTCCAAATGGTTAGTATAGGATTTCAGGTAGGATTCGAAGGCAGAGAAAATTTCTAACACCATGATTTCTGGCTGAAAGTGAAGCTTTCAGGCCTGCACAGAAGATATTGTTAACTATCTCTTGTAAGGCATGATGATTGATTGACTGTATCATTGATTGTTGCCTTCTCTTTCTCAAAGGTATACAGAATTCCTTTGAGGTACACAGAATTCCTCAAAGGTACATAAAGTTGGGAATGGCAGGGGAGAGTGGGTGAAATCTCATAGATTGGGAAATGGACATGTGGTTCATAGAGGTGTTTCTGTCTTATATCCCATGTGGATTGTACGTACATGTGGATCTGCCTTACAACCCAGTGGTCCACTGTGGCCCAATACTGCCAACTCCAAATGGCAGTAGCTATCAAGTAGCAATTCAGGTAGACATCTTTCTCAGCACCTGATATTTGAGATGTTTTTAAAGGCCATCATTCCATGCACATTTACCCAGAAATATGTCCCATTGAAACCACTGGGGCTATTTTTGAGGTGTGCATAGGATTGAGCTATAGGCAGAGAATCCATAAACTTAATCTGGAACTCTTGACCTGCAAAACATTACCATACTCATCTATGCTCTGTTTAGTTACAGTATTTGGTTTTGCTAGCTGTGGTATAGGGTGGAATAAATGAGACAAAACCAGAAAATGTAGGGGTTTTTTGGATGGGGTGATCATTTACGATCAAAAATTTATGATCATTTATGCAAGAAAATTTTCTGTGATCGGAATTGTGGGTTAGTTGAATACGGTAATATTCAAGAAAACAGGACATCAGTGTGCACAGTCCTGCATGTGCTATTCATGGCTTTGCATTCCAGTGGCATTTACATGAAAGATCAGGCTTTGTGCTATTACATTACTTGAAACGTCTTGGATCATAACCTTCATGAAAGCCAAGCAGCAATAAACATGATAAATGCATCAATAAATGCTGTGGAATATAAAGCTCTTGGAGGGAGGAAAAAATAAAACAAAATTAATGCAGATTTATTATAATTTATCTCAACAGAAAAATGGTCAAGAACAGTGCTTGGGGAAGTATTTGCACCCGATCAGGATGACTGGGACAATAAAACATTTGTTTCTGAAGAAAAGATGCACAAGTGAGGATTGTATTTGTGTCAAGCTGAGTAATATTTAATATTTATGCATCTGTAATTATTTTCTTATGCTTCTTTATGTGTGTTATAGACATATAAAACTGGTATTATTGTTTGGTACAGGGGTGGCAAATCTCTTATGCTTGCATTTCACACTTTACTGTAGGTTATGGTTATAATGATCAATTCATTTAGTTGTCCCATTTTTGCTTTTTAGTGTGTGGTGCGGTACTAAATACCAAGTTTCTGAAGCAGAGAGCAAGAAGTGGAGGGGCAGTGGAGGGAGATGGTCAGAGGGGGGCACCCCCATCCATCTGTTACCTCAGTCAGCCTCATGGTCGGGCTGGCACTGATCAAGGAGAAAGGGGGGCTCTTAGAGTCTCAGCTCTGACCCGATGGCACTCTTATAACAGCTCCACATTTTACATAGCTCCACACTGAACATGCTGCCTTGTATCTGAAAGCAGATGATGATGATAATAATAATACTAATACTACTAATAACAATAACAATAATTCATTTTTCAAAATCCCAATTTCATGCTTTGGTGCTAGCAGGCTGGGATCTTCATGAGCCTTACATGGCAATGTCAGAGATTGCATGTAGTTGTCCAAGGTTCAGAGCAAGTACTCCGTTGGTGCAGCTTCTCTTTCTACCAGAACCAATAGACCACAGCTTCTGTGTCTATTGATTTTAACCAGTGGTGGGATACAAATAAATTAACGACAGGTTCTATGTCCCATTAGTAACCAGTTCTCAGAACCAGGCGCTCATTAGCAAAGGGTTCTATAGAACCTGTGAGAACCCCCTGAAGCCCACCACTGGTTTTAACCATGGGATGTATTTTGACACAGTTCTTCTCTGCAGAGGCAATTCTTGTAAAGAATATACAGTGACATCAGACTCATCTTTCAGTAAGCTGTAGAAAGCATATACAGGAACCCTTCTTATCTGTGGGCGTTTCATAAATTTTTGCAGATACTGGAATTTCAGTGGTAGCAGGTTTGTGGCACTCTATTAATTTATCTGGGGGTCTGTTGTACGGGACCTGCAGCCTACTCCGTGGGCCTGATCACATACTCTGTTGTTCTGAGTATGAAGGTCCATGAAGTAAGCTCTGTGCTTCCCCTTTCTTCAGAACATCTCCCAGGTGTGACCAGAAGTTGCACATGTGGTTGCGCATCTTGGGGGTCCCCTGAGGTACAGAAAGGAATCTGGATAGTGGAAGCCATGGATGCTAAGTCCATGTATAAGGAGTGCTCACTGTACTGTAAAAGCAAAGTTAACAAGATATTGAGCACAATCCTAACCATCTCTACTCAAAAGTAAGCCCCATTGTGTTCAATGGGTCTTACTCCCAGGAAAGTGTGATTAGGATTTCAGCCATAGCCTTTTAGATTTTATCTTCTCTGTGTTGATGAAAACTGGACATTGTAGCCTCCAAAATGTTCCAGATTGTCCCAGTTTTAACATGAGCTAAAAGACGGGCTTCTTTGAGGTCAAGAGTATAGTTCTTGATGCTTTCATTGATGTGCAATATGTGTTATGTTTCTAGATCTTTCAGACTGAATCAAAGGACTGGCTCTGTGATAATGGTAGATAATGCACCTCAGGGAACATATGAACTAAAAATCAGGGTGTCAGATGGAATTTGGCCTGATGTTACAGCAACTGTACAGATACATGTCAAAGAGATAGAAAATGAAGCCATTCGAAATTCAGCCACCATACGCCTGGCAGGTTAGTTTCCTTCATTATTTAAGCTTCACGGCTATTCCATGCTGGAAAAAAGCTCCCATTTCCCAATTATCAGGAGATAATCAACCTTTTTACTGCAAAAAGTGTACAGTTGGGCTGTGATGTACATACATAACATTAAATAACTGGGGAATGGTCCTGAGGAATGGTCTTCCCATTTCCGCGGTGATGTAGGGAGGCAAGCGCATGTCTGTGCACTGGCCTAACCCTCCCCAGGAGTGGCACAGAAATGCCTTACATCATTTATGTGACATCCCTACGCCAGCATGCAACTTATGCTGGGGCTTAGACCAGCCTAACAGGGTTAGGATTGCAGCCTAATCCACTTTCTTTAAACCCGCCTCTCAAGAGCATATAGTTTTGGCCTTGAGATTATTTAAGTGTACCTTGGGATTTGCTGTTGCTTGCTGGGATTTGATGCTATGTTATGTGTGAAACACCCCTTTGTGATAGTAGTCATTGATAAAATTCCAAGGCCCTTGCATTGATACATCTGGTTCTGTTTGTAATCCACTCCCATGTATCAGACATGACTGCTGAAGACTTCATAAGGAGGGATGAGCCTGAAGAAAGCAGACGGGACAAGTTTAAAGACCTGCTTGCTGGAATCTTCTTGGTCCACCCTGATGGGGTTCTTGTTTTCAGTGTGATGAACGTTGATGAGAAGCAGACAGATGTGAGGTTTGCCATTCAGAATGGCTCTTCCTATTATAGGCCTGAGAAATTGCAAGGGCAGATGGCAGCCTTTAAAGATAAGGTAAGGCTGTGTCCTTTCCCTTGATATTTTGTCTGGTGTGACATGGACTGTGTGCCATGTACGATTATGGTGCTAAACACAACTTGTCAATATTGGTTTTTGAAAATCGGGGAGGGGGGAGAAGAATGTTGTAGCCTTGTGAACAAGAGCACATATATAAATAAGGAATGCCTGGTTCCACGGAAACTGCGGCCTTTAGAGAGCAAACGGCATCATGTTTGACAGCTGGGAAGGAAACACCCTTTAGGAGCATTTCATTTAGGATTGCCATAATTCTTTTCCACAAACTGGGACAGGACCCCCTGTCAAATCTGCCAGTATGTGGACACAATCCTCAAAACCTGGGACAGTCCTAGTTTCCGGGGCATATGGCAACCCTAATTCCACTTAAGACCCCATGAGGCTTTCCCTTCCTTTGCTGGGTGTAACTGAGCAACTGTTACACTGTTCCTCTGCAACTTTCCAGCTCCCATGCAGCCACAATGAAGCTCCATTTTAAAGGAAAGTATGTTCCCATACCTTAAGCAAGCCCCAATGACTGCTCCTTTGCCACAGGATGCAGCTCACACCTCACTGTTACAACTGTACCATCACAGTAAAACTGGATAGGATTGGGCCCTAAAGCAGCAATCCAACACTCATTTATCTGGGGCACAGTGGGACTACTAAATAGACCACCCTCAGCTTTTGCCATTAGTTGTGTTCTTGCAATCCCCTTGAGCTTATCCACTTTGCAAAGGGTTGTCTCCATTGCAGTTTGCTCCTGGCTGCAGTGTTAAGCTGGGATTGGTTTGTGGACGTTAATGCAGGTCCATGTTTCTTCCACTGGCCATAAAGTACAGTTTGTTTAAAGGGGGTTTAAAGCATATAGATCATGTAGGCAAAAGGGGAAACACCTTGCATCTTTGCAGACTTTAGAGAATAAGTAGTAGGCTTGTGTGGCTTGCACAGCATGATTAACCATGTTGGTTTAAATGAAGGGAAACATTTTTGGGATTTTGAGTATGTTTTGTTTTTTCTATGCAGTCTGGGTTAGGTGCTCAAGGAGGTAATTAAAACAATTTTGCAACGCCAGTGAGTGTATCAATGTAGAGAGTGGATGGCGAAGTTGAAAGCTCTTTTCTAAAAAACCTATTGGTTCTTGGCCAAACTGTATTTTCCTCTCAGATCCAGTTGGCTTTGGGAGTTAATGTCTCTCAGATTGAAGTGGATGAATGCCACAGAACAGACTGTAGCGGTGGCAGCAGCTGCACCAACTACATCACGGTGAGTGACATCCCCACAGTGACGGACACAGGAAGTGTATCGCTTGTCTCCGTAACCACCAGCGTCAACGCTGTCTGCACGTGTGCAGCTAAAGACAGAGTTCATCGGTCATGTAGCTCCTATTCTAACAACCCATGTTTCAACGGAGGGACTTGCATTGACATGCTGAATGGCTACAGGTGAGAAAGACCAGGTTTCACAAGCTCTTTTCTTCTTCTGTTTCCCACCCTAAAATATCAAGTTGTGCAACTACAGTGATGCTAAAGAAAGTGATGCATAGAACAGTATTCTTCAACGCATGGGATGTGACCCCAATGGGTGTTGGGAAGCCTCATTTGGAGGGTCACAGCAACATTTCAAAGTCCTCCTCTTGCATGAACAAAAATGGCCCGAGCTTCACTCTCAGTGGATCGAGTGGTAACAGGTGTTGTGCAGATTGGATCCTGGGAAGGGAACAGATTAATGGTGGATCCTCAGCTCCATATTTATTTATTTATTGGGCTCATGGCATACCAAGGTTGAAGAACACTGACATACCCCCAAATCCAGAGTAACTACGGGAGCACATAAGAGACATTACATGCTCCCATAGTTACTGCACCTCCTAGTGAAAACCTATGGGAAATTCATATTGGAATCCAGAGTAAATTGTTCTTACACCAGAGCAAGGACTCCCCGTAGTTACTCTGGATTTTGCCCATAGATGATTTATAACACCCTGTTCTTCACTATGTAAAATGCTTGGTTTTTAAAAAAAGGATCCAACCCAGTTTTATACACTGTTTTTTGTTTATTTGCTTCAGATGCCAGTGTTCTGCTTCATTTCATGGACCTGATTGTCAGCAGACAAGACGCAGCTTCTATGGAAATGGCTATGCATGGCTCCGTCCCATCAGGCCTTGTTTTGAGAGTTCCCTCTCCCTAGAATTCATTACTGATGTTTCAGATGGACTTTTGCTATACAATGGTCCTTTGTCGGATTCAAGTCCTGGAAATTCAGAAAACTTCATTGCAATAGGTATTTGCATTGTAGATGTTGATGTTGCACATTATCTACTAGAAAAGTTGGCGACTGATAACATGTGCCAATTCCTCCTGTCTTTTTCCTCCCAAAACTACGCAAATCTAATGCACCATCGAATCTAATGTGCACCCTGTATACCTATAATCAAAACACTTCATTTACTCAAATCTAATTAACCATCAAATCTAATGCACACCTGATTTTGGAGACTGAATTTGGCTGAAAAGGTGAGCTTTACATTTGAGTAAATACAGTATTGGCCTCTCTTGAACAATACATGTTCTTCATGTTTAAATTCTGTTTAAATTCTATTGTACATTTATTCCGTTTAAATTCTGCATTTATTTTTTCAGTACAATTTAAATTCTGCATTTATTTTTTCAGTACATTTATTCTGAGTTTAAATTCTGTTGTACATTTGTTCGTTAGCAAAGAATACATAGTATGCATTCACTTGGGCTTTATTTTAAAGAGTCAAACAATGTTTAAAATGCCCACAGATAGTGTACAAATTATACCTTCCACCTTATATTACCGTGTCATGAATTATTAGCGTTAAATCGTGCATCAATCATTTCATTGGTGCAGAATTTAGATTATCTTTGTACCGGGTTTGGGATTCCTGAGCACTGAGTGTTACCGGGGCTGCTGATAGTTCCCAGCAGCAAACTAGTTCTTTCAAAAAAAGACGGTGAATCCGCAACGTATACTTCAGTGGATTCTTTTAGTACCTTCTGGTGGAGGCTTCTGGCCCATGTCTGAGATGGAGCAATCAAAGTGAAAGCAAAGCCGACAGTTCTATCAGAAGGATCCCAGTGGGAGGCTTCTATTGCTTCAAGTTTTTCAAATACTTTTGAGGCAGGTATTACATGATTAATGAAGTCCTGCTTGCATGTTATTTTTATGTGCCTTGGTGAAAACAGAAAATCTACTTTTGAAGCGCCTTTCTTTCTCAAGTCTTGTCGTCCCCATTCTCCCCCTCCCTGCACAAGTCCTTTAAAAAAGAAAGGAAAAAAAAAACTTCTGGTTGGATGAATGCAATGTTAATTCCTTTGTACTATTGTGTCCCCTGGAAAAGAAATTGAACAAAAATTGTGGCTGCTCACTGCTCACTGCTACAGGAATTCCCCCCCCCCCCCCATTTTGTGTTCCAAAGTACTGAAAATTGGTAGAAGGAAAGGAATATGTTTTATGCTAATCCAGATAGCCTCATCCTGTCTCCTCAGATTTCTGATGCTGAAGCATTCAGGCCTACACCAGTTGCAGGTGGCTCACCTGATGTGCTTTTTAAGACTACATAGTACAGTGGTACCTCGCTTAACAAGCGTTTCACATAATAAGCAAAAATTTCCAAGAAATCTTGCTTCACATAACAAGTTCCGCTTCACTTAAAAAGCAAGCGTGCTATGGGCATGCATGCTATGCAGCCCTGACGCTCCGCATGGAGGCACTTTAGAAGGGCTGCCAGCCAGTGCTGCTGCCTCTAACCGTCCCCAGCTTGGGAGCAGTTGCCTGGAGGTGCCAGAGGCAGCTGCCCCTTACTGCCCCCTAACCTTGAACAGCAGCAGCCCAGGTAAGCCTCCCAGGAAAGTTTCTTTGATTGCAGCCTCCTAACCATGTCTACCCAGAAGTAAGCCCCATTGTGTTAAATGGGGCTTACTCCCAGGAAAGTGTCTTTAGGATTGCAGCCTAGGATCATGCACATTGAATGCATGTTTTGAATTCAATTACAGTGTTTTGTCATCATTTTTACATCCAGTTAATATTTTTATATGAATATTTTGGGAGTTGTGGGACCAATCGTCTTTGTTTCCATTATTTCCTATGGAAAAATCTGCTTCACTTAAAGAGCATTTCAGTTAAAAAGCATGCCTTCAGAACGAATTAAGCTCTTTATGTGAGGTACCACTGGACCAGCATCTGTGATAGCTAGGGTTGCCATAATTATCTTCCACAAAACTGCAACAGGACCCCTCTGTTAAACTTGCCAGTATATGAACACAATCCCCGAAAACCAGGACTGTCCTGGTTTGCTGGGACATATGCTCAGAGGTTGGGCAGCCCTGACGATAGCAAAGGATCAACCCATTTCCTCTCCCCTGCCCGCCACCATCCTTTTCTGGCCTTCTCCTGGCCAGACTTAACTTCATTCTTTTCTTTATCAATAACCTCAGAGCTTTCAGTTGGCATTCCTGTGCTGAAGATCAACCACGGCTTGGGCACAGTGGAGCTCCATTTACCCAGTTATGTGAATGTCACAGACAAAAAGTGGCACCGGCTTGAAGTGCGAAGTGGCAGCAGGCAGGTTAGTGACCCAACATCATGTGTTGTGGATTTGCTGCTACTCCTGATTTACATGTGACACTGCAGGGTTAAAAACAGGCATGTAAGAATGTGCATTTGCTTGGACCAATCCTATTTCATGGATGTATGTAGTGAAATCTGTAATGAGTATTATAAGCATATGTTGCACAGTCAGTATGCCCTCAGTATCCCCATGAACTATGCCACAGAATTGTGTCAGCTTTTAACCACTATGGGCACAATCCAGAGTAACACAGACTATGGGCACAATCCAGAGTAACTACGGGGAGTCCTTGCTCCGGTGTAAGAATAATTTGCTCTGGATTGCAATATGAATTTCCCATAGGTTTTCACTGGGTGGTGCAGTATCTATGGGTGCACGTAATGTCTCTTGCGTGCTCCCGTAGTTACTCTGGATTGTAGGGGTTGTGTCCACAAATTATTCACTGGGCCTGTTATATACTAGTTTACTTTTCATGTCTTTGAGCAGTTGGTGGGACATCACTTAGCCATGTTCGCTGTGTGATGTGATGAGGTCACCATTGCCAATATATGGGATCAAAGCAAGACACGTAGCTCATGCACCTTCCAATGCATTCTTGAGTAGCTCTCAAAAGCATAGCTACAGGACCTTTTACAGTGATGTAGTTACGGTGCCACCTATGGGATACCTATGGGAAATGCATAAAACAATCCAGAATAAGTGCCTCTTACATCTTCCCGTAGTTACTCTGGATTGTAGGGATAGTCTCTTAGTCCGGGAAGAGAAAATCACCAATGGGGTGAACTTTTACTTGATCTTGGGGGAAGCCAATTTTTGAGTCAGTGCAGAATCAGTTTGATGGTGCACATGAAATTCTTTGTGTCATGATTTTTCTACCACTTTCCATGTTGCTGGTACAGCATGTTCGATTCATTTTGGACCAGTGCAGAACCGCTGTTGTCTCAGAGATAGAAGGAGTAGGAAAGTGGCTCTCCACTGAAGACCGAACAAACTGTGAAGTCATTGGCTTTGTTCCACAACCAAGAAGGTAAACATTTAAACTCCTTTGTCAAGCTAGAGGCAAAGTTTTGTTTAAGTTTACTAAGGACTCTTTCTTCTTGTGTAGCTTTAATACCGTAGCCCAGAATTAGACACAGCCAAGCCAACTGAATTCTGCATGGGAAATGAGGTCTGTTGAACAAAATGGGACTGATGCTGTGTTAGTGTAGGCCAGGGGTATCCAAACTTTTAACTTCAGGGCTCCTGGACCTTTAACAAGTGTGTAAAGGAGGGAATTTCAGCAGGTGCAGCTTCTCATTTCACAGATCACAAAGCTGTACCTGTTGAAACGTCCTCTTCTACACACTTGTTAAAGGTCCAGGAGATCAGAGATTGAGTTTGGACACCCCTGGTGTAGGCAATGCAGCAAGGTACAGTGGGCTGTGCATCTTCAAATTGCAGACACAATTGAATGCTCTCCGTGAGGGGGAAAAACCCTGCAAGTAGAAAGCTAACATGTTGGGGTTAGAGATTGTAGTCCAGTTTTCTCTTTGCTATGCTGAGTTGTTAAGGAATCAGTTACTCTGTTATTTAGGGAAGCCTCTAAAAATATGGTCTTCCACCTCTAGTCTATGACCTCCTTCTCCTGCCTGCACAGACAGGGCTTTAGTTCTGAGTAAATACGCACAGAATTGAGCTGTATGGAAAAGACAAATAAGCCAAGCTATGCTGCATTTCTCACACCCTTTCCCTTTAGATGCAATGTTGGATAACGAGTGGGCAGATTTGAAATACACTGCCCTGAGTTCTAAATCATGCAGAACTCTTTTGTTTGAGTGATACCATTGACTTCATGTAGTTATGTCAGTTTATTTACTTAATTTTAAGCAACTTTTCCAAGTTATAAATATGATTTTATTTATTTGTGTGGTGCAAAAAGTAGAAAGATGAGGAACTTACAATCTGACTCAGTGGTTCCCAAACTTTTTAACATCAAAACAAGATGTTCAGTCCTCTGTAGCTATAATAGTGTCTAGGCAGCCATGCTCTTCCCCCCAGTGTAACCCTCAGTGTACAAGCCTAATCTGTTCTGCTCTGTCAGTTTAGCAACCAGCAAAAATTGGGTTGCAACTCACTGGTGGAGCCACACGTTGGGAATCACTGATCTAAGTATTGATACAAAGGAGACCACAGAGGGAGTAGGTTGGAGGTATGCCTAAGCAGAGGAATTATATACCATTGTTTCAGTTATATATACCTGAGGGCTTTTTAATAACCAGGGAATTGGAGTAATGCATTGGGTTCAATACTTCATGAAAAAGGTGAGTTTTAGGAAAGGGTTTGAAGGAAGCAACAAGGAAGTGTCTCTCACGTGGTTTTGGAGATAGGTAAGCAAGAGAGAAGGGATGGAGTTTTTTGAGGAAATTGAAAATTGGGCAACTGATTGCTGAAAAAATTAGGGAAAAGTCATTACAAAAAGCTATAAATGTTAAAATAACATTAAAGCCATTGAACATTTCCAAAGTCATGAATGGGACAATGGATGGATAGAGAATAGAGAAGCCGATTTGTGGTGGTGGCGGCAGGTTGATCTGCCCTTTGCTGTTTCCCCAGTGTATTTTTAATGGCACCAAATACTAACATTCATCTCTTATTTAGCACCTCTGTGTTTTGAAGGTATTTGAATATGAACCAAGTCCTCCAGTTAGGCGGTGTAAAAGAATCTATTCCTTATGCATACCCTCAGCTGCAACACAAGCATTTCAGCGGCTGCATTCGCAACCTCATTGTGGACACTCAAGTAAGTGGCAAGTTGTCACTCATCAGTATTGGGATTCTAAAAGTGGGATGTGTGATGTGAAGAAGATATGTCTTGACCAAGACTGGAATGTTAACAAAAATCAACCACGCTGACATCTTGTTTTTGAAAATTGTCCACATTGTGTAGGAACAGATGTATGCACATGATTTAAAAACACTTTGTAGAATATTATCTGCAGTAGATTGTTCTTAGACTAGTTATGCTGACCCTGATTTGGTTCAGTGAAGCCAAAAGTTCCTTCGTCTTGGGCAGGATCGCATTTTCTCCAGACGTGACCTGGAAGTTACTTCTATTCTCTGTGTTGCCTTTCTTTGTCTACTTTCTGCCAAGTGTGGCACTTGCATCATTTTATGTATTTTTTATTTACATTTTTCTACTGCCCTTCTTCCAAGGAACTCAGGATGGTGTACAGGTTCCTTCCCCTCTTTTTCCTTTCAACAACCTTGTGAGGGTAGGTGAGGCTGAGAGATGATGACCCAAGTTCACCAAGGAAGCTTCATGTCTGAGTGAAGATTTGAACTTGGATCTTCCAAGTCTATGTCCAACTCATGGACCGCTGTATCATCTTAGCTCTCATATGTGGCAGCACAGACCCTGTTCAGTTGTACATGGCACAGTAATAGTCCAGGAGTGTTTATGAAAGAAGCTGTCTAGCCTGTGCCCTTCAACTCAGGCATCACTGTTTGGTTTTTTGTTCTGTTGCCTTTTTTAGACCTTGCCAAAGTGTCCTGAATGTTATAAGAATAAAATAATAACAACAAACATATTAATGCATATTTGCATAAAATTTAAGGTGCATAATTATATGTGTGGTAATATATCTACTTTTCTTTTTTGTATCAAGTGTATATCTGGACATGGTGATCAGAGCCCCTTTTCTGTGATAGCAGTTAATGTTTAGCACTTCTTCATACCAGGGGAATTGATAATAATTGTCAGGTGAAAGGGAATAATGAATATATTTTTTCTAGCAATGTGAAAATCCATTCAAAGCCCTTTAAGTCAATTTTAAAGCTCCCTTTATTGGTTTTTACAACCAGCCCTGATGATCTCTTCTGCCTATGCTTTTTTCATTCCTGCTTTAAAGGTGTATGACCTTGAATCTCCAGCAGAGTCTCTGAATAGCTCTCCTGGTTGCACCTTGACAGATGGTAGCTGTGACAAGATGGGCTCTTCTCCGTGCGGTGATCATGGGCGATGCCTTGGCGAGTGGGGCTCCTTTTCCTGCCATTGCTTGCCAGGTTATTATGGCTATAAATGCGACAAAGGTGAATTCATCTGCCTGCTTCATTGGTATTGCACATTTTATGGAACTACAGTGCCAATATTTATTTTTTGCCAATAGTTGCTAATAATATGTGCCAATAAATATTTTGAGTTTGGGTCATCCATTTTGGTCACCCAGAGGCTGCAAAGACAGTAGCTGTACATCCAAGAATATACTAGCATGTAATTGTTAATCAGCATGTTATAGCTGGTGACAGCGTAAGCAGTACCCTTTGTTATGAGGAACTGGGGCATGAGCTGGGAACCCATCTTCTGTGCTGAGCCAACAATCCTACTGGGGAGAACATCTCCCTTGCCTAGACAGTAAGACATTCCCAGACATGGACTGGCACTCCCCACTGTTTGTTTGGCACTGTTTGTTTTCACTGATCAGTGCTTTCCCCATCTGATTCTGACCCCTGGTGTGGCTCCTGATGCCAGTGTGTTAAGATAATTTTGACGATAGTCCTAATGTAGCTTTTGAAACCTGGTTAAGGAAAAGGAGTGGAACACTTCAGTTAGTGCTTGTGTGCACAGGTATCCCTCATTATCCACTAGAGTTCTGTCTGGAACCTTACATGGATAAAACTAGATTTTAAAAATAGATATAAAGATCCACTTCCAGATTTCCTGCTTATCCATTGCTGCTAATGGGAAAGATTGTGCCTCAGTAGCTGCATGAATTTGATTCTGGAGCTCTCTGCTGATACCAAAACATATTAAATAAAAGCAGTTTTAAAAGGTCACTCATATTACATTTGTTTAAAAACAGTTTTTCTTACTGTTGTAAAGAGGCAGTCAGCAACTAGAAGTGCAAAGGACCCCCTGCTTTTGCCAGGCTCAACTGAACAATGGAATGCTTGCATGACTGCTGCTTTATAACAGTAAGAAAAGCAGTTTTTTAAAAACTGTGATTTGCAGTGGAAATTTGTGTTGAGTCGAATCCTTGTATAAAAATTCAGTGTATAACAAGGTTGGAGTTTGCTGTCCTCTGCCTCATGAGTAGCTTGATAGTGCAACACCTGGTTGCCTAGAAATGTTGAATGCTTGTGCCTGCGACCAGCCAATGGCCCAATTATAGGCTTGCTAGTGGTGTCTTTTGTGTATATCATTTAACATCTTATTTATCAGAATAGTTATTAAAAAAAACAAACCCCATAACATTCTTCCCCAATTATCCTAGTTGCTGAAGAGTACTCCTTTGGGCCAGGAAGTCACATTCGCTATCAGCTTCCTGACTTCATACCTGCTCGCAGAACCTTGATAGAGGCAATGATCCGGACGCGAGAGCCCAACGGTGTCATTATGAGCATGTCTTCCCGAAACAAGGATGAACACATCACCCTACAGGTGAATGGGGAGTGCTGGTCAATGTCAGCTCTGAGTTAATTCTGGTCTAGTGATCAAGTGAGGCATAGACAAGATGAGTCTCTCTTGATGCAGCATATGCATCCTTATTGCTTAGAATTTACCTTTGCTTTGATTTATTTCTCTCTGTTTCATTGCTTACCGGTGAAAATCAGTACTGTCTTGACTGTAGATATTTCCATGGCATATAATTGAGTACAGTAGTATCCTCATTATCCAAACCCTGGGCTAATTCACACTGTGAAATACCTATCTGTGGGAACACACATGTTCAGATAAATTCTTTCCTGTACAGGTGGCCAGCAGCCATTGGCATAATTGCAGTTGCACTCTGTTATAGAGGCTGTGCCCACAGCGATCACTGACTGCTGCCTCATCATGTGTGCAGCCTACTTCACAATAGCTTTTCTTCATGTTGCACCCACATATATAATTACACGGAGGAATTTTGTCAATATGGATCAGCCCTCGGTTGACAATACTTGTTGGTTACTCTAGTTAGATGCATTGTGTGCTGCGCACCGACACCACATTCAATGAACAATCTGATTTAAGAGATCTCATTAATGGGATAATTTGGACTGTCTCCTTGTTTCCTGCCAGGCAAGTAAATGATTGCGTGAGAAGCCATGGGCAGGGTTTTTGAGGGGGATGACTATTATCTTCACAGTAGTTATTGTGACTGTTACTCAAAGATAGAGGCACAAAAAATAAAAATTTCTCCCTAACTTGAGCTGTAGTTGTGAAGCATGCAAATGTAGTTATTAAGATGGGTAATGTGAATTAGGTGGAGGAACTGCACAAATGCTGGTGTACACATTCCTATGAAGCCAAGGAGAACATGCCCAGATTGATAGTGCGGTCAACATATGTTATACTTACAATGCACACTGGTGGATATGGTCAATTGGGTAGTGGTTGGTCCTTGTAAAGCAGCTTCGTGTATCCATTAACTATGGATATACATATTTATGCATCTTTTTCATATTTTGCATTGCTTGGTGTTGTAATGAGCTGCTCCGAGGACCTATTTTGCCACGACAGAGTACAAAAATTTATATATAAATAGAAGCAAGCTCTTCATAGATCCTATGTTTTATAGAATCATAGAGTTGGAAGAGACCCAGTGGATCATCTAAGAGGTCTGTAGCTTCCAAGTCACAAGAAGTTCTAGTTCCTCTTTATTCAGTATTGGTGAGACCTCACCTTGAGTGCTGTGTTCAGTTCTGGGCACTCACTTGAAGAAAGATGCAGCCAAACTGGAGCAAGTCCAGAGGAGAGCGACAAGAATGATCAGTGGGATGGAAGGGAAGCCCTACCAGGAAAGGTTGGGGGAACTTGGGATGTTCAGCCTGGAGAAGAGGAGGCTGAGGGGAGACATGATTGCCCTCTTCAGATACCTGAAGGGCTGTCATAGGGAGGAAGGGGCCAATTTGTTCATAGCTGCTTCTGAAAGCAGAACTAGAACCAATGGGTACAAACTGCAAGAGAGGAGATTCCGGTTGGATATCCGGAAAAAATTCCTGACTGTGAGGGCGGTTCGGCAGTGGAACAGATTGCCAAGGGAGGTGGTGGACTCTCCCTCACTGGGGATCTTCAAGCAGAGGCTCAATGAGCACCTGTCGGGGATGCTCTAGGGGGATTTCCTGCTGCAGGCAGGGGGTTGGACTAGATGACCTACTAAGTCCCTTCCAACTCTATGATTCTATGATTCTATGATTCTATGATTCTATTCTAGTCCAACCCCCTGCCTGTAGCAGAAAATCCTTGTCTTGTGGGGACCCGGGTCTCGAACCCTGGCCTGTATCAAACCACTGGTATTTTATGTAGGTTCACCAGTCACCTCACATTTAAGCCAAGAGCATTCATACAGTATCATCTCTCTTGCCAGAGCAAGCTGGCTGCATTTGTTTAATTGTGTGAAAGGAATTGTTTTTCTTAAGCTTGATCTTTTGTGCATGCAGAGATGCACACATGAACCCAGCAGCAGTCCTGATCTCACAGTACAATCCGCAGAGATGCCCCACTACCCTTGCTCTCTTCTTCAGCAGTACTCAGAACCGTATTGTCTGGAGCACACAATTACTGACACTGATTCTTGACTTTCCGCAAGGTGGCCCAGGGGTTATTAGCAGTGTCTTACAACCTGGGAGATGGAGCGTTTGTGGTTAGCCTTCCCTCCTATCAAATTGATAACGGTGAGTGGCATCATGTGTCCCTGGAGAGAAATCAAAACGAGTTCATTCTTCGCCTGGATGAAGGAGGCGGGAAGAGAGAAATCCTGAAGGCGGCTGGCATATACAAAGAGATTATCATTGACTCCAGCAGTTTAGTGGTTGGCAACATTTACCCTGCCAATCAAAACCACAGTTTCCAAGGTAAAGAGAGTGCCACATTGTTATTTTTTTATAACTGTCCTTCTTTGAGCTTAGCTATTAATGGAGTTAGGAGTTGGCAACTGAAACTGTGTTTTGACTTCAGATACTAATCATGTTTTGTGTTTTGTCATTTGTGCGCAGTTGAAGAAGTGCAAGATTAAGAAAGAGAAAAATCAAGTAGCATCTTTCTCTTTTTTCTTGGTTATTCCAACTTCTTTATAAATCTCAGTCAGTTGTAGAATCATAGAATCACAGAACCATAGAGTTGGAAGGGAACCTAGCAGGTCATCTAGTCCAACCCCCTGCCTATAGCAGAAAATCCTCCTCGTGCATCCCCGACAGGGATAGCTTGTAAACTGAAAGTGAACATATATAACATTTTAAGAATGGTGGAGGTAGTTTAATATTTCTGTTCTTTGTAAACTAATGTGCAGTTTGTCTTCTGGAAAAACACCAAGGCCACAATCCAATCCACACTTTCCTAGGAGTAAGCCCCATTGACTATAATTGAACTTACTTCTGAGTAGACATGCATAGGATTGGGCTCTAAGACAAACAGTTCTGTGGAATTTGAGAGTTATCCCACAGAATTATTCTGTGCGGGGAGGTTTTTTTTAAGGGGGGAGTGCTGAGATGGAAAAATGTTTGTTGGTTACTGCCCATGCCATCACCAACATCCACCCTCCAAATTCCTGGAGCAGTTTTGAAACTATTTTGTAAACTTTAATAACTTATTTAAAAGTTTACAAAATAGTTTCAAAACTGTTCCAGGACATGTTTGAGCCTTTAGGAAAAGGAAGTCAATCAGAACCCATATGATGTATAGGGAATGGGAAAGACTGAGGTCTCATCCAGTCTCTGATTTGCTGGTGTACAAGTCTGTAAATTATAAAGCTGGGCTTATTTTGTTGAAGAAGAGCTTACCATGACAGCTCTTAAACAATTGTGTCTCTCTTTACTAAGGTATGATGTCCCTCCTAGTTTTTTGGGCAATATATTCTCTGTCACTATAATGGCATTTAGATCCATATAGTGTGCAAGTAATTTCAAGATTCAGTAGAACTCCACAATTAATGCCCTCAAAATCTGGAATAGGGATGGGAGATGGCACAACTCTGATAAGAATCCAACCTAGTTTTTGTCTTACATCCAACATAGCACACGGTGAACCTGTAGGTGTCATGACATCTGTTTCTGATATCATTCTTGATCCAGAGCTTTCCAAACCAAGTGTTGTTTATATTTTTCCTTAGGATGCATGAAGGATGTCAGATTCAATAACTATGGGCTGCCTCTAGATTCGTACCCCAAGGAGATGGTGTTGAGTGCTCAAGGAGTGAAAAAAGGCTGCCTTTCTGATGCTTGCAGGAGCAATCCCTGCAGCCCACAGTTTATATGTATTGACTTGTGGATGATTCATGAGTGCAGGTAGAGTTTTATTTCAGCTAAAATCCTAAATGCACTTACTAAAGAGTAAGCCACATCAAACATAATGATGCTTGTACTTGCTTTTGCATACAGTCACATATTCCAGTGACCCTTTGGCATTCATGGTATCAGTATCCATGGATTTGACAATCCATGGATACTGAAGGACCTGATTATAGGGCATTCTCTGGCCACTTCTCAGAAGTCTCAGAGAGGAATCTCAGAAGCCACTTCTGGGTTGCAACAAGTCTGGAGACTCCTTCCCTATTCCCAAGGATGCTTTGTGGAATCATTTGAGAAGTATTTCTGTGATTCATTCTGGAGTGCAGCAGCGCTAACAGAGAGGTTCTGTGGTCCTTGGTGTGACCTGGAAGTGGCGTCTCGGTGTGCCAGAGACTGTCCTGCAGTCAACATGGGTTGCAGTACTAAAGGGGAAATGCTAAGTTTTTTAAACATCAAAACTCCCAATTTGTATCTAGTTGTGGGGAACGGAACCCCACAGATCTGAAGGCCTACTCTGTTTGCTAGCCTTTAAGGTCATGCAGCTTTGCTGAAACATAGTTCTCATGAGCTTGATCTATTCCGGGAATTCAGCCTTTGCTAATGGGAATCTGCACATTACAATGGACCTGGCTCTTGATAGAAGCATAAGGAGATATAAAATTAATTTGGTTTGTGAACAGAATTTTGAATGAGACAATGGTAAGTTTAATTCTGAGCAGTATTTTTTGTGCATTTGTGTCTTTTCAGTTGCCCTCCAGGACACATGTTGGTGGAGAATGCCACCGGCCGGCACTGCATTTACACAGCATGCGCTCAAAGACCCTGTAACTATGGCACATGTGTCTCTCAATCTGCAAGCAAATTCCGATGCCACTGCCCTGATGGTTATGCTGGCCGCAACTGTGAAATCACACTAGCAATCTTCCACAAGGATGCTGGGCTGAGTTTCAGCTCCATGTTTGCCATCTGTATTTGCTTTCTGGCTCTTCTAGGTAGTTACGGCAACTACATATTGTACTATCTTTGGTGACTACTTACATGTTGTCATCCCATATATTGTCTTGGATACATTCACCATGTCATCTTGCCGTGAAGACTTCCACTGGATTTATACCTTCACTGCTTTGTCCTTCAGTCTTTGTTCCATCAACCAACACAATCCCTACCCATTTTGTCTGCGACTTTCTGTGATTGTTCTTGGGAAAAGATCCTTTTCAGCATCTACTTTCGTTTGTTGCAAGTTATACACTCTATTGCCAAGGATCAGTTCAGAAAGGACAAGCTGAGTTTATGCTCTCTGTGATTGTAGAAAGGGAGAATATAAGAAGAGTTCTACTGGAACATAAAAGGCCATGTTACTCTCCAGCAATTGACATTCAGAGCTATGCTGCTTCTGATCACCGAGGCGTCAATAAGTTATCCTGGCTAAAAGATATTGATAGACCTCTCCTCTCCCATTAGTTCATCTGATTTTCTTTTTAAAGCCATCTGAGCTGGTGGTTAGGAAAGATGTACATTTTTCAAAGTGTAGTTCATCATGCAACACATTTTCCAGACTAAATTAAGCAATTTGATGGAAACTGTACAGTATGCTGAACGTTATTGATCTTTAAGGTTCCATTTTAAAATTTTGATACAGCGCTTAACTTACAAAGTGCTTTTTAATCTTTTTATCCTTAGAATGTTATTACTCCATTTTACAGACATTGAGGTAGAGGTGATGTAAGTACATATGACAGAGGTTATGTGGAGGCCAGCCTTTAATCCAGATCTTTGCCTGAGGCATCATGGTGGATCTCTTTCTATGTCAGGGAAACTTCTTGAGAAGAATGTAGCGGTATCAGTGGAATTGAGAATCCTGTTATATGATTCAGGTTATAAAGATAAGTATCAGGACTGGTGCCGTAGTAAAGGAACTAAAATACGCAGAGTGAAGCCACTTGGCACAGATTGACCTTGACCCCAACCATGCATGCACGCTAAGTTTAATATCCTAGCTCACTTCCTCTCTTTACAGCAGTGCTCGGAAGGATCGTGTGTAGCATATTGTGCTGCACCTGCACAAAATTCCCTCTTCTTTGACAATGAATATATAGGTGCTCACAGCACAATTCTAACACCCAGTTAGGGTGGCACAAATCCTGGCATAAATCCTGTGCTGGCCTGAGGGTGTTGCGAAAGTGCCGTCTGCACCATTTCTGGAGGATTAGGTCCGTGCATGAAAAATGCCTGACCTCATCACGCCTCTGTAGGCATGGGGAGATGAGTAAGTTGTGCTGGCCTAAACTAGTTAGGATTGTCCCCTCATACCCAATGTATACCTTCATATTAAGAAAAGTCTTAACTTATCCAGAGCCCTACTACTGAAGCCCACGTCTTGATCTTAGAAGCTTCTGTAGAATTAAACCTGGCTTATTAGAAAGTTCATCTGTATTCTGAAAGCTCTCTAGTGCTTTCAAGTCATATTAGTTGTAATTTTGTGGCAAAACCTGGAAAACTAATTGTTTTATGTTTTTTAGCATGATGTCACACCTCGTCTGACTTTGCATTTTTGAATTTCTGTTGTATAAATGTTTGCTATGCAAACATGGAACAATGTGTAGATCTGGCTAGGTCAGAACTAATTTTTGAGCACTGTAGGGATATCTGCAGTTTAGGCAAAAGAGAGTTTATAATAAACAGTCGGTGAGAGTTTCTGCTGTTAGTTACAAATGACCTGTTTTCATGAGGTTGCACTGCTTTTGTTTAAATATTTGTTATAATTTTTCTGTTTCATTGGGCTTCCAGTGCTCTCCTGCCTAGAGGACTGACCAGGGGCAAAATCCATAGCAGTTATGGGTCCACACGGTTATGTCACCCTCTTGTGTTATCTTATGGAAAGTCATCTTAACTGCTCTGGAGCAAGGGGCTTAATTTCACTTTAGGATATAGACCCAGGTCAATGCCTGCTTAGCATCAGCAGTGCTGCAGCTGGAGACACCCCCTGACAGTTCACCGGAAGCCTTATAATCCTTCTTTGGATGTGCATTGGGAGAACGAGCCCTTCCTTCCTAGGCATAACCTTTACTTTGCAGAAAGGGTCTGAATATGTATGTTTGGATCAGTAACCCTACAATCCAGAGGAAGCATGTAAGAGACATTTACGTTGATGTAGTTATGGCACCACCTAGTGAAAACCAATGGGAAATTCATATTGCAACCCAGAGTAAATTGTTCTTACATTGGAGCAGGGACTCCCTGTAGTTACTCTGGATTGCGCCCTAAGAAACATTACTCCCAACTTCTGAATGCTTAGCGCTTATTGCCAGGGCTCTTTTCCAATCAAGCTTACAAATGTCCGATGCAAGTTTCTGTTCAGTTTGAAGCATGATGAAGTTGGCTTTGAGATGTAAAGCTGGCATTCAGTGGCGCTTTCTGACAGCCGGTACCAGAGGAGTAGCTCTTCTGAGCATTGCGTTTTCAGAACACAAGATCTTAAAAGAAAAGCAGAGTTGTATCTCCTGTGACGTTTCTCTGTAGTTGGAAGAAAGCTTTTTTGTGCCACAAATAAGGAATGTGAAACTGGAGACATGAATTGAAAACTGCAATAGGCCTCCTTTAAGTGCTTGTGCCGTCGTTATGCAAGAAAAATATGTGATCATGTCCACTTAATGTGGTTTAGCTGTCCTTAAATATTCTCTTCTCTGTGCTGGGTTGCCCTTAAACATGTGGCGCTAATGCGTTTTGGCAGAACATCTAATGGTTGGGAGATTTTAGTACCATTGGTTGACACTGGTATTGACAATTACCAATGTCTGCCTTAGTTGGTTATAGCATATTGCTAAAAAGTATTTTATTCAGGAAATTTCACAGTTTGCATATCTCAAAAACAGACATTTAAAATAATATTCTCCGGTGTGAGTTCTTAATGTGGATGTTTCTGTGGGGGTTTTGGATACTGAGAATGCCATTATTTACCATTTTTGGGCCATTGTGCTTAAGATTTTTGCAATCTTAGGTTCATGTTCTTGGAAGCAGGTCCAGCTGAACACTGTGTGGGATTTTCTACTGAGTAACCATCTTTAGGATTATGCTGCACAATTGCAGTTGTCAAAGTTCAGAATTTTAGTCTGAATTATACCAAAGAATAAGTATGGACAACAGGCAGTGGCTGTTAACCTCTATTTTGCTCTCATGGCTTGAAGAGGAGGGGCTGCTTGCTCACTGCAGTGAGGCTCCCTGCAAAACCTAGTGCTTTGCACCCCCTCTAGCTACATCGCTGGCCCCAGCACACAGGGGGAGAGAACAGTAAAAGTCTGATTTCTTCAAGAACAAAAGATTTGTGGAAATGTGTCAGAGATGTATTTTTCTGCTGATGTGTTTGTAAGAATGGACTGTGGGACCAGGATTTCTTTAAAAGCCATTAGGGAGATAACGCTTGCAATAACATTGCTGTTCAGTCGTGTCTGTTATAGGGGATATTGGAACGTTTCCCATATGCAAACTTTAATCCAAATATACTATAGAAGAAATCATTAAGTTTTGAAAATAACAATCCTGTGCCTGGATTATTTTTTGTAATAAAGTGTGTAATGCACAACCCTCTTCTCCTTTATTTAATGTCACATTCATCACTTCCGTTTTTAAGAGTACTATATGTTTGTTTCTTGTGGTATTATCCATTTTTGTGTGATGAAGCAATGATGTTTCCAAGCCCATCTTTATGTTGTGTTAAGGCAGAGATCAATTCCACTGCATAATATTCATGACTAAGAAGACATATATAAAATCACATTATGTCTTTCCTTGATGTGCAACTGTTATAAATAAGGCACATTAATGTCACTTCCCTGTTCCATTTTCCCTTCCTTCTCCATCTCTTCTGTGTTGTTAGTTTGTTTATTTCCCATGGGCAAAGTGTGACTTAGATGACACTTATATATTTTAAAGATTTAGGTGCAATCCTATACACACTTTGCTGGAAGGGGCAAAAGCAGGCCTCCATCAGTCTTGGAAGACTATGGTATCGTGCTTGGTGCTGCATACGCTGCATGCGAAGTACGAAAGCCTGGGTTGGATTGTTATGGAGGCTAGGCTGTTACCCAAGCAGCAAATCCTCCTTCTCCATGCCACTGAATTAGTCCAATGGAAAGGCAGAGCCAATACGATTGGATCCAGCTGGCGTCGCAGAGCTGGGCTAAGGACAGGAGCTCACCCTGTCTTGTGGGGCCGACCCAGGTCTCGAACCCTGGCCTGCTGGTTAACAGGCACAGCGTCTTAGCCACTTGCGCCACCCACAGCTCCAAGGGGCAAACCTTCCACAATTTGCTGGGAGGAGGACCCACTGAATATAGTGGGATATTCTTCTAAGTAGACATGCATAGGATTGTGCTGTTACACTACCACCTCTTGATGAAATGGCCTCCAAGGCAGTTTACAGCAGATTAAAACACAAAATAAAATACAAAGCAATTTCAGAACCGCTGAAATAAACAGCGGAACAGCATCAACTTCAAAAGCAGCACAATTAGATTCTATCAAACGGTTGAGTGAACAAAACAGGGTTTTTTTACCTGTCTATCACTTTGTAACACCCAGTAGATTTTGGGAGATTTAGAAAATAATGTATTTTATTAATGAGTTTTGACAAGGCATCCAGGAGTTTCTGAAACTTGAGGCTTAATTTCCAAAAGGAGAGATGCCAAGATTCGGTGCATCTCAGACCCATCCTCTGTCTTAACACATTCTGCCTCAAACACCTAGTCTGACTTTTAATCACCAGCTATGCGATGGATGGTTAAGGCTGCTAAGTAGTGAGTGACAGGCATTTTACTGTACCCAAAGGCACATTCCTAATTATTTCACATGTTTCAGTGATGGAAATGGATTTCAGATTGAGCCATGGAAAAATTTGCTCAACTTAAATGCAGGCTAAACTATTTAATAGGAAGGATCTTTAATGAGTTACCATCGATAACCTAGAAACATGTTGCAATTGTGGGAAACAGTCAAATAGAACTCAGGTTCAAAACAAAACTTCTCCAACAGCTTCTGAATATAAGGAAAAGAAATAAGGCATTTTATTTTATGTCTCAGTGTTGCTCAAAGCAATCAGTTGAAATCAATATCATATATTAAGACAACCCCTGATATACCTCCTTTGTTCAACCCCTGATATAGATGAATGAAGAGCATGCAAATAAATTAAATAAGCACAAGGTGGAAAGTTATCACATTGTTGGCTACAAGCCATTCAGTGACTGCAGCAGAGGTGGCAAGGGAAGGTGAGTCATAAAACCTTCTGCCTCTTGCCTAGTATGTGCCAGAATCACAGTACTGAGTGATAGATCTCCTTCCTCTCATGCATTTGGCTTTGAGCACAATCCTAGCTATGCCTACGCAAAAGTAAGCTCCATTGTGATCAGTGGGTCTTATTCCCAGCATATTGGGAGTGTATTTAGGATTGCAGCCGTTGTGTGTGTGTGTGTGTAAAGATTTACCCTACTGTGCGAATGGTACAGTAGAAGAAGACATGTTGCTACAATGGGATAAACATATGTGATGGCTTTTATTGAGTTGCTACAATGTCATTAATTTCCCCCCATTAATGTCATTTGTCATCTGTATAGCATTTTTATCCATCAAAACAGTTTACCATCTTCATGGCATTCATTCCACATGGCAAGCATACAAGGTAGGTCTTTATCATTTCTGTTCTACCCAAAAGAGAAATAAGATTGTGTTCTCTACAGCAGTGATTTTCAACCAAGGTGCCGTGGCACATTGGCGTGCCATGGATAGTTCTCAGGTGTGCTGTGGGAATTTGGGGAGGGACATTTATTAATAGGAAAACTTGGGGATTTGAACAGAATGGTGTGCCTTGTCAATGGTGGTGTGCCATGAGATGAAAAGGTTGGAAATCACTGCTTTGATTTGTATTCTCTGAAGTCTATTCTAAACCAATCCAAGGTAGTTGGTTTTTAAACCCAACCAACTGTCCTTGATGTTAACATTGTCATCTTATATATATTTCATTTAAACTACTGGTTCCCAACTTGTGGTCTGCGAGACCCTCATAAAAAATATTGTGTTTGATTACTTCCAGCATCTGACAGTAAGCATTCCCCCATGATCTACCAGAGAGGACTGAAGTGTTGACGGGGCATTCCCTTCACCATCTCTGGTATCCATGGGGTAGTGCTCCCATGGGACAGAAGATGCTGTCCCATGGACCACCAATGAGGGCAGAGAATGGATCAGCTGCAGCCTTGGCCAACAACAAAATCTTATCAATAAATACGTCTAGTATATCTCTAAAAAAACCTCTTGAATCCCTCTTGAATAAATCTAATATTTCTCTAACCCTACAATCCAGAGTAACTACGGGAGCACGTAAGTGACTTTATGTGTACCCGTAGTTGCTGCACTACGGAGTGAAAACCTATGGGAAATTCATATTGCAATCCAGAGCAAATTGTTCTTACACCGGAGCAAGGACTCCATGTAGTCACTCTGGATTGCGCCCTAAAACCTCTTTTGGGGTCGAATGTGGTCCACTACAATTTCAATGTTTGGCTCTGATCCATGAGCCACAGAAAGTTGGGAATTACTCATGTAAACGAAGAGCAGTTGATTTCATGAAATTTTTTTCATGTAAATGCTTTTAGAATTGCAATGTTAGATGCTGGATTAGATTCGATTGCAATGTTAGATTGCAACAGTATCTAACATTGCAATTGTAAAAGCATTTATATGTAAAAAAATTCCATGAAATCAACTGCTCTTAGTTTAAACTGCAGCCCAAATGTAGATGCTAAGATATTTCGTAACTTTCCTAGGCGTTGCCTTCACTGATCTATTGCTATTAATAGCAGTAAATCAAAAGATCTTAAGTTGCTGCTAAGACTGTAGCTGCGCTTATTGGATTGTGTACTTAAAGATCCAAATCTGTACACCCTTAAATCAGCAGAATTCCACTGGCTTTGATAGAACTGCTGGGGTAGTACTGCTCAGCTGCAGACACTAAAGCTGCAATCCTAACCATGTCTACTCAAAAGTAAGCCCCATTGTGTTCAGTGGGTCTCACTCCCAGGAAAGTGTTTTTCGGATTGCAGCGTAAGTGTGCAGACCTAACCAATTTAGGCCACCTCACCTGTTTCCTCTTACCCATGGCGGTCTGAGGAGGCTGGCACATGTCTGTACACTGGCCTTATGGCACTTTTGCAACACACTCAGGCCATCATGGGACTTATGCTGGGACTTGTGCCAGTCTTACTGGTGGTTAGGATTGCACAGTGATTCTCAGAATGGAATTTATCTTTCAGGGCCAGTATAAATGTCATTCCATATGAAACTTGGAGCAGTAACTTCACACATGACATTCCAGCATGAAATCCATAATTCTGCTGTATTTCTGCTGTGAAACTTGGGTTCAGTTTCTATATGTCAGTCTCTCTTTATATCTTTCTCTTGATCCAGTTCTGTTCAGTGGTGTTTTCCTCTGGACTCGGTGGAAGAGTCACAAAAGTATGAATGGAGGAGGAGTCTACCATGTCACCACCTGTCAAGATGATTTGGAGGGCATCCGAGAGAACATCCTGAACTACAATGAAGAAGGGGGTGGTGAGCAGGACCAAGTAAGGGTGTCTCTCACTAAAGTTCTTTGCATTAAACCAAACAAAATCACCTGCTACACCAGTGTTCTTCAACCTGTGGATGTGACCCCAATGAGGTTGTGAAGCTTCATTTGGGGAATCATGACAGTCTTTTGAAACTTGTGCAAGAGAGGGCTTGGATCAAGGGCAACTTAAACTGAGTTCTTGACATAATCCTGCAGAACCTCTTCTCATTGTTTTGCCCTGCAGCTCCTAAAGCCAGCCCAACTCAGACTGCTACCTCACAGGGTTTTTGTGAAGATGAGGTGCAAAGGGGAAGATGAGGTGCACCTCACAGGGGAAATGAGGTGCAAAGGGATGGGAGGCCAGTGGATCAAGTCCTGGAAAGGGAGCAGGATCAGTGGTGGATCCCCATTCTCATGATTTATGTACTGGAGTTCTGGCTAGGATTGCCATAATTCTCTTCCACAAAACTGGGACATGATCCCTGTCAAACTTGCCAGTATGGGAAGCAATCCCTGAAAACCAGGATAGTCCCATCCCCCTGAGTATATGGCAACCCTAGTTGTGGCACAAAAAAGAAGTTGAGGACCACTGTGCTGTACCTATAATATGGCTCTTATAGCTATATTTTGTCAGATGATGGGAATCCACACCTTAGAAGAGGCATCACCTTCTTGTGCAAAGGAAGTGCCTTTTCTATGAGCAGTGGTATTTGAGCATTTCAGCCCTGGGCCCCTTTCTGAGAATGACAGTCTGTCCAGGATAATGACGACATATTGAATCAGTACAATTCTATATGGGTTCTAAGACACCAATTCTATATGCAATTTATATACAAAGTTCTATATACAATTCTAAGATTCCAGTGAGATTGATTCTCAGGTACAAGTATCGCAGCAGTTTTCAAGCTCTGGGTCTGGAGCCCACCAGTAGGTCAGGATCCAATTTTTCTTGGATCATGAAACTGACAGGGCAGAATGCTAAGGCAGCATTTCTCATACTGCGTCAGGACCCACTTGATAGGTCATGAGCCAATTTCAGGTGGGTCCTGATCCATTCAATGTGCCTTTTATTTTTATTATTTTAGACTTGTTGCTTCAGTGGTATGTGACAGCATTTGGATAAATGTTAACAAATTACTTTTAAAAGGCTGCTAAACATATGTTTTTAACATTGTAGTCAATAGGGCTTACTCTCAGCTAACCGTGGACAGGACTGCAGCCTTTGTGTTTTGGAGGTATTTAAAAAAGAAATAGAACAACAACTTCTTGGTAGGGTTAGAAGCGTTTTTCTATATTTTAAATATTTTTAATGTATTATAAACTTTTAATTCACACAATTAATTTGATTTTGTTATATGTGGATGTTAAATTTTCCTGCTTGGTGATGTAACTTATATCAATTCAATTATATCGATTATATCAATTTGATATAAAGGAATTGATGTCGATTATATCAATTCCTGGTGGATCCTGTTTGTATTTTTTTTAAAAAGTTTGTCTATTTTTTTAAAAGCTAAAAAGCTTGAGAACCTCTGGGGTAGGGGTTAAACAAGCTGCTAAGTGGGGTGGAGGGAAGGCTGCCCAATTATAATAGCAACACCTATTATAATGGCATTTATAAATCAGGCAGCAGGACGTCTTAGGGCAAAATCCAGAGTAATTAAAGGGAGTCCTTGCTCTGGTGTAAGAACAATTTACTCTGGATTCCAATATGAATTTCCCATAGGTTTTCACTAGGAGGTGCAGTAACTATGGGTGCACGTAATGTCTCTTATGTGCTCCCGTAGTTACTCTGGATTTGGGGGTTAGGGTGTCTAAGAAGTTGGGAAATTTTTAAAATAATTATGAGATCACCATTTCCCCCCACGATTGGCATAATAATATGGGTAAGCTTGCTTTGCGCATGAAGCCAGCAAAATCAAAGGGAAGCATGTAAAGTCATCATGCTTTAATTCTCAGTAGTGTTAACATTTTTAAACAGACACAAATGCTACAGGTTTACACGTAGAATTTCCTACAGCTTGTTTGTCGAAAAAAAGTTCCCTGCACTTGAAAAAGCTGGAAATTTTTGATGAATTTCCATGACCATGTTTGAAGCACTTAAAGGGATATTTATCTTCAAGGTGGCACATAGAGAGCTAAGTATACAAATCCTATTAGTATTTAATAAGATTAGCTCCCCATGCAAATTGTAACAGGGTGGGGAAGGTTCACCCATGGGGTGGGGGGATATGAATTTGAAGAAATGCTCATTGTTTGCCTGACATGTCAGGCATTTTGTGAGTCTTCTTTTTGGAAAGCAGTAGAATTAGTCCAGGTGATTCAAATGTAGATTGACTTCAGCTCTGTCCTGCTCTTTGGGGAGGCAAAGGATCTGTTGGGGTTTACTGCAGCAGGAATGTTCTGAAAGGCCAGATGAGTCTTTTATAATAGGATCAACCTATATGTGCCATGAGGCTGATGGGCTTCTTTCTTTTAAACACCGTATCAGACCTTCTTGGATCTCTGAAGTGTTTGGTGAGCCACAGCGAGATAGAGGAAGCTGGACTAGATGGACCATTGACCTGATCTAGCAGGGATTTCATATGGAGTTACAGTATGGAGGATGGGAGGGATTTAGTGAATCCAAATTAAGGTATTTTTGCATTTTCCACCACTAGTGCTCTTTTGCCCCCTCTAGGACAAATTGAAGTTGTGAGAAGCCCTGATCATGATTGGGACCATGTACCATTTGCTTTTTTTGTCCCTGCCTTCAATCCTCTATATACTCGCACTTTTGTCCCCTACATACTTGCATTCAGAAAACATGATCCAAAAAAGCAATTTGGATGTGCAACTGCATCAAGGTTTTCCTGATGTGCCCATGCACATTTACCAATTAAGAGTGCATATGCACACTCTTAATTGGTAAATCAAGACACACAAGTGGGGTAAAAATTTTGGAACCGTGTCTAATTTTGGCAGACACAAAGTAGCAGGAAAGAGTGATAGTTTGGAGAGATGCACATGAAATTAGACGTACGTTGTGGTTGTAATGGGCCTCATCTCAAACTGGTCTCCACAGAAGTGGCCTTTAAGAAGTGGAATTGTGACTGTGTTCTGGGAGGTAGTTTCATGCGTACAGCAACCAAAGGGTAAAACCTCCTTGTTGTATGTAGCTACTTGGCTGGATTGTGGCTGTTGAATTAAAGCCCAGTGAAAATGGCGCATTCCGTGAAACAGAAAATGAACCGTATTTTGTTGGCAGGAGTTCTGAGTAATAACATCCCGATTGCTTTCCCCAGGATGCATATAACATGGCTGAGCTGCAGATGTCTCTTCAAACCAGTCCAGCCTATTCCCTCTACAAGAAGAAAGGGAAACGGTCAGAACTGCACAGTCCCTTGAGCTGCGACCTACCCCTCAGCCCCAAAGAGCCATCGGAAGCCTCTGCCATAGTCGGAAAGGGCTGCTCCTCCTCCTTCTCAAGCCTAGATTTTGGCTGCTACCTTTCTGGTGTGGTTAGAAATGTGGACGAGCTGCACCACTCTCTGCCTTGCGATTCCTTGCAGGTGTATTACACTGAAGGCGAGTGTTCAGAAGCCAGCAGTCTGAGTTCTCTTGGGTCGTGTGGCTGGGATGAAGATGCCATGTATGGAGATATGAAAGACTGGGGCCCAAAGTTTGAAAAGCTAAGTGAACTATACTCTCATGCAGAGCCTGATGACATATAGACTGCTAGCAATACAATCCTAGCCATGTCTACTCAGTGGTAAGCCTCACTGTATTCGGTGGGACTTACTCCCAGATAAGGGGGTATAGGATTGTAGCCTGAATCTCTGCGTAATGTTAGAAGAACTCGATTTTTTTTTCTCTAAAGTGAAGCTGGTTCTCTGCCCACTCAAGACATTTCAACAGTTTTCTGGAGACCAGATGTCCAAGAATTGACATTGACGTTGAGTGCATCCAGAAAAAAATGGGCAATCCAAAGTGTGGGGGGAGATTCAAGACTATGGGCATTTGGGCAATTGATTTTTGAAGGATGGGAAAGGGCTGATTGAAACTGAAGGCAACCACTAACAGCTGGAGGTTGGACTAGATGACCTTTTAGACACCATTCATTTCTATGATTCTATGAATAATGATTGCAGGAAGATGTTTGCAAATGGTGATGCCTTTTCCATGGGCATTTTTCTGTGTATTTTTTCTGTTTTGGAAGTGGAGAAGACTGCAGCACCAAGCAAAGTGGAGATCTCAGGGCACTTGCAGGGGCTCGTGACCATAGCCTGAGTCTTTTATTTAACTGCTGCAATAAGTCATAAAATCTTTAATGCACAATTTTTGTCATGAAATGTACTGAGTTGGAAATGAACTTCCTCTTAAAAAGCCCCTGCTACAAAGCTGCTGATGTTCAATCGTGGACTTGGGGGATTTTTTAATGCTCTTCCTAAGGAGAAACCTTTGTGGCTTCTGGCTAAAATTTCCAATTTAACATGGAACACAAACTTGCAACTTAGCACAAGACATTGAAATCAGCTCCTTACCACTTTTATTAGTATCCTAAAGGAGCTGTTGTTGAAGTGGGTCCAGGCTCCCTAAAGTTGTATGTCCCCTCTGAGATTCCAAAGCTTGTGAAATAAGTTAGATCCCAAACAACCAAATATCTGTACAGATGGCTGGCTGGTAGAAGATGACTTATTTGGCAGATCCAGTGCAGTTAAAATGTGAAGCAGGCGGGGGACCTGTATATATTGTGGTTCTGAATTGTCTCAACCTATTATCTTGCAGAGATCTTATCATGATTTTCTTGTGCAGCTCGATATGCATACAATCCTTCCTATTCATTTTCATTGATTAACTAGCATTGGAGCATGATATGGGAATTCACCCTTAAGAAGGGTGAGTTTTTGCACTGTTTTTAAACATAACACTCCAAGAATGTCAGAAAAGCCTCTTTGCAGGTCAGTTGAGCTGGTTCCATACATGCAAAAGAATGCGGTGGTAGATGCCAATCCTAAATTGTGTTGTATGTCTCAATATGGCAAGCAGTTGAATATTCTGGCTGAATTCTCCGATTTTTCTTAAAAAGATGTCATTCTTGCAAGCGGAAAAGCTGTAGAGCAAACAGATGGCAGTCTAGAACTCAGTGGCATCGTTAGGGGGTGTGAGCCACACCAGGGTGATGCATGGGGAAGGGGTGACGCCACTACTTGCCAAAATTTTAAAACTCCTGGTATTAAAATAATACCACCATGTTATATATCACTCAGCGTGCAATTTCATGCAGAATGCATTGTAACAAATTGCACTGTATGTAATACAGTATCTCATCTCTTTTAAAAGTTGTTGCCAAAAAACCTGGCAGGGACAGGACACTGTATAATTACTGTACAGACTGCTGGGAGCTTTACCCCTCTTGCTGCATGGGAGGAAGAGCATCATAGGGGTGATGTGCTGGCCTCTTGTGCGGGACTCTTGTGCAGGACACAAATTCTAGTGATGCCACTGCTATCACCTTTTCTGTTATATTCGCTTTTATGTGGGAGGTGCTCTTAAAAACGGTTTCTCTACTTCCAGTACAAAGGGTATTCTGGACTCTGCCACTTCATTCTGTTCCATTTGCAGATCAGGACGTCACCTAGAATTGTACAGACAGCCACAATAACTCTCTTTGCAAAACCTATAGTCTTCCCTATAAACTCTTTCCCCAGTCACCCCCATTTCCAGTATGAACCTCATGTGCTTCCAAAACGTCACTGTAGACCTTTCACTGAGCCTAACTGGAAGACAGGCTAGTTTTATTTTTCTATGGTTGCAGCGTATCTGGGTCTGAAATATTGTCAAACAAGCCATCGCAGGGAGCAGCGCCTCATGTTCATCATGGTTTCTGCAAAACAGGAATTGTTTGGCAAGGGATAAATGTCAGGGGACAACCTCTTCTGTTAAGAGAGATGGAGCTGCAGTATGATTATGCATGTTGTATGTAGATAAGTCCTTTCAAAATTCTTTTCTTTCACTAGCTCTAAACGTATGTGTTGGATTTTTTTTTTTGCTAAACCGCTAATATTGGAGTGAAGAAGGCACTGTGGTGCGTTTCAATCTTCTTATCTTGGGTCTGCATTTTGACTTAAAGCATTGTGAATCAAAGCAGTGTGGTGTCCTAGAAGGCACCGCAGACTTAAAATCTAAACTTAGATTTCATTCTGCCGACATTTCAGCCCAGAGTTAAGTTATCCCGTTCCCTCGGCTTTGCCAAAGAAGTCTCCAGTTATGAGTGCTCTAGATTATTCATACATTTTTTTCAGCAAATGAAGCATGGAAGAAGGAGATATAATGTTCTGAGAGAAGCCACGCAGACGAGGGACTGGAAAATGGAAGATCATCTCTACATAGGGAAGGAATGAACAAGTGTATTGAGAGGCGGGTAATGGAGATTGAAATGTCCTTGGTAGTGCACAGAATAACATTTTCAAAAGTTCCTAAGCCCAATTTTTCAATAGTATATTAAGCCCCATTAGGGGTTCAGCTTTTCCAGGAGAGAGAGCAGAGTTGTTTTCAGACATTTCCATTCACTTTGATAAGGTCATTTGCTCCATTAATTCAGTGCCAGACAGCTCATTCAGCCATCTTGTGTATGATGGGAGATCTGCAGACCGGTATGGCTGTCAAGATGTTCTAAGTCCTAAAGTCTTAAAGACTTAAAATTTACAACTAATGACAGAACCCAGCTCAGGAGGGTAATCCCTGTTATGTTGTAAACATGAATGGGCAAATCCAGTGCAACTTGACGCAAGTCCTTTGCGATTAGGGTTGCCCTATGTCCTAAAAACAGGGAATTTGGGGGGATTGTGTTCACATACAGGCAAATAGGATAGAGGGTCCTGTCCTGATTTTGTGGAAGAGAATTATGGCAACCGTACCCGTGACTCAACTTGAAAACAAGTCCTAACAGACTTTTGGAGTCACCAAGAGCATTTTGGTGACTTGAAAATACTAGATTCACAAATCTTTCCCTTTCAAAAGCTAGCTGTGGCTCTGTGTGAAAAGCAAAGCTGCTACTGGGCTGTGTGTGTGTGTGTGTTGGAGCCCTCTTTACCCCATGTCTCTTATGCCCCATCCCATCTAAATGAGGGGGTGAGACAGGCTGCATGAAGTGGGGAAAGAAGCAGCAAGAGGAAGGAGGGTCACATGCAGCAACTGCTAGGCTTACTAGTATGAGGCAGTCCTTTGCAGCTCTACTCAAAAGTAGTCCCATACGCACCTGTCATTCAGTGAGACTTCCTCCTTCCAAGTTTGTAACAATGGATCTGATAGGAGCCATGTGGCTGGAAATCTATGTTTACATCTGCATTCCTGGGATGCTCTAGTCCTATTGGGAAAGACTCTGCTTGTCTGAACACTGTGAAAAATCTGTGTGAGAACTTACTGAGGTTTAACTTATGGCTTTCTCGTCCACAAATGGATCACTCACAAATACATGTGGCTTTCTTAAGGATCTCATAGGTGTTAGAGAAGTCAGGTCCAAAATCATGAATGTTTTCCATTTAGTCATGCAATGAACTACTAGTCCAGATGAAAATCCATTTCCAGAAAAGCAAAGCAAAAAAAAAAAATCACATTTACCATGTGCAATGGGCTGAGATAAATGGTGATACAATGTTTAGAGTTTAATTTTGCAAGTGTAGCAAACAAATCTTTTTTAGGAAATGACATTTCATAACCTCCAGTTCTCCTGCTCCTCTGAATACTGCAAGACATTACTCAGTACATGTTATGGTATGCTGTTTGCATTGCATTTTCAAATCCATTTTGATGGTTTACTTTGATTTTGACCTGTAGTATGTCATTTACGCCCGAGGTGTCCTGTACAGAAAAAAATGCTGTTCTCAACACACAGCCTGGTTTTGATTCATTCAGCCCACCCATCAAATGTCGATTGATATCAGACCAGATTTCTGCTGCATGAAGTTGATGATTTAATGTTCTTGGATATGTGAATTTGTCTCACTGGTTCAGATTAGAAGATCAAAGATCAGAAGGGAGGAACAACTATGAGTAGCCTACAACGGGCTGTAGCCAAAACCAGATGAAATTGGTCTGAGCTCTCTAGTTAACCCCAGTCTGTGCGCAATCTGGTCTGCTGCACATTGGCCACAACTTCTCTCAATTCAATTGTTGAAGCCTACTCTTCAGTATAGGGCTAAGGTCAGTTAGTGTTTAAGTCTGAAATGTGTAGGATAACCTTCCAGCCTCAAGACCAGCTATGGCTGGCAGAGACATTTATAGCCATGTGGGGAACCACACAAAGTGAAGCCAAGACTTGCATCATGATTATCATCTTCCTGTTCACATCCATCCTGATTCTTGCCATGTTATGCTGCTGTTGTTTCACAGACCTGCTCCTTAAGATCAACAAATACCTTGTTTTATATGCTGTTTTTTCCCTCTTCACTAAAAAGCTTATGTGAGAGTTAGTGGCAGTGCCAAGAACGAGGCCAACAGGCTTGATTATCAGAAGAGAGGGGGCAGGCGGAAGGAAATCAGTACGTCCCTAGGTAGTTGTATTTTCAGTAATCTGGTACTTTAACTAATCTCCTTCCAAGCTCTTTACAGGAGAACATGTGGTAACAACAACTCGTATTTTGTATTTTAAAAAATAGTGTATAGGTCTGCAATTTAAATAATCTTGTATATATTAGTATTTAATCTGGCGACCTGTCAGCTCTTATTGATTTTCCAGTTGGCTTTTCTTTTCTAGACTTAAAGTGACAGCCCTGAGATAAAACAGAGCTGACTTGTGAGGCAGTGAAGCTCCCTCCTACGCATCATTTCAGGATTGGTGGGTGCCTTTCATTGGGATTTAAGTGGAGAGTGAAGCAACAAAAAATAAGTTGGGTCCCTTGAAACCCATAACTTATGGCTGTGATGGCGCAAGAGGTTAAGACACTGTGCCTGTTAACCGGCAAGCCAAGGTTCGAGACCTGGATCCTACAAGACAGGATGAACTTCCGTCTTTTGCCCAGCTCCTGCCAACCTAGCAGTTTAAAAGCATGTAAATGTAAGTAGATAAATAGGTACCACTTTGGTGGGAAGGTAAAAACAGCATTCTGTGTACATGCATGCTACGTCGGAGAATGCTGGCTCTATGGCTCTAGTAATGGGGAGGAGCACTGCACCTTAGTCAGTCACGACTAGCAGTATAACCTGTGGGGGACACATTTGCCTTTACCTTGAATCTGATGGTCTGGCTTTTGGAACAGTGGAAAGTAAGTGGAACGGACGCGACTCAACTGCCTACTGTGCCTGCCTACTACATGCAGGCTGGGGCTTGAGGAGTCTCAGCTTTTGACAACCTAAAGTCCACTTGAGTGTGAGGGGCTTCCATTGCTTTGAGCAAGTTGATTTTCATTGTTATGAAAATCATAACAATGAAATATGGCTGCTGAGTAACCATATTTTAAGAGAAAATATTTACAACCCCTAGAACTAGATCCAATGAGTACAAACTGCAAAAGGTTCTGATGGAATATTAGGAGAAAATTTAAGGGTGGTTTGAGAGTGGAGCAGATTGCCGGGGGAGGTAGTGGATTATCCCTACCTGCAGATCTTATCCTTCCCTGGAGACGTTTAGAGTCTAGGAGGATTTTCTGCTGCAGACGGGGTTGGACTAGATGACCTCTTAGGTCAAACTCTAGTTTGTATTTGTTTTACATAGTGCAGTTATACCTAGGTGGGCAATGGGGAAAGTAGGTAATATTTTTTTAAACTCTTGCCTTTGGAGTTCAAATAAGGTGGTTTCTTTGGGATGACCAGCCCTAGCTCAAACATGCTTTTATATATTGTGCCATATTTCAAAAAGATCCAAGCACCGAGGAGGAAGGCGGAAAGGGAAAAAAGAAACAGCAACTGATCCCTGTGGATCAGGAAGCAACATTTACTTAACAGTATCCAAATAACTGCCAGAGACAAGCTGCTGTGACCCTACTGAAGTTAAGTGCTTCAGGCAGCAGCAGAAAAAAGCTACTGATGAATCATTTAACTTGGAATTCAATAAAAAAAACCTACTCTTACAAGCTGTCAAAGTCAAAGATTATTTAAATAAATATTAACTTCTATCAGCCTTTCTGGAACTTGAGCCAAAGTCAAAAAGTTTCTTCTGGTTAGAAGAATGTGTATCTCTTACCGGAATAACAGCAAATAGGAATAACAAGATGAGGTTCTCAAAGTCAGGGTTAAACACGACAAACAGTAATGAGTTTGATTTTGTTGTTTACCTTTATTGAGAAGACATACATATTCATGCATCTCATTACAGTAACCTAGAAAATGCCTGCATGGTGAACTGTCAACCAGCAGAACTGAAACTAGATTCTGAACTAGATTCCAAAACCAGAAACAAAACTTTTCAGATGGATGGAAAACAAAGAACCTGCCAATCCCCTTAAGACAGCTGACTTCTCATGTCGTTCTGGGTTCCATGCGACGCTGTAGCTCCACAGACTTCTTTGTAAATGTCACTACATGTATGCCTACAATCCTGTCTGCACCAAGAAACGAGCCAGTTGTTTGCAGTCACTTTGAAGTAAGTCCACTTTAGTCAGTTGGCCTGATTTCTGCATAAACTGTGCCAAATTGGATTTTAAACACTATTTTAGATGGTGCATTTGATAAAGAACCAACAGAAGCCAAAGTTACATCTTCTGGTGGTAGAGAGTAGACCAAAGTAACTAGTCTTTTGCCAGAGTGGGAAATGTTTATGCCTTTTACTGATAATTTCACAGCTAGACTTGACTTTTTGGAAATGTAATTGAATGAATTCTGCAGTCCAGTGTTCTTACTGTGCTGTGGCACTTAAGTCAAACTCATGTGGCTAGTATCAATTCCAAAGTACATGTTAAATATCCTTTTGTTTCACTTCAAATTAGCAATAGGGCAGGGATGTGGCCCTTGCTAATGTTTTAAACTTCCTTTTAGAACTTTTGTCAACAGCCTCCAAAGTCCTTGTTGCTCCTGCCTTGAAGTGAGCCATATAGAACCCCCTTTGCCACCTTTTCTGAATGTAGTTGATCTAATCTCACTGTGTATTATTTTAGCCCACAATTCTTGGTGTCAATTTGGCTAGGTTTTGGGAGGCCCTCCCATGATTGTTGGAATCGTAACTTGTGGATCTTAATCTTAACCTATCTATTAAGATAGAAAAATGCACCAGCCTGCATTTGGTCCATTCCCTCAAAGTTATGGGGAAATGAGTATATGGGTGACCTATTCCATGAAGTCTTTACTTAAAAAAAGAAGGGAAGAAGTTTGCTCTCCTGTTTTGCTGCTGGCTTGTAAACCTTGGCAGTTTAACCAATGTTTGGAACCACTGCAGTTGCATTATTGAAGAGCTTGGACCAGATGCTGTTAAGTTTTGGCTCAGATGACTGTGAGTTAGCATCCTAAGTTATCGTATGAATTGGGCTGTCATCTGTCTTAGAAACTAAGAAGCTTGGGTTCAAAGTCTCTCACCTATCTCCTTTTGTAACTTCCTATTCATACAAAGGGCTAAGGATATGGCCCTAAAACATGTGTTGAGAAAATGTAAATAAGATCAAGTTGCACAAATGGCTGGCCTCACATTGAAGCTGTAGAAGAGCTTGACTTCTCTTGATGAAGATATTCTGCAAGTATTCTACCTGACATTCAGGTATTTCTCAGACTAATAACTTCTTGCATGTTCTTATAGCCATCAGAACCACTGGAAACTCCAGGAAGCCAACAGCAATGAGAACTATTTTGCAACAACTCAGATATTACTCTGAATGCCTTTGGACAGAAATGGCTAATCTTTTTGGCACTGAGTGATGAATGAAGGTAGTGGTGCCAGGAGCCTATTGTGCATGCCTAGAGTTCCAGGCATGCGCACAAGACACCAGCCTGCTTTGCTCTGAAGAGGAGCGGGTTGCTCTTCTGCGAAGCAGAATGTTGTTGTGCTCCACACACATGCCTAGAACCTGCAAACTGGGATCAGGGTGCTCCTGGCCCAATGCACATAACCGGAGCATTGGGCATGCTTGTTGGGCACTGGTCCCATCAGTCAGGTATGCTTCAAAGAGGAGCAAGCTACTCCTCTTTAGAGCAGATTCAACTCTGCACGCCGGTGCCTAGCGTGCATGCCCAGAGCTCTCAAGCATGTCCGTTGGGCTTAGAGTGCTCACCTGGGAGTGCAGTGGCTGTGTGCCAGCAGTGAGGGCTCTGAGTGTCCGCTCTGGCACGCATGCCATAGGTTCGCCCCCACTGCCTTTTGGGATTTGAGGCTTTTTGTGATTATACTAATAGATCTGTTGTTGTTTCAAAGTTGCCTCTACTACCAAGTTCTTCAACCACCATATAATGTCACTAAAACCTCCCTGAAGTCTGGATTTTTTAACTTCTGGAAAGACATCACTATGTTAACATCTGCCTAGCCAAGTAGTGTCTATTGTTTGTCCCACTTCGTTCTGAATCAAAGCCTTTTGGTACGTTTATAGTACCAAATCAATCAGTTACTTCCTCACTTGCTCACACTTCTACTGTTCTTTCATGAAAAAGGACAATTCGGAGCTTGGGATTTAGCTCTTGCCAGTTCCAGGAGAAAGTCTGGATCAATTGGGTTGGCACTACTATTTAAACCAGCACTGAAATTTTGAAAGAGGCTGTCCCAGGGAGAAGAGTTTTGATACACAATACAAGCAGTTCTCAGTGCAGAAGATAAACCCCATAAAATAATCCAAGGCTGACTAACCAGGGCTGTGTGGGATGTAGAGGAGAGATGCGGGCGGTGTTGGGCAAAATGGTATTTACTGCTTTGGCAGATTACACTCATGACTTTCAAATAGGACACCCTCACCTAACTTAGGTGCTTGCTTAGCCTGAATTAGCATACAGCTCACATGAGGAATGATTTGACTGACCCAGGCGCCCAGCAAGATCAGGCACCCATCACAAGCTTAATTAAAGTTTTACTACTTATTAAAATGTTTTATTATTGTATTATGTTGAAATGGCAGTGGGCTCCAAGCTCATTAAGGGATAGAGAGTAGAAATTATTCAGGGCCTTTGCTGGCTAAAAAATAATAATAATAAAAGAACTCCTTGTCCAGGTTTGATTTAAATGCAAGTTGATTAAAGCCTGCTTTTTCTTTTGGTGGCAGCATAAAAGCACAGGAAGATCCTGCATGTTCACTTAATGAATACTTAACTAAATATAACATTTTGTGTGTGGGTGACAGAATTGTATCTAGCCCTGCAGTAATTTACCTATGAACAACTGCAGAGGGGAAAGCATTTAAATCATTGGGAAATGGAACACAGCTCAGTTGGGGAACTTTAATCTCATTACACATCTTGATTTAATTAAACAAGAGGGAAAGGAAGCTGGAGCCCTGCAACTTTCTCATCATTTGAAATTAACTGTAACCATTTTCCTCTGTGAATTATTGGAGCTGGGCCAATCTGCTCCTATTGACATTCTGAGGGTTTCCCAGAGGCACTTGATTACCTTTGTATTTTGCACCCGACATGAATACTGGTCACAGTCTGCTGGGATCTAAATGTGGTACGTCTGACTGAAATTAATAAGACCTGGATTGCGCCCTTGGCATACTTCCATTCTTTTCAATTGGGCTGGTGCAAAAAAAGTTACAGTTCTTTCTTAGGAGCATGTCTGTCAGGTGAATTCTTAATATTGGGAAAACTACTTTCAAACAAACACTGTCTCCAGGTTTCATACTTTTTACAAAAAATTAGCATTAAAAACATCACAGTGACTTGTTTTTTTCTAAAAAAAGACATCATTAAAAAGTTGGTACTCATAAAAGTTCAAAATGTACAAAACCTGCCATCTATGTGCTTGAACACAATACGGTTAACGGGTTTGGTTTTGTATAAGGAAGGAAGGGTGGGATTGTCTTCTGGGGGAAAGGTTTCATGTATCTGTTATGTTCAATAAAGAAAATTCTCCCTTGAAATGTGTATCCAACTAATTTAATTATCCTTACAACACTATTTAGATTGGGTTTGGTAGGCTTACTTAAAATCTGCACTTGACGAACAGTACAGGAACTGAACATTGTTGCATGGGCACATGGAGGGCATTTTGTTCTTGGCTGTAATACTGCTTTTAACAATTTGAAATACAGGACACCACAACATGCAATATTACAAAACATAAAAGAGCAAACACATGCTCCAGTTTTCAAAGCCTCACAACTGTAGACAAAACCCTTATCAAGTGAGGAGGTGCAGGAAAACAAAAAACTCCTAGTGGATACAGCTTAAAAAAAACCAGTAACATGAATTTGAAAGTAACAAGAGCTTGAGAAAAGTGGGACATGTTCTGAACACAGAAGCTCTTAGGGATTCCTAAGAAGGCTTGTTGGATTGTGGCTACAGTTGTAACACACTAACAAAAGACAAAACACAATATGCAGCAGTTGTGAAAATATGGCCCAGGTTGACCAATGGCACAAGAAGGGGCCACAGCTGGTTTCAATCAGGACAAGGCACACTTGCCAAGGGAACACAAGCACATTCTTGAACTCGGCTGGCCTCAGTCCCAAAGCGGGCTGCAGCCTTGTTTTTAGTGATTTCTGTCCTTGCCACGCGCCTCATAGGGAGATGGGTGGATGAAACAAAGGCTATTAAAGGCATTGCAGTGGTAGGGACAACTATGGAGTAATGTTTTACATCATACTCAGCTGTACCCTTCGTTCTGATCCTTTACAACCTGGTAGCAAATCTCATGTATGTTAGAAGATTTTGGTTGCAGTGTAAGAGCAGTAACTCAGCAGTTGAAAAGCAAAGCTCATTTAGGGTCAGATTACGAGCCATCCTAAACAGGTAACACATTCTTGGGGGTGGAGGTGTTTTTTTGTTTCAAATAGCTGGGGAGTGGAGGAAAGAGTGGAACTGTGGAAGGGCACTGGGACATGTGAATAGAATACGTTCCATTTTAAAGAGAGTACATCAAATCCTATAGCCACCAACCCTCCTGCCTGCTTTCTTTTATGCCCTTTCTAGAAGCTATTTGGGGGATGGAGAAAAAACATTGATATGGAGAAAAAACACCAAGCCATGTTATGTGTTTAGGAGAACAACCAAAGCATAGGTTTCCTGTGGAACCACACCAAGCCCTGCCTCTTTGTTCCACTTTGTGCAAAGGGAAATGAGATCTTGCTTTCAACAAATGCTATGAGCACAAAGCTTACAGAACGTGGAGCAACAAGGAACACAAAGATACGCTCTTAGTATCCCTTTTAGGCTGCTTGCTCACTGCAAGCTTTGTGTTTTCTTAGTATTTGTTAAAGCAAGGTTGTGAAGCAAAACAAAGGTCGTGGGGCATGGAGATAGGGTTATCCCTTACGATGGTTTCCAGTATCTGCAGGGGTGGGGGAAAGGCACATATCCCCTGCAGATACTGGAGGATGCTTTTATGTGGGTTTTGGCTCCTCATTCCAAACACTACAAGGAAAAGAACATAATGGCATCATCTCAGGACCACATTAGCAGAATTTCCTAGGCTTAGTGGTGGATGGAGACAGACTACAGTTGGTCCACACAGGCCCATAATAAGATATCTTTGCACATCCTGAGCTCATGTACCATTTTGTCCCTGGCTGGACACCGACCACATGTATGTGACATGTATGCCTGAATGCACCACCTATCCCTCACAAAAAAGTCACAAATGACATTCTAGTTACGCAAAGCTGCAGCTTTCAAGAGCCAGACTTTTGCCCTGCACATGAAGAGTGTACAAAATCAGGGTCCTTGGTGAACCAGCTGAATGTAATCTATACAAACGTACTGGACACATGAAAAAGATATCAAAACAAACCCTTTTAACTTGTCTTATTAATTAAGTAGGAAATCCTTCAGACCAGTATACAATGATATTTTTAAAGAATGGTCCTTTTTTATAAACAGCTCCAACATTTTTCACTGTCATCAGTGTGTCCGGTTGGCTGCCTTTTCGTATTCTGCCAGCTTGTAAACTTTGAATGTTTTATTCTGGAACACTCTACTAAAATATTTGGAATATGAAGACCGGTTGTTTTTAATTTCCTCACAGAAGCGAGGATATTTTGATGGTTTCAGATCGATGTCATTTAGCCCAACACCATCCATAATCTGCAACAGAAACCACATGGTTGTTCAAGCATAATTATTATTCATACGGAGAAAGGCCCGTTTATGGTCCCTACAATATGAAAGGAATGCACTGCAAGCTGTACCAGTACCCCCAGCCAAATGTGACACGTCTCCTCTTAAACTCCCCTTACTTGCCCCATTGCCTAGCCTGAGACGGAAAGCCAAAGGTCAATCTGTGAACCTCAACTTGGAAGTCATCCACCACAGTCCATATTGTGGACTCCCTTGTACACAATACTTTTCACCCTGTGCCAGCTGTCCATCTAAATCAAGGATATCACAGACACAGATGATATATCAAGTGGTTAGGCTGCTGGTACTTTTAAAATGCAGTATGCGTTTTAGGGATGACAGGTTCCTGCAAAGACTTACGTGGCCATTTTCTACATCAAGAAGGTCACGCAATCGGCAGCCCCTGTTGTGTCGTCTTTCGTAACAAATGCTGTCCTCCAGTATGACAAAGTCCGTGCCAAAGGATTTGAGGATTTTGTAGACATCTTCTGGTGACCTTTTTGCATACACTTGATAAACCTACAAACAGGAAAACCAGTAGGACAACAGGTAGTAATTATTATTCATTTTTGAAAGCTCCTCTGTTACTACAACTCCCAATTTAAGTTAGTGAGGTTCACACTGTGGGACTGATAATGGTCTTCTTTACCTTGAAGTCAGGAAGCTTCTGGATATGGCCTTGATTCAGTACAGGTATTTGAAAACAGTGTTATTTATTTCTTTCAGTCCATTGCGTTCATTAAGGCTGTAACGTCTTGCACACTAAAAACAAACATCACTGCTTTGTAGTTTGAATTTGCTGCCTTTTCCAGGTATGTCTGGTTGTGAATAATTCCCAAATCAAGGTGTTTCTCTGCTCCAACGATTGGCCTTTAAAGGCCTGTGGGACTAGATGCTTTCTTGCTGTCAATCTAACCCAAACCACTATGTACGTGTATACTTAAATGTAACAGGGAACATCACTGAATTTTCAAATTTCAGTAATGTTTCAGTAGAATTCTGAAAGATGTCATTTAATAGGTGCCATCAATTTGTGAGCAAAAAGAGGGCTTACACAAGGTTTGGCACCGTATGTGTTTGTCTTGAGACGGAAAGCCAAAGGTCAGTGGAACCATCAAAGACACGAGGCCAGGCCTCCTCAAGATGGCCCTTACCTGTTTTGTTCTCTCTCTTAGAACTTTATCTTCATAGTGGGGGTGATTTGTTAGAATCCGTCCCGTACACAGCTTGACTCCTGCTAAGAGCTGCATGCTTCCAGCAATCACCGCATTCTTTGGGGTGTTATACCTAAATTGAACATTCAGCACAATTTTATAATGATATCCATGCAACTGTGGCTGGAGGATCAAAGGGAACTGACTATGTTGCTGTGACCAGCCAAGGGAAAAAATTTCTCTGTATTCACATCTGCTTTCAGAATGGGTATATTTGGCTGCAAGCATCATTTTCTGCACTCCAAAATATGAATGAACATCCTCCAAATTGAATGCCTTGCAGGCTCTGCTTAGAGCTGCCCACTGAGGAAAGAAACTGTAGCCTCTAGGCTTGTTTTTCTGGTAATGTTTCAATAAATTCAACAGGTGAGGAGTACAGTGTTGTAGCAGGAGCTAAATGCTTAGGGGCACAGGACTGATATACTGGAAAGCTTCTGGTATAGCTGCAGGTATATATTTCATGTTAGGGTTTCTGGGAAACCTGAGACAAAGCCCTAGTCAACAGGAGCCCATGGCACCTCCTGCATGTCCTGATAGTGCACTGGATGCTACCACTGCCATCATTATTCCGGGTTCAGAGGCCAGCCTGGGCAGATGGACCTCCAAAGGGCATGAGCTGTCAGCCAGACTCTGATCTGGCCACTCTGAATCATCCTTGCAATTACCTGTCATTATTGCATGTGTGCAGCATACCTTTTCCAACATGGGTCCACAAGCAAATTTCAAGGATTATTTTTAATTAGACGTTGTTTAATATTACTTCAAGAAAACTGGCTGTATCTGCAAATTATCCAAGGCCACCCTCCCCCCTAACCACAGCTCTATGAATTTTCCATTAAGTTACCACGATAAAAATTTGAAAATGTTAAGAGACAACCATAAATGCTTGCTACAGCCCTCAAGGCAATAACTCTTAGAAGTGAATACAAAATGTACAAGCAGCATTTCCTAAAACTTCTTACAGGGCCAGACTAATCTCATATATAGACAGCAGAGATAATGTTTTTGAGCATTTCATTTTAACTTTTGATGGGAAAAGAGAACCATGGCAATCTCTCTTTGGTTTCAAAAGCTGGCTTCATTTGAAAAAAGTCTCTTTGCTCCAGTTTAATATTTTATAATTACATTTGAAATATTCAAAAGTCACAAATGCCATGATGCGAGGTCTCAGCTTTCGATCTGGTATAAAACCCTAATAATCCCTGCTGATAGTTAAAGGGTGGAGGACAAATCCCAGATGGGCCTCAAGCCTGGGCCTCTCCCACATCAGCAAAAAGCAACTTCATTATGTGGTTAATATATGGCAAAGTCAGGTTCAAAAAACTGATCTCTTGCTCTTGCCCCTTTCTTACGATGTTTACAGCCTGGGATCTCATGTTGTATGGCAAGAACAAATTCTAGAACAGGTGAGACTGTGATTTCAAGCCATTTTCCCCTACCTTTTCCACCTAAGTGCTCAAGACAGCTTATATTATAAATAGCTTATCCTAACAATATATCACTGCTAATTAAAATATATTATGCGTCATTCCATATGAATTTAATCAAAGGGCAAAATCCAGAGTAACTATGGGGAGTCCTTGCTCCAGTGTAAGAACAACTTACTCTGGATTCCAGTATGAATTTCCCATAGGTTTTCACTAAGTGGTGCAGTAACTACAGGTGCACGTAAAATCTCTTATGTGTTCCCATAGTTGCTCTGGATTTGGGGGTAAGTTTCAAAAACCTTGCATGGTCACAGACACAGATTTTTCAGTCAAATCTGAGTCAGTCACCATGGGACCTCTGGTTGAGTTCATATGGAATGACCCTTATGGACAATGAAACAAAAAAGTACATTAAAAAACAGCCAAAAGGTCAGAAACAATTTGGAAAGACTAGCATTGTTCAAGGTAAAGCTCCAAATAATGAATAGTGTTGTGTGTCAGACAGGGCACAACGACTGAAAATAATGTAAATCCATTTGCCAGCTATCCAACCTCAGAAGGTAGGGAGACCTGGAACATGGCCCCAACAGAGTACCCAAGTGATCAGGGTTATCAGAGTTTTATGGTCCAATCCATAAAACCAGTAAACAGATTCCGCCAGCCTCCATCCACAACCTGTCAGCACTACTCCCAGTTTGTCAGCTTGCTTCTGCCATGGCTCCATACTACATGCCACAACTCTACCCCTCCAACATCAGCATTTGATCACACATACAATCCTGATGTTTCAATGGATAGGTATAAAGATTTTATTTCTTTTGTAAAGATTAAAAGAACTCCAAGTAGAAGTAGCAGCAACAGAGTCCTTATCCTAAGGAACAGCCACTGGATGGGGACAACGAGCCAGTGTGTTCTAGGCACAACAGAGCCAGGTTACTGCATTCCTCAGCTTTAATACTTGTCTGATGCAGCTACTGAAAAGCTCAGCCTGTATCTTACACACAGCTAATGTGCTTCAAACAACCGAATGACACTTTTCCATTATGGAAAAACGAAGCAATTTTTACAAATGTCTGAACAAATGATGTATAAAATGAAAGGATAATTTGTTTTTATAGGTTTCTGCCAAGCTCCATAACCAGGCTGCCCAACCTGCAAACAATTTATTCTGCAAGAAATGTCACTAAATAATGACAAGGACTTACAGGTCAAACTGATTTACATTATGTAATTTAAATGTCATTCCAAGCAGACCTGATGGCATTTTGAACAAATACTCTCATTTATTTTTGAAGCTCTAAGCTTCAACAAGTTAATTACTGCTGAACTAATGGGGTAAACTGAGAACTATAATACAAAATGGGATGCTCTGTTTTATCTACACTTTTAAGAATTATAGGATTACTACAAAATAATTCACAACAGAAAGCTTTAATGGGAATTACAGGGTTCTATATATGATTTCTGGAGAAAAGGAGAAACTTTGGCCTGCTTTGGTTAAGATTCAAACAATATGCAAAACACTTGTTTTAATAAAAGTCTTGTGAAAAAATGGCCTTCTTTGTGTCCAGATGAGCTTGTGGCAAGGGAAAATACAACTATGTAACAGTTATGTCTCTCCTATTCAGTCACGTGGCATGAGGGGCTCAACTGATCAATTTAAAGGGCAAAGATTTAGGCAAGGCTAGTGAAGGAGTCTTCCTCTCCCTTGTCCGTATCTATATCTACATCTATTTCTTTAGACAGGGCTCCATACAGTGGTGCCTTGGTTTATCATCATAAATTGTTCCGGAAGCATGCTTGTAATCCTAAATGCTTGTGAAGTGGATTTTCCCACAGGAAATAATGGAAACTCAGATGACTGGTTCCACAGACCAAAAATATTTATATAAAAATATTTACTATAAAAAATTATTTCAAAACACTGTAATAAAGAAAATACTGTACAGTACTGAATTGTACTGTACCTTTGAAAACCTTCATGATTGGTGTGAGGGATATTTGATAGAGTGACTCACTATTACTAATGGAGTCACTGCTATCCATTGGCTGATGCTATCCATAAAAACATGGATGGTGCAGAACAGCAGATTAAGATTGAGAGAGAACTGATTCGAAACCACTTAACTGGCCTAAATGAATTCAAGTCATTTGGACCAGATGAGCTGCATCCTCAAGTTCTTAAGGAACTCGCAGATGTCCTTGCAGAGCCTCTGTCGATAAACTTTGAGAAATCCTTGAGGAGTGGAGAAGTGCCACTGGACTGGAAGAGCTGCATTAAGAGGTCTGTAGCTTCCAAGTCGCGAGAAGTTCCAGTTCCTCTTTATTCTGCATTGGTGAGACCTCACCTTGAGTCCTGTGTTCAGTTCTGGGCACCTCACTTTAAGAAAGATGCAGCCAAACTGGAGCAAGTCCAGAGGAGAGCAACAAGAATGATCAGTGGGATGGAAGGCAAGCCCTTCGAGGAAAGGTTGGGGGAACTTGGGATGTTCAGCCTGGAGAAGAGGAGGCTGAGGGGAGACATGATTGCCCTCTTCAGATACCTGAAGGGCTGTCATAGGGAGGAAGGGGCTCATTTGTTCATAGCTGCTTCTGAAAGCAGAACTAGAACCAATGGGTACAAACTGCAAGAAAGGAGATTCCGGTTGGATATATGGAAAAAATTCCTGACGGTTCGGCAGTGGAACAGATTGCCAAGGGAGGTTGTGGACTCTCCCTCACTGGGGATCTTCAAGCAGAGGCTCCACCAGCACCTGTTGGGGATGCTCTAGTGGGATTTCCTGCTGCAGGCGGGGGGGGGGGGGGGGTTGGACTAGATGACCTACTAGGTCCCTTCCAACTCTATGATTCTAGGTACACCTGCCACACCGCCATATACAGATTCCACACACACACCTGGCTCAGGTAGCTCCCCCCCCGCCCCCCGATATCCCCCTGTTAGTTTCCTGGCCATGGAAGCTTGTTCCAAACTTCCTCAGAAGTGCTCATCTTCCAAGACAGTGCTCTTATGCAAAGCCAAAATGTGCTACAAATGCTACAAATACCAATAGTGCTACAAATAGTGCTACAAATTCAGTGCTACAAATACAAATAGTTACAACTGTTCCCTGATGTTGCATCAAGCAGAAAAAAACAGCATGGAACAAGTAGTAAAACTGAATGTACCTGAAATAAGAACAATTTTATTTAATTTAATTCCATCCCCTAAATGTTTGCATTGTGATTTTAAAAAAATCTTAACAAAAGTTAAGAATCCTTCATTCTGCTGAAGCTTTCTTCTTGTAGGGATTTTTGTTCTTCAATGTTAGGTCATCTTAAAAAATGACTTGAGAATCTTCCTTTTTATTTAAACTGGGTTATATCCTGAGACTCCAAAATCTTATTGCATGGAAAGGGTGATTAAACAGCACAATGTACAATATGTTGAACTATACCAAAAAGGGCATCTAATGCTGCAATCCTGAAGTGCACTTAAGGCTAGCCTAACACTGGGCTGGCCTAATTCCAAGATAGGCTAGCCTAACTATACCATAAAGGTTTGGGCTGGCATAAATCCACTTAGGCTGGCCCAAGACAGATGGATCTGGGCTGACCGAGCAGTGCTGGCCTAGGCAACTCAGCAGGGGCATGTTGAGCATGGCCAAGAATAATGCAGTTAGGCTGTATCTAGAGCCTGTCTCTGGGGCACATAACCCCTTCACAGCTTAAGGTGTAAATCTGAGTAGACCCATAGGTATCCATGATAAGCCAGAATTAAATTGGAAAAGATGGCAAAAAAAATTCTGAGTCCTAGGCCAATCCCTGCCTCTCAACTTCAGGATACAGCACAACTACAACAACCCACCTCAGGATACGGCACAACTACACTAGCCCTGTGAGCATGCTGCCTTTGCGCTGCTGCCTCTTCAGCAGCAGTTAGGCCAGCCTAGAGGTCTCCTAGCCCTGTGGATTTGGCCTATCAGCTCAGGATATGACCTACCTTAGGCCAGCTTAGCTGGGCCTTTCTCTCTGGCCTAAAGTCAGGATTGTACCCATAGTCTCCTAAACCTGACTGTGCGCAATGAGAAATTTGGCTTTCAAATTGTATTCTGAGTGAAGCAAATGTGAATCCTTTTGCCATTGAAAACTGCAAGGCCAAACAAAAAAAAGTTACGCTGTGCAAAAATCCCTGAATCAGACTAAATGAAGTTCAGCTGAACCTTAAAAAGGGCTAAATGAATAATGACTGAATCATTTCTGACATCAGGAGCTTACATGGCAAGAAAGTATCAGCCCCGGTTTCAGGTGAGAAGCATAAATTGGATGTCGGCGGCTGTTAAAGCAAAAGTAATTAACTTCTCTTTACATGCATAACATTCGCTCTCCAACACAATAAATTCTAAACAAAAAAAGAAGCGTCAGCCATGATTTAGCAGGAAAAGAGGATAAGCAGCAGTTTAGTATTCTCTGCTCTGGAATTGTGTGAAAAATTACTCTCATTGCAACCAGTCAAATCCAGTTTGTGGCTGAAACCAAAGCCCCATGTATATTTTATGTATAAATCTATATATAAAACACTGCATATTGCACTCCAGAGACTAGGGCTATCAAACATTTAGCATCTCTTAATACGGAAGTGGTACTAAAGACCCCTAAGGCTGGGGATAATTTGTCATGAGAACATGTCAATATGGTAGAGCAAAGGGATGGAGATGACTTTGGTCTGGTTTCACAATGTTGTTGAAGATTTATACTACCTATTTACTCCTGAATAATTACATTGTCCTTTAAACCCAACAAAAATGCAAGCAAGTTGTATAAAACCCAGTGAGTTTCCTGAAAGTGACAGAGGACGTTTGTTCTCCTTTGAAAAAGGGAGTTCTTCATCAAGGATAGCCAAAGCAGGAGGCCTTTGGGTCACATCCAGTCCTTGGTCCAATACTGAGGTCCTGAATTATATTCTTGGCCAGGTTGGGTGGCACTTCCAACATGGCATCCTGAGGGCTGGATTCTTCCATTTGGGCTGCCCCAGGGCTGAAATTGTCACTCTTCCCACAGTTGATGTAGATCAAGTTGATGTTTGATCAAGTCAAACATTCTTGGCAAAAATTAAGGGAATCTTTTTTTGCATGCCTGTACACTTACCACTTATCAAAAAGAAAAATACAATCTGCATAAAAGGCTTTGTGCATTGTGATTTCTATGTTAAGTGCAAGCCAAAGGCTTTTTTCTGTTTCCTGGCTCACACTCTTTAGAGCAGGGTCTCCAAACATTTTGGCAGAAGGGCCACATCATCTCTCTGACACAGTGTTGGGGTCCAGAAAACTAATTTACATTTCAAATTTGAATAAATTTGAATAAATTTATATATAGTAATGTATTGGAGTGGATTACGAGGCTTGCCCAAGGGCTAGATAGAGGAGTCTTGCCATGCGCCACATTGAAGCTAGCTGAGGGCCGCATCTGGCCCCCGGGACTGGGTTTGGAGACTGTTGTTCTTTTGCCTATCAGGACAGGTCATCTTGCTAAAGTGGCATCTTGCTAAAGTGCCAAAGCTCACTGTAAACAACATCTTGTTTAAATAAAGTACAAATCCTCTTACTTAATCCAGTCCATCAGCTCCACTGTGTCTGGGTCATAGAATTCTCTCAACTCCGAAAGTTCAGCCCTTATTGTGGGCGAGTACTGGAAGTCACAAGAAAAACATGAAAAGTGCATAAGTTGCCTATCGGATATTAGGACAGAGATCAATTATTCAACAGATAAAGTGGGATTTTTTTAAAAAGCAGGATGTGACCATTTACATGCCTGACATTTAAAGAAGAACGGTTGTTGTTTGGCTAAACTGGTTGCATGGTGTTTTTAAAACATGACTGACAAGAACACTGTGAATTAGAAGAGAACCTGCAAAATATCAAATTGACTACACCAAAATACACCTCAAGAAAACTTGCTGCAACTTGTATTGTGTCTGAAGATAGTTGACTTGAAGGAAGAGTGTTTACAATGAGAGGAACTGGGGGTAAAACCATCTAATTTGGAGGACAAAACTATTACATGCAAATCAATGCTTTTTAACCTCCCACGGCTGATTCATTTAGGGGAAAAATATGGATTTCATATGAAGCAATTTATAGGAGAACAGTGTGCATGGACATGTATGCGCTTCACCCCTTTTGCCCCCTGCCATTTCTACAATTTAAAAGTAAACCCCACAAATTATATTCCCTTCTGTAAATTCCTGTGTTTGTGTGGTTAAACATGCATCTGGAATTCCAAATGGAGAAGATCAACAGGAAGAGGGGAAGACTGGAGGGGAAAAATTGGTGGGAAAAAAAGGCATAAACAAACTTAGCACCTTCTTGTATGTTTCATGTCACAGTATATGCCTAGCCATTCCCAAACTGGCTAGTGAAGCAGCTGCACCTATGGCCCAGCAAATGAATCTACCAAGGAATGTACCTGGATTTACCATGATACCACATGCCTCCAAAGAGACATTTATTAATTGATTAGGTAACGATAAACAACCTTAGTAGTTTCAGTAGATGGCAGCTAATACATATTCAGCTTCATAAAAATATAACCACTTAAAACTATGTAAACTAATTTGTTAAAACAAAATGCAGGTGATAAACTAGTTCAGAAGTTCAGGACAGAGCTGGAGTTTGATGCACAATAGAAAGGAATCAAACAATATACAGTGGTACCTTGCTTAACAAGCGCCTTGCTTAACAAGTGTTTCACATAACAAACAAAAATTTCCAATGAATCTTGCTTCATATAACAAGTTCCACTTCACTTAGCAAGCAAGCGCACTATGGGCACCCGTGCTATGCAGCCCTGACGCTCCACATGGAGGCTCTTTAAAAGGGCTGCCGGCCATCACTGCTGCCTTTAACTGCCCCCAACTTGGGGGCAGTTGCCTGGAGGTGCCAGAGGCAGCTGCCCCTGCCCCCAAGTGTCCCCACCAACCACCTTGAACCTCCAGCAGCAGCCCAGGTAAGCCTCCCAGGAAAGTGTCTTTGATTACAGTCTCCTAACTATGTCCCCTCAGAAGTAAGCCCCATTGTGTTAAATGGGGCTTACTCCCAGGAAAGTGTCTTTGATTGCAGCTTCTTAATCATGTCTACCCAGAAGTAAGCCGCACTGTGTTAAATGGGGCTTACTCCCAGGAAAGTGTCTTTAGGACTGCAGCCTAAGTAGACTTCATAGGACCATGCACACTGAATGCATGTTTTGAATTCAATTACAGTGTTTTGTCATCATTTTTACATACAGTTAATATTTTTATATGAATATTTGGGGGGTTGTGGAACCAATTGTCTGAGTTTCCATTATTTCCTATGGAAAAATCTGCTTCACTAAAAGAGCATTTCACTTAAAGAGCATGCCTCTGGAATGAATTAAGCTCTTTATGTGAGGCACCATGGTATAGAGGTTTCCACACATCAACAGCTTTCTGGATGCATATACAAGCAATGAGAATGTATAAAGTACCACACAGGTAGGTGAGCATCCATGTATGGTTACATTGTTTTGGTGTGCATAAACAGATGATGGGGTCACCAAGCTTTAATCACAAGCTTGAGAGGAACTGAATCAAGGCACACCTTTCCTTATCTCCCCTCAAATAGGTGATGCTGGTTGTCAGTACTGACAGCTCCAGACATCTGTTTAGCATGAGAAAGGAGAGAGACCTGTTTAGCAAGAGGTAGGAAAGCAACCTTCACACACATCCGCCAGAACACAGCCTGCTGCATGGCATGATCTCTGGACAGTGTTTGATATATATAAAGAAAGTGGCTGCTATCATTTGCTTCTGAATCAGAGCCAAAACCAGAATACATTATGCAGTAGTTTCTTGTTTTAAAATGTTGTGAATGTTATTTATAATACAACAAATAATACAGATAACAGTACTGTAATCATTTTTTTTTGCTCTAGAAGTGGGTCGCTGAACAGCAGGTTGGCATCTGCAGAAGGTATTTAAGATGAGGATTGAAGAGACCTACACATTTTAAAGCAATGGATATAGGACATTATCTGCTTTCCTAATTGATCATTTGAATGTGAAACGAAATGTAGGCACACTCAGCTACAGTGTGGCACTGTTGGTTATGAATGCAAATATTTGCAAAGCTGTTTCCTGGATTAGAATTTTCATATACATAGATTCATACCTTTGTATAGAGGAAGTGTAAATTTTATTTACTTTTTAAAACATCAACTAAAAGCTAGGATGCTGATGTGGAGTTACAATGTCAGGAATAAGAAAACACATACACTGATTTCTAGTCTAATTTGCACAAATGCATTTCACCATGCAGTCATGTACATGGCTGTGTGTAGAAAACTGCTTTGGCAGCTATCTTTGCTATCATGGAATTGACCTGAGAAAGTACCACTGATTCCCTTAAACTGTCTTTGTGTGGATATATATCTAGGTAGAAGACTGCACAGAAAACTGCACAATGTCTTAGGACATAGTTTTATATTTAAATTTGCAATCTTTCTTTTCTTAGATGAAAAAATGCAACATTATTAAGAAAAAGTCTTACCTGAAAAATAAGATACTGGAGTATGATGATTGGTATTAAATACTTTATTACAGATACCTAGGCAGAAGAAACAACAATTATTTTTACTGAAACATAAAACATTTACAGTGCAATCCTAAGCATGTCTACTCTAAAGTATTCATGGGGCCTCAATAGGCACCATGTCAGTGGCAGGAAGCTGTGTTAACAAATGCAGCCTTAGGCTGCAATCCAAAAGTGCACTTGGGCTGCCCTATCTATCACTCAGGTGGCCCAAGTCCATGATGGGGCAGCCCAGTAATGTCAGAAATGGCTTGGGGCAGCTTAAGGCAACATATGCTGCCCCAAGACAGATGGACCTGGGCTGCCCTAGCTGTGCCAGCCTAGGCAGTTCAGGAGAGGCATGTTGAGGGCATGTTCAGTATGGCCTAAAACAGTGCAGTTATGCTATATCCACAGCCTGTTTCCCAGGCAGAAATGCTCTCTTCAGCTCCTCAGAGTTATACCACTTCAGGAGCAGGTATAGTAATAAGTAGACCCATAGGGTTCCATGATAAGCCAGTGTAAGAATGGCAGTGTTGAGAAAAATCTGCGTTCTTGGCCAGCATATCTGCAACCCCTGCCTTTCAACCTCAGGATATGGCACAACTACACTAGCCCAATAACCTGTGAATATAGCAGGCTACTCCAACAAGCCCCTTGCATCCACTGTAAACTGTATTGCAACATCATGCTGCAACATCATGCTGCAGCTGTTGTCAGGGACTCCTTATAAGGCAGGTATCACACCTGTTCCTTCTTCATTGTGATCTGAGGGAGGATCTCCTTGGGAGCAAGACCTCCCCAGGTGCCACTGACTTGGTGCCTAATGAGAAGAAAGTTATGCTGGATCCAGGGAATCAGCAAGGCTGGGCTGCCCTAACTGCTCTTCTCTGGATTCAGAATAGTTGGGGTAGCCCATCCAGGGCACACTTCACTGCCCTAACTCTGGACTGCAGCCTTAGTGAAACATTTAACATATTTTGAAACATAACATTCAGAGAAATTAGAGACCTTTGAAGCAGAATCGCAAATCAAATTCTCAGGTTAGAGACCTAACTTTATGCTGCACGAGCAACTGTTTTCTGTGAAAGTCATTTGGTTAAGGATTTCTGCAGAATGTCATGCATTATGTTAAGCTTTTCTGAAATGCAAAATATCTTACTGTGCCAAATTTTATACATTTCACTCTGTGCTTTTTCATAAGTAGTATTTATGCCTTTCAGAACTTCTGCAACATCACCACCTAGTGGATTTAAATGGCATTTGTTTTAACCCTAGAGGGCTCGAAGCTGCAATAGTTATTCCATGAGATTTTGTTTTTTCTCCCTCTCTGCCCCATGATGACCAAGAGGCCTGCCCCTCCTAGTTCCTTCCTACTTCTAGGTGCTGTTTGAGAACCCCCTAATCATTTTTACAGCTTCTTGTGCGGGGAGCCCCCGGACAAAAATTGCCAACTTCAACCCTCTTAAGCTGACTTTTGGAAGTCTTATTTTCTTTTATAGTCATCATAACTGTTCGTTTAGCTCTTTTTATGAATGGAAATTACAAAGATTGTGGATATTTTGTTCATAATATTGTACATATTTTGTACATAAATGTCCAGAGAACACATGCAGGCTTGTCCAACAAGGGCCGCATCTATGGGTTTTCTAAGCCAAATGCAGCCCTCGATCCTCTTGTTGGACAAGCCTTTCAGTCACAGAACTGAACTGCTGAACTTCCCAAAACTGACTCAGAGTGACTCTACTGTGCCTATATTTCCAGTTCAGCTCATAATTAATGCTCATATGTCTTTCTTTTTCATGAAAACATAAGGCAATGTGGAGGCGGGTATTAATTTTCAGTGATTTTGGTTTTACTTGCTGTATGGTTAAGAAATGAGTACTTTTTCAATCAGATTTTGAATATTGTCCCTTTGTACATCCTAATGAATGTCACTTAACACTTTAAGAGTGTTACAGTTGAGTTAATTAGGTACTTATGACAGTTTTCTAACAGTGTTCTAAAAGGTGCACTTCGACTAAAAGTGGTGTAACAGAGCTTCGAGCCCCTGATTAAAAAGTACTTATGGTTGAAGTGGTTAAAGGTGCTGTGCTTGTCAATCTGAGGGTCGGCAGGGTTTTGAGACCCAAGTACCACAAGATAGCAGTTTGAAAGTATGTAAATGCAACTAGATAAATAGGATTCCCCTATGGTGGGAAAGTAACAAAGACGTTTTTGGACAATGCTGACTCTTTGGTCTTGTAATGGGGATAAGCGGCACCCTTAGAGTTAGTCACAAAAAGCAGATAACCTGCAGGAGACACCTTTACCTTTACTTTCCTCCAAATAAACCTAAAGTCCCAATTAACAAATACACTTTCTTTCTCTGGTATATAACTTGACTGCTTTAAGCAACTAAGGGTGCAATCCTAAGCATGTCTACTCAGAAGTAAATCCCATTGTGTTAAATATTACTACTCCAGGAATGTGTGGCTAGGATTACAGCCTGAGACTGCAATCCTAACCTCGTTAGGCCAGCATTAGCCCTGGCATAAGTCTTGTGCTAACCTGGGAATGTCCCAAAATTGCCATTAAGACACTTCTGTGCCATTCCTGAGGGAGGTTTAGAGCCAGTTCACATACATGCACTTGCTTCCTTACATCACCCTGGGAACAGATTCAACTCAGATTTTCCCTTAAAACCTAAATATACATGGATCAATGAAAAACAACACTAAATATAAAGAGAACTGTTCTAACCCTTCGTGGTGTGTGAAGTCTGATAACTCTTAGGAACATTCCCCAGAAGTCAGCATTACACAAGCCAGCAGCTGTAAACACACACATATGGGAAATCCAAAGATACTTCATCCTGCAAAAAATGTGTAAATATTTGTAATGCAACATGTGAAGCTATAATTGACTGTGTTTTTTTTAACCTATCTGGCAGCACAAAATTAACCATTTTCTCAGTCCAAGAAATGCAGTTTTTAAAAATAGCTATGCAGATAAATTTAACAGCCTGGCAGAAAGAGCTGGTAGTGGAGTTCCTTTACACTTCTCCTAGTTTGGGCTTCTGTTTTGTGGGAAGATGATTTTAATGAATAATGTAAAAAGTTACACAAGCACAACAAAAAGGGAGGTAAACTGGCCGTAGAAATTATTTCCTGTTAATTTCACCACTGACGATCCAAAGATTTGCAGGGGAAGAAGCCATAGCGCAGTGGCTGAAAACAAAAACTGGGAAGGCAAAATGCCTTAGATTCAATCCCTGCCATATCCAGGTGGGGTTTGGAAAGATCCTTGTCTAATATACTTAAGAGCTTCTCCCAAAGTGCAGATAACACTAAGCTAGTTCACAAACAATCCAAGGCAGTGATCCATGAGTATTTCAGCCCAGGACCTCCTTCTGACAATGTCAATCTATCTGGGACCCCCCCCCCCCCGCCCCAGAAATGATGTAATGGCTGGAAGTGACAGTAAAGGTGCCCAGTGCCAGATTCCAAGATGTGCACCCAGCTTTTCGTGATCTCCATGAAATGAAGTTGCAGACTCCCCAGAGGGTCCTGACCCCCCACTTTGAGTACCACTGGTCTCTGGACCCAAACCTATGCAGCTCTGAGCTCTATCACTAGCCACTGGGTGTTGCAAATGTGCTATAAGGAGAGAAGTGGCTCCTGGTGCTAGACTAGCACCAGTTGTTGCTGAGCCTCAGTACTGTGTGGAGGGATAGCTGGTGTTCTTGAAGTGCTCATAGCTGGTGTCTATTTTTGGGGTGGATGGTGGGGAGTGGGCAGAATGAGAAGGGAAGGGCAAGGAGAGGGGAGAAACCAGCCTGGGGGGTGGGACCAGCAGAGCCCTGCTCCACTGTATCTGTCCTCCTTTTCATACTGACATGGGGACTCTCAAGTCTGCACTGGAAAAATAGCTTGCACAGTCTGGAGAAGCCCAACTTCGGGGTCTGGGGCTTTTCCCAGGGGAAGGGAACTTGGTAGTGCTGCTGGATGCAAAGATAGCCATTTTGGCACCAATGTATCCACAGAGCTGCCAAGCTGTAACTGGTTGTAAGGCAGATTTATGGCTCACGATGCATTAAATCAGGAGTACCTCATTATGCTGCAAGCCAAGAATCCAAACAGAATGGTGTGTACTAAATGGTAAGCAGCACCAGGTTTCATCATAGATACACACTTCTGTAGAACACACGTGACTCTGAAGTTAGGATAACCTCTGCGTGAGAAAGAAACAAAAAATAAACAGAAAACATAGCTTTATTATACTCAGTAATAAGTTATTTTAAAGCAGGACATTTGTATGCAGTTCTTAGTAATCCCCTGGTTCTAGCAAAAATAAAACACTGCAAGGCAGTACTAATAGATTTTTCATTTTCGTCAAGTGCTTTAAATATTCCCTTGTGGAAGATTTTCCATTTTCAAGCAGGACTGGCAAATGTTGATACAGGAGTGAAATAAATATAAAAATGAATGATTTTATTTGCACAACTTTATACTATAAATGAAGAAGAATAAATGTACAGCAAGAAGAAATCCTGACAGCAAACTTCAAGTTTTCTGTGAATTTTCTTTTGTGATTTTAAACAAAATCTTAGACTGTAGCAAGGAACGAGCAAATGTTGCAACATAGAATTTCTTAGAGAAGCACCAATTCTATAAAGCCCTCTCCCCAAAGCACCTGATCATTTTACTTGGAGATTTTTCCCTGCTCCAGCAGAATAATTCTTGTGCTAATGTAATGTGTTCTAAGTGGACTTGCATTGTTGATGACTGACTTTGGTTGCTACAAGCATGAATTAATCTTGGCAAGAAAAAAGCAAGGGACCCAAAGCACAGTTGTCCTGTGACAAACAGCTCCCAGTGCCAAGGATGTTACAATATTATTCAGAGCAGTAGTACCCAAAACTGTGGGGTAAAGACCCCGCAGTTTGTATAAAGCTCCACTGGACCGTTTAAGGCAGTGGTACTCAGTGGGGTTGAGGGGGTTGTGAGAGAGGGGGTTCCATGATCTGCCACCTTGGAATCTGGCTCTTGGATTTCCTGGGAGTAAGTCTCCTTGACCAGTAGGCAAGAAGGAGCTCTGGCATCACAGTGATGTCACATCCTGCTAAGTTTGACATGGGGAACTGTACAGATTTTTAAGTCTGAAAGGGGGGTCCTTGGCTGAAATGACAGAGTACCACTGCTTTAAGGAGCAGGTGATGGCATTGACAGATCGCATGCTAAGGCGAGGAGAAAGAGGGTGTTTTGCTTACTTTCACTTGCAGAGATTCCAGGAGGTGCAGGGGAGCTGGAACTCCAATGGGGCCTCCATAGGGCTGCCACAATTCTCTTCCACAAAACTGGGACAAGACCCCATATCAAACTTCCCAGTATGTGAATGCCCGAAAAATGAGGACAGTCCTGGTTTTCTGGGACATATGGCAACGCTAGGCCTCCACCTATATCATAATGGTGAACCAAAACCTCTTTGGTTATATGAGCATGCCATCATTTGAATGAATATGGTAGCACCCCAGTACAAGGTTTAGCCACCTCAGTGAGAACTAAGCCTTAGTGCTCTGTGAAGTTCCAGTCCACATCCTGATACCACTGTAGTTAGAGGAGTTCAATTTTACATCACAACTGAATTGTATTACATTCCTGAAGTTTTACAACCACAACTTTGCTATGATGATATGTTCAGGTTCAAACTAGTTATACATTGTTTTTTTCATACACAAATTTGACTCAGCATGAATGGGCACTGCAAATGAGAAGTAGCATGTCAACCCCTGGAGAAGGAGAAAAAGAGTGTCCCTTTAAAATCTGTTCAACAAACTGCTTTTCTTCCTGTTGTGGTCAGGCAGTCATGCAAGCAATCATTCCATTCTTCATCTGAGCCAAGCAAAGGTGGTGGTGGTGGTGGTGGTGGTGGGGGGGGGGGGGTCCATTGAATTTCTAATTTTTAACTATCTCTCTACAACAGTAAGAAAAGCTGTTTTTAAACAAGAGTAAAGGGACACACTTTTTATTTTTTAAAACTGCTTTTATTTAACACATATTATAGTATCAGCAGGGTGTCCCATAATCAAATCCCAGCAAATATAAAGGCACAACAATCTTATTCCATAAAGAGCAGTGGAAAAACAAGAAATCTGGAAGTGGATCTTTATATCTATTTTTTATCTTATAAAAAAATCTACTGATATTTTTTATCCACTGGCAGTTCTGGAATGGAACCCTATTGGATAATAAGGGACAACCTATGGCTGCAATCCTAAAGAAACTTTCTTGGGAGTAAGGCCCACTGAACACAATGGGGCTTATTTTTGAGTAGACATGGTTAGGACTGTGCTCTTTTTTGCTTTGCAAATCTAAGGATTAGGATTGCCACTTGCTTTTTTCATGCTGTACACCCTGTAATGGGTTCAGAAGAAAAAAAAGTACTGTTGAGCACAATCCTAACTATGTCTACTTAAAAATAAGCCCAATTATGTTCAGTAGGTCTTACTCCCAGGTAAGTGACTTTAGGATTGCAGCTGTTCTGACATAACAAAATACTAGGCTCACTTCTGTCCTGAGACTATCCTGCTGTTCATGCATTCCTGTTTTTAGCAAAGAAGGAGGAAAAGATGCCCAGTTAAAAACTTAGAAGTTTTAAACAGACATACCTGAGATTGAGAAAAGCAACAAAACCAGCTGTGATGATTGTGGTAAACAGCACAAACATGTAGAATTGTAAAACTAATGTGCCTTTAAGTCTTGTGAAAGTATCAGATGGCAAGTTACCAAAAGCTTCTTCACACAGGTACAGATTAGCATCAAAATCTCTACAGAAAAGAGATAAGTTGTATCATATAGCTCTTCACTGTGACGTGCATATGTATTAGTATTTTTACAAATGGACGTTTATAAAGTGTTGATCTTTCCTAGTCTACAAGCAGGAACAATTATCACTTTAAATCTATTTAAAATATTTATATTTTCCCTGATTTAAATTTATCTTTTCTCTGATTACAGCAGTACCCAAGTTGGCCTACAAACACTACTATACTGCAATAAATACCAGAAATAAAGAAAATCAGATAGCATTAACAATTAAAACAAGTAACATTCCCACAAAAAGAAATTCCAGCAGTGTTACAAAGGAAAGGCTCCACAAAAAAGGACACACATTCAGACAAAAAGATTTTACTTTGCACCATTAAGAGTTACTCACTTTGTTTCTCCAAGTCCAAACTTTGCTTTCAGGAATTTAAATATATGTTCATCAGACTCAAGCTGCAGGAATTTCTATAGAAGAAAAAAATGTGGACAGTTCCTTCTGGCTATCAAAAGCCTTCTGGCACAATCACTACCCTATAAACAATCGCTTTGATGCTTTGTAAGCACCACGTTTTTTCCTCTGGGTTTTCTTAAAACAGTGAGACGTTTCACATCATTCAAGACGAAGGGCACAATCCAGAGTAAGGGCAGTGAGGAGAGCCCTAATTGTGCTGCCCCAACTATTCTGTATCCAGAGCACAGAGTTATGCTGGATCTAGAAAGTCAGGAAGTTGGGCTGCCCTAGATGCTCCAGAGCATGCTCAGAAGGCACCAAGTGACACCTGGGGAGGGCTTGCTCTTGAGGAGACCTCCCCTCAGATCACACTGAGCACGGAACAGCTCTGGTGCCTGCCTTATAAGAAAGCCCAGAAGTTCCTGACAACCAGTGACAGCTGCAGTACCTCTAGCGGAGGGTGGATGCTTGGAGTGGCCTGCTGTATCCCCAGGTTAGTGGGCTGCTGTAGTTGTTCCATATCCTGAAGTTGAGAGGCAGAGGTTGCAGCTGGGCTGGCCAAGAAATCAATTTTTTGTCAACACTGCCATTCTTACATTCTTACTCTGATAACCCAGAGTAACCCAGAGTAGACCCTATGGGTCTACTCATCACTATACCTGCTCCTGAGGTGGTATAACTCTGAGGAGCTAGAAGAGGGAATTTCTGCCCTGGAAACAGGCTGTGGACACAGCATAACTACTGTGCCCTTGGCCATGCTAAACATGCCTTCAACATGCCTCCCCTGAACTGCCTATGCTGCCTAGCTAGGACAGCACAGGTCCATCAGTCTTGGGGTAGCCTATGTTGCCTTAGGCTGCCCCAAGCCTTTTCCAGAGTAACTAGGGTGGAGCATCTTGCAAAAAATCCGGTTGGTCATCTAAGGGTTATAACCAAGTGCACTTCTGGATTTTGTCCATAACCCTTAGATGACCAACCGGATTTTTTGTCCGACAATTATAATTTATGCAAATTAGGCTATTTTTAGATGGTCATCTAAGGATGACGCCATTCCAATAAATGCAACACATGAAAAACAGAACACCTGCACTGTCAAGAAATTAATACTGACTCAAACTATAACCTGACATTCATCTAGAACACTCTACTAAGAGATGTCATTTATATATAACTTTACCTTTTCATATTTCTAATATTAAATCTTCACTCAAGAATGGAATTCCTATGGGTGGCAAACCAAGAAAATTAGGCTGCAATCCTAAAGACACTTTTCTGGAAGTAAGACCCATTGAACACAATGGAGCGTTTCGGTAGACATGGTTAGGATTATACTCTTTGTCATGTCTTGTCCCATTTAAATAAATTAGATTTAAATAAATCACAGCGAATTTTGCCTCACTGGTTTTAATGGTGCTCAGCCAGGAATAACTTTCTTTGGACACCAGTCATGCTATGGATGAATTAGAAGTAGATTCTTCAAATGGGAACAAAGAGATCAATCAAAAAATCCAGCTTGCAACAAGGCCTGCAGCATAGAAATGCACACCAGGTTTCTCTTATAAGCCATAAAGCACAATCCTATGTCTACTCAAAAGTAAGTCTCATTGTGTTCAATGGGTCTCACTCCCACGAAAGTGTCTTTGATTGCAGCCTAAAAGAGAAACACCACTATATTTCCGTCTTTGCACTTACAAATGAGAAAGTCTGGACTGATCCCATGAAAACCCAGAAAGCAGTGGCATCAAGGTCAGCCATGTCAAGGCATGAAAATGGACAGCCTATTTGGCTGTAATGATCCCTGTACCTTCAATACCTCCTTGAAGGTGACTGGGAAAGGGCAGTGCTTTCGTCATGGCCCCAGCACATAACACTGGGATGGAAGCTATGGAAACTATGCTGACCACCTAGAATGAAAGCAACATTATTCCACTTCTTGCTAATGAAGGTTTTTATAATTTGAACCATCTGAAAAATCAGGACCTTTTTGGCACTGGAAGACATAACATCAGGAGAGTTACAGAGGTGAGAAAAGAGAAATAACATTTTGTCACCAATGTTCTATGATTCAATCATAAGGCTACAAACATATATAGCCAACCTGAAAGTAATTCTCAACTCAACAGGAGTTGCTACTGAATAGACAGGCACAGGATTGCACTGATAGCTGCTTAGTTCTATTATCTATTAAAGAAAATATTAGAAAAAATAAGTGGGAAAAAACCACATTTACCTACCTTGATAAAATTATTTAGAAGAAACGTGAAACCCAGCACATAGAAGGCATGCAAAATAATCTTTCCAATTCTAGAGGACAAGCCTCCGTATTTTAAGTTACTCTGAAAAATATTGGTATTTTAGTGTTAAAAACATACCATTTTCCAATTGTACAGATCTTTCAGAGAGCACAAAGCATTTCATGCATATTACATTAACGCTGTCCTTGCAGTAACCCTGCAACTAAATATTATTATTCCTATTTTACAGCTAGGGAAGGCTGAGACTGAAATAGAAGTGTCTTGTCTAGGACACCTTAGAGCACAAGAAGAAAGATCTAATCTGAAGGAATCCTGAGTAGTCTTTTAACCACTATGCTATACCAGGTCACTGAGCATGTGTAAAAGACTGTGATGAATTTACAGTATTTCTTGTTCATCTAATTTATAATACATCTGAAGCCTCTTTATCTGAAGCCCCTATATATTTGTTTGTCTGGCTCAATGTAGGTCCCCCACCTGAGTTCTGCTCAGTCACTCCGTCACTGCTCAAGAAAGAATGTAGAAGGGACTTGGCAAGAACAGCTTATGAACCACAGACCTAAGATAGGTTCCTCATGGTTTCTTTGCAACTGCGACACTGGGAACAGAAACAGGAATACAGCTCTCTAATCTGCCACTGCATGTTTTAGAATTCATGATGCTTCTCTTTTTTTGCTGCACTTCTCCCCTTGTGCTACTTGCTGAAAGCACTCTAACACTTCCAGCATGCCCTGACATTATCACAGACCAGCACAACTGGTATTCACTGATCTTAGCATTGGTATAGTCACCCAACATAGCAGTTGAATGGGTGGAAGGGGAAAGTAATAGCAGTGGCTTCTTGGGGATGAAGCCTTGCCTTGTAGTCTTCTACCACTGCTCAGCTTTCTGAGGTATTCTTATTATTCATGCTCCATTTTCTCTACTAATTTTAAAACAAATGTTTTAAAAAGACATACCTGAAGTTTTCTTACTACCAAGCAGGCTATATTAAAGCTAATAAGCAATGAGCCAAGTATCATGGAATTAAAGAACTGTAGGAAGTAGACAAGCAACAGACTTATCACTTGGATTATGTAGATAATGGTGACCTACAAAAATGACAGTGAGAAAAGACACAGAATCTTAAAAAGAACACACACAAACAAATGGGTTAAATATACAAAAGAGAGGTGTCAGAACATTGTTTCGTGTTTTCTAAATCAATTATTGAAAGTGAAACATCAAACTCGCATTACAGTCACACCAGCCCCACAATGAGGAAACTGGCAGAGACTGACAGTTTTAAGGAATCTTAAATTCCACTAACACCTTTGGAACTTTTAAGGTAGTCATCATAGTCAAGTTGTCTGCGTAATTATCGTGGAACTTAGGATTCACTTTCTTCAGAAATAATCAATCAATGGTATTTATATACCACTTTATATGGACGGCAGGGATAAAACAAGTAAAATCTGAAGCACCCAAGAATGGAAAAGACAAAGGTATATTGAAACTGATAATAAAAACAGAGCTGTCACTGCAGCAAATAAATGTTACTAAAAACCTGCATTAAAAATTACCGGGCACATATAAACCAAGTTAAGTGCCAGCTAAGTATCCCTGAGAAGGCTCTTCTACAAACTCAGATGCCACCAATGAAATGGCCATTTCCACTGCAACCTGCCTACCTCAGAAGGTGGAAGTATCTGCAGCGTGGCCTCTGATGAAAGTTCTAAAAAGAGTGAGAAGATGAAAACAGGTGGCCATTCAAAAGGCCTTAAGGTATTTCTATCTATCTACAGTATTTATCTATCTACAGTATTTATATACCACTTTTCAACTGAAAAGTTCACATTTAAAATGTGCGATGCTGCTTTTTTGGACCATGGTGCAAGGGCTGGATTTTGTGCTGAAACCCCAAAATCTAGTTTCTGTTTATTAACTGCATACGACAGTACATGACATCCTACATATACATGTATAATCTTTGCAACTTTGCAATTTCCTATTATTGCAAACTGCATGCCGAACTGCATGCCAAATTCAGCAATTAGCTTACCTTTTCCGTGGGAACTAAATCAAGACAATCAAGTGAGAACAGAGCCAATGCTTGGATCAACAACATAAACTGATTAAACTGCCAAGCTAAACTGAAGAGGAAGGTTGAAATAAATATTACCACCAATGTCAGCGGCTGGAATAAGAAGAAAAAACAGAGATATGCACAGACAGCAGGTAAAAATGAAAAATAGGCAACAACATGTAAAATAACAGTGAGTGAACTTTTCAACATAGCAACCAGCTGGTATTTGCTATCAACCTGCAGTCCAGCATCTCCAAAAGTAACACTTGGTAAAAGGCAAAGGTGTTCCCCACAGGCTGCCCAGCTAGCTGTGACCAACTATAGGGAGTGGTGTTCATCCCCAGTTCTTAAGCCATAGAGCCAGTGTTGTCTGAAGATTCCTCCATGATCATGTGGCCCCCACGCACGCAGAACACTGTTACCTTCCCACCTATTTATCTACTTGCATTTGCAGGCTTTTGAACTGCTATGTTGGCAGGAGCTGGGCATCTGATGGCAGCTCACTCCATCTTGCAGTATTCAGGTCTTAATCTGCTGACTTGCCAGTTTTCAGATTGACAGACGCAGTAACCAGTCTATACTGTTTACTAAGCCACTGCAGTAACGAAGTCACTGCAGCCTGTAACACTTGGTACAAGAAGTCTTTTCCCCATTTAATAGTCAAATCCTATCATGCAGTTGTTTGAGAAGGGAAAGGGAAATGAATCAAACCTTATCTCCCTTACAAGTCCAACTGGAAAGACCAAAACTTCTAAAAGTGGATTGTATACAGCCCTATCTTTCAGACCATGGGCGTAATCCAAAGTAATTACAGGGAGTCCTTGCTCTGGTGTAAGAACAATTTGCTCTGGATTGCAATATGAATTTCCCACAGGTTTTCATTACGTGGTGCAGTAACTACGTGTGCACGTAATGTCGCTTACATGCTCCCGTAGTTATTCTGGATTGTAGGGCAAGTCTGATATGGGCTGTGGGTGGCACAAGCGGTTAAGACGCTGTGCCTGTTAACCAGCAGGCCAGGGTTCGAGACCTGGGTTGGCCCCACAAGACAGGGTGAGCTCCTGCCCTTAGCCCAGCTCTGCGACGCCAGCTGGATCCAATCGTATTGGCTCTGCCTTTCCATTGGACTAATTCAGTGGCATGGAGAGGAGGAATTTGCTGCTTGGGTAACAGCCTATCCTCCATAACAATCCAACCCAGGTTTTTGTGCTTCACATGCAGCGTATGCAGCACCATAGTCTTTCAAGACGATACCATAGTCTTTCAAGACTGACAGAGGGCAAGTCTGATAACTTTGTGCCCAACACCAATTTGTACCTGAAATCTACCACCACATTCCCCCCCACCCCACCAGCTAAAGATACATGACCAAGGCTGCAATCCTAATCCCGTTAGGCCTGTATAAGACTTGTGTTGATCTGGGGGTGTCACAAAAGTGCCACAAGGCACTTCTGCCCCAGTCCTGGGGGAATTAGGCCAGTGCACAGGCATGCACTAGCCTCCCTACACCATCATGGGAAGTTATGCTATGTGAGTTATGTTGGCCTAAATTAGTTAGTATTGCACCCTAAGTGTATATATGGTCCTTAGCTGAACAGGGAATCTGTGCACAACAGAAGATGGACATGTTAGAACAGAAGCAATTATTTTAAACAGCAAAAGCATCTGCAATATACTTGCTTTTTAAAGCTTTGTTAATACTTCTGTTGGGACATCAAAAACAATTACCACCACAGTTTAATCAGAAAATTTTTTCCTATAGCACGTGCATTCACACAAAATACCCCAGACACAATAAAACTCACCCCAGCAACAGGCCGTAAATTATTTCGGAACAGGAATGTAATTGCTGCTACTTGAATAGCAAAAAATGGCAGTGCCCAATTCTCTCTCAACGGAATAGTGAATTCCACGCGGGTGGTATCTATTCTGCACAAAATAAAAATCAAAGGTACTTGTAAGTTCTTCTTTTAAGAGGCAAGTCCTATGAAAAATGATGAAACTCACTGTTAAGAATCTTAAATATTATTTTACAACTTTCAAATATGGGATAAAGTTTTGGGGGTAAGCCAAAATGTACAAGGAGGGGAACATTGGGTGGTTGCCTTGCTTAAAATGGACCCATGTACAGAAGAAATGTTGTTAACAGACCTATTGTCAGCAAGATTTTTCCTAGTGCATACATTTCCCTACAAAAGATTTTACATATTTTTTCTATAGCATAGCAGAAGCTGGATTATTTTTAAGGAGTAGGTATAAAATTAACCTCACCTGTTAGTAATAAACCAGAAGGCAGTTAATACACCTGAAAGCCAAGTTCCACTGAGAATCCAGCTGGTTACATACAGAGCAGCAACATAGACTGCCTGAAGGCCAAACAATGTGTAGATGTAAAAATAAACAGGCTCGAAAAATTCCTATGAAGGAAGAATATGTTGAAAGGCATTAAACACTCACTGCTTCCAAGTTTCATCATGAAATCATCAGAAAGTCCTATAAATTAGATACAGCAATTTTCCACAATATGTTATTTGTAAGCAAAATACTTGTAAGCAAACTGTGATTCATAGTTTTTATTGCCAATTTATAATTAAACACTTACCTTAAAATGAAGTATCTTATACAGGACGGCGAGGATTACTTCCTGATAAACATTCATCCTTTGAAGTATGTTAACTGTCCTCATGGACTCTGTTCTATTATCATAAATCAACTCATGTAAACCTGTACAGTAAGAAAGAAGCAACTTTGTTTGCAACTGTACATATAGCTTAATGCTGCAATCCTAAAGACACTTTCCTGGGAGTAAGAACCATTGAACATAATGGGGATTACTTTTGAGTAGACCTGATTAGGATTGTGCTCTAAGTATGTTTTGTAATCTGCTATATATATAAAAGGGAAAAGTCACTGACTGACTCATCAACACCCTGCCAAAACCGCTGGGCCTAGAAGCGTGAAATTTGGGGTGGGTGTTCTTTCCGTGTCCGATGCACTAAGAACAAGTTTTTGGAAATTCCAACCAGAAGGGGGTGAAATGGGGTGCAACGCATTTTCCTCCCTATACTTTGCTTTGAAGAATCGGTGACTGAGGGATGCTGTGCCCCAAACCCAGGACCTAGAAGCATGAAATTCGGGGAGGGTGTTCCTTCTGTCACATGAACACCCACCAAGAACTGATGTGGAGAAATTTAACCCTTAAGAGGCTGAAAAGGGGTACAACGTGTTTTTGTCCTATACTTAACATGGAAGACTGACCAACCTCCAGCCAATTTGGTGCTCAGTACCTGGTGCACTGCGGGGAATGTTGTTTGGAGGGAGGGATTGCACTGGGGAGGATGCTGTGCATTTGGGGGTTGCGCATGGGGGTTGATGCACACAGGGGAGATGATGTGCATGGGAGCTTGATGCGCATGGAGAGATGTTGCGCATGGGGGTTGATGTGCCGTGGGGGGATGGTGTATGGTGGAATTTTACTCCCGCAACATGGGTACGCTTTTCGCTAGTATGCAATGAAACTAGTGCTTCAGCAGCTATACTGCAGCCCATTTGTTTTTGGTCCCAATACAAGGTGCTGTTTCTAACCTTTTAACGCCCTACACAATTGTTATGACGTACTGTTATGACATGTATGCGTCCATGAATACTAGTTTAATGAGTTTTAAATTTTAAATTTTTATATTAATCTTTCACCATGTAATGCAAATAATTTTATGTTTACTGCCAATACTAATGTTCTTTATCCTTTGTTAGATGTAGGGTGCAATCCTAACCAATTTAGATAGCACCTGTCTCCCCATTTGCACTGTGCACTGGCCTAACCCTCCCCCCAGAGCTAAACATGAGTAGGATTGCTGGTCTAACTATGGATTAGGATTGAAAATTTTTCAGGCCTTTCCCCCCTTTAATATTGTTAAAACTTATGTTAGTGCAGGAGTGTTCAAACTTTTTGGCAAGAGGGCCACATTACCTCTCTGCCTCTGTGTTGGGGTCCAGAAAAATAATTTACATTTTAAATATGAATAAACTTACATAATTTTAAATATAAGAGTGTTTTAAATATATTACAAGGCTTGTTTCATGGGCCAGATGAAGGGGTCTTGCCACAGGGGTTTGGAAACCCCTGTTCTAATGCCGTGTTGATATGTTTTTCTTTCTTTTATCAGTTTATTGTATATTTGACTTTGGCAAAAAGCTTCTAAGTTACCTTGAGCATTTGTGTCAGCATGGGAAAAGTGGGGTATCAATCTCTAAAATAAATAAACTATTAAAAAACACAATGCTTTGCAATAGAGTAGGGGTCCCCAAACCCTGGTGCTGGGGCCAGATGCAGCCTTTGTAAAGCCTTCATCTGACCCTTGGGCAAGCTCTATAATTCTAGAGGAAAGGGGAGCGCTTATGAACTTGTTTGATCACCCTCTCTCTGTGTGCATGAGAAAGTGTTTATGAAGTGATTTGAATTCATTCATTCTTTTACATGAATTATGTCACTAATATATTCATTTATGTAAATTTATTCAAATCTGAAATGTAAATAATTCTTTTTCTTCTGACCCCTAGCACAGTATTAGAAAGATGATGTGGCCCTCCTGCCAAAACCTTTAGAGACCCCTGCGACTGTGTCACCAAAAATGAGGCAGGAAACAACCTTGGAGGGCCAGCTCCTAACTGGCCTGTAAATGCTTGGGTTAATGAATCTTTAGATTATGAATTACATGGATTCTAAACCTGTAATAGTACTTTTGTTACATTACAAAATCTAGTCTAGTCAAACATTTCTGAGCTAATTTTGTATTGCTTTAAAATGTTTCCCTTTAAGTGTGTGTGTGGGGGGGGGGGAGTTAAGGTTTGGAAGAAATCAGTAAATTGGTAAAGAAAGAAAAACTGTTCTGGAAACGTCAGGAGTGATCATCAGTTCTCAAATGCACAATGCTTGTTGGTTTGTACAAAACCAGTTGTGTGCCTGGGGCTCAGAGTAGGCTTTGGAAAGGAAGTTTTATAGTAAAGGTAAGTTGAAAACATTTACAGAAGACAAATAGTTTAATAGTGGGAGATGAGTTTTAGTTGTACAGTAAGCAATTTAAACAAGCATTTGGGGAAAGGAACTACCCTTTGAAAAGTGGATCTTAGCCCTGATACAAGAGGCCTTATGAAGAGGTGTCTCGAAAGGGTTGCTACCCAAGGCAGTGGCACTTACCTGAAGAACCTCCACATCCTGGAAGTTCAGAGATCATGCAATGATATAATTATGTTGCCTCTGACCTTCCAGGCTCCTGCACTGAGTGCTCCCTTCCTATCTTACTCCAGTGAACTTCAGTGATCATGGCAAAAACATGATCAACAGTGAGAGTGCACCAAAGCTGGGTACAAAGCAGCCTACAGCTCTCCAGAGGGTGTTGTGATGACATGCCCTCTTCTGGGATCATAACCAGTGGTGGGCTCCAGCAGGTTCGCACCTACTCTACAGAACTGGTTGTTAACGGGAGATAGGACAAATAAAGTTTAAAAATAGCCATTTAAAAGTGGCTGCCTGATGGGCTTAGAACCGGTTGTTAATTTCTTTGAATCCCATCACTGAGCATAACCCACCTTCATGATGCCATGGACCTTATGAAAAGGTTCTGAACAGAAATTCAGGTTCTATAAGAGGTTCTGTAAGAAATAGCTCTGACAGCATTTATTTATTTCAGACATTTATATCCCTTCTTTCTGCATTACATCTAGCACCAAAAGCAGTTCACAGTAAGGCACAATAAGGCTACAATCCAGAGTAACTACAGGACCTTTTACACCAACGTACTTATGGTGTCACCTATGGCAAATGCATAGGACAATCCAGAGTAAGTGCCTCTTACATCCTCCCACAGTTACTCTGGATTGTAGGGTAAGTCTAATACTGTGGCGATAATCCCACTGATTTTAAGGAGCTAGATAGAATTCCATATAGCTAAGCATATAAGATAGAATTCCATATAGCTAAGCATGGAGGGGTTGCTATACTTGTCCCACAAGATCAAGAACCCTCACAGGGAATAGTCTGAGGGAAAAGGTTGGGTGCTGTATGCTGTGAACACTCTTGTAGAGCAACCTACAGTCATGTCCCATGGTAAGGGGAATGGCAGAGAACTAGAGTGAAAAGACACACATTTGCTGATAGATGTCTCAGGAGGATTGGGAAGAGTACATGCACATGAACCAGGTTCAATGCTTTAGGTTCAATTCTGTATGGTTACAGCTTCAGTGGCTACATTGGCTGCTGGTTCACTTCCAGTATCCTTTCAAAGTGACTTTTAAGGCCCTATATGGATCAGGGCCAGGGTATTTGAAGAGCCACCTTCTTCTGTAAATCCCGCCTGCCTGACTTGTTGCTATCAGCACAGGTGAGGGGAATGAGCTAGAAATAGAACCTTCTCAGTTTGAGGCTAAAATTAAGAATGGCTCTCTATTTGGAGACATTTCATGGGGCATTTTTTTTTAATTGAAAGAGGCTTTTAACTGTAAACATGCAATCTTAATAGTGTGATATATTGGTGCCTGATTTAATTGTTTATAGGTTTTAATATTTTAATCTTACTTGTACTATGTTTTTATGTAGTAAGCTGCCTTGGGTACCCAATGTGTGTTAGGAAAGGTGGGATTGGAATTCTTTAATTAAATAAATCAAATATACAACCAATTGGGAGGGGAGGTGGAGACTGCCAGATAACTGACATTCTTGAAAATATTGCTTGTAATGGGGGTACAGATAGAGCCTTAATAAAAAACAGAAGATGGAAACTGCTAATCCAGCAGTATCCTTAGTTATGCTATCCTTAAGCTGTACTTTTTGTCTTTCAAAAAAATCAAATGGACCAAAATGTTACCACCTTACCTAGACGAATAGATGGAGCCTCCAGAATCTGCTTATAATAAGAATAATATAGGCCACATTCTGTCCTGAATGAAATTTCCCGTTCTACCTCCTGTATGGAAATAAGGCATTTTTTTAAAATGCAAGAAGTTTAAACCAAAGCTTGTCTTAGAACTGCTTGACATTGACCTGTATAATATAGCCAGCATGCTGCAGTTAGGACAAGAACAACTGTCAATTTATACAATACATCTAATAAGCAAACAACTCCCTAAAGACAACTTCTTTACTGCTTCTCTTGCGGTGGGATCCGCTATTCTGGATCTGAGTCATCCAATTCATGTTTTGATACAATGTTGATGAAACCAGCCAGCAGAGGCCTATCACTGGGTCATTACCTTCCCAACAAAGTGGTACCTATTTATCTACTTGAATTTTGCATGTTTTCAAACTGCTAGGCTGGCAGGAGCTGGGCAAGTAATGGGAGCCCTCCGTACTTGTCACCTTAATTATTATAACCACCACCATCAAGTAAATCATTATCTTTTGCAGTTTAACCAAAAGTAAATTGAGGCTGAACTCACTTGATGGCAAAGACTGATCAAACTGTCAATCTCAAAAGATAAGAAAAGCCGTACTACTTCAGGCCAAGGGCCCAGCTAATACAGTATTTTCTTTCCTACAGTGACTCACTATCAGCCTCCTGGAAGGCATAAACAGGAAAGAAAGGCAGACTTCTCTTCCGTCATTGCTACCCTGCAACTGGTATTCAAAGGTATTCTCTTGCTGGACCCAGGTATAGCCCATAGTATCAGGACTAGGGGGCACTCATAGATCTGCCTTTCACAAATCTATCCAATCCCATTTTACAGTCACCCAAGTGAATGGCCAACACCACATCCCATGGCAATGATCCCAGAATGGCAAGGTATAAATTTGTCAGACAAATCTGGATCTTTTATGAAGAGAAACATGCAAGCTAGTCAATGGGATAATCCCAGCAGCTAAACTTGGAGCTTGTTTCCTCTATTTGTATTATTGCCTTTCTGCTAACATCCTCAACATGTTTAGTAGTTCAAATCTAAGTCCCATGATACAAAAGAAAAAACAGATAAGGAAAGTAGAAGGGGGAAACCACATTAAAAAAACAATACTTATATTATGTAATTGTTATAATGAGCAGGTAGAATGATTACTGGAAAAGTTTCTCCTTGGAGAGGAGAAACATATAGTAGCTATCCCAGCTGAATTGACAAAGGGAAACTCATTGCCACCCTATTTCTTCCTCCAAGGCAACCAACGAAGGCCAATTTTCTTACAAATGCGTACAAACTGCCAGAAAAGATATTCTAATTGGATATCAGGTAAAAAAATTCCTGACAGTAAGGGCAGTTTGGCAGTGGAATAGATTGCCAAGTGGGGTGGTTGGACTCTCCCTCACTGGGAACCTTCAAGAAGAGGCTTGATGAAAACCAATTGGAAATTCTTTAGGAAGTTTCCTGCTATAGTGAGAGGACTAGACTAGATTACTTTTTAGGTCCTTTCCAAATCTATGATTATATGAGTCTGCTGATGAAGGCAATTATGAGAGAAAAGGACAAATGGCAGTTCATTCTAGCCATCTTAAGTGTTAATCCAGTATTATCAGTTCAGTCAAGCTTCTAATCAAAACTGTACTGTTATCAGAGAGCAGTGTATGTTACATATAAAAGCAGAAATGTGCTCAGATTTTTTTCAGGTTTCTCACCCAAACCCAGAGAGATATACAGTGGTACCTTGGTTTAAGAGTGACTTGGATTAAAAGTATTTTGAATTAAGAGCAAAATATTCTCAAAAATTTTGACTTTGGCCTAAAGTGAAATTAAGCCCCTTGCTCTGGAGCAGTTAAGATGACTTTCCATAAGAGAACACTAGAGGGTGACGTAACTGCGTGGACCTGTAACTGCTCTGGATTTTGCCCTTAGTTTAAGAGCACTATCTTGGAAGAAGAGCATTTCTGAGGAAGTTTGGAATAGGTTTCCATGGCCAGGGAACTGGGGTGAGCAGCCTGAGCCAGGTCTGTGTGTGCTGGATCTGTGTGTGGCAGCATAGGTACAGTATGTGTGTGGGGTGTTTTTGTGTGGTAATCTATGTGTGGCAGTGTCAATATACCTTATCAATATCCTTATCAATATTATCAATAAGCTTATCGATATCCCAATGCTGCTCCCCATCAGCAGCATGGGAATGTGAAAGTTGCACAAAAAGACAAAAATTTCACTGAGCCAATGGATAGCAGTGACTCTGTTAGTGATAATGAAAGTCATCCTACAAAATATCTCTCCTCTCTCTTGTCTCCCTCACTCCAGCCATGAAGGTTTTCAAAGGTACAGTACTGTACAGTATTTTATTATAATGTTTTGTATTGTTACAGTGTTTTATATCATTTTTATACACAATAAATATTTTATATGAATATTTTTGAGTTGTAGAACCAATTGACTGAATTTCCATTAATTCCTTTGGGAAAATCAACTTTGGATTACAAGTGTTTTGGGTTACAAAACACTTCTGGAACCAATTACAGTGGCACCTCATGTAACAAATTTAATCCGTTCTGTTGGCATGTTTGTTACGTGAAACATTCTTTACGTGAAGTGGATTTTCCCATAGGAAATAATGGAAACTCAGATTATTGGTTCCACAACCCCCAAAATATTCATATAAAAATATTAACTGTATGTAAAAATGATGACAAAACACTGGAATTGAATTCAAAACATGCATTCAATGTGCATGATCCTATGAAGTCTACTTAGGTTGCAATCCTAAAAGCACAATCCTAAAGTCACTTAGGAGGCTGCAATCCTTAAGACACTTTCCTGGGAGTAAGACCTATTGAAGACAATGGGGCTTACTTCTGAGTAGGCATGGTTAGGAATCAGCAATCAAAGACACTTTCCTGGGAGTAAGACCTGTTGAACACAATGGGGTTTATTTCTGAGTAGGCATGGTTAGGAATTGGCAATCCTAGACACTTTCCTGGGAGTAAGACCTGTTGAACACAATGGGGCTAACTTCTGAGCAGGCATGGTTAGGAATCTGCAATTCTAGACACTTTCCTGGGAGTAAAGGGAGTCCCCCCCTATTGGGGGAACTGGGGGTCTTCTGGGGGTGGGAGGATGTTTGGAGACAGTGTTGGGGAGATTCAGGCAGCTGGGAGTAGTGGCTGCCACTTTAAAAACCTGGCTCCCTGCAGAGCCGCTGGAGGGAGGAACATCCCCTCCCCGCTCTCCAGCCTCTTCAAAAGCTCTGCAGGGAGCCTGGGGTTGGAATGCAGGCTTTTAAAGTGGCAGCCACTATCTGCGGCTGCCTATATCTCCCCCCACTGTCCCCAAACACCCTCCCACACCCCCAGAAGACCCCCCCCAGTCCCCTCAAGCACCTTCCCACCCCCCCCCCCGAGGAACGGACCTATCTATCTACAGTATTTATATACCGCTTTTCAACTGAAAAGTTCACAAAGCGGTTTACAAGAAGATGAAAAAATTAATAGCTAATTAATAGTTAATGGGTGCCTGCCCAAAAGGGCTCACAATCTAAAGTGCAAAAAGAATACCAGCAGAAGCCACTTGAACAGACATTGCTGGGGTGTGTAGGGCCAGTTACTCTCCCCCTGCTAAATAAAAGAGGAACACCCACTTGAAAGAGTGTCTCTTGCCCAGTAAGCAGGGGCTGCGTTACCTGACCTGTTCATTCAGGTAACAAGTGCAGGCTAGCAGCTCTTTAAACTTTAAAGAGCTGCCAGCTGGCCTTCGTTACCCAAATCAGCTTCGCTACCCAAGCTAGAAGCCCAAGGGAACAGTATGTTCTTTACCTGGAACATACTTTACCCAGGGCATTCGTTACCGAAGGTACCACTGTATGTTCGTAAATCAAAGCACCACTGTAACTTGAAGCTTTGAGAAACTGTATTTTGCCAATGCTTTTTTTGGGGGGGGGAGGGGAGGATAGAAGGCAGAAGGAAAGCAATGCATGTCAACAGCCACTGAATAGTGTTGTTGTTCACTTTCTGTATTCCTGAAAGAATATAGACAGCATTCCTAAACACACTTTTCTGGGTGTAAGTACTATTGAACACAATGGGACTTACTTCTGAGTAGACATGAATGGATTGCACTGATAGTCAAGTTCTCATGATCAAATTCAAATTAAAACCACAGCTGAGATGAAACAGTGGCAAGAGAGATAATATGGGTTTACAGCTATGTATTTCAAAACTTATGGGTTGTATACCAAGAAATTGAATTGTAACTCAGAATCAGTCAAACAAATGGGACTTCACTGACCCATGACTAATTTGACCAATAGATTTCAGCTGTAGTTAGGAGCCACTTTCTTAGAACATAAGCCCATACTCTGAACATACTAAATGATTCAAGTACCAATGAAAGCCCATTAAACCACCTGAAATACTGAATACTGCATCCTAGGTTTAATTAATTACAGTGAATAGTGACTAAGGTTTGGTTAATTGCACAACTACTAAAGTACACTCAGACAAAAATCATTTCCATGTAATGTAAGCTGGAAGGTCTCTGAAACACTTTGGCATTCATTTTGATGGGCTGGGCATAGAGAGGAATCTAATTAGCAAAAATGTATCAAACATGATTAATTTGTAAACCTGCCACCAGCTGTATTCAGTCGAATGCCATTCTTTAAGAGGCAAATACTACTGTTTTACATCTGTTTCATACTAGGTAACATCTGCTCTCCTCACTCATGACACATTTTCAGTTCTATGGCAATTCATACTTTTCCAAGAGCTGCCTGCCAATAAAGTGACCAGAGTTATGAGTAAATATTTTAAGACTACAATATTACCTAATATCATGTTCTATAACTATAGTGAACTAGAGATGTTTGGTTTAAAAGCCCTTTGTTCCAAGTCTAGAATATAAAAACACATTTAAATATGCTTGCTGGAAAACTGGTCCTGCAAATGTATGAAACTACTCTTTGTCCTCATATGTTACTTTAGATACTATTTCCTTTGGTAATTATTGAATAGCAGGTCAAGGTCCTGCTCCAATGAGGTCAAGTAGAGAAGACTGCAGATCAACAATTAAGCTATAGGGAGTAGCCAGCCCTATTTTCCTATTCTTTTCCCCCACCCCACCTCTGAAGAAAAGAGTTGGAAGCTGAACTGTTCCATCAGTTACCAGAGACCAGAACAGGCTGCCACAAACATTCCAAACACTTTCAAACTTACCCTATATACTCTAGTATAAGCCAAATTTTTCAGCACATTTTTAATGCTGAAAAAGCCCCCCTCGGCTTATACTCGGGTCAACTTATACTTGTCATAAGATGGGCAAAGAAGTGGATTTCTGCACAAGCAGCTCAGCTTAGAACAGCCTTTTTAAAAAGCAGGAAAGGCTGCTTTGCTTCCTTCATTTTTTAAAAACAATCATCAGCAGATTGATCCTTCTCCTCCCTGCATGGAGGAGCTTGAAGGCTCACCACATTGGCTGTTTTCTCCTCATTAAAACAGCAGTAGCTGCTGCATTTCCCACCCTAGGCTTATACTCGAGTCAATAAGTTTTCCCAGTTTTTTGTGGTAAAATTAGGTGCCTCGGCTTATACTCAAGTATATAGGTATGCTCATCTTGGGACTCAATCTTGGGATGATATGCTCTTTAATAAAAGATAATAAAATAATAAATTCTATGCAAAGTAATACTAATAATATTATTATACTAATAAAACTATGCACATAGGGAGAGTGGAGAGAGAGATGCTGTTCTTCCTTTCTTACAATGCCAGATCTAGGGGTAATTCATTTGAATGACAGAAGATTTAGAATGAACAAAAGAGGGTACTTTATGCAGGACAGTCAGTGGAATCCATTGCCACAGAATGCAGTGATGTCCACTGGATAAGTTCATGTAGAACAGATCTATCAATGGCTACTAGTCATCATGGCAATGCAAGGGTCTTTTTGAGGGGGAATGCACCAGAATGTTGTTTCAGCACCTCTGTGGGTGAGTACCGGCACACAAACACATAGAAACACAGACACAAATACACACGCACACAGGTGAGTACCGGCACCTACTTTCCAGAAAAATTGCACTGTATCACCCTCAAGTTCAGAGGAAGTGTGTCTTTGAATACCAGTTGCAAGGAAGCAATGAACAGGCATGAAGGATGCCTTTCTTTCCTACTTTTGGGCTTTCCAGAGGCAGCTGGTGGGCCACTGAAGGAAAAGGAATGCAGAACTAGATAGGCCTTTGGTCTGATCCAGCATGATTTTCCTTCAATAGATTCTCATTATATTTTCTATGGGATGGCTTTACCCAACCTTTATCAGGAAGTGATGTGTGTTGGGGGCTCCACAGCTCCCCCTTCATAAACCAAGAATTTTATGTGTAACTATGGCGAACCATGCATTCTGTGTTCATCACACTGAACAGGCTGCAGCACTAACAAGGTGATAAAGAAGAAAACATGCTATGTGTCACTGAACTCGTGACACTTCAGCAAAATCCCTAAAATATAAGCAAAATCACAAAAGTGCAGCAACATTTTGAAAGGTATTAAAGCAGAACTGGCTAAAAATGTATTGCCACAAATTAGATGCAACATCTATTCAATACAGTGGTGCCTTGATTTAAGAGCACAATTCCTTCCGGAAGCATACTTGTAATTCAAAACGCTTGTAATACAAAGCAGATGTTCCCATACGAAATAAACTGAGACGGTTCTACAACCAAAAATGTGCATATAAAATACATGTGTATTTTTATATAAAATATATATAATGTGTATATATAAAAAATAAATATGTATATAAAAATATTAACTGTATATAAAAATGATTACAAAACACTGTAATCCAATACAAAACACTGTAATATACTATAGAACACTGCAAACTAATACTAAAATAAAGAACATACTGTACAGTACTGAACGGTAAGTTGAAAACCTTCATGGATGGTGTAAGGGAGTCAAGATATTTATTTTGTTGGATGTTGGATGACTTTCACTAACAAAGTCACTGCTATCCATTGGCTCAATAGAATTGTTTTCTTTTTGTGCAGCTTTAACATTTCCATGCTGCTGATGATGGGGAGCAGCATTGGAACATTGTTAAGGCTTCCACTCTGCCATACACAGATCCCATACACACATCTGGCTCAGGCTGCTTCCCCCAGGTCCTCCCTGAGTTCCGCGGCCATGGAAATCTGTTCCAAACTTTACCCAGGGCCCACTCCAGCTCTAGCTACCCCCCAGTTCCCTTCTGTTAGTTCCTTAGCCATGGAAGCCTATTCCAAACTTCATCAGAAATGCGCTTCTTCCAAGACAGTGCTTTTAAACCAAGTCCACTTTTCTGAAAATATTTTACTCTTAATCCAAACACTCTTATTTCAAGTCGCTCTTAAATCAAGGTACCACTGTAAATAAATATATTGATGAAGAGATTTGAATTTCCAGATGGAAATAAATGAGTACTTATTTGTGGAGCTCAAGAGCTTTCTGTGTGAGCTGCGGACAGGTAGGCAACCAAATGTTTGAGATTAGAGAATGCGATACCTTCTGAGTCACTGAACAAGACTAATAACTAAATCCTGTCTACCTGAAACCTCTCTGAGGTTCCACATTAGGAAAGAATCTGGGAATGAAACCAGATAAAACAGGATTTAATGTTTCAGAGGAGAACAGGGTGCAACAAACTCATAACAACATTTTTTGCCTTTTGCTTAATAAAGCATGCTTTGCATGTTTTCTTAGAATCAAATCCCACCACATTCAACAGGCGCTTTTTCCATATTAGTGTGTATAAGATTGTGTGTATAAGTGTATAAGATAGTGTGTATAGTGTTCCAAGCCAAAGGAACACAGATTAGGAGACTAAACAAATTGCTCAGGGTTTGTTAATATTATCCATTCTACTGGACTAGAGGGAATACCTATTCATTTCTAGGCATTAAAGGTTTGTGAGAACCAGAACAAGCAAAAGGCACATTCATAATAAGCTCTTTATCTTGTATAAATCACTTTTTGCTCCTAGAAGGAATCTATGTTCAAAGCACTGAATTATTGACCCAAATTTTCTCTTGGCAGATTTTCTATCACCATTCGGACTTGATTTATCCTGAAAGAGCTGGCAATAAATTGCAACTGATAGATTGCAACTGATAAATTGCCCTAATAGAAAGTTAAAGATAAAGAGATGCTATTAACATGATATCATTACATGAAAATACTTTAATGTACCACATAATGAATTTTGCTGGTACAGGATGATCCAATTCCAAAACTGATGGATTCAGGAATCTCTGGTAGAAAATAGCTGGCATGTGATATTACAGAGTCAATTGAGGTATTATTAAAAACACAGCAATTTTGTCTGTGCCCATAACAAATATATTGCTGTTACAGCTTCATTTCTTTTTAGTTTGCAGCTTAACACTATGAGGTCTACTGAGGGTCTTTGGGGCCAAAAGGCAGTCCACAAATTCTGGCACAAATAAAAAAACAAATAAATGTACCATTAGGAGTGGTAGCTCTTATTTTTTGGGGGTGGGGGTGAGGTGGAGGGGTGGAATGAAGCCTTAGAATTATAAGGATATCAATTATGCAAGTCCTGATTAAAAGGAACCTTGTGTATTGCTTCTTCTTTGATTTTACTGAGCCTGAGCAACAGTGGATTTCTTATGTATTTTACATTATCCATATCCAAAATTATACAACAGTGTGGCTGGTATGTCAACTGTCCAAGCACTGCTACATATAACCACAGATCTGAAAATTTAATAAAATCAGTGGTGAAGAGCTACAGAACAAAGTGATCAACAATTTGGGGAAAGTAAAGTTTTGTAAAAGCTTTGTTGGAAAAAGTGACTTATAAAATACATAATTATATTAAGAGCAATGCCCTCCAGAAACAATTATGTAAGTATAGTAATTCTGTTACCGTGATGCTGGAAAACCACAGATCATTTTCATGTAGCGTAGCAACATACAAAGCAGTGAGAATCCCCAAAGAAATGGCAGTTATTCCACCAATGATGAATGAAACTTTCTTCCATGGTTTGCGACCTACAGAGAATAATTCCAGTGAATACGTCACCAATCTGTTTAAAAAAGACTACAGTTCCCTCACTAAATGCTGGCTTCGGTTCATTTATTATAAAAACATTTATATCCTACCTTCCTAACACAATGTGTCAGTCCAGGTAACCTTAAAATACAGCAGCTCAGGAATACAATAATGAAAACAGGCAAAGTAAAAAAACTAAAAATGCAGAGAACATGCAACATGTGTTTACTTATGAAAATACTAGCAAAAAGCATACCCATGTTGCGGGAGTAAAATTCCCCCGTATGGCATCTCCCCACTGCGCATCAATCCCCCACGCACATCAACCCCCATGCGCATCCACCCCCATGTGCAACATACATCATGTTCACCCACCCCAAGCGCATCATCCCCCCTATGCACATCGACCCCCCCATGCTCATAGACCCCCATGCGCAACATTCCCGCATACGCATCAGTCCCCCATGTGCAATATCCCCCATGCGCATCAACCCCCATGCCCAACATCGGCAGGGGGTTGGACTAGATGACCTACTAGGTCCCTTCCAACTCTATGATTCTATGATCTCCCCATGCCCAACATCCCCCCATGCGCATCACCCCCATGTGCATCATCTTCCCATGTTCATCTTCCCATATGCAAACCCCCATGCGCAGCATCCTCCCTAGTGCAACCTCTTCCTCTGAACAACATCCCCCCCAGTGCACCAGGCACCGAGCACCAAACTGGCTGAATGTTGGTCAGTCTTCCATATTAAGTATAGGACAAAAACACATTGCACCCTTTTTTCAGCCCTTTAAGGGTTAGATTTTTCCACATAGGTTCTTGGTGGGTGTTCATGTGACAGAAAGAACACTCTCCCTAAATTTCATGCTTCTCGGTCCAGGGGTCGGGGCAGAACATCCCTCAGTCAGGGATTTTTCAATATAAAGTATATGGAAGAAAACACGTTGTGCCCCTTTTCACCCTCTTCTGGTTGGAATTTCCAAAAACCGGTTCTTAATGCACCTATCCATCACGGAAGGAACACCCACCCCAAATTTCATGCTTCTAGGCCCGGCGGTTTTGGCAGGGCATTGATGAGTGAGCGGGTGAGTCAGTCAGTGACTTTTCTCTTTTATATAGATTTTTCTTGTAGAAACTATGCGATGTAGAGCAGAGAATCAAAGAAACTGAGTGGAATCAAAAACATTAGAATTCCTCCTGCCTCATCTTTGTATTTATACAGTACAGAAGGGGCCACAGTATCCACAGGGGATCCTCACCCCGCTAACACTAAATATTACAAATCATCAAATCCATGATATTCACCCCTTTAAGCCCTCCAAAGAGGACCGGAGTTGTGCTCCAGTCCCCTCAGATGGGCTTTCTGAAGCCTAAAAAGGCAGTGCATGTCTGCTCACTGCCTCAGTGGACTTCACAATGGCACTTAGAGCACAATCCTAACCAGGTCTACTCCAAAGTAAGCCCCATAGTGTTCAATAGGTCTTACTCCCAGGAAAGTGTCTTTAGGACTGCAGCCTAAGTGGAGAAAAATCACTTTCACGTGGGTTTCAGAATGCCTAAAGGGGAAAAAATGGCATTTTTGGTTTCTCTTGGGAAACTGAAAGTGGCATTTTTTCCTGCCACCAGGGGAAGCCTATAGAAGTAGCAGGTGGAGCTGCACTCCCTCTCTGGGTTCAGAAAGCCTTCTAGAGAGGACTGAAACACAATTCCAGTCTCCTTCAGAGGGATCAGTTGGAGCCAAGTTTGGTGTTCAGTTCATTCTATTCGGTGCAATTCAGTTCTATGATAAAAGGTTTAAAATGTGGTCAAAGAACAAGCATATGCATTTCTTTTAGGCAGGAACAGCTCATCAGAATACATTCCCTTTAATTAGATGATCATCTAAAAATAGTCTAATTTGCATAAATTAGAATTGCCGGTCAACGGATCTGGTTGGTCATCTAAGGGTTGCGGTATGTGCTCTCAACCCTGAAAACGCATTAAAATGAAAATAATTTTGGTTTCAAATACTAGTTTGAAATACTGGTTTGAAACCAGAAGAGGAACCATGATTTCAACATGAAATCCAAAACAATGAAGTTGGAAAGATGCATATTGATGTTTCTAATTTTTTAACTTAAAAATAATTTGCCAACATTTTACACCCCTTTTGTCAAAATTATTTATTTATTTATTATTCCATATGAACTCAACCAGAGGTCCCATGGTGGCCAACTCAAATTTATTAGGTGAAGAATATTATTAATATTCACCCAAATAAAAATATTTCACCCAAATATTAGGTGAAAAATTCACGAGCATCAAAAATGGGTATGACACCCTTGTTTTGAAGGGCCATTGCACACAAACCCTTTGGATTTTTCACCTAATATTGGCCATTATATAAATAGAAGTGCCAACCCAGTTATTTTCAGTCAAATCTGAGTCTGTGACCATGCAAGGTTTTGAGACTTCCATTGAATTCATATGTAATGACCCATAAGTATTAATTCATACAATTAATTAGATATTTAATATTTTAATATTTCATTTTAACAAACCACTTTATCAATTAAGACTGTTTTACACTTTTTGGGAGCACGTGAGGTTGCTTTCTGATGCACTTGTTGAGCTCCATTTTCACTGGACTGGGACCATTCTGGTGACCTTGCCTTCCTTTAGAGCTGCCTGATCTGAACATGAGCCAAGGCGCCTTTGCTTACTTGTGAGTAAATGCACAGTTCTGCTTTCTATAGGGGTCAATGCATTTATCATCGACTTCTCTCTGGATTGTGGTGGCAGCGTCCATTGGATTAGGACCATTCTGGGGGCACTGGATTCCTTTTGGTCTGCCCTTTTCAATGGACAAATGCAAGTTTGCCTACCCATGAGTAAAGACACGATATGGTTCAGTTTCCATAGGTTTCCATGCATTTGTCTTTTGGCCATAACTGGCTACAAAAGAAATATTTCAAAGCTTTTTTGCATTTAATTCTGATGGAAAATACGCATCCATTAGTATATGACTTGGGGTTATTCTGAACAATTTGGGCAACTTTGGTCACCTCTGGTGTGTCACTACCGAGGGTGGTGCCCAGGCCCTTCAGGTACCTAGAAACCACTGCTCAGAGGATGCTTGGGCATTTTTAATTATTGTTTTGTCAGTATAACCTACCAGGTATAACTTCCCAGTAACGATTCCAAATCCTGTTCTGATTCACTGCTGGGGCTGATGGGGTTGACGAGATGATTCCTAGAATCCTTCTCTGTCTAAGAGTTGCCATGATGCCGGAATCATTAGTGCGTTATACTTCAGGCTGGTTCCTAAAAATAGATAGCAACAAAGTAATACGTATGTCTGATGCAGCACTATCCTATGCATATATACTCATGAGTCCTAATGAGTTCAGTATGACTTACTCACAAGCAGTGGCAACACTAGGGTTTGCATCACCTGGTCCAAAAGTTCATTATGTCACTCCCATGATGGACCATCTCCTGAGGCAGGAGTCACAATACCAAAAAACCAAATGTATATGACTTCAGGGGTCAAATGCTTTGGAATGATACAGCTTTAGATTAGAGGAGCCCATTTTAAACACACAGTTCAAAATGATGGGGAGAGGTGATAGGATACTCAAGATTCAGACTGGCCACTCCTGAGAGTATGTCCATGCAGAAACATGTGAAATTTAAGGATCTATGCCAGTGATGGCTAGCGTTTTTAGCACTGAGTGCCAACTGACGGTGCCAGTGCCCAGCATACGTGCCCAGAACTCCAAGCTTGCACATTGGGCCAGGAGCTTCCTGAGCATATTGCGCATGTACGCTGTTCTGGGCATGCGCACTGGGTGTGTGCACAGTCAGGGTGCTCCTCTTTGGAGCAGAGTGCGCTTGTGCCCAGAGCATATGCCTACAACTCTGGGCATGTACACTGGGCTCCTGGGCTAATGCGCATGTCCGGAGCTCTGAGCCGCTGATCAGTCTTCAAGTATAGGCTGAAAATGAATTGCACCCCTTTTCAGCCCCTTACAGGTTAAATTTCTAGAAATTGATTCTTGGTGGGAACTCCCCTGATGGAAGGAATATGCTCCCCGAATTTCATGCTTCTAGGTCCAGGGTTTGGGGCAGAGTGTCCATTAGTGAGGGATTCTTCAATGGAAAGTATAGGAAGGAAAACCCTCCCCAAATTTCATGCATCTAGGTCTGGTGGTTTTAGCTGGGCGCTGGTGAGTGATATAGACTAGAGAAATGTAGCCATGTTGCAGGAGGAAAATATTCAATATGCCAACCCCCCCCCATTGCACATCCCTCTGCATGCGCATCACCCCCGTGTGCATGTGAACATGTGCATACAACGTATCTTGGTGTAATTTTATGTATACAACATATGTGTGTGCAAAACATGCATGTGTGAAAAAACACATATCCATACATTTGTAAGAATATCTGTGCATGGAACATGTGTGCACGTGAACATGTGTGTGCAACACATGTGCGCACATGTGTACATGTGTGTGCAACACATGTGAATGCAACAAGTGTGTATATGCATACCACACATTTGCGTATGTGAATGTGTGTACAACACATGCGTGTGCAACATGTGCAAGCATGAATGTGTGGACAACACATGTGAATGCAACGTGTATGCATGTGCATACAACACGTGTGTGTGCGCACAACACGTGCGTATGTGAATGTGTATATAACATGTATGCACGTATCTCTGCATGTAAATGTGTGTATGCAACCTATGTGAATGCAACAAGTGTGCATGGGCATATCACGTGTCTATGAGAATGTGCACATGTGAATGTGTGCAGCACATGTGTACATGTGCATCAACACATGTGAGCATGAATGTGTGTGTGTATGTGCATACAAGTATGCACACGTATGTGCAATATGTGTGTGCTTGTAAATGTGTGTATGCAATACATATGAATGCAACAAGGGTGCATGGGCATACCATACGTGTCCATGAGAACGCGTGCATGTGGGTGTGTGTGCAGCATGTATTTTCATGTGCATCAACACAGGTGCGTGTGAATGTGTGCGTGCACATGTATGTGTGTGTATGCATGCAAGTATGCACACGAAGGTGCAACATGTGTGTGCTTGTAAATGTGTGTATGCAACCCATGTGAATGCAACAAGCGTGCATGTGCGTGCCACAGAGGTGCATGCAACACCCGTGTACAGTATGTGTGCATATGAACATGTGTGTGCAACACTTGTGCAAGCATCAGTGTGTGTGCAAAAGATACCAATGGAAGACATGTGCCTGTGTGTGGAGGAGACTGTGTCGGGGCCAGTGCAGGCGACGGTTGGAGTCCAGGCGGGGGCGGTTCTCCATCACATCCCCCGGAGGAGCCCCTCAGGCTCGGAAGGGAGCCTGGCGAGGCGACCTCCCCGCCGGGTGTGGGGCGGCCTAGGCCGGCAGGCGACGCCACGACGCGCCCCTCCCCCGCCTCCGCCCCCTCAGCCGCCCGCCCGCCCGCCAGGCCCCGAGGGCCCCTCACCTGCCCGGACGGAGAGCCGCCAGCCGATCCTCCGTGCGAGGGAGCCGGCCGGCTGCTGTTCCTGCGCCGCCTCGCTCCCTCCCTCGACCCTCCCTCGGAGCCGAGCCGTTGGAGGCGCCTCCTTCGGAATCTCTCCTTCTGAGGGAGGGGCGCTCTCAGGCGACAGTTGGGGCGTTAACGGTCGCCTCCTCAGGGACAGCCTGCACCTCCCTACTCTCGAGGAAGCCCATTCCCTCCAATGGCACCCGCTTAGATGTTGAGTGTGCATAGGGCTTTGGGAGTAAGGGAGTAAGGCCATTGGACTGCATGGAGCTTACCTCACGGTACAGGGACACACACTGGCTCCTAGGGACACCTACTTGGGAGTAAGGCCATTGGATTGCATGGAGCTTCATGGTAAAGGTATACACACTGGCTCTTAGGGACACCTAACTGCATTGGACTGCATGGAGCTTACCTCACAGTAAAGGGACACACACGGGCTCCTAGGGACACCTACTTGGGAGTAAGGCCATTGGACTGCATGGAGCTTACCTCACGGTTAAGGGACACACACTGGCTCCTAGGGACACTTACTTGGGAGTAAGGCCATTGGACTGCATGGAGCTTACCTCACGGTAAAGGGACACATTGGCTCCTAGGGACACCTACTTGGGAGTAAGACCATTGGATTGCATGGAGCTTCATGGTAAAGGTACACACACTGGCTCTTAGGGACACCTAACTGCATTGGACTGCATGGAGCTTACCTCACAGTAAAGGGACACACACTGGCTCGTAGGGACACTTACTTGGGAGTAAGGCCATTGGACTGCATGGAGCTTACCTCACAGTAAAGGGACACACACTGGCTCCTAGGGACACTTACTTGGGAGTAAGGCCATTGGACTGCATGGAGCTTACCTCACAGTAAAGGGACATACAATGGCTCCTGTTGACACTTACCTGGGAATAAGGCCATTGGACCCAATGGAGGTTACTTCTGAGTAGAGTCACACAGAGGCTTCTTCGCTAATAATGCAGTCCTTTCCACACTTACCTGCGAGTCAAACCTATTAGACAACTTTAGAAGTAAAGAGACATGGGGCTGACTTAAGAAGTAAAGAGACATGCATCTTTCCATAAAGATGCAGTCATAGCCAGTTACCTGGAGTAAGACCCTTTGAATAGAGTTGGTCCAGCTTATGAGTAGACAGACACTAGCTCATGCACTAAGGATGCAATCCTATGCACCGTGACCTGAGAGTACCCCCCCCCCACCAAACACTGGAGCTTACTTCTGAGTAGACAGGCTTAGTATTGCACTGTATGCAGCCAAGCTTTCGACTTGGTTCCTGAGAATGCAGTGTTAGGGAAAAGGTGCTGGAGGTGGGACACACGATTGAAATATACAGAATTATGCAGGGAATGGATAGAGTGAACAGAGGGATCTTCATGCAACCAAGGGTCATCCAGTAAAACTGCATGTCAGGAAAATTGGGACTGACAAAAGAAATTATTCTTTTATTTATTACCTAGCATGTAAATTTATTTCTCTTATTTATTACTCAGCATGTAAATTACTCTGTGGAACTCCTTACCACAGGATATGGTGATAGCATCCAGCCTAGACGCCTTTTATAAAGGGACTCGAAGACTTTTTCCGGAAGAAAGAGCCCATCACTGGCAACAAGCATGTTTATGTGCAACCGTCTTATTTTAGGAGCACCTGTAGTTGTAAATGCTCTGTAAGTTAAGTTTACTATCACTGTAAACACTACCTGGATCCCTGTAGCAGTGATCTGTCAATCACAGTGACAGTTGAGGAGGGTGGTTAAGAAAAGGAAGTAAAGGTGAGCTGATAAACAGGATTTGTTAGGATGAGATTTTTGGAAGATTTAGGAGGCACTTTGAGTTTTGGAACTGGTTATTCTGATTTTCTGATAAATTATATATTCTACTAGCGTAAAGCTTACCCGCGTTGCGGGTGTAACATTTCCCCCTATGCCATCCCATGGCGCAGAAACACCCCATGTGCCACTTCCCCCATGTGGATCATCCCCCCATGCGCATCGTCCCCCCATGTGCATCATCCCCCATGTGCAACGTCCCCTCATGCACAACTTTCCCCCCATGCGCATCATGATCCCATGTGCATCATGTCCCCACGCGCATCATGTCCCCATGTGCAAATTTCCCCCATGTGCAACTTCCCCCATGCACAACTTTTCCCCATGCACATCATCCCCTCATGCACAACTTTCCCCCATACGCATCATCCGCCGATGCGCAACTTCTGCCCATGTGCAACTTTCCCCCATGCGCATCATCTGCCGATGTGCAACTTTCCCCCATGCGCAACTTCCCCCATGCTCATCATCTGCCGATGCGCAACGTCCCCATGTGCAACTTCCCCCATGCGCAACTTCCACCCATGCGCATCATCCCCCATGCGCAACTTTTCCACATGCGCATCAACCCCCATGCACAACTTTCCCCCATGTGCAACTTTCCCCCATGCGCAACTTCCCCCATGCTCATCATCTGCCGATGCGCAACGTCCCCATGTGCAACTTCCCCCATACGCAACTTCCACCCATGCGCATCATCCCCCATGCGCAACTTTTCCACATGCGCATCAACCCCCATGCACAACTTTCCCCCATGTGCAACTTTCCCCCATGCGCAACTTTCCCCCATGGGCATCTTTCCCCCATGCGCAACATCCTCCCATGCGCATCAGTCCCCCATGCGAAACTTCCCCCATGCACAACTTCCCCCATGCGCAACTTCTGCCTATGTGCAGCATCCTCGCCAGTGCAACCTCTCCCTCCGGAAAACATCCCCCAGTTCACCAGGCACTGAGCACCAGATTGGCTGGATGTTATTCAGTCTCCCATGTTAAGTATAGGACAAAAACACGCTGCCCCCTTTTCAGGCCCTGAAGGGTTACATTTCTCCACATGGTTCTTGGTGGGTGTTCAGGTAACAGAAGGATCCCTCCCAGAATTCCATGCTTCTGGGCCCAGCAGTTGGGGCAGAATGTTGATGAGTCAGCAATTTTCAATGCAAAGTATAGGGAGGAAAACGCGTTGCGCCCCTTTTCACCCCCTTCCGGTTTGAATTTCTGAAAACCGGTTCTTAGTGTACCCTCAGTCACGGAAGGAACACCCACCCCAAATTTCACGCTTCTAGGCCCAGCGGTTTTGGCAGGGCGGTGATGAGTCAGTGAGTGACTTTTCTCTTTTATATATATATATATATTCATATCACCTAATTGGTGATGGTGGCTGTCCAGTCCCTTTGTCCAGGCCCTGCATTACAATGACTACCTTGGAAGGCCAGGTGAAAGGAGGTCTCTTCTGTCCCGTGTATTATCCAGAGGCATCTGGAGAGCTACTGTAAGGTACAGAAAGTTGGACTAGTTTTTGCAGGTGCACCTTGTCGTCTCACAGAGGAGAAACTGCACATGTTGAAATCCCAGTTCTTCCAGGAGCCCTAAAGTTGAAAGGTTGACCACCCTGTACTAGAAGATAGTTGCACAAAACAGATCACAAGCCTATGCATGTCTAAAGTAGGTGTAAGATCACAGCCTTGGAGCACAATCCTAACCATGTCTACTCAAAAGTGAGCCCAGCTGTGTTCAGTGGGTCTTACTCTCAGGAAAGTGTCTTTAGGATGCATCCTTAGAGGACTTGAGCCAGGAGTGTGACCAGTGATCACATTTAGAGGGCTGAGTGGATTAACTGCATTTATAGGATACTACCAATACTACTACCAATCTTCCTGTGCATTTAGTAGATGATAAGGGATGAATAAACTTCAGTTACTCTTCATGTCTCTCTTCTCCAGTTCTTGGATCCCCTGCAACTGATTAAATATTCATGACCCTAGCTAGTAAGGCAAACAACCCTGTTATAGGGTTACACTTAGCGGTTGGGAGCACAGGAGGTAAGATGTGGGGTAGGAGCAGCTCTGTTTGACTTAGAAAACATTAAAGTGAAGCTTACCTTTTTTCCCTTCAAACATCCCAGGGATTGGTACAAAAGGACACGGAACTTCTGGGCAGAGTATCCGCTTTCTTTTGTATTCTTAATTCTTCATGACCAATCCAGTTTTCTTTGCTACAATGTGTCTTATGTTGCAAAAGCAGGATCTTGTAAGATACAGGCATTAGCAGTGCTGTCTTAGATATCATAAAGCTTTTGCACACTTGAGGATTAAAAAACCTTTAACTGGAAAATTCCATAATAGGAAGTTATAATTCAGTTCATAATCATCTTTAAGAGCCTGAATACTCTGGTAGCAAGTAGTGAGTTAGAACTGCAGAAAAGAAAATCATACTTTTACCATTCTAGCTTAGACCTGCATAATCCCCTTGTAAAATTCTCCCAATTGGTGGTGGTGACTCAGGCTGAAAAAAACTAGCAAATTCACAGAGAACCCTGCTGGATCAGACCCCAAGATATATTGACGCAAGAGGGTCTCAGGGGCTATTGAAGAGTGAGGTGGCAAAGGGCAGGTGAGATGCTGTGAATGATGTTACTGTGACAACAACTGTGACAAGTGACATCACAACAATTATGACAAGGGAACATCAGAGGATACTGATGAATGTTCTATGACAAGTGACAACTGTGTGCTGTTACTTACGGTATATGTACAAAGAAGCAGAAGCTTTGGGAAATTTACCATGGGGCCAGTAGGCATTATCTGCTATCCACCTACTCAATGACTAAGATTTATAGCATATTACTTTTCATAAAGCCATCATAGCTAACAGCCAAACACAGATGCATCCTCTATCAATTGTTCAAATCCATTTTGAGGCCATCAGACCTATTGCAGCAGCCATGTGCCTTGGGTTAACAATTTACTAGTTTCTGGGTAAATTAAAAAGTTCTCTCATTTGATTTCCCAGTTCATAGCTTGGTTGCTCCACCATAGTAGATAAGGTTTTTCCTCTTGTGCTTCAGAACACACGCCAAACTTGTCAACACTGAATTCAGAGCCTGAATGTTTATGTCATGCAATCAAGACCACAATGTTCAACAAATGAGTTTATTACCAAAATACAGTTAGTCAATACATGACAAAACTTCTGTAAAGCAAAATAAATTATTCTAACAATGTACAGTATTCTGTAAAGTAGTCAAAGTAGTACTACAAAGTTTGCTTCATAGTTCCAAACAGACACTCCTAGAGAGAACTTAAGGCATGCAGCTTAATGTGCGGAAAATATAAAATAAAGCCGTCCTATCAGTCAGATACAGCAAGACACACCTGCAGTATTGTCACATGTCAGTTTTCTAAAAGTTTTACATACTTTGGCTATAAAACGCAGTGCCATAGTATTACAATTCATTGTCTTAAAAAAATATAGGTATCTAGGCCTGTGAATATCAAATGGAAATTTCTATTAAATATATTTTAACATTACTTGAGCACCAAACTGTACATTATTAAAAAAAGATTAAATAAGTGCTTTAAAAATGCAGTAACTGACTGAATCCCACTCTATCTTTCATGACAAAACCATGTGCAGAAAGCTGAAATAAAAAGCTTTACATGGTGAAGCTACACTTTAATTCAATATAGCACGTTTCCAAATAGATTGGTAATGTTGACTGGGTTCTGACAAATAGGGGCAAGACTGCTGGGCTTGCACTGAAGAAAAGAGTGGTGCTTTACCAACCCATGTCACTAACCAGCTGAGTTTATCTTACTATCAGAATGTCTACAAATTGGATGAAACCTTTGCCCACAGTGCTTTTTGTATATAGATATTCAGTGGCCTGAAGAACAGATAGGCACATCTTACAGGCAGGCATGATCCCACTATTTTCTTCCTTGTGCCCTCTTTTACATTTTGAATTCATTCAGAACAGCTCACAGTGCTGATCCACTGAAATAATTGTCCTCCCCACTTCCGAGTATAATTGAGTAAACTCCACCTTGTTAAAATACAATCTGCAACACATCTTTTTGGGAATAATTTCAATTGATTTCAATACAATTATTCCCCAGCAACTATACACTGGCTTTGCAGCCAAAAGTCAAATCTGATACTTCATCCATAACAGAAACACAAAGCCTAAAGCAAAGTGTGAAATTATCATTCAGAGCACTGAGGCCACTCCTACTTAAATTAAATGAAACAAATGCTATGATTAGCTTTGTGTGTCTGAGCATTTTATCTTAATAAAAAATTCTGTAGCAGAAAGGGAAAGCATGCCACATGTGTGAGAAGTGCTCTCAAAAAATAAAATGAAAATCCCTACACACCAACACCTTCCAAGACAGGTAACATGATCATGAAACTGCTTGCAGCCTCAAAATTTTCTGTGTCAAATGTGTACATCTGAGTGTGCAAACAGATTGCAATGCATGGACACTAAAATTAGGGATCTCTCAGTACGAGGTTTGCTTATTTCCTGTTAAAAATGACAGTAATGTCAGATTTGAGAATATGGTCAGTTTGTTTAAAATATTTCACCTGACTATTCAACTGTAAGAGTTAACAAAATATTACATGTACAAATGGCAAGAAAAGAACATGCACTTGTCTAGGCTTCACAGTTCATTTCAATTGTTCCTTGCATGTTGTATTCTAGCAAAAGACAGAACACTTTCACCTACAATTAAAAAAACAGTTTAGTACCACTTATTTGTATAAGCGCATCACTTTACAATTTTTCTGTAGTGTAGTAAAAGTCATGATCTGTTACAAAGGAAAAGATTCATGGCAAACTATGGTGTTTCTAAAGTGAAACTAAAAAGAACTAGCACACTTTGGTAATATTTACCAAGCTTTACACTAGTTGCGGCAAACAGGCCTTTTAAAGAGAGAAGTTGGACTATTAATGCATTGTTTGATCTCCAATATTAGTCACTCAGCATAATACGCACACTGAAATTCCATGCTGAGAATACATGACAAATGAAAGGACTGAATACAAAAGGGTAATAATAGTAGGCAAGCATTCTTTATGTGACTGAAGTTCATCAACCTTAAAGAGTTCAAAGAAAAACAAAAAACCTAGTACAGTACTTTGAATATTGAACATTCCCTCTCAGATGCCTATCATAAGTTTTATTCAAGAACATGAAGAATCCAAATTCTGAATCTCATCATTCATGTATTTTAAATGTCAGGTGAAAATGTCAGGTTTTTTTCTTTTCATATACTGCTGTGTCTAAGTTACAAGCAGTTAATAGGAGAAGTAAAGCTGGGGAAGAATAATAGTTCAGGATGTCAGCATAATGCCTTGAAGTATATATACAGTCAGTCTTTAAAGCTTCTCAAAAACTATTTACACTACTCTTGTCCATTTGCCTGATTTCACAGTTTTGGAAAAAGAACCTTACTTAAGTAGCACCATGAAAACTGTGAGCTTTTAGCTTATTTCAATTATCAAAAATATATAAATAGATAATAAATATATGAAAACATATTCAGCTGTTCTTAGAAAACAATTCCAAATGTGCATAACAATGTATTTGTTGGACCATACAAAATATACCATGAAGCAATGAGCTACTATAGTAAAGCAAAATCCAGCGATGTGGCAGGAACTGGGAGTGTTTTCACCCAGACTGAAGTGCACTGCTAGTATATTAAGGGTAAAGTCAGAGGCTACAGTCTTGAATACAGGCCAGTTAACTTTTGCTGATTTCAGCAAGAGTTACAAGTGGCTGAATTAAATCAAAGGGGTATACTCAATACATTTAGCAAGGTGAGCAAGGGAGTAGTAGTAGGTGGAGGGGAGAAACAGGGACAGGCACATTATAGGAATACAATACTTTTAGTGGCAAATTCTTAACTGTGTTATAAGTTGTGGTAGCTTCCACTGTATTTTAAGTCCATGTCAGTATACAAATAACTGGATTTTGAAACCTTAAAACAGTGTTATTTGATGAAAACTGACAAGCCGCTCTTTGAATTATTTCAGCATTTGGCTCAAAGTTCACCCAGGACTACTGAAGTTGTACTTCCCTCCTATTCCCCCTCCCCCCCCAAAAAAACAACATTATGGCGTTTCCAGCATATCTGAAATGAAATGATACTAGTTATGCCTGTGTACACAAAAATATACACTAAATGCCTGTGTACACATCAATATACAGATGGAATTAAAATGAACTGAGAATTCAAGACACATATACAGTACATTCATCTATGATTTCTTATGGTAGCATTGTACTGAAAAGAAATCTACTTGGCCAAACCACTGGCAAGATAACCAAGTTATTTTATGCTGCCTGCCTCAGGCAAAAATTAGTATCTTTTCCAAGAAAGTAATTAAGCGAGGAATGATAAGGCTTGAGCAGCTGTCCTATTTTCTGTTCTGAGAGTTCTGGAAACTTGCCGTTATAATCTTAGAATCAGTCACATCGAAGTAAAAAAGTTACCTGAAATGAATTTGACACTTTTTAAACCGTTTCAAGGCAGATTTAAACAGTTTCAAGGAAGGTAAATGCGTTGGTTAACAGCTTAATGTGAATTTCTCATTATACTCTCATGCTCTGGATTAGTAAAGGCATTGACAATGACCTCTTGGTAGGGGATAATGGTTGAAATGGACTTTTCCCTTAAAATGAAGTGTGCAATAGTAACTCTAAGAGCTTACAAAATAATCCATTATCAGTTGTCAACAACTGGGTAACCTTGATGTGTTTTTACTTACTTGAGAGTTTTTTAGATTATGAACTTTGCTTGTCCGAAATGTCCTCAACCGTCAGTTCCGTCTAGCTCACGCTTTGAGCTGAACTGTGGTCCTTGTTGAGGATTATGTTTATAATTTCCCCTTCATGCTCCTTCATATGGTCCAACAAGTTCTCTTTGTTGGTGGATTCAAATCCACAGATGCAACAACAGAATAACAGAACGCAGTATTCTGTGCTGAGGTGCTGAAGGCCAGTGGCCTTATCCGACGTGCAAGAGGTAGTCAGCGTGGAACTAAGCTTTTGGTTTTCATCCTCAGAACTGACGATTTTGTTCACTGTCTGGTTAGATGTGCCTGAAAGAGACAAGCCCTCTGAGCTACTTATCAAAGGAACTGAACCATCTTCAGAACCATCAGTTATCGGCTTTTCAGGAAGTTGCCCCAGGAATCTAAGAAAGGAAGAAAAAGGCTTATGTTGGTTGCATCAGTACCATGCAAATGCTAGTCTCCATTAAAGTTATTCATACATTATGCTGTACTCAGACAGCATTGTGTGTTGTGTACCCAGGTGGTTGATTTGTACACATGTAGCCATTCATACATTATATTCAACATATTTTGTATAGTATATACTAATCGAGTTCTACATTTAAGGGCAGAGATGAGCAGAGCACAACCTGAGGCTGGAGCCAGACTAAGACAGCCTCCAGTCCAGCCACTCACATGAGTACATGAAAGAAGCATGCACACATATGCACTGACTGATCATACTCAAACTAAGCATGAGCTAGGTATGTCCTATCCAGAGGTGGCACTAGCCTAGGACCCACAGCAACTGGAGTTCCACGTGCCCAACCCTTGATGTTCTAAGAACTAATGGCAACAGAGGCTAGGGGATGGGTGGCCCAGGGCAACCCCTTTACCCCAGGTTCATCAGGGACCTGATGCCAGCCCCGGACTATCTGAGAGCAGTGCAGGTACAAAACAACCAGCTGTCATCAAGAGACAGGGCAATGAAATTTCCAAATCTCCAACCATATTTTCTATCAGTACATCATGAAGGAAGCTAAACTGCTCTCTCAGTTGAGGAGGAAGGTGTCAAAATCCTTTCTTGAAAGTTAGTTGGGGCTTGAGAGCTGCCAAAATAAAACCATCATGTAATAAATAAATAAATATATACTGTATACTATAAAGTGACATATTATGCATGCCTTTGGATTCTGCCTAGTGTTTATTTCTCCTACTATCACAATGATGTAAATAGTGACTCCAAAATATATGAGCACACCTGCCACTTTGTGAAATTGCATCATTAATTGCTTTGTTCACTTGTTCATAGTTATAATTCTGGTCACTTGCATGTTTCCACATATGAGACTTTAGGGAAGGAGGATGGCTGCACACATAACCACAAAGGGAACATCTGAAAAGGAAAAAAATGACAAAGAGGAAGCAAAATTGGATATAAATGAAAAATAATAGCCAAATCAACTTGCTGTCCAAAATTTGGACAGAGAAATGTCTGTTGGCTGACAAATGAACTTTATACAATCATCTAATTTGAAACCTAGTTCAGCTTGGTTTAAATTTCATATTTTAACTTCTACTGGTAAGGATGATGTACTAAACACCCACAAGTGTATGGGTGTGGATTATCAGACTGAGGGCACAATCCTAACCAATTCAGGCTGGCATAACTCACCTGGCATTTTATTTCTGACGTGGTATGTGGAGATTGGCATATACGAGGGTGATTCAATAAATAAGGTGAATTTTTTGTATAATGACTTTTAATACAGATAGAAACTTACTTTTTTGTATTTTTATTGTTTTACTACTTTTTCACATGGATTTAATTTCTTATGCAGATTACAAAACAAACTGTGAGAATTTTACAGATTATCAAAGATGGCCGACAAAGAAGCATGCTCCAGGATTGAACAGCGGTCAGTTATCAAGTTTTTGGTTGCTGAAGGGTGCAAACCCATTGACATAGGAGAATGTCAACTCCTATGACATTCTTGCCATAGGAGTTGCCACATGTTTCAGCCAAAAAAATGTCAACAAGTGGGCAAAATTGTTTAAAGAAGGACGGAGCAGTGTTGAGGATGAAGGCAGGCCTGGGTGGCCTACAGAAGTGAGATCCCCTGAGGTGATCGAATCAGTCAATGACCTCATTCAGTCTGACAGAAGGGTGACAGTGGATGACATTTCAAGGACTTTGAGCTTATCTGTTGGGACAGCACACAAAATTGTCCATGATGACCTTGGCTACTCGAAGGTCAGCAGCAGGTGGGTGCCAAAGATGCTTACTGTGGAGCACAAACAGAGGAGGGTCGAGTTGTCCCAGCAGTGTCTTTCCCGCTATGAGAAGGGTGGTGATGAGTTTCTGAAGAAGGTGGTCACATGTGACGAGACATGGGTTTGGCACTATGAGCCTGAGTCTAAATGACAGTCCATGGAGTGGAAGCATGTAGGCTCTCCAGTGAAGAAGAAGTTCAAGTCCCAGCAGTCCACTAGGAAGGTGATGCTCACCGTTTTTTGGGATATGCAAGGCCCAATCACCATTTCATTTCTTGAAAAAGGAAGCACTGTAAACAATGCCAACTACTGTGAACTGCTGAGGCAGGTCAAGAAAGACATAAAGAACAAATGCAGAGGTCATCAGTCAAAAGGAGTCATCTTGCATCATGACAATGCAAGGCCTCACACAGCAGCCCAAACGGTGCAGACCATCAATGAGCTGGGCTGGGAACTGCTCCCTCATCCCCCTTATAGCCCAGACTTGCCCCTTCAGACTTTCACCTGTTTGGTCCCTTGAAAGCGTTCACGAGAGGTACGAAGTTTGAAAGTGACGATGAAGTCAAAAGTGTTGTGAGCGACTGGCTGAGACATCAGTCTAAAGATTTTTACGCTGAGGGAATACGGAAGCTTGTGCACAGATGGGAAAAGTGTGTGACATGCTGGGAGACTACGTTGAAAAATAAAAAAAGCTTCTATCTGTATTAGAAGTCCTTATACAGAAAAATTCACCTTATTTATTGAATCACCCTCTGTGCACTGGCCTAACACATCCACCCCCATTCCCCCTGGAGGAAGGCAGAAGTGTCTTATGACACTCTTTTGACACCCCAGATCAGAACAGGCCATATGCTGGCCTAACTGGAGATTAGGACTGCAATTTGAGAGATTCACATGGTTTGTAGCAGATTATCACACTTTCAGGATTTAGCATACCGGTATTTCCAGGTGTTCTGGGTGCACAAGGATGAATCCCAGACAAGCTGGAAGAAGAGATACAAAGAATTGCCTACTCAGCTAAAGGGATAAAATAATAGCCCTTTGTTAAACAGGCTTTTCACTGAAGCTTATGTCAAATATTAATCAAAGTGTCAATATCAACCTTTTCTAAAGCCCAGTTTACTTCCATTTTCTCTTCTGTAGACCCTCCTTGAATGCAAGAAACTGAACCATGGAACACACAAATAATAAAGGAGGAAATTTCCAAGAATGCGCACATTGAATTTCCTTGAGTCCCCTTAGGGAAGGGGGTGGGCTAACCCTGGCTGTGAGCCATTTGTCACCCTTAGGAACCCCCAATTCAGCTACAGGAAACAGTTTTTGCCAGCGAGTCTCTGATCTTTCAGACTGTTAGACCACTTCTCCCTCTGAGATTGCCTCTGAACATCTCCACATGTTTCTGTGCAAGAGATGAGTGGCAAATAATTCTCATGTGTTTCTACATGCCTTTCTTATGTATAATGTGAATTATAAATAAACACAGTAAAATTAACTTGTTCATCTAAGTTCCATCCCTAATGTATTCATTTATGTAAAGTTATATAAATTTATTCAAATATAAATATATTATTTTTTCCTGGCTCCTAACAAAGTGACAGAGAGATGTGGCCCTCCTGCCAAAGTATTTGCCCACTCTTGTCCATTCATATATAGTTTTGAGAGAGTTGGAGTGCTTATTTTTCCCCTAAGGATATATAGTAATGGGAGCCACCAGAAGTATCAGAAAACAATAGCTGCAAAGTATAAATCATGAACAAGACAACAAAGAGAATCTCCTAGCCACATGTATATTGAAAGGCCAAGAACCCCAACTATTATAATGTATATAATAAGACCATCAGTGTTGCCAAGCATATGCTGTTACCCACTTGAACTGTTCCATCAGCTGCACAGCTTGATGCTCCTGAGGATGGCGTCTCATATGGCATTTCAAACTATTCATGTTTGTGGTGGCGAAATCACACACTCTACACCTGGACAAACAATAACAGAGTGAGCAATTCCTCCCAACAAATTTAGTTAATACAGCTAAAGATGAGAACAGTGAGCATCTTGACAGTTGTTCAAAATTCAACTGTTTAATCACTTTTGCTGGAATTTTTTTCAGTGTTGCTCTCAACCACGGTTGCTGTTCATGGAAAGGTGCTCAGAGAGATCACTAACCAGAGCCTCTTGAGCAGTGATTTTCACGGATAGTCCTCAGATATGCAATGGAAATCTGGGGATTGATATTAATAGGACAATTGGGGGATTTGAGCAGCCTGGTGTGCCTTGTCAATGGTAAAAACAACTGATGGTGTGCCTTGACAATTTCGGTGCCTTGTTAGTGTGCTGTGAGATGAAAAAGGTTGAAAATCACTGCACTTGAGGGATTAACTACCTATTTTAAAAAAGATACTCTATCTGCATTCATCTGAAATGTTGCAAGTGATCACACTTATGTTTCATGTGCATTTGCAAATACTTAATGGTCTTTGAAATGCTGCACTTAATTAAAAAGCAACTGAGGGTGCAAACCTAACCTAGGCTGGCACAACTCATTGGTCTTCCTGTTGCTGTGATGATGTAGGTAGGCAACTGCATGTATGGGCACTGGCCTGAATCCACTCTCAGGAGTGGCGCAGTAGTGTTTTACAGCACTTTTGTGACATCCCAAGGTCAGCATAGGATTTATGTCTGGTCTTAGGCCGGCCTAAGTGGAGATTAGGATTGCAGCCTGAGTCACTAATAAATCTTGCTCAATGCTTTTATAATTTCCTTCCCAATAATGCTTTTTTTCTTTTTGAGTTGTTATGACACATTTGAAGAGACTTATGCAACCCTGCAAGGAATGTTGGTGGATTCTAAGTTGTCAGTGTAAGTCAGCAAAAAATCACATAATTCTCCAAAACCAGGATATGACCTACAGCTTTCTATTTTTAGAACTGGCATTTTAAAAAAGAAAGCCTTAATAGCATATCTTAAAACACATTTAAACAGAAAATATAGAGTTCTTTACCTGTATGGCTTATCAGAGTTATGAATTCTTCTATGATTCCGCACACCAACATATGTCGTGCTTGTGTATTCACAAATGTCACATCTATAAAGTTTCTGGACTGAAATCCTGTCCCCTATATGGGAGATGCAACACATGTTATATTTTGAAAAGTACTTTCTTTATAAACTGACAGATTTTCTATTTCAGCACAATTTCATTTGTTTGGGTTACACTGTTACCTAAGAAGGAATAGTTACTGTGGATAAAAAAACTCTAGATTCAACAACTTGGTGTTCGGAATCCTCAGTTTTTAATTTTGATCAACATTGTATTTATATTTTCAGAAAGCTGCCAGGGCCAGGCTGACTAAACTAGCAACCCAAGTGGCTGATTGGGATGACTGTGTTATGGTGGCATCAAGGATATAGGGCAAAATCCAGAGTAGCTACAGGGAGTCCTTGCTCTGGATTTACTCTGGATTCCAATATGAATTTCCCATAGGTTTTCACTAGGAGGTGCAGTAACTATGGGGGTGCATGTAATGTCTCTTACGTGCTCCCATAGTTACTCTGGATTTGGGGGATAGTGTCCTGAGGATTCCACAAATCAATAGCTGCATCCTCTGTGAAACTGGAAGTGATCATATGGAACAATGGTTTGAGATGCCAAGATCGCTTGGACATGCTTGCAAGCAATCAAGTCTTTCACTAAGTAAATCACATGGCAATGAAATAAATAACATTTGTTGGCAAATAAAATATACTGCCTAGCGATAAGCACTAAACCGCTAGCAATCCCATATTTTACGCATAATTATTTGAATCACTAGTTTTAGTTCATTCTTTAACTGAACTGCAACAACATATTTTACTGTATGTTTTAGTCAGGATGATAGATTCAGAATGATTTTTATTTCAGGGGAATAAAGGGAAAGGGCAAGATCTGTGGAATTTAATGGAGGGACCAATTTCAATCTTACTGCAAAAGCAGGTGTTTTTCTAATACTTCTTATTACAACTCTACAAAAATATTAGCATTTACAATGCAATCATATGCAGCAAGCTTTCTCTAACATTCCATCACAGACATGATAAACAGGGGCACTGATGATTTTATGCACATGGAGCAAACTGTTCCTACTCCGATAACTCACATGCAAACAGATGCTCCACCATAAACTTCTTGGGCTGGGGCTGTTTTATGGAGGTGGCATCTGTTTCACAAGAGGACTTTCTTCCTGCAACTGTGCCATAATTTGACTGCAAAGAATTTCCAAAATACTTTAGAAAGCTTAATATACTCAATTAATGAATGCTATTAAGAAGGAGAACATTGTCACTCAAGACTTACTCCCAAGCTCAGCTTCTCAGATAAGAGTTTGCGTTAAGAACTGAAGCATGGATTGTACTGTGGGATTTGGAAGGATGGGGGGGGGGGACACAAGCAAAAAAATACTCCAGAATTCCAGATCTGCAAAGTGGTTTTCTAAGGCAATGCGGACAAAGGGGAAGTGAGAGGGATGCCACTTCCTAAATTGTTTATCTAGTTCCACAGCCTGGCACTGTGAAATGATCAAAACCCCATGTTCAGATTGCTGAAAATCTATTTCCTCAAAGCTCCATGGAGCAAATTTAACATTTAAAAGCCTTTTGCTGCTTACATGGCCTCAGTGGCATATGACAGTATAGTATGTAGATGCTGCATCTTCCCAATAATAGCAGTATTGGTGCTCATATACTACATGCGGATGGGAAGATTAACACTGTATGGGGCTTTTAAATGTCATGCTTACTATTTGGAGGGCTATCATGGTGAAAGCTTTCTCAGGAATCTCCACATGGGGGACCCAGAATCTCAAGTAGCCAAACGCTATCACTAAGTGAGCCAAAAAGACAAGACAGTACCAACTCGTTCCTCAACTTCGCTACACGTCACTAGTGTGTCAGATGATGGGGCCAAGTACGTATCTGGGAGGCTGTGCTGCTCTTTTTCATGGCTTCGTAGCTGACTCTGGAATGCAAAACATGTAGCTATGTTTATATACAGCAAAATCAAACTCCTGTAGTCTAGAACTGTGGCAATTTTTTCCCTGACAACATGGTCTACATCTACAGCTTCATGCTTGTCAGCTGAAACAAATAGCAATTAAGAGAGCCAAAAGGCAATTTCTAGATTGTAAACTCCTGAGGCAGGTTTCTGCCTTCCCCCCCACCTCATAAAAGTTTCATGCGCATGGATGGTACTATACTAAAAAAATTTAACATAAAGAGATAAGCTGGACATAAGGGGACAGAATCCAAATTCTAAGGCAAGACGGAAAACAGAATGGATGACAGTAATCCTATATAGTTTCCTGCAGTGGGTAACGAACTTAAGAAGAGCCCTTCTGGATAAAGTCACAGGCCCATACAGTGCAGGTTCCTGTTATCTCACAGTGGCCCTCTGGGAGCACATGAGAAAACATGATTTCTGTATCCTAGACATAGTACAATTGGTTCTATAGGATAAGAAATCCTATAAATTTGCTTATAGATTTTCCTATAGATAAGAAAGACACAATTCAAATAATTATTCTCTTGGTTTATTCTAACAAAATGTGAAAACGCTTACAGAGCAATCCTATACATGACTATTTAGAAGTAATTCTCAGTGTACTCAACAGGACTTATAGCAGGGCTTTGAGTACAGACAGCACTCTCCAAACAGTGGACCGATGCATAGCAGCCTTCCCCACTTTTCATGGTGCTTACCATACTGTACTTCTGTACAGAATTTTGTACCATTCTGTACTTATCTTTCCAATTGATCTTGTCAGAAAGTCTTTCTGGGGAGCCAGTTCTGCTCCAAAATTGGGGTGCAGAGTCTGCTGGGCTGGCAGGCAGTGGAAGCGGCTGCCTGGCATGAATTTCTGACTGGAAAGCTAAGATTAGCTGGAAAGATAAGAGGCAGCAGTATGGAACAGAAAGCCCCATGTATGATGGGGAAACTTTTCTCCAGGTGCTGGATAATGATCATGGGCCAGGATTTGGTGGCTGCTGGTGTATCAGGACTCTATCAGGATTGCAGTCTTAGGATATCAAATGAGGCTTACTTAGCCTTGTATCAAAAGGTGCTCACCCCGGGTACAAATGCACAGGAATGAACTGTCAAATTTCTTATGGTTCTGGGACAATAGCATCTTCTTACAAGCAAGCCTGAGAACATTGCTCCATTTCTACAGCGTTTTTCCATATTACTCTGCTGCTTGAGTGGGAAGTATGCGTATACACTCCCATGAATGGGTATATAAGTAAGCTTTATTTACCTTAAGAATTATATTAAGTTACTACACATAAAATGCTTTGCATGCTTAAAAATGAGATATATAAGTGCTTATTACTATTGAAGTTCACTCTGTTTTGGAATCCTTTCAGAGTTTCAGGAGTTTTTTTAATGTATTGCTTTAAGCAAGCTCGGTTGTACTATTATTATGTGAAATCTATTGTAAAACAATTTGACAGTCTACCCTGAGATTGCAGCATGAAGAGAGGTTTAAACCCTCTTCAATATTTCCTTGACTATTATTTGCTCAGCTTTTAAAAAGCAACTGTGGGGTGGTGGTGAAGAAAAAGACAATACAGACTGAGAACACTGCAGAGGCAAGGCGACTATATGACTGGAAATTTCCAGATTTGTCCCCCTTTTTTAGCCTCCTGTCTATATGTCCTTCAAAAGGGCTTCATTGTCCTCCATTTGGGAACTTTGCATTGGTGTGCAGTACCCCATCATGTCATATGTTGTTGGATTCATATTGAAGAGCAGAATCCAATGCAAAAATCGATTTTGAAATATCTCCCAAAAGATATGGCTGAAAAACTAAAAATAAAAAATATGCATTGAGCTCTATGGGAAAGTGAAAGTGGCCAATATCGCAGCTTTACTCGTGAGTAGGCAAACATGCCATTATCCACTGGAAAGGCCAGGCTGAGAGGAACCAAGATCTTGTCCTCCTTTTGAGGTATGGGCATCTGGTCACCAGATGGATTCTTACTCTGGCAAGGTGTATGATCTGGGATTTGACTGTTGCACTCCTAACATGCCTCTCTTACAGCCTAGACATGACAACCTACACGATCCCATTATTTGAAACAATTAACAGTCAGGACTTAACTTAGCAACAAAGCATTTGCTTTACATGCAGGAGGTCCCAGGTTCAGACAGTGACAGTACTTCCATATAAAATGGGGAAGGACCCTGGACATGGCTGGAGAGCTGCTGCTGCCGCCACCAATTATTGCACACAGTAATGAGCTAGATGGGCTATAGGAAACACAAACCAAAAATATTCACCTTGTAATGAAAGGATTCCCCACACTGTTTACACTGGTACATTCTGTTTTTGCAGTGATTGATCATGTGGCTTTCTAAATCCTTACTGTTGTCTGCAATGTGCTCGCAGATTGGACACTGATAGGGCTGCCTCTGGCGATGGACCCGCAAGTGCTGTTTGATGTAGCCCTGGTTGCCGCTGCTGTAGTGGCACAAACGACAGCGGAAGGGATGATCTGCATTGGGGATATATTCAACCAGGTTACTCCCCAGCCCATAGTTATCAGTGGTAGGCTGGCATTGTACATTGTCTTGCAACTCCTTCAGTATGTCATCATCAGAGGCATTCTGGTCTGTCCTTTCTTTCAGTTTCTCAATGACGGTGAGCAGCGACATGCTAATGCCCATTTTAATGGGGCCTTCAGCTAACTCTGGTCTATCCTTCTCAATTTCCATCAAAGTGCAATCAGTTTGGTCCAGGCTGGACAATTCCTCTGTTTTAAGGGAAGTAACCAACTTTGAATGGTTTGTGTAGTCTCCGTCAGTCTCTCTTTGCCCTGCATCAGAACTTAGAGTGTTAACCTCAGCAAAGGCCCTGAGGCTTGACCGGGTGAGCTCCGCAGCTCTGATAGGCATCGTAACGAGAGCTTCTGCAGCCAGTGAATGCAGCCTCAAGGACTCCGAATTTGTTCTTCTCCGTGCCGGAGGGGCGTTTTCATCGGCAGCTCTGGCTCTGCTAGGGTTCAAATCACCATCTTTCTTTTCTGAGCTGCTCCACCCTACTATTACTTCTTCAAGGCCCACCAAATTTTTATCCATATGATAAATGTCCTCTGCCCCATCATGCACAACTTGCGCTTCCTCAGAGATAATTTTTTTCTCCATCTCCATATCTGCACCCATCGAATAAGGCTTCTGCAGGACAGATTCTTCAGCACTCGGCAAACGTTCCACTATGACATTAACATGACCTTTTGTGTTCGGGCTGCAGCTAATGATTTTCTGGGCTGACGAAAGCAAGCTATCAGTTATCAAATTATCTTGTTCCAGATCTGCATCCAACAGTGTCTCCTCTAACAGTTTTCCTCTAGGTTCAAGCAGCTGATTTTGGACAGCCTCCTCTTTTACAGGTTTTTCTGCTACCAGAGGTTTGAACGTCATTTGCTCAGGGCTACAAATATGGAGCTGAACAGCCTGGTCATTACATAGACCCAAGTCATTATTTTCCAATGAAAGAACAACAGTATCAATGTTATGAGAAACACCTGATAAGGTGGTATCTGACAACACTGTGTGCTTGTTTTCTTCCTCAAATATTGGGTATGAGCAATCAACTTCACCCGCATGTTTCCAGGCATGTGTTTTCAACATTCTTTGCTGGCCACAAGTGTAGCTACAAATCAAGCATCTGTACATGCCATATTGCTCATAGGTGTACCATTTTTGCCTTTTCTTCTCAGCCAGGAGGGAAGACTGAAGTTGTGCCACTTGATCAGTTCCTACCTTGAAACTTTCCACTGGCTCATGCAAAATTGTACTGGAGTGACTTGCACATTGCTGCTCCTTAGATGGTATATGGGCTTTGTCATTGTTTTCTGGGTGATGTTGAACATGGCCTTCAAACTCCTCTAGGCTTTTTGTGGCAAAATTGCATATTGAGCACATGAGTATTACTTCATTCTGCTGGCCATGTTGTTTTAAGTGTTCTTTTAACTGATAGAGAGAGGGAGATAGAGATCTACAGAGACTACACTGGTAGCAAACTGCCTTCTTTCTACTCTGTGGCGGACAGTCCGTCACAATACTTATTGTGCCCGAGGCAGGCAGTTCAATTGTTTTAGCAGGGACCTCTGGAAGATTCTGCAAGTCCAATGGCAACACAGATGTTTCAGGATGCAAGCGTTTCTTCCCTATCAAAAGGCATTTCTGTGACTTCTCACTCTCAACAATCTTGCTTAGTTTTTGAATGACCTGGATTAGTGGATCAGGATTACATTCCCTTTTATCTCCACCACTTTCTGAAGAAGGCCCGATGACTGTTTCAGAGATTAGGACAGTTTCCTGTTCCCCAATGTTTGAGACCAGTGCTGCAATATTGCCACCCTCTTCCATAATATCTGAAACAGAAATTTTTAAAAAAATACTGTTCTTAAAAAATGAAATGTCAGGCTTATAGAACAAAAGAAAGAAAAGGCAGAAGTATAATTTATGACACATTCCTAAACCTAGTAACTTGCATTTCAGCCCTATTCATAATTGCAGTGGAATTTACCTACAGAAAAATAGGATAGGTTCTTAAGAAATTAAAAATAAGCAGATGATGTTGCCTCAGTAACTATTTTATTAACTTACTTTGTGACTGTGGATCTGGAGCATCCAAATATGGTTTGCAATGTCCTGCTTTGACAGCAAGTCACAGCCTTGTCACCCCATTCTGGAGCATTGCTAGCAACCCAATGCAATCATTCTGCACTTTTATGTTGCATGTCTGACATACTGCCATTTGTCACATTTGGTACAGTGCAAAGATAAAGATAATTTTGGAAAGTGAATCAACTTAGCAGAGTGATGACCACAGAGCATCTCTTTCTGTGGTTCAGAAGCCTTTCCCTCCATCCCAGCTGTTTGCTTAGGCACATGCAAAAAAAAAAATCAAGACTGAGATCAGAATCAAACTTTAGAACAGGTTTACTTATAGATCATGAAGGCTCATATTTACAGCATCTGGTGAAGACCAGAATTTCCTAACACTTGAATGGACCAGAAGCACTAAAGCTGCTCCTGCTTGCATGTGGGTTTGGGGGTTGAGTGGAGAGCCATGTGCTCACATCTGGAGGGGGTGGGGGAAAGGAGAGGGAATAGGCCCAAGCCAAACTTCCTGCAATGGTCACTGAGAGGGGAGACAGAGAGGTCATTCAGAACAGGAGGGGATTACTGCCCCCTTCTGACACATAAATGCTCTGACACATAAAAAGGTGTTTTTTTTACAAGAGATAAGACACTACAGGTTTCTAGGAGCCATAACTACTGTTTGATTAAGGATTCTATTCTCCACCATGATGAGCCAACAAGCGTTTTTAGAAAGTATGCAAATAGAAGGCAGAAGAGAAACACACAAGTCTTACATGCAGCAAATCCCACAAACTACTGCAGAAGACATGCACACTATGAACCAGACACATAAGTTATCCGTCTTCTTTTGACATTTGCTTTGCAGCAAATGCATGCAGCAAATCCCAAAAACTACTGCGGAAGACATACGTACTATGAACCGGACGCATAAGTTATCCATCCTCTTTTGACATTTGCTTTTCATCTTAAAAGATGAACAAATACTTGTATACTTTCAAAGAATGACCTGCTACCCTTTCTCCCTCAACAGACTACTACTACAGTCAAATGCTGTTGTACAGAAGGAAAAAAGCCACCTTTTCCTTGACAATCCAGCTCTAGCTTCAGCTGTGCTTGTGCTCAGCAAAGGCAGTTAGGGATGATGTCATCCTCATGCGCCAATGCAGAGTTGCCTTGATCCGAACATCTGTCTGTTGATCTCTTGCAAGCGTTCTGGGAGTTTCTTCCCCACAGCTAATTGAAAAACTCTCACAGCAGGCTGTAAACTGTGGAAAAAGAACATTTGTTTGAGATAGGCTGAAGTTGTTGAGTGCTGAAATACTTAAAAGGATCTGCGTTCTAAAAGCAAAGGATGTTATCTGCCCTGAGCAGATGATACTTTAAAATCAATACAAAGGATGAATGACTATGAATTTAGTAAGAAGAGAAAAACAGACAAGGCTGTAGATGTGACTCCTTTGAGATGAGTTTATTTGGGACAGAACATTATGCAAATTTGGTATTTCTAGTTTTTTAGCGAACATGGAAAGCTTATTTTACACTGAGGGTATAATTCTAAACAGTTTTCCAGCTCCTGGATAAGAGCAACACAGCTCCAAGGTAAGGGAACAAACAAAGATTCCCCCATCTTGTGCTGGCCTCCATGACTGTCCCCACAACTGCATGAAGCAGCACATGTTCCCCTGGCACAGCTATGTCAGTGCTAGAAAGTTGGTAAGGGTTGCACACTGAGTCATATCATTGGCCCAAAGGTTCAGCACTGTCTAGTGATAGGAGAGGATCTCCAAAGTTCCATGTAGTCTACTATTTCCATGCAGTTCCCGCCCTACTTATTGTGGTGAGCAGTGTTAACAATACTTTACTGTAAGATCTTCAAATTTCTCTCATTCTCTTTGACTAGGTTACACTGGTGGCGCAAGTGGTTAAGACACTGTGCCTGTTAACCAGCAGGCCAGGGTTCGAGACCTGGGTCCCCACAAGATGAGGATTTCCTGCCACAGGCAGGGGGTTGGACTAGATGATCCACTGGGTCCCTTCCAACTCTATGATTCTATGATTATATTCCAATCCAGCTACCGGTAAGCAATTTATGCCATGCATTTCTGTGATCTCTATAAGCAATTGGCACATAACACATTTCATTTTGTGGACTAATTTCCTCCAAACAGAATGCTGTGAAATAAGCACAAAATTAATGTTTTTCTTCCCCTACCCCCTAGTGCAAAAATCACAAAAATATCTCCAGATTAAAAAAAGTCTTAGTTAACTCCAACAATAACAGAATGGTAGGCTGGGAATAAGATGACAATAAGGTTGGACAGATTCAGGCACATTTCAGATGACATCATTTTGGATCTAAAAAGAAAATGTAAGATCTTTTTTGAAACCCCAACAATTTCACAGTTCCTTCAACATACCAATAATTTTCAAATGCACATCGTTATCTAGAGCATTTGTTACATCTGATGGAGAATGGAATTTCCATTGAGTGTTTGTGCCACAACAAACAACTGAAGTAGAACTCGCATGCTTCCTAACAAGCAAAACAAACCTGCTGAACTCAGTGAGACTGATAGCTTCTAAAGTGCCCAATGACCCAAAATTATATTTTGCTTTCCAGAGACTCCCTTTCAGTTGTTTATAGGATAACTTTCCAGTGTTACCAACATAACAGAAGAAAACAAAATCAGAGAGAACCTGGACTTTCATTACTATAGAGAGCATAAATGTTTTAGATCATGAAAAAAGAAACTTCCAAGTATTTAATCAGCAGAATGAGAAACATGCCAATTCTAAAATAAATAAAGGAGTGGTTTTTAAAAGAGTAAACATGATAGAAGGGTTGCTGGCTCTTACTATGAAAAAGGGGGAATGACTGTCAGATTTCCTGGCATGTACCCATATGCTAAAGTGCGCAGTTAAATATAAGTAGCACATTTATACTCTGAATTGTGTCTATCATTTCTGATATACTGACAAATGTTGATAATCCTTTTTTTGGTGACTTCAGGGGAAAATCTATAAAATTGCACTTGATGCTCTTGGCAGAGACCAGATAGTATGCAGTATTCCTTGTAATGTATAAAAGGAATACTGCATACTATCTGGTCTCTGCCAAAATACATGAAGCAAAAAAAAAGCCAAAGTAACTGGCAGTTAAGAAGTAACTTCAGGTTATATGGAGACTAGCAGATAAAATGAAATATTTGCAACTGCTAAATGCTTTCTTTTCCAACTATTCAGGCATGACCAGTCTTTACTCAATCCGCCTTTATCCTCAAGAGATAAAGGAGATTATCACTTTGTATCTTTTATCTCTTGGAAACAAAAGCCATTAGAGAGAATAAAACCATTTAAAACAGACAAATGACTTGGAAAGAAAGGGTTAAAACAGTCCCTCTCTCACAATCCTCAACTTGAATCCACCCACATCTACATTTTCTGGCAAAATAAAACATTCAGGGAAAACACCTATTGGACTGTAGGTAGATAACTGACACTCATTCAGTGGAACTTAATATGAAGAATTGTGATAACTATTGAATGAGTTTAAAGACCTAGGCTGCAATCCTAACCATGTCTACTCAAACATAAGCCCCACTGTATTCAGTGGGTCTTACTCCCAGGAAAGTGTCTTTAGGACTGCAGCCCTAGCCCTACAATCTAGTGTAACTTCAGGAGCACGTAAGAGACATTATGTGCACCCATAGTTACTGCACCACCTAGTGAAAACCTATAGGAAATTCATATTGCAATCCAGAGTAAATTGTTCTTACACCCGAGCAAGGACTTCCTGTAGTTACTCTGGATTGCACCCTAATTCTGAGAAAAAGCTACATGCTTTTAGCACACCTGCAGTTCAAGGCCCACCCACTCACTCTAACCACAAGATCAAATCTTAAAATGAGTATCTGCAAGTGATGGCAGCTGTGACATCAGATTAAAGAACATACCTTACAAATAGTCTTATCTTCCACATCTAGAAGTAAGCACACATCCTTCTGCATACCAATTTGAAGCAGAAGGGAAACAGAAATAGTTATTATACTATATCAGAGGAAGTCTTTTATCAGCAAAATGTCACTTTCCACAAAAGGAATGAACTTTCTGCTTAATCTCAAGGAACATACTATTGACACTGTGATCAGAATGCAGAGTGGTAAGAACTGCTAGCTTACTAGGACCTCCAATGGGGAGGAAAGCATTCATTATGTCCCTTTTGCAATGCTCTTGAAAACTAAGAGTCTTTCCAACTACAGCACTTCACTTGAATTTTACAGCTCCACTGAGATAACAAACATAAATTGCATTAGCACTGAACACACAGAGGTCCAACTGGGGCCAGTGATGGGGAAATGTTTATTGCTAAGCTGCAAGGAGTTAAAATGGGCATTGTGGAGGGGTGGGTGTATGTGAGAAACCTGGGAGGACTATAGAATCTTCTCCAAAACTTTAGGATTGAGATTATTAATTAGAACAGACTGGATACGAGGCATAAGGGGACTTGAAAAAAGGAATAAAACCAAATCAAATCCTATTTTGAGATTCACCAAAGTAATAGTTCTGAAGCAAGGTGCAGGTGTGTATGCATGTGTGTGTGTAAGCTTTGAAATTAGAGTAGGAAGAGTTTACTAGAGCAGTAAACAACAGTAAACAGCGTTGGACTTGAATTTGGAATTAAGATGCAAAATTCCCACTTACCCTTCAGCTACTACATCCACTCTTACCGGCTGTCAAAATTGGGTAGGAAGTGTAAGTCATGTGGCAGAATCCTAACCAATTTTCCTGCCCTGGGGTAAGGTCAATGCAATTCCTTGCCTTGTAATGCATTGCCTTACTTTGAGGAGGCCTCCATGACTGCCCACCAACTGCAGGATGCAGGACATAACACTGTTATGCCAGTTTTGGAAAGTTGTTAGGATTGCACCCTGTGATGATCATTTTTAGGCAGTGATGATTGCACCCTGTGATGATCATTTTTAGACAGTGGAGGCGAGGGTAACCAATAATAGAAATAAATGGCCACTGAAATATAAAAAGAATCAGCGATGGGAGCCTTTTCTTTTAGCACTGTAGAACCAAGTGGGTTGATGAGAAGTGGAGGAGAATGGCGGGCTTATGAGCAACTGGTTCTCAAGTGACAGGGATCAGAGAATGAACCAACATCAGAACCTACATTTGAGCAACTGGTGTCTTTAACTGGATTCCACTTTAGGTGGAGTCAGCTCTAATGCTGCCAGGTGGCATGTATGCAAATCCTGCGATTATAAGCCCCTCAGAACAGGGAACTATCTTTTGGTCACTGGTAAAGCCCAATACATCAATGCTGACAGAATGAAAGCAAATAAATCCGTAGTAAGATCACTCTGGGATTTAAGGAGAGCTAAAATAATAAGACTTAATAATGAGACTGGGGCCTCAGTGGCTCGGTGGTTAGAACGCTGGAGTTAGAACACTGCTTGACCATAATTCCGCTCAACAGGCCAGCAGTTTGAGACCCAGATACTGCCTGATGGGGTGAGCTCCCATCCTTAGCCCAGCTCCTGCCAACCTAGCAGTTTGAAAGCATGCAAATGCAAGTAGATAAATAAGGACTACTTTGGTAGGAACAGGCTCCTGCAACAGGCTAGCCAGGTTTCCCCAAGTTGTGTCCATTCTGGATTCAATGAAACTCCAGTCAACAAGTGGGTACCATCACTGTATGGTACAAATGCTGAAGAAGTTGCTTTTTATAATAACAAGAGTGAAAGGGGAGACTTCTGCTCTTCTTCAGAAAAAGCTGACAATAGAGATGAAAATTTTGAAATGGTTCATCTCTCTTCCCATTATAGAATAGTATATAATACTATAGTATATTGTATAGTAGTGTTTCTCAAGATTTGTTCTCCACTATACCGCTTTACCTATTGAAAAACCCATAGAAAGTAACCAGCAATAACATAATCACCGGTAACTTCTAGGTTGGGAGGCCAGATGAGAAAATAAACACCAGTATAAGGAAAAGAATGCTTTAGAGCTCTGCCCATCAGGCTTCCTACCACTGTTTGTTGCATCACATTCCTGGTCTGACTGAAGAATGCAAGTGTCCAGGGGACTCATAAGTACTACCAGACACCAGCTGAAATACCACTGGTGATACCTGTACTGCAGGTTAAAAACACGTGTATAATATAGCATAGTATTTTCTCAAGGTTTCTCCTTCACTGTGCCACTTCACACAGTCCACCTACAGGAAGTAACGCCAGAAGGTACTGGTGATGACATCCTCATCAGTTGCTTCTGGATTGAAACAGTGGTGGATGGGAAGACCTTTTCTGTGCAAATAAGGATATATATAACTGTGGGTGGCGCAAGTGGTTAAGACACTGTGCCTGTTAACCAACAGGCCGGGGTTCGAGACCTGGGTCAGCCCCACAAGACAGGGTGAGCTCCTGCCCTTAGCCCAGCTCTGCGACGCCAGCTGGATCCAATCGTATTGGCTCTGCCTTTCCATTGGACTAATTCAGTGGCATGGAGAGGGGGGATTTGCTTCTTGGGTAACAGCATATCCTCCATGACAATCCAACCCAGGCTTTTGTGCTTCACATGCAGCGTATGCGGCGCTGAGCACAATACTTTTTATATATATATATGAGAGAGAGAGAGAAATATAGATAGATACACACACATATATATAACTATATCCATCCATCTATCTACACACACAGAGGACACAATCCAGAGTAATTATGGGAGCATGTTAGAGACATTGGTGCACCCAAAGTTACTGCATCACCAAGTGAAAACCTATGGGAAATTCATACTGCAATCCAGAGCAAATTGTTCTTACACCGGAGCAAGGACTCCCCATAGTTACTCTGGATTCTACCCATACACAAACTTCCTATATATAACCTATAGGAAATGTGTGTGTGCGTGTTGTGTGTGTGTATATATGTATATATGTATATATATATTACACACACATACACACATGCTTCCTATATATAATCCACAGAAGGTATAGGAGGCTCAAGGTGTTCAGAAAGACTTTTTCTAGCGTGGATAAGCATAAACACACACACCTTCATATATATTATCTATAGAGCATACAGGACGCTCAGGGTGACAGGAAGAATTTTTTGTGTGAAATAGCATATATATAAATACATACACACACACTTCCTATATATAACCTATAGGAAGTATAGGAGGTTCTATTCAGGATGGATGGGAAGACATTTTCCAGTGCAGATAAGCATATATATACTTACACATTCAACCTAGGGCATATAGGAAGCTCAGGGTATGTACATCTATCTATCTATCTATCTATCTATCTATCTATCTATCTATCTATCTATCTATAAATAAATAAATATACATACACACACACTTCCTATATATATCCAATAGGGTGTGTAGTAGGCTCAGGGAGGACGGGAAGACTCATTTCAGTGGGAATACTAGTGTGCTCTCTCTCTCTGCTGATGGGAGCCTCCTCCTGCTGTGTGTCTGTGGCATTCCTGGTGTCCAGAGGCCCCACGTGTGGCACAGGCAGCACCTCAGGGTGATGGGTGCCTTTTGCACCTGGTGGTGCCCATGACACTGGCATGGAGTGGTATGAGTGGCAGGTGTGTCAGGCAGTGGGGCAGCTCTGAGGCCTCCACACAGTCCCTGCACCACCAGGTCTGCCAGCCCTAAAGGCCCCACAAGCCTTTCCTCAGTCAAGGCAAGGGGGGGAGGAGGGGCTTGCAAAGAGCCTGGGGGTGCTGGTCCTCCCCACACCCCATGCCCAGGGCTGTCCTCCCAGCCCCCTCCCCAGCCCCCTCCCCAGCCCTCTCCCCCCTGGAGACAGCAGCCCCCCCCCCACAGGCTCCCCCCGCTCTGGCCTCTCACCCACCTTCCTATCAGGGGAGAACGACAGACTCTCCCCCTCCTTCTGCAGAGCAGAGATTCAAAATGGCGACGATGGAAACGGGTCACGTGGCCCCCGGAAAGCGGTCAGGTGACCAGAGAGTGAAAGTTCCCTCCTCCTCGCCGAGCCCCCCCCCCCCCGCGAACGTTGTCATGGAGAACAAAACTGAGAGGCGGGGGGAGGCCTAGAGAGGAAGGCCAGGAAGGACAGCAGGAGCCACACTCGGCCCTGCAAGACCCCTCAGCACAACAGTCACAACACGAGAGTGTCTCACAAGCACAAACCCTTCAACACAACACAAGTGAGTCTCACAAGCACAGACCCTTCAACACAACACAGTCACAACACAAGTGGTTTCTCACAAGCACAGACCCTTCAACACAACACAGTCACAACACAAGTGGTTTCTCACAAGCACAGACCCTTCAACACAACACAGTCACAACACAAGTGGTTTCTCACAAGCACAGACCCTTCAACACAACACAAGAGTGTCTCACAAGCACAGACCCTTCAACACAGTCACAACACAAGAATTTCACAAGCACAAACCCTTCAACACAAGTGAGTCTCACAAGCACAGACCCTTCACAACACAAGAATTTCACAAGCACAAACCCTTCAACACAAGTGAGTCTCACAAGCACAGACCCTTCAACACAACACAGTCACAACACAAGTGGTTTCTCACAAGCACAGACCCTTCAGAACACAAGAATTTCACAAGCACAGACCCTTCAACACAACACAGTCACAACACAAGTGTGTCTCACAAGCGCAGACCCTTCAACACAACACAGTCACAACACAAGTAGTTTCTCACAAGCACAGAATTTCCCGCACAACACAGACATAGCACAAGTGATGTCTCAAACGCACAAAGCCTCCAACACAACACTGGATTCCCAAAAGCACAGTTCCTTCAACACAACACAAGAGTGTCTCACAAGCACAGACTCTTCAACACAACACAGTCACAAGTGTGTCTCACAAGCACAGACCCTTCAACACAGTCACAACACAAGAATTTCACAAGCACAAACCCTTCAACACAACACAAGTGAGTCTCACAAGCACATACCCTTCACAACACAAGAATTTCACAAGCACAAACCCTTCAACACAACACAAGTGAGTCTCACAAGCACAGACCCTTCAACACAACACAGTCACAACACAAGTGGTTTCTCACAAGCACAGAATTTCCCACACAGCACAGACACAACACAAGTGATGTCTCAAACGCACAAAGCCTCCAACACAACACTGGATTCCTAAAAGAACAGACCCTTCAGCACAAGACAAGAGTGTCTCACAAAAATAGGCACTCTCACACAACACAGTCACACAAGAAGACCCTTCAGCACAAAACAACACAAACACAACACAGTGGTGTCTCATAAGCACAGACATTCCCACACAACGCAGTGGTGACTCGCAGTCATACACATTCCTGCACGACACAGATGCAACAGGTGTCTCACAAGAAGACATTCCCACACAACACATGCAACACAAGTGATCTGTCACAGCAACAAAGCCTCCAACACAACACTGGCTTCCCAAAAACACAGACACTTCTACGCAACACAGAGGTGCCTCACAAAAATAGACACTCTCACACAACACAGTCACAACACAATGGCTTCTCTCCAGAAAACCCTTCAGCACCAAAGAACACAAACACAACACAAACACAAACACACAGTGGTGTCACACAGGCATGCACATTCCCACACAACACAGACACAACATGGAGGTGTCTCACAAGAACAGACATTCCCACACAACACGCACAATACAAGTGATGTCTCACACGCACAAAGCTTTCAACACAACTCTGGCTACACAAAAGCACAGATCCTTCAACATAATACATTGGTGTTTTACAAAAATAGACACTCTCACACAACACAGTCACAGCACAGTGTCTTCTCTCAAGAAGACCCTTCAGCACAAAACAACAGAAACACAACACAGGGGTGCTGGCCAGCAGCCCTTCTAAAGAGCCTCTGCGCAGAGCGTCAGGGCTGCATAGCACATGTGCCCGTAGCATGCTTGCTTGTTAAGTGAAGCGGAACTTGTTATGTGAAGCAAGATTTCTTGGAAATGTTTGCTTGTTATGTGAAACGCTTGTTAAGTGAGGTATCACAGTACTTTTAACAGGGTACTATGTACATGCTTTATTGATTTTATTGATTGATGATGCCACTTCTGACCATGACATAGAATCATAGAATCCTAGAGTTGGAAGGGACCTAGTAGGTCATCTAGTCCAACCCCTGCCTGCAGCAGGAAATCCCCCTAGAGCATCCCCGACAGGTGCTCGTCGAGCCTCTGCTTGAAGATCCCCAGTGAGGGAGAGTCCACCACCCCCCTTGGCAATCTGTTCCACTGCCGAACCACCCGAACCGTCAGGAATTTTTTCCGGATTTCCAGCCGGAATCTCCTTTCTTGCAGTTTGTACTCTTTGGTTCTAGTTCTGCTTTCAGAAGCAGCTATGAACAAATGAGCCCCTTCCTCCCTATGACAGCCCTTCAGGTATCTGAAGAGGGCAATCATGTCCCCCCTCAGCCTCCTCTTCTCCAGGCTGAACATCTCTTCAAAGGTAATCATGTCATTTTTGGTGTGGCCTAAAAGTCAATCTAATAAGTGGGTCCTAGTGCTAAAAGTTTGAGAACTTCTGGTTTATGCTGATTTTTAAAATATATTTATTTTTTGATGTAATGTAATGATAATTACATTACATTGATGTAATGTAATGATAATTACATTACAGTCCATAGGGTCCATGGATCACGTGCTGCATTCCATGGGGTCAAGAACAGAGTCAGACATGACTGAATGACTAAACAACAAACCCTACAATCCAGAGTATCTATTTGGTGGAAACGTGCATGACTCCACTCCAGACAGGCAAAAGAGAAAAGGTAAAAGAAACATTTCTTGTCTCTCCATTTTAGTCCAAAGGGGTGAGGAGCTACCTTCTCTTTGCTTGTAAAGCATGGTCTACTCAGTTGGCATAAGAATATTATAAAGAAGAAAGACTACAATCCAGAGTAACTACAGGAAGACATAAGAGGCACTTATTCTGGATTGCTCTATGCATTTCCCATAGGTTTCTCATAGGTGGCACCGTAACTACGTCGGTGTAAAAGGTCCCGTAGTTCTCTGGATTGTAGTCAAAATGATAATTATATGGGCCTTCTCAATATTGCAGCACTGTGAGTGCACTTGTAAGTTGCTTGGGTTATTTTGCATGAAAAACTGGGGTAAATGTTTAGTAAAATATTTAACATGCTTAAAATATGGGATGCGAGTTGGGATCTCACTTGTTAAATGAAGGAAGCTCCAGGGTCATATGATCACCATCCTTAGCTGTACATTTCCTGGGACTCTGAAGTGGTTGCCTGAACTGGTCCACACCAGAGCAACTGATGCTGCAGAAATCAGATCATTAATGGAGCCACAAAGTGCTCAGTGCTATAAAATATGCCATTACTTCTGCCAGCTTTAGAGAGATATTCAACAACTGCTTCAGAGTGGAACTACTACAGGGGAGTAAATTGGTTGAAATGCAAAAGCCATCAGCTAAGCAGGGCGCCAAGTGTGTTTTGGAAGTATTAAAAAGCATTAATGTTTATGAAAGATGCTAACTCTTGAGTTTTGAAATCTGAAAAGGTTCAGTTGATGTGGACACCCCAATAAATCTGTCTGTAACAGAAGTCCTCTCAGAGTGTCTTGATGATAAACAATGAAATCCTGACCCCATTTAAGTCAATTGGAGTCCTGCTTTTGACCTCAGTGGAGTCAAGCTTTCATCCCCAGTATCTACTTATTCTTTGTGTCCCAGGTTCAAAGCATTTTTCAGTCATTAAGATGAATGAGATGCTTTAACGTTATTAATGAGTTAAGTAGCGGTGAGTTCCTCAAGAAACATAAGATTAAAGGATGTAATATATTTTATGTATGGTTTTTGACTCATAAATTTGCCCAGCCCGTGCATTTTCTGCACTTGGGGATGTGAGTGTACCGGAACCCCTTCAAACACTTTATAACAGGCACTTTATTATAAATGTAACACTTAATTGGGGTACCATCCATCGTAAATTTGCTTCACGATGTGTTATAAAGTATGCTGCATTGAGATAGTTTTGGTTATTGAGTGCACAGTGCACATCTGCAAGCCACTTGAGAATGAGTGGTTGATGGAGATCCGTGGGATGGATGCTCAATGTCAGATCCAGGATTGTACAGTATTAGAACTAATAGTTTCCCAACTGTTTTGCATTGGGTTGCACCAATGCCTTTTTTTTTAACCAGAAAAGTGTCATGACTACTTTTGATTAAGAAGCAGCCACAAGCATTTCAATGTAAACCTAAGAATGACCTGATGTTTGTAGATGTGGTTTCCCAGGCTCTTTCAGAACGTCTCTCCCCGAATAGGCAGGCAGAGGATTATCAGAAAGCTGAGAGATGGGAAAATACTAGAATATATAGGGGTGTATGTGATATTTTTTCTGGGAGAGAGCCTCACAACAGACAACAGAAGTGGAAAAATAGTCCATGAACGATGCATGGAAAAGGGCTGTAGTTACATCAACAGGTGTGCACAACGCCTATCTCTCTGCCTCTGTTTGCAAGCTTGGGAAGTAGGTGTCCTCCAAAGTGAACTGGTCCATGCTGTAGTTGTGAAACCTGCCTGCCATATAGATATTTTGATAGTGTTGAATATTGGAGTGCCTCTATAGGAGAAAATTATCAAAGGAAGCTGCTAAAGAACTTCACCTTTGTTTTATTCCAATCCACCCGTCACTTTCTTGTCCCTTTCTGAATTATGTAATTTGATTTATCTGATGTTGTTTGTCAAATAAGTAACAAACGTGGAAAAAAAACATCTAGGGCGCAATCCAGAGTAACTATGTGGAGTCTTTGCTCCGGTGTAAGAACAATTTGCTCTGGATTGCAATATGAATTTCCCATAGGTTTTCACTAGGTAGTGCAGTAACTACAGGTACTCGTAATGTCTCTTACGTGCTCCCGTAGTTACTCTGGATTGTAGGGCCTGAATCACTGTATGAATGGAATATTTGCTTATATTTCTAGATCTAACTTAGGAGTCACTTTCAGGGCTGGATCCATCCCAGTTAATGGGTCATCTGCCTCTCTCCTCCCATGGATCTAGGCCTGCCTGAAACTCTGGATCACTTAGGGTGCAATCCTAACCTAGGGCGGCACAACTCATTGTTCTTCCTGTGGTGATTTAGGAAGCTAAGTGCCTGTCTGTGCACTGGCCTAACCCTCCCCCAGGAGTGGCACAGAAGTGTCTTCAGGCACTTTGGTGACACCCCCAGGTCAGCATAGGATTTATGAAAGGATTTAGGCCAGCCTAACTGGAAATTAGGACTGCAGCCTTAGACAGGTAAGACTGGTTGATTGATGTGATGTGCTGTTGACACAAGTTATTGCATATTAATGTTGTTAAGTTGTATCAATTACAACTGTGGTGGCTCAGTTGTTATTGCTGATCTGCAGGTCAGCAGGTTGGTGTTTCAAGACCAAGTACTGCATGATGGAATGAACTCCATTTCTTGCCCAGCTTCTGCCAACCTAGCAGTTCAAAAGCATGTGAATACAAGAGATAAATTGGTACTTACTTTGGTACCACAGTGTCCATGTGCCTTTGGCTGGCCACATTAGTCATGCTGGCCACATTACCATGGAGAAGTCTTTGGACAACGTTGGTTCTTTGGCCTTGTATCAAGGGTGACTACCACTCCTTAGAGTTGGTCACAACTAGCAAAGCAATCTGTGAGGGACAACTTTATCTTTAAGTTGCTCATTTGGCATTGCCATTCTGATCTAATGACATTATGCATTTTTCATGATGTTTTCTTCTGCTTTGCCAGTGTGTTGGGCATAATGTATTATGGAGATGCAGCATGCAAAAAAAGAGCGTGATATGCGTAATTGTTCGCTGTTGTGCAAAGAGTCACATTTTCTTATGGCATCCCATAAGATATGCACATCACTCTGTAAATAAAGCACTATCAGATAGATGCAGATCAAAATGAAGCATCACACTTTTCCTCTGAGACCTTGAGGTGGCAGCAGTACTGCATTCAACTTGCACTGTATTGTCCAAGTGTGAGCAAAGAAAGAAAGAAAGAAAGAAAGAAAGAAAGAAAGAAAGAAAGAAAGAAAGAAAGAAAGAAAGAAATTGCCCTAAATCAAGCAAGCCTGTTTGTTATCATTTTTACAGCCCAAGTATTAAGTCACTAAAACTTATATGGGAAGTCATTTGCATTGTTCTGTATACAGTTTTTCCTAGTTTCTCAAACTACTGTATGTTTAAAAGCAGGTTTAAGGTGAACTGAATGAGAAATGGCTGGAAAACCTTGTCTAAGAGCACAATGCTAAACACATCTACTCAAAAGAAAGCCTCATTGTGTTCAGTGGGTCTTAATCCCAGGAAAGTGTTTTTCGGATTGCAGTCTAAAACTAGTTCAGTGTTTCTCAAGGTCTGTCCTGTGCAGGGTGACCATATAGAATGGAGGACAGAGTGCCTCTACCGTTAACCATTGTAATGAACAGGGAATTGAGGCAAGTGCTGCTTTTTAAACCCTTCTATGATAAGCTAAACCTGCCTCAGTTTCCTCATCTATGCAATAGTTAAAGGTAGAGAGTTTTTGTCCTCCATTCCAAATGGTCACTCTGGTCCTGTGCCATCCCACTTCCTGTGGTCCACCTACTGGAATTACTGTTGGAAATAACCAGCAATGACATCACCAGTTATTTCTGAGTTGGGAGGCCAGATGCAACACAACAGATACCAATATAAGGCTCTCAGGGTGGATAGGAGGACTTTTTGAGCACAGAAAAGCATAATTTGGAGCTTTGTCCCTTCTACCGCTGTAGCATCAAGTTCCTAGTCTCGCTACCAGGTGGCAGTTGTCTAGGGATCCTGTGAGTACCACTAACCCCCAAATCTAGAGTAACTACAGGAGCACGTAAGAGACATTACGTGCACCCGTAGTTAACTGCACCTCCTAGTGAAAACCTATAGGAAATTCATATTGTAATCCAGAGCAAATTGTTCTTACACCGGAGCAAGGACTTCCCGTAGTTACTCTGGATTTTGCCCTTCAAGTACTACTGGTGGTACTTATACCACTGGTTAAGAAACACAGATCTAGAGTAAAACCAAAATAATTTCTTGGAGCCTTTCTATTCAGGACCATTTTGATTTTTTGGAGAATGTAATGTCTGGTGTCTTGACTAACTGTAGTTAATGTTCTAATGCACCATTAAACATTGTCCCCTAAGTTGTCAGAACTGTTCCATTCATGATCAAATGCTTGAAGGTCATTTAATTGTATGACTTTCTTTCCATCTGGGATAGTGTGTTTGTTTCTCTTAATAATGAGGAATAATGAAACTTATTTATGCAGTTGCCAGAGAAATTTATTGAATTATTGCCACACAAGTAACATGAAAATTAATACACGAAAACCACTTTTAATTGCACATTCATTATGACAAAGCTTGCCCATAATGAAATGGCCATAAGAAAGTTCTGTTACCGCAGGATGCAGTGATGCTTATGTCAGTTATGGGACTTGATTACTATGCATTTCTTGCTTGTCAATTATTATTGGATAGAGCAAATTATAATTAGTAAAGATGGGGCAAAAATGTGAAAAAGCAGTTTTTAAAAATCAGGTTTTTCTAATAATTTCTTGCTGACATGAATCTATATGTCAGAAAGATACATAGTTCATTATGCCTAACATGCTACCTTACAGTTCAGGACATTGGATCGATAAGTGCTGTTTTGGATAAAACAGTTTAAAGCAGACTTTTCAAACTTTTTGATGATATCTCCTCTTAAATTACCACCTTTATTTAGGAACACACAGAAATAACTCTCACTGAATTAAGTGGAGTGGAATTTACTTAAAAAAAAAACTTGCTTAGGTTTGCCGCAGACTTTATATATTGCGTTTTTATCCAGTGTACTTTTATCCAAGAAAGCACATCTTCCTTAATGTTGGTGAGGCAACAACCCTGTGAGTAGAAAGTCCACTTCCTGAATAACCAGGCAGGACTAACCCTGTCCTAAAGTCAAATTAAGCCCTTTGCTCCAGAGCAATTAAGGTGACTTTCCATAAGTTAACACTAGAGTGTGATGTAACTGCGTGGACCCATAACTGCTCTGGATTTTGCCCTAGGAAAAGTATTATCAGAAAATCTGCTGCCAGCCTGTGTTGATGATGCTGGCTTATGTGCACTAATAATCAAGATACAGGGTGGCAGCTTCCTATATTCTAATAGGATTTCTTAGCAAATTATATGGTGTGAACATGGCTTCTATTATTCTTTTGGAGAAAATCTCTATAGGTGCAAGCTCTCTCCTGTTAACACTACCAGTAAGAGTAACTTATTCTTACCTGTGTCCCACAAGACAGGGTGAGCTCCTGTCCTTAGCCCAGCTCTGTGATGCAGCTGGAACCAATCATATCAGCTCTGCTGTTCCATTGGACTATTTCAGTGGTTTGGAGAGGGGGGATTTGCTGCGTGGGTAACAGCCTAATCTACTAATATGGTAACACCATACTAAACACCAAACAGCCTAGTATGGTAACACCATACTAATCTACCCAGGCCTTCGTGCTTTGCATACAGTGCCAATCACGATACCATAGTCTTTCAAGACTGATGGATGCCAATGAATGCCAGTGAAGAGTAACTGCAATCAGAAAAATAATTCCTTTGTTGACTGGGAGAAGAAAATGTTGGTTGTTTTTGTACATTTATTCTTGGCACAGGTTCACAGTGTCCAGAAGGCACTGTTGATCTTGATGGATAGTTTAAATGTTATGGGAATTCATTTGCAAATTCAAGTCCAATGAATTCATAGCATACAGAGGGTGTATTTTTCCCATTTATTTTCTCCTGCTCTGAGAAACCCTTCTCTTCTTGCAGGCACTAGTGACTTGAGAAATTTAGGAAAATCTCAAGTACCCCAATCTTATGCTTTTTACCAGAAGTTAATTCCATAGAGTTCTGTGTTGATAATTTCAAACAGGGTCGAAAGACTACACATTCTAATACAATATTGAGAATAATAATCAAATCCTGTTCTGCCCTCCCACCCTGTGATGCAATTATTGCAAAACCAGACCTGCTATACCCAGTATGGGTGGGTGGGGGTAGTGGGAGGCTCCAGAGTGCAAAGGGATTTAAACTCCCTTAACACCCTTGTGCAGGGAGACCATATATAATGGAGGACAGAGTCTCTCTGCCTTTAAGCATTCTATAGAAGAGGGAATTGAGGCAGATGTAGCTCAACACAGAAGGGTTTAAAAAGCAACACTTGCCTTAATTCCCTTTTCTATGCAATTGTTTAAGGTATAAGCACCCTGTTCTCCATTCTTTATGGTCATCCTGCCTTTGTGAGTCTCCCACCCTGGAATGGGTCTCTTCAGATCCGTGCCAGTTATCTTGCTGGTGCAAGTCTGAAGAAAGAGGGAGAGAAGCTGCTGCTGAAGGGGGCAGGATCCAGCACACATCATCACCACTAAATCAGGGTGATCATATGACTGGAAATTTCTGGATTTGTGCTCCTTTTTAGCCTCCTGTCCAGGTGTCCTCCAAAGGGCTTCATTGTCATCCATTTTGGAACATTGCAATTTTGTGCAGTACCCCATCATGGCATATGTCGGTTTCATATTGAAGAGCAGATTTCAATGCAAAAATCGGTTTTGAGATATCTCCTTCCTATTAAAAGTTATGGCCAAAAAACTAAAAATAAAAAATATGCATTGAGCTCTATGGGAAAGTGAAAGTGCCCAATATTGCAGCTTTACTCATGAGTAGGCAAATGTGCCATTTGGCAAAGCAAAGCTTAGAGGAATCCAAGACCTTGTCCTTCTTTTTAGGTTTGGAAGTCCAGTTATCCTGCACTAAATATACCCATCCCTAGAGCTGGTGGAACAAATATTCTGCCAGTGCAAAAAGCCTACTGGCTTTTTTTCAGATTGTCAGGCTGCAGGTCAGATTGAATTGACTGGAATTATCTCCATCCAAATACACACAAGATCAAGGCACAGGGATGCTTTGAGCACCTGCACCTGATGTACAGCCTTTTGGGGTGCTGAAGTCCCCTGATTTAACTGGAAGCCATGTGGCAACATGGCAGACTGATAACTGAATGGGGACCAGTTTTCTGTTTCAGCGTGGTTGCAACTTTGGTGACTGCAGACCAGTAGGGGAACCAGAGTTGTTGTGACAAAGTTATTGCAGAAAAAGATGGGTTTTAAGGTGCACTGAAGGGCAGAGAGTGTGAGAAAGAGGGAGAAAGAAAGGCATTATAAAAAGAATTGAAATAGTGGAAAGATTGAATCAGGCATAGATCAACAATTACCATCTCAACAACAACACCACGCACATTTTATGCCTTTCTCTTGTACTGTACACGTGCCTTGCACCACAACAATATTCCTATCAGGAGGATTGAATTGACTTTTTTTTAGGAGATGGGGGCACTCTATTAATGCCATTTCTGATTGGCTATTGAGCGGCCCTGGTCTCTCCTTCATTCACTGTATTTGTGCAGCAACTGTGATATTGATTCGATGAATTGCACAAACTGTACACTTTTAAAAAAAACAACAGATATGGATAATTCAGCAAAATGGGTTCTCTTCTGAAATTACTCCTGCTATCAAGGGGAGATTAATTCCCCCTTTGATTCCCTTCTTTCAGCACATCTCTAATTCATTAATATCACAGGACAAATTAGTACCCTACATAACCAAATAGTATGATCTTGCATTTGGATGTCGTGCTGCCTCTGTTATCTGAAAATAAAATAGCAGATGACTTTTGTTGATGTTGTTGTTGTTAATGAAATGTCTGTTGGCCTGACTTGAAAGTCAACACAAATCCAAGCCATTATCTTCGCTTGGATGGCGCATTTAATTCTATAGCCAGTACACCCCACCTTTCCCAAAAATTTCTTTTTTGATGTAATAAGATATTGCTCTAAACACAACTGGTTAAAGAGGGCAAGGAGGTTGAGAGGGCAAGGAGGTTTCAAATCACTTCTTTAAGTGCCTCACTTACAGAATTATATCTTTGTTCAGGACACTCATGAGTCAGTTTGGATGATGAACTTGACAGACACCACCTTGTGTGATCATGGATGCTATAGGAGACATCAGAATGGGGCAAGCTCTACCCTCCAGCTTGATTCCCTTGCTTTTGCTCCTCTATTGCTGTGTCTCCGTAGGAAAAGCACTTTGCACATGTTCAGAGTGTTATATTAATTGATGATAAAAGACATCTGTTGAGGCTTTCATATCTAAAGAGAAATTTTCCATGGACTAGCTTCTGATTATTTGTGAGCTCTGAGCTTTATGGCCCATTGTAGGTCTTCTGGAGGTATTTACTTACCCTACAATCCAGAGTAACTACAGGAGCATGTAAGAGACATTAGGTACATCCATAGTTATGGCACCACCTAGTGAAAACCTATGGGAAATTCATATTGCAATCCAGAGTAAATTGTTTTTATACCAGAGCAAGGACTCCCCATAGTTACTCTGGATTGTGCCCTTAGTCACAGTGTAAATCAGGATGCTGTTCTTAGATTGGTTTGATCAGTGGGTATGCCAGCAATTTTTCAAGATTTTTCTTTTCATGGCAACATTTTTCTTCAGGTATTGACCCTAGATGCAACTATGGGGAGCATGAAGATCTATGGTGCACCAGAATGGTAAGTGCTGATCAGGTTGGGGAAGGCATTTCCAGTGTGCAGTAGTTTCTACTTTGGAGACTTCTACTCTGGAGGATTGCCCTCTGATACTCCCCATTCGGGAGAAAGTTATCTATGCACCATCTGAGCAGAGCAATCTTCTTAAAATTGAAAAAAACCCTGATTTTCTTTGGAAAGGCTTTAGATTATGGAAAACATAATGGATAGTATCTGTATGATGGTGATTTGTTTGCCAGCATTCCATGTGCTTGCGTGCATCCTCTTGAGCTAATATTTCTTAGGAAGACACAACATGCAGCGTTTCCGATGGATCCCAACAGCGAGAGGTACAATTAAGAATGTCGTGTAATAATGCATTCTTCCCTCTATGTGCGTGTATGTGGGAGGGAGGGGTTTTCAGAAATGCAACGGGCCCAAAATGCTGAGCTTTGTACTTTTATTTTGCCACTGCTGCTGAATATAAAGGGAAAACAAAGTTCAGTGCTGTTGAATTAGGAGGATTTAGTTGCTTTCAGACAATTGCAGATAATGGGAGCCAAAGCAATAAAACAAAATGAAGCAAATTGCTTCTACCTGTTGTCTAATTTGATCTTAATAAGGATATAAGCAGGGAAATACCTGCTTTATACAGAGTTGGTTTGGGCTACACTCCTTCCCCAGCATGGTGAGTTGCCAGTGTCTGTTGTGGTTTGCTGATGACAACCCTAACCTTCCCTTTCACAGCCCATCTCCCTCCTTTCCAATTAATGGTCTGCATTGCATAAGCAGTGATTTTCAAAGTAGGGGTCGGAACCCCCTTGGGGAGTTGCGATTTCATTTTAGGGGGGTTGTGAAAAGCTGGTTGTGGCTATATTGGAATCTGGCCCTGGGCACCTTTAATGTCGCTTCCAGCTATGACATTACTTCTGGGGTTCCCGAACTGACTGTCATTCTCAGAAGGGGTCCTGGGCTGAAATGCTCAAGTATCACTGGCATAACGTCAGAACCCTGGGCAAATCTGACAAGGCTTCTTGTAATTCAATTCTTATATACTGGTCTACTTACATGCTATACTATATTCCTTTTGAGGAAATGGAAATGTTTAAAGAGCCAACACTCTGGGCTGAAACCTCTGGTCCCTCTCTCTGAACACACTGCCTGCAGTGATGAGATGGCACCAGAGAACCCAAGTCCCTTTGGGGGTGCTGATGCTAACTCCATGGTAGTATTGGAAAGTCCTTGGGACTTTTCAGTCACTAGTTCAGCCCCTCTATTCTTGGTGCTTTTGGAGTTTTTGACCCGTTGAGAGCACAATCCTAACAATGTTTACTCAGAAGTAAGCTCCATTGTGTTCAATGGATCAGGAAAGTGTCTTTAGGATTGCAGCCTTAGGGCACAATCCAGAGCAACTACAGGGAGTCCTTGCTCCGGTGTAAGAACAATTTGCTCTGGATTGCAATATGAATTTCCCATAGGTTTTCATTAGGTGGTACAGTAACTACGGATACACATAATGTCTCTTATGTGCTCCCGTAGTTGCTCTGGATTGTAGGGCCAGTATTTTTCCTGCTGAGTCGATATCCAGACTGTTGTTAGAGGTAAGCCTCTTGTCTTCTGAAACACCTTTCTCCTCCCTGAAGTTGTATGTCTGTGTATTTTCCTTTGTGTGTGTTTAATGTGAAAGGAGGCTTTTCACATATGTGAGCATTGAAAAATCACTTCACCCACCTGTGGTCTGAAGCAGTATGGAGCACTCTTGCACCTCATTCCTCTGGATGTGTAGACAAGATGAGAATCAAACTGGGGATATTGGAAATGCTTTTGTCTGTACACACAATGCGTTTGTTTGTACCCACAATGCGTCTTCTACATTGATGCCTATTTTATTGTACTTTGTAACCAATGTGTACAGTTGGATAAACAGTTTAACTATTCATGAGTATTTTTATGGAACGGAAAAAGGAACGAAAGTGCACCCAAATGGATAATGCATCTTACTCCTCCTGTGCTTGGAGTGGGGGGGGGGGGGAGGCTGAAGCCGGGTGAGGAGTAGAGAGAACCCTGGCAGGGACTAGCCATTCAAGGCCATCAGTGAATCAGTGACGTGCCAGGGTGTAAAGGACCGCATGAATCATAAGTGTAGCATGCTTCACCTGTTTTGTTGCTAGCTTTATGATTTCATGCTGCCTTAAGCATTATGATTTTGTGATTGAACTGTCCGTTTTCTGCCTGTACACTGTAATAAGATGACAGTGAGGAAGACCCTCCCCTCCTGCTTGGAGCAGACTTTGAATAGATCAACATTTAGTCTGCAGGCTTGCAGTGAAAGATGCCACAGAGACGCCACCCAAAGACTTTCTGCAAACCCTGTCTCTCGCGGGCGGCATTCATTTACCTTGCCACAGCCTGGCCTGCGCTCATTGCAAAAGCCAAGAGGGCAATTGTTCTGTTGGGTGAAAGATCTATGCGGCATGTTAGCTGTTCAAAATATATGTGGGGGGCTGCTGTGTGTGAACTGACTGGCTGTACGTGATGCTTTAGAATCCAGGGGTGTGCATTTCTATGCATGAGCACTAGAGCTGAGATGCATCCACTTATCCACATGGGGATTTAAAACTTCCAGAGTTGTCTGAACTTGACATCCCACAAAGGTGAAAAAGAACAAATGTATGAGGAGTGTGATCAGTTTTAAGCCATCAGAGGGCTGCGCAGCCTGGATTGAAGGGCAGGTAGTATCATTTTCTCCATTGCGTGAGAGATTGGAGAGTGGTTAATAGTGAGAAATATAGTTTAAGAGAGAAGAGTAAAATCATTTTTTATTTCACCAGCTTGCATAAAACTTAGGAAGTGATCATGTGGTCCACTGGTTGGTCACTGGAGATCAATTCCAAACATGCTTATGGCCCGTTCTATGCATCATTAGATTGTCCTAAGCTTACTCACAATCCCATGCTTAGATGCATCTAATTCAGTTTAGGATCAGGCTGCACCTTGGAAATGTGTCAAGTACACATTTGTCCTGGAGAAGCCCTACATTTGCCCTCTTGGCTTTCCCGTATGGTGAAGCAGTGGCTTCTCCCACCCGCTCTGTTGGCAAAGGGAGAGGAACTTTGGCAGTGGTCCTTTTTCTGTGACACTCAAAGGAAGATCTCAACAGGATGATGCTCAGAGCTCTTCAATCCATCCTCTACCCATCAGACCTGACAGACTTCAATGATGGGTTCTTTACCTATTTCACAGTACACATTGCAATCTCATTGTATTTGTTGGAATAGGCTGATTCAGCAACACAACTGAATCAGCATTCCCCTGGAAAAAATTTAAGGGCTCCCTTCATGCTCCTTTTTCCAGCATTACCTGCAAAAAAATTGATTGTGGTCTGGAAGTTGAGCTGTTGCTCTGCCTTAGAAAGCTAAGCAAGATTTGGTGCCTTGGATAAGAGACTGAAAGGACTGACATATCCATAGAGGAGTGTGAGGAAATGTGGAACCATAAAGGTTCCACAAAGAACCATATACTACCACTCTAGTGTAGTGGTGAGTGTATACTCGACTGGTGTATGCTACCATTCTATATACCACCAGGAGAGACAGCTTCTTGGTTGCCTCAGAGTTGTGTTGATGAGCTTTCCTTAGGTCTTTGGGGGGAAAGAGGTGATTTTTTATAATTTCTTTCCAGGGTGTGTGTGTGTGTGTGTGTGTGTGTCTGTGTGTGTGTGTGTCTGTGTGTTTCAGAGTCTGAGCTTAAGGGGCTAGGGAAGGCAGAGTGTATAAATTGCCTTCCCAGGCTTGAATCTTACTGCAAATAACTGATTTGCAGCTGACCAAAAACTTGGAAGAACAAGGCTGGCAAGCCAGGATGAGACTGTACTATCAGTGGAGTAATGGTGGGTTCTATGAGTCTCTCTTGGAACAATAATTGTAAAAACCCCATTGAAATAATATACTTTATGTGTACACTGCCTTGAATCTATGAAAGAAGCATGAAATAAATATAAAGTACATACTTTGATTTGGTCCCTAGTTCTCCACTTAAAGATGTTTTCAAGAATTCAGACTTGACCAGAAGGTTTGGTCAGACTTGACCAAATCTTCCCAAGGTTTGTCATCCACTGCACCACTTCATATGGTCCATCTGTTTGAAGTACCCCTGGAAGTAACTGGCATTGCAGTTACTTCTGGTTTGGAGGCACCAGGAGAAATGAGAAGTTCAGGAAATGGAAGGGTTTTTTTGAGTGCAGAAAAGCATGCTTTGGGGCACTCTGCCCTCCAAACTGAACTTCCAAATGCTCTTTGTTGTGTCACACTTCTGGTCTCGCTGCAAAGCGGCTGATGTCCAGGGATCCCGAGAATACCACCAGGCACCATTCGAGTACCATTGGTGGTACCTATATTACTGGTTGAGAAACACTGGATGAGTTAAAATTGGACCCCAATGAGCGTCCGTTTCACATGAGTTCACTTGTAAGCAAGGAAAGAACCTGGCAATGAAGAAGAAAAATGGCAAGCATTTTCTAAGGTACATCATGTGATAATGAAACTTTCTTTCCTTTACATTAAAAAAAGAATCACTGCTTAGATTTTTGACCTAGTCTCGGACCAAAGCTTTCCAGTGATTTAAGTTGCCCAGATTCATGCAATGATGGCAGCTTTCTGTAGATTGCAAATCCCAAGCGATAGAAACGTGGATATAATAATTATACTTTGATATAAGCAACAACCTCTATGCAGCCACTCTTCTGTATTATTAAAATAGAAATGGGGGACAAGGATGGTGCAGGGGGGAGTAAGAAGGGAAGACAAAAGAAAAAGCAGCTGCTTAGAGCCATCGTAAAGAAAGATGATCTCTTATCCTTGCCTCTCTCTGCTGAATAAAACTTGATGCGATCAGGTCACTGCATGGCAAATGCTGTAAGAATGTGATGTGTTCTTCATCATTATGAAACTCAAACATTCTTGAACCTTTTTATTCCGCCCTGTTCATATTTATCTTCTCAGCCCTGCCTTCAACGGGCACCACATTTGTATTGATAAATTGCAGGGATCAGGAGATGTATTGATGGGAAGGAGACAGTTCAAAATGTAGAAAGCTGTGGCTTTGCATATCATTACACCTAGCTTGCTCTTTTGCCTCTTGAATGCTGTCGATTTGGGCATTATTGCTATTCAGGCTGATAAATGACAGTAATTGTTCTTAAGTTGAAGAGCTGCCTTTAATGTGCTGATTTGCTTGGGAATTCTGTGCGCTGGGGTTATGCAAGTGCTTGGCTGGTTCTCACAAAATGGTCTTTTCCAGCTTAGAATAAATACTTAATTAAATTACTTTTCATGCATTTTGTAGTCAGGCACTTGGGGAGAGGGGAAGGAGAAAAAATCATAACAAGATCAGGGAATTCAGAGCAGTTCACGAGAAGGGTAGGATCAACCTGTGCTCCCACTACAAAATTGCCCCCTTCTCAGTGCCTGTCCTGGTGCAAGAACAATGGGGTGGAAGTATTTTAATTCTGCAGCTTTATAGGAGGGCCTTTAATAAGGTGGAAAGTTGTTTTTTAATTTTTTTAACCAGGAAAGTTGGAAGTGCCTTCCAGCTACAGGCTTCACTGCATGTTCAAACAGGTGGGAAAATGTTAACACATGGCATGACATGATCCAGACTATCAGAAGCAATCTGGACACGCATACTGACTATAAAGGTTGGTACAGCCAATAGAACATATCATGCAACCCAAACTAGAAAAACCAACCACCTGAAGACCTCTCTCCACTGGGACCCTCTTAAGGCTGCAATTCCCATTGCAGTCATTGAAAGGGCAGAAGACAGGTCTAGATCAATGGTGAAGCATCAGCTTCTGCAAAAGTGGTGGAGCATCTGCAGAAAATTCCCATGTCAGTTCTAGGTGGGGAAATACACCATTGTGTCATTGTGCACATCAGCTGCACGACTGCTTCCTTCACTGTTGAGCCATTTCAACTCTTAGTGAAATAGATAAAATCAGGGAGAAGAACTTGTTCAGTATTAATGATGCAGGATGGTGTCCATGTGTGTCTGTTTGGTTTTTACATAAAGTTTGTGTAAGGCAGTCTCCCATGTTCCCAGTCACTATGGGGTAGCAACATTTCCACTGAGGGTTTCATGTTGCACAGCAAAGGTTTCCACAGCTCCCCAGGGACATACGCCTCATAATTTGGAACCACTACCAAGATGGTTCCCTGTTGGCAGGCATTAATGTAGCAACAGATGGGTGGCTTGCTCATTGATGGCCCCTGAAAAAAGGGAGGATTCACCCTGTTTGGTTCCAGTATTGGAGCTGATGAGTGGTTCTCTGGATTATTTGGTCTGGGAGTTTTAGTGGTCTTCTGAGAACTGCAGGCTCTTGAGAGGGATGGGCAGAGCATCTGCAAGGAACTTACTGCTTCCATATAATGAGCATGAAGCAGATGGAAGTTGCTTGCTCACAAAATCTCCTGGTAAGTAGGGAGTGTTTTCTGCTTGTTGTCTGCCAGTAGGCTCAGTGATGTGTTAAAAAGATGTTTTTTTGTCAGGGTGTGTGTGTGGAAAATCTTATTCTCAACATAGAATCGTAGAGTTGGAAGGGACCCAGTGGATCATCTAGTAGTCCAACCCCCTGCCTGTAGCAGGAAATCCTTGTGGGGACCCGGGTCTCAAACCCTGGCCTGATGGTTAACAGGCACAGTGTCTTAACCACTTGCATCACCCTTGGACCATCTTCCTTTTGGGGTGGTTAAAGGACTTCCTAATAATATTTTGGTGACATGGCAATCTCCTGATACCTTGAAAATGAGAATGCCAGTTCTTGATCCCCTTTCTAGAGCAGTGATTTTCAATCTGTGTGCCACGAATGGTCTTCAGGTGTATCATAGGAGTTTGGATCATTGATAGATCTGAGCTCCCTACCAGCAGTATGTTGTATCTTATCAATTGTGCCAAAACGCATGGTATACCTTGACCACTGTAGTGCCTTGTCAGAGTACTCTGAGATTAGAGTTGCCATATGGCCTGAAAAACAGGGACAAAAAATTTGGGGGGGATTGTGTTCACATTCTGTATTGGCAAATAGGACAGGAGGTCCTGTCCTGGCTTTGTGCAAGAGAATTATGGCAACCCTACCTGAGATGAAAAAACTTTGAAAATAGCTGCTCTATTGTTTTTATTTGAAATATTGTCAATTTCTTTTCAGCTGGTCACTGTTTAGAACTTCCAGGGGTGAAAAGAGAGAGCTCAGCAAGTCCCCAAAATGGGGACCTGAGAATATTTGGTGCAATTGGCAGCATTAAATAGAGTTATTTATGTAGAACTAAAACTGGGAACAGAAGTTAATAACTTTTGCACAAAGCCATAAAATGTAATAGTAATGCTAAATGGACACCTTGGGCAATATCAAGTTAGCAGTGTGCATTTTGATTGGAGTCTGGTGTATAATCTGAACAAAACTTTTTTTCTTCTGCTCAGGTTCATTTTTAATCAGTAGATATAGAGCAGGCATGGGGAACAGATGGTCTGTCAGCTGCATGGAGTTCTTCAATCCACTTTTGTGCTGACTGTGGATATTTCTTAGAGCGTTTGGAACATTGGAATCCCCCCTTTTTCCCGTTTGGTCTCATATGGTGATGGAAATGTACAGGCATTGGTATGCATTTCCGAAACCAAGGAAGTTGCCCAGGCAAATGGTCTGTTTTCTTGGTCCCGTGTTATGTCTGATGTTAAATACAGACATTTTGGATTTATCACTTGTACTTTATCCTCATCATGGTGTGAAACTGTGGCTGAAAAATGTGAAGCTGATCTGGATCTGCTGGAAGTTGTTAAGCCAACATGCTTGTTCAGGAACAAGGATCTGGGGCCTCTTCCAAACAAGGCTCTTTAAATATGTCATGTGAATGCAAACACTCAAGTGCATATTGCTGTGACTGAGAGCAAATATATATGTTGTAGTTGCTATGAAATGAGATGAAATTGGCAAGGCTGACCCTGGCAGAGGAAATGGAGAGGATACTGGGCAGGTAACAGTGATGTCCAAGGCTGGTGAGGCCCTGGGTGAGGTCCAAGGCTGGAGAGGCCCTGTACATGGAGCTCAGTGACTGGAAGTATGGTAAACATCATGTCACTGCAAAACCTCTGGGTAGCATTATTTTTATGCAGCCTACATGCAATTGTATCAGAGGTGGTGTGTTTACCACCTTGACTTTAGTCTCAATATAGGAAAAGATTAGTGTCAAATGAGAGCTCACTGTATTCATGTAACCACTCAGAAATGGGGTTCTGTGTTCACGCAACCAGAGGAAGATGCAATTGCATACATGCTCCACCCTGTTTGAGTGACTGCATGATTGCAGAGTAGGCTGAGCTTCTGCTGCCACAACTCTAGCAACAGTGAGAGCTTGATCTCTCCTCTGATCAGGCAACCCTTCAAGTGTGTGAAGCAGACAATGTGAATTCAGGGAACAAAGAAGCTATTTTACTATATGACAGGTGAGGCTCTGTCTTCCTGTCCCACATGCCTTTGGAAGAAAATATAGAAGAAACGGGGCTACCCACTGCTAAATCATTGGTGTCATGATAGCATGGTGCTTGCAATGAGGTGCAGGGAGTATGGAACACAATCCAGAATTGGCAGTGATTTCATTTGTTCATTGGAGGAGGGAAAGATTCCTGAGTTGTTTAAACAAACTGTTGGAAATGGAGCTGATTTTGCTTCCAATTCTTTTTGAAGGGTCACTGACTGACCAACATCCAGCCAAAACCGCCAGACCTAGAAACCTGAAATTTGGCGAAGGTCCTTCTGTAATGTAGGCACCCACTGAGAACTGAATTTTAGAAATTCAAACCGGAAGGGGGTGAAAAGGGCCACAACACATTTTTGCCTCTATACTCTACATTGAAGAATTGCTGAATCATCAATGCCCAGCCCAAACCCCTAGACCTAGCAACATAAAATTTGGGGAGGGTATTCTTTCTATGATGTAGGCAACCACTAAGAACCAATTTATAGAAATTTAACCGCTGAGGAGGTGAAAAGAGATGCAATGTGTTTTTGCCCCTATACTTAACATTGAAGACTGACTGACTGATCAACACCCAGCCACAACCTCTGTAGCTAGAAGTATAAAATTTGGGGCGCGTACTCCTTCTGTAATGTAAGGAACCATGATGTGATATAAGTACCAGTTTGGTGCTGGTGGCACCCAGTGCCTGCTAGTGCCTGCTATCCAGCACTCACTCACTCACTCACTCACTCACTGTCATTAATTTCATTTGCATTTGAAGGCACTCACAGATACATCATTGGGTTGTATATAAAACTGTTCTATGCCGTTCTTGGTTTTTAGGTGCTAGTTTTCTTAAATTATTCTCTAAATCCCAAGTAAAGAATCTCTGAAGGTCACAATACCATATTAGACTGTTGAACAGGGACTTGTATTTGTGGTACTGGCATGGTGTAAGGCCTCCCATAATGTTCATTGTGTTCCTCATTATATTGTTCATTAGAAGAATTGCAAGAGCATTTGACTTGCTTTCTCCCACCTCATCCATAGCAGAATTCATAAGTTGTTCCAAAAAAGTAGCTACTTTAGTTAATGGTAATGATTTGTTTATCTTTTTTTACTGTAATGGTTTATATCGTGCCATTCCCTCTTTAAAAACGGGCACAAGGTGGCTGACAATGTGAAATAATTAGAACAATAAAGCATCATAATATAAAACTCCAATAAAAATGTCAGGGCGGTCATCTCAAAGCTATATAATTAAAAATATAAAAGACCCAATCTAAAATACATAATAAACATGTAAAAGCAGCAGTTTAAAAATGAGAAAAGTTTGAGAGTGAATGAAACTATAATCCAAAGGCAAAAATAAGAGGTCTTCAGCTCCTGTTAAAAAAAAATAAAAGCAAAGAGGAAGATCGGATAAGGGGCTGCTCACTGATGAGATCATGTCAGGTGACTGCTTGAGGAGGCATTACACTATATTCCTTTTTTACTTTATATATGTATAGTTACTACAGTCACTTGTATGCCCACTTTGCCTTGCTTCCATCCCAAGAAGAGCTCTTGCTGGATCAGGCCAAAGACACATCTATTTCAGCTTTATTTCACATTGGCTTATCAAATGCTTCAGACCACAAGACAACAAGAGACCTGCATCTTGATACCACTCTCTTAACATTTGATATTCAGAGATAGCCAACTTCTAAAATTAGCAAGTTGCACGCTGCCAAAAAGTTCATTCATTCATTCATTCATTCATTCATTCATTCATTCATTCATTCTAATCTAGAGCAGCACGTGGTTAGGATTGTGCTATAAGGTACATATATTGTTTCTTTTTTTTTAAAAAAAAGAAAGTCCACAAAGTGGATTGCGAGCTACAGAGCATTTTAGAAATACTGTATTTACTTGACAATGCAATCCTAAGGATGTCTACACAAAAGAAAGGCCCATTGTGCTCAATAGTTTTAACTCCCAGAAAAGTATGGTTAGGATTGCAGTCCCAATCTAACACTTTTTCCAGCTGAATTTAGTCTCCAAAATCAGGGTGTCTTGAGCAAATACAATACTTTGATTATTAGTACAAGTAAAGGGCCTATATCCTAAACTGTGAAATTAAGGCCATTGCTCCGGAGCAGTTATGATGACTTTCCATAAAATAACACTAGAGGGTGACGTAACTGCGTGGACCTGTAACTGCTATGGATTTTGCCCAAAGTCAGTATTTAGTTTTTATTGTATTGAAAATAGAACATAAACCCATTGTTGAATAAAATATTGCAATTAGATAAAAATCATAACATAAACCCATTGTCATGTAACTCATTGTTTCATGCTGTAAAATCAAATTTTGCTCCTGCTTTGCAGATGCGCATTACAAATGGCAGTAAATTTTTTTAAATCTCAGGCCTTTTAAATCTAATGCACTTATCAGGGTACATTAGATTTGAGTAAATATAGGTATTTGAACTGGATCATAGTGACTGTTAATTTAAGATTTAAAAATACCTAACATCACTTTGGTTTTGGTATACTGACAGAGTAGATAGGTGCCTTTCTAATCTCCAAAATTTTATTCCAGGTAGTTTTGGTTGGCATTGTCTTCTTTTAGTGTAGATCCTGGCACCCAATGGTACTGGTGCCCTCTTCAGTTCCCACAAACATCCCTGTAGTATGAAGCTGACCATGTGGCATGGAAAGTTCATTGCTTTTCTTTAATTATTTCCATCCTTGTCTTTTTTGTGTCTTGGCTATGAATTACCTTTGTGCTCATCCTCTTAACATACCTGGTGGGAATTTTTTTAACCCATTAAGAGGTACAGGGGGGATGGCAAAGGCTTTTGATGTAAAGTCTGTAGTTTTTACTCCACAACCAGATTGTAAAATATGAACTGAATTAATCATAACTGCAAAAAGAATAATGGCACATTTACTCTTATTTTATCTTAGTGTCTTACAGATCATGTTTTAAAACAGTCTACATCTGGCACAGAGAATGAGGCAGCGGGTTTGGTAGTGGATAGCAAGAGGCAAAGGTCAACCCAGAGGCTGCACAAATATTGCAGCTTGGATTTATTGTTTTAATTAAGAGTGTGGCAGTTCATCATAAACTGTTTATGGTGTTTTTGCACACGGCAGCGTTTTGAAATCAGCTGTTTTAATGAAAACATAATGTCAAATATGTCAAAGTTCTAAATATTTTTGGGAGTGAAATATGGAAACATGACCTTTAATTCTGGGGTTTACTAGGATTAGCTCATTGAATTATTATTATTTTTTTTCAAAATCCCTTAAGAGTGTCATGGTGTGGGTACAATATAGTTTCATATTTGTATGTGGGGAAGGGAAAAGGACTGGAGGTAATTCAGCTTACTGTTAAATGCAAAAAACCAAGCTTTGGAGAAGAGATTTGAAATGAAGAGAGGAAAAAAAACCCAAACCCCTATGTGTTTAGAATGGTAGATGAAGGAAGCAATCAGAGATGAGATGTCCTATTCATAATACTCAGTATGTGTCCAGACCTTTTACTGGAAAACTGAAGAGGGAGAGATATGGGAAGATTAAAACTCTATAGTTGATAATATGATGTGATCTTTTTGGCTTCAGCAGTTTAGTTGCTAATTATTTACAGTAACCTCAAAGATTATAGGTTTGGGTGAACCTGTGGCATGCAGCAGTTCCAATTCCGCTGTTCTTGTAGTGTGCAGTAATGGCAAGCAGTTTGGGGTGCCTTTATGACATGGCTTGAAAAAAATTTGGATAATCTCAACATTTTGTGTTTTTTTAATGTACTTTTTTATAGTGCTTTCCTGAGAAAATAGAAATTAAGTCAGTCATTAGTTGCCAGTTCAGGGTAGCTGACTGAGCAAGATAATGTATGTTCTGTTCCACGCTATACTTGGTCAAGTTTCATATATATCGTATTCCACATTATTTTATTAACTTTAATATCTGCACTTCCTATTACCAGACATGCCTTTCATTCAAAGCACAGGGGCACAGTTCTCTAATCAGAAGTGACAAGCTATATACTTTCTTTCAGCCATTATTCGGTAGCCTAGAGCAAGGAGCTGTGTTTCCACGAAAATGTTTTGAATTGGGTTATTTTTATTGAAGTATTAAAGTAATTCTTCAGATTTTAGGCTATTATTTAAGCACTTTTGGGGGGAATGCAATAACCTCTGGAGTTGTACGGCCTTTATGTTTAACCATGGCAATAGCGGGATGCCAGAGTCCAGAACCTCGACAATATTAAGATAATTAAACAACATTTATACATTGTGTTGGTTCAGTTACTAGAGAACAATCCTGAAATCGATGCACTGTTTTAATATGAAACTTGGGTGCCAAGGTATTGAAACACTTGTGCTAGTGCTGATCCTATTGCTCTCTTTTTTCTGTCCCATTAACAGCAATAGGTGATCCATTTAAAGGGTCACTATAGCAGAACCAACTTTGACATGTGCCTCATTTTTATTCTGATATTGTTGTTTTGAACTGAGGCTTACTGTACTGAATGCTGATTAGGATAAATGTTTGGGGCCACTTTGCTAAGAGGTATCAGTGATGGCTTGTGAGGGGTCTGAGTAAGTAGCATAGCAAAATAGGGGGAGCAAAATAGTAAGTACTGCAAGTGCCACAAGCTGTGTAAGCAGCCCCTTTCACTCACCATCACAGCCATTCTAGGCAGTAATAGTAATGCCAAACCAAATAGCATCTCCTGCTTGTTGCCTGGAATGGCTCCAACAAGAAGTGGGATTTTTGGTATTTCAGTTATAGGGTGATATTTTGCACTTAAAGGGCCTTCAAGATGTAATGCCAAAGACCAAGCCAACAAACAACACTTCGACTTTCAGTTTGAAATCAATCATTGCTTTGTCATAATTAACTTCCCCCCAAATCCAGAGTTAACTATGGGAGCACGTAAGAGACTTTACGTGCACCCGTAGTTACTGCACCACCTAGTGAAAACCTATGGGAAATTCATATTGGAATCCAGAGTAAGTTGTTCTTACACCGGAGTAAGGACTCCCCGTAGTTACTCTGGATTTTGCCCTTCTTTAGTCATGGCTAAATATATTTTGAATATAACCCATTATATTTCCCTTCTCAACTTTTTGCGCGTACCTGTATGTAGCAAAATTCATTTACTGAATGTAGAATGTATCCAGATCGAGGCAATGAACAAATTCATTTAAATTAGCAAACTAGGCAAGAGATTATGATTTATCAGTCAATTTTGCCTGTTCAAATATGTGCTCCCCATAATTGCACTATTGTGTTCCCCGTGAGTTTATCTAATGGGGACTAAATAATAGAACCAGTTTGTTGGCATCATTTAACAGCAAGGTTCTATGCATAATTAGGTACACCTAACCCTACAATCCAGAGTAACTATGGGAAGATGTATGAGGCACTTACTCTGCATTGCTCTATGCATTTCCCATAGGTTTCCCATTGGTGGCCCCGTAACTGCAACTGTGTAAAAGGTCCAGTGGTTACTCTGGATTGTAGCCTCAGTTTACTGAAACTAATGGGCTTGGTTATACAATCTCTGCATTCAGGATCTAGGAACACACACATCAGTTCTCTCTAGTCTAATACACAAACTTTTCTATATGAAATTGTGTTACATTGAACTACTGGTTTCAGATGGCTTGTATTTCGTTCAATCTGGACATGCCGGGGTTGAATCTCTTCTATGGAAAGCTTTCTTACTGAGCTACAGTCCAAGATACAGCCACGTTATGCTTCTGGATAGGTCTTCTCTGGAATTTGACCCCAAGATGTATCATACCTAAGCAAGAACTCTACCTCTACACTAGTGGTTCCCAAGCTAAACAGCCCTACAATCTACAGGAAGACATAGGAAGCACTTACTGTGGATTGCTCTATTTCATTTCCCATAAGTTTTCCATAGGTGGCACCATAACTACGTCAGTGTAAAAGGTCCTGTAGTTACTCTGGATTGTAGCCTAAGTTGAAGTGTTCCTGTAATCTTTTCTTCCCAGCTCAGCCATCTTTGATGTTGTGAGATCTTATGAGATCTTGCATGATCCAAGATTCTGATGGCTTGAAGAGCTAGTAGAAGGAGCTACCAGGTACATCCCATGCTACCCCAGTAAGCATGTTGTGGTGCCCTGCAATGCACACTTTTGGAACCTCTGCCCTATACCAGCAAACTAGATGAGAAGCAAGCCCTACATCTGCAGTTGTGTCTATGCCCCAGGCACTCAATTACTTGTATACCCTTTAACTATATATTTGTATAATTGTACACAGTACTTTATACTTGTACTTTTATATATACTTGTATATAGTACTTGTAGACTGCATACTTGTATATCCTTAGTTTTCTCTTAGAATGGTGGGTCTTGGACATGTTTAATTTTGAGTGGATCACGCACCTTCATTTAAGAAAGTTAACACACCCTATTGTTGACAAGCAGCTTTATGTGACCCCAAGCTCCTCTTGAATCAATAACCCATGAAAAACTACAGGCAGACATTATGGGGGAGAAACCCAGCTCCAGAAATATATTAAGATCTATGTGCATATTGGACATTAGTGCTCTAGACAAGGTATACTGGGAATACATTTCCAAATATTTCAACCATTGTTGACCTTTGGTTATATAATACCAAGCGCAGACAAATAGATTTGCATAGATTTAGTATTAACTGTAAATAATCACACAGGACAGTGCATATTTTTCCTTAAGATGCAGCTTTATAAGCAAGACTTTAAATTATGCCCATCAGACAAAGCAAGACAATCTCAACCCCTCTTTTTATAGAGCACATTCTGTTGGGAAGACATCTCGGCTTCTGAAAAGAGCGTGCATTAGTTGCCTGATTCATGCGGTGACATGTGGCATATCCAAATGCATTATGGATCTCCCAGGAATAAGAACAACAGAGCAAAATCATCACCTTGGGATCCTCATTGAGTGAATATTTTACAGACATACTCCTTTTATATTTATATAATAATTTAGTGTTATGACAATTTTTTTAGCAATGTTGGCAGTTTTTCTCTTTTATAATGGTATTATATTTGTGAGCCTATTAAGTGCACATGGGCTAAACTACGGGAAAAAGTATTTTTCATAATTCCTCAGGGTGCACGTAGCAAAGGAAACCATATTGGTTGTGAAAAAAATGTTAATAAAAGGTCAAGCAGAACTTTCCAGTGTTTATCATGATATCCGGCGCTATTTGGAGCTTTCTGGAATGGGATGTTGAAGGGAGATTTATGGAGAAAGGTGGATGGAGTTGTGGGTCTCATGCACTCTGCAGGCAGTGTGGGGAGGGGGAGCACAAAGCTCTTGAGCCTGTCAGCGGGGCAGAGTACCTTCCTTGTGACAAAAGGGGGTTTTAGTGTGTTTTTTATTTAGAGAAAATCCAACTAAGTGGGTTTGTGTTTGATAGGATAGAGATTTATGAAATGATCAGTACAGCAAAAAAAAAAAAATGTGAAGGGAGGGAAGTTTGGTTATTCCCCATTTGTTTCTTTATTTATTTATTGGATTTATATCCTGCCTTTATCTGCAAAAGTGAACTCAAGGTGGCTAACACCATAATTAAAAAGCACATGAACAATCAAGATATATATAAAATATTTAAAAAGATTTAAAAACCTCCCCACACCCTGGAACAACCCACCAACCCCCACATTAATTAAAAGCTTTTCTTGCAACATTGGAAAAAGGGGGTGTCCCATGAAACTCTTTGGCAGATTGCTATCAGAAAGTGTCTCTTTGGCATATTGCTAATGTATAGAATTTGCTGCCAGAAGATGAGGTGATAGTTGCTAATTTAGATGGCTTTTAAAGAGAGGGGGTTATGGCAAAACCATGGAGGACAGGTTGCATCTATACCTATTGGTCACAATGGCCTTTCAGATTCAGAATCCCGGTCCCCTTATGTCCCTCCCAAAAAATCTGGTTGTAGATTGACTGAAATGATCACTCCAGGCAATGGATTGGGAATAAAAGTCCCTTTTCAATACATCCCATTATTTGCTGCTACCTCAATTAGATAAGGAAGTTTTTTTTTAGGAACGTCATCCTCTATTTTTATTCTATAGGATAGATAAAGCAGTGGGATGTGAAGGTAGCATTTAGAGCTATTAGTGCTCAAAGTTCTTAGGCCACCATTATTTGCAAGTTTGCAGTATGTAAGGTAGAAAAGCTTTAGGATAAGGTTGTATACCAGTAGTGTACACACCTACACACATACATACAGCCTCTAAATAGATATGTGTTTCCCCCCTCCCATGCAGAAGTGTAGATAAAGGCTATTTTCTTGAAATTGATCCAAGCTGGCTCCACGGGAGCAGAAGCCCTGGCATCCCAAGTAGCTATAACAGCAGGAAATTCACTTCTCATTGCCATTTTCTAGTATCCCATGTGAGAAGAGTGGGAAAAGAGTGCAAGAAAACTACAGGAAATCTATATCAAATTTTCTCAGGGATCCATCTTATTATTTAGCAATTTTTCTGTTTATATCCTATTTGTACTCTATTTAGCATTTCTCTCTCTTTTTATGGCTGGCAAAGCACTTGAAATAAATAATAATCACAATGGCAATGCTGTTGTCATTGGGGGAGAAGAGAAACATCAGTCATGTACAAATAGAGCAAAAATAGTGGTTAAAACCCACTAAGGAAGTTCACATTAGCTTAGAAATAATCTGGTAGCAAAAAGAGGCTGGCAACTTTCGTCTCCTGTTTTTCCAGATCCAAAGGGATGCATTTCCTGGTAAATGATGACTTAAAAGGACTCTGATGGCTCTGCAGTTAAAAATGTTGTGATTGTCTACCTGAAGATTGGCATTTGATTGGCATTTCAAGACCCTTGTACTGCATGATGGAATGAGCTCCCATCGCTTGCCCAGCTAGCAGTTTGAAAGCATGGAAATGGAAGGAGATTATTAAGTACCACTTTGGTGGAAAGCTAACAGCTTTCATGCACCTTTGGTATTTATTTAGAGCACAATTCCAATCATGTTTACTCAAATGTAAGTCAATGGGTCTTAGAGTGCAATCCAGGGGAGTCCTTGCTCCGGTGTCAGAAAAATTTACTCTGGGTTGCAATATGAATTTCCCATGGGTTTTCACTAAGAGGTGCCATACCTACAGGTGCACGTAATGTCTCTTGCGTGCTTCCGTAGTTACTCTGGATTGTAGGGTTACTCCCAGGAAACTGTCTTTAGGATTGCAGCCAGTCATGCCAGCCCATGGCCAGGCAATGTCTTTGGACAATGCAGGGTCTTCAACCTTGTAGCAGGAATGAGTTCAGCCCTTTGTGTTGGTCACACCTAGCAGGGGAATCTGTGGGGGACACCTTTACCTTAAAAATGCTTAATAAAAACCATTGAAGTTTAAAAGTTTATAAAAACTTGAAATGCACCTGAAATTATCTGATATTCATTTTGTAAAATGTGTGATGATTTGCAGCAACAATCCTGGGCTGTAACAAACAGAATGAATTTCAACAGGGAGAAGTGCAAGATTCTGCACTTAGGCAATAAAAACCAAAAACATAGGTATAAAATGGGGGATACTTGGCTTGGCAGCACAACATGTGAGCGGGATCTTGGAGTCACCGTGGATCACAAGCTGAACATGAGTCAGCAGTGTGATGTGTCTGCAAAGAAGGCAAATGCCATTTTAGGTTGCATTAAGAGGTCTGTAGCTTCCAGGTCGCGAGAAGTTCTAGTTCCTCTTTATTCAGCATTGGTCAGACCTCACCTTGAGTACTGTGTTCAGTTCTGGGCACCTCACTTTAAGAAAGATGCAGCCAAACTGGAGCAAGTCCAGAGGAGAGCAACAAGAATGATCAGTGGGATGGAAGGGAAGCCCTATCAGGAAAGGTTGGGGGAACTTGGGATGTTCAGCCTGGAGAAGAGGAGGCTGAGAGAAGACAAGATTGCCCTCTTCAGATACCTGAAGGGCTGTCATAGGGAGGAAGGGGCTCATTTGTTCATAGCTGCTTCTGAAGGCAGAACTAGAACCAATGGGTACAAACTGCAAGAAAGGAGATTCCGGTTGGAAATCCGGAAAAAATTCCTGACGGTGAGGGTGGTTCGGCAGTGGAACAGATTGCCAAGGGAGGTGGTGGATTCTCCCTCACTAGGGATCTTTAAGCAGAGGCTCGACAAGCTCCTGTCGGGGATGGTCTAGGGGGAATTCCTGCTGCAGGCAGGGGCTTGGACTAGATGACCTACTAGGTCCCTTCCAACTCTATGATTCTATGATTCTAAGATGGTTTTTCTACCATCAGACAGAGTGTGACCATATGTCATTACCAAAAAAGAGAACATGCCCCCCCCCCCCCCAAATGTAGGACACGACAAAATAAAAACTAAAAATACTCACATATATTGCTTTTTGGTGGTTAGTTTAAACACTCTATAACTTATCTAAACCAAATATTAGCTAATCCAAAAATGCAGACTGGGATGATTTAGCCACATTTGTAGAATAAACACCAATTGGCTGCTATATTAGCTCTTCTGGTGAGAGCAACCTGGACACTGGCGAGTTCACCGAGCAGCACCGAAGAAAATTGGGCAAACTGGTTGGGCAAGACCTAAAGAACTAGCATCTGACACTGATTTAGGCTAAAAACATCACCATCAATCTCCAACAGTGGAAGGGCATCATGAAAGATGCTAGAGGTTTGAGAACCACTGTCTTAGATGCTTCTGAAAGGTATTCCTGGTTTTTTTGGGGGGAGTGGAAAACTCTAGTGCCTTTCAGAGGCCTTCTAAGATGTGGGGAGGCCATGGCCAGCCTCCTACACCCCAGAACAGCTTTGGACATGACCAGTTCCAGTCATATTTGGGGGTCTTATGAAGGTCCTTGTGTGGATTTCAGTATTTTGGGCTGAGCCAGCAGACCTCTTACGTTCTTTGTTGGTTGTTATGTTCTTTCTTCTATCTTGTTCATAGTGGCTCATGTGGGGTTCTCTGGTGGACATCAATCCAGGTACTGACCAGACCAAGAGCTGCTGAGGTTCAGCAAAGTGATTCTATGGTAGTTGCTCAGACCACACTCCGGATCTGACGCTCCTTTGGAAAAAAATCCACTTAGAAGAGATTTTCAGGACAATCCAGAGCAACTAATCTGTCCACATAAGAGCCCTTAGGTTGCCTTATCTAACACTAGGTTGGAGCAACTGCAAGATGCTCCAGCCCAGTTACTCTGAAGGAGGCTTAGGGCAGAGCAAGGCAAGATAGGGTGCCCTAAGAGAGGTGGACCTGCTCTGCCCTAGCTGGGGCAGCCTAAGCAGCTCAGGAGAGGCAAGTTGAGGGCATGTTTAGCATTGCCTAGGGCAGAGCAGTTACTCTGAATCCAGAGCCTGTTTCCAAGGCAGAAATGCCCTCTTCCAGCCCTCAGAGTTATACCACCTCAGGAGCAGGTATAGTAATGAGTAGACCCATAGGGGTCCATGATAAGGCCTGAGTAAGAATGGCAGTGCTGACCAAAAATCTGAGTTCTTGGCCATCCTAGCTGCAACCCCTTCCTCTCAACCTCAGGATAGGGAACAAACTACGGCTGCCCACAAACCTCAGGATACAGCAGGCCACTCCAAGAAGCCCCTTGTATTCACTGTAGAATGTATTGGCATCTCATCAGGGACTCCTTATAAGGCAGGCACCCAGTGGCGTCATCAGACTGGTGCGGCTGGTGTGGGCTGCATTGGGTGATGCGCTCCGTATGGGGTGATGTGCCGGAGGAGTTTGACTGTCCTTTGGCAGGCCCCGGGCGTCAGCACCCCCATTCAGGCCTGCTCCAAGGCGGAGAATCAGCCAGAAGCTGACACTTGTCTGAGGAGCTGGCCTGAACAGCCATCTGAAATGCACTGCGCAGAAACACACTGAGCATGCCGAACAGCTTCAGAGGAGACTTCCTTAGAGCAGAGAAAGTCCGCGCCTCTGCACAGCCATTCGGCCTCACTCAGGAGGCGGAGCGGCAGCCGAATGGCTTCAGAAAGAGTACTGCACAGGCACCAACTCTGACGCCTGCACAGTCTCCCCCGAAGCCAAAAGGCTTCAGAAAAGTACTGCGCAGGTGTCAGAGATGGTGCCTGCGCAGTACTCTTTCTGAAGCCAGTTGGCTTCAGAAACAACTGCGCAGGCGCCAACTTTGGTGACTGTGCAGTCCAGGTGGGGGGGGGGGGCGCATCCCAGGGATGACGCACAGACTTCTGCACCAGGTGATGTGCAGAGTCATGTCACCACTGTAGGCACCACAGCTGTTCCTTGTTCAGTGTGATCTGAGGGGTATCTCCTCAGGAGCAAGTCTTCCCCTTGTGTCAATTACTTAGCATGCTCTGGAGCAGTTAGGGCAGCCCAGGCTTCCTGACTCTCTGGATTCAGCATAACTTTCTGCTCTGGATACAGAATAGTTAGGAGAGTGCAGTTAGGTCAGAGCAGGCTGAATTTGCTCTGGATTGTGTCCTTTGTCTTCCTTTTCAAGCTAAACAAACAAAAAGAGTGAAAGAGATTTGCATTCAGTTTCAGCTTATTGGTTCCTCTCTGCCGTCCTTCCCTAGTTGTCTGTATCTTTGAAATGCATCCAAAACTCTCAGCTGACAATTCCATTTGCAGGAATAAAAATTATTCATCTGAGGAAAGATAGCAGGATAGGGACCCTTCTTTGACAGTGACATAAATAACGGACCACTTTTTTTCCTTTTTGGTATTTATACCAGGGGACATTCTAAGAATGATGTGAAGCTATTTCGCGAGTTTATTGCTTTTCAGTGATTGCACATTGATTCTGACTGTACACTGCTATTTGCAGCCGAGTAACAGTTGGCAACTAAGCTTCTGGCTTAGCAGGTGGCCTAAAGCTGGAAGAAGTGATTGTAGCATCAGGAAGGCCTGGAAGGCTTGGAGCAGCATAAATGTGGGGAAAGTTAAGGGGAGGGGGACCCGCCACACATCCACACACCAGAATTGAGCTTCAACTTTGCTGTGTCTTGCATTGCATGTCAAACCATTTTCCTCTTGTGTTAATGTGGTACAAAACTGTCCTAACATTCTGGACTGCTGTGAGATACAGGATGTTGGACTAGATGTTTGGTCTGATCCAGCGGAGTCTCTTCTTAGCGGCGTCTCTTCTTATGCTTATATGTTCTTATATATGTGGGCCATACACAGCCTCACTAGTACACTTGAGCCATTGCCAAGGCTATCCTGTCTATGATGTAGACTAGGGTGGCTATGGCTAGCGTGCCACTAGTGGCATGCGGGCACTCCCGAAGCCAAATGTGCAAAGTTGCCATATTTTTTGAATACATAAATTATATCAAAGAAAGCATTGCTGAAGTTTATGGTTTTTTGATCTTTTTTGCTATTCCCAAGCACATTCCCAAGTTTCTAATGCTGCAATGGGAGCATGCAGGGCAGTCCCACCTACAACAAAGGTTGCTCTGATTGGAAAATGGGGGCAAAGGCAGGGAAACTATCCCTACAATCCAGAGTAACTATGGGAGCACGTAAGAGACATTACATGCACCCGTAGTTTCTGCACCACTTAGTGAAAACCTATGGGAAATTCATATTGCAATCCAGAGCAAATTGTTCTTACACCAGAGCAAGGACTCCCTGTAGTTACTTTGGATTGTGCCCTATGATGGATAGGACAGGAAGGGGAGCATGCTACGGGGACAGTGAATGCACCTTAAATGGACCTTGGAATAAGTCCATTCCCAGAGATCCACTCCTAGACCTCTCACAAATACTGAATATGTCACCATCCTCTATGTGCATCAACAGGTGATGGCCTGAGCCTCCTCTCCATCAATGCCACTGGGAGGATAGGGGCATTTATATTCTTGGAATGCTCCTGTTCTGCGGTCAGTTTTTGTTAATTTTTGTCAAGCAACAACGAAGGCACATCAGTGTTTTAAAAATTTGTTTGGAGTTATATTCTATTTGTATGACTTATCAGCTGGCATCCAACAATGATTAAACTGCATCCAAAGCCTCTCTTGGTTTTTTCCCCCCTTTTCCACAGATATGAAGTTTGTCAGTCTATGCATTCAACATAGGTCCTGCATTTCCCAAGTTCAACAGTTCTAGATGTGCTTGCAAAAGTTGTCAGCAAAATCCTATCTTTAGTTAACAAATACAGATAGAGCCCAATCCTAAACATGTCTGCACAAAAGTAAGCCCCATTATGTTCAATGGGTCTTACTCCCAGGCAAGTGTCTTTAGGATTGCAACCTTCGTGGGTTATGTTCAGGGTCTTCATGCATAGCAATAACATTTCTTATATGTTGAGTACCTTCATTGTGGGAGTGGAAAGGCATCTTTTAAACAAACAAATTACGTTGTTTGAACAGGGACCTCTTGGAAAAGTTGTATTGTCGATTGGCTAATGTGAACAGGTAGGCTCATCAGTACAGTAATTGTTAAGGTTTTCATCCTCCCGGAGAAGTCCAGTGTCTTACTGACACACAGGCAGAAATAGCTTATGATTTGGTATTACGGAAGAGTTTTAGGTTCAAGGACAGTTGGGGGAAATTGTTGAAGGCGGACAAGTTTAAGTTGAAGGCAGACAAATAGCTCCTCTTTGAAGTCCATAAATAGCAAAACAGGAGTACATTGATTGGTCCTTGAAAACAGCTGAAGTGCTGGAAACACTGTTGTTACTGAGTCCCAAACACTTCCACATTTAGTTGAAGCTGAACCTTTGTCTGGTTAGCATCTCAAAAAATAAGTACTTTTTGTACCTAACTACAGTATAATATATCTACAGTATTTATATACCGCTTTTCAATGAAAAAGTTCACAAAGCAATTTATTTATTTGTTCACAAAGCGGTTTATTGCTTCCTGTTCTGTTTTTGCTGCATATTATTGGCCAGAATGTTACAGCTATTCCGGTAACATTTGGGAGATCTGCTTCAGTGCTAAAATCTTGAACTAATGGATTTTTCAGTTCAGACTTTGCGGTGTCGAGATCTGTCAGGCACTCTTGAAAGTTCAGATTTACAAATTAGGCCTTAAATAAAGATTGAAGAGTATAAAATCTTTATTTTAAAAAATAATCCTGATAATACATCTGATGTCTGGTTAAAATAAATACACATTAGCACACACCCCTGCCTTCTCTTTCTCCGTTTGCTTTAGGGTAGAACAAAATGATACTAAACTATTGCTTATAAAGCAATCTACGAGTAATATAACTGCATTATGGGGGGGGGGGGGTTTGAAATAAAACGGAGCCATATTGCAGTACACACATTGGTCTGTTGGTGGGAGTGTCGGCACATGAAGCCGGATCGCCAACCAACTTAAATGAGGCCAAAGTTGACCTTTGTCAGGCAGAATAGCCTTTCATTTATCACTGATCACAAGAGTGGAATGAACATATTTACTTGTGTTTTACTTTCCACTTATAATATCCAGTGGCATGGGAGGAAAATGAAAACAATTGTTCATATGGGAAATTTATGTGCTTCATCTGGCTATATGATTTCCACAGTTGTACCGGTGCCACTTAGGAACTGGTGTTGCATTTTACATCTTTAGGCATTGGAGAAGTGGCTTTTTCATGTGCTGTGAAAATCTCTAATAACGGTTGTCTTGTTGTGGGTTTTTGGACCGTCCGGCGGTGTGTTTTGTTTGAACCATGGTCATTTTTGCAGCATCCTCTGTGTGATCAGGGAACTACATTTGTGTTCCAAACATTGTTTTTTGTAGCATCCATAGCAAACCAGTAGTCCTGTCCATCCTTCCTAATGTTTCTTGTTGCATGTTAGAACACATGTTTAAATTAACTATCCCAGCAGTGATTGGTTCTTGTTATTTCCAACATTCCAATTCCATGATTTGAGCCGAACTATGGGAAAGAACAGCTTTATTTTATGTATTGCATGTTTTGTCTAATGCGGGTAGCAGAATATTATTGGAATCTAGCTCATCATATGTTCCTTTTCCAAGCCGCAGGTCAATTGTCTTTCTTCTGTCTACTCTTTCAAACTTAAAAATCAATTCCTTTTCCAACACGTAGGAATTCTGTTCAGCCTTGTCTCACTCGTATGTTGATACAGAAACATGTGCACACAACATCAAATATGCACAATGCTCTACATATTCATTAAGGCATGCCTAGGAACATCGGCAATGCTTGTTTGCTGCTAAAGGAAATCAGGAGGGTAAAGCAAATAGTTTCAAACCGTAGAAAATCATGTCTCCTGGAAAATGATGCTGTTTGCATGAATTGAATGCTTTCCATTTAAGCACCTAAAAACAAATGCACTGTAGAATCAGTGTGTGAAAAAATGAATATATGTTTTGAGAAGGCTTGTCTTAACTTTGCAAGTGAAAGGAAAAATGGCAACTTCAAATGAGTGATGTTTTGAATGAAAAAAATAAACATTAATTGGGAAATATATTCATTTTAAAGATGGCAATACAATTATAAGATAAAAAAACCCTTTTTGATATATGTACACTGAGGATTTTTTAAAAATGACAAAGAATTTGGAAATCCTTGGGTGTCTTGATACACAAAAACACTTTCAAAGGCAGCAGGTAGGATGAGTGCTATTGCAGGATTCCGTGATCATCTTGTGGGTTTAGCTTTAAAACTGTGAATGTAAAATTTCTTGCTTTTTAAATAATGGAGATATTATCTCCTTCCAGACTTCTCGTCTGTAGGTATTTTCCAAAATTCTGATACGTCTCAGTGTAAAATGCATTTCCAGTGAGAACCAGAGTTGTTTAAGCATGAAGAAGTGAGGCACTGTTTCAAATAGACAAATTTCCTAAATAGTTCCCACACCTCCATACAAATGGCACTTCTCAGCCTGAAACCTAATTGATTGTGAAATATTATGTGATTATCATTGTGCCCTCTGTTAAAAAAGAAGATGTTGCCTACGTCTGCTTCTGTCTTCAGAAAAAGGTAATCTGTACAGTTTCCCCTGTGCAAATTATTCATGTGGTCTGTACAGTAGGAAGACTACAAAAGAAGACGATCAGTTTTATTTTCATAGGCTAAGACTTTATGAGGGACTAAAACCACAGGAAGACTTAATTTTCCCCTGTTCTTTGCTTATAAATATTTGCCATGGTGGTCAGAGAAGCAGAGGAAGATCACAGTTTGAGAGCTTTCCACCTTATTTGCAAAACGTAAAAATCTGTCTTGCTGTGCTGGTGTTGTGAAGCTGTGTGAATTTCATGCTGCTGTCCTTTTGGCCATACATACGATGCTCCCCTCCCCTTTGTAGATCATACCACCTGAAAAAGCATGAATATTTAAATGATCCTCCAGGAAGCCTAATGTATGGTGAGCCTTTCAGATGAAGGTAGCAAGAAGAAAACCAAGAAGGTTTTCTTGGGCTTCTGGTGAACAAAGGTGTACTCTACAGATACATTTGAGTATGTTCCTTTGCCTTATGCTGATACAAACACAGCAAAAAATGTTCATACAATCCATCTTTAAATTCTGAATTTAACATTCTTCTTAGGTAGTTATTAGAGATCTTGTTCCAGAAAATATAAAGCATTTTATCCCATCTTTATTGTATGATTTTTTTTGTTTTAAAACCTATATACAAGACGGCACATTTTAGAGATGAGTATATTGTACCATAATCACAATATACAGACTTAAGTTCTGCTAATTTAGCTTGGTGTAATCCATACATTAGGTGCTTAAAATCTTGAAAGGCAATCTCCAGCAAGGCAGTTTAAACTTCCATACTTGTACATCTGTTTTAACCATTACATTGTCTTTGAACTATGCTTATTTTATTATTTTTCTTAAAAGTTCAAACGATATGAAGTGTCTCAAGTCCCGCAGTTTGAAAGGGGAATGAAGAGCTTATTATTTTTTTGTACTTGTCTTGCAATGAAATTAGTTTTAATTTCTTAATTTTGGGACAAAGGAGCCATTCAATGGCTTTTCAGAACCATGTCAAATTATTAACTTTTAGGTTACAAAATATATATTTGCAATATTAGCAAATACAATAAAACAGAGTCTGTAGAACTGTCTGCAGTAAGGAAAAGGTTGATTTTCTCATTTACATCTCTGTGTATCCATAGCCACTCCTGCAATGGAAGTGAGATATACTGTGAGCCTAATTGTACAAATTATTCTAAGGGGCTACTAGGAAAGAGGAAATATGTCCAAGATATATGTATGTCCAAGATGTTTTTTTTTCCTTTATGTGGTGATAAAGGCACACAGAAGAATATGGGGTATTTCACTAATCATACATTTAAGTTTGGAAGTCCTCTTATTACTTGAAATTCAAGTTAAACTTTTTAAATAATTTATGGTAGCAATAATGCATGTTTTTGTTATTGAATTCTTTCTGAATAGTTCATCCAGTGAACAAAATCCTCCCTCAGCTAATTATAACTTACAGTATTTTCCCAGCAGTCTCACAATCAAATTATTCAAAATTGCATTTCTTTATTGCAGATTGCTAAAACCTGAGACAAGCAAATATCAAGATAATAAACAATTATTTATTGGAAATTATTACCTAATATATAAGATTAACAGCATGTAACTATTAAGATTAATATGTGCGGTAAACTGTATTTATTATACTTATTTTGCCATAAATATCTTTGTACAAAACATATGTTTATGTACTGCAATTAATGAGAAAAAGTGTAAGATTAACAATTTATGCTGTGTTTTGCGCTAGATTTATGTGCACTGTAAAACTTATTTATTGCACTTATTAAAAGTATTTAATGATGGACTTTTAGGTGGTATATTTTAATGTGCAAATATAAACTAAAGGAGTATTAAATTACAAAATGGAAAATTATAACTGAAGTCCAAAGATCTAACTGTTTTCTGCTGTAAATCTGTTTTAAAGTGATCATCATTGGAGTTACGGAATCTTAAAATGGTGTCCCTCCTAGTTCATAATCACTTGTAATGCATAATCCCGTTTAAAAGGCTCTTTCCTTCCATTAGACCGAAGTTTTACCATCTTGGTTTTTTAAAAGATAAATACAGTACATAGTATAAACACTTGTGTAACTTCTTTTTATGACAAGATGTTCAACATTTTCAAAAAGAGAGTAAAACCAGATGACTTGGGGATAATCCCCGCAAAAAGTGAAATGTATTTTCTGAGGTTAGGTATTGAGATATAATATTTTGGCCTGTTATAGTAAAATCTATTCTTTAAATTCCCCGCACTTACAGCACAATCCTAACCCTGTCTACTCAAAAGTAAACCCCATTGTGTTCAATGAGTCTTACTCCCAGGAAAGTGTCTTTAGGATTGCAGCCTTAGGGTGCAATCCAGAGTAACTATGGGGAGTCCTTGCTCCGGTGCAAGAACAATTTGCTCTGGATTGTAATATAAATTTCCCATAGGTTTTCACTAAGTGGTGCAGTAACTACGGGTACACATAATGTCTCTAACGTGCTCCCGTAGTTACCCTGGATTGTAGGGTTAGTAATGCTATTCAACACATAAAATCAGTGTGTTATATAACATTGTTTGGGGCTTTGTTTTGTGAAAGGCAGGCTGGAAGTAAGCAATAAATACTGTACAATTGTCTAATTCTTTAGCCTTATTTAATAAAAAAATTTGTTTTTCTGCCATTGCAGTAAGTGCAAGACTTTTCAACCCACTGACGAGTCAATTTGGAAGTCTGGATTTTAAATATATTTGCATCCTTGCCCTACAAGGCCTAGCTAGGATTCGTATGATGTGTCCAAAGTAGGTTTACCCTTGAATAGCAGCATTGTTTCTGCCACTATTGCATGAGAGATTACAGCTACAATCCAGAGTAACTATGGGACCTTTTACACTAATGTAGTTACAGTGCCACCTATGGGAAATGTATAGGGCAATCCAGAGTAAGTGTGTCTTACATCTTCCTGTAGTTACTCTGGATTGTAGGGTACTTCTCAGATTAAGGTTATTAATCAGGTTATTTCAAAAGCTGTGTGGAGATGGGAATAAACTGCTGAGTTGGTTCACCCAGCTTGGTATTCTCTGCACTTTTATATGGGCATGGAGCTTGCTCTCAAAATGGAGTGGTGGAATTGGTGATCCTTCCACAGATGAAGGATACAGTTTTGGAATGATCTTCTGCATCCTACAACCTTCATGATGGTACCAGAATTCGAAATATGATATGGACAGTTTAAATATGTGATTTTCAAACTTTTTCAAACTAACTTTTTCAACTTTTTCAAACTAACAAGGCACTGAAATTGTTAAGGGACACCATCAGTTGTTTTTACCATTGACAAGGTATACCAGACTGTTCAAATCCCCTGATTTTCCTGTTAATAAATTACTTTTCCCAAACTCCTGCGGCACACCTGAGGAGTATCTACAGCACACCAGTGTGCCCACAGCACACCGGTTGAAAATCTCTGGTTTATCAAGATGAAAATCATAATTTTTGCGCTGCATGCTTGTTTTGGTGTTATGACTGGGACTTCCAAGTCGACCTGTATAGGATTGCATCTTTAGCGTGCCTTCCCCTTTATCAACAGATTAAGGGTGAAATCCTAACCAACTTTCCAACAGTGAAGTAAGAGTAATGCAACTCAAAACTAAGTGAACAAAATTGCCTTACTTCGAAGAGGCATCTGTGGTAAAATTATATGAGGCTAAAATGCATTTTGCTATCTTGAAATTTAGAAATGTCTTGGGTATGGTTGGGATGTTGATTCAAAAAATGACATCTGTTTTGCCCCATCATATCTAGTTTGGGGGATAAACCATAACCTCATTAGTGAGTGGTTCCAGCAGCTTCTTCATGAGTAAGGCTATGCCATGGCTTCCAAACAAGGAAGCTACTTGAACCATTTGAAGCTATATTGTATCTCTGAAACTAGACACAATATGGCAAAAATGATGCCATTTTTGAAATCAGCAATTCAAATTGATATAAATCCACCATAAACTCTGAAATTTTTTCTGACCCTCAGTTTTTCAGGCCTGTGTAATTTGAGTAACAACCAGTTGGACCTTTTAAATGATGTTCACCTGGGACTGGAGTTCGCAATGTGTGTTCTTCATCCTTGCAATCTTATTTTTCTGCCAGGAGATTAAAAAACCTATCTGGTTTTACTCTGCTAACTTAGACTGAGCAGAGACTATTAAAGCAATATTATTTCTCTTTTGTCTTTAAAATATGTATATGGAAAAATGTAGGGAAAGGATGTGTATAATTTAAATTTGGCTGTTTAACCAACAGAGTGAAACCTCTGAGCCAGTGAACCAAAAAATTCAGGTTTCTACAATATTTGCTCACAAAATGGCTTCGGGTTCTTTCATTTTTTGTAAAACAAGTGCACATTAATGGAATGTGTTAAACTTGGATCATCTTGTAATTATGTGCTGCCCTGATAGAAATTTTAAAAAGAAAATCTCAAACTCTAATTTTGGTTGTACGGTAGAACCTATGTTTAGGAGAGTGAACATTTGTTTACCAAGGAGAGTGAACATTTGCACAAGAGTGAACATCTCATAGAATCATAGAATCATAGAGTTGGAAGGGACCTTGTAGGTCATCTAGTCCAACCCCATGCCTGCAGCAGGAAATCCCCCTAGAGCATCCCCGACAGGTGCTCGTCGAGCCTCTGCTTGAAGATCCCCAGTGAGGGAGTGTCCTATTTACACCTATTTGTTGATAGGTGTAAATCAAAAAGTGAAAGTGAAAGAGAGTTTGTGGAAGTCAAGTTTATCCATAATGGTCTGGCATGTCCGTTGGAGTGTTCATTTGTGCTGCAGTCAGAAACAGTTCTGGGATTATGGGCAGAAGCCTTTCAAACTTTGTTCAAAGAAGTAAAGGCTAAGCAGGAAGCAAACAGAGAAATCTGCATGTTTCCTTTATCTCACTGATAAGTTGCTAAAATTGTCAAGGCATACCATCATTTTAAAATAAAATAATTGAGGTAGCCCATTCCCCTGTGGTGGTGTGGTGTGGTGCTGTGGTGGTGCAAGTGGTTAAGACACTGTGCCTGTTAATCAACAGGCCAGGGTTCAAGATCTGTTTCCTACAAGACGGGGTGAGCTCTCGTCCTTTGCCCAGTTCCTGCAAAGCTAGCAGTTTGAAAGCATGTAAATGCAAGTAGTTAAATAAGTACCAGCTTGGTGGGAAGGTAAACTAGCACTCCATGTGCCTTCGGCAGTGTCATGTGCCACGGAAGTGTCTTTGGACAACACTGATTCTAAAGGCTTAGAGATGGGGATAACACCACACCCAACTGTCGGTCATGACTAGCAGTACAACCTCCGGGGACACCTTTACCTTTCCTTCACTGCCATTCAGGGGTTCACATCCCCCAATGACCTTACATTATTTTGCAAACCATTTGTGGCACACCAATTTACCACACTCACGTAAGCCAGTAGGGGCCATACCTTGACCAATGTGCCAGATCTGGCACCTGTTGTGATCCTTAAGCTTAACGTTCTGCCCGGGGGCCTATCTTTTGAACTGCAGATTGCTCTAACCTTTGGGCCAGCTGATCTAGGCACAAAGCCTGCTGGAGCAACAAACAGCTGCTCTTCCTAATCTCCTATTTCTCTGTTGTTCCAGAGAACATCTCCAGCCAGTAGTTGCATAAGGATCTGATTGTACCTAAACTTGAATATTGTCTCTACACAATTTAGTGGAGGAATGGATTTTGTGCATCAGATTTCCATGTACTTGTGGAAAATTCTCAGTTCACACAATGTCTTATTATACATAAAGGGGAAGATTACATACAGGCATCCCCCAATTTATTGGATGTGTTAGGGACCAGAGCACCATCCAAAAGTGAAAACCATTGAAAAGTAGAACCCAGTCCTTTTCAGCTTGCAAATGGAAAATGGCAACCAAAAAAGACATGTATATTACTTGAAAAAGCCTAAATAACACATATTTATTAACACATAGCCAAAATACATAACAAATTACAGTAAAACGAACACATTGCATGTGTGGGCAGTGAATATCTTATATATTTGAATGATGGTGATTTACTGAAGCAAGTCATAAGAAAATGCCAAAAACACTTTGATTACCATGTCATATGCAAATCAACCTCAGGGAAGATAGTTTTAACCTTTAAACCAGCAGAGAGGTTGAAAGAGTGAAGCATATGTTGAATGAATGAGTCCTGGGTATAATTGAAAGGTGTTGAAAGAGCGGAACTGTCAGAAAATTAACTGTCAGAAAGTGGGGAACGCCTATACCAGTGTTTGCTTCTGGGCTTGGGAAGCCTCTGATGATGGCATGAAAGCATATCCTAAAATTTACAAGGTGCCCAAGAACTAAGATAGATTGAAGACCTCTTTTGTGAGGCTACATGTGGCTACTATGGTGGGGGTACTGAAGGTGTGCCCACCAACTTTTCTGGTGGTGTACCAATGGTGTACTAATGGTACTAGACCTGAAAAATTAAGCGCCCAATCCTATCCAACTGTCCTGCTCCAAGGTAAGGGTATCCAACAGTGCAGCCCCATGGTCAGGATACAAACATTCCCTTGTCTTGAGGAGGCCTCCATAACTGGCCCCTCTCCACAAGATGCAGTGCATGCCCTCTTGGCACAGTTATATAGTCATATAGGAGTAGGAGTAATTGGATAGTTGTATACTACATTGCAGTAGGAGGACATGATCCCTTGTTCTGGAAATTGTAAAATATGGGTGCTCCTGTCACGGAACGAACATGCTCCCCAAATTTCATGCTTCTAGGTCCAGGGATTGGGGCAAGGGATTGATCATTCAGGGATTCTTCAATGTATAGAGATGAAAACCTGTTGTGCATCTTTTCACCCCCTTCTGGTTGGAATTTACAAAAATTGATTCTTAGTGGGAAGTGATACCCACTTCCCCAAGTTTCTGGTGGTTATGGCTGGGCATTGATGAGTCAGTGAAAGAGTCAGTGACCTTTCAATTTTATATCCATCCATCCATCCTCCCTCCTTCCCTCCATCCATCCTCCCTCCGATCCATCCATCCTTCCAATTTTGTATTTAAAATATTTTATCTGGCCCTCAACACTATGCCAGATATTTGATTTGGCCCTTAGGCCAAAACTTTGGAAAGCACTGATTAGCATATGACATACTTGTGGTAAATCAAATGTATAGTTACTAGTTCTCATTTAAACAGTGAGTCCCAGCAGACACCGTGTTGTGTATGGATCCTGTGCAGAGTTGACCAGTGCTGGTAAAATAGGTCAAAACCTGGCACCATTCATGTGCCAATGGTCAAATGTGCTAATAGGTCAAAACCATGGCACCATTCCATTAATCATCCTGTATCTGGGAGCTGAGCAGCCCATTTGGGTTTCCACTAGACATGCTAAAGTTATTAAATAACTGTTGTGTGAGTGCCAGAGAGGGCTTCCTAGATTTAAGCCTGCCAATTGATAGACGAGGAAGATTGACAGTGGAACAGATTGCCAAGGGAGGTGGTGGACTCTCCCTCACTGGGGATCTTCAAGCAGAGGCTTGACGAGCACCTGTTGGGGATGCTCTAGGAGGATTTCCTGCTTCAGGCAGGGGGTTGGACTAGATGACCTACTAGGTCCCTTCCAACTCTAGGATTCTATGATTCTATGATCAGTGTGCATGTGTAGAAGTGGGTTGCTCATAATTTTTTTTAATATTCTTTTTCCTTTACCTCACTTAGGGAAAAGCCACTTAGACCTAAAGTGGTACTTGGATCTGCATTACGTTGAACAGTGGGATAAATCTGAGCAGCCCAGGCCTCTCCAGATTGCCTGGTAATGAGGTTAGGGTTCTGCATGCTAACCCCACAGCAACATCTGAAGCTGGTAATGTGTTAAAATCATGAAAGAAAATCCACAATGCCCTTCTTCTGAGTCCTCTTCTTTCCTTTGGAAGCTAATTCCTCCCCCTCCCCTTTATTTTAGCAAGTTTAAGATCTGTCTATCTTTTCTTGTTGATCTTTATTCATGTTAAGACTTTTTGTGAGTGCAAAGAAACATCAATATCAGCCTCTATCTGGCAGGCCTCTTTTCATAGATCTCTGCAGCAAGGCACTTTTCTGATTTGGCAGTATGAGAAGCAATGACACTATCTTTATGCGGCTTAAAAAAAAAATCCGAAAGGCAAAAAAGGGAGAAAAATGTCACCACTGTGAAGGTGAACTTCACTTGCAGTGTCTAACACAGTCTCCACACTGGCTTATCTTTGTTAAGCAAGTTTAGATCGCGCAACAATTGTCCAAAGGCAGATAAATATGCATGTCACAGGGCTTGGCTTTGTTTTCTCTGCACATTTCAAATCTGTGCTCTCTTGCCGAAGCCGTGCATGTGTTGTAATGTTCTGTTGTAGCACGGCGAGAACTGGTTATTCTATTAACCTGGGATATTTGCTCTTGCTGTAAAAAGTCACAGCACTGTAGGGAGGTGATGGAAACTGACACGCTCAGCCTGCGAAGAAAAGGGCCAGGCGCTGCAAGGCTACAGGCCTCCGAGGAACTGTCCGCGGTGCTGAACTGTGGACTCCTCATTACCCTTGCAATCTCTGAGAGTCTCAGTACATATTCCTCTGGCTGGATTAGCCTGAGGTTGCATCTAATGCTTAATAGTTAAACATATTCTCTTTTTTTTCCCCCCAATGCACTCCTTCAACAATATCTTTAAAGTAAAAACCAGAGCGGAACATGTTGTCAATTTGCTCTGACGTGACTTTGCAAAACAAATCAAGTCAAAATCTTCCATCTCATGCACACTGACCTGGGGGTAAAACCTAATGAACTCAGTGGGACTTAGGGTAGCTCAAGTGCACTTCTGGATTGTACCCTATCTCTTACTGGGCTGACCCAACTGCAAGATGCTCCACCCTAGTTACTCTGGAAAAAGCTTGGATCAACCTAGGCAACATAGGCTGCCCCAAGACAGGTGGACCTGGGCTGCCCTAAGTGGGGCAGCCTAGGCAGTTCAGGGGAGGCATGTTGAGGGCATGTTTAGCATTGCTGAGGGCAGAGCAGATACTCTGGATCCAGAGCCTGTTTCCAGGGCAGAAATGCCCTCTTCCAGCTCCTCTGAGTTCTACCACCTCAGGAGCAGGTATAGTAATGAGTAGGCCCATAGGAGTCCATGACAATGCCAGAGTAAGAACGACAGTTTTGACAAAAAAAATCTGAGTTCTTGGCCAGCCTAGCTGCAACCTCTGCCTCTCAACCTCAGGATATGGAACAACTACGGCAGCCCACTCACCTGGGGATACAACAGGCCACTCCAAGCAGCCACACTCCGCCAGAGGTACTGCTGTATTGCATTGTCATGCTGTAGCTGTTACTGGTTGTCAGGAACTTCTGGGCTTCCTTATAAGGCAGGCACCACAGCTGTTCTTTGTTCAGTGTGATCTGAGAGGGGGTTCTCCTCAGGAGCAAGCCCTCTCCAGGTGGGCTCTCCTCACTGCCCTTAGTCTGGACTGTGCCCTTAGTTCTGGGTAGATGTGTGTAGAGTTGCATTGTAAGACCTTTCAGCCAGTGTATGTTTTGAACTGGAGATCCCCTTTCTTTGTTTCTATTGCCTCACGTCCTCCAGGCTGACCTAACTGCTGCTGGGGACCAAGTAAGTGGCACCTGGGGAGGGCTTGCTCCTGAGAAGAACCTGCTTCAGATCACACTGAGGCCTTGGAGTCCCCACCAACATTGCTGCAGCATAATGGAAAGAAAGTGCATGGCTGACTGGGGGATCAGATGCCAGAACTGCAAAAGGAAGACAGCAACACTCCCCGCCCCAAATGTAAGGCACCCAAGAAGATTGGCTGTTGGAGAGGGCTGTTGGAGTTGGGCTGTATTCTGAGTTTAACAGACATTGGTAGTATTTAGGATGGCTTAAGGCTTACGAGTATAATTTTTTCCTTTACTTACATTTTTACTTTGGCTTATCATGGGCCTCAATGGGTCTACTCAGATTTGTATCTGTTCCTGAGGAGGCCTAAGTCAAAGGGGCTGGGAGGGGGCATGTCTGCCCTGGAAACAGGGTCTGCAAGATGGCCTAACAGTGCCATTCTAGGCCATGCCCAACATGTTCCAACAAGTTGGAATGAACTTACTTTAGGGCCCAATCCTATCTAACTCACAATCAGTGACGGAGCCGCAATGCATCCCCAAGGCAAGGAAACATTGCCCCTCTGCTGCAGGATGTGGTGCATGCCCCACTGGCATGGCTGCATCATTATTGGAAAGTCAGGCGAGGTCATTAATTCTTGACAAAAAAACTTTGTGCTTTTATTAGACCTGTTAGATTCCCTTGTAAAATTTTTGCCACTCCAAGTGCTGCAGAAAACTTTTTTGATTGAGCATTTAATATAGCGATAAATCAGCTTGTGATTACAGGGGGAAACTTAATTTAATGAAATGTTGATGATATGTTAAGTCAGGAGTATGGGGGAACTGATGAAAACCCTTTGCAAGAAGGCTTTTGTCATTTGACGGGCTTCACGGAGTGTGGAGAAAATACTTGTACAGCTCAAATGCTTGTATGTTTCAAGCTTTTAAAATGCCATGGAGTTGTGATTTGTTCCATTGTTTTGATCCATATTGGTGTAAACCTGATTTGCAGACGCCATGTCACAACAAGCAGAATGACATGCTGAGTTAAGATTTCATGGTGTTCAAAAAGTTGCAAGAATTATGCCTCTGATACTTGCTTCATGTTGGAAATGAGCACACTGGAGGAAATTATAGATATAGATATATATACTATATCAGTATAGATAATGTCAGATTTGTTTGTTTGCTATGAGCCAGGTGTGTTTGTTTATTTATCTATCCTGGGAAAGTATAAAAAACACTGACCTCATACCAGCTGTCCTGATCTAGAATTCATACCACCTAGCTCTTTAGGATGTGTAGATTGGATCAGATTTGCTATGGGGTCTTGGCTTCCAAATCTTAAAACAAGGGGAAAAGCTTCAGTGAAAGAGCCCAATCACAGATCCAGTGACATATGAGATCCTCTTTAAATTTTCAGGAATGATCCATGTTGAGGCAGACTAGATTACCAGTTATCCTAGACTGATCCTAAATCTTATATCCTTATCACTGGTTGTATCCTTGTTTTGTCAGCCCTGCGTGTTGTGAATGTGCCATAAAGCCAATTTGTGGCACTTGGGAATCAAGGATGACTGGTGTTGTGTCTCCGCACAAAGAGGACCTGCCGTAGGAGTAGCCAGTAGTAAGTTTCTCCACCATCTGGCAGTAAGTTTTTGGGATGTGGGGAAGACAGGGGGAAACAAAAACTGGGTGCCATAATTCTCTTCCACAAAATCAGGATAGGATCCTCTGTCCCGTTTGCCAGTATGTGCACACAGTCCCCCCAAATTGGGATTGTCCATTTTTCAGACAATATTGCAACCCTAGCCTGGGAAGGGGGTGGAGATGATGATAGCCTTTGCAGACGTATCCTGAGCTCCAAAACGCCCAACATGAGCCCCATCCATTCTGCACCTGCTGAATAGTAGACACAGAGGTGACCTACTGATGCTGTCTCTGTTCTACCCAGGATAAAGGACCAAATGGCCCCTAACCCTGATGGGTCTATTATACTTGTTATACCTGTCTTGGCACTTTCAGAATGCAATGGCGGTTGATTAAGCACTGCTGTTCCTCTGGACACTGGAGTGGAAAGACATCTTGGGAAGAGATGGTGAACTTCAACCAAAGTTGTCTTTTGGCATAATCTCACTGTCTAAAACAGCGTTTGTCAAAGTTGGGGTAGGGACCCCTTTCGGTTTCCTAGAGGTTTCCTGGGGGTCGCCTAAATACCCCTGGTGCAGGGGGCTAGGTCAGGCTTGCCAGACCTCCGGCTGTAGCTGCACACACACTGGGGCTGACTGACAGCCTCACGGCCTAATCCTACGGCCTACTCTGAAATAAATCCCATTATAGTCAGGGGGGCCTTTACTCCCATGTAAATGTGGATAGGATTGCAGCCTCAGGGCCCAATCCTATGCCCAATCCTCTGAAATAAATCCCATTGTGTCCAATGTGTGCACAGAACACACATTTCATTTGTAACAATGAAAATACATCCTGCATATCGGATATTTACATTACGATACATAACAGTAGCAAAATTACAGTTATAAAGTAGCAACGAAAATAATTTTATGGTTCGGGGGCCCCACAACATGAGGAACTTATAAAGGGGTCACGGTGTTAGGAAGATTGAGAACCACTGGTCTAAAACAATGTGATTTCCCTTTTGAAATATTTCCTGAGATTCCTACTTGTGGTTCAAACTTGATCTATCACTCCTACTGAGAAGCATTTTCTGTATATACTACATTGTCTACTCAAAAGTAAGACCCATTGTGCTCAGTGGGTCTTACTCCCAGGAAAGTGTCTTTAGGATTGCAGCCTATGAATAGGAAAGTTCTCTATTTTATACATGCTTCTTTAAGTGGATTCCATTTTAGCCACCCTGACGATAATTTTTACCATTTATTCCCACTGGAATTTATTGACATGGTGCCTACTATAAGCTCCACTGTATTTTTTTGTTTTGCATCATCCTTTTGTCTGCAGCATATTCACCCGCCGCTTAATTTGTCATAGCCCTGGAGGTATCAAAACTAATGAGCTTTGTTTGAATAGACTTTTTCCAGTTCATCTAGCACACTTTGGGGTAATCATTCAGTTTCTGTTTGCTTCTTGATGTGGAGCATTGTGGGATACATACCAGGGAAATCATGGTGTTAAAAAAAGTTGCCTACGTTGTTAATGGCTGAATCTCCTGTGCAAACCCTAAAGATGTACAGTATATAGATTTACTCAAGTGTTTGCAGTTGGTAAAGTACAATCAAATCTTCATTGGGTGATCTTGCGAGAGGAGGTGCACAGTTCTTTGCATGTTTGCTCAGAAGTAAGCCCTGCTGAGTATTTAGAGTAACTACAGAAGCACGTAAGAGACATTACATGTACCCATAGTTATTGCACCACCTACTGAAAACCTATGGGAAATTCATATTGCAATCTGAGTAAATTGTTCTTACACTGGAGCAAGGTCTCCCCGTAGTTACTCTGGATTGTGCCCAAAGGCTGCAATCCTAAAGACACTTTCTTGGGAGTAAGACCCATTGAACAAAAGAGAGCTTACATTTGCGTAGACATGATTAGGATTGTACTCTTATTCCCAGGTAAGCATGGATAGGAATGCAGCCTTTTTCAATTAAATGAGTTTTGGGGGAAAATAGATATGCAATTCATAAGTAACAAATCTTTAAACAAATGAATGTTCCTACAACTTACAAGTGTGAAATAAGAGAATGAATGTCTATAATCGTACCCGGAGTTGGAAGCATAAAAATCTATTACTGGGACATGCAGGATTTGGAATGGCTTTTATTGGTCAGACAATTGCATTTTCATTTTTATAAAACCATTCCCTTAGATTTGGTATTTACACCACAGACATATACATTTGAAACATGCAAATAGGCTTCTGAACTGCATAAGTAATTTCTGAAGGTGTCACACATTTGGTACAATGAGAGCTTTTAAGCTGAAGATCCTAGGTAGCTTTTCCTGCCTCCCAATTAGTACTGTTCGTGTTTAGGTTATTTTGCTACTGATGTTCTCATGGAAACATCTCTTTAATGTATAGGAAGCTTCCAATTATAGACAAAAAGGGGGTTTCAAGTCTCTTTTCTAGCTGATGTATTGAAGAGCTCCACCCCAAACCTTGGGTTTCATCTCATCTATTTAAAAAAAAAACCATACACAACCAAAAACAGGTGGGCAGTGTTTAAAATGTGATTGCTAAGCTGTTTGGTAAATCATTATTTTTCAGTAGTGAATAATATCTCAGACTTTTTGTCTGAATCCTTTTTCTCGGTTTTAAAAGAAATGCTTCCTCCACATATTTATGTTGAGTGTATCCTGAGGCCAAGAACATAAAGATAGGTTTTCTAAAGCCAATCTAGACCAGCACATTGTATCCCACAGTGGTCAGCTAGATAACGATCAGGAAAATCACAAGCAGACTGTGGATGCAATCCTGTCCACACTTACTTGGGAGTAAGCCCTAATGACTATAATGGGATTTACTTCTGAGTAGACATGCATAGAATTGGGCTGTGTGTTGGGCTGTGTGTTGTTTACGCTATCAGAGATATGCTGCTGTTGTATGTGGAAGCTCCTTTGGACTACATACACTCACTGTTTAGAGATCCATCTCCATTACCATTTTCTCCCACTTTCCCCCTCAGGGCCTTAACCACCACCCCCAGGAGTTCCTTTTGACACAGTTTCACCATTTCCTGGCTTCCTGTACCTTTTCACACACATGGAACGTGGTCCCTGGTGGAACCACCATAGAACTTTGTCCCTGCTGCTCAGTGCCCAACCCACTGCTGTGGGCTTCCACTAGCCATCCAAGCAACACAGAGGTCCAGCACCAACCACTTGCTTCTTTGCTGGGTCCATCTTTCTTCCAGACACTGCAAAGTGCCTTACAGGATGGTTTGCAGTGACCCACGGCTGGGGAACCCATGGGCTGCTTGTGCCTCCAGTGTGTCACCCAATGACTTTTATGTCACTTTCCTTGGAGGGAAGGGGCTGAGAGTAATGCTGTAAAGGTCATAAAGGTCTATAAAGACTTTCCAACTTCCACGTTGATGGTACCATCTCTGATTTCATGTAAAGTGTCTTCTAGTTTCTTAAATATGGGTTCACGTTTCCTGAGTAACTCCTTCTTAGTGTATGTGGAGTGGTACATTAAATTGAAATGGAGGCTACAATCCAGGGTAACTATAGGACTTTTTACACCAATGTAGTTACGGTGCCACCTATGGGAAATGTAAGGAGCAATCCAGAGTAAGTGCCTCTTACGTCTTCCCATTGTTATTCTGGATTGTACTCTTTCTTCTTGATAATATTATTCTTATGCCAAGTGAGTAGATGATGCTTTATGAGCAAAGAGAAGGTAGCTACTCACCCCTCTGTACTAAGATGAAGAGACAAGACATGTTTCTCTTTTACTCTGTGCCTTTCTGGAGTGGAGTCTTGCACATTTCCACTAAATAAGTAGAAAACTGAATGTTACAATATATGCAGGATCACGTGATTTGACTCGTCATAAAACTGTTTTTCATATTCCCTGAGTTTGGAAAGGGCAAGGAAGTTTCCAGATAATAATTCATTTCCTTGCCTGTGTCTGACGTTCTCCTCTATTGAAAAGGGAGAACTTCTTTTTCTTCCCACTTGAGAATGAACTTCTAAATCTCATGATTAAAACTATACTGGGAACCCAGTACTTCAGGACAGGCTTTTAAAGTCTGCAATGCGCATGCAAAGATTCATGTAAAATGTAGAGACCGGAGTGGTGCTCCGCCAGGGATGAGTATCAAGCGTGGACCTCCTTCGGCTCCAATCGCAAGGTTCCCCATTCTATGTTTGTGTGTTTATTGGCCTCCTGGTTGAACTGGAGAATTGTGCGTTGAACGTGCCTGAGTTGGAAGACAGGCCTGAAAGTGCAATGCTGTAACACGTAGAAAGCTTGCAAAACATCAACATTGTATTTGTGTTTATAAATATTAAAAGGCTGGTTTCATGAGAAAAGTGTGCTAAAATATTAAATGAGGTTGTCTGTTCCTTATCACAACATGTTTTTAATGCACTTTCCGTTCCTCTGTCTGTATTCCTCTTTTGAAACATTTACTCATAGCACTTTGGAAAGATAGTTCTGTTTTGGAGTGGGGAGAGGAGAGGGGGGTATAGATGGGAGGTGGGAGGCTGTCACTCTTTGACTGTTCAAGTGTTCTCTGGGCTATTCGCTAGGTTGCATAAAAGTCCTAAATGTTGAAGCTGTGAATGCATATGTACCCGTATGCATGCATATGAACCCATGCATAAGTACACGCATGTGTGCGCATTCTTCTGAGAATCTCTCATCCACCAATGTGTAATGACCATCTAAAAATAGTGTAGTAGTAAATACATATAAGATGCATGAATTACATATAAGATGCATGAATTAAAAATTCTCATGTTACAATGCATGCACATCAGGGTGACCAGATTATTCCTGAACCCCAGGGCCAAAATACCTAATCCCAAGCCCAAATTCCTACCCGCTTAAAAAAATTGCCAAAAAATGTATTTTTTTGTTTTTGTTTTTTGGTTTTTTTACCATAACTTTTGATAGGAAGGAGATATCTTCAAACTGATTTTTGCTTTGGATTTTGCTCTTCAATATGAATCCAACGACATATGGCATGATGGGGTACTGTACACTATCGCAAAGTTTCAAAATGAAGCCCAAATGTAGGACAATGAAGCCAAAATATAGGACACCCGGACAGGAGGCTAAAAATCCGGACAAATCCGGGTTTTTCTGGTCATATGGTCACCCTGATGCACATACAAATGCTTCTATTTGTAGAATAATATATCCAAACCTATATATTTAAAATTGAAGACTGACTGACTCACTCACCTACCCACCAATGCTCAGCCAAAATCAGTGGGCCTAGAAGCATGAACTTTGGAGTGTTCCTTCTGTGATGTAGGCATCAAACCGGAAGATGGTGAAAAGGGACACTATGCATTTTCCTCCCTATAATTTACATTGAAGAATCCCTGACTGATCAGCACCCTGCCCCAACCTCTGGACCTAGGAGCATGAAATTTGGGAAAGTAATTCCTTATGTGATGTGAGCACCCACTAAGAACTGATTTTTGGAAATTCAAACCAGAAGGGGGTGAAGAGGGGTGCAACATGTTTTTGTCCCTATTCTTTACATTGGAGAATCACTGACTGACCAAGGCCCTGCCCCAACCTGCCCTGCCCCGCCCCAACCAAGGACCTAGAAGTGTGAAATCTGGGGATCATAATCCTTCCATGATGTAGGCACCCACTGATTTTAAAAATTTAACCCCTGCAGGGTGAAAAGGGGAGCAACATGTTTTCATCATATACCTATCATTGAAGACTGCCTGATCAACACCCAGCCCCAACCTCTGAAACTGATAAGCATGAAATTTGGGGAGTATATTCATTTGATGATGTAAGGACCTACTAAGAACCAGTTTGGTGCCCGGTGTTATGCAGTGCCTGGTGTTGCCCACTAGTGCCTGTTGATATGGGCAGACACCTGTCTCAATGGTCCAGGGGAGATGCCCGCTCCTCCAGAGGCCAGGGGAGCTCTGCTCTGCTGGCCTCGGGAGGGGCCTATGAGCTCAGCAGAGGCCAAAGACTTTCATCCCCAGCCTTTGCCAAGCTTAGACTGAGCTCTGAATCTAAAAACACAGCTTTTTGTTGATTTTTGGTTCCACAGAGAAGCAGGAATTGTTGTTCTTACTGCCTTACAAGACATTGGAAGATCTAGGGAAGCCCAGGGGCTCCCTCTGCCTCCAGAGGAGGTGCATATACAGATGGTATGCTGGGCCCCCAACTCAATTTGTGGAAAAATGAAACCATGGATACAGAATTCATGGGTATGGGGGTTTACATATAAGATAAAATACATATATCCTTATACAACACTAGCAGAATGAAACTGCCATTGCAGGAGTAAAATTTCCAGAACATTTGTGGGCTCTGGGCATGGCTGGACACTGGTGGGCAATGGCACTGGGCAGAGGGCAGCGGGCACCATTGGGCACAGGGAGGGGGTACCAGGGGCAGTGGCAGGCAGCAATGGGAACCAGCATGGATCAGTGATTCTTACCAAGCATTCCTCCCAGGCATATACAGTTTAGTGACTGTATATGCACAGTGGTGTAATTTGTGAATAGCTTTCATGTTTAATTCCTTGGTGACAATTTGGAGTAAATGCAAATCGTGTGATAATTTGGGCCTGATGGAGTCCAGCTGTAAGGTCCATTAGATGCTGGTTTGTTTTGCACTGAAAACCTTGGCAGGTATGACTCAGTTTATTTATTTATTTATTTATTTATTTATTTATTTAGTTAGTTAGTTAGTTAGTTAGTTAGTTAGTTAGTACCACTGGGGCAGTTTCGGGCAGTTTCAGGCAGAGCCAGGAGCATGCAGGTCCATAGCTAATTCTGACCAATCCCCTTTTAAGTCTTCAAGGCCAAGTGCTATTACCACATTCTATGGCAAGGAGTTCCACAGGGGCTTCTTTCCTGTTAACAGAGGGTGGGATTGCAGTCCTGATAGATTTCCATTAGTCAAGAGAACTATAGGAAACCATTGGATTGCTTTCAAGATATAACTTATCTTGGCTGGAAACTCAAGCAGGGATGTGCTATGTGTGCCCACCTTGCATAAAATTGCCTTGCACCAAGGAAGACCATTAGTTTAGCTAGCCAAGTATGGTCTGGCAATCCAAAGCCTTGGTCCTGCTACATGAGATGCCAGAAATTGAACTCAGTAAAGTCCTAAGCAGATGTTGGACCACTATATCAGGCCCCTGATTTTATGGGACTTTTGGACATATCTATGAGAAATTTGCATTTCTCAAGCCTCTTAAGGAAATACATTCTCTTTCTTCTTATCTCATTAGCACGTCCTTTCATTCAAGGTCCCATTCCTGAAATCAGCCGATTCTAAACTGCATTCCCAGGCAGTGTGGGATGTCTCAATGAGTTCACTAACCATTGCAAGCCATCTTCAAAGGGCTTGCAAAGTGAAGCTGCAGGTATGTCTTGGAGGTTTCCTTGCATGCATTTTGCTGTGCTCATTTGAGACACATCTCAGAGTTCTTTGCAATGTGCAGACATTCCATGGCTTGGGATGTCCTCTACAGATAATGTAGAAAGTGTCCCTTAAAGGTTGACATGTTGTGGTTAGCCTACAAGCGACAGTTTCCATTCAGTGTCACTAGTATATACTGTGGAGGGGGTTTAGAGAACTTCAAGAATGATCCTACAGTATATAGGCACACACTTTGGGATGTGCTATTGCAGGAAAATGTTTGCAGTAGGGATCCTGGTTCTATCCCTTGCACTGGTTGCAAGGGATACAGCAGACATAATGGAGTAGTAGCCTAGAGTAATGAGTTAAACCCTTTAATCCAATTGCATAAAAATGCAAATTTAAGGCAAGCAATTAAAAATAGATAGAAATTAGAGATTTGACTTTTCTTCCAGTGGCAAGCCTTCTACAGCTCCAGCCCAGATTACGATGCAATTTATCTGGATTCTGCCAACGATAGTCAGGCTAGATTTTGATAAAGAACTGCAAATCTGTCCCTCCGCAGCGCTTCTGACTTGCTGCAAATTTCATTCAAGTTGAAGCATCTGTACAATCCCTTGAATAATTTGGAGTTAATCATTTGTACTCCACAGCCTCTGATAGGCCTTAGACTTGGGGGGTGGGAACAGATTTGGCTTTTTAATCACCTTGTATATTGTGCGGCGTGAGATAAATGACACCGACTGTCTGAAATCTACATTCTTGCTTCTGATGCAAAACCGTAATTAATTTTGTGCAGTGTTTCAGAATTGATCGTGGTCACTTGAATTCCTAATTTTTCATCCACTTCAAAGACCTTTCCCCCCTCTTTAAAGGATGTGCTTTCGAGTACGGAAATGCTCTCCGATGCACATGTTCTAAATGACTCTTTTACGCCTCTTTTTCGATAAGGTGAAACGGAGGTCAAGGCTTAAGACGGGTGTTTATCTCTGTCTTGGCCGGCTTCAGGACCATTTTTCCCCCCTGACTTATAGGAAATACAATCAAAACTTATTAAATTACGTCTAAACACTTATCCAGTCAGCCTTTCCTTCTGTATCTCACAGGAAAATCCAGAGGACTTCATTCATGAGTTTCTATTCAGCATAAAACAATTAGGCACAATATAGACAATAATTACCCTAATTAACGATATGCTGTTTGTATTCAAGATTATTGAAACACTGTATAAGTTTGCTATTTAAACAAGGTCTCCCTAATTTCTGTGTCTTGATAGTTGTGGCATGTGAGTTTTTTTGTCTAGTATACAAAAAATTTGTCAGTGAAAGATTTAACATTATGAATGAATTTGATTATGCCATTGTCAAAAAAAGGCCCCATGCATCACAATTTCTTGTTTTTAATCACTACTGTAAACCTCGCAGCCTGGGGGCATAGTTTTAATTTGGGTGCCTTACTAATGAAAAGAAAAAAAATAATTGTTTTGCTAGGATTTAATAATAAGCAATAAAATCAGCCAACCAGATTTTACCTCTGCATTCAATCTCTTTTTTATTATAAAACATTTTTGTCCCCCCCTTTTTTTAGATTACAGGCGCAGATACTGAACATTTTACTAATAAATATTTCAGTTTGCTTATGAAGGCTAATGCTGTCATCTGAATATGGAATTATATTTCTTTCATGCTTCATTATCATCTCATGGCAGTAATGACAGTGAGGCGATGGAATATTTACCGGCTTTTCAGAAGACATTTATCCAATACATTTCCCTGAAGGGCACCTAGGCTTAAAGATACATTATCCTTTTATAAAACACTGCCCAGAATCCCAATTTCGGCATCAACCAATCAGAACTTGTTTTGGAAGCAGTTACTGATATAAGAAAACCTCCCAAACCCTCAAGCCACAAAAGTATTAATTCTTGCAGAGGATGGGGGGTTTGTGGCATTGAGTAGTTACTTTTACATCTTGGAGTAACACATACTGTATTCTCGTATTCCAGTATTGCTTTGGTCTGTGACAACTGGTGAAAACTTCCTACCTGCAGGTAACACCTTTTGCACTCATCTGCGGAGGACATCCAGGCATATTTTGCCTTTATGCTGCCAAAGATTCTGGAACATGCTTTGAGGCATGTGCTCATATCCATGGGGTGTTGTGGCCTGGCCTTAGGAACAAGTCTGGATCCATTAAAGGAAAAAATGGAGCAGGAGGTTAATCAGAGATAAAAAGAAAAAGAAAGAGGCAAAGCTCATAGCTTAATATTAAATTAGCAAACGAATAGCACAGAATTAAATTTAAAACATATGCAAATAGGTCTACTTGTGACATAGGGGTCAATTGCTCAGGCCTAATGCATTTTTGCAAGTTAGCTGTAGATGCCAGGTAAGAAGCATCCTCAGTATAAAAGGGAATGCCTCTGCCCCTTTTATAAACTCTTTCTGGCTTTGCTGCACAATCTACACCATCATATATAATGGCATATAGGATGTCTCATGTTTTGGACTTCGCTGGGAGCCAAAAACAATAGCTTATTGTGCCAATACTGTTTATACATCAGGGCAACTGGGCACAGTGGACCATGTTCCTCTTTGACAATGGGAAACATCAAACTCTGCACCGTCCAACTCTGCACCACCATCTTATATATATATATATCTTTCTATGATATCAAAGTAAGGAGCCCCTTAGGTTGCCTTGCTGAAATATCAGTTCAATACGACCTTTATTGGCATATCACAAGACCAGAAACATAAAATAAACACATACATAGCACAAAGCGCATAGGAAACATGTAATTACATGTTACCCAAAATCCTAGGACTCTGCTTGGCAACCACCCCCGAAGAAAAGAGGCAACGGTATCTCATGTGTAGAAAGCAAGGACTGAAGCATAATAGAATCATCCCACCCCTGCATCCTAGCTAACAGAGGGCCTAGGAAATATAGAGTTGATCATATTGCTCTAAGGCTGCAATCCTAAACTCCAGTTAGGCCAGTCAAAACCCCGGCATAAGTCCTGTTCTAACCTGGGGGTTATATCTCAAAAATACCGCAAGACAGTTCTGCACCTCTCCTGGGTGAGTGTTAGGCCAATGTACAGACATACACACACCTTCCTACATCACCAAGGGAACAGGAAGACCGATGAGTTGTGCTGGCCTAGGTTATGATTGCACCCTTACTCTCCTGTTACCAGAAACTAAAAGGAAAGATGATTTATTGAAGAGCATCTAATGTGTTAGATATACAACATTATTATATTTTAAAAACCTGTCTTTTTAGATCCTCAGAGTTAGTGATAACACCAATTTTGACTGCTGTTCCTCTATTCAGTGCCTTGTTTTTTCCCTCTGTCCTGTGTCTTGTTCTTCCTGGATTCCAATATAAAGAGGAAAATTTTATTCTGAAATTGGGCCATTCACATCTCCAATTTATTGTAAGTTCCTTCAATTCATTTGCACATCTTTGTATTCGCTTATTTTTCATGCGTTATCAGTGGGCACATGCACATTGATAAAATGCATCAAGATTGTTGCATGACCAATGTACTTACGTTTTGTGATTTTGCTGTTGAATTATATACAGCAGGCCCTTGGTATCTGTGGAGGTCTAATACACAACCCCCCACGGATGATGAATAATAAGCATATTAATGTGGATAATAAGCAGTCCAATTCTATCTACTCTGTAGCACTAGGACTCCTGTGGCACTGAAATGGCTGTTATGGTAGCCTAAACACTACAGGTTACTGTAGCGGCTCCATGGGCGGTTGTGTGCAGCTTTTTGGCCTATTCAACACAAATCTGGCCCTAGACATAAATGGAAGCCACTTCTAGTTTTGTCCAGGAGGTCCCTGAAGCCCTTGGTCCTTGAGCTCGGCATCCAGAGATACTGAAGATAAAGTATTGTTTTTATTGGGACTCTGCTTTGGCTACTCAATTTCGTGGTAGAAAAGTGGGACACACATTTTTAAACTTCTTTCTGGATGGCACTGAAAGCACTGGATGATGCTTTCCTGATTCACACTTGCATTCTTAAGTACTGGTGAAACACCACTGACAAACCCCCAAATCCAGAGTAACTACAGGTGCACGTAAGAGACTTTACGTACACTCATAGTTACTGCGCCACTGAGTGAAAACCTATGGGAAATTCATATTGGAATCCAGAGTAAGTTATTCTTACACCAGAACAAGGACTCCCCCTAGTTACTCTGGATTTTGCCCAAAGTGTACAGATGTGAAACTACATCAAGACTGCATTTTTGGAATGTTTTTTTCAGTGTTATCTCATGTGTATTTGTAAGAGCGAGGGTAAGGGAGAGGGGATGATGCAATGAAATAATTGAAAACAGTGGCAACAGGAGTCTGTATCATGCTTTGTATATAAAAAGTGGAACAACAGAGTATTTCAAAAAGAGCAGCTTTTTAACAATACCAGGTAACGTTAATCTTGGGCTGGTCCATCAAGATGATTCCAGTTCCAATAAGGTTAAAAAGATCTCCATTCCACATAATTTCAACCCCCTTCTCACAACAACCCTGTGAGGTAGGCAAGATGAAAGCTGCAATCCTAACCTCCAATTAGGATGGCATAAGCCCCTGTACAAGTCCTGTGCTGACCTGGGGGTGTCACAAAAGTTGTGTAAGACACTTTGTGCCACTCCTTGATGGGGTTAGGCCAGTGTATTGACATGCGCTTTCCATCACTATGGGAATGGGAAGACTGATGAGTGGTGCCAGCCTAGGTTAAGACTGCACCATAAGAGACAGTGACTGGCCCAAGGTCACCCCAGAAAGCTTCATGGCTTAGCAGGGGTTTGAACTTGGCTCTTTAAGGTCTAAGTTCAACTCCCAAACAACTACAGCAGCCTGGCTCTTGGAGCTAATGAAATAAGCTAATGGTTTTCATTATCAGCTCAATCCTATAAAAAGAAAAGAAACCATATCTAATAATTTTTTAAAAAATATGCTGTATTTAACAGCAAATTAATTTTAAAAGTGTTTGATCTTCAATTAGTTCGGAGTATATTTAAGCCTTGATCTTTGAACCCACCAGAGAATCTTGCTTCCTTTCCACTACTCAAATCCCTTTGCCTTTTTCCTGCTAAATGAAACACCAGAGATGACGACTCTGTTTGGAACGAACAAACTATGAGTTCATTTGTCAAGATGGAAACGTTTCCACTGTGCAAGAAGCTGGCTTGCACCAAAATAAATCTGTTTACCAGTTGGTGGGATCAGGGCAGTGTTAGCGCTGGGAGAAGGGTCTGGACCCCCCCCCCCTTTCAAATTGCTGTGGCTGGAATCTGATAGAAAGCTTACTTTCCCAAACATACTTTGATCAGCGAGCATTAACCAAAGTGTTGACAAAAAGGTCATTTGCCTTCAGGGCAGAAACAGAGGATTTCACATACATAACACATGGCAAGGTCATTATAACAAGCCGATGTCTGATGGATTTCCCACAACCCCCCCCCCCCCTTGGCTACTCTGCAGCTTTGAACTTGGCATGGAAATATATATGCTCAAGCGAGACTCCTCCTTCCAGGGATCACATGTTTCCCTGTGGATTTGTGTGCCGGGCCCAGTTGCGAGTCCCCACTTGACATATATTTGAGATCATATTTTTTTGACACCTGGACTTCAATGGCAGAAATGTTGATGACTGGTGCAAATGGATCGATCTCTTTTTTCCTGAACAGTGTTTGTAGTTAGAGGGAGGAGCAGAAGCCGGGGAGAGGAAGAAAGGAAAGAGAAGGGACGCCGTTGAAACAGTGTTGAATCTACTTCTTAGAAACCTGGGTTATCAAACTCATTAATCTACATGTCAAGAGGCTAGGAATGAATAATTGTGTGTAAGAATTTATCTGCCAACATGATAGCTACTTTTCAGCTCTCTCTTTAGAGCGCCTTCATTGTGCCCTTATTATATACTTTGTCTTTCCGCTTGCAAGTCTGCTGGGGAGGTATAGAAATATGTACCTCAGCACCATGGAGGACAGCGGCTTTGAAACATGGCACTCATTCAGCCTCTGTGCACACATCTATTGTTTCCTTCCGTGGCGGGGCATTAGCATAGCGCATATAGCGTTATAAATAAGTTAATTACTTTTTAACAGTATGAATATGCATGATGCATGTGCAGACAGACATAAAATCACCGAGGTCAGCTGTTTAATGACACTTTTTGGCATGGGTGTCCATACCTGGTTTACTTCCTTTAAAATAAATAAGATTTTTTTAAAAAAAATGCAATGACAAAACTGGCTTTTGAAATGATGAGGGAATGGAAATTTTGGGAAGTACTGTATAACCAAGTTCTTTTTTAAAGTGACAACAGATGAATCTAGATATTTTATACCCACAGACTTTCTGTTCTGTGGAGTAGCGTAGCTATAGGGGGTGCAAAGCACTAAGTTTTGCAGGGAGACTCACTGTGGCATGTAAATCCATCCTGGGTGGGGGAAGTAAATCAGAGGCATTTTCCTAGCTTCTCTGATGAGACCTTGCTTGTTCAGGATATAGCCCAGGCAGGGTGGTGTGGCTGTTCAGCGCAAGTTAGGATTGGGTTCACCACTTTGGAAATGATAAAAATTAACCCATGAAATGTCTCCAGGTCACCTGTGTGTTTTTTTTAAGCAATTGTGATGGGCCTTGCAAGTTGAACGCAAAGCACTTCTTCCATATTTCAAGGTTTGGGGAAGTAGCGCAGTCGACAGTCCTAATCAGGGTTTAGCAAAACAAGTTGATCCAGACTAATGTTAAGTAATTGGTTCATGTTTAGAGCACTAATATCTGAAGTGAAATATGGTCACATTTAATGAGATGGAGCAAGTGCATGTCGTTTTCTGAGACATATCTGAGAAAACAACTTGAAACGAGGAGAGCAGAGAATTCTGCACCGTGTCGTTTTGGTGTGGCACAGAGCAATGTTTGCAAGACTTGGAAGCACAGCAGGTATAAGTGGGTTTCAACAATGTTTCTCAACATCCCTGGAGCATCTGGCCCCGATTTCTGCCTTGTCAGCCACATTTATGATGTGTTCATAATTAAATGTCCGTGGTGCTCACAGTATGTTGACCACAGAGGGGCCGTAAGCGGTAAAGATAAATGAGAGAGAGATGTAATATTGCTTCACTAGTGGGCCTCGTCTGATGTTCAAGATTGTCACTGATAATTATTAATATGTGACCTGGTTGAGTCTTTATGTGAACCATTTTAATAAGATAGCAAACTTCCATCTCTGTACAACTCCATTGTTGGCGTTTGGCTGCCTTTAATGTTTTAATTCTCAAACTTGGATGTGGATTCTTTAAAAAAGAAAAAAACAAAAGAAGAGTTTTAAAAGCCTTGTGAATTTGTGGTTCAGCCCTTAGAGTTGGTTACAACTAGCAGGACAACCTGCAGGAAACACCTTTACCTTTACCTTAAAGGCTGATTGTGCCCTGTCCCAAAAAATCAAATCAAAATTGTGGTAGGGTAGAAAAATGCTGCTGTGATGCCATGGTCTATGGATGAATGAAAGGAAGAGGGGAGAAAGAAACAGGGCCAATGCTAGATCCTGGGACAAAGATTGGACACTGAGCATCATGTGCTTTGAACTTCCCTTGTATGGTCCCCCCTTTCCTTATTTCACCTCTATCTTTCTCTCTTTTCACAACATACTAGGCTGGCTTCTGATGGCTCAATCTGTCCGTCAGGATAGAACTTCTAAGGTCCTCATTATTTCAGAACATTGTTGACTGTTCACTGGTGACCATCACCAGCCCCACTGGTGACCGTAATCTCCTCACAATCTCCTGTAACCTGGGCCAACCTCCTGATGCAGGATAACAAATGCTGCCCTCCTTTCCTTATGATGTGCCAACCTCTGCTCCACCCTCTTTCCAATGCCGTACCACAGCACTCTTAAGATTACTATTTTGATAGATTGTGCAAATCTACTGTATGTAGTGGGGGGGGGGGGGGGAAGGAGATTTCTATCCTTTTGACAATTTTGGTTCCAAATCTTAACTGTTCTACAAATCCCGACAATATTTTTGTATTGATATTATATCTGTATTTTGATATTATGGCTGTTTGAATCAGGTTGCAACAATTTTCTTGCCGCACTGCACTGTTTGTTGGGATGCAGGAAGCAAACACTCCTGTCCCAAGCTGAACAGGCAGGCAAAATGCGTCGTAATGACATCCAATGATACTAACCATGTGCAACTACAACTATCTTATTTGCTGGGTACCATCACCGAACATCCTACCTCTTCAGCCCAGAGTCTTTTTGTGACACAACCAAACTGGACAAATATTCCCCTTTGTGGAGCTGCAATTATTTGAAATAAATAAGAGATAAAGGCATTTTAAAAATTCAGTGAACAGTTTTAACAGTATGTCAGTCGGAATAAGATCATCTATTTACCTACAAATTATCTTTAAAGGAAAAACAGTGTGATTATGTCCTCCCTCTAGGGTGAATATTGAGTACCATTGTCTTGTCCAGCTTCTGATGTTGGTATTGTTTTTCTTCCAGTCTATTGCTGTTGTTGTTCTCACATTATGGCTAATCCATCCAATCAGGGTCACATACTGAAAGTAAAAATAATAATAAGAAAGGTAATTCAATGTGGGTAATGATGACATTGCTAAGAGCAAATGTGGGCAAAGGGAAAGTGAAGGTAATGATGGCAATTATAAATCATGTATGGGAATATGTTCACAAGGGGGGAGGGAGCTGACACTGTTGAATGCAAGTATGGTGAGCATATTACCCACAGAGGTACAGTACATAAAATAGGATAAATGCCACAAAAATATTCAAATAATAAAATTCAAAAATTGAACTGAATGCTCATGTCTTACAACTTATAGCCAACTTGGGCAGTATGATCCCTTCTGCAAGGCAATGATAAGTTCCCAAATGATGACCCGCAATATTTACTGCAGTGGTTCTCAAACTTGTTAGCACCGAGGCCCACGTTCACCAGATCAGGACCATTTTTATGACCTTGCATTTCACCTTCCAAAAGAACTGAGGAACAGTTGCCCACTCATGAGTAAAAAAAAATCATAAAAAATAAACACATTAAAGCACATCTGAAAAACAAGACAAGCATTACAACCCCTTAATGTTTCTTAGGCCTAGATCAAAATCTGGAAAAATTACACTTTCCAATGACTTCTTACTACTTTTGTGCCATGTAAGTGGAGCAATGAGGTTATAAAAGATAGCAACAGCTAGTGAAGTGGGAAAAAGTGTGGAAGAGATTAATGAATGGAGTATTGGAGTATTGGAGGAAAGGAGCCAGTTGAATGGAGAATAAGATTTGGAAACTGGTTTTAACAGGCTCAGAATAAGCTAAACTTTTTGTGGGAAAACAGCTCAGACCTAAAAACCCAATGTGAACGCCGGGGGGGGGGGGGGGCATGGAGGCAAATCTATTTCTTTTGCAAACTATTCCTATTATCCAATCAATGTAATGAAGGTGAGAAACTTAACTGCCTCTTTAAGAAGGAAAAAAAGGCTTCACCACTTCAACATGACCACTGCATGCATAATACTAATGATACATATTTAAGCGATGTGCACATATATCAAATGCAATAGTAGCTTTATGACGTGAATAAAAGTAATTATGCTCATTAGCATGATGAACAAATATGCAAACAAACGTTATTAAATGCAGTCATTTATCAAAAACAAATAGTGGGATACTATATCTTGGTCTGGAAGAGGAGGGCCAACGCATTATGTCAAAGTTGGGTTGTCAAGTTTTTGTATTTAAGCAGGGCCAATTGACACTAATTGGTGGGAGTGGAGGTGCTGGAAATGTAGAAATATAATGCAGAGGCTGAAATTGAAATTCTCTATTGCCCAGCACTAATTACAACTATGTGAATAACTACGTGACAACTAAGTGTAGCTGCACACTTTCTGAGTGAGGGGGAAGCGAGGGAAGCTCATTGAGTTCATTGTCCTCCAGGAGCGTAAGCGGGTACGCAAGGGGAAGGTGACCTGTCCAATCAATATTTGTAGAGCTGAATGAATCATGTACAACTGACAAGACATAATTCAATGTTATTTCCGCCAGGTCTACATGTATCCGTCTTAACATCCACTTTAAATACAGCGCAGTGAAACCCTTTCCCTTCCTCTCAAATTCATTATCTCACTATAAACAAAGATGGATTAATTTTCATGACATGTGGATCTGAAACAATGGTGTAAGATGTACTTGGTACCCTTGTTTCCTAAAGAAGGTTTCTGGTTTTCTCTGCTACGCTGCTCTTTTCCTGCTGGTTCTCTTTGCATCCTATATACAGCCTATAGTGATCATAGCCTTTTTTCTGTCCACCCATAACCATGAAGTATAGTTTCAATCAGTGATGTGCGGTGAGGTCAGAGGCTGGTGAGGCATAGCGCTTGCAAACTGTGACGTTGGTTACAAACTTCAGTGTTTGCTTGTTTACATGGGTGAAAGACTTCAGGCAAGTGAAGTGGCAAAAAAGTGAAACATGATGGGGACTCTGATCTTGTGCTTCTACCCTGCATAAACTAGCGACAACAGTAAACCTGTCCCGGAAAGGAAATAAGCTAACTCCTCCCTCCTTGACATCGACAAGGCATTAAAGCTTACTCCGGGTAGTAAGATCATTTCCATTTTATGCAACGCTGGACTTCTGTGTTGGAAACATATGGGTGGAGGAGCGCTCCTGGCACACTGGCGGGGATGTACTGGAGCCTGGAGTTGAATCCCAAGTCTCTGCCTCTTTAGGCACAATCCTAACCATGACTACTCAAAAGTACACCCCATTGTCTTCAATTGGTCTTACTCCCAGGAAAGTGTCTTAAGGATTGCTGCCTATCCCTACAATCCAGAGTAACTACAGGAGCACGTAAGAGACATTATGTGTACCCGTAGTTACTGCACCACCTAGTAAAAACCTATGTGAAATTCATATTGCAATCCAGAGCAAATTGTTCTTACACCGGAGCAAGGACTCCCTGTAGTTACTCTGGATTGTGCCCTTAGACTCGAATCACACACGAGTCATTTTTGGGGGCTGTTGTGACTTCCCCAGAATCATTTTTTGAGTTATTTTGACTTGAGTCTTTTTGAGAAATGTTTTGAATTGCAAAAGTGTTTGCCACAAACAAGCCCAAACAAGAATGAGTCTTAAGTTCAAATCTTTTTTCATTTTCATTTTCAAAATCTTTTTCAAATATTTTTCTCTTTTACAGTAAAACCTCCAAGCTAGTGTCTGAGGTCATCCCACCACAAATGGTGAAAAAACAAGCATTTTGGGGAGTTCTCTAGCCTCAAGCATGGGATGCATCGCAGACCATGTGGCCTGGCTTTGCCAGTGCAATTTAGGATTGGGTTCCCCAACTTTGCTTATGGGTATTAAACTGTTTATGGGTATTAAATAGGATGAATTCTTTTTCATGGAGAAAAAACTGTATTTCTGGATCTTTTGCAGCGATTTTACAGGGGAACTGTTGCGAGAATTGCTCTCTTACAATGTTATACTTTTTATTAATTTAATGGTATAAATATGTTGCTCAAAGTCTCATTTCCCTCCCCCCTCTCACTTCTAAAAACAACCTTTGGGGCTTACAAACATCTCTTCCTGTAATCCTTTCTCCTTTGTTAACTACTCTGCATCCTGCCATTTATATGTTAATGTGGGTGAAGCATGGTCTTACTAATCTCCATTGCCAAGGCTAAACCAGTCACATAGTCTCTTCCCCATTCTTTCTCTTTTCAAATCTTGACCACACCTAGCTGGATGTGTTCTTCTTTGTTTTGGTCCTGATTGGATGATGGTCCTCAGGTGGTGGTCTTCCAGCCTTCCCCTTCCTGTAAGGTAAACAGCCCCCCCCCCCCAGGCTTGCCCTTTTTCCTAGGTGACCACACGTAGATGGGCATGTCCTTCCTGGACCTAGGGTATAAAAAACCCTGGATCCTATAGTTCTCCCTCTTCCCCCTTGGATCATCTCTTCCCCCCGGATCATCTCTTTCTGTTTGGACCCTCTTTTCGCTTGGACCCTCTCTCTCCCACCTGGATCCTGGCATGGCCTGAAGAAGGTAGATATTGCTTCTCCCTCTCTTCCCCTTCCTTTGCCTCCCCTTCTCCTTGGTACACACTATGCAAGAAACAGGTACACTTCACTCTCATGCTATTGAACGTATGTAATATTAGTTTATGCTTTATGACAATAAAATCTGCATCTTTGTGACAAGTTTTCCTTAGTGGGTCTCTTTCTAATAGGGGCATCCCCTCTGCATGACACTGTTCTGAATCCTGCCTAGATCCTGTATTGAACCAAAGAGAAGCACAAGCTAATTCCCCTATTTTTACTGCTCTCTTGGTAACAGAACTCAAACACTGAATTCCTTTGCCTCAATTTTTGCAAGCAGAATTGAAATAAGCACTGATCTGCCTGCAGATCAGTGATTTGGATTCTCACAAAGTTTGTTCTTCATTCAATCCATTGGCAAGAGGTCAAGAGTCACAAAATGTGTACCTTCTGCTGACATATTTTGCAAGGGATTGAATGGATGGTTTGCAAAAGCTTGAACTATTGTGGACATTCTTATGTCAATTGTGCCATGTCTATCACATTGTGGCTACAATCCTAGGCATACTTTCCTAAGAGTAAGCCCACTGATTCTAATGGGATTTATTTCTGAGTAGACACATAGGATTGGGCATTCATCCCAGGAAGAACTGGAAAGTGCTCAGGGTAGGTTAGGTAGGTTAGAGTTTACAGAGCGGGATGGGATGGTCACATTGGATCATGCAACCACACCTTTTTGGCATGTCTACTTTGATCCTAACCAGGTCAGCAACCTGTATGTTGTGTATTCATTTGAGAACAAATAAAAAAATGAGCCGAATGAAGCCCATTTAGTTCATTTATCATTTCTTCTGAACTGAATGACCAAAGCTCCACATGAATAATGAACGTGTTACTTGTTTGTGATCCATTCGTTATTCATTCAGAGCTCATTTAGGTTGGTGGGGGATGATTTAAATATATTACACCCTAGATTATGATTGCTTGGCTTAAAAAGTCTAACACTGGCTTCCAAGCAAAGCAGTCATAATCTGGGGTGCAATACATTTAAATCATCCCCCATCAACCTAAAAGACCCTAATACCAGCCCTAACAGTGGCTTCCAAGATAGGGTTTCTTTTCCCTTCCAATTCTATCTGGAACAGTTTGTGACTGAACCCAGAACCTCTGCCTAGCAGGCACTTTCTGATTTCTTCTTGGCTACCTCTATCAGCCACAGCCTATGTTTCTCCTTCCACCTGAAACGTTAAATAAGAAGCAGTCATTTAGGATACACATCTTCCAGTTGGACTCCTTTTCTGTAGGGGATGTAATATTAGTCTGTCCTACTTAAGTGTTGATGTGATAAATGTTGCACTAGCTGTTGTAGTTGTGTTCTAGCTTGGGCACAGTGATATAATGGAAGTAGAATAGCACAAAAGTACATCACAGATGTCGTTTCCTCTCAATAGCGAGTTCATAATTCAGCAGGTAAGTGCACAGCTCACCCTCTTCTCCAGCTACGATGTGGTGGGGATGTGTCAGGCTTGGCTGGTTCATTCTTCCAATCTGCGTCAAACAACGCCTAAATTTTGGTTATCAACTTCTTCGATATTGTTATCAAGCAGCATTTCCGAGAGGGGACAACTCATTGATCCTTCAGGTGCAGAAGGCCAGAGACAGCAGTACACCTGCCAGAAATTGCAAAGAGAGTTTTCCCTCTTCAGTTTCTGAGAAATCAACAGTTCTAGATATTACGGTTTCTTTCATTAAATTTGAGATTCTTCCTCTCTTTGTCCAACCTCATTTTTGAAGCCTTACCAGTATGAAAGCTAACAGCTTGTAGGCATTCCATCATTAGTCTTCTATCTCCTTTTCATCTAATTTTTTTAATAACAGGGTGTTGTTTTCCTTTGTCTGTCAAATTCATTCATTTAAAAGACTTTTTCCAATTCTCAAACCAGTTCACAACATAAAATTGCAGTTGGACCTCGGAATCTATGTGAGGGGTCAATTCCTCAACCTGTGGATATGCCACAACCTGTGGATATGAAAGCCCATGGAAAATTGGTCTGGGCCGTCATAGGACCTCTGGCTGCAACTGGAAGCACTTTCTGGTCACGTTCAGAGGTGTTTTGTGCAAGGTCTCCATAGGCCTCAGAAAGCCCCCTTGAAGGTGTTGGAAAGGCATTTCTGATCATATCTGGGAGGTCAAATGAGGCCTTTAGTGCACATGCAGAAACTGCACAGAGTGAAATCCATATATTCTAAACCCACACATTTTGAACCCCTAATAGGATCCACCAGTACAATAGAAAATACAATTATGGTAACTAAAAACTAAAAACAATCAATTATGAGTAATAGTAGTTAATAAAAACTTTTAAGGCTGCAATCCTAAAGACACTTACTTGAGAGTAAGACACACTGAATACAGTGGGGCTAACTTTTGAGTAGACATGATTAGGATTGTGCTCTAAATGATACAAATGCCATATAAAATAACAATAATGTAAAAATGTCATCTTGATCAGATTTCGTTCTTTGAATAACCATTGCTCCTTATGCACTCTCTTATACTGGCTGCAATCTGCTTCTGGGCATGATTCAGTGAGCTGGAGATTGCTGGTCAGGCTCTACCCAGCCAAACACCAACGTATTTTAAGGGCCACCTTCTTATATGTGCATCTGAAAAGCAATCCCACAGCCATTTTAGACCTGTAACTTGTGCTGTTGTTAGCAGGGCTGAGGGAATCAATCAGTTTTGCACACTGCAAAATTAAGGGCTGTGGGTGGCGCAAGTGGTTAAGACACTGTGACTGTTAACCAGCAGGCCAGGATTCAAGACCCAGGTTGGTCCCCACAAGACAGGGTGAGCTCCTGTCTTTAGCCCAGCTCTGCGACGCAGCTGGAACCAATCGTATTGGCTCTGCCTTTCCCTTGGACTAATCCAGTGGCGTGGAGGGGGGGTTTGCTGCTTGGGTAACAGCCTATGTTCCATATCAATCTAACCCAGGCCTTTGTGCTTTGCATGCAGCGTATGCAGCACCGAGCACAATACCATAGTCTCTAAAGACTGATGGATGCCTGCTAAAGCTAAGTTTTGTTAAGAACTTTACCGCAGCAAGGAGGGAACTGCAACTGTTGCTATGTAGGCAGAACAAGTAAAATCAAAAGTGGAGGTTTAATCCAACCTAAGGATAGGAACAACCAAAAAGCTTTAAAGTAACAAGATGGATTACAACAATGCCCTCTACTGGTTTAGGACAACACTCTTTCTGATTATATACAGGATGATTCTGAACACATGCGTGTTGGAGATGTGGCATGTTCTACCTGGCCGACCCTGCTGGAAATTACGGCGTTGCACCGGACTGCAAGATATGGCTATGTGGGTGAATGACCCTTCATGAAGCTTAGAGGAAAGACAGTGCATGCCTACTCACTGCCATGTGCTCTCTTCCTTCAGCTTGCCACAGTGGTGCAGCTAGAAGTGATGCAAAGCAAAGAGCGTCATCCCCTCTTTGATGCCATTCTCTGCAAAATGTAGTGACTCCGTGCAAAACGTAGTGCTTTGCACCCCCTTTAGCTATGCCACAGGCTTGCCTGACCTGTGAGGAGGTAGGAAAAAATGCACATGCTAGTGCCTTTTGATTAGCACCATAAATGTGGAGAGGCAGCTAATCAGGAAGTTTTGTAGTGATGCAGTGGAAGGAGATAGGTTTTTTGTGAATTGAGGTGCCTAGAGACACCTCCTTTTGAATCCTTATAGATGTAGCGATTCAATTCTCGTAGATCGTCATAAATTCCTCTGTGTCTCTGCAACAGCACCATGGCTGGGTGGGATGCACTTGATGAACAGGTGTTGATCTGATTTTGCTGTTCAAGAAAGGCCTGTCTTTCATTACTACTTTGCAGTTGGTCTTTTAAAAAAATCGACTGTGACACTTTTGTTGACACTGGAAGCCCCAGTTCTCTTTCCACCAACTACGCTTCCTTTGGTAGTGCATTCTGTGTCTATAGGAAATGAACAGATGCTGAGCGCACAAAACTGTGCAGGTCTCTCCTTTTGTTACCGCTATGTTGATGATCAATTGTGTGCACTTCATGGCATTGCCGTGCCGGGAAGGATGTTTCAATCAAAAGTGATGCCACGGAGGGACCTAAGCAAATGGCTGAGATTTATTTTATTTTTTCGACTCGTGCAGTCCTGAAGGATGACACCTGATGCAGTATTTCCAGCAGCATCAACATTCCTCGTATGAAACTCAGCAGTGGGCTTTATTTCATTGTGATTGTAGAAAGTAGCTCCGTAAATATATACCTAATCTTCCGAATACGCAGAAGCTGGGAATCAACGGCAAGACCGATGACTCTGTAATTGTTCTGTTTTACCTAAATAACATGGAACTGTTCTGTTGGAAGGCAAATCTTATTTATATTCCACATTCCTAAAAGTTGCACACATCTGTATCCGGAAATACATTGAAAGCCAATATAGCTCATGTTATAGAACAACTCAGTTAACTCATCTTAGTTAATGGAGGGTGCTCATGTTAGAATGGAGCAATGCAATCCTGACTTGAACTGGATCTGGCAAGTTGGCTTACCTGCACTGAATCCAGCACAAGTTATGGGATTTCTGTTGTACTACTATGGGTAACAGAAGCTTCTCACCTTCCCCAGGGTAGGACTGCATTAGTCCCAGGTGCAATCTTAACCAGTTTAGGCCAGCACCCATCTCTCTGTTCCTGCAGTGGCATGGGGAGGCTGGCGCATGTATGTGCACTGGTCTAACCCTCCCCAGGAGTTGTGCAGAAGTGCCTTCTGACACTTTTGTGATACCTGCAGCCTTAAGACACTTTTGTGATACCCACAGCCTTCTGACACTTTTGTGATTCCTGTAGCCTAACCAGGGGTTAGGATTGTACTACCAATGGGTTTACTCTGCACCTTTTAACATCCTGAAATGGAACTGTTTTGCTCCCCCACCTGGTATGGCTCTGAATTGGAGATGCCACCTTGCACACCACCTTCCAAGTCAGATTGCTCTTCCCCTTCTTTAGCTATGCCAGTGCATGAACTGTGAATTTATCCTATGTGATGCGTGTTCCAGAATCCACAGCAATATGTTCCGAAGTACTACTTAAGATAAGCAAACAGTGGCAGGAGGGAAGCATGCCTTTTTCTCCTGTTCCTGGGCTTCCTGGTGGCTGCTGTTGGACCTCCATGGGAACAAGATGCTGAAATAGATGGATCTTTGTTTTGATCCAAGGGTACATTATGTGTATTTGTGTAGTGCTGCAAGAGAGAAGACAACTCTCTCATTCTATCTCTGACAGCAACTTCTTTTTATTTGTGCTTGTCACCATCCTTCCAAAAAGCCTTAAGTACTCATTGAGTATCACACAGACTGTTTATTATTTTCTTAGAGATAGTGGCGGTACGAGGCCTGATTGGCTTTGCCACTGTCAGCAAAGAGCTCTTAGTGAGTGGTGTCATAGGTCTCCAGAGGGTTTATGGATCTAAACTTCCTTGAATTGAGCTTGACTGCATTAGAGGGGAATTACATGACACAGGCATTAAATGACTGGTTTATCTACTTGGCAGTGTTATCCAGTAGTCGAGCTTCTTTTTTTACAGCTTGTTACTTAAAGACGACAGAGATCACGGCATGTCAGCTGACATGTCACCGTGTGAGAAATATCAAAATAAGCATAGGATTAAGTCAGGGAAATAACATTAGGAAAGGTTCGGCAAAACTGTTTGAGAGCCCTATTGGACAAGCCGCTTACTCTTGACAGCCGTCTCCCCCTGGTCTCTGCTGCGGAGAGAGGCTGGCTGTGCTTTGTGTCTTCGCATATCTGCTATAGGGAAAGGAAGTTGGGAAAGCAACTAGGGGAGCCAACATAGCACCATGCAGAGTATTGATTAATCATAATATTAACAGCCTGTTGTGAGTTAAGGTACTTCAAGGGAAACAGTTTAATTTCATTTGCCTTCAACAAACTACCTTGGAAACTTCTCCTTGGTGAAACAAATGGGCTCCAAATATAACTTTGTGAAATTTTTGGTGTCAAACTGTGAAAGCTTAAAATCATGATTTTCACCTTACCTGGGACAATCCTTAGTTTTGCTCCTGTTCCCATTTTGACCCCTTGGGGTATACCATATTAAAATATTGATATGTGTGACCTCCCAACAACTACTGGGAAACTTCTTATATTGGGTTCAAGCTACTGATCATGGAGGATCCAGTCTCATCCAATTGCCCAGTGCCAATGCAAACACAGTGCAGCCCTGAGATAGGGAACAAATGTTCCTTTATCTTAAGGTGGTCTCCATGATTGCTCCCTTCTCTCATTATGGAATGAAGTGTTCATCCCATTGGTATGGTTGTATCAATACTGAAAAGTTCAGTAGGATTGGGCCCTTAGGGCCCGATTCTGTACTGTTGGGGCTGGCCCAAGCACTAGTTACACATCTATAACAAAATGAATGACTAATGATCCATATAAAGGTTCTAATAACTAAAATAAAAGATTAAAAATGAAGTTTAAGCAGTTATGTTTATTTTGGGGGAATGAGTACAGGTGTCCTTTGTTACCCACCAGGGTTTTGTTCCAGAACCCCCATAGATTAAAAAAAATCTCTGGATAACAAAAACAATGGAAAATATATTTAACAACCAACTTCCAGGTTTTTTGCTCCACCATTGCACTTAATGGAATAAGGTAGTGCCTTCCATATCTACAGGGGTTTGATTCTGGGACTGTAGAATGGAATGATTGCTTGCATGACTGCCTCTCTACAACAGTAAAAAACACTTTTTAAAAACTGTGATTTGCTGTAGCCATTCACATTGATTCAAATCCGCATATTAAAAAATCCATGGATAACCTGTATCATTAAACATTTTCAGTCCCTTAACTTGGAATCCTATACACCCTTATCTGGGAATAAAGCCCACTGAATTCTATGGGGATGATTTCATAAGAGACTGCACTGATTGTTGTAGGAAGAGAAAAAAGCCCCCCTTAAAGACTTCAACGTTATTCTTTGACAATGAAGTGATTATGAACTCGCAACCATAAGGGCTGGTGTTTTAAATCAAAACTCTGAATTAAAACTCTAGCAAATGCAAAGGGTCTTGTTTTAATATTTTACATGAAGAAAAAGAAAAACTGAGTTGATGCTTGCATTTTAAGTGACATAATGTTAAAATTGGAAGACGGAACCTCCTAGATGCCAAATAATTCATGTTTTGAAAGTTTCAAAATCACAGTTCCTAAATGCATAATTTGCTTCCTTCATTGCCTTTAATTGAAATCAGCCCAGATGAATGGTTAAGTAGTTGGGAGCTAAGCCTTGCCTATGGGGATAATGATGGGAGGAACATGTTCCCATCCACATAACCTATAATCTAGAGACCATTGCTTATTAACTACTGGGTTATATCCTTTTTTTGGACCAGTAGCAGAGTGACCATATGACTGGAAATTTCTGGATTTGTCCTCTTTTTTAGCCTCCCGTTCGCCTGTCCTCCAAAAGGGCTTCATTGTCATCCATTCTGGCTTCATTTTGGAACTTTGCAATGGTGTGAAACACCCCATCATGGCATATGTTGTTGGATTCGTATTGAAGAGCAAAATCCAATGCAAAACTATTGATATTTTGAAATATTTCCTTTCTATCAAAAGTTATGGCCAAAAAAATGTATTGAGCTCTATGGGAAAGTGAAAGTCCCAATATTGCGGCTTTACTCATGAGTAGGCAAACTTACCATTGTCCGCCAGAAAGACCTTGTCTTCCTTTTGAGGTTTGGGCATCTGGTGTACCCTGACCAGTGGGCTTTTTCTGTGAACTTCCACTTCTAGTCTTAGAGATCGTTTTCTCAAGCATGCAGGCTGCTGGCAACTTACTCTGTAGGACTATAAGCTTAAATTCTTATAGTGACCTGTTAAACAAGAAAAATTTGTGCTGGTAAACAAATATTAATAGGGAGGTGGTATGCTTTTTTAATAGCTTCCCCTATTTATGCGGTTTCAGAATGCAAGGGGAAGGGGCTCATGGAATAGATTCTCCATGGATTCTGTATCTGAAATGGACTCACTGGTGGCCTTCATGTATGATGTCCTACATCTTTTGCTTAGTAGTCAAACCAGGGCTGGCAACATGTTGTCCCCCTGGGAGCAGCCAGAACACCCCTTGTCTCTTCAGTCATGTGTCAGTTTAAGAGCTGGTGCAAATCCATGGAGAGCCATTGGTGATTGGGAGGTTTATGCAGGATAAGTGAAAATATTTTCCCTTTTCAGCTCCCTCCACTGCATACAGCCATGTCTGCATGCTATCTCAGGAGGTAGATAGAACTATACAGATTTGAAATAGGTATGTGTGTTTAAACATTCCTCCCCTCCTGTGGTCTCCAGTATATTCCATATTAAATACATTATCAAGTGACTTGATAAGCTGTAATCTGAACCAATCACTCTACAGATTGAAATAAGGAAACAAGATAGCAAATAAGGCTGCAGTCCTAATTTCTAGTTAGGCCAGCCTATGTCCCAGCATAAGTCCTGTGCTGACCTAGGGGTGTCACAAAAATGCCATAGGACACTTCTGTGCCACTCCTGGGGGGAAGGTAAGGTCAGTGCACAGATATGAGCTTGCCACCCTACATCAGTATGGGAATGGGAAGACCGATGAGTTGTGCCAGCCTAGTCAGGATTGCACCCTAATTCATTTTATCCAGAAAATAAGCATGACCTTTTATTAGCAGATCTTTAAAATATCTGTGTTGAACCTTAGTAAAAAGACAGAGAAAACACGCTCATTTCAGAAGGTTATTACTAATTTGTCTGTATGTGTGTGTATTTATTATTCCAAAACTAAACATAAGTTTTTTAAAAAATTTGTCTTATGCTGTATGGAGGTTTTAATTTCCTACTAAAATCAAATTGTCAGTCGGGAGGTGGGAAGGCTAATAAAGTACAGTATATGGAAAACTGAGCATCTCTATTCTGTTTATTCTTTGTTTTATGTTTTCCACACAATGCACATTTCCTCACCTGCTAGAGGATTTCGAAAGGGAAAAAGCGAGTGTGCTGTCTTCTCCTTCACACACTATGTTCAAACAGAAACATACACACAAAAAAGTCATAATCTCAGTATTAGCAGCCACTGGCAAAACCTTCCATTAGTGTCAAACCGTATGTTTTCCCACTGGGCTGTGACACTTGCTGGACTACAGGGCACGGCGAGGGACACTGATTTAGGGTGATTTATGAAACAAATGTACAGAATTCTGGAGAGCCAGTGGCACTGTAGAATATGGATTCTGTCGTAATGGATCTCGTACACCCCTCGTTGCTATTGGCAGCTAGGAAGGCAGGCAGCGCATGCGTGTGTTGTCCTAACAGAAGGGGTTCTCTAAGGATACAGCTGTTGAAAAAGAATTAAGCAGGGAAAGCAAACAGATAGTAAAGCTGCATGTTATGGCATTTGTCAACTTTCTCATAACTTCAAAGTAACTCACGTAAGAAGAGCCCCACTGATCCTGTGGATCAGTCCCTAGGCCCATCTTGTCCAGTTTCCTATATCTCACAGTGACCCGGCAGATGCACACAGAATAGAAGATACAGTTGGACCTTGTTTGTCCACAGGGATTCTCTTCCCTGAAAATAGGGTTGCCATATGTCCTGAAAAACAGGGACAACTCCATTTTTGGGGACTTGTGTTCACGTACTGGTAAAGGGTTCTGAGGGTCCTGCACTGATTTTGTGGAAGAGAATTATGGCAACCATACCCAAACTTCCCACAACTAAAGAATTTTGTGGTTGTTTAAATCTATGGATAGGATCTACATCTGAACATATCATTCTGAATTTTTTAGAAGATATTTTTTATTAAATCTATGCTTTACTAATATGGTTTATACTATAAATCTATCAGTGATGCGATTCAAAGAAATTAATAACCGGTTCTATGCCCACCTGGCAGCCACTTTTGAATGGCTTTTAAACTTTATATGTCCTATCTCTCGTTAACAGCCGGTTCTATAGAGTAGGTGCGAACATGCTGGAACCCACCACTGAAATCTATGGTTTTCTGATATAGATTATGGTCACTTTTGGCATGTTGTAACATTGGGCACAAGTCACATCAGTCAAAAGTGCTGATGTGAGGCTCAGTCCTGTGTAGAAAACAATCTTTCATTCTGTAAATAAATGAGATTGCCCTGGATTTGAAATTCCACAACACATTTTTTGAACATTTCAATTTACCTTATTTTTCTCGAATCTAAAATGCCATTGAATCTAATGCGCACCCTATACTTATAGTCAAAATACCACATTTACTCAAATCTATGCACACCCTGATTTTGGAGACAGGCCCTACAATCCAGAGTAACTACGCGAGAACGTAAGAGACATTTATGTCAACATAGTTACTGCACCACCTAGTGAAAACCTCTGGGAAATTCATATTGCAATCCAGAGTAAACTGTTCTTATGATGGAGCAAAGACTCTCCATAGTTACTTTGGATTGTGCCCTAAATTTGACTGGAAAGGGTGAGCGTTAGATTCCAATAAACACAATATTTCTTGTTTCAGTGTTTGTTACTGGTTAAGGAAATAGTTTGGATAATGTACTGGAAGGAATTGAATAGGGCAGCACAATGGCTGTGAATCCAGGAATAAAAAGTGAGTGAAAATTTGGAAATTTTAATGGCACCAACTGAGAACCATGGAACAACAAGGTGTACAGCTGCAGTACTTATGCGTCAGGTATGCATGTTGTCACTCTCAATCAGTGCTTTAATGTGCCAGTTCTTGGTTGAATATTTAGCCCAGCTGGGTACCTTTTGCATTAGTCCAGGTTATTTTTAGCTTACGAGATCATATTCCAGACTTGTCTAATTTTTGTAGGATTCTTTCCAAGGTGACATAATAATAGAGCAACTTGTAGTGGTTAGTGACCTTCTCCGCAGTAATTTCTTCCTCTGGGCATTGAAATTGATTTTTTCCCCTCATCTTGGCATGTGAAGATTCAAAGCGTGCCCCTTGCCCCAACTCCCAGGAGCATACTGTGGCATCCAAAAGCAAGAACGTGTGTGTGAATTGCTATAGCTTCGAGGGCATTTGTCATGGCGGTGGGAGGGCTCACACGGAGAGTGGAGCCACTTCTGGCTGTTACTTACTGTATCATGACAGCCTGCTTGAAAAACCATGAACTCTTCGGAGGTCTGAATCTTGACACTCGAGCCTCTTCTCCGACTTCACACAAACAGCAGATGAAGCCACAAAACTGTTCCTGGGCCGCATCACTTCAGAGTGCCGCTGGGGAATCGCGGAGGTGATGGTGCCCAGAGAGTGCATCCACAGCTGGAAAAATAACCAGATAAGAACTACAGGTTTTATGTATAGAAAGTTTAAGTTACGGAGAAGTGTTTAATCATGTGATTGCCCCCTACCTTCTTGCCCCTTCACCAGCACTCTGAAAGTCATGCAGTCCAAGGTGAGAATATGTCCCCCCCGATTGTTGTCTTGTGTCCTAGAAAAAACTTCAATGTCCTCCTTTTCTTTGTAAATGGGTAGCATGTAGCCTTCTTGTAATTTTGACTGCTATCCTGAAGTGCAGTTAGACAAGCCTGTCTTCACTGGGCTGGCCTAATTCCAAGATAGACCAGCCCACCTACACCAGAGAAGGCTTGGGCCAGTGTAAGTCTACTTAGGCTGGCCCAAGACAGATGGATCTGGGCCAGCCTAGCAGGGCTAGCATAGGCAGTTCAGCAGGGGTGTTGAAGGCATGTGGGGCATGGCTTAGAACTGTGCAGTTAGGCTGTATCCAGAGCCTGTTTCCAGGGCAGAAATGCCCCTGGGTTAGGCCACTTCAGAAGCAAGGCCACTTCAGAAGCAAGAAATAAATCTGAGTAGACCTATAGAGGCCCATGACAAGCCACGTGGGGTTGATATCAAGAAAGGAGGCAATAGATGTGATAAAAATCTGCAATGTCTTTTACTTCTGTAATGTAGCCAGGAGGAACTTCTAATCTCCCTATCCTGCATCCCCTGGTAAGAACACTGATATGGGTGAGTCAACATCATTTTATCCTTTGCTGATATACCTTCGTGGACATCCTTTCAGTAGGTCAGATGTGTGTATCTCAACATCTTTCACAGTGAAAGATTTGCAATCTCCTTCTCTTTTTCTTTTCTGCATTTTTGTCATTTTGAAGGTTCATCCTTGAATTATTTCCCTGTTCTTGGTTTATTAAAAATGTTTTTTTGAAGCTTTTAGCAATGTGATGCTTAATTTCCTTTTTTATTTGCCTTACCCTACAGTCCAGAGTAACTACAGGAGGACATAGGCACTTACTCTGGATTGCTCTATGCATTTCCCACAGGCTTCGCATAGGGGCACTGTAACTACGTCGGTGTAAAAGGTCCCAAAGTTACTCTGGATTGTAGGCTTTATGCAGTAATATTTGCTTATGATTTTCCCCCAATTCTCCTTATTTGAAGAAGACTTTCTTGGAAACCTTGCCTTTTGTGGCTTCCTTGACACTGCTATTAACCATGCCGGCATTTGTACCCTTCCTAATCTGTACTATCCATTTTATCAGTGTGGTTTTAAATAACCTCCAGGTTTCTTGACGGTATTGGACTCTCTAGACTCTCCTTTTCAGCTTCCTTTTAATGAGTACACTCATTTTTGAGAAATTCCCTCTTCTGAAATTAAATGTCACTATACTGAACTTCTGGGCAACTTCTCACTTGAAAGTGTTGAATTTGATAGTGTTGTGTTCACTATTCCCAAGTAGTTTGGTTAACACTGGCAACTTTTAGTAGATCCTGGGGACCTGTCAGATTGAAAAAGTCAACCTCACATCATAAACCAAAATATAACTATATAATAAATAATAATAAAAAGATAATCTCATTATCATTTACAAATATATACAGTATATATACACACACACATATATACAAATATATATACACGTTGTAAATGAGAAGATATTGGGATTTTCTTTTTCCAACTCAAGATCTCCATCAGTGCTTCAATTCTCTCTGTGTTGGTGTGTAATACTGGTGTTATTAAATATTTTTAATTTTTCTCAGATTTTGTTTTGTCCCAAAGGGGAAAATACAGAAAGTAGTGTTTTGTGTTTTTATTCCAAGGATGCTTTTTCAAATAATTTTTCATTATAAATTATAATTGCTTTTGTAGTGTAGTAGGTGGGTGATATATCTTGTTCAGGGTCAGCAGATGTAGCTGCCCTTATTAACCATGCAACCTTCCCAAACCTGCCCATTGTTTTTTAAAAACATTTTAAAAATTAAGTTTTCCTGTTCTTACAAAAATGAGAAGTGCAGGAAGTGATGTTACATTCTATAGAGTCCAATCCTAACCATGTCTACTCAAAAGTAAGCCTCATTGTCTTACTTCCAGGAAAGTGTCTTTAGGATTGCAGCCTTTATTTTATTATAAAATTCACATTTCTTGTAATAGCATGTACCCAATCATGGGATGATATTTTTGTCCTGTGCTACTGTGATTGCATTTATCCTCCACATAGGGTTTCTAATTTATTTCACTCAAGTTGCAATCCTAACCAATTTAGCTGGCACAACTAACCCATCTTCTCATTGCTGTGGTGGTTTGGGGAGGTTGTGGCATTGTGAATCCTCATATCAATCTACCTATAGGCGCAAACCAGAGTAACTGTGGGTTTGTGGGTTTACACCTTGCTCCGGTGTAAGAACAATTTGCTCTGGATTGCAATATGAATTTCCCATAGATTTTCACTCAGTGGTGCAGTAACTGCGGGTACACATAATGTCTCTTACGTGCTCCTGTAGTTACTCTGGATTGTAGGGCATACCACCTACAGGCTGCCCATAGAAATAAGGTGCCTTTTTTCTTCTTCCTAATTATCCTTAATATTTGGCATGGATACTTGATACAGAGTGGGAGTTACTCTTGTAAACTAGCTCCAAATTATTGCATGCTTAACACATTTGATGCAACTGTCAGCTCCTTCCAGACAACTTGTGACTTGAAAGACTGTGAATTTGTTGAATAAATTATTTGCTGTGTATTTATCTTTCAGTTTCAATATTTAATATGTTTAGGAATACTCTTTGTACACAATAACTGGAAATCTTTTGTAAGTTCTTTTTTCCGCCTTGCAGCAAATCGGATTCAATTTTGTAACTATCAGAAGTTTAGGATTCCTCTGTCAGAGAAAAAGGGTAACTTGTAAAAGGAAAAAAAAGTCATTATATAATGAAGGCTTCTATCTGTCCTTCATTATTCATTGTATTTAAATGTTAATATTACTTTGCTTTAGCAGTCCTTCACTAATGAGTAAAAACAGAACCGAAAGGATGGCCTTAAAAAACTCACAGCTTCTTTTACAAATTCATAAAGTAATAGTTTGGTGTAAAATAAAGAGGTGATAAAAAATTCTGGGAGCTGTACATTCAAAACACTGAGAATTACTTTTCCTTCGTCTGTTGCTTCTCTTCCTAAATGCATTACATTCTTTGAATCCTACAGTGGAACTTGATTAACCCAAAGCTCACTTCCTGAAGAATACTAGCATAGATTATAGAATCATTCTCATTGTTCTTCTGTATTTGGGCTGCATCTATCCTATAGTGGGGTGTCCAGTATTGAACCCAGTACTGCAGGTGAGGTCTGACCAATGTGAAGGATCGTGGAACCACTACTTTTTGTGACTTGGAAACTATGCATCTACTAAGGTAGACTAAAAGTTTTGTTAATCTCTTTTGTTGGCAACTGCAACAAATTACACTGCAAATTCATATTCATCTTGTCATCCGCTTGCTCTATCTCACATGTTGAGCTGCCAAACCAATAGGCTGCAATCTTAAAGACACTTTCCTGGGCGTAAGACCCATTGAACACTTACTTTTGAGTAGACATGATTAGGATTGCACTCTATGTCTCATTTTATACCTCTATGAGCACAATCCAGAGTAAGGGCAGGGAGGAGAGCCCTAGCAGGCCTGCCCCAACTATTCTGTATCCAGAGCAGAGAGTTATGCTGGATCCAGAGGGTCAGGAAGTTGGGCTGCCCTAGATGCTCCAGCGCATGCTCAGTAGGCATCAAGTAAGTGACACCTGGGGAGGGCTTGCTCTTGAGGAGAGCCCCCTCAGATCACACTGAACAAGGAACAACTGTGATGCCTGCCTTATAAGAAGGTCCAGAAGTTCCTGACAACCAGTCACAGCTGCAACATGAGAATGCAACACAGCAGTACTTCTAATGGGGGGTGGATGCTTGGAGTGGCCAGCTGTATCCCCAGGTTAGTGGCTGCTGTAGTAGTTCCATATTCTAAAGGAGGGTGGATGCTTGGAGTGGCCAGCTGTATTCCCAGGTTAGTGGCTGCCGTAGGAGTTCCATATTCTGAGGTTGAGAGGCAGGGAGTGTAGATACGCTGGCCAAGAACTCGGATTTTTTTGTCAACACTGCCATTTTTACTCTGGGTTATCATGGAATCTTATGGGTCTACTCATTACTGTACCTACTCCTGGGGCGGTATAACTCTGAGGAGCTGGAAGAGGGAATTTCTGCCCTGGATCCAGAGTAACTGCTCTGCCCTAGGCAATGCTAAACATGCCCTCAACATGCCTCCTGTGAACTGCCTAGGCTGCCCCAATTAGGGCAGCCCAGGTCCACCTGCCTTGGGGCAGCCTATGTTGACTGAGGCTGCCCCAAGCCTTTTCCAGAGAAACTAGGGTGGAGCATCTTTCAGTTGGGTCAGCCCAATGAGCGATAGGTTGCCCAAGTGCACTTCTGGATTGTGCCCTTTGTCTTTGGTAGTATTTGCGTAAGTAGAATCATAGAGTTGGAAGGGACCCAGTAGGTCATCTATTCCAACCCCCTGCCTGCATTTGTAGAAGATTGCATTTGTCTCTGAGGAATACTTTCCTATGATCAAAGAGAGATTCCATAAGACATCCATTATGGTCATAGATGTCACATGAGCATATTGAAAGTACAATCACACCGTCTGAATCTTTTCCATACTCTGGCTAAACCAGTACCAAATACTCCTCAATTAGCCTTAGTAGCTTGAGTTCATGTTGTTAAGTTGTGGATAATCATGTTTTTAATGTTTAAATACAGCACATTTATGACAGGTGCAGAAGCCACACTACCGTCACGTACTGTTTTTACTCGGATCTTAACGCTCACCCTTTTCAGCCATGTTTAGTCTCCAAAATCAGAGTGTGCAATAGATTCAATGGTTAATTAGGTGAGAGTAAATACGTTTCTCTTATAGGTATAGGGTGTGAATTAGATTCATTATATTAAAGTAAATACAGTCGTTTGGGTGCTAACATTTGCTTGTAACTCTCTCTCCGACTGTGAGTTTTTAACATTGGGTGAAGTTGTTGACCCTTCACTTGGAGTTCATTAATAAAAGCACCCTGATGAGTGTCGTAGAAAGTATCCATGTTAAGGAAGGCTTTGGCAGATTGCAATAGTTACCAAGAAATCTGTAAAGTCAAGTCCCAGGAAAGGTTGCACTCACTTCCACCAAGTACACATTAAAGTGAAAATGCTGTCATGCCCTGACACAGACATGCTGGAAACAAAGGAGGACAACGAAAGGAAGCAATATATCTTCTCATCTTTTGATTTCCTGCTGGGAAATCATCCAGAGGCTGGTGGAAAGAATTGCTTGACATAGAAGTGATGGACGATTCACTGCAAAGTTTATAGCCACAGGTAGCTTGTCCATTCAAATAGTTTGATTCAATGACATTTCCAGTGTGGGGACTGCCCAAGGTAGGTGTCACCCCCAGCAAGATGTAACATCCCTGTACTCATTTGGTGGGATGCATCCCAGGAATGATGTGATGTCATTATAGGGGAACCACCAAATTGCTTCTAGTTCTGGCCATTTGGAGCATCAGAGACTGCGGGAAGGCCCATCCTTCACCAAAGATGGCACAGACCTCCACTCAACGGGGGCTCAGGTGGTGCACTCATCACCACCAGGACATGTCAACAGGGTAGGCTGTCACTTGCTATGCTACTGGATTGGAATAAGGTTGGATTTCTATCCAACCTGGTTAGAACTTGGACTTTTAACTCCAAGTCCAGGAGTGCTCCATGGGTGCAGATGTGCAATGCTTTGCATGCCAGCTGTCCCAGGTTAAATCTTTTGCATCTCCAGGTAGGACAGTGTAAAATTTCTGTCTGATACTTTGGAGAATTAGATGAAGTAAAATCCCATTGATTTTGATGGAGCTTAGCCAGACTCACCTTCCTGGAGTACAATGAATCTCTGGGCCCAAAATAATGTGTCCTATCTTATAGAAGCCACTCTTGCAAGAAATATGTGCTTCCAATAAAGAATCAGTCAAGTTAATACTCTTCCTTAAAAATACTGTTATTAAGCAAGCATGTTTAACCTCCTCTCCTTTGTATCTCTCTTGTATTCTCTGACTTTAATGTTATATGGAGTTGCTTCCCATTTGTTCTGATAATCCTCATCATCCCTCTGTGTCACTGAGGATTTGATCCGAAAAGGAGAGGGCTATCTAAAGGTCACAAAATTGGCCTCTGGAATTGCAGCTGTAGCTGTGGGCCTTCCTTTCTGCCGTGCAGTTTGTAGTCCCATGAGTGGGATAGCGGCCCCATTAACAGGGCCAGTTGTATGGGAATTTAATGAATCATTGAAAAAGACGGCGTGCACGTGTGTGCGTGTGTGTTTCATCAATAATGCAAAGTTTTAATTGCAACACGAACATTGGAGCTTTATGAAGATTGTCCTCTGGAATGTTTGCCTTGCAAAATAATTGGTCTCTCCCTGTGAGATAAGGGCAGTATTAGTCGCAAGACGCAATTCTTGACAGCAAGTTTTACAATTAGAAACAAAAGAACAAAAGGAATGCCTGGTGGTGCAATGACAATATATTTGCTTAGGCACAGCGATGCCAGATTTGAGACCTTGGGGCTGGTGCAAATTGAAGCTTTCATGAGAAGGGCATGGGACAGTCAGCACCACCGTTGGAGTGTATCGTGTGTGATCCCAAAATTTTATTATTGTTCGTTATTGTTCTGATGGAGAAAGTAGAACACTTCAGTTGCACAACTTGTAATCTCAAGCTAAATGTGAATTGTTCTGCATTCATAAGATTCCAGTTTCAACTACTGGCATCATCTCTGGGTAGGGCTTGGGAGTCTTGGGGGTCCGTCTTGGGAGTCCATCTGAAATTCTCGTGCCTCTGACCATCATCGTGTACTATACTGAGCTGGGTGGAACAAGGGTATTAAAGGCTGCAATCCTAACCGCACCTTCCTGGGAGTCAGTACTATTGAAGTCAGTGGGACTTACTTTTGAGTAGACATGCTTAAGATTGTACTGAAAGTGTGCTAAATAATTACCTGTATTTACTTGAATCTTAGGTGCCATCAAATCTAATGCACACTTCTATTTTAAAAGATTTGAGATTTTTCAAAGTTTTACTGGTGATTGTAATGCGCAGCTCCAAAGCAGGTGCAAAATTTAACTTGACTGCATACAACAATTAGTCATAGTAATAATATGATGTTGGGTTTATATTATGATTTTTACCTACTTTATGCAACAATGGGTTTGTTACATTTTTATTACAATATAGTAAATTTTATTACAATATAGTAAAATACAGTAAATTGTTACAATATAGTACAATATAGTAAATACTAAATACTGATCTATACTTATAATCAAAGTACCATATTTACTCAAATCTAATGTGCCATCAAATCTAATGTACATACTGACTAAATTTGGCTGAAAAAGGCAAGTATATATTTAGCATACTAAATATAGTATTTAGTATGCTAAAGCTGATCCTTTAAAGTGCAAAGTGTTGCTCTCTAGAACATCGTGATTCTAGCACAGTTTGGGAATCTCTAGAGCAGTGGTTCTCAATCTTCCTAACGCTGTGACCCCTTTATAAGTTCCTCATGTTGTGGGGACCCCCAACCATAAAATTAGGCTGCAATCCAGAGCAAATTCAGCCTGCTCTGACCTAACTGCACTCTCCTAACTATTCTGTATCCAGAGCAGAAAGTTATGCTGAATCCAGAGAGTCAGGAAGCCTGGGCTGCCCTAACTGCTCCAGAGCATGCTAAGTAATTGACACAAGGGGAAGACTTGATCCTGAGGAGACACCCTCAGATCACACTGAACAAGGAACATCTGTGGTGCCTACAGTGGTGACATGACTCTGCACATCACCTGGTGTGGAAGTCTGTGCGTCATCCCTGGGATGCGCCCCACCCCCACCTGGACTGCACAGTCACCAAAGTTGGCGCCTGCGCAGTTGTTTCTGAAGCCAACTGGCTTCAGAAAGAGTACTGCGCAGGCACCATCTCTGACACCTGCGCAGTACTTTTCTGAAGCCTTTTGGCTTCGGGGGAGACTGTGCAGGCATCAGAGTTGGTGCCTGTGCAGTACTCTTTCTGAAGCCATTTGGCTGCCGCTCCGCCTCCTGAGTGAGGCCGAATGGCTGTGCAGAGGCGCGGACTTTCTCTGCTCTAAGGAAGTCTCCTCTGAAGCTGTTCGGCATGCTCAGTGTGTTTCTGCGCAGTGCACCTCAGATGGCCGTTCAGGCCAGCTCCTCAGACAAGTGGCAGCTTCTGGCTGATTCTTCACCTTGGAGCAGGCCTGAATGGGGGGGGGGCTGACGCCTGGGGCCTGCCAAAGGACAGTCAAACTCCTCCGGCACATCACCCCATACGGAGCGCATCCCCAATGCAGCCCACACCAGCCGCACCAGTCTGGTGACGCCACTGGGTGCCTGCCTTATAAGGAGTCCCTGATGAGATGCCAGTACATTCTACAGTGAATAGAAGGGGCTTCTTGGAGTGGCCTGCGGTATCCTGAGGTTTGTGGGCAGCCGTAGTTTGTTCCATATCCTGAGGTTGAGAGGAAGGGGTTGCAGCTAGGATGGCCAAGAACTCAGATTTTTGGTCAGCACTGCCATTCTTACTCGGGCCTTATCATGGACTCCTATGGGTCTACTCATCACTATACCTGCTCCTGAGGTGGTATAACTCTGAGGGCTGGAAGAGGCATTTCTGCCTTGGAAACAGGCTCTGGATTCAGAGTAACTGCTCTGCCCTAGGCAATGCTAAACATGCCCTCAACTTGCCTCTCCTGAGCTGCTTAGGCTGCCCCAGTTAGGGCAGAGCAGGTCCACCTCTCTTAGGGCACCCTATCTTGCCTTGCTCTGCCCTAAGCCTCCTTCAGAGTAACTGGGCTGGAGCATCTTGCAGTTGCTCCAACCTAGTGTTAGATAGGGCAGCCTAAGGGCTCTTATGTGGACAGATTATTTGCTCTGGATTGGGCTGTTATTTTCATTGATACTTTATAACTGAAATTTTGCTACTGTTATGAATTGTAATGTAAATATCCGACATGCCGGATGTATTTTCATTGTTACAAATGAAATGTGTGTTCTATGCACACATTGAACACAATGGGATTTATTTCAGAATAGGCATGCATAGGATAGGGCCCTGAGGCTGCAATCCTATCCATATTTACATGGAAGTAAAGGCCACTCTGACTATAATGGGATTTATTTCAGAGTAGGTATGCATAGGATTGGGCCCTGAGGCTGCAATCCTATCCACATTTACATGGGAGTAAAGGCCCCCTGACTATAATGGGATTTTTTTCAGAATAGGCATGCATAGGATTGGGCCCTGAGGCTGTCTGTCAGCCCCAGTGGGCACGCAGCTACAGCCGGAGGTCTGGCCTGACCTTGCCCCCTGCACCAGGGGTCTTTAGGCGACCCCCAGGAAAGCTCTAGGCGACCCCCAAAGGGGTCCCGACCCCCACTTTGAGAAACATTGCTCTAGAGTATTGGAGAAGAGGAATTGTCGAAGAAAAAAATGTGATGGGCTCTTCCCTCCTCTAGACTTTCTTTTTGTCTCTGTTCCCCTTTTTATTTTCAAATTCAGGAAGCAAGATAAGGTGAGGTGAGAGTTGGCAATATGGTGAGTGAGATATGGTCAGTGACATTTGGCCCACCAGGTGCTGAATAATCTAGAATTAGCCCTAAGCGTGCTAGATTATTGTATCTTGGAGCCCCACCTTCCATTTTTAAAATTACTTCTTTGTTAGTGATACATTAATCACATGTATAAAATCTAGAAATGAATCTGTCTTTGAAGAAATCAAGTGTCAAGACTGCCCATTAGTGTTGACCAGGTCGTTCCACCATAATTACAGCAGGCTAGAATGTAGGATTTTGAATTAGCTTTGGGATGTTTGCTGTCCAGCTCTTGGGGTGAAGAGTTTCCCTGCTGATATTGTTAAATTAAGATCCTCAGACTTCAATATTTGAAGCATTTTTTCCCACATATCGCGCTTGAATATGTGCGCAGATGTTGCATTATTTAGGTGGTTTCATATTTCTATGTGCCTGTAGGTTGACCTGTCACCTCTGGGAAAACAGAGTTGCCACAATTTTGCCTTCCCGAGGAGAGCTATATGAGACTTTGTATATGGGAATATTAGCAAATCAGTCATTTGTCGCATGAGGTGAACATAAATAAAGAGACAGACAATGTATCTCCAAAGTAACAATAAAGTTTAGCTTTTATTGTATGCCTTGGCTATGAACAATTTGACAACCTGATCTCAGTTCTTGGCTGCCTCTTCAGACATAATGATGCCCATGGAGCCAACGAGGGGACAAATGTGGGTGTGCCACATAGCCATACCCCTAGGGCAGCAGTGCTTCCTGGCCATCTTCCTGGATAACGGTGGAAATCTCACAGCAGCACAGTTCCTTGCCTTGCTTAGCCACCCCTATGGTATACTCTTGTATGGTATACCCCTATGGTATACATCTACTCCAGCTTCCTGTATCTCACAATGCATGACCAGATGCCTCAGGGAGCACACAAGATAATGCTTGTTTGACACCAGTATTCTCTTGCTGTTCCCTTTTATCTGGCATTCAGAGGTAGCTACTTCTAAAACTAAGAGGTTGCACATACTTGTCATGAATGGACTTTTCCACCATAAATCTGTCCTAGTCAGGTACCTTTCAAAAGCATCTGAGGCAGGTGCTTTCACCACATACTGTGGCAAGGAGTTCCACAGATTAACAGCCTTGCTGGCTAGCCATGCCCTTCCACCAACATACGTACTTCTGCATCTCTCTCTTTCTAATATTCCCTACAATCCAGAGTAACTACCTGAGCACGTGAGAGGCATTTACACCGATGTAGTTATGGCACCACCTAATGAAAATCTATGGGAAATTCATATTGCAATCCAAAATAAATTGTTCTTATGTCGGAGCAAGGCCCCCCCCCCAGTTACCCATTCTCTCTTTCTCTCCCTCCCTCCCACTCACAACACACATACACACACACCCTGGAGAAACTGCTCAGCCTAAACCTCTCCAGATTAGCACAGGGTTGCTGTAATTATCTTCCAGAAAATCAGGACAAGACCCTCTGTCCCATTTGCTAATATGTGAACAATCCCCCAAAATCAGGATTGTCCCTGATTGTCCCTAGATTAGCACCAAATGCACCAATATATAAATTATTTAACTCCAAAATACAGATTATTTAAGTTCTTTTAAATTATAATCCATAGTCATAGTTGTATGCATCTTGAGTCTCCAGAGTGCCATAGTATGGAATCTATTGAGTAAAATCCTTCTATCCACCAGTTGATTTTCCTGTTGGAAATACGAGTTCTTCTGAACATTGGTTTGTAGTTCATAGTTCTCCTGAACATTGGTTGGGAAATCTAGAATGTCCCAAGGAGCCTCTAAAAATGAAACTTCTTCACTGATACAACAAACATCCAGTTCTACTGCACAAGTAAAAATGCTATTCCTTCACGCAAAGGCCCTAAGCAAAGCTTGTAATTTAGGAACTTGAAAGTATTAAAGATCAAGGTTGAGTCAGTCATGAGGTTGATTGAGATGTCTGCTTTCAGGTGTTAGATTGGCAGGTGTACCCACCTCATCTTTACCATTTCACTTCTTCCCACTTCCTGGTCGAATGAATGGAGTAGGAGAGGAAGTGTGAAGGAGATGAGAGTGGAAGGCATTAAAGATATTCAGGGTGTGGAAGGAGCAGTAGTGGCCAAACAACGACCAGCCTACTGCCAGGTGTGGCATTTGATGTGCTGCCTCAGAGATCAGGACATCTTGAGCCAGACGTCAGGAAGAAAGACTATGGCTGCAATCCTAAAGACACTTTCCTAGGAGTAAGACCCATTGAACACAACGGAGCTTCCTTTTGAGTAGACATGGTTAGGATTGGGCTCTATGTGCACATATCTGTGGATGCTCAGAAGATCAGGTTAAAGTGCTAAAATAATGTAAATACACCCAATTTTCTCTTGGTGACTAGAACTCTGGACAGGGAGGAAAGAGTGAGTTGGAGATTTGGAGATTCTAGCTTTAACAAGGTAGATTAACAGAAGCAACTGCTTTTCTGTTCTTGTTTTTTTTATTTCATGTGTCAGAAAACTTGGTGATTCAATGGAGCTATTGGGAGTCATTTTCTAAAGACTTGGAAGCAGTGATGAAAACAGTGCCGGTGCAATATATCGGTAGCTCAGTGTAGTGTAGGATAATAATTTTAGTTTTGTTTTAAGAGCCTCTGTTAGCAGGGATTTTTGGGGAAAATGTACTAAACAGTATTTTTAGTGAAAATCTGCAACTGCACAGTGTGTGTGGTTGATTTATGGAATTGCCACTGCAAAAGGTGCCGGTGGCCAGTTTTTAAAAGACATGTTCATGGTTTAACTGGGGTATGGAAGAGGCTGCCATTAATGGCAGGTGGGGAAAAAGGCATATATAAAGCCGAACTGGAAGTGAATTGTCCTACAGTAGTGGCTCCCAAACTACACCGCAAGGCTTTAGGGATGTTCATGGTGGATCCCCCTACTAACTTTTCTTGGTGCTGCCATTGTGGGTCATGCTAGAACTGGGTACACCACTTTGAATCACTCTAAAACCGGTCCATAAAATATGACACTGTATTTTGCACAATCCAAGATGGCAGCAGTCAACTGAGCCAAGAAGAAGAGGCTATGGGGGCCCTGTGACCCCTGTAAGCTTGGGAACCACTGATCGAGGGAATTCATGATGTGAATGTTCCCCCACCATATGCACAAAGGAAGCATTGAAACAACTCAAAACTTTTCTTTTGCCTTTAAACTTTTCTCTGCAAAATGAAAGAAAATGTGGAGAATATGCAAGGAAAAAGGTATTTTGAATCTGCGTTATTTCTATCAATCATTTTGTTCTGTCTTCCATGTGCATGGCTCAAGAATATAAAAAATGCTCATTTTCATGTCTTGAGTCCAAGTCACAAGACTTGAGTTCCCATCACTGATCTTTTGTGTTTTTATTAAACTGTAAGTTCATTTGGGATAGATGACTATTTAACCTTTTATTTGGCTTTATAAAGCACTTTTTAAACTTTTTGGTGGTGTTTTTGAAAATTTGGTGGTGTTGCAAGTTTAGCAGTGGCTTGCAAACCTTTACGCTGGCACAGTATCTTTTGTATCTGCTATTTTCAATTAGCAAGGGTTGTTAAACTGGTGGGAAAAAAATTCAAAATGGTTCTCGTAGCAGTATTATTAGCTGTAGCACAATAAAACTTGATTGATTAAGGATATAGTTACAGTAACTGACTCTTGATGTCATTTTATGCAGACTTTCCTGGCTTATAGTGATCTGAGCAAGGAAATTGCAGGTTGGAGGCAGTGATGGGCTTCAAATAAATTAACAACCGGTTCTCTGCCCATCTGGCAGCCACTTTTAAATGAATATTTTTAAACTTTATATGTCCTATCTCTCGTTAACAACCGGTTCTATAGAGTAGGTGCAAACCTGCTGGTGCCCACCACTGGTTGGAAGTGAATATATACCACTTCTTCTCTGGCTTGATATTGAAAGGGAATATAAAATATTGAAAAGCACCCTGATCAAATGTGGGTTATATTTTTAGGACATTTTTTTCCTAAATAGTAAACATTCCAAACCAAAATTGAATTGCTTCTGTTATGTGGTGCTTCTTTCCTTGAGCTCATGGTGGTGAAGATAGGTATGCCTTTTAAAGCCCAATCCAATGCATGTCTACTCAAAAGCAAGTCCCATTATAGTCAATGGGCCTTACTCCCTGAAAACTGTGTGTAGGACTGAAGCCTGAGTAACATAATTAAGCTGTAACATAACTTTCATGTCTGTTGTAGTTGCTAACGTCAGGTTGCCAACGTCATATCTTGGTGTTTGTGTACATGTTCTTCAGATGTAATGCATTTGATACGCTACCATTATTCATACAAATGCTTTGACACCTATTATCTTGAGGCAATGAATTCCACAGACTAATTAAGTGCTGTTTGAGGAAGTACCTCCTTTTGTTTGTCTTAATTCTTCCTACCTATTGCTTTCAGAGAATGGCTCCTGGTTCTGGTGCTGTGAGAGAGGAAGCAAAACTTCTGGGTATCTGATCTATCTGTGTATATGTTTATAGGTTTATAGGTGTATATGTTTATAGATTATGTAGCATGGATCTATAACATCTGTACAGGACTGAAGTGTTCAGCAGTTATCTCATTTCATGCAAGGAATGGCATCACGGTTTAGCCATGTTAGGCAATAGTAAGGATTCGAGCCTAAGAGAGGTCCTATCTGGTCAGACTGCCACTTGTAACAATGGCAGGACCCAATTTTGTACCACGATGGTGCAATGGGGAATGCAGAGGATGGCAACATGGCACTGGTTCTGGTTTCACACATTTCATAGTCTCCAATCAGAAGACCACTGCTGTAAACCATAAACACCACAAACATAAACATGTGTAGGAGATACCTTCTTTGATAGGCCTCTAATATAGAGGGCTTGTCATCCAAACAGACCATTTGGCTAAAGTTGAAGTCTCCAAACCCTGGCCTGGGGGCCACGTGCTGCCTGTGATGTGCCTCTAACCTGCCCGTGGCCAGCCTCTGGCTCAGTTGACCAAACATGATTAGAGCTGGGATAATGGGATGTGTGCTTTATTTAATTGCTTTGTTTAATTGTGTGCTTTATTTCTGTGCTGCGTGTTGGTACTTGTAGAAATCCAAGTTGTAGGCCCAGTCTCCAAAATTGAAGTGCGCATTAGATTTGATGGCACCATAAATTCAAGTAAATAAAGTATTTTGATTATCAGTATAGGTCAGTATTTAGTTTAACAGGTTACTATATTGTACTAAAAATGTAATATAATCCCATTGTTGTATAAAGTAGTGTAATAAAGATCATAACAGAAACCCTTTGTTGTATTATTATTGTCATATAACTCATATGCAGTAAAATTAAATTTTGCACCTTCTTTGCAGCTGCACATTACAATTGCCTGTGAACATTTTTTAAATCTCAAGCCTTTTAAAATAGGGGTGTGCATTCTACTCAGTAGTGCATTAGTTTTGAGTAAATACAGGTATCTATGTTCTGCAGGTGCATTATCAGGAACCCCTGATCAGGTGCAGTGCAGAGGCTTGTCTGTGTGTCATGAGTGAATTGGTCTTTGGGATACAGGGAGTACTGATTAATTCCCCGTGTTTGGCATGCCTTGTACATACTCACAGCTGTAACGTGGACTCTGTTCTTAGATATTACTCAGGATATACAAACAAGGGGCATTTATTATCTCTCAATATAGTGTTTGCTATAGAGTGCTGAATAAGGAAATTGAGGTATAGCCGCTGTTATCTTTTGAACTAACTGCAGTGGTGTGTTCCGTGACCAGCCCTGGCAGGGCTTTTGTTCCCATGAATGAATAGGCTATAAATCTGTTGCGGCTGACACGAGTAGTACCGCTTGCCAGCGTAGAGGGAAAATTTGCAGGAGAATCTTGTGCTCTTTGCTTGCCTAGAAAATGAGTTCAATAAAATCGGAAGTGATCACTGCTTATTTATAGGCCAAGTGAATACATCCAGCACTGGCTGTCAGGGCTTAACTTAGTGTCTCCTCATTTATGCTCACTCCATGAAGCAAAACTGTGGTGTGGTGAAATTCTCATGTAATGTGGTTACATCGGAAAAAAGAGAAGGAGCCAAAGGAGAGATAAAACGCTTGATGCGCACATGCACACACATGTCGTGTCGAGCATCAAGGCAGCAAAGATGGTTGATCCTTGGTTCCCTTGACTTCAAGAAGCTGTTCCTCTGAGCCTTCCTGTCGGGTGACTGAGTCCTGCTTGAATGGTAATCAGCGCTGAATGAAGCTGGCAGATGTACCTTGTTAATTCCATACAGGAATTAAGACAGAACTAACATGAGTTGGGAGAAGCAGGCATTCTGCAGGGGGAACTCAATAGACATTCACCAGGCTGGAGGGAATAAAGCTTAATACAATGAGTCTGTTCTGATGTTTTTTGAATTTGAACCGTAAGGGCAAATATTGGAATTCCATGAAGCTAGAAAAAGAAATCTTATATTCAGTAGACTTTTATGGATGTTGCTATTGGGCTGACCAGTGCGCTAGCCTGGACTGCTAGTTAGTCCAAATGGAGGTGAGAGAGTCTTAGTGTGCAAACCCACCTTAGTAGGCCAGCTTAACTCACCTGGTCTATCTTCCCATGGTTGTCTGGTTGTCAGTATATGCCTACTCCCTAGCCCCCTTAGGAGTGGCACTAGCCTAACCCCTCTAGGAATGGCACTTTTGTGACCACCCCAGACCAGCACAAGATTTGTGCTGGGGCTTAAGCTGGCCCAACTGGGGTTAGGATTGCAGCCTTAGTTGTCCCCCTGAGCCTTGGACAGCTCCGGGGTGAAAGAGGTTGAAAGAGACAGAGGTTGAAAGAGACCCAATACCTTGGAGAGGTGAGGCTGGAGAGAACTGGGTAGCTGTGAGCAGATTTAAATGGGCTCAGAGAGGGTTTAGGTAGATTTAAATGCTCGTTTGTTTCAGGAAAAAATCTGGAGATCATGAAGTGCATGGCATGTGTGCATCCATCCAATTAATGAAACCTGTTGTGCAGCTAGTGGGATGGTTGCCTTACACCAAAGTAACCGCCATTTACTTTATAGAACCCCTGCTCAGTTTTATAGGTGTCCATGTTGGCATTTGGCCATGTTTTCAGGTCCCTTAACAGTCTTCTGAATAAGAAGAAAATGGTTCTAGCAGTTTTGTCTGACCATGGAGGGGGATATTTGGTTTGGCCACTGGAGTCCCCATAGACTAGTGTTGTTGATTCAAAAGGTTTTGGTTTAGGGATGCCATAATTTTCTTCCACAAAATAAGGACAGGATCCTGTGTTCCATTTGCCAGTATGTGAACATAATCCCCCGAAATCAGGATTGTCCCTGTTTTTTTGGGACATATGGCAACCCTATTTTGGTTGAGTCTGGAATCTATGCAAGAGTGCTCTTAACCTGTCTTTTCCCCAGATATCTTAGTTTATTGACTTTTTTCAGACTCCATTTTTCCCCACCTGTCAGAATATGGTCTCACCGATTAGGCCACTTATAGACTGGTTGGTTGGCAGCCCTAAGAAATGAAGAGCAGGAAAGGCTCTTCCCATCGTAAAAAGAAGTGGCTGTTGCTTATTAGTCACACCAGAATGATATTCCGTCTACAGCTCTTTAATTACTTACCTACAGCTACAATTTCTTAAATACAGTAAATCAGACAGGAAACATGGTAGATGATAATGACAGGGGCAGATTCAGCCTGGAGTAATAAGCTTTTGTACAGCATGTTCTGAAAATGTGCACACATGGCTTTGTGCCTGGGAGAATTCAAGGGAATTCACTGGCATTCCCAGCAATGGGAACCTGAAAAGATGAAGGCCCTTGACTGCAAAAAATATCTTGGTTTAACTTGGTTTAAAATGTAATAGCAGTAGGAGAAATGGAAATATGCAGAAATATTTAAAACCAATTTATTTGCATAAAAACAGCCACTTTCTAATTCAAACATTCTAGATCAACAATTGTCCTCTGCCATATCACTTTTCATGGTTCACTCTGGAAATAACTTGTGATAACAATATCGCTAGTTACTTTTGGATTGGGAGGCCAGATGCTATGCAGTAAACACCAGTAAGAAGCTCAAGGTGGATGGGGGGCTTGTGCAGAAAAGCATGCTTTGGAGCTCTGAGAGTCCTATCTCTATTTGTTGTGTTGTGTTCCTAGTCTCATTGCTGGACAGCTGGTGTCCATGGGTTTACCAACCTCCACCATCTACCATCTCAAATTCCACTTGTGACATCCACATCACCTCTTGGAAAGCAATGTTCTAGATTGTTCACCTCTTCCAGCTCCAGTTACTTTGTTAAATGTTTAAACGCTTCACACAATATTTCTATTTTCAAAGTCAAAGCTGAGTTTACCCAACATTTTACAACTCTTAATGCAGTTGCAGAGGGATGAATTGAGGTATCAGATTAAGGGTGCATGAATCACTTGCACTGCATGGTGTGTTGCAAAGGTGCCATAAAGCCACCCAGAGAGGAGGGGAGGCAGGTGCAAGGGTGGGCAGTGGGTGATTCTGTGGGCAGATGGGTGGGGAGTTGGAGGTCCCAGGACCCAGCAGTTATGCCAGATCCTAGCCCATTCCCAGGCAGCCCAGGGCAGTTCCTAGTTGCTTGGATATGCACCACCAATTTTGGAAATGCCAACGCAAGATTGGATTGTACTGAAAAGCATAAAAGACATAGGTTTGTAGAAAAATAGCAACCTTGGCAATATGTGTCCTCAAAATCAGGTAAACTTATTGGCATTGGGGGTGGGAAGTCCGACATAAATGCAGGTTGCTGTTTTTTAAACCATCACAGTTTTTGATGGTAAGTGCTCTGGCTTTATCCAAAGTTAATAAGTTCAGCCTAATCACCTGACTCAGTTGTGGTGGCTCAGTTTCAGACCCGGCATGGTGTCTGCCAGGACTCACTGTTTAAGTGGGGTCTTGCATCTCCCCTGTGTGACTGTGGTGCTCCTCAACAAAATATTCATCACAATGTGTCCAAGTGTCCATCAAGAGCTTACACCGGCCCAGTGTCTGATTTTTTCAACATAGACCATCCTGTCCTTGAATGGCTGGATGGACTAGACATTAACATTTGATTTATCACAAGTCCATGTATTCACTATATGCTAAATAAATAAGTTGCGGTCACACACACACACACCACAAATGGATAGTCTCCTCTTGGTGATGCTATAGCAGTTGCCTGCACTAAGCAGGGTTGGACTAGATGACCTCTAATCCCCTTCAAATTATTATACTGTCGGATTCTTCCACTTCTTTCCAGAACAGTCAAGCATTGTGAGAAGAATTCTGGATCATATGGAACCAGAGATAGTTGTGTGCAATTATTGCTACGGTTCTGCTAGTTCTTGTTAGGTTTTGGTTAGGAATGGGGAGACCACGCCGAGACTGGAGTGCTCTCCTTGCTTATAAACTAGCACAATGGATTGCTCCTGCTGGGAATTTGCCAGGCTGCACAAATCACTTGAGTTGCTTAACGTGTCCTCTTGGTAACAAATGCCCAATTTAATGGCTCCGTTTAGGTGTTTGAGACCCCACAGCATTTACAACAACAGTGATGGCTCTATTATGATAATGCACAAAAGCTACATTATGAAATAAATGCATTTTAGGGTTTTTCTTGGCAACATAACGCAAGGATCATTCTGCATGTTGGTACTAAAGGATCAAAAACAGCTTAGTAAGTGGATGTAAGCACTGCTTCTTGTCACCCACTTAATGGATCTACTGTTGAATTTGTGTTCTTTCCAGTTCTCTTGCCTTAATCAATGAAAAATTGTTATTTCCCCCCCTCCTTTCTTGGTGCTACAACACCTGTCATTTTCTGCACTCAATAGACATTTCCCTTCAATTCTTTCAGCATAAAAATATTTGCCAGTTTTCCTAAGTTTTTTAGTTGTTTGCTTGGTCCTCGGCAATCGAAAATAATCTATCTTTCTTGATTAATAAGTTCAGCTTCCAGTGGCATATCAAGCTTGAACAAATACAGAAGGTATTTTGTTCATCCCTCAGACAGCAAGCAGGCCTTTGGATCTCATTTGGATCTCACTGAACCAACAGTGAATTTCTGGAATCAATGTAGAAGGATGAAAGATATCCAACATCATCTAATCAACCCGGTAAGAGAAACTAAATCCCCTACAACTTGCCGTTCAACCAGCACCATCTTTCAATATAATCTACCTTTGCTTGGTCAACATGGGAAGGTGCAGTGGTATCATTAGGGTTTGTGTCGCGTGGTGCAGGATTTCAGTACATTAACCCCATGATGGACCTCTTTTAATGCAGTGGGTGAAGCAATGCCCCATGCGGCAGTGTGATGGAAATCATTCATAGATTGATATGTTTTTGGATAGGATATCTACATCTAATTTGCACCACAGATTCTTCCCCAGCAATGGAAGGGAATGCCCTATGAGGAAAGGTTGGTGGAACTTGGGATGTTCAGCCTGGAGAAGAGGAGGCTGAGAGGAGACATGATTGCCCTCTTCAGATACCTGAAGGGCTGTCATAGGGAGGAAGGGCTCATTTGTTCATGGCTGCTTCTGAAAGCAGAACTAGAACCAATGGGTACAAACTGCAAGAGAGGAGATTCCGGTTGGATATCCGGAAAAAATTCTTGATGGTTCGGGCGGTTCGGCAATGGAAGAGATTGCCAAGGGAGGTGGTGGACTCTCCCTCACTGGGGGTCTTCAAGCAGAGGCTCGACGAGCACCTGTCGGGGATGCTCTAGGGGGATTTCCTGCTGCAGGCAGGAGGTTGGACTAGATGACCTACTAGGTCCCTTCCAACTCTATGATTCTATGAAATAATGTTGGGACATGACCTTATGAGAAACTGGTGGTTGGTGGGAGGGGAAGAAGGAGGTGTAGTTCACTGCTGTTTTCACACAGAGAAGTTGGGGGATTGCCAAATTCTGGGTCATTGGAGGCAGCAGCCAGACATGCTCCAGGGCCTAGATGGAAGTGCTGATCCTGGTTTAGGGTATCAGACTAATTTCTGGAAGCCCTAGCATGAGATCCCTTATGCAGGTCCAGCTTTAAGCCAATGGTTCTAATTCCTCTCTTAATGCTCCTAGCTCATGTTAGGATTTTTTTTTATAAATCAATATTTTGACTAAGGTTGCAATCCTAAGCTCCAATTAGGCCAGCAAAAGCCCTGGCATAAGGCCTTTGCTGACTTGGGGATGTCACAAAAGTGCTGCAAGGCACTGCTGCCCCACTACTAGGAGGGTTAGGCTATTGAACATGCATGCACCATCTTCCTCACACCACACCTCCAGGGGAAGATATGCCAGGTGAGTTATGCCAGCCTAAATTGGCTAGGATTGCGCCCTAAATCTTTTCACAGTCACAGTGGTTTTATAACTTTCATTTTTTTTTACTTATTCTGTCTGTTTATGTGTAGATTTACATGTATACAATTTGATATTAAAATTAGAGCCATTTGGCTCATTAACCCACATCACTTTTGAAGCACACATTTTGACTGCTTTCCATTCTACCATACAGTGATACCATTTAGAGATGCAATCCTAAAGACACTTTCCTGGGGGTAAGACCCATTGAACATATTGGGGCTTACTTTTGAGTAGACATTGTTAGGATTGATACCCCCAAATCTAGAGTAACTATGGGAGCACGTAAGAGACTTTGCATGCACCTGTAGTTACTGCACCACCTAGTGAAAACCTATGGGAAATTCATACTGGAATCCAGAGGAAGTTGTTCTTAAACCGGAGCAAGGACTCCCCGTAGTTACTCTGGATTTTGCCCACTGTCTATAATAAATTTTATCTTTAAGATTTATAATAAACTAGTGAAAAGTGTACCCGTGTTGTGGGACTAACATTTCCCCATATGCCATCCCCCCATAGCATATCAGCACCCCATGTGCATCAGTCCCCCATACGCAACTTCCCCCCACACGCAACTTCCCCCTGCGCATCAGTCGCCCATGCACAACTTCCCTCCATATTCAACATCGCTCCATGTGCAACTTCCCCCATACGCATCAGTCCCCCATGCACAACTTCCCCCATGTGCAACATCCCCCATGCTCAACTTCCCCATGCGCAAAATCCCCCCATGCACAACATCCCCCATGCGCATCAACACCCCATGTGCATCAGTCCCCATGGGCAACTTCGTCCCATGTGCATCAGTCCCCCATGAGCAACTTTCCTCCATGTGCAACTTCCCCCATGTGCATCAGTCCCCCATGCGCAACTTTCCTCCATGTGCAACTTCACCCATGTGCAACATCCCCCCATGCGCATCAGTCCCCCATGCGCAACTTCCCCATGCACAACTTCCCCCATGTGCAACATCCCACCATGCGCAACTTCCCCATGCGTACCTTCCCCCATGCGCAACTTCCCCATGCGCAACTTTCCCCCATGCGCATCAACCCCATGCACATCAGCCACCCATGTGCAACTTCCCACCTGCGCATCAGTCCCCCATGTGCATCAGTCCCCCATGTGCAACTTCCCCATGTGCAACTTCCCAATGTGCAACTTCCCCCTATGTGCATCAGTCCCCATGCGCAACTTCCCCCATGTGCATCAGTCCCACATGCGCAACTTCCCCCCATGCACAACTTCCCCCACGCGCATCAACACCCCATGCACATCAGTCACCCATGTGCAACTTCCCCCCATGCTCAACTTCCCCCATGTTCATCAGTCCCCATGCGCAACTTCTCCCATGTGCATCAGTCCCCCCATGCACAACTTCTCCCATGCACAACTTCCCCCATGCACAACTTCCCCCATGCACATCAGTCTCCCATGTGCAACTTCCTCCATGTGCATCAGTCCCCCATGTGCAACTTCCCCCATGCACATCAGTCCCCCATGTGCAACATCTCCCCATGCGCATCAACCCACCACGCACAATATCTCCCATGTGCAGCATCCTCCCCAGTGCAACCCCTCCCTCCAAACAATATCTCCCCAGTGCACCAGGCACTGAGCACCAAACTGACTGGATGTTATTCAGTCTCCCATGTTAAGTATAGGAGAGAAACAGGTTGCCCCCTTTTCAGCCCCTGAAGGGTTAATTTCTCCAGATGGTTCTTGGTGGGTGTTCAGGTGACAGAAGGAACTCCCAGAATTCCATGCTTCAGGCCCAGCAGTTGGGGCGGAATGTTGCTGAGTCAGCAATTCTCAATGCAAAGTATAGGGAGTAAAACGCATTGCGGCCCTTTTCACCCCCTTCCGGTTGGAATTTCCGAAATCCGGTTCTTAGTGCACCCCTCAGTCACGGAAGGAACACCCTCCCCAAATTTCACACTTCTAGGCCCGACGGTTTTGGCAGGGCGGTGATGAGTCAGTCAGTGAGTCAGTCAGTGACTTTTCTCTTATTTATTTATTTATTTATTTATTCATTCATTCATTCATTCATTCATTCATTCATTCATTTCAGATTCTACAGCTGTGAATCTAGGTCCACTCAGAATATTTCCAGTTGGAGCCCCACATCTCTTGCCCCTAAGAGGCAGAACCAAGGAGTGGCTGGTAGATCCAGTGAGAAAATATTTACTGTCCCAGCTCCACTTGCCCTTTCATGCAACGCAATCCCCACTGGCTCAACTTCTTCAGATTCTTTTTTGTTCATAGTAATATGTTCTTGATGTGACATAAAAACTTTACCAAACTCAAACAAGAGGCGAAGTTGGGTGCTGTGATTTGGCATGCATTGTTTTGTTTCTTTCATTAATTCTGGCTGCCATGCTGTATGCTCAGATGAACAATAGCTTGGGCTTGCGGAGATCAATACCAGATCGCTGATAGTGCCTATCTAGTCAAAGAGTAGATTATTTGATAAATGGGGTGGTCCATATGTTTTGACATTTGTTAGCTGTATAGCCCAGACCAAACTAGCCAAATGCGAGTTCTATCATAAAACACCCAGCAGGAGTAAATTGAATATTTCCGTCGTGGTCAAAACCCTATCTGGTGTTGTGTTAAAAACAGCAAGTAATGGATTCCTTGTGAAGGGAGTAACGACTTGAGCATGGTTAAATTGGGGAGTGATTTCTCTTGTCCCAGGACTGTGGGTGGCGCAAGTGGTTAAGACACTGTGCCTGTTAACCAGAAGGCCAAGATTTGAGACCCGTGTCCCCACAGGACAGAGTGAGCTCCTGTCCTTAACCCAGCTCTGCGACGCAGCTGGAACCAATCGTATTGGCTCTGCCATTCCATTGGACTATTTCAGTGGCGTGGAGAGGGGGGATTTGCTGCTTGGGTAACAGCCTATCCTCCATATCAGTCTAACCCAGGCCTTCATGCTTTGCATACAGCGTTGAGCATGATACCATTGTCTTTCAAGACTGATAGATGCCAAGTTTTTTTCTCATCCTTGGATGATACAAAAGTTATTTGTGCTGTTGTTGTTGAGCAGGACAAGCAAAATCTGGATAATAGGGCAACATTTGCCCAATGTCTTGGGGTGTTCTGGGAGAGGTATGTGAAATGCTATGTATTTGCAGCTATGGGTTTTAGTTCCTTATCCCTGCTAGGATTCATAACTTGATTATTCTCCTCCAACAAAATAATAATGCATTCTGCTCTGCACTTGTGGCAAGAGCAGTTGCCTTTAATGCATGGGGAATGCTAGCACAGGATGCTCTTCTTGGTGCATGTGCACTGAGTGCACATGTGCCCCCAAGTATCTTTAGATTGAAAATTTCCATGTGGATGTGCCACAGATGAAAATATAAAAATGGTCACTGGTTTCATGTACAGTTCTTATCAGAAAATTCCCCTCCCATTTTATTGACCGGTTATGCCATTTCAATATCATTTCATAGGCCTACATATAGGGATTCTAGCACAATGCTCTTTATTCATCTGAAGACATCACTCTGAACGCCACTGAAGCCCCCTTTCTTCAGACAGATTTTCCCCCATTTGCCTGGTGTCTCTGGTATATCTATGAAAACAGGAGTGTTATTAACATATTAATGATCAGATGTTATGTGTTAGGCTTGCAGTTTAAAAGTCCTCTGCAATGGAGAAGGATGATTTGACAGTCTTAATTCAACACCAGGCCGACAAATAAAGCTTATAATGAAATTAACATAAATCCTTGGTGTTAATCATTCAGCATTATTGATAGCCATATTAAAAGGAAGTACCGCAATCTTGGACATGCAAAAGGCAAATGCTCGGCTTCTTCCAGCTGTCCTGAGATGCTCTGTGTACATATGGTGCTAGTGTGTTGGCTTCCATTCTCATTTTCTTCCTCTGCTTTGAGCTGTCAGCTAACCCTCTTCTCTTTCTTTTCACCATTTTTTTAATAATTTCCAGAGTTTCAGATTTCTGGAACAGGTCAGAAATCTAAAGGCATCTGCAACTGTCATCAGTCACACAACCAGCACCAGAAAATTATGGAGGTGATTGTGCCGCAGCCCAATTTTCACTGCATTTAATTTGGGAAGCTTTGCTTTTGCTTATCTTTACAGTTTGAAAATCAAAGAGCAGTATCTCTCGCACGCTTTTGCGCGTCTTAAAGTGTTGCCAGGAAATTATGCATTTTGTAGGAAGGATGGGTAAAAGAGATATCAAACCAGGGATAAAAAGGTCATCAAGATGTACTACAAGCGTGGACATTACCTGCAATGGCACCTTGTTCTGGAAGTGAAAGAAAACTTGCTTTGCCTCTGCATCACTACGTCTACATCTACTGTATTTACAGTATTTATATACCGCTTTTCAACTGAAAAGTTCACAAAGCGGTTTACAAGAAAATGAAAAAATTAATAGCTAATTAATAGCTAATGGGTCCCTGTCCCAAAAGGGCTCACAATCTAAAGTGCAAAAAGGGATATCCCATCACCAGGGATATTACTATATTTCTTTCTTGCCAGGCCAATAGCGGAGCCAGCATTACTTTAAAAGCAAACCAAAAATAGACAGGCCAAACATAATCTGATTTTTTAAAAATCCATTGGGGCTTCCAGAATGAAACCCTTGTGGATAAAAAGGCACAACCTGTATAAGATTGTAGCCCTAACAGGGAGTAAAAAAAGTTTGTATAGTCAAAAAAGTTTGGGAATCACAGCATTACATTATACATTATACATTATGATTACATTACACTACACATTACACTACACTATACATTATACATTATGATTACATTACACTATACATTATACATTATGATTACATTATAATGCTGTGATTACATCACAGCATTATAATCCACAGCAGTATAACAGTGGACTTCTAGTATAACGGAGGCATAGCTAGAGGGGGTGGAGCAGTCAATCTTTACAGGGCGCATCACCTTGGTGAGTAAGGGTAAGGCTCCATTTTGTTCCTCCCCGGCTGGAATGGCTTGGAAAAGGAGAACCCCTTATACTCCGCGTTGAGGTTCCCTGCAAGACTGACTGCTCTGCCCCCTATAGCTACACCACCATAATCTAACATTATCACTTACAGAAACTGATGTAGGCTTGACAAGCACACCACACAGCAGCCTAATGCCTGGGAGTGCAAATGGGTGCCTTAATTTCATGGTTTAAAAAATACTTGAATTGACCTCCCCTTAATTCCTATATTTTAGCCATTTTGGTGTCATGGCTCAGTAATCGTTCATTAACTGCAGTGCTTTTCAAATGAAGAGCTGAGATGAAAATTTTTCTTAATGATGACAAGTGATGTAATTTAGTTTTATCCCTGTATTACAGTGGGTGCCCGCTAGCGCCACTGTAGTTAAGGGTCTGTCACTGATTCTATTATAGCAAATCCCCCTGTTTTGAAAGGGGCTTATAATTCAAACTGATTCACTCTGGATTTAAAAGTGCCACTGTAGTCTAAGCCTGGGGGTTGTTTTTATATACAAATTGGGAAGGGTTCTAGGTTAATTGCCTAAATTGTGGGAATAATAAAAAAAGAATTTTCCTTTATTGTTTGAGATATGGACCTGTTGAGATGTCACACAACATATCTATATTGGTCTACATTATCTCTTGCTATTAAAATGGAGAAATGGACAATCCTTTCCTTTCTTTGTGCTTTAATTAAAAATATTTAAATAGTAAACCCATTTCTTTCCATTTTTTATCCTACTTCCTTGGCCTCAGTGGAGACTTTGAATGATTAACACAATTGATAAATATATAGATTAAATCATGCCGTGGATTAAAAGTCATCACTTAACTCTGCACACTCAAACCTGGTGCTTCTAGTTTTAATACCTTCTAGTCACCCACAACAAATGAGAGGACACTTTGGGGTTTCCCAGGTGAAGAGAGCAGGGGCAGGGTTGCTTTTTTTCCAGTGCTGAGGCAAGCAGGTGCAAATCGGGAGTAGTTGTTGCCATGTTAATCCTCCTGCAATGCACCTGATGTTGTGTTGCTCCAGATGTTGTTCTCCAGATGCTCCAGTTCCAGTCCTCTTGAAAAAGAGGGAAACAATTTAAAAAGACTTTGTGACAATGCAGATGTAACGGTTGTGTTTGGCAGTTACTGGGCTCTTGATGTTTGCCTAAGGATCATATATGTTGGCACCAACTCATTGTTTGGGAAAGAACAGGGCCACTCACTCACTGACCTATAAAAATGTCCTATTGGGTTGCCTGAATGGATGCAAGAGAAAGCACCATTGCATTATTTCTTTTTCACAGTGGTGAAATCGTTCCTTCCTTTGTCCTCACAACAACCCTGTGAAGTAGGAGAGGCTGAAAATTAGTAACTGGTCAAAGGTCACCCTGGAAACTTCATGACTGAGCAGAAATTTGAACCTGGATCTTCCAGGTCTAAGTCCAACTCCCAAATCACTACCCCGTTCTGTCTCCTTTATCGTTATAGGTAGGTGGTATCTTCCTAAAGGCATCATCTTCCAAAAGGAAGATAGTACTGATACTAGTGACAAGTCCTTGGCACCCTTTGTTGTTGACAGTTTTTTCATCAGGGCTTTAGAGCTTGCCTTTAATAATGCTGGGCCTGTGGCAGTAGCATTAGAGCTGTGTAGGTTCTTGTGAATCTTATGAAAGCAACATGGAGGAGACACCTTTGTGTTGTTTTCACTCCTAGTAATGACACTAGGAGCAAGAGACGATCAGCTTACATCGCGAGTTATGGACCCATGTGGGGGCAAAAGCTCTGCCCCCTTTTGGCTCTGCTACTGCCTGTGGTTAGTATCCAGACACTGATGTGTGCCCTGGTCTGCATGTTGGCCCTACCTGGAGACCACAATAAAGGATCACAAGATCCCTACCTGGAGATCACAAGAAAGGATCACAAGAAAATCACATTGAGATTGCAGAGCACATGTTGGCATTGCCACAACAAGGAAGAACAAAACAGAACATCACTCAATACTACTTAGGCACAGAGATGAGTTTGATAAAGTATCAAATGTTAAGAAATAGTCTTCTAATCTGTCTTGTCCCTTCATCATCATCATCATCATCATCATCATCATCATCATCAAAAGATCACTACAATCACAGCAGAAACTGGAAGAACAACTTAATGACTAGATGATTTTGCAGAGATCTTAGAACTTCAAACAGACCTTCTCTTTCTCTTACACATGAACACCCCCAAAACAAAAGTAAATGATTGTCCAATGGCAAACAAAAATTTAAATCACTGAAGAAGAAAAAAAATATTCTCTAATATATATGGATTTTCCCCATTGTTTTAAAGCCTCTAGGGCAGTTTGAAACCCATGTTTTTCATTGAACTGTCACAAGCTTGACATGTCATTGGCATGACGTGTCTCAGCCTGTTACACTGAAATGCCACATTACACTGTGTGACGAGACAGGCCAACAAAAAGGGACAAGACACATCAGCCCGATGGGATGTCAAGCTTGAGAAATTCAAGTCGTGCCGCTCACTTCATATATACATCGGGGGGGGGGGGGAGAGAGAGAGAGAGAGAGATCTGTTTAGCTTTGATATATGAATCTGTGTTTTTAATTCTCTCTACAGCTTCTTTATCTGAAAGGCTCAACAGGGTCCTCTACAGTCCTCTCTGCAATGCTTCAAATATGCCTGTTGTTTGTAAATTTGGTTTTGAATAAAATCTTTACTGCTCAGCGCTGTTTTATGGTGTGACAATCTTGTTTCCACCGTATATGCAGCGGTACATCAGCAGAACCCAAACTTTTCCAAGCACCTTTCTCAGTTCTAATTTCGGAGCTAAGCTGGGTGTTTTCTAAAATAAGCTGAATCCATTTATAGGTATTGCCCACTTTCTGACAATCTGCTCTTTCAACACCTTTCCATTATACCCAGAAATCATTCATTCTGCGCATGTTCCGCTCTTTCAACCTCTGCTGTTTTAAGGGCTAAAACTGCCTTCCCCCATGTGGATTAACCGATGACATGGCAATTGAGACTGTTTTGGCGTATGTTTGTGTGAGATAGAACTGTGGCCTTCAAAGTGGGGGTCGGGACCCTCTTGGGGGTTGCGACTTCATTTCAGAGGGGTCACAAAAAGCTGGGTGCAGCCATGTTGGAATCTGGCACTGAGCACCTTTCATGTCACTTCCAGCCATGATATCACTTCTGGGGGATCCCAGACAGATTGTCATTCTCAGAAGGGGGTCCTGGGTTGAAATGCTTGAATACCGCTGAGACGGAGAGCACACGTGGTCCATTTTAGTTACTGGTCTATTTCCATTGCCAAAGGAGTTAATGAAAGTCCATTTGCAGAAAACTTTGCATGGTAGCAGGAATTTGCCAGGCAAAAATGGCGCATGGTGGCACCCAGGGTGACCATATAGAATGGGGACAGACTTCCTGTACCCTTAACCATTTCATAGAAGAGGGAACTCAGGCAGCTGCTGCTTTTTAAACCTTTCTATGATGAGCTAAACCTGCCTGAATTCCCTCTTCTATGCAATGGTTAAAGTTATAGGCACTCTGTCCTCCGTTCTATATGGCCACCCTGGTGGCGCCCTGGTTTTGCCCCCTTTAGCCACACTATTGCTTGTAATTTGGAAAGGACACAAAGATACAGGCACTGAGTTGACGGTGAGATTCAAGGCTACCGAGACAGTGAGATTTCACCAATGCTCTCTCTGGAAAGCAATGCATGCCCCTATTATTTATGCTCCCCCATAGTAGCAACAAAAGTATTTCGATAATCTCCAAAGAGTTTAAGAACAATATACTTAATTGCTATGAGTAATTTCAGAGCTAATTAATGTGATAAATCTCCAGAGCGAAGTATTCTTAGTTAATGATCAGCATAAAATGAAATAGGTTAAGGTTCTCCCATGCAAATGTATGCACTAGCTAATGTTACTCTTGATGTGAAATGGAGGAAATAAACACACACATGCAAACACGTGCATTGATAATTAACTCTAAAGGTAGGACTGGTGGATTCCGCATACCATTAAAAGCAAATGTCGTATAGCACATCATTAATGTAGCCTGTGTGTAGCTCGTTAAATTAATATATGTTTTAATTTTTAATAGAAAATGAAAAGTAGTTGCAGTCTACAGTTGATCTCTTATTTTTTAACAAAAAAAGAGAGTTACTGACATCCGAGCACATATAAAACTCCAATTTGTAACTTCCAAATTATTGAATTTAGAATTTTTTTTCATTATTAAGTGCATTGAGGCTTCTTTCTTTTTTCATTTCCAGCTTTTTCATGTTGCTGTTTGGTGTTGGTTACGAACAAAATTTAACTTGAATGGAAAATTACACTCAAGGTATAGACTATAGGGATTCCCCTGTATCTGTGGTCCCATATCCAGCATTCTCACTGTTGTCTCCTCTAGTATTTCTCCAGCAGCTGATCTAGCATTGAGTTGTCTGCTTCCTTATCCAAAAAGCTCTTAAAGTGTTTGCGGTTGAAGGGAGATGAGTCTTGAGTGCGATCTGGGGAATCTGAGTAAGGTTTGCCACTAAGCATGGATACAGGTATCCACAACAGCAGCAAATCCATATTCACCATGGATATGGTGGTACGGGAAAGTACGGCAAAACAGAAATTTACTATACCTGCTTGTCACTAACTGGGCATAGAGCTTCATAATTGATTGGGGATTTGATCTTGACTCTCTGCAGTTCTAGCTGACCTCTAATATACCATTCTTGCTCTTTGCATTGATCTTTTTTAAACCGACTGAGGGTATAATCCTAAGAAACTTAGGTCGGCCTAACCTAGCTTGTCCTTCCCAGGGTGACCAGATGACCAAACCTCAAAAGGAGGACAAGGTCTTGGATTCCTCTCAACCTGGCCTTTCTGGCAGACAATGGCACATTTGCCTACTCACAAGTAAAGCCGAGATTTACTTTCCCATAGAAAACTATGATTTACTTTCCCATATGGCACTTTCCCATAGAGCTCAATGCATATTTTTGATTTTTAGTTTTCTGGCCATAACCTTTGATAGGAAGGAGATATTTCAAAACTGATTTTTGCTTTGGATTCTGCTCTTCAATATGAATCCAATGACATATGACATGATGGGGTACTGCACACCATTGCAAAGTTCCAAAATGAAGCCGAAATGAAGGACAATGAAATCCTTTTGGAGGACACCTGGACAGGAGACTAAAAAAGAGGACAAATCTGGAAATTTCCAGTCATATGATCACCTCGGTCTTTCCGTTATGATGTAGGGAGGTTGGCATATGCCTGTGTATTGCCCTAACCACCTCCAGGAGTGGAGCAGAAATGTCTTATGGCATTTTTGTGACACCCCCAAGTTAGCACAGGATTTATGCCAGCCTAACTGGAGGTTAGGACTGCAGCCTGAGTGGTTGTATTGTATTTGGCCATTCCATCCAAACTAGGGATGGGGTGAAGACACTAGTCAGGAGTACTCTACTGGGCAAGCATTCCTGCTTAAATTCAAGCACACAGAATCGAGGTGGGTACCACCAATTTTGAGCAGATCCCTGTTGATGTTCGGCGGTTGCCTCCTTGCTCAACATTCCTCCTCTGCCTTTTTCTAAGTAAGAACATTTAACTTGGACGAAGGGGAAGGCAGAGAAGGTGGGACTCCCTACTCAAAAAAGTTTTCCAGTTACTCATCAAAAGGCTTATTATTTCTTTTGTCACTTCAATGTTTACAGATGTTGTATATTTACTACAGCTGTGCCAAATATTCTTCAGTTTGGGTTTTGAGAAAGAAACTGTGTGTGCAGATGGTTATTCCTGAAGAACACATAGATTATATCTGCGATCTGAAAGACACTTTCCTGGAAGTAAACCCATTTAACACAGTTGGGCTTACTTTTGCGTAAACATGGTTAGGATTGTGCTCTATGTCTTTCTTTAGGTCCTTTTTGGCACTATAGGAAAAATCCACTATATATATGTGATCATATAGGCTGCTTGCTGATGCAGTTCTATATAGCTACTCAGAATGGGCTGTTGTGATGTCACAGAAAGGCAGTTTTAATAAAAATGCACAGTATATTTTTCCGTGCATCACTATAGCTAATATGGAGAAAATATGGGGAGGAAGGAGCTGTATTTGACAACAACACTAGACCAGAGTCTTTTAATTCTAATCTAGGCTGGAGCAACTCATCGGTCTTCCTGTTCCTGGTGATGAAGGGAGGCAAGTGTATGCCTGTGCATTGGCCTTACCCTTCCTCAGGAGTGGCGCAGAAGAGTGACCCCCATGGCTTTTTTGTGACACCCTCAGGTCTAAGCGCATGTCTTATGCCCAGGCTTAGGCTGGCCTAAGTGGAGGTTATTAAGTTGGAGTTTGAACCTGAGCCTTCCATGACTGAACAAGTTCTTTTACATCCTTGGCTGTTTTTCTAGATTCAGTGGCGCTTCTAAGCACAGTATTCTCCATTTCGGAAACTTTTTTGACCACAACAAAGCAATGTGTAAGTGACATGTTTCTTCTGGAGGTACTTTCCTTTAAAGTTTCCTTCTACTCCTTAACTTTCCTTTTTTCATTTTACAAGTCTGGGAGTAAGAGGAGGAAAAAAAATACAGCACTTTCTCAACCGATGACATTACTGTCACCTGCTTAAAACAGTATGAAGTTCTTCAAGTATCAGAATAATCTCCAGGGTTCACTGTTTTCCATCTAAGCATTTATTTCAGTCAAAATACTTCACGTTTTTGCTCTACAAACTGACACTTCAAGAAGAGTAAAAACATGTCATTTTAAAAGGAAGCATTGCCTTTCTGTGCAAAGATTCTCCTTCTCTCCCCCCCACCCCCATCGCAGGTATATTGCAATATTGAGGCTACAAATCACACCCTCTATTACAAGAAGCAGGGTTCAATAAAAAGCAGGCAGAGCAGGTCTTATCAAGATTGTAATTGAAATGGGTGGAATTTAGACCTGCCTACAAATTATCCCTTTCTCCTCTGTTTTTTTTTTAAATGCATCTCCTTCTTTTAAGCAATGCCTTCTTTTGCTTTGTCTTTTTTGAAATTAATTTGATTTTGCTTTGTCTTTTTAAAATTAATTTGGTTTTATTTGTCTTAATAGACCTTCCAATTAGCGAGCCCTGTTCCCCTGGAAAGGATTATATTTTTCTCCCCTGCTTTGCATGTAAAAATATTTGTCCGTCGTTTGCCCGCTGGTGCCAAGGGAGTTGGGGGGCAAGAGAGAAGCTGTCGTCGTGCCCATCTCCTTGTGAGAGCATGACGGAATCTTTTGAATATGCGAATGGAAAGACCTGCTATTCCAGATGTCATGTTTTCTCCCCCTTCTGTTGTTAGCCAGGAGACAACATGGAATACTTTGGTTTACCTGTGTAATCCCAGGGTGTCCCAGGTGCCAGGCCTCGCTGTTAAAATCGGCATGTCTCCTGTCAGAAATGGTTGGAGTGAGACAAAGACGGCATGACCACCGGGCGCAACAAGCTACAGAGGTCAGGTTTCAAGGACAGCCCGTGTGGCAGTGATGGGCTAGTGACAAGTTGTCAAGTGAGCAAATAGAAAATGGAAACAGGGAAGGGGGAGAAGGAACAGAGCAGAGGGGAAGGAGCTGTTTGGGAGAAGAAAGGCAAAAGTTCTGTGGCTCGTCATGAAATATTCAGGGAGCAGCGAGGAAAGATTATGCTTCTAGGTCTCTGCTTTGAAAAAGAAGGGGCAGCAATACGGGTGGCATGCTGATCTCTGGAAACCTGCAAAGTTGCCCCAATAATAATAATAATAATAATAATAATAATAATAATAATAATAATAATAATAATAATAATAATACAGTGGTACCGCTCATAACAAGCACCTCACATAACAAGTGTTTCACATAACAAGTATAAATTTCCAAGAAATCTTGCTTCACCTAAGAAGTTCTGCTTCACTTAACAAGCAAGCACGCTATGGGCATGCGAACTATGCAGCCCTGATGCTTCGCGTGGAGGCTCTTTAAAAGGGCTGCTGGCCAGCGCTGCTGCCTCTAACTGCCCCCAACTTGGGGGCAGTTGCCTGGGGCTGCCAGAGGCCACGGTGACCATATGACCATAAAAACCCGGATTTGTCCGTATTTTTAGCCTCCTGTCCGGGTTTCCTACATTTTGGCTTCATTTTGAAACTTTGTGATAGTGCACAGTACCCCATCATGCCATATATTGTTGGATTTGTATTGAAGAGCAGAATCCAATGCAAAAATCAGTTTGGAGATATCTCCTTCCTACCAAAAGTTATGGTCAAAAAACAAAAAAAAAACAAAAACAAAAAATACATTTTTTGGCAGTTTTTTTAAGTGGGTAGGAATTTTGGCCTGGGATAAGGAATTTTGGCCTTGGGGTTCAGGAATTTTGGCCCTGGGGTTCAGGAATAATCTGGTCACCCTGCCAGAGGCAGCTGCCCTAACTGCCCCCACGTGTCCCCACTGGCCACCTTGAACCTCCAGCAGCAGCCCAGGTAAGCCTCCCAGGAAAGTATCTTTGATTGCAGCCTCCTAACCATGTCTACTCAGAAGTAAGCCCCATTGTGTTAAATGGGGCTTACTCAAAGGAAAGTGTCTTTAGGATTGCAGCCTAAGTAGACTTCATAGGATCATGCGCATTGAAGAAGTACCAAAAACAGTTTGATCACCATGTCACATGCAAATCAACATTAGGGAGGACAATTTTAGTCTTTAGACCAACAGAGAGAGGTTGATAGAGTGGAGTGTTTGTCAAATGAATGCGTTCCAGGTATAATTGAAAGATGTTGAAAGAGCGGATCCGTCAAAAAAAGAACCATCAGAAAGTGGGGTACGCCCATATTTCTTAAAATACACAGCCTTGTGGCAAAAGCTAACCAATTTGTTGTGTATGGTCATGAATGACAATCCTTTTCATCAAGTGCATGATGCTATAGGGAGGCAAGCAGATGTTTGCACACAGGCCTAAACCTCCTCAGAAGTGGCGCGGAAGTATCTTACGGCACTTTGTGACATCCCCAGGTCAGCACAGGACTTGTGCTGGGGCTTAGGATGGCCTAACTGGAGGTTAGGAGTGCAGCCACAGTGTCTCATAGAAATGCTAAATAAGCTTGGGACCCAATCCTATACAACTTTCCAATGCTAATGCAGCCAGTATGCAGCCCACAGATAAGAGAAGAAATGTTCCCTTACCTTGAGGAGACCCCTGTGACCACCTAACTGCTGCAGGAGGTAGTGCATATCCCTTTGGCAAGCTGGAAGGTCAGATAGGAGTAGGACACCTCAGTTATGTGATAAAATGCTCCTGTTTTGGAGCATCACTTCTGTTGTGGTGTTAAGCCTTGTTATAAATTCTTATTATGTTTCTTTTCCCCCTCACATCTGCTTTTTTGATTCTGCAGTAGAATATCTGGGAGATTAAAATGTCCCTTTTCCCCCACAGATTTCATTGGCTTGTACCTTTCTACAGTTATGTGCCTTATTTCCCAAATGCACAAGTTCAGAGTAAGTGGAGGCACATGGCATTTGCTCTTCCTCCACATTAGAGAGAGAGAGGGGGGGGGGTTCCTTCAACACTGTTAGTGTGATCCTAGCCCCTGGTTAGGCCAACAAAAATCCCATACTAGCTGGGGACACAAAAGTGCCATAAGGCACATCTGCACCACTCCAGGGGGGTAAACCAGTGCACAGACATATGCTGGTCTCTCCAGACCACCACAGTCAGGGGAGATGAGTGAGTTGTGCTGGTCCAAATTGGTTAGGATTGCACCCTGGGGTGCTCCCAGCCTTCAAGAACCTTCCCAGCTTTTGCTTGCTTCTCTTCTGGTAGATACCAAATACCCAAATGTCTCCCCTTCTCTCACTCATCCACACCTGCACAGGCTCTTACCTGTCTTCCTTAACATTAGCCTTAGAGCATAACCCTAACATTGCGCTGGGCAGGTGCAAGTGATGTGCACACTGACCTGGGAGGGTTGCAGGTATTTTCCTCTTGGATCAGAATGCAAATTCTTCCTTTTTGTTTGCTGGTTCATCCCAAGTCAAAGTCCTTGCCTGCCTAACAAAGGTGGTCAATGGAAAGAATCCCACACAGATACATGTTGGACCTCCTGGTTCCATGTTGTCAACTCTTGCCTGATGCTTAATGGTATAGATCAGTGGTTCTCAATCTTCCTAACGCTGTGACCCCTTTATAAATTCCTCATGTTGTGGGGAATTTTAACCATAAAATTATTTTCGTTGCTACTTTATAACTGTAATTTTGCTACTGTTATGAATCGTAATGTAAATATCCGATATGCAGGATGTATTTTCATTGTTACAAATGAAATGTGTGTTCTTTGCACACAATGAACACAATGGGATTTATTTCAGAGTAGGCATGCATAGGATTGGGCCCTGAGGCTGCAATCCTATCCACATTTGCATGGGAGTAAAGGCTCCCTGACTATAATGGGATTTATTTCAGAGTTGGTATGCAAAGGATTGGGCCCTGAGGCTGCAATCCTATCCACATTTGCATCGGAGTAAAGGCCCCCTGACTATAATGGGATTTATTTCAGAGTAGGCATGCATAGGATTGGGCCCTGAGGCTATCAGTCAGTCCCAGTGCGATCGCAGCTACAGCCAGAGATCTGGCAAGCCTGACCTGGCCCCCTACACCAGGGGTCTTTAGGCGACCCCCAGGAAAGCTCTAGGCGACCCCCAAAGGGGTCCCGACTCCCACTTTGAGAAACGCTGGTATAGATGAATGTGTCAATGTTAGCTTGACCTGGGTGGGCTTATGAAGAATAATTACATGTAGTCCTGGAAATGCACCAAAACTCTATGCAAAGAGCTAATTTGTTTACCTTGATCTAAGGTGGAAAAAACATTCCTGTAGGAAGTAAAAGCGGTAAGCTATTTATGTTAAATATATGCTTTTTCTTTGATTAAGCGAATAAGATCTGATTGCCAGCAGTGGTCTGGCTAGTTGGTTTTTTAAAACATCTTTTTCTCTTATTGTCCCAAGTGAGTCACAGGGGGCAATCCAGGGGCGTACTGACAGCGCTGTGCGCCCATGGCAGAAATGATGTCATGATGCTATGTGGCATATTTATGTCATTACATACATGGGCTCTTCACAGCCAGCTGGAGAAACCCTATGGCCAGTTGTGAGGAGAGCATGTGCGGTTCAGCATCTTAGTCATGTATACATCCTTCTGAACCAGCCATGTACCCCGGCTGGCTCGGAAGGGTGCATGCATGGCTCAGGTGGAACAGTACACACACCCTTCCAAGCCAGTTGGGGAGTATTCTCCGGCTGACATAGAAGGGTGCTGGGGTAGGGAAAGTGCTAGGTGGGGGGGTGCACTTGTGCCCACCAGCACATAGATGGCATGCCACTGATACAGTCCTCACCAATTTAACCAATCCTAACCACTTCCAGGGATGCTGTGGCTCAACTGGTTAAGACACCACTCCTTTCATCAGCGAGGCTGGAGTTTGAGACCCGGGTGCTTCAAGATGGCATGAGCCGTTCTTAGCCCAGCTCCTACTAACCTCGCAGTTTGAAAGCATGGAAATGCAAGTAGATAAATAGGTGCCACCTTGGTGGGAAGGTAAAAAGCATTTTGTGCAAACATGCTGGCCGGCATGTTCGGACAGCACTGGCTCTTGGCTTTGAATCGGGGATGAGTGCTACACCCTATAAGCAGCTTACCATGCAGTTTTAAGCTATGCGCATCATTGCTCGGCCAATCAGAAATTTAGTGACAGTACATGAGACCATCACTGAACATCCAATGATGGTATCATGACACACTCCCAAGGTTGCATACCCAACACTGCATACCAGTGTGGATCTCTCCTTTTACCTTCCAGGTGAGTCTTCCTGGTTTTAGGTCTGTTTCTAGGACAACTGTTTTGTAGTATAGACTTCTCTGGTCTCTTCAAGCAAGCAGGCAAGCAAGCAAACGAGCGAGCGAACGAACGAACGAACGAACGAACGAACGAACGAACGAACGAACGAACGAACGTTGTGCTCCAGTCTTGCATGGCAGACATCACTGTTCCAACTGGACCTATTTACCACGGACAGATCCTGAAACATGTCCCTATATTTTGCTAGTAGCAAATTGAGCACTAGAAAATTGCATGCCTGCCCCAGACAGGTGGAACAGGTGACTGAGCATTGCTAAAAAACCCCAACACAATAGTATTGTCATACAAACAATTTGTGTGTCCTGACTGACTAAGTAAGTGGGAGGGGAAGAGAGGTGCCCTTTTATCATCTGTACGATAACACATCTGATAATGTGCATTACTACTAGAATAAATGAAAAATGTTTTTTTTTGACACTGACATCTCTCAATGTGACAGGCATCTTGAGATGATTTGTAAATGCTCGGCTGTAAGTGGTTTGCAGTGGGAAATCGGTTAGCTCTTAATGTTATGCCGACGCATGGCAGTTGCTTGCCCCCATTAGTGAACTAATCCCTGATACTCCAGTAGATATTTTTTGCTCTTGTGTGTTATAGATTCCGTTTTGGCTAAAATCAACATTCTCTCTGAAGAAAGGAGAATCAAGATGGATTAGGGCTGTAATCCTAAAGACATTTTTCTGGGAGTAAGATCCATTGAACACAATAGGGCTTAATTTTAAGAAGACATACCCCCAATCCAGAGTAACGTTGGGAGCATGTAAGAGACTTTAGTTACTCTAGAGTCTCTAAACCCGTAGTTACTGCACCACCTAGTGAAAACCTATGGGAAATTCATATTGGAATCTAGAGTAAGTTGTTCTTACACCGGAGCAAGGACTCCCCGTAGTCACTCTGGATTGCGCCCATGGTTAGGATTATGCTCCTAGGTTGCTTTTTATGGAATGTATGAGTGTGTGTGTTTTTGCTCCTTTTCTGTAATAGGTAGAAATTCTGCAATAGGTAGCAACATTCCTGGTGGTGTGGAGCATTGGAGGCACATAGAACATTTCTGAATTCAATGGATCTGGGCTGCAAGACTAAACATGGACTGAAAGGGTCTGTGGTTGAGGGAAGTCCGTGGTTGTGTGATAGAGAGAAAGAAACAGCATTAAAACAGGATTGGAGCTGAAATTCTGAACAAGTGAAACAAGATGTGAAATTTAGGACCTTCCCCTAAAAACAAAACATCTGAGAATTTTCCAGGGAAATCAAATGCATTTCTAAAAGAAAGAACATTCTTCAGCACATTCCTAGGTAGCCACCTGAATTTCACACAAAGTGACATTTGTCATGAATTTCATACAAGAAAATAATTAAAAAAAACCATTTTTCTTGTTAGATTTGTGATTAACCTAGAGATTTGAATCATGTCCTGGAATTTGTTAGTGGGACTAAGGTGTGGGAAGAAGCACTCATTCTTTTTACTTATTTTCCCTAAAGTGTTTTTCTTTAAATGAAAATGGTTTAATCTCCCTAATTTACACTGCATTACATTTTCACGTTTGCTAAATGAAATTTACAATAGCTTATGGGGTAGGGTTCAAATTAACACCTTTTGGCATATTAACGAGCTGTTTTTTAATTCTTTCTGACCAGTAATTATGCAAATATGAAGATGAAATCTAGGTTTGCGTTCAGCTTTCAGAGGAACAGCTATTTTATGGGGGTGGCACAAAATATGGCATATCAATCAAAGAAAGTTGGGGATTCTTGGGAAGTTGGATAAACCAATGGCCAATCTTCTTGGATGTGATGGTGGTGAAATGTTACCGTTCCACTCTACTTAGGGTTGCCATAATTCTCTTCATAATTTTGTAGGATTGCCACAAAATCAGGACAGGACCCTCTGTCCCATTTGCCAGTATGGGCAGACAGTCCCCCAAAATCAGTATTGTTCTTGTTTTTCGAGACATATGGCAAATCTATCTCTACTGCTTCCTGTCTTCACCCCTGATCTGTGCAGGAACTTATGCTGGGCAATACAGGTACAGGAAACTTCAGATACAGGAAACTTCTACTGACAATCACCCCAGAAATCTCTGTGCCTTGATTTCCTGGGGGAAGCTGCTGCTCAGCATGAGTTTCTGCACAGATCAGGCCTGATACAATTTTCTTGATACACTAGATCCAGCCTGCAGGTTGTTCTTTGGAGGTCCATGGAGTAGACCTTTTTCCCAGCCCCATTCTACAAGTCTTGGATGTTTTGCTCTGTCACAGCACCTGTGGCTGGGAAATCTAGGAATGAAGAACAATTTATTACATTTAAGTTAGGAATTACATGGAGGCTACATGCTACCTGCTCGCAAGGAACAGGAAGACAAAAACTCAGGACATGTCCTGGAAAAAGAGGACATATGGTCACCCTGAACAAGAGACAGCGGGGAGAAGGTGGCAGCAGCAGATCTAATTCTTCATCTGTGCCACCAGCTATGGCAAATGTGGCTCATCATTAAAAGGGTTAAAAAGTAGCACTTGCCTAAATTCACTTTTCTATACAATGGTTAAAGTTAGAGGTACTCTGTCCTCTATTCTAGAAGGTCACCCTGGGTAAAAATGTTCCCTGCAGGTTGTACTGCTAGTCACGACTGTAGGGTGCAGAGCTCATCCCCATTTCTAAGCCGAAGAACCAGCACTGTCCAAAGAAGTCTCTGTGGTTATGTGGCCCACAAGACTATATATTGAGGTGCAAGGAACGCTGTTACCTTTCCCACCAAGGTGGTACCTATTTATCAACTTGCATTTACATGCTTTTGAACTGCTAGGTTGGCTGGAGCTGGACAAGGATGGGTGATCACTCCATCTTGTAGCACCTGGGTGTCGAACCCCAGCCTACTGGGTGACAAGTTCACCTGTCTTAATCACTGAGCCACTACAGCCCTACTTTTCCCTACTTTCTCTACTTGCCACTAATGATGTTGCAGACCGGAAAACTAATTGGGAACCAAACAATGGTTGGTTGTGAGACCTCTTTCACTGGTGCCCAGTTTCTAAGAAAACATGATTTCCACAGTATGCCAAGAGTAGGCCATGGTTGAGGGGCTTGCAGAACTTTTCTCCCGGACCCTCCAAAAGTTGGAACTGCCACTGCTGGATCTAGTACTACTGGTTGAAAAGTTTAGAAATAGATACAAGACAGTAGTAACAGGAGAGTAGATACAGGAGGTAGATACTGCTTCTTGTAGACCACTGTGAGATACAGGAAAGTGAACTAGATGAGCCTTTGGCCTGATCCATTGGGGTGATTCTTATTTAGAAGAATAATTTATTCTTATTGAGAAGAAGAATAATAGAAGAAGATTCTTATTCAGAAGAATAATCACTTCTCCTTTTAATCATTTATAATCCAGATAAAGTCTGGGGGATCAGAGACTTAAAAAAGGGGAGATATGGGATGAAGAAGGAAAGCAGGCAATGAAGGAACAAGAAGCTTCTTGGAGACTGACAGACGGATGGACGGATGTTAAAGTCTGTAATATACAGATTTGATCGCACCAGTATCACTTACCCACATGAGCTGGTAATTTTAACTTCAGCCTTTCTCTGAGTTTCTTCAGCTATATTTGGGAGTGAGAATTGTGCTTTCCAAAATTACAAGATGTAAGAAAACACATTCAAGCTTCTCGGTGGCATGGGATGGTACATGCACAGACACGTGAAATATGCTCGGTGTTGGGTGCTGCCCAACTGCCGAAGCTCTCTTCCCCAAAGGAGCATTTTTCAGACATTTTCTGTTTCCTCTCCTAGACATTAATTGATCCAATTAAAATAGGAACAGCTCTTTCCTGTCCCCTGTTTATTAACTGTTGTAGCTCAGTCTGTTGTTTTTCTGTCACTAATTTTGGAGAGAACTTGCAGAGCTGTGGAAGGAAGAAAAAACAATCAACCTGTTTTTACTGGCAGAATTGCAATGGGAAAGACGCAAACGAAGAGGTGCCAATTTAACCTGTAGCTGGAGTGGGCAAAAGATGGCCTGTTAGAAGAGATGTGGTGGCAACTTAAAAAAGGGGGCATAATTTTTCTGCCATTTCAGGTACTGGTTTGGGCCAACCTTGAACATTCTTGAAATTTCATGATGAAGGATGCTTTATTGTCCAACTCCTTAACATTTCATTAGAATCATAGAATTGGAAGGGGTCCAATGGATCATCTAGTCCAACCCCCTGCCAGTCACAGGAAATCCTTATCTTGTGCGGACCCAGGTCTCAAACCCTTGCCTGCTGGTTAACAGGCACAGTGTCTTAACCACTTGCACCACCAGAAGATCATTATTCATGAGTAGGAACTGGTTGGATTCTGTCATCCCACCAATGTGTATGTGCACGTCTCTGTTGGGTCAAGTAGGTGGCACATTTCCGTAATGGTGGAATTAAAGGAATAAGACATTGGATCAGTCCCTAGTTGTGAAATTAAAATCGTAGTAATATTGTACTATGTGGTTCAGGTGTTCTACACTCTGCATGACAATAGGTAGATGGAATGACAAGCCAGGATAAGGGCGGATGTGTGTGCATATGCTTTACCTTAATGCACTTGGGTGGCTGGCTGGCTGGTATATCATAACCTGGCAATTTTCAACCAGTGTACTGAGACACGCTGGTTCACATCACTGCTGATGCAAATGGTTCACATGTGTGCCACAAGAGTGATTATTTAGTAGCAGGGCTATTGGAGGATGTTGGCAGTGCCTTCTGCCTCATCAGTTGTCAAAAAACAAATTCCGCCTTCACAATTTTGGCACCTTCTCTGTTGAATAGGGTTGTCAATCACTGGTCTCACCTGGTGCCTCTTGCCCAGCAGGCATGTGCAGTGTTTGGTGGTGCCCAGTGTCTGGGCACAATGTCTGATATCCAGTGCTGCCCTATTCACACTGTGTGGTGGTGCCTGGTATCTGGTAGTGAACTTCATGGAGTAAGAGGTAGTGACCTCTTACTGAAGGGTTGGTGACCTCACTAACCTCTTAATGAACTTCATGATTGATGAGGTGAGAGTTGAACCCAGGACTTTTTGATCCAACTCCTGTTGCTCTGTGTACTATACATTCAAGTATACTGCACGGCTCCAGAGTGTAATTTGGGGGCTGGATGCTATACATACTGATTGCCCATCCATATGCCTATGAGTGTTCATGCACCAAAGAGGCAGTTCTGTATGTCTACCGTTAAATATAATTTTATAATGAAAAATTTTCTCTTATGAAGGTGAAACTTTGTGATCATATTACAATTCTAATTTTTCTATGCATAGCAATGGAATGACCTCCCCATATTACCACATAAAGTATAGATTTAAAGTTAAATGATCCAGTCAGTCGTTTAACATTTTCTTACAGTGTAATTTCTTCAGTTACTCCTGGATGTTTACATATGACTCCCCTCTTTTTTTATATTTACATGTCGAGAATTGAAGAAAAACTGACAGTCTTTTTTGAAACTGTTTTTAATAGCCTTTGTTTATTTTTAATATCTGGTGTTCCGGACTCCTGCTCTAATGATTTTTTTCACACTGCATTGGTAATTAAATTCATTCATTTTCCTGGCTGCACAATTCCTTTAAATAAAAAAAAGTTATGGGTAATAACACCTATTATGTTGAAAGTACAGAGGAGAAAAGGGCAGATTAGTAGCTTTTAGTTCAAGGAGATCACATGGAGATTCAGGTCACTGGTTAAGACAAAAATCTATATGAAAGTTTGTGCAATATTTTAGTCTTTCGTATTTTTATGGTAGATCCAGAGATTCTGGTTATGAAGATTTGAATCCCTGGTGCATCTTTTTTCCACTCTCAGAAAACAGGAGCAACTGTAAATGTATAATATATTATATGGGTATCCTTTTCAGTTTCTTTAGTTCATAATTTCTGGTAGTAATTGTCAGCAGTGGCAGTAAAATAGTTGGTTTTCCTTTTAAGTGATTGCAGGCTGTTTACCTCTCCACGTATATAAGGTAGCAGGAAAGATGCCTCCTGGGATTTAATGGCATTAGCAAGACAAATAGATCAATGGATATGTGAAACTTTGTGATGATATGAATGCATGGGTTGTGTGATGGATTCCTAAAAATTCCTAAGCTGGTTTCCACATTCTGGTTTTGGATTCTGAAGGACCTCGCACTTGATGCTAAAGGCATTTGCTTGATTTAATTTTAAAAAATTAAAATAAAAGTTGCACATGAAGCAATCAATATTAATATTTGACTCTCCCCTTTGCTGCTTTCACCTGCTAATTTTAACTAAGCAGCAGGGCAAGACAAAATATCTTGAGTTCGTCTCAGCATAGCATCTTTTCCAGTTCTTGTTTGCAAGCATCTCCTGGATCCTTTTTTGTTTATATGAAACTAGCGAAAAGCGTACCCGCGTTGCGGGAGTAACATTTCCCCATATACCATTCCCCCACAGTGCATCAACACTCCATGCGCATCAACACCCCATGCACATCAGTCCCCCATGCGCAACTCCCCTCCATGCGCATCAGTCCCCCATGCGCAACTCCCCTCCATGCGCAGCAGTCTCCCATGTGCAAATTTCCTCCATGCACATCAGTACCCCATGCGCATCAAACCACATGTGCATCAAACCCCATGCGCAACTTACCCCATGCACAACTTCCCCATGAGCAATTTCTCCCATGCGCATCAACACCCCATGTGCATCAACACCCCATGCACTACTTCCCCATGAACATCAGTCCCCCATGCAACTTCCCCCATGCGCAACTTCCCCCATGTGCAACATCCACCCATGCGCAACATCCCCAATGCGCAATATCCCCCATGCGCAACAACATCCCATGCGCTACTTCCCCCCATGCACATCAGTTCCCCATGCGCAACATCCCCAATGTGCAGCATCCTCACCAGTGCAACCTCTTTCTCCATACAACATCCCCCCAGTGCACCAGGCACCGAGCTCCAAATTGGCTGGAGGTTGGTCAGTCTTCCATGTTAAGTATAGGACAAAAACACGCTGCCCCCTTTTCAGGCCCTGAAGGCTTAAATTTCTCCACATGGTTCTTGGTAGGTGTTCAGGTGACAGCAGGATCTCTCCCAGAATTCACTGCTTCTAGGCCCAGCAGTTGGGGCGGAATGTTGATGAGTCATCAATTCTCCAATGCAAAGTATAGGGAGGAAAACGCGTTGCGCCCCTTTTTACCCCCTTCTGGTTGGAATTTCCGAAAACCGGTTCTTAGTGCACCCCTCCGTCATGGAAGGATCACCCTCCCCAAATTTCACACTCCTAGGTCCAGCGGTTTTGGCAGGGCGGTGATGAGTCAGTGACTTTTCTCTTATATATATATATAGATTAGGAGCCATGTTAGCACAGGGAAACATTTTATAAACATCTTTAACTACTTAAAAATTAATTAAAATTAATTTTAATTCTTTATTTTTAAAACTTTTTCGGAAGCTTTTTTGTTGAATTATTGCACATAAATGTTTTTAATAATGATGATGGTGATAATAATATCTATGAATATCCTAAATCCTTGGGGAGGACTCCATATTCAACAGGACAAATTCAGCCACCAACATCTGGCAGAGAATGCATAAGAATTGTAACGGTGTCTTGCTTGGTGCAACTGGGCAGGAGATAAATAGATAAATTAAACTGAATTTATAGGTAAATCAGAGTGCTTTTTTCTAGAAATAAAGATGGGGTACTCACCATGAAGATGCTATAAAGGTGGGGTACTCACCATAAAGATGCTTTTAAGGTGGGGTATTCACCACGATGATGCTATAAAGGTGGGGTACTCACCATGAAGATGCTATAAAGGTGGGGTACTCACCATGAAGATGCTATAAAGGTGGGGTACTCACCATAAAGATGCTTTTAAGGTGGGGTATTCACCATGATGATGCTATAAAGGTGGGGTACTCACCATGAAGATGCTTTTAAGGTGGGGATACTCATCATGAAGATGCTATAAAGGTGGGGTACTCACCAAGAAGATATTATTTTGTAATCCTACTTGGGGGCCACAGAGGTGCCAATACTCAGTATTGGTGAGTACCCCCTTGAAAAGAGACCTATGAATAGGTAAATTAGATCTATAGAGTGGAGAAAAGCGTTAAACTCTCTACCACCACCCCAACATCACAGCTCTGGCAAACCAGAAGCCCCCTTGCTTTCTTAATGGGAAAAATGTTGGGAGCTCAGATTACACAATTTAATGTGAGCCCTCTTGACGTTCAAAATCCTCGATGCTCCTGCCTGTTTGTGTTGGAAAGTCTAGATAGACAGTACTGAGCAAAATGTTCTGACTTGACTTAAGTCACATATTTGTCTAGATTAGATTTAATTTATTACAGTCACCGACCTGCACAGTATTTGTCTAGGTTTGAGTGCCTCTGTATGTGGAGGGGGAACTTGGCATCTTCTCAGGGTGGTGGAGCACATTGATGTAGCACATTGCCAGTGCTTGAGTAGTGGTGCACAGTAGACCACAATTCAGTGATTTGTGGTGAGCGCTACCAGTGACTTTAATCATGTTTTCCTGGGAGTAATCCCATCTAATATAATATGATTTACTTCTGAGCAGAATAGGATTGTGCTCTTAGAAATGGAGACCTTGCATTGTGATGAGCTAACAGCCCTGTGCACTGAGTTTGCAAATGCGTCCAAACTGCAAAACAAGCCTGTGATTGGCAAACTTTTCTGCATTAAAACTGTTGTCAAGTTTTGTGTTTTTTTAAGCATTTGTAGTGAAAAGAAAAATCCCTGTTTTGCTTTCTTTGGTGAGGTGCTTATTTTAACAGCCGTGGTTATTTCCCTTGTTTCCTCAACAAGAAAGAAAGAAATTATCCAATTGCGGGGAAAGTCACAATTCAGGTATATTTATGAAAACACAATTACTTCCTATCTTCCTTCTTAGATTAGGAAGGTGCTTCTCCCCCAACCCTCTTCATTTTTTTCTTTTTTGGAAGAAGTGAGTTATTTTTATCCTAACGGCAAGAGAAGCGCAGTTAGTGTTGAAAACACGCACAACACAATTCAGCCGACTTTCTGCATTAATAAATAATTCTTCTGAATGGGGATTTTTTCCCCTTTTATTCCTGTCGTTCTGCAGACAAATGAAACTTGGATCAGCAGAATAGGCTGTTGTACAGAAAAACCCTGGTGGAGCTAATTGTTAAGGAAGCCGTCTTATTAAGCAGTTTCTGAAATTTCGCACACCCCAACCTTGTTACCTTTGCCTACTCATTCCCCTTTTGTTGCATCAACTTCCTGTATATGATGCTTACCTTGGCCAATCCCAATTTCAATTTTTGTCTTTTCACAGCCCATCAAGCTTCTTGGGCTGCTTCATGCCATGAATGATGTCCTGATCATCCAGCATGTTGCCCATGACCGATGACCATCATCAGAATTTTTTTGACAACTGACAAGGCACATTGCACTGCTGGTGGGGCAAGGCTCACATCCTCCAACGACCCTAGTAAGAGGAGATCATCACCCAGACTTTCATGGCACACCTGTGGATCATTCATGGCACACTGGATGAATATCATGGTGCCTGCTGGATTGTCCTTGGATCCTCTTCTCCAGGAACACTCATTTGTCCAGGTTTCATCTTTGATTGGCTGCTGATGTGTGATTTGGGGGCACCTCTGACATTTAAAAATTTCTCCTTTTTCTTTTAACTACTTAGATGCAAGCAAAGTCTGAAAAAGAGGCTTTGAATAAAAAATTTGGAACAATCTCAGGGCTTAAAATAATTTCTTGCCTCTTTGTCCTGTCATTTTAACATGGAGGTAAGAGAGACAGGATTGCAATGCAATAAAATTTTTTTAGTGCTTTCTATGTCTATTTGAAATTTTGGAAATATTTTATTGCTTTTGTTTTAAGCTTCATTGGCAGTTTTGGCAGACTGGATTGTGGATGCGAGAGAAGGTTAAAATAAGAATATTTTAATACTATTTAAAAAAAACAAGGTATAAATGTATTGCTATGGTTATTAAATCAAAATACATGTTATTTGAAATTCTGCCCTATTATCACCAATTGGCCAATATCAAAATTTTTCCATATATTTAAAATGATAAATAAATGGTGTATTAATTTTGATTTATATGTCCACCCTCCCTCCTACCTGCCCGCCCGCCCGCCTGCTCGCCTGCCCATCCATCCATCCATCCATCCATCCATCCATCCATCCATCCATCTTTTGTAAAGAGATAGTGAGTGCAACCCTAACCAATTTAGGCCAACCTAACTCATCTGATTCAGCCATGCCCCCAAATCCAGAGCAACTACGGGTGCACGTAAGAGACTTTATGTACACCCATAGTTACTGCACCAGCTAGTGAAAACCTATGGGAAATTCATATTGGAATCCAGAGTAAGTTGTTCTTACACCGGAGCAAGGACTCCCCGTAGTTACTCTGGATTTTGCCCTAATTCAGCCTAGCCCCCTCCTCTCCTTACAACACTTTTGTGACATCCCCAGGTCAGCACAGGACTTATGCTGGGGCTGATGCTGGCCAAAGTGGAGGTTAGGATTGCAGCCAAAATGTATTTATTTCAGAAGACAGATTGTCGCAGACAATGCAGAAGATAAATATTATCCTTGTAATTTGTACTTCTAACAAAAAGAAAAGAAGGAATAATTGATATATTTCATTTTGGGGAAAAAATTCAATGTTACCTATTTGAGAACGGGGTTATAGGGACAAATGCTCAGCTTTCTCCCCAGTTTTGTGTGGGATTTTTTAGAAACAAAATTAGGCCAAAGGAATTTTAATTTGAAAACCGCACTTTGTCTTATTATCCACAACACATGTCTTGCAGATTTGTACATGTCGTACTCATTGGAGTAAAATCTCAAATCATAATGAATGGTTTAGACAGCATTATCATCAATTTTCTGCAGGTGCAGCTGTGAAGATCAGTCACTCCGATCAAAACCCTCTGTCAACTTGTTCAGCGCTGTCTCTTTTTTTAACAGTCAGATGCTGCTGAAATTAACAACAAAAAAGAAAGAAAATGTTCCAAATGACTTGCATCTCTTTTGCCTTTGGGTGGTGCTTTTGAGCAAAGCTGCACTATATGGCTTTCATATTAAGAGTGCCTCATCAACTTCATCTCTTTGCAGTTTTTTAGACTAACATAATATTTCTCTTCTGAGATTAAAGAGTTAAAATTGCATTGTGTGGTTTAACACACATTACAACAACCTCTTAAGGCATAAAGCGTTGGGGGGAGAGGAAGGAAAGGAAAGATCTGTTCTTGGGAATAAGTTATAAAAAGGAGAATTTGTGCACTGTTTGTAACAAGGAAGAAGTCTGTCCATGTTTTAAAATTTTTTAAACTTTCAGCCCAAACCTATGCATATTTACTTAGAAATCAGTTCTATTTATGGAGCCATTAATGAAAGTCAATGAGCTGTCTCCCATGCTAAGTTTGTACAGGATTGCAGCCTTAACTACTGGTATGTTAGGCAATTGTTAACAATATAAAGAATTTCATATTAAAGTTAAATTTTAAAAAATATGCATAGGATAGGATGCAAAGTGCTGATTTGACTGGAGCTTGAGTCCGTTTTAAAATTCTGGTTTTAAAATTAGGCTTTAAAATGGGATTTGTGGCAAATCATGGACAAGCTTCCTAGTTTTATATTAAGCCTAAATATTGATTGTGTGTTAGATCCACAGTGATTTTGACATAATTTTCTTCTAGAAATAGACATATCCCCCATTTTGGACTGGACTCACCGCATCATAATATGGAGACACCCATTTGTGTTTGTGAAGCTTTCCCCCATCTGCTGAAAGCAGACCAGTAGGAAGGGATTTGCATCAAGGAACTGGTGGAAGTGGAGAAGAAAATCCGAAGTCAAATCCCAATGACATATTTTAGGAAAAGAAATATATGCAGCCCTTCCTCCTCGTTTTATGGTCCTTAGTAAAAGGTTGGCAACTTGAGAAGTAAATTATTCTCATTTCCATTTTGCAGACTGGGAAACTGTGGTCTTGAATTAGTTCTTTGCCCATTGCTAGTACAATTTGAATATAATACAATCTGAATATTGCTAATACGATCTGGATTGAACACAGCAGCAGTGCAAAGCACCAAGGCTGCGATCCTAAGCTCCAGTTAGGCCAGCCTAAGCCCCAGCATAAGTTCTATGCTGACTTATAAGACATTAAGCCCCAGCATGAGTCCTGTGTCATAAGATACTTCTGCATCACTCCCAGGAGAGGGTTACGCCAGTGCACAGACATGCGCTTGCTTCCATACATCACTACAGGTATGGGAAGGCTGATGAGTTGTTCTGGCCTAGGTTACAATTGCACCCTAAGTTTTGCAGGAAGCCTTAAAGCAGCTAGTCAAGCTTCTCCTTCAGAACTATTCCAGGTGGTGAGAGCAAGAGAGGTGCTTAGACTGCAATCTTAGGCTGCAAGACTTAGGGCGCAATCCAGAGTAACTATGTGGAGTCTTTGCTCCGGTGTAAGAACAATTTGCTCTGGATTGCAATATGAATTTCCCATAGGTTTTCACTTGGTAGTGCAGTAATTACGGGTACACGTAATGTCTCTTACGTGCTCCCGTAGTTACTCTGGATTGTAGGGCTAGGCTGCAATCCTAAACACACTTTCCTGAGAGTAAGTCCCATAGAACAGAATGGGACTTACTTCTGAGTAGACATGCTTAGGATTGCACCCTTAGTGCTTTGCACACCCCTCTAACTATGCCACCACTCAGCAGTTTGAATTAAGGTGTGTTAGCAGGCCTGGCAATTGTAGGACATTCTGAAGCTTCGGTCAATAAACCTGACATTTGTTGCCTGCAGTGGCCTTTCTGCAGACCCCCTGCATAATCAGTAGTTTAAAGGATGTGACCTTGAAAGGAAAGAGGATATCAGTTCCCGGATTCATGCTAAACCTCCTTCAAAGAGCCTGGAATCCTCTGAAAATGATTATGGCTTTTGTTCCAGTGATCTAGGATCAGTGCTGGCCCTCTTTCCCAAATTCTGGGGCTGGGAATGGAAGATGAATCTCAAGAATGTGAGCTTTATATCTCCACGGTGGCCAAAGTTTACAAGCAAAATAGCTACATGCCAAAACCTTGTTATGGCCAAGAGCTGCGTAATGCTTGTTGTCACCTTGCTAGGACTGCTTCTCCCATCCTCTCGGCCACAGTTCCACTACTGTTGGATTTTTCTGCTGTAATGACAGTAATGGGTTGGTCTGAGGAGAGCCATTAAGATCACCTGTCTACTAAACAGGATAAAGGAGCATAAACTGGGAAGATCAGGACTGGGTTGTAAGTATCTAATGCTGCAATTCTAATCTCCACGTGGTCTAAGCCCTGGCATAAGTCCTGTGCTGACTTGGGGGTGTCATAAAAGTGCTATGTCTCTTGTGCCCCACTCCGTTAGGCCAGTGCACAGGCATACGCAGATGTCTCCACACCATCGCGGGAAGATATGCCAGGTGAGTTAGGCCAACCAAACCTAAACCGGTTAGATTTGCGCCCAAAGTCTCATATTGTATCAGTCTGTGAATGGTTGAAATAACAACCTCTCTCAGAAGTAGGGATTCAAAGGTGAGGGTCCCACTAGGGCGGTCAGTCTCCTGGGATCAGCATCCCTCTCCAGGTAATGACTGATAGCCAGATATCTTTTTAAGGGAGTCTCTATGGTGAGTGGGTGTGGGTGGCGCAAGTGGTTAAGACATGGTGCCTGTTAACCAGCAGGCCAGGGTTCGAGACCCAGGTCCCCACAAGACAAGGTGAACTCCTATCCTTAGCCCAGCTCTGCGACACAGCTGGAACCAATCGTATCGGCTCTGCCATTCCATTGGACTATTTCAGTGGCGTGGAGAGTGGGGATTTGCTGCTTGGGTAACAGCCAGTGATGGGCTTCAAAGAAATTAACAACTGGTTCTCTGCCCATCTGGCAGCCACTTTTAAATGGCTATTTTTAAACTTTCTATGTCCTATCTCTCGTTAACAACCGGTTCTATAGAGTAGGTGCGAACCTGCTAGAGCCCCCCACTGGTAACAGCCTATCCTCCATATCAATCTACCCATGCCTTCGTGCTTCGCATGCAGCGTCGAGTACGATACCATCGTCTTTCAAGACTGATGGATGCCAATACTGTGGTGAGTACTGGCACCTCTGTGGCCTGCAAGTAGACATGCCCAGGGTGGTGCAGCTGGTGTGGGCCGCTCTGGGTGACGCCCCTGAGGGGTGACGCGCCAGAGGAGTTTGACACTCTTCAGGCATCCCCAGGCTTAGACTGTTCCACACCAAGAAGGAGCAGCCTTCCCCACTTTGGAGCAGACAGACTGAGTGCTCCGCTCAACTGCGCATGCCCAGAAAGTCAAGGCATGTGCAGAGGGCTTTGGACAGCGTGATCATATGGAATGGAGGACAGAGTGCCTCTACCTTTAAGCATTGCACAGAGGGGGGAATTTAGGCAGGTGTAGCTCAACACAGAAGGGTTTAAAAAGTAGCACCTGCCTAAATTTCCTCCACTATGCAATGCTTAAAGGTAGAGGCACTCTGTCCTCCATTCTATATGGTCAACCTGCCTAAAACCCACTGCACATGCCTGGACTTTCTGGGTATGCACAGCTGAGCGGAGCACAGTGCTCAGTGTGGAGCAGAGTGCTCAGACTGCTCAGTTCCCAGAAACTCCTGGCATGTGCATTGGGCTCAGATTCCTCTACTCAAAGGAGAAGCAAGCCAGCTTTAGAGCTGCATTGCGCATTTGTCAAGGTTGGCACATGCGCAGTCCAAGGTGATGCATGTCCTGAGGGTGACACAAGTCACAGGGGTGACACTCTCACCCTTGCACTGGGTGCACCTGGAAGTGCCTATGGTTGTGAGTATCCTCACTTTTATAAAATCTTCATGGTTAGTACCTCCACCTTTATTTTATTTTATTATTTTTTTAAAAAGCACTGCTAATAGCAATCCAGAGGATTTGAAGAGTGTTGAGGAATCTCCAATATTATATCACTCTGAAGAAAAAGATCTTCAGGAATAGTTTCATTCATATCAAGAGACCCTCTTTTGTGCTGTTGTGTCTCCATGTAGAGAACAGAATGGGATGTAAACACGTGTGCCTAATCATAACAGATGCTGTGAATGCATATTTCATGACGCGATATCTCTACCTTGGGCAAGATTATGTGAATTGGCTTCTAGATAGACTTCCTAAAAAGCCTTCGACAAGTGATAATTTGTCGTATTTTTCCGTACTCCTTGTATGGTACCTTGAGCTTCCTTGGGAGATGGAAAAGCAGAATATAAATTCACACAATCAGTAAAGTAAAAGAGTGCATAGTCTTTTTGGTGGTGGCCCACATATTCTGGGCAGTTTTCTTTTTTTTAACCTTCAGGAAAATGTAAAAATAATTATTTTGAATAAAATTTGAATGTAGGGTTGCCATAATTCTCTTCCACAAAATCAGGACAGGATCCTCTGTCCCTTTTACCAGTATGTGAACACAATCCCCCCCAAACAGGATTGTTCTTATTTTTTTGAATAGATGGCAACCATATTTGAATGAGATTTTGGGGCTGTATATATGACACACATTTTAGTGAACTCCTTCCTATAATGGGTGGTGAGGCCTCCCTAGGTCTCTTGATTATTATACCGGGAATGCTTTCCTTGACTTTGTATAGGAGATGAAGCTGTACCTTAAGGAAGGATCACTTTTGCATGCATAGGTCAGAACCAGGGATGGCACAACTGAGTCTGGATCCACCAATGTTGTGTCACATTATGCTCTTAAAAAACACCTCTTTTTTAGGATTGCACTCTCAGAGTGAAACAATATTAAGCTATTGGTCTAATGATCTGATTTAGTATATGGTAGCATTACATGTCCATACGGCACTCCTATGTCTCTTTCTTCCATTCTCTTCCTTCCATTCTCTCCTCAACACTCTCCACTTCCATCCACTGATAATCTTGATAATCTTGATGATCTTGATGATCATTTGTACAGTTTAATTTGCTCATGCATTGTTCCTGCTCACCTTGAGCATAATCCTAACCATGTCTACTCAGAAGTAATCCCCATTGTGTTCAATGGCTCTTACTCCCAGGAAAATGTGTTTAGCATTGTAGTGCTTGTCTCCTCCTTTTCTTTTCATCTGTTTCCACTTTCAAAATGTAGACTGCAAGCACCTGGGGACAGGGACCTGTACTCATTATATATATATATATATATATATATATATATATATATATATATATATATATATATATATATATATATATATATATCATATATAAATAATAATGCCCCTGTGTATTTTTGGTCAAAACTACCTTTCATGTGACCAGGGGATATTTTTAAAATATCCATATATAGCTTTTAATGAATTATGCTAGGTTGCAAATCAGTTTGATCTCAGATTTCACCTCTTCGCGGTGTGTATATATCCTCCCTTTTGCACACATGAAGCCACATCTATGTCATCAACCTCTCTGTTTATGATACTTTCCCAGAGAGAGCAATTAGGCTACCATTCCTGGCCTAAATTCCAGCACATGGATGAGATTGTATACACACATTGGAAAGGGGAGAAAAGAGAGAGATGGGGTAATTATTCATGAGTTTAAAAAAGGAAGGAGTGGTGATTTCTGGACATTATGTATAATTAGGCATTAAAAGTGGGAGTTCTACGGCTATGTAAGATGTCTATTTTAAGCCGGTTCTCTCCCCCAGAAACCCCTTCCTGCTAAAGTTGCATAGCAGAGTATAATTTGGCTGGGCTTACTGTGTTTGACGTGACCTTGTAAATGCTTATTCATGGGAGTAATCCCTTGTTGGTTGGGGTCAGCTCCGACAGAATGTTGAGCAGCATATAATATTCCTCTTGCATGTTGCATCTCTAGTCAAGAAGATTATAGACATAGGGCGCAATCCAGAGTAACTACGGGGAGTCCTTGCTCTGGTGTAAGAACAATTTGCTCTGGATTGCAATATGAATTTCCCATAGGTTTTCATTAAGTGGTGCAGTAACTACGGGTGCACGTAAAGTCTCTTCCGTGCTCCCGTAGTTACTCTGGACTGTAGGGCTAGTCATGAAGTTAGTTATGACTAACCATTCTATCTGTGGGATGTGCTTGGTCATAACTAGCACATTTTAATCATTTCCAAGTTGCTCAGTTATGGCTTAGATTGGATACAACGCAGTTTGTTTCTGATGCAGAGAATGACTCCGTAAATCATATGAATAACTGCATAGATTACTTGACTTTGCATTCCTCTTCGGAAGAAGCCCTCTGACAATCAATTGGGCTCTGCTTTTCTTGCAGAAGGTCCCAGATTCCATCCCTGACATCTTCAAATAGGAGACTAGAGAGAACCTTGCATGTAAATTTGGGAAAGCTGTTGCAAATCAATATGATAAGTACCAAGTAAGGGGATCCAAAGGAGTACTGAGTAATGAGATCTTGGGGAAGTTTTTGACTCAATACAAGCTGGCTACCTCTGAACTTGAGTTGAAATCAAAGGAGGGCTTAAATTTTCCTGATTTTTAGAACTGCCCCATTCATTCATTCATTCATTCATTCATTCATTCATTCATTCATTCATTCATTCATTCATTCATTCATTCATTCATTCATCTTACAGTGAAATCCTAAGCATGTATACTCAGAAATAAATCCTGAGTAAAGGATGCTCCCAGGCAAGTGTGTTTGTTTGTTTGTTTGTTTGTTTGTTTGTTTGTTCTTTCTTTCTTTCTTTCTTTCTTTCTTTCTTTCTTTCTTTCTTTCTTTCTTTCTTTCTTTCTTTCTTTCTTTCTTTCTTTCTTTCTTTCTTTCTTTCTCTCTCTCTCTCTCTCTCTCTCTCTCTCTCTCTCTCTCTCTCTCTCTCTCTCTCGCTCGCTGGCTGGCTGGCTGGCTGGCTGGCTGGCAATCCTATTAGGTCCAAGGGGATGATTTCAGTCAAGAAATGAACACAGAAGATCAGTGCTCAGTGGTGCTCCTGCCACTAATAAAAGGCCCTTGTGCTTCCCAACACTCCTCTGGCCAGTCCTGTCCCCATGCCGATCCTCCTTCTTCCTGACTATATCCCATTTTCACTGCCAACATACTGGCAGTGGTAGTGTATGGGCACAATGGTGATGTGTGTGGATGTGGATGAATAGGATTGGGCTGGGCTGTTTAGGTATCATGCAGCTTCTGACGCAGTTTGGGTTTGGGGAAGGTCACCACGTAGAGCAGCCTTTTTCAAAGTGGGGGTCAGGACCTCTTTGGGGATCGCCTAGAGCTTTCCTGGGGGTCGCCTAAGACCCCTGATGCAGGGGGCCAGGTCAGGCTTGCCAGACCTCCGGCTGTAGCTGCATGTGCACTGGGGCTGACTGACAACCTCAGAGCCCAATCCTATGCGTGCCTATTCTGAAATAAATCCCATTATAGTCAGGGGGGCCTTTACTCCCAGGTAAATGTGGATAGGATTGCAGCCTCAGGGCCCAATCCTATGCATGCCTACTCTGAAATAAATCCCATTGTGTTCAATGTGTGCATAGGATACACATTTCATTTGTAACAATGAAAATACATCCTGCATATCGGATATTTACATTACGATTCATAACAGTAGCAAAATTACAGTTATAAAGTAGCAACGAAAATAATTTTATGATTGGGGGTCCCCACAACATGAGGAACTTATAAAGGGGTCACGGTGTTAGGAAGATTGAGAACCACTGACGTAGAGCATACCAAGAGCCCATCTGGATCAAGCCAAAGATCTATCTCATCAAGCCACCTGAATCTATCTCATCTAACACCTTTCTTCCCACAGTGACCCACCAGAGGCCATAATATGTGAAAGCCACTCAAAGGCACATCCACATCCCATTTAGGTGGCATTTTCCATCCCAGTGACTGCTGCGGATATGCCAGAATCTGAAAAGCAAAGCTTGAACTTTAAAATAAAGAACCATTTTGTTTGCCAATTCCATTTATTTCCCCGCTTATCACTTATTTGGTCTGCATCATTTCGGATCAGCCTCCCGAAATGGCTCTTTACTGCTCTTATTTTTTTAAACTTTATTGCCTTGTTTCAGATTTAATTTGTCAATAACACCTCAGCCATCCCTATTTTTTCTTCACTTACATTCCATGATTTTTCTCGGATTTTAATAGCTCCGATAGAAAGCATTTGGTTGGTGCAGTTCTTAATGTTTAAATGCAGGGTATATAATAGCATTAAAATGTACTTTGAAGTGAACTTTAGTGTCTCTCAATCAATTAAACTAATGCACACAAAATACTATATAAATATATATATTTTTCAGCTCCCAGTGGATAAGTAGCATTTATTTTATTTTAGATGTATAGATTAACAGTTTGCTTTTTTCCCCTTTTATTTTTTTTCCTCTGCAGGGAATAGAGATCAGTATCAAGGCAATTTAGTCTGCTGTGCAATTGAATAGGGTGGGTGTTTTATCTCCCTAAAATAATCAGGAACAAGAGAAATCATCATGGATTTTATAAAGTAATCCCTTGCAGACGCTGCAGCAAATATTCTCAAGATTCAGTATATGCATATTGCAAATATATATCGCATATCGTTTTAAATATATACTTTATATATTGCTTTATACACTAAAAGACTACTTTTTTGTTGTTAATTGGTGCAAAAATCAAGAGCTCTACCCCCCAGCTTTTCCCACTTCATTTAAAAAAAAACCTATAATAGCCTGCATCACATTCAGGTATACTAGAATATTAGCAGAAGTGTTGACCACGCAAAATGAGATTAGACAAATGTCTTCCCATTGTATGAAGCATGAAGGCCATGATAGATGATTTCAAACAACAAAGCGCAGCCACCGAGACAAAATTAGTGTTGTTTTAATTACCAGTGTCTGCAGTGTTATCTATCCATAACTGTCTTTGAAATAGGCTGTCAACGGAGAGGAACAGAAAGAATACTTCCAATGTGATATCTCTTCTCTATCTGCAGTCACAATAGCATTGCTTTTTAAAAAAGATTTGAGCCTCGTGTGATACATTCTTAAGTAGCAGAGACACCCCTTTCCCCAAATTTTTCCTTTTTTAAAGTTTTCCTTCAGTAATACTGTATTTACTCAAATCTAACGCTCACCTTTTCCAGCTGAATTCGTTCTCCACAATCAGGGTGTGCATTAGATTCGCTGGTTAATTAGATTTGAGCGAATACGGTATTTTGTTCATAAGTATAGGTTGTGGATTAGATTCAATGGCGCATTAGATTCAAGTAATATACCATATATTACAAATTGAAGTTGGGTTGATACCCTTTCACCTGAAGTTTTCACTTGCCAAGATTTGTTTTGTGGTGGTCATGAATTGTGCCCTCTAATGATCAGGAAGCTTCTTGATTTATTTTTTAAATCTTTGAGTGCTTTGGTGGGCTGTTCTTATTTTTGGTGTGATGGTTTCATGCAAAGGTATCATCATCGTCATCATCATTATCATCGTCATCATCAAAAGAGCACTACAATCACGGCAGAAACTGGAGGAGCAAACCCCATGACTAGATGATTTTGCATTTAAAGGTGTAAAAATGGAAGGTACAGTAGTTGTGTTGGTTCATAGCAGTGGTTGCCGATTTGTGACCACTGTGTTACAAAAAGTCTGAGTTCGTACCAGATGTTTCATGCACCGTATGGCTGCATGACTTTCTCCTCAAAGAGGGGAAAGGGATGCTCTGTTGTCTGGCATCTCAGAAGACTTCATTACAGGACATCTGGGAAGACATCACTGCTCTGAGCACCACTGCCCCCTGATCGTGGAGAACATCATGTGGTGATACACTGGAATAATGGGTTGGGTGGGTTAGTTCAAACCCTGGATCTAGCCAGGGTTTGAAAGGCTCTAAATCTGAAACAAAATAATTAAGCTACATCTCGGTGGTAATACTTTTATCCAGATCAACCCATGAAACCCAAGTTGTTGAATTCTCCAGAAGCCTTTACCAGGCTGGATTTTATGAAAAACAAAAAGCAGAGATGGGTTTGCCCAAATGTTCCTCAAAGGTCCTTTTCATAAAAGGGTTAAGATGGAGCCAGGAGAATTTATGCAGTCTCATGTTAATCAGTCTCACCAGGCACTACACATGATATGAGGTTGCATTCAGGGCTTCTGGAGTGTAGACGGATCAATAACGGATATAATCTTGTTCTTTTTTCCACCAGTTTTACTCCAAATGTGAGGACTGACTATGTCACGAGTTTCCAAGTTCGCTGTAGATGAAAGATTAGGGCAGCGTTTGAAAATGGGTTGACGTGGGCCATGCTACAAATGAGCAGACAAAGCAATCGAGCTAATAGATTACAGTAATTATCCAATCTTTGGCTAGTTTGTATTGGCAAACTATAAATACAGTACACATTAGAACAAGGTGCTTACAGAATGTACATGAAAGGTCAATGTAATTTGCAAGTTGCTAGTCATTAGAATATGCTAAAAAAACCCATTGCTTCAGGCCTTGGGGCTCTTTTTTCCCTTCCTTTTAAATGATGAATACATTGATTATTAAGTAGCAGAGGAAAAATGTACCCGAGCTACTGTAGTATAATGATGGGTCTCTTTATTTTGGGAAGGAAATCAACTAAGCTTCAGAATGCATGTATTGAGAAATATAATTGCAGGGAGGAACATTCCTCAGAGGAGCCTTGGCCATATTAAAAGCAAAAACTTGAGACATGTTTGTGATAAGATTACTAATAAATCTCGGGTAAGTCTTAGACTCCTGACAATAACACTGCAACAGAGCACTTCATCTTTGCTGTTCTTTAGAATTTAAGATCGGTCACAAGCCATCTAAATTACGACTGATCCTAGGCAGATGCAGTGCTGCTCTGCTACGATGCTCGCCATAAATCTCCTGTTCCTTATATGCAAATTAAACTCCATTTTAAAAGATAATTTTTCACATGGCAATCGGCCTTTTCTTTGCAAAATGGGGGGGATGCTTCAGGGGAAAGGAACGGTGCCCCAGGTTCAAGGGACGGGGAAGGTGGAAATGTCCCGCCGTAGCCAAAATAATTTGGGCATTGGCAAGCAGGACACCTCCAACTTCTGGAAGTTAGACACAGCAGGACTTCTGTTTTGTCATTCCCTCTGGCCTTATTTTCTCCAGATCCCAAACATCTTATCTTCCCAAATTAGAGGTCTGCCTTGTTGATGACCAATAAAATCCTCAAGGTCCTGGGTGTCTTTGGTGGAGTGATGTGAAAAACATTGTGCTAAGTAGCAAACAGGGATGAAACAAAGCAAGACAAGCTGTGTCTAAGTATGCGTAAGTAAGGGGGGGGGACATTAACACTCCGAAGAATAATTATCCATCTCCATGCTTTGCAAATTGATCACATCACTGCTTCTTAAAGTGGGATCCACTTTTTAATATAGAATCTCTCAAGACCCATGAGAAGTGTAGTCATGATTGGATGTAACAACATCAAGCAGGAAAAATTTTAATACAATTCAAAATTTTTTCCAACCCTAGGCTGCAATCCTACCCACTTTTTCCCAGAAATAAGCCCCATTTACTCTCACTCTCTCTCTCTCTCTCTCTGAGCACAATCCTAACCATGTCTACTCAAAAGTAAGCTCCATTGTGCTCAATTGAAAGTGTCTTTAGGATTGCAGCCTCTGTCTGTCTGTCTGTCTGTCTCTCCCTCTCTCTTCATAGTAACCTGATCTGGAAACAGATCATAGTACAGATCTGGAAACTTTTCCGAAATGCAGTCACATACCATGGTAGCATCATCTAACAAAGGGGTCTCTAAATCTTTTGGCCAAAGGGCCACATCAATTACATGGCACTGTGCTGAAGGCCAGAAAAAAATTTTAAAAAAATATAAACAGACAAGACGTGGAAATTAGGTTCAAATTTCCAGGATTTATGCAAGCACCAACACAAAGCACAAAACTAAAATTAACCCCTCATTGAAATGAACCCCTGTTTTCCCCCTCTCCACCACCACAGCTTCATTTGTGTTTGGTTGTCTGAGTCAGAGGATTGGAGGGGAACAAGAGGGTGGCCGAGTGCTGGTTTGAGGCTCACCATGTGCCACATCTGGCCCGGGACCGGAGTTTGGAGACCCTTAATCTAGTGAAAATAAAATATTGAAATAAATGGGGATCCACTTAAATTTGTTTGCAATCTATCTAATGGGTCATGACCCTTAGTTTCAGAAACTCTGGTCTACATATGTACCATCAGCTACTGCTATTATGTGTTTCAGTGCCAGATGTTTACCAGGAGCCACTCTTAGACATGAGCTTGTTTGTATAAGTGTGCAGTTGGACACACACACACACACACACACAAATACCCACACATGGAATAATGACCGTAGCTGCTACATCAATTACCTGTCAGAACATTTGAGACAATAAAGTGCCCAGAAAGACATATTTTGCTTTAAACAGTTTATTTTGCTTTAAACAGTTATAACAAGCCTAACTATGTTTATTCAAAAGTAAGCCCCAATGTGTTCAATGAGTCTTACTCCCAGGAAAGTATGTTTAGGATTGCAGCCTCGTCTATTTCCACTAGCACGGATCAAAATGATGGCTATGCATTGAGTGGACAATAATGCACAGACTAATTTTACCCATTCCAAATTTTGACCCAAGTGTTGGCGACTTTACAACATAAACTCTTCATGTTAATGAAGGCAAATTAACAAGTGCATGGGGACTGGAAATGCTGGAAACAACAGTGCATGGGGACTGGAAATGCTTTCCTTTGGAAAACATAGTTGAGGTGGGGTTGCTATAGCTGTGTGCTATAGTAACTCATACGTTTTAAAATAAATAGGCCACTGCCATTTGATTATTTTGCGGGGGAAATCAAAATATAGTAGAGTGAATCATCCACTGCAAACGTGCTGCCCCAGGACAAAATATATAGTGCACAGGATTAAATTAAAGCTGCCATCTTTATCATATGACTTGATGCTTGCATTGTATAGCCTGAAGCAAAGTTGGAGAGCTAAAGAATTTGTTTCTTCTTTTGGGAGTGCCAAAAGTGTGTTAACTGCAGCACACAGCTGTAGGAACCCCATCGATTACTCCGCTTGTTCTTCCAGCAGAGTGTCTTCGAGTCCCTCTCTTCTTGCTCTCCATATCGTGCTGGTAGGGAATTGGGTTGAAAAATTTGTGTTGTGTTGAAATTGACCAACAACTTCTGAAAGCACTATTTGACAGAACAAAAACATTTGATGACAAAAACATTTGATGGGAACTGCAGGACTGGAACCAACAACAGAACTCAGTTTATGTAGAAGTGAATCCTATTGTGACCGGTGGGGCACACTCCCAGGAAAGTGTGCTTAGGATTGATGGTCTGAGTCAACAGTTCCCAAACTATGCGGCTTCCAAACTATGTTCCCAAACTATCCCTACAATCCTGAATAACTACGGGTGCACGTAAGAGACTTTACATGCACCCGTAGTTACTGCACCATGTAGTGAAAACCTATGGGAAATTCATATTGCAATCCAGAGTGATTTGTTCTTACACCGGAGGAAGGACTCCCCATAGTTACTCTGGATTGCGCCCTAAGTTCCCAAACTATGTGGCTCCCAACAGTTCCCAAACTATGTGGCTAGTTGTGGGAACTAGCCAGAGGAGCCACAAAATCCTTGCAAGAAGCCTACAATTTATAGGATTATAACATAAATGGGGATCCCCAGCCAATGGTTAAATAGGTCAAGGGAGCTGCCAGTTAGAAAGGTTTGGGCATCAAACTGGGTCCTTTCATAGAAGGAATACGTGCCACAAATTTATGCTTCTAGGTCCAGGGGTTTGGGCTGGGTGTTGATCAGTCTTCAATGTTAAGTATAAGTTCAAAAACAAGTTTTTGCTTGATTGGCAAAGAGCACAATCCTAACCATGTCTACTCCAAAGCAAGCCCTATTGTGTTCAATGGGTCTTACTCCCAGGAAAGTGTCTTTTAGATTGCAGCCAAAGTCTCCTTGAATATGATGCTTTCCCTTCTTCCTTGATGTCAACTATGGTCCTGATTCCTGGCTTCATTCCTTGTTGATCTCAGTTGTTAGAGAGCAGGGATCCACGTTCATCCTCTCCCACAGTTGTTGTCCATCAGCTAGCCTTGGCACACAAACAATGTCCGCATAAGTACGATTTCAGCAGGCAAACTGTTGTTCTGAGACTAGCATTCTAGGACAAAAGCACAGGGAAATACAATAATGTGAATTTATCCGAGTGCACATTAAGGAGTAGGTGAAGGATATATAAATATATTTTACAATTCCTAGCCCCCTATCATAAGATTGCTTCATGAGTGGATGAAAATTTACAACAGGTGCTTATCAAATGTGAAAACGCTTGCAAATCAGAAACAAACTTTGGGACTATAAACATATTTCAAGGATGACTCAGGCGAAGAATCTGTTTGATAGGAAGCCAGGATGATAGTATTTAATTTCTACATTGGGTCTCTCAAAATCAAGAAAAGGGCAGCTATCATTCTTCTGGAAATGCTCACAAACTCCCTGGCTGAAGACAGACGGCAAGACTCCCAGGAATGCTACATACTCATAAGGGTACATAAGAACAGCAGAGCCCTATAGGATCAGGCCCAAAGGCCATCTGCCCCAGATTCCTGTATCTCACAATGATCCACCACATGGGGGCACATAAGACCACAAAAGACCTGTTTCCAGGGTGCCACTCCTTAGCACCCCGCAGTAAGAGGGTAGCCTGCTTCTGAAACCAATAGGTTGCACATGCCCATCATGGTTTGTAACCTCTGTTAAGACTTTTCCTCCAGAAAATGATCCAATATCATTTTTTAAAGCATTTAGCCCAGATGCCATCACCACATCATGTGGCAAGGAGTTCCACAGGCCAGTGTGTTCATTGATGGTACATGCCAAAAGGAATACATCCATCACAGACGTACTTTTGGGAGATACATATTATTAAGGAATCACAGTGGGATGAAGGTGCCTACAACTCGAATTCAGATAAATGAAAATATTGAATCATTGGGAGACTCCATATTTTCTTGTACATCAGTATGCAACTCATTCCATAATGCACACTCCACATCAAGCAATGGGCATTTTCATTGTAGGAAAGTATTGGCTGGTGGGAAAAGGAAAAGGGCCTGTGTGCTATGGGGCTGAGTGCTTTGGGGGGCCCTAGTAAACCTGATGTCTCCAGAAGCTGAAGAAGCAGTCTCAGAGTTGGTAAGAGCTAGGTATGTTTGGACCTCAAAGGTCAAGAAAAAATGGGAATGTGCAACATTGGCCCCTACAATTTGCAGGTAATGTCAACATCTCCAGATGTGTCAGGCCTGTCTTGACATGATCAACCTCTGTAGTCCCATTTTCTTTGGCTGCAACCCAAAACACACTTTCCATTGAACTGAATGGGGCTTACTTTTGAGTAGACATGGTTAGCATTGTGCTCATAGTCCATTTCTAGCTCTTATATACTCTATTATTTATGTTACACTTATATTGCACTCTTTTTATATCATTTTTTGGTGTTTTATTAGTTTCTGTGCTGTGTGCGACCTTGAGAACTCCATTTATTCAGAAAGAAAGGGGATACAAATCATTTATTTGTGATTTAAATCTGAGAGCTTTAAATCAATCCGTCCTACTGCAAGCACTCAGGATGGGGTGAGTAGTAATAGGTGTCTAATAGTAATAGGTGTCTAATAGTAGTAATAGGTGTCTTGGAAGTATACAAGGAACCTTTTCTCGTAGGAACCTTGTGTATTCATTTTATTTTTAACAGTTCATCACTTCCTCACTGATGCTCAAGATGGTGTACCCATTAGCTATTACAGTAGTTATTTTATTTTGGGCGCAATCCAGAGTCCTTGCTATGGGGGAGTCCTTGCTCTGGTGAAAGAACAATTTACTCTGGATTGCAATATGAATTTTCCATAGGTTTTCACTACGTGGTGCAGTAACTACGGGTGCCTGTAATGTCTCTTACATGCTCTCATAGTTACTCCGGATTGTAGGGTTAGTCTGTTAAAAAGCTTTGTGAACTTTTTGATGAAAAGCTGTATATGTGACTCCTTGCCCTTTATCCTCACAGTAACCCTGCAAGGTAGGTTAGGCTGAGAGCCAGTGTCTGTTCCAAAGTCACCCATGTACATAATTTTCATGACTGAGCCTTACATGACCGTACATGACCATGTACGTACATAGAATCATAGAATCATAGAGTTGGAAGGGACCTAGTAGGTCATCTAGTCCAACCCCCTGCCTGCAGCAGGAAATCCCCCTAGAGCATCCCCGACTGGTGCTCGTCGAGCCTCTGCTTGAAGATCCCTAGTGAGGGAGAGTCCACCACCTCCCTTGACCATGTACGTAATTTTCATGACTCTAATCACTTACAGCATGATCCTATGCATGTCTACTCAGTAGTCCTATTGTGTTCAATGGCAATTACTCCAAAGAAAGTGTGCCCTAGATCACAACATCCACTTTATTGATCATGTACTGGTGAACAGCCTTTTGAAGTCCCAATTCTTGTAGTTTTGGCACCAGCTTTTCAAGAACTGTGAACTTCAGCAGGAGTTTCAGGATTCTGCTTAAGGAGAAACATCTGAGAATGTTAAGGAGAAGGCAAACAAGCTTGTTAAGAAGACAAGTGGAATTTTCCAGGGGGGGTTCTGCCCACACCTAGTTTGGGGTACAATGGCCCCATTGAATTAGGTTTGGTCATGATAGTTGCATACAGTGGTGGGCACCAGCAGGTTTGCACCTACTCTATAGAACCGGTTCTTAACAAGAATAGTACATATAAAGTTTAAAAATAGCCATTTAAAAGTGGCTGCCAGATGGACAGAGAACCGGTTCTTAATTTCTTTGAAGCCCATCACTGGTTGCATACTATTATGTTGTATCATGTGAATGGATGACTCTTGGTTTTTTGTTTTTAATAATAGTTCTTAGGTCCAGGCAACTTGAGAATACAGAAGTTAGCCTCCCTAGATCTAGATGATGATGTTTGTTTTATACCCATTTTCTTGTTCACATCTTTTTGAAGTCTAACCAGGCTATAATTATGACGAGACATGTTTTCATGTACAATATTTTGCAATGCTTTTATTATTTTTTTAAGTACACCCTTTAAGATAGGATGTGGATGCACTTGTTATGCAGACAGTAATTAGCCTGTTACAGAGATATTAATTAACATGTTAGAAATGTTTTCTTTATTAATGAGAAATTCACACATTCTATTTAAATTAATTTGTATAGTTTAAAATTAATTTATTGTGGCCTTTGATGACCTCAACTCTACTAAGACAAAGCTGGAGCATTGTACTAGCGGTGAAACCATTCATTAAATGTTTTATGCAAATAGTGTTTGTTTATAAACAAATTAACTGCAAGGATTTTCAAAACAGGTGCTGTGTTGTGAATGCGTACTAAATGATGTGGTACTGAAAGAATTAATTAGACCTTCAGATGTAATTAGTCGCAATAATTTGCGTGATTAGCGGCTTGGTTAAGAAGTAAGACACACACATATCGCAATGCTCATTTTACTCACTGCAATGGCTTTTGTCTTTCCTGCGACAGCAACGAAGGGGTTTTTGCCGTCTTACAGACATTTTTCCAAAAATTGCTGACGGTGCGGGAGTTAATTGCCGAGTATCCTAAGGGGGTAATGTTCTCTCTGTCTGCCCCTCCCTTTGACTTGTTGTAAAGCAAATTCACAGGATGCAGTATTGTTTGCACCTCGATGAATTTTTAAAACACAAAAGTTGTTAACCCTCGTTCTTCGTGCCCCTCCGGGAAGGTCCTGCCCCTTACATGTCCAGGGTTAAAAGACAAGCCGAGATTGTGAGAAGCCAATGAAACACACCTTGCATTTCAAATGTTTTTTGTGTATCCCCTCCCACTGCGATGATTTTTGGGTGGATACATTTTTGTCACCTGAAAACTTTTTAAATGATTCTTCTTGCAGGGAGAGCCACTTATTATATGGTTATAGTGATACAGATGTCCCTCATTCTCCACTTGGGTTCCACTTTGGAACCTCCCGTGGATAAAAAATTCACTGTATAAAGAAAATAGTGGAAAAATAGGTTTAAAGACCCACGTCCAGGTTTCTTGCTCCTCCTCTGTTGTGCCTAATTGAATATGGCAAGGTATCTGCAGGGGTTTGATTCTGGGACCGAAAAATGGAGTGACTGCGTGCATGTCTTCTCTCTACAACTGTAGAAAAACATTTTTTAAACTGTGATTTGCAGTGGCCATTTGTGTTGAGTAAAATCTCTGTATAAAAAAATTCGTGTATAACAAGATTCGACCTGTACTTACCCAACTGGCAGTGCCAAAGATGAATCCAAGGGTGTGTGCCTCCCTCAACTGATGTGCCAGCAGGGAAGGCTCCAAGTACAGGTGGAGGTCCAGATCTACCAACCCAGCAAACCTCAGCAATGGAGGTTAGTAGATGTGGGCTTTAAGTCTAGGAGAGATCCCAAGTTTATTCTTCCTGTAAACCTCAGCCACTGGATACCCAGTTTCAACTGGATACCCAGGTCTACCCATTTGGTTGACCTGGGCTCTGGAGTTATGGTACTAGTCTACCTTAAGGTAGTGGTCTAACGCACTGGATCTGCTGCAAGGCAGTGCCCATATATGATGATGGATGAGACCAAAGATGTCCTGTTCTCCTTTCAGGTTTTTCTTCCATTTTTAACAGTGTGTGTTGGTTGCTTATTCATGACCTGAGTACCACAAGACGGAATGAGCTCCTGTCACTTGCCCAGCTCCTGCCAAGCGAGCAGTATGAAAGCATGTAAATGTAAGTAGATAAACAGGTACCACTTTGGTAGAAAATATCCAGAACCTTCTCCCTAATGTGTGAAGGGTTGGGGGTTGAACGTATGGAAAATATATGGAATGTATGTGTGGGTGTTGAATGTATGGAAAATCTTGTATAGTGAACATAGTGAGAAATGGAATGGTGGTTTCCGGTAAGTATCTTTGAACTGATCCAGCAGGGCTTTTTGTCTGTTGTGCCCTACAATCCAGAGTAACTATGTGAGCACATAAGAGGCATTATGTGCACCTGTAGTTGCTGCACCACCTAGTGAAAAGCTATGGGAAATTCATTTTGCAATCCAGAGTAAGTTGTTCTTACACCGGAGCAAGGACTCCCTGTAGTTACTCTGGATTGCGCCTGTGGTGTTCCAATGTATGTACACTGAAAATGTTGCCATCCCCCAAAAGGTACATCTCATGTGCCAGCAGGGAAAATCTGGTGGCTTATCTGCTTTTATGGTGCAGGAGGACAGCGATTGTCATTTACGAAAGGGAAACAGAAAGTCATGCATATTGAGAATGATGAACAGGATCCCAAATGCTTTACTATGGATGAATTATTTAATTAAAACGAACTATTTACCGCAGATGGTGTTGGCTATCATTGAATTGTTGAATACAGCACAATTAATTGGTTTCTTTGCCAGGGAGTCCTATGCATACATGTATTTAAACTGCTGGCAGTTTTCGGGGAGAGAGATCCTCTCATCATTGCTGGGGTGATGAGATGACAGAATAAATAAGGGGATATACTTGACTGAACTCTTCTCAAGCCCCTTTTGTGGCCTGATTAATTCTCTTTGCTTCCTTTATAAAGTGTGATGTTTGCAAAGCACTTTTTGAAATGGGGGTCTTCTGTATTTGGGCAAAATTAACATTTGAGTGTCATCAGCTGCTGGAAGGCAAACCTTCAGATGGCAGGGAATGGAAAGCCAAGGAAAATGGGAAATTTGATTAAAAGCAATCAGTGATGGAAGGCTTTAAAGAAGAGCATGCTAATTTCTTTACGTTCTGCTATTCCAGCAAAGAATGCAAAGATGAGCAGAACTTAGATTTCACATACCAAGAGCCTTACTGGATCAAGCTGAAGGTCCAAGACCACCTAGCAGGTACTGTATTTACTTGAATCTAAGACACAATCGAATTTAACACTCACCCTATAAGTATAATTAAAATATTGTATTTATGCAAATCTAATTAAGCATTGAATCTAATACGCACCCTGACTTTGGAGACTGAATTCGGCTGAAAAAAGTGAGATTTTTATTTGACAAATTATAGTATATTCTACAATAACCAGCCTGACATTTCCAGAAAGTTTGAGGATATGTGTTTGGATAGAGGATGGATACAGTGGACAGGAATTGAAAGAATGGACAAAGAGATACTTTTTGCCATCTCGTGCAACACTAGAATCTGGGTATATTATTAAAATTGAGTGTTGGGAGTTTTAGGACAGACAAAAGAAAATATTTTTTACCTAGCATGCAATTAGTCTGTGGAACTCGTTGCCACAGGATTTGATCTAAATTCATTGCAAGGTGGATTGGACCATTTTCTGGAGGATAAGTCCATCATAGGTTGATTTTGTGACCTTCTGTGTCATTTTGATGCCCACAGATGCCCTATGTGACTTGGTGGTAGCCCTCAGGGCCATTTATGAAGCATCAAGGCACCTTTTCCTCCATAAATTCTTTTTTTAAACCATTAACCATAGACTCATGACCACCATTGTATATTTGTTCAGTCATTAGCACATCACTAAGCATTGCACAGCTTATGAGAGAGCCTAACATGTACTGTATATTTAATCATAATTTCCTGAATGTATGCCTTGGCTTACTCTTTTTACTCTTAATTCAACTCTTGTTAGGCTGGAGTTCTCCAGAAAGGATGGGAAACCTAAACCATTAAATGTCTCTTACAGCCAAGAGGGTAAGGCCTGGCAAGACTACACTGAGTTAAAGGGTGGGTCAGCTTTTAAAAATGAGAAAGCCCTGACAGTGTGTTAAGGGAATGATTAATGCCAACACTCTGCTTCAAAAAGCCATAAGATCTTTAATATCAACAAAATATATGAGGCTTCAGTTGAAGCCCTTATCTGAAGGATGGCATCTTGGGCACTATTTCATCTTCACTCAGTGGTAGACAACAGGAAAGGTGGAGAAACACTTCTGAGATCCTTTTTGTATTGGACCAGTGAGATCGATGCTTAGTTTCTTTCTCTGTATTTGACATTTTATGGTGGAGACTTGTCTCCGTGTCTGGATCATGCACATTTGGGATTATGCACATTTGGCACATTTAGGATCATGCACTCTTTCTTCCATCATGGACCTCTATCTGGCATACATGAAATTTCTATCTGCCAAGCATTAATCAGATGTAGCAAGGAGGCTGTCAACAAGCCCTGAGATCTTGTGCTGGGGTAGATACAGATTTGCCCTGCAGCACACTGTGGGTACTTCTGTGACCACAACAATGATTTGCACCCACCATTTTCCTGCCCTATGTGATGCCTCCTTGGTCATGTGGCTAGCATGGCTAAACATCAAAGTGCATTGAACACTGTTACTTTACCACTGATTTGGTACCTATTTATCTATTTATCTACTTGCATTTACATGCTTTCAAACTGCAAGGTTGGCTGGAGCTGAGCAAGTAATGCGAGCTCACTCGGTTGTGCAGTACATGGGTCTTGACCCACTGACCTGCCTACTCTTCCCTAGTACTCCCACCCAAATGCAAATGTTCAGGACCACGGGCATAGCTAATTAATCATTAATAATAATACTAATGAATACGAATGAATGATTAGTAATGATCATACAGCCTGGAGCATAGCTCAAAATGTTGCCCTAGAGCTGCTATCACAACCAGAAGTGATGTCATGCCCAGACTTTTTTACCCCACCCCAAACAACAAAATCCAATTAAATTAAGTGAATAAATAAAAAGTCTGCATCTTATTAGTTAGAGAAACTGTACTGGGGTAAAGAGGGATGGTTATTCTCTCCCTGATAAATATAAGCGTAGCATACATTAAAAAGTGCCTCTAACAATCACAATATGATATATGAAATGGGAGATTATTATAACTATATTATCATAACTCATAAGATGATCATAGCGATATGATCTATCATACTATCTATCATAACTACATGTATATCTCATTGGATCTCAGAGCAATCAGTTTTATGGGTTAGTTTTGAGTTAAGAAAATCCACTTTTTCTTCCATAGGCAATTAATGTTTCCATTTTCTGGTTAATCATCCATAACATTTGATAGAATGCAAGGATTTCATGCATTGTGCATTAAATTACCTTTCCATTGATATATAACATGATATTATTATTAATACATTCAAGAAATGAAATTCTATAAATAAAATACATACTGTACCCCGTTTTTCACAATTATAACCACTCAGCTCGTTGCCCCCCTAATGCTTGCTGCCCCGTGCAATGGCTACCCCTGCACCCTCTTAGCTACCCCACTTTTCTGGTTCCCTGATGGATACTGTTGTCTTGGCTTCACACAACATATGATTGCAGCCCTTTTCTTCCTGACAGCTTTAATAGGGCAGCACAGATGTGAAGGGAGTGGAGCTTTGCTGGCAAACGAACATCAGCACTTTCTGTATGTTTTTGACTCTCCCTTGGTAGGGAGAGCCAGTTCCAGCTGTACTCCTATGGAGATCTGACACCAGTCAGAGGTGGGATGGCTGTGGGATGTAGCAGCAACTTGTTTCTAGTGTCGATTAGGACTTAATTTTCTACGTAGAAAGATTTGACTTTTACAAAATAAATGCAGTTTAGTCCTTCCATCAGAGGAATTCAAAAGCAGTCTGTTCAATCAGGCCTCCGTCAGTCTTGAAAGACTATGGTATCATGCTCAGCGCTGCATACGCTGCATGCGAAGCATGAAAGCCTGGGTTAGATGGTTATGGAGGATAGGCTGTTACCCAAGCAGCAAATCCCCCCTCTCCACGCCACTGAATTAGTCCAATGGAAAGGCAGAGCCGATACGATTGGATCCAGCTGGCGTCGCAGAGCTGGGCTAAGGACAGGAGCTCACCCTGTCTTGTGGGGCCGACCCGGGTCTCGAACCCTGGCCTGCTGGTTAACAGGCATAGCGTCTTAACCGCTTGCGCCACCCACAGCCTAGTTCAATCAGAATGAACAAATTTCTGAATGTTCTTTCTAAAGTTAATCGGGTATATAGGAGGCCGCTTTGGCAATGCAAAGTCGGAATTTGCCTTGTTCTGAATCACGCCATTGGTCCACATGTTTCAATGCTATCTGGTGGCAACTGTCCAGAATTTCACATATGGGACTGAAACTCCAGGGGACTTAACCTGGGACCTTCTGTATGCAGAACAGACCATTGAGCCAAGTCCATTCCCTGAGAAGAAAATGAACTAATGGTGCAATCCAGAGTAACTATGGGGAGTCCTTGCTCCGGTGTAAGAACAATGTGCTCTGGATTGCAATATGTATTTCCCATAGGTTTTCACTAGGTGGTGCAGTAACTACCGGTACATGTAATGTCTCTTACGTGGTCCTGTAGTTACTCTGGACTGTAGGGTAAGTCTATTGGGATGGCTCAAGTTGTAAATCCATGGAAAAGCTGATCTCTTGAGTACTTTTAAAAAAAATATTCTGTTCTTATAAATGTATTCTGCAATTCTGTAAAGAGTGCTTAGATGCAAGCAAAAAAGAAAATGCCTCAATAATGCAGACAAATACAGTGTACAAGTTACACAATTCATTGCATGCCAAAATAATAAAAGATCAGAGCGCAATTCATGTGTGTAAAACCGACAACCTAATTCTAACTTGCACTGATATAGCCAGACTGCATGGTGTGTGCTATATCCTATATGGATTAGGAGGTATCTGAAGGTTTTCTTGGGGGAAGAGGTTATTTCGACTTACCCCAAGTAAGCCCCAGCCTGCCCTATAAAGATTCTTGGATCTGTACCAGTTATTTAGTTGATAGTACAAATCTAGGAAAACTGCAGTGTAATCCTATTTGTGTCTACTTAGAAGAAAGTTCATTTGGGTTCAATGGGGCTTACACCCAGGAAAGTGCTCTTAGGATTATAGCCCTGGTGTAATGCTGGGTGGCCTGGAAGGAGGTAAGGATATAGTGGAGGACTGCTCTGTCATTCCTGCTATCTTCTGGGCCCAATCCACTGTCTCCTGCACGTCCCCCACTCACCCCTCATTGGTCAGCACCACCTTACCTGATCCAACATTAGAGAAACTCTGAGTTGACACTGGGATAGCTGGGCTGGCTCAGGCAGGGGTTAGAATTGCAATTTTATTTGATTTTCCTGGAAAACGTCTTGATATTTTGCCTTGGCCCTAAAAGTCACTCTCAATTTCATTTAAAAAAAAATTTCGGCTACCTTGAAAATCCTCAGAAACAATGTGGAAGCCAGTGGAAGTTAAGGTTTTTGAACTAGTATCATATATTTAATAAGTGGGACCCTGAAGTGCTATAGTAGAGTCATTACATTACATTGTTACTCATTGTGCTGTATGTGAGAAACACAGGACAGAATAATATTTGCAAAGTTTATCAGGTGCATATATTTCCCTGATAGATACTTTATATTAATACCATTTCTATATTGCTATAAATATGTTGCATTTCCAAAATGAAATGTTTTCTAGGCACGATCGTAATTTTGCAAGACAAATTTGCCTCTGACGATAGGCAAATTATAGGCTACAATATGTGATCAAACGGCAACGTGGAAACCGTACAGCGAATGCACCCTAAGGACAAAGCCTGCTTAAAACTATAGGGGATAGAATAAATGGGAGTTTTAGTAAAGCTATCTCTGATTCCAGCGGATAAATTATGCTCCTTTCTATTTTGCATCTCTTTGGGACTGTACTACATAAATTATGACCAAATATAATTTAGGCTATCAGTGTATATTTCTGAACATCCATCTTGTACATTTTAAGTACAAAATTACCATTTTTGCAGAAGTATAAAATTGAGACAAATTTTTTTTATCTGTGCATTTAACTTCCAAATAGTTTATAGTAGCTAAAGGGTTAGAGAAGACCTCATTACTATCCAAAGGGCGATGTTAACCAGATGACTATATAACTACAATAAGAGCTACATAAATGTGGTGGGACAGTGGAAAACAAGATTATATTGCCTCAGATAGTGCAGTACCTTTCTCTGGAAGTTGCTAAATAAAAATAAGTGCTGCTATCCCAAATTTTTTGATTAACAGGATCTGATTAATGGCATCATATCCTGCTTAAAGATATCACTTCTGGCCCTCAGCAGGCATCACATATGATATTTGGTCCACTGATGGGTTTGATATCCCTGATATATACTGACTGCTCAGCCCTAATGCTGGGACAAAGCCTTGCACTGCCTCCCATAAGGCATTTGTCCGCCCAGTTCCTGATAGCGCATTGGGTGCTTCTGGTGTCGTAGTAGTAGTAGTAGAAGTAGAAGTAGAAGTAGACGTAGTCTGTACAGATGCATCTTCTGATGGGCATTTCCCGACCTGGTTCAGTATGCAAATGATTCGGACCTCAGAGGAATCATGTTCATCTGAACTGATGAAACAGTAGATGATGGGGTAGAGCCTAGCACTCTGTTGATGTGTCAGGGGAGATCATGGCAGTCATACCAATAGTTTGACTCAGCCCGAGTTCACATATACATGGTTCACATATACATCCTGAGTTCAGGGATACATGGCAATAAGCATCTAAATAGATTTTAAGTCATCGCCTTAAAAATGGCCCAAGTAAAAATTACAGTAAGTCCTTGACTTACAAACGAGTTCCGTTCTGGAAGCTTGTTCATAACTCAATTTGTTTTAAAGTCCAACACCACCAATATTAGTGCATGTTTAACCCAATCTGAAAAAAAATGAAAAAATATTGAAGTAGTGTAGTAGGGATGTTCGTATATATGAAAATTTGCATCTTGAATGCTCACACGTCGAGGAGTTACTAAACTGGAGGCAGCTTTGAAATCTTGTCACTGAGCATATCTGCTAAGTAACATGCTAGTGTTAAAATGATGCTTGGAAAGCAAATAAAAAAAATCAAATTCCCCCATTTGAAGTAGTTAGCCCTAAAAACCTGCGCTTTCCAACAGCGCACTGAATAAAATGCAACCCTCTTGTTTGCCTCCCTTGTTTATCCTCCACATGGAACAATGACCTCTCTTAAGGCGCCGTCTTTCTTACTTTTCTAAGGGTTACTCTCTTGCCTCGATTTCTCCCCTGATTATCTTGAAGCCTGTCAAACTGGAGAGCGCTCCCCTCCTTTGCTCTTTCTTCCTAATAGACAAGAAACAGTCCAGTCAATAATATTTTACTTGTCTTCCTTCTTCGTGTCTTTTCCTCCGATCAGTTTACACGGGTTTGACTGCAGAGAGTCAGAAGGGAGGTTAAGATCTGAAAGTTCAGCCAAATGTTATCGGCCGCGGAGATGTTGCTAAGGGAAGGCTCTTTGAGCCCCCCCCCAGCCCGAAGCCAATAATAGCTGCGTATAACTGATAACATCAACAGCTGTCAAAGATCCAGGCATTTTGTGGTTCATCTGTAAACTCAAACACCTGTATTCAGTCAAGCTTTGATTGTTATCCCCTCTTTTCCTGTCATTCTGATTCGTTCCTTGAAGGTCCTGCCAGGATATTCTAAGCTGCTAGTTGATTTATAATGTGAAAAGGCCTTGTGAAGGCTCAGTGTGGTTAGGAATGGAGGAAAAAAATTGACAGAGGGTCTCATTCATAGGGTGACAAGTTCCATTGACGTTCATATTGACAGCTTCCTTTTGCATTATATTTCATTCCCGGGAAGTAAAAAGTTCAGATCTTTGGGAGGAAGAGTTAAAAAGAAGTTTCAGTGCTCCCAACATATGTCACTTTAAAGTACATTATGTACTTGTTTAAAAAAAATTTTCGGAGGGGGGGGTGGATGGGTGATGAATTAGATCAAAGTAACTAATAAACATTCTGCCTGAAAGCTCTTCAGAACACAGTATATATATGTTTGAGATATTTAAAGATAAGGTTTCAAGGATCAAACTGTAAAATAAGCCCACGTATCTTCAATGGACAGATGATGCGTGCTTGTCCAACTCTAAGACGTTAATATGGAGATCAAAAAGGAGAGCTCTCTCTGTCTTTTATTAGTTTGTCAGAAAAGAAGCTGTGGTATGGAATGGAGATAGAACGATCATATTTTATACAACTTCCCGAAGTGTTGCTCCCTAGAGAATGGAGGATTATCTGCTATCAGCCAAGGGAACAGCGATGCCTGCGGTGGTCATGGGTAGGGGTGATTGCTGACCAGAACAAAAGATTAGAAAGTTGGTCAGCCAATTTCAGTAATTAAATAGATGAGCAGCACTGTTTACAAATTGCATTAAGTACTGCTTCAAATATTATAGCACTTTAGTGCAATGATGGCCAACGATGGTTAAAGGACAACCTATATTGGTTATACTGGATTAGAACTCATGTCCAACTAACAGGCTGGATCAATCTAATTTGACCCAGGTTGAAATCTCCACTTGGTGGAGAACCACTAGGAACTCACTCAATCTTAACCCTTTATTAGCCTGACACAAGTCCCGTGCTGGCCTGGAGGTGTCGCAAAAATGCATAAAGTGGGGAAATGGGTGAGTTGTTCAGGTTTAAATTGGTTAGGATCATACCTTGAGTCACTTTCCCTACAATCCAGAGTAACGACGGGAGCATGTAAGAGACTTTACGTGCACCCGTAGTTACTGCACCACCTAATGAAAACCTTTGGGAAATTCATATTGCAATCCAGAGCAAATTGTTCTTACACCGGAGCAAGGACTCCCCGTAGTTACTCTGGATTGTGCCCTTTGTGACAACCACGAGAGCTTCCCACCTACACACTATAAAGTCCACGAGCACCATAGAACATTGCACGTCATTGTACTAAGATGTGGGTTTGTGCCACAGGGAAACGCACAACATGATGGCACTGGCTAGTGTTTATAAAAATTGTGGTGTAGTGGTTAGATGTGGAAGAGTTTGTCTGTTGGTTTTACATTCACCTTTTTTTAGAAAAGGGCCAAATCTGAGACAAAATACATTTCCCCAATCAAATAAATAAATAGATAGATAGATAGATAAACAATGTCTACTTGCTTAAAGAATTTAAAACAAGTTTGATTTAAAAAGTGCCACCTGAATATTAAGGCTGCAGATTTTTAAAAAATTATTTTAATAGAAGTTACTACAAAAACTGAAGGTCCAAATGCTTTCCTTAAAAAGGTATTCTTGTAAAAGAAGGAATGCCTCTTCAACTCTTGTATGTATGATCTAAAGAGGGAGTGAGCTTTATTTCGTAAACTGCTAGTTTGACTAATATGCAGGTTTATGGAGGTTTGAACTGTGCTTGATACAACTGATCAGCGAAGGTCTTGGGATAAAATAGAGGTGTGATGGAACTTAATAATATGGAGAAAATAATGAGATCATAATGCTATTCTTGAGAGTAACCCTACAATCCAGAGTAACTACGGGAGCACATAAGAGACATTACATGCACCCGTAGTTACTGCACCATGTAGTGAAAACCTATGGGAAATTCATATTGCAATCCAGAGTAAATTGTTCTTACGCTGGAGCAAGGACTCCCTGCAGTTACTCTGGATTTTGCCCTAAGACTCCTTGAAGGCTTTACTTCTGTGGAAACCTGTACTGCTAAGATATGAAACATTTTGCAAGTGGTTTGTTGCAACTATCCCATCTTGAATACACCACCGACCTCACAACAAAGAATATATTAAATCTTTTCTCTCCATTGGAGAGTTTGGAATGGACAGTATGGGTGCATTTTTTGTGATGCAGTCTAGGGATGGAGCAATTTCTTCTGTCATGTTTACCAAATCTTTGAATGTAGGATCGCTTTTTTACTTCTCTTTTCCTTCTCAAATCCTGGGATGGGGTGCGGTAAATAGTAACTCTCAAAAATCTCCTTTTCTTTGGAATAATAAAATTGCCAGAATTGCTTGTATTTCCAATTTAATATGAAATGGAGGGAGAGGCAGAAGATTGTGCGACAAAAGCTAATATAGCAATATTCTCTTATTGCAATGATTTATGTATTCAGAACTTTAACAGCCGAGCGTCTTCCGGCACTCCTTTAATTTCCAGACATCTGGACCTTTCCTTTGTTGGGACCACAGTGATAGATGACAAAGTCATGTGCTTGTGAAATAAGAGCGAAGAACTTTGTCGCCCGCAGCTTGCGCTCTGTGGTGGATCACCAAGTTATCCCTGGCAAGCCAGTGGCTTTAGATTTTGAGCATTGCCTTTTTATTCCAATGATCTCCGCTAATGAAATACATGGTGAAGAGCACTCGTACCGGTCTTAAGAAACGGTTCTGATCTCACAATTTGCTAAATGTCAGTGGAAAGTGGTTTCCTTTCCTTTTTCAAAAATAAAACCTAAATATGAATTTGCCTGTAGTTTTAATTCTGAGACGACATGCCTGCAAATTGCAGCGATTACACTTTATAGGAATCGCTTTTGTCTGTAGGTATAATGTAGGCGATAATGTTATATTTTTTCAGAAATATTTTAAATGTCGTGTTTTTATTAAGATGAAAAGCGCTTGGTACAGATGCCGTAGTACATAATAAAAAGTGGTATCCTCAAGTTGTATCCTCAAATCCCACCATTTTGCTAATGTCCTGTGGTAAAATCACATGTCATAGTGAGGGGTGCACAACTCAGATCACAAAAGGCTGTGTCTTCATTGTGTCTTAGACACATATAAATCCAGGGCTCCCAGGAATTCCTATCAGAGGAAAAATCTTTCTCCAAGATAGAAATCACAGGATGTGGCTTAACAGAAAGTTGGTATGGGGTGGAATTTGCCACCATATTCACATGGATGTTATATCTGGTGCAACACCCACAGAATGGAGGACATATACAGAGGGCTCAGAGGCATTGTTAGAAGGTGTGCGTTATAGCAATTGCACCAAGCTGCAAGAATTGCAGGTATCTGTAAGTCTTGAAAGACTACGGTATTGTGCTTGACGCTGAATACGCTGCATGCAAAGCATGAAGGCCTGGGTTAGATTGTTATGGAAGATAGGCTGTTACCCAAGCAGCAAATCCCCCTTTCCACACCACTGAAATAGTCCAAAGGAAAGGCAGAGCCAGTACGATTGATTCCAGCTGCGTCGTAGAGCTGGGCTAAGGACAGGAGCTCACCCTGTCTTGTGGGGATTGACCTGGGTCTCGAACCCTGGCCTGCTGGTTAACAGGCACAGTGTGGTGTCGTCATCATTTGACATCATTTAACATCAGAAATGACATCATTTCCAGTTACGGCGTCAGATGCATCATTTTCAACTTCACACTGGTCTTCAGCTATGCCACTGGAGGGTTTTCTAGTTGTCCAAATTGCTAACTTGTGATGTAAATGAAAGCTGGATGAGTGACCAGTGGGTGGCCCACTTCCCAACATGACTGGGGGGTGGCCAGTACTAGATGTGGTAATCAAAGATACTATTTAGAGTGGACTCCTTCCTACAGCAGTGTGGTGGGAATACACCAGTAATAACTCTGCCATTGCGTTTAAAAATCAAGGCCAGGCATCAAATGGAATATCAGGGTTTTGTTGCTTCTTGTCTTTACTGCATACTGTATGTCTATGAGGCACAAGCACACGTATTCATCTAATAAAACCAGTTATCAGAAGCATAACTTTTTATATTTGTAATTGAAATTGTAAATTAGAGCGTAGAGAGAAAGAGGCAAGCTTTGTTCTTGGTCTGAATTGAAATCATGGTTTGGGTACATGTTCTTTGTGCTCCATTAATCTATGCATTTGGCTACGGTTAACACACAGTGTGTGTGATTTGTAAGCATGTGGCTCCATTAAACCAATCAGCTTGATGTTGCATCCCTGACAAAGTGTGTTGCTTTCCCCTGTATGGTCCTTTGAGCATGAATTACACGGGAACGCTTGTTTTTGTCTATGGAGAGCTTCAAAACCCAGCCTGGACTGGACTGAGATGTTTTCAAATTATTGAGAGTGACTGGTTCAAAGTCACCTAGGAAGCTTCAGGGCTGAAGACAGAATTGAACCTGGATTTTCTGGGTTTAACTTCTGAAGCACAGCACCAGATAGATAGATAGATAGATAGATAGATAGATAGATAGATAGATAGATAGATAGATAGATAGATAGATAGATATTGTATTGATGGATTGTACTGATAGACAGACAGACAGACAGACAGACAGACAGACAGACAGACAGACGGACGTTATATATACTGGTGTGAAAGCTGGGCTGCAACCATATATGAGTGCAGCCCAGCTTTCACACTACTGTGCTGCAACCCTAGAACTGGGATGACTCTAAATGTCCTAAGTTATATATATGCCTCCAATATACAATGAACTAGAATTTTATACATGGATATCCAAAAATCTTGATTGCATAGTGATGTAGTTTTCCCAGTCCAACATCATGCTAGCAGCATGAATGCGATTTGTTTTGTAATTAATAGCATTTAAGTTCCAGCTTAGTCAGGTTTGATTAAGCAAACATTAAATTAATTCAATCTGCAAACACTTAGTCTGTAAGGACTATTGAGGGAAGAATGCATTTGGATGGACACAGGGACGCATCTTCATTGGATTGCCAGCCACCTCTGAGTAGTTAACGCTCAGATCAATACAGCTCCTAGAGCTATAATAAAATGCCTTCGACAAGCTCATCTGTGGCTGGGAACACAGTATACACATTGATTTCCTGGCCTGATATAACCCATTTACCTATTCAGTTAGTCCGTTAAGGAAGGTGTAAGGCTACCAAGACCCAAGGGACCAATGATGTCTATAAGTAGGTTAGCAAATACTTGACAATGTCTTAATCTGCTTTCAAGTTACTCCTTCAAGGGAAATATATTTCTGAAAATGAGGGGGGTTGGTTGTATGATTTTGTAACTTAAAAAGGGGTGGTGGTGGGGATGCAACTGTTGAACCCTGTCCCTATTTAGGGAGGAGAAGCAGGACTTTAGTGTCATAAAATGAGGTCTTTAGGGCAGGCAGTAGATTGAAATACATGGTCAGCCCAAACTTATGTTGCCTACAGAGCCAGGGCTACTGTAATGCTGAAATGGCCACTGGTGGCTCCATTCATCCTCTTCCCCCAAATAAGGAAAACAGCCCCACAGTGGGGTTACTTGATTCTGCAGCTCCTGTGAGCACCAGAAGGCTTTGCATGGAGGCTTTAGATCTAGTGGATCTACCATCAGTCCTGCCTCCTCCCATCCATTCCCTTCCCTGCCCTCTCCCTGCGTCCCCCCCCATCCCAGAATGCCTTCTCCTGTGCCCCCATTCATATTTCTGTCCAGGTGACCACTGAATGGTGGAACACCAGTCCTGGACCAGCTGGTACCCATATCCTGCCAGTGATGGGCTGGTGCTGGGGACTGCAAAGTGTGGCACATTTGAGACAATCAGTAACTGCAGTGCACTGTTGGTACAAGGTTAGTATTGGGCAGTTAGGGCAAAATCCAGAGTAACTACAGGGAGTCCTTGCTCCAGTGTAAGAACAATTTACTCTGGATTGCAATATGAATTTCCCATAGGTTTTCACTAGGTGGTGCAGTAACGACGGGTGCACGTAATGTCTCTTATGTGTTCCCGTAGTTACTCTGGATTGTAGCCTAAGTTGATCAATGGATAATTTGTAGAAGAAATAGGGCCAGAACTCAGTGCCTGAGCACAGAGGTTGCACGCAGAAGGTCCTAGTTTCCTAGCATGTTAAGTGTTTATGATATATGTACTGTATATGATATATGTATTGAGAGCCGATTTATATTAACGCCATATTAGTTCCATATTGTATCAGAAGTATATCTCATTGGCTCTCAGAGCAATCAGTATCATAAGAAAGTTTGAGTTAAAAAAATCCACTTTTGTTCCATAGGCTTTTGTGTTTTCATTTTCTGCTTAATAGGTCATAACATTTTATAAAATATAGATATTCCAATGCAGTTTGTTTCTTTGCATTCTGCATAAAATTTTATTTCCAACTATATATAATATAATTGAATTATCCTTCATACATACCCTGTTTTCACAATTTTAGCCACTAGTGTCAAGCAAAACGTGTAGCCCCCCTAAATCTTGTAGCTGGGTGCAACTGCATCCCCTGTACCTTCCTAGCTATGCCACTGACACAGAATTAGATGGTTTGGCTTCATAAAGTCAGTTTCATGTGTTCGTAAATTAGAAATAGTTCTTGATTTTTCGAATCACCATTTTGCACCAGACCTCTAGTTACCACCTGAGTCTAGTTACCACCATAACGGAATAAAACAAAGCGAATCCTACAAATCGAAAGGCCGTTCAGGTTTGTTCCTCTATCTTGCAAACTATCCACTTGTAGGCTCCATTCCAGCAAGTGAAGGTTGGACTGGTCTGCTTAGAAAGCACTAGTCAGCAATTGGGAGGTTCATGGATTCTGTTCCCATGTTCTCCAAATAGGTGATTTCCATTTCCTTCAGCAGGCCTTTTCCATTGAAATCTTCAGCGCATTTGTGTTTCCAGTAACAAGACTGACTTACGATGCCACCAGCCTTGAAATGTACATGTTATATATATATATATGAGAAGCCCAAACTGTGCCACTATCTGTCATCCCCCCTGCTTCCCCCCTCCACTCATTCACTCACTCAGATGACTTTCTTGAACCTGATGGAGTAAAAGGCGATAGAGATGGATATTCAGTTGCAGGGACAGATGAATCAACGCGGCATCGACCGAAGTACAAGTTATTGTGGCAGTTTTATTTATTTCTTTATTGCAGAGGGTTTATTCCCCCTCCCCCTTCAAGCCTCCCATGGCCATGATGGCTAAAAACATGGAATTGGGAGGAGAGAAAGCAATGGCTTTTTGCAGACACTCCTTCAAAATAGGTTTGATGGCAAAAGGGATGAGAAATCGAAAAGAACGCAGAGTTCACTTGCACTCCTTGGACTCCATTACAAGCAAAAGCTGCTGTTACCTTGAAGGCTGGAAAGTCACAAAAACAGCAACACAAGACTTTATGAATACCTAAATCAATCTCCAGATGCTACTCATGTGATTCTTTGGAAGTAAGAAGGCAAGAAGTATGGCAAATTTCACCAATAAAAAGAAAGATGCAGTTTCCTTTTAGTTCTGGTCGTTGACCTGCAAATGATGGAGATGAAGGTGATGGGCTAGAGGTGGAAGAGAAGTTTCTTTCCATGCAGAATGTCCCCAGTTCATTCCTTGGGCTGACCATTAGGGCTTGGCTGAAATGTTAGAATTGTTATTTTATCTAGAATTGGACTTCTCTGTGTGTTTTGCTAAATTTTGGAGACCACTGAAAGATGATACAATTCACATTTCTGGGTTCATCTAAGCCAAAGGGGCATCCAAATGTTTTGGCACAAGGGCAATATCTTCTCTCTGACACTGTGTTGGGATCCGGGGAAAAAGAATTTACATACATTTACATAAATGAATATATTAGAGACGGAACTTATATAAATGAATGAATGAATTCAGATCCGTTGATAAAACACTTTCTAACACAGAGAGGGGGTGATCTTCAAACCAGTTTGTAAGAACTTTGATACATAGAGAGCGGAGTTGTGTGCAGCATCCCCAGCCCTCTGAATACCATCCAGAGGTATATACCAGCAGAGCTCACCTTATCTATGGAGGATTATAGGCTTGCTCACAGGTTGGATGAAGGGGTCTTGCCAACGGTCCCATGCCAAGGGACACCCCTGTAAGAGAAGTCAATCTGACTTTCAATGAGCCAGGGCAGTGGGAGCAAAATAGATGTATAGGATAGCTCTGGGGTGGGGGAGAGAGTGCTTGCACACTGCAGTGAGGTTCTCTGCAAAACGTAGTGATTTGAACCCCCTCTAGCAATGCCACTGGAATAAGTAGACCTTTAGGAGCTGTGTCTGAAAGAGGAAAGGGAAGCATTCTAAGACTTTGCCTTAGCTTCCCAAAGTCCTCATGTTTATTCTATTTGCAAATAGAGTAGAATTCATCATTGAACATTTTGTGTGTGTGTCTCCATCCTTTCGAAGGATGTCTTCATTCTTTTATGATGTTGACATTCCATGGAGCCCCTCTGTGAGTGGGTAGATGCTCAAACCACTCAAGGGGAAAGATATATTGAAAAAGACAGAGCAGTGAGACTCTGATAGGTAGTTATTAGATTCAGATAAACTGTAATCTTAAGTCATCTTATGAGCATGCTAATTACACAGTGACACTACCTATGTAGATTGCCTTTGCTTTGTTAACACACCAAGGCAAGGTCCTTTATTAACACGGCACGAGAGGACTTCCTTTCATTAGATGGTTATGCAAAACTGTAATTACACTTGCTTGGTTAAAAAAAATCCTGCTTCTTTTTGCTTCTCGAGGGCTTTGAATTGTAGCCCCCTCCTGCTGAATGCAATCTCCTTTCTACTGAGTGTGGATGCAGGTTTGTTGCAAAGACAAATCTGTTTACAGTATAAGGTTGTGAGTTTCAATCATTTTATTTGCCTTTTATGTGACTGCCAGTGGCATCACTAGGATTTGCATTACCTGATGTGGGAGGCTAGCACATCACTCCTGTGATGGACCACCTGCCTATCAGTGGACGCTGAGCATAGTGATGCACCATTTCCCCATCCTTTTTGGCTGTAACATTAGAATACATATAGTGGGCCTCTGTCAGTCTTGAAAGACTATGGTATCGTGCTCGGCACTGCATACGCTGCATGCAAAGCACAAAAGCCTGGGTTGGATTATTATGGAGGATAGGCTGTTACCCAAGCAGCAAATCCCCCCTCTCCACGCCACTGAATTAGTCCAAAGAAAAGGCAGAGCCAATATGATTGGATCCAGCTGGCGTTGCAGAGCTGGGCTAAGGACAGGAGTTCACCCTGTCTTGTGGGGCTGACCCGGGTCTCGAACCCTGGCCTGCTGGTTAACAGGCACAGCGTCTTAACTGCTGGCAGCTCCCATATACATATATCCTAATATGATTAGTTTCATTGCATTCTGCATGAAATTATTCATCAAATGATATATAACATGACGGTATTATCCAAAATATCAAGATTTTAAATTTTTTAGCCAGTAGTGGTAATACCCTCCAGTTGTGTCACCCTGTGCTGCCCATACCACCCCGCAACACCATTGAATGCTAGCTGCTGTTGGCATTTATTTATTTATTTAACCAATCCGTCTTAATTTTCTCCCAATTTAAGGAATTTTTTTCCTATTATTTGTTCTATGTCTGTCCCGCTTTTCACCCCAAAGCGGATCCAGAATGGCTCTTTCTGTTGTTTTGCATAACAAATAAGATCACTGCAAGTCTTGAGGATGGGAATGATGATGAAGGATGCATGACATTTTCAATCCTGCTGTTACGCTAGTGCAGTACTTGATTTACACCGGGAGTGTCCAAACTTTTAACTTTAGAACTCCTAGAGCTTTAATAATTGTATAGAAGAGGGAATGTCAGTGGGTGCAGCTTGTGATCTGTGAGATGAGAAGCTGCACCTGCTGAAATTCCCTCTTTTACAAAATTGTTAAAGGTCCAAGAGTTGGAAGTATGGACTTTTAGATAACAGTACCAACTCAATTTTCATCATCTTGCCGAATGTCAGCTTTCGTTGTGTTCTTGTACTGACAGGCAATATGACATGACAGTTTTGAGATAAAACAGTGTTAAGTGAAGCTCAAACTATTTCACACTCTGGAAATGCTGAAACGTTGGAAATCTAGAAGGGGATGTTCCTTTTCGTGAGGTTGCCTCTTAGATTTTGAGGGTGTCTTTAAACTGAGATGAATTTAAAATTTGGAATGAAGTTCACCATTGAAGGTGGCTGCTTCAAACAGTCATAATTTAAGTATAAAGTTTTTGGGGGGGAAGTGGGGAGTGGTGTGTTTTTATAAGTTGTGTGTTCTTTCCACCCCCGGCCTCTTTGACCGCACGGGATGAAACAACCAAATGACAGGAGAAGATGAATGCAATGAACACAAAATGTAATTAGATTCCAGCTGTGATTGGGAGATGCTCTCTGCGAGGGCTACTTGGCTCAGAGTATATTATAGCAGACCTAAGATCTGGATGTCTCACTGTCTGGCAGCTGTTTGCAGGCCCAGCTTAGAAGAAAAGAGAGAATTTTGCATTTTCCTTTTCTTGTTTGCTGCTGATTGGCCGAATGGTTGTATAAATTCATTTGCTGGAGCAACATGCTTTGCTCCTCTGTTAGCTTCTCTGGATCTTATATAGCTATCCCTCATTATACGCTGTGGTTCTGTTCAGCAACCTCTCATGGATTAAAAAAAAGCAGTGGAAAAATAGATTTAAAGACTCACTTCCAGGCTTCTTGCGTCTCCATTGCTCCTGATAGAATAAGGCTGTGCCTCAATAGTTGCAAAGAGTTGATTTTCGGACTCCCTGCCGATACCAAAAATGCATTTAAAAGCAATGTTAAATGTAAATAGACATAAGCAAAATGTAAATAAAAGCAATTTAAAAGAAAATAAAAAGTGCTCCTTTACATGGTTTAAAAACTGCTTTTCTTCCTGTTGTAGAGAGGCTGTCATCAATTAGAAATGCAAAGAACCTTCCTGCTTTTGCCGGGCTCAGCTGAAGTATGGAATGATTGCTTGCATGACTGCCTTACTACAACACTAGAAAAGCAATTTAGCCACAACAAGCCAGTTGAAAGAACCCCCAAATCCAGAGTAACTACAGGAGCACGTAAGAGACTTTACATGCACCCGTAGTTACTGCACCAGCTAGTGAAAACCAATGGGAAATTCATATTGGAATCCAGAGTGAGTTGTTCTTACACCGGAGCAAGGACTCCCCGTAGATTTTGCCCTTTTAAATATCAAGAGAGAAGGAACCAGATGAGTGGCACATGGAAGGGTGTTCAAAAACTCTGGAACAGCCACATCCTTTCTATTGTCCTTCCTGTGAGACCTGAAGACTCTTTTATTCAGACAGGCTTATGATGGCTCTTAGGTATTTTAGGTTCACTTTACTGTCGTCTGCCTGAATTTTAACCTGGGTTTTAATTTTTTTTAAATATAGTTTTAATTGTATTCTACTGTTTGGTTTTTACTGTTTTAATCTAGTTTTTAATTGCATTTTATTCTGTTCTTAAAAACTTAGCCACCTTGGCTATCCTTCCTTTAGAAAGAAAGCTGGAATATAAATCAAATCAATCAATAATTAAGCTCTCATGGGCTGTCTGCTTGCCCCTCCCACCACTGAATGCGGTGTACCGTTGGCAGCACAGTTTCACAACTGGTAGAGGATAGGATTGGGTCATGAAAGACATCTCAGCACAGAATGATCTATCTATGGTCTCGTACGCTATCTATAGAGCAATTCCTATAGGAATTCCTATAAGAGTTCCTAAAGTATTTCCTATAGAGCAAGTTCCTATAGTGCACCAGAGGTATCTCCTATATGTGTGATGGAATGTGGTTTGAATGATGAATTTGGATCAACCTTACAGAATGGCATGGGGAGTATAGTGTATGGTCACACGTGTCTCAATTTTTTTCCAGAATTAACTCTTTAGGAGCTCTTTCCATCAACTGTAATGGAAATTGGCACACAAGAAATACTCATCTTTGCATAGCTCAGTGTCGTCAGTGCATGAAAGAAGAAAATTCAGAAGGAAATCTTTAACCTGCCAGGTTCTGCACAGGACTCACCTCCCCTAGATGAGCCACCTAGTCTTTCTCATGGAAGTTATAGTAGTGAAAAATCTGGATCTGGCAATTTTTTTTTGCATGAACAGCCAACGATGTGATATCTGTTTGCAGACACACACAAACACACAAAGAACCTTCTTCCTGTTAAAACTGCAAATCTATTTCCAGAGCCAAAGAAATGTCCCGCTACTCTTTTGCAGACGCTCTGAGTCGCTCTGTTTGCCAGCCTCTGACTTGCCTTGTTGATGTAAGCAGTTTGATGTTTGCTTGAAAAGTATCCATCATGCAAGCCAAGATGTTCTTTTAATAAGGGAGACTAATAAAGAAGGAGAAGAGGGAAGGAGAGGAGAGTAATCAAAGCCTCCATTGCTCCTCTTCTTCCTGCTCCCAGAAGCTCCCTGCTTCCCATGCAGGAAGAACTGAACTGAATACTTTGGGAAGGAAAGGTGGTGGACCCACAGAATCAACCTCTCCTCCTCCTCACTTTTTCTTCCACAGTTTTTCTTTTTCCAGTCCTGGGAGGAAGAGGAGAGGTGGCAGTGGGTAGACAGATGCAAGTCAAATCAAGGTTATTTGGTATACCAATGAAGCCAACAACATCCAGTGTTCCCAGGTAATCTCACATCCTAGTACTAAACAGGGGTGTTCCTGCTTAGCTTCCAAGATCAGACAAGATTAGGTGCAATCAAGACTGAAGTATCTGCATCTGTCGACCTCTTAAGTGACTCTGCTTTATCTGTCTGTCTGTCTGTCTGTCTGTCTGTCTGTCTCCTCTAAGACAAGGCGGCTAACAATCATTACATAAAATACAGTTACACATTACATAAAATACACCCACACCCATGGAGTGGGTGGCGCAAGTGGCTCAGACACTGTGCTTGTAAACCAGCAGGCCAGGGGTCGGCCCCACAAGACACGGTGAGCTCCTGTCCTTAGCCCAGCTCTGCGACGCCAGCTGGATCCAATCGTATTGGCTCTGCCTTTCCATTGGACTAATTCAGTGGTGTGGAGAGGGGGGATTTGCTGCTTGAGTAACAGCCTATCCTCCATAACAATCTAACCCAGGCTTTCGTGCTTCGCATGCAGCGTATGCAACGCCGAGCACAATACCATAGTCTTCCAAGACTGATGGACGCCTGCTTTTTTATTACAATTAAAATATCAATTTTATTTATTTATTTATTTATTTATTTATTTATTTATTTATTTATCCTTTCATAGTACTCTTCTTTCAAGGAAGTGGTGTGCATAGTTCCTTTCTTCCTTTGGTCCTCACAACAACCCTGTGAGGTATGAGAGGCTGAGCGGGAATTAGAACCTGGAATTTCCAGGTTGAACTCCAACTCACTAACCACTGTAGAATTAAGGGAGGTGAAACTTTTTTTAAAAAAAATTCTTTCTTTCATGATGATGATGATGATGATGATGATGATGATGATGATTAAACTGCCTTTCTGGTAATGCTGGAGGAAAATACTTCCTTTTGCAGTCATAGAAATGTCATGCCATGCTTCATTGCAGCGTTATGGGGCTGTCTGGAAACTCCTAGCTGCTATTAGATTTGAAAACATGTAATACGTTATTTGGCTCGAAACCATAAAGGTGATTTTTGTTTGTCATGCTATGCTCTGTGCAGTGTTGGGATTCGCATACTGCTGGCGTCAATTTTCCCATTCTCATAGAATGCTGAAAAGAATGTTACAGTTGCTGGTGTGTGTGTGTGTTTGTGTGTGTGTGTGTGTGTGTGTGTGTGTGTGCGTGCGCACGCGCATGTGTATGTGTTTTACAACATAACTGTCAGAAAAATGGATAAAATGCATTTTGACCCATCTTAACATGGATTTCTGAGGTTGTACTTTTCAGTTCCCTGTTGTAGCCAGTGAAAGATTGTAAATATGTTCTGGCTTTGGAGGGTATATTTTTTCATTTCATTTTTTCATTCTTATCTATCATACTGAAACGTTTCTTTCTGCCTCCAATAATACATGTCAGAGTTGATTAAGGACATTCTTCAATGAGGTATAATTTTGCAGTTTCTTTTTTCCTTTTAGGAGCGAATCCGCGAGTGCTGAAGTATTAAAGAGACCGCGAATAGTACTTAACTGCAACGGTGTCGCCATCCTGCCTCTTATTGAATTCCCAGAACGCCTTTTTGGTGCTCGGTATCTGAAAAGGCTCTTTCCTTCCAATGGCAGAGAAAAAGAGGAAAGCAGGTACAGCAGCAGACCGTATGTCACATTGTATCTGGTGACAGTGCCGTGAAAGATACTGCTGTTCTAGTACATTCAGCCATGCTTATCTGCTACATGAGCGCACATTACTTTCCATGGGCCGGGATCACTTTGGACAGTATCATTAAATGCCACGTCATTACCTGTTATGGAGTAGTGCTTTAGCTTGAAGTGCCTCCTGGGATGTATGCAACAGTGGGGAAGAATGATGGGGAAGGATGGAGCCACCATTAAATTTTCAATGGAAGCACTATTGACTTTGACTTTTCAGGCGCCTTATCTGTTAGATGGTGTTTGTCACAGAATCCGTAAAAGCGCCGGATGTTCGTCAGTTGCAACTTGCAGGCAGTTGAACGATGTGGACAGGTGAAGGCTCCAGAGGGATCTGCTGGGCTCGTGTGGAGCTGGAGGGGGTAAATTGAAGGTTTATTTATCCAACTCACTGTCAAGGTCAGGCTTGCTGGAGAGCTGTCCTGTGTGTGCTTACAAAATGCCAAAAAAGGGAAAAAAAAACAAAAACCAACCCCGGCAAATTGTCTGCACCGAGCCTCAAATGATTGACCTTTGTGCCGTGCGCATCAACATGCCAGTGTCTTTTAACAGGATCCTTAGAGCGCATTAAGTGGTTTGTAAAAACTGGCTTTTAATGTCAAAATACACAAACACACACACACACATACATATGGGAGAGAGAGAGAGAGAGAGAGAGAGAGAGAGAGAGAGAGAGAGAGAGTTGAAAGGAAGCAGTAGTTAGTTTTGCTCTTGTTTTCGTTTCAGCAGCAGGGGAGGAAAAATAACACTAGATATAGTGATAACAGGACCAAAAAATGATTCACGCAGGTCAACTGGCCTTACTGACAAAATATCCTTCAAAGTGGTAACAAGCCTGGGCTTTCCTCCCTGAAAACAAACAAGAAAGATGAATCAATGAGAAAAATGTATATTAATGTACTGTTTGGAACTCCCTTTTTTGGTCTGTTGCTCGTGTTTTTTCTTGTGTACATGAAGAAATGGAATCCTCGCTCTGGATGTGTGATGTGCAGTTTGTTTGCAAGACTTTCTCAGGTAAGTCAGGATTGGAGCGCAACGTACTACAGAACAAGAAATCAATACGCAGACGTATTGTTTGTAATCTTTACAGCAACAGTTCTGTAAGGTGAACTTTATGGTGCCCATATTACAGGTGGGGAAGACTGAGGATGCAATCCCAATGTAGGCCAACCCAATTAATCAGAATTCCTGCTCCAATGGTGATGTCGGGAAGCAAGTGCATGTCTGTGCAGTGCCTTAAGCCTCCCCCAGGAGTGGTGCAGAAGTGTCTTACAGCATTTTTGTGACACTTCTGTGCGACACCTGGGGGAGGGTTAGGTCAGTGCAAAGTCATGCGCTTGCCTCCCTACGTCACCACAAGAACATGAAGACCGATGAGTTATGCCGGCCAAGGTTAGGATTGCACTCTAAATTACTCTTCAGCCTCATGAACAGACTTCTCATTACTGCTGTAGCTCTGTAGTGCCAGATTCCAATATTCTATACATCCAGCTGATAAAAAAGGCAGTAATAGCCTAACCTTGTGTAAATTTTCTCAGAAGTCCCATTCAGTTCAATGGGGTTTACTCCCAGTTTAGTGTTTGTAGGTTTGCAACCAAAGATGGCCAAATTGGACCTTATAAGCACGTACCTTAAAACTGCTATTAAGTTTTTTTCTTCATTGCGTAGCATATATAGTGACCTCATTTTTTTCTTCATTGCATAGCATATATAGTGACCTCATTTTTTTCTTCATTGCATAGCGTATATAGTGACCTCAAGCAGGGTCAGAACTATAAGGGACAGAGGAGAGCTTCATTCCTTGGCTCCATCATAGTTTTTCTATAGATTCCCCTCCCCTGTGGCTGTTATGGGATCTCTGGGGTTGGGCAAGAACTCCCATTGGTGTAGGGTTACCCTATGTCCCGAAAAACAGGGACAATCCCAATTTTGGGGGATTGTGTTCACATACTGGCAAATGTGATAGAGGTTCCTGTCCCAATTTTGTGTAAGAAAATTATAGTGACCCTATATTGGTGTGATTTTTAGTGGCAGTTATGATAAGGAAGTGATCTGGATCCAGACCATGTGAAGGGCAAAGGATTCAAACCCTGGTCCTGATCCTTATATAACAAAGAAAAACCAAGCAGGTAACAGTAGTGAAAGTGTGTAAATAATACATAGTTTGGGCAAAGGACACAACAAATGGTTGAGCAGGAACTCTAAAATCAACCTTGACGGTGTGATTGATGTTCCTTAATTTGAAAATTCAGCAATTTCTCATTTTTGATGGGGGCCCATCTGTTTGAAAGTTGCAACATCGAGGGCTGGCAAAACAACTCGCGTACAGTTTCTGTGTCCCACCCATTAAAAAAAATTGCCATGGTCCTCTGTTTTCCAGCTGCTCAGCCTGGGATTGATGGTAGGGAATCGGCTGCTCCTTTTCTCCTCCGAGACGCTGCCGAAGGCTTCTCTGTGCTTTGAAGCAGCCAGCAGTGTTTCGTGACCTGCTGCCCCAGCCATTTCATCTTGGGGCCCTGAAAATGATTTTGAGCATCTTGGCGTGGAATGATGATGGAGTGTATCCCTTGCTCCCTTTGCTGGAGAGTCTGCCGAGGTTTCAATAACACATGATGTAAGCACAATAGCTTTTAGGGACATAGCAGGCATCGGTGAAAGAGGCCGTCAGGAGCATGCTGAGGTATCTCTCCTAATAATGTGCTATAAAATTAATCAGTGGCTGTGGTTCAACCGGCTGATGGGAGTCTGCTTCTTTATGGATTGATCCTTGCATGGCAAAAGCGATTCCGTTTTTAAGAGCAGCAAAGCCGTTCATCGATTTGATCCACGGCTCTCTGATTACTAAAAATGCGAATGCAACAATGAGTAGTTGTGTTAAAATGCTGGCAACTCAAGTTTCCCTATGGGCAAAATCCAGAGTAACTACAAGGAGTCCTTGCTCCAGTGTAAGAACAACTTACTCTGGATTCCAATATGAATTTCCCATAAGTTTTCACTAGGTGGGAAAGTAACTACGGGTGCACGTAAAGTCTCTTACAAGCTCCCGTAGTTACTCTGGATTTGGGGGTAACTTAACCAAATTGGTACAGCGCACAATTTGCATGCAAAACATTCCCAGGTTCAATCCTCAGCACCTCCAACAGGATCTGGTTGCAGGGAAGATTCCAGAAATCCTCTCCCAAACAGAAGAGGCAATACTGATGCACTAAATGGGCTGATTCAATATGGCAGGTTCATACGACAAACTGGTGAGAACAAATAGAAATTTTGCGTGCAATCCAGAGTAACTACAGGGAGTCCTTGCTCCAACATAAGAACAATTTACTCTGGATTGCAATGTGAAATTCCCATAGATTTTCACTAGGTGGTGCCGAAACTATGTCAATGTAAATGTCTCTTCATGCTCCCGTAGTTACTCTGGATTGTAGGGTATGTGGTGTAGAACAGTGGCTCCAAAACATTTCAGCATTGGGTTCCAGTTCTTAAAATGACAGTTTATCAAGACATGTGTAGGTTTACCAGGCTTTAAAAAAAAGATATAGGGCACAATCCTAAGCTTGTCTGCTGAGAAGTTCCACTGTCTTCAATTGGACTTACTCTCAGGAAAGTGTCCATAGGATTGCAACTATAGGAAGAAATAATATAAAAAATAATATAAATTAGAATTTATTTATAATAATTTTGGGGCACAGAAATAATAATATTTGGGGGACAGAAAGACACCCAAGCATTTATTTTCTGCTTGTACATATGTTTGTCAATGGTGGGAATTGAGCTTTTTGTAGGGCAATGAGCAGCTACAGTATCTGATTTTTGAATAGCTTCAGGGCCTGAAGCAATTAATTATTTGATCTTCGCATTATTCTCTGGCAACCCACCAAAACCAGATTGCCATTCACAAGTGGGTCCTGACCCATAGTCTGGGAATGACTGTTGTAAGAGTGATGCAACCTTTACCTTGCTGTTAAGTATACCGAGGATGGGTCTCATCATGGGGCTAGCCAAGGTGTCCTTGAACCCTTTACCTGAATAGAATAGAGGCTGTAGAATAGGATGGATTAGTATCTTGGAATCAGATTGGATTGAACTTTGAGAATCTGGAAAGGATGTTCCACCCCAGTTTTAGAGTCCCTTTTCCTCATTAGTCTCTCCATAACAGGTATTCTCTTGATCAGACACTTCCTTACCATCTCAGTGAACCATTTCAAAAGACTCCATTTCAAATTGGGCATTTATTTTCAAATTAGAAGGGGATTTTGAACAGAACTGATTAGACAACACTGATCCTTGCACCACACAAGTAACACATCAATTGTGTGGGGCTTAGTGTGCAATCCTAACCATGTCTACTCAGAAGTAAGCCCCATTGTGTTCAATGGGTCTTACAGGAAAATGTCTTTAGGATTGCAGCCTTAGACTGGCAGTTATGATCCAAACCTTGGTCCCTGTGTAGTTTGCTCAGATTTAGCACTCCAGAGGTTACCTAAATCTGAATAGTCCTATATGGGCTGTGCTTTCCTTACTCCAGAAAAAGGGAAAAGTTTTCCCTTTCTTGCAGGTGTGCAGCCTCAGCCCCAATCCTTGTGTTGGATTGAGCTCAGACAAAGCCAGCCTGCCTGTTTCAGGACAAGTTAGGATTACACAGTAAAAGTGTTCAAACATCTATGTATTCAGGTAAAGGGTTCAACATAAGATGTTGGAACAAGATTGCGTTGTTCACAATATTCATTTATTTAATATATGTGTGGTCAAGCTTAGAAAAAAACTGTGAATCCAATTTCCAATATGTAACGTGTCTAGGATGTAAAGGGGGAAGGCTATCATTGTCTGTCTTCTATTAAATCATCCATTTCTTTGGCCTTTCCAGCTTCATCTTGTAAAAAGATGGTCCAGTATGTTCTGGAGCCAAGATATACTTTCTAGTGCATATGTCAGAAGAAGTGACAAAAGACAGAAACTCCTATAATACTAGCTGTGAACCAAAAGGAATGTGTCTTGTTAACAATTTAGGACAGATCTAATCCTGGCTGAGGTTGCTTCCATTGTCGCTTCGTAGAAAAGAAAGGAGCAAATTGATATCTGCCAATTGAAGCTGCAGCACAGATCAGAAAAAACTGAAAAACTGTATAATTTCAGCATGGTTTAGGAAGATACTGTGGTTCAAATGGACAGGATGCTTCATGAAACCTATTTTTTTTGGGGGGGTGGGGGGGTGAGAAGGTAAAAGAGGAAAGTATGTTTCATATGAGTATGCAGTATATGGCTGCAATCTAACTCCAGTTAGGCCAGCCTTAGCCCTGGCATAAGTCCTGTTCTGAGCTGGCGTGTCACAAAAGTATTGTAAGATACTTTTGTGCCACTTATGGGAGAGATTTAGGCCAGTGCACAGGCATGCGCTTTCCTCCCTTCATCACCACGGGAATGGGAAAACCAATAAGTTAGCCTGGTCTAAATTAGGATTGCACCCTTTGACTTGTGTTTTGAAATCCTTATTTTTTATTGTAACAGACGTAGGACTTTTATTCAGCAGAGACAAATAGGAATTTGAGCAGTGTAAATGTAGAACGAAGAAATGATAAACAGAATCAGGAGATTCTGCTGTGTATGTGCTCCACTCTTTCCAGTGATGCATCATCACCACCACCACCATATTATTCCTGCGTAGGCATGTTCTGCTTGTTGGATTGAAAAGTCTGAAGGAACAGCATCCTTTTCCTGGGAAAGGGGATAAATATCCTTCTCCAGAGGAGACTTGGAAGGCTGTGACCTCCCCTCGCCTTGGAATTACTCCCTCTTATTTCCTAACTGCCATCCAACACCTCCCCCCGACCACTATTTGGCCAGCACAAATTCACCCCTTCTGGGCACCTATGGCATTGTGGAGAAGCAGGCACATATCTGTGCATTGAAGTATCGGAGAGGCACAAAAATGCGTTATGGCTTTTGTGATAGCCAAACGTGCAGTTAGGATTTGTGCCCTTTCATAATTAATTGATTTGATTTCATCATAGTTGGTCTTTTCTATTTAATGTTGTCACTTGATGTTTCACTGCTTGATGTGACTCAATTCCAAGCTCATAACATTACTTCTGGTGGGTCCCAACAGTTGGTCATTCTATAAAATGGGTCCTGGTGCTCAAAAGTTTGAGAACCATTGCTATAGATTAAATGCGATGACTGTATGAAATCATTATTCTGAGTGTGAATTAAAAAAATAGAATAAAGAAAAGTTAGAGGGAAAAGTACCAGTATTTCTTTTTTAGTTTTAAAAAATGTATTTGAGGGTAATTATGTTTCTATTGACCCTTTGCTTTTCCATCTTCCCTCGATATCTGGTACTTGCTTATTCTGGCCCAGCTGACATCCCCTTCCTTTGAAAGGTTGTCTGTCACACTTTGAATCGTTCCTCTCCATGGTTACATTTTTCTAATCAGTTCACATGATTGAGCTTACATCAAGTGATGCTTTACTTAATTCCTTTCCGTTTGTATGGTGTGATTCTTGGAGGGACTCTCGTCAAAAATTTGGAGGGTCCTGTCAGTTTGAAAAGAACATGACCTTTAAATTGTATCAGTATGTTTGCTGGTGCATAAGGGAGAGGAAAAGGTTTGTACTGATGGAAAACCACTCTAAAAATGAAAAGTAATTCACTTGGAGGCAACATGCATGGAAAGTTAAATTTGTTTGTGTTTAACTGGTTAAGTACGTAAAGGCGGAGACAAGGATGTTCTTGGAAACTCTTTAAGGGAATCCAAATCCCTTTTTTGGAGAGGGTATTTTGTTAATTGTTGGATTCAATTAAATTCTGTATTATAATAGGGTACCAGTAAGACATAGGGCAAAATCCAGAGTAACTATGGGGAGTCCTTGCTCCGGTGTAAGAGCAATTTACTCTGGATTGAAATATGAATTTCCCATAGGTTTTCACTAGGTGGTGCGGTAATTACGGGTGCATGTAATGTCTCTTACGTGCTCACGTAGTTACTCTGGATTTGGCTGATAATAGATGCATAATTATTATCTGTGATTTTCAACCTTTTTCATCTCATGGCACACTTATGCTGCAATCCTAAAGACACTTTCCTGGGAGTAAGAACCATTGAACACAATGGGGCTTACTTTTGAGTAGACATGGTCAGGATTGTGCTCTAATACAAGACAGAAGTTGTCAAGGCACACCATCAGTTGTTATTAACCACTGACAAGGCACACCAGGCTGTTCAAATCCTCTAATTTTCTTATTAATAAATTACTTTTCCCAAATTCCCACGGCACACCTGACGATTATCCGTGGCACACCAGTGTGCCATGGCGCACCGGTTGAAAATCACTGATCTATGTCATATTAGCATTTGTCTAGAGACAAGAAACTCCACATTGCATCCTACAAAGAGAGCCCCATGGCACCGTAAAGACTAGCAAATCTGTTGTGGAATACATTTCCATAGACTATAATCTACTTATCAGATGCATCAAGTGAAATCCTCAATAGGTATCAATAGGTATCTGTATTTGCATGGGTTTGCACACATATACACACACACATGCACAAATACAGTTCACAAATATAGGGGGAAACGACATAGCAGAGACCACTGCAAGCAGGAATACAAAGGTCCTTTTAATAAGAAGACAGATGAATAGAAGATAGAAGCATAGAAGACTGAAATAAGCATAGAAGACAGAAAGTGTGACAATTCACAATTGGTAATAACTTTTGGGAAAGTTAATTAGATCTGTAATGTGATAATAAACCCACTGTAATGATGGAGACCTGATAATCTATAGCTAACTTGATCACAAAGATACATAACGAATGGGTTGGGTTGAGGAAAACCTCCAGGATCACACAAGGACTTCTCAAATCTGGGCATGCAGCTCTGACATTTCTTGTCCAGTGCCCAAGAAATTGGGTTGGAGGTTTTTCCTCCAAAACCAAGTTCCATGAAACCAGAATTCAACCCAAAATTTTGGTGAAGACTTTATTGCCAAACATATAGTCGGTTTGGCAAAAAGGTGGCTGATCCCTGAGTTATGCAGATGATCTAATTCATTTCAGTTAAAAGGAACAAAAGGCAGTGATGACTGTATATTCCAGCAGTTCTCAAATTGTGGGTCATGGTCCACAAGTGGGTCATGACCCAATTATTGGTAGGTCACTGAACCAATGTGTCCTGGACCCTCAAGGTATTCTAAGGTGTTCTTCAGCCTCTTCAGCCAACATAGTGGGTTGCAGCAGTAAAAAGTTTGACAACTGCTGGTAGATGTTGTTTCTCTGTATATGAAGGGGTTCTGTTAAATATACGGATAGTCATAAATATCCCATTATATTAAATCACAGCACAGACTTTTGGAAGATTAGTTTCACCTTTCAGAAAATGCTAATGTTGGTTTTTGTTTTCGTTTCCCTATATTGTCTTTCTCTTTAAAAATTACAGCTTTACTACAGAAAAGCTAATTTCATAATACAGTATTAACTCAATATTACATAAATTACATTTGTCAGGTTGCATTGTTACGGATGTACACAGCTCCAGATTTACAACCTGATGCTCTCCAAAGACATGGAATCATAATTTCCCAGAATGTACCATATGCCATAATATAGTCTTAAGAAATTACCCACTTGAATGCCGGGCACAAATCCTGTAGTTTTCTTCTAGGTACAAACGGAAGCTGTATATTTCCAGCTCTTTCTCCCTTCCTCTCCTGTGGCTGCAATTATAGGCACCCAAGTAGTTTTTTATAAAAAAGACAGTAAAAATATTTCACTTTGGGGGGATTCTTTTGCTAGAGAAGCCACGTGTTGCCATGTTTCCCCGCCATCATCAGCCTATTAGAACTGTGGAAGTGGAATAAAAAATGTAACGCAATCTGACACACGATGGTACACACGGAGAGCCACAAACACAGAAAGCGGTTTCATTGTTGTAGCTGGTTACCTTGTGGTTTTTTAGAATAATTTTTTTTTTAATAACAGTGGTTTGCAAGGTGTAAGGCTTTCTTCTTCGGCAATGTTACCCAGCTTATCCATGTCATTCAGACAAAGAGCAAAAAAAAAAAAGTCTGCAAAAAAAAAAAAAGAAGTGGGGAAGCTTGTGCAATTGTGCAACATCTATAGGTTTTTAAACACACACTGTCTAATCAGCCCCTGACAGATCCATTGTAAATCAAAGGTCTGGTAAAGTGAAGATGCCAGAAATGTTTGATCTCACTCCAAGCTTTGAAACAACTTGCTTATTTTTTCTGCAGCTTGGCTCCTCACTAAAATAAAACATTGAGAGATGAATGTTCTGACAGGTCATTGTGTGTCAAGCTGTCACTCTGTAATGGTTACATATTTCAGCTGGATTGAGGTGCTTGGCGGTTGGGGTGGGGGTGGGAGGAGGTCTGCAAGAACATGAGAGCGAGAGAAGGAGAGGAAGGAGACAAAGAATAAGAGATTTTCTGCTCTTTCCTTGTGGCTGATCTTCATTTAAACCAAACACTTGTCATGTTCAGGGAGGTGACGGTGGTGGTGGTGGTAGGGGGGAGTTTTATAAATTTTTAATGATATTGGGTACAACCGGCGCTTTGAAATTTGCTGTACTTTAATTCTTTCTTCGTTAGCAAAGGCTCGCTAATGCATTCGAGTGCTAAGAGCGTGTCCTAGGGATGCCACGATAATTGTGTTGTTAATAATATTGTGGCACTAGTAATGTTCGCCTGGTAATCAAGCCGTGCGATTTTTTTTTAATATATTCAGTTATTACACTGCATCTCGTACAAATCATGTCAATTACAATTGCCAGCCTATGACAGTTAAAATAATTGTGTACGTTTTCTAGAATTTTCCATTGGCTTGGCTAATCAAGCTAAAAAAAATGAAAATTAAAAAAAAAATCACTGTATTATTTGTGCTATTATTATTGTTTCTTTTTGATTCAAGTCTTTTTCTGCTCCTAAATAATTTGTTCCTCTACTTTGAAAAAGTCAGAACTGTAACTATTTTTAATACTAAATATACAAATGGACTGCCGGAGGAGCAGATGACCGAGGAAAGTGGAAAATGGGCCTGGATAAAACTGAACGTGTTCATGCATGTGTGTGTTTGAATATTGTCTCATTTTATCCCAAGGCCTATATTCAATCCATATGTACATAGTCATATACAGAAAGCACATCAGTAGACATGCTCCATTGTTCTTGATCCTTCTAATATATTTATAAAAGATGGCACATTCTGTTAACCTGTTCGTATAAGCAGTGACACAGTATTATGTGCATACATCTGATCAAGGAAATAGGTATATTATTGCCTGCAGGTAGGTTGAGTAAGGGCAAAATCCAGAGTAACTATGGGGAGTCCTTGCTCCGGTGTAAGAACAACTTACTCTGGATTCCAATATGAATTTCCCATAGGTTTTCACTAGGTTTTCACTATGTGATTACGTAAAGTCCCTTACTTGCTCCCATAGTTATTCTGGATTTGGGGGTAAGTTTGGAGCTCTAATGAAGCACAAATGGAGAGTGATGTTCTCGAAAGTGGAAATATTCATTTTGGACCCACATTTTAAATATGCCAGGTATTTCTCAGCTGCAAACCAAGTTTTTGGACTCGTTTTTGGAGATCATAGCTTCCTCTTTTCCCTTGCATTTTCTTCCTACTGCTGTCCTGTGCCACGTAGTCAAACATTTCCTTCTCTAAAGTGGGCACGTAGAAGGTTGTTTTGATGGTAAATTGGATTAGGTGCATTTTCCAGGATGTATGAAAAAATAAGACAATTGGTTACAGAGGAAAAATAAGAGTTGTTTAAGAAAAAAAGTACAGAGGACATTTAATATGGCAGTTTTTGCATCTCCGAGAGGAGCGAACATGTCACAGGGGCAATAAAAAGGGAATGGCAGGGAGGTGTATCAGCACTACATGAGCAATAACTAAGTAAAGCCCCAGTGGTAGCATGTGAGGAGGAATAACAAGTGTGAAAATGTCGTAATTACTCTAGGCGGAATAATGAGTAGGCATGGATGCATTGGAAAAATAACAAGTCATCTGGCAGTAGTATTTGAAGAATGACAAGTGAACATGACTGTTATTTGTGGTGGAAGAAAGCAGGGTGATCTTATTTGGAGAATAACAAGTAGCCAGTGGGGCTTTCCAAAGAAATCTCTTTTCATTAACCCAGCCACGGGTTAAGTAAAGGAAGACACGGGAAGTCAATCATAAAACAGCAGTTTCCAAACATTTCAGCTTTGTGACCCACCTTGCCCTACGTCATGGGTCATGACACAGTGCCCCCCTTAGTGGCCCATACCTCATTGGGAGACCCCAGATGCTTTTTATGTGTCATGCCCTGCCAAGAGCCCACTTTAGTAGCCTCTGCTGGTTTCAGAATGACCAACAAAAGTGACTGGGAGTGGATTCTGGTCAAATCAGAAATAGTGTCAAACAGAGATAACATCTGCAGGCTATTCTGAGGTCCATGGGGGCCAATAATGTGGGTTACTGGCCTGATGTATCCCAGAAGAGGCTTCTGGGGTCTCCCAATAAGATATGGCAGCAGTGAATGGAGCTTTCTTTGGCCCAGTGCAGGTGGGCATATACATGGTCTTGCACATGGTCCCACCAGTGGGTCTCAACCTTCAATTTGGGAAATACTGCTTTGGTTTGATTGTGAGCCAGATTCAATTGTGCAGGGTAGGGACCCCCATAGACCTTACCACCTTTCTCCACTGTTTCTCCTTGTTTCACTCCCTACTTTTGAAAAGGAACAGGGTGGAAAAGGGACTATGAAGAAGAGTGCTTAAACAGTGGACCATCATATGCTTGAGATCAACATCTGACAGCACATGTCTACTCAGAAGTAAGTCCCATTGTGTTCAATAGTACTTACTGGTTAGCATGGTAGCTTTAGAGAGATATTTTACATAGGATTTATTACAACGGAGTCGGTAAATGTGCATTGCATTCTTTTTGTAATGCAGCATACATTCCTGACCTTATTCTGAGCTGAACTTGGTTTTCAGGTTGATTAAAAAAAATTAAGATCTGTTTCCGTTTTGGTTCAACTCCCCGACAAAAGGGTGTTGTGTGGGTGTTTTTAATGCAATCTGCTTTCACTAAACATGGCTTGAACAAATCATATCAAAATGTGGAGTTTATTCCTCAACATTGCCTGGAGGTAAAACTAGAGAGAACCGATTTCTCTCTGTCTCTCTCTTCTCTGCCAGCTTTTCTCTTTGAGCCTGTGAGTCCTGACCATTCAGAATGAATGGCTTTAGAACTGTACCCAGACAGAAAAATCAATGCTTCTCATATCAGGAGGCTTCAGGGGTTAGGCTCCCATGTTCATGTCAACAAGGCTATTGGTTTTCTTAATACTCCAAAGTTAGCATTTCCATGCTACAGGATCCCACCATGGTGACTTGTGTGGTCAAAGTTGAGCAGAGAATTTTCCCTCGACTCAGTCACCAGAGTGGCAAAATGTTTAATTGCTCATTGGAGTGAAATACCGTATATATGTGATTATAGGTTTCTTTTCTCCAAAGGAACACAGCTTATAAGATTTTAAAAGAGTATAAAAGAGATGCAGAAATGAGCAAATATCACCGGGCAAATGATGACGTGCTTATTTATGGCCAACATTTGCTGAATGGTATCACTTCCCATTGAGTCATGTCATTCTGGCACTCAGCAGAAACCATGAATGCTATTCGACCTGTTATATAAAATGTAAGCATCTTGGGGCAAAGACCTGTTTTTTTATGTAACTGCAAAGCACCATGTGCAGGGTGGGTATCTTTAAAAAAATCCTATCTCTATTTCTGTGCTTTTGCCGATCAGCCAGACGTACACACAGCTAACAAGCAGTTTTCCCTGACATAGAGATGTGATGAGCAACGTTCCCCCAAATCCATGTGGAGTAGCTGTGAGAGAGTACATAAGAGAGTGGGAGAACATAAGAGACTTTACGTGCACCCGTGGTTACTGCACCACGTAGTGAAAACCTATGGGAAATTCATATTGGAATACATAGTAAGTTGTTCTTACACTGGAGCAAGGACTCCCCATAGTTACTCTGGATTTTGCCCACTGTCACCTGTTCAGTTGTGATCTGTCAGATAGCCCTTTAAAGGCATGGGAGGTGGGTCAGTAAAGATGGCAGCCTAATTTGGTGGCATATCCAATGGGTAGGGAGGCTATAGTGTTGAGTCTTTAGTGATCCTAGTTCAGAATATGTAAATATTATTAGCTCAGTGTCTTCTTATGCTTAACTGAGAAAAGGGAAGAGGGTGGAGGGAAAGAAGATGTGGACCCAGTCTACTAGTTGGTGTACAGTGCTCATATGATCTCCATTCACGCACGGCCAAATCACTAATGTTCCATTAGGTTAGGCAGCGACTGTTCACGATCTGCGTGTGACGACGCCTGCCTTGCCTTTCTTCTCCATTTTAAATAAGTGTTTTTTCTTGAATCTCCAATGCCCCCACTTCTGTGTCCTGTGCTGTCTTTAGTGACACAGTGCTAACATTGAAAACGCTAGGGGCTACCGTGAGCATTGCTCACCCAGAGCAATCGGATGAAAAGGCAGTGCAGATGTAATTTGTTTTCAATGGCTGTTTCAAAAGAATAATTGTGGTGACATTGTGGGATCAATATTATGGATTTTTGTTTTCAAGTACACTGTATGTGTGGTGCTAAGGGGAGGCAGGAAATATAGCACTGCAGCCGGAATACAATAAAAATGGATTGAGGTTCGTGGGTATTGTCGACTGGTAGCCATCACAACTTTGGGAACATCATTGGTGGGATTAGAGAGCTTGTCCGCTGGGTTGGCATTTCACTGTGAGCGCTTGCTCTCTTCCTTTCCTTCGGGGACCTGTTTACTGAACCTGTATAAACCGAGTGTCGTGGAGATGCCATAAATTCTTGGGTGGTTTGTATCACTAACAAGTGGCAAAAGGTAAGGAAGCAGGGATTTAGGTACATTTGCGATGTCATGTAATTTGGCATGTGACTAATGTAAAATGAAAAGCAGCCGCATCGGAGGTGAGAGGGAGGGAGATCCATGCGCCAGGATGAGCTTTTCCATGCAGGCTCTGTTCCTTGTCTCTTTAGGCCACCAGGCTAGATAAAAACCTCTTTAAGGAACCTGAGAGCTGAGCGAACACACATGCACCTCCAGAGAGCGCCTGGCTGATCGAGCCTACTTGGAACAATATGGTGAGTGTCACTTGAAATACCAAGAGAAATATGATGTAGTGATCAAGGTCTTCCTGCTTAGGAGTTTCATGTATCAGAGTAACTAGATTAAAAAAATGTCGTTCCCAGGGTGAAAATTATATTAACAAAGAATTAGTAATAAAGCCGAATAAATGTAATGAGATGTGAAAGACAGAACCGAGCCAGGTTTTTTCTTCTTCTTCCGTCTTTTGTAATTAGGCTGTGGAAAGAACAGCAATTCCGACAAAACATCATCCTCATTATCAATTCAAATATTGCCAATAGAAATCTATTGCTGTTGGCCAATCTGTTGGTACATATGGAGCCATCTTCTCTTGGGTTGGACCTTTGGTCTTTATGGACTGGTCTGCTCTATATTGGCTAACAGTATCTCTCCAGAGGTTTCAATGGGATTTTTGCTTAGACCTCTGAGAAGATGTCTGGGACCTCCCACATGAAAATCTGGTGTCCTACCATTGAGCTAACCCTACAATCCAGGGTAACTACGGGAGCATGGAAGAGTCATTACGTGCATGTGCAGTTACTGCACCACCTAGTGAAAACCTATAGGAAATTCATATTGCAATCCAGAGTTAATGGTTACATTGGAGCAAGGACTCCCTGTAGTTACTCTGGATTGCACCCTAACTCCCTCACTTTTACTTTATCTGGTTTATCCTTACTATTTCCTATCTGGTTCCCCCCCCCCCCAGGCATTTTATAGCCTTGTGAAGCCTCCTACCCCTTGTTTTTCTCCTAGATACATGAAACAGGCCCACATACATTACGTACAGTCCCTACGTAAGTGTTTGACCTATTCTTGGGTATATTTGGGGTGCTGAATCCAAAAAAGGCATCAATTTTGCCCTATTGGCTCTAGTTGAGGGGGAGGTATGTCATAACCACCTTATTTGCTGATTCAAGCATATGCTGATTCCCTCATGGCCCTGGCTAGAGCCAGCTCACATACATGTGAAAATTGCTCAACTCTGTGGTACAAATTTCTTCTTTCCCATGTGGTCCTTAATAATGTTCTAGCATTACAGATGTTCCTGATTATTCCCTAGGTTTTTGTTCTGGAACCTGCCCCACTCCTTGTGGATTAAAAATATATATATGCTCCAATTTTGCAAAGCTTTTTGCAAAGCTTAGTTTGTAAGGGAAATAATTTTATACAGGCTTATGAGCATAATTCATACCAGAAGCATACTTATCATCCAAAACACTTGTATATCAAAGTGAGTTTTCCCACAAGAAATAATGGAAATTCAGACAATTTGTTCCACAACCCAAAAATATTCATACAAAAATGATTACAATTCTGTGATATAATTCAAAATAATAAAGAAAATACAAAATATGAAGAAAAATAAAACAGCCGGCACTTTGGCTGTAATCCTAACCACACTTTCCTGGTAGTAAGTACTATTGAAAACAATGGGCCTTACTTCTGAGTCGACATGCTTAGCTAATTGGGTCTCTCAGGTCTCTGAAGCTGCAATCTGCCCCCCTACACAGGAGTGAGCCTCACTGATTGTAATAGGCCTTACGTTAGAGTAGAAATGCAAAGCTAGGTCTTTCAGGATCATTTCCATTGCCCCCTCACACAGGAGAGATCCCACTGACTATAATAGGCTTACCTTAGAATTGGCATACATTACTGGTCTCTCAGGAGAGGCTGAGCAAGTGCTGGCAGAGCACTGAAACTGGCCGTATCCTGACTGGGACTATTTTTTGCTTGTTTATCAAGACGTTGCTTGTATATCAAGTCAAAATTTATTTGAAATGTTTGCTTGTCTTGCAAAACACTCTCAATCCAAGTTACTGTCACTCCAAGGTTTTATTGTATTTGCATTTTATCTCTTTGTGTGTGCCTGCTTGACTTTGCAGCTAATACATTGTTACAATTGTACAATGCAATCCTAAGCATGTCTACTCAAAAGCAAGTTCCATTGTTTTCAATAGTACTTACCCTACAATCCAGAGTAACTAAGAGAGCACGTAAGGTGAAAACCTATGGGAACTAAGTAACTAAGAGAGCACGTAAGGTGAAAACCCAAGGGAAATTCATATTGCAATCCAGAGCGAATTGTTCTTACACAGGAGCAAGGACTCTCCGTAGTTACTCTGGATTGCAACCTAAGTCCCAGGAACATGTGGCTAGGATTGCAGCCATAGTGTATTAGTATAATGACCAAAAACAAGCTAGCGTTCATGTCTGTGCAGTTTGTACCTTAATAAGGAATGTTCAGGTGAGCACTTTATAGCAACTTACCTGTATTAAACTCCCATCACGGTAGTCAACTCCAGATGCTCCATAGTATATTGTATGAATAACTTGATGAATCAAATAGGTAATCTATGTATTGTGCACCACAGCAGAAAATATTCTTTTATTATGAGGTTTTATACTCATGCATTATTCTTGTAGACCCATCATTTTTTATGAAAACTTTTATTAACATTCCAAAAATGACCTCCACCTTCTTCTTCTTTGTTGTGTTTCTATCCATCCCAGGGGTGGTAACCTATTTTAAAAAAATGTTTTATCTTCACAAACACAATAAAATAAGCTGTCAGAGATACAGATTTATAGATCTCATTAGAGATACTTCTTTAAAAAGGTACTCAACCTTAGGGGACAGTAATGACAGGTCGTAATCTCGGCACACAAAGTTTTTCTGACAAGGGTGGTTTGTTAAAACAGACTGTTTAATCTCATCAGCACATGTTTAGATGTGCAAGCACTCCGGAAACTACCGTTGCGTTCAACATTATGATCCAACGAGACAGGGTCGCCAACAATGGAAGCCCCAAAATTGATATCATTGGGAATATCCGATTTGTCATCATTCATGTTGGTCAAAAATGAACCTATGATGTGTTATTCCTAATAGTTATCAAGGACACCCAGAAGGGGGTTATGGGATTTAAAAATGGCTATCTTTTACTGATTAAAGTCAACATTTGCCTCTACTGCAAATGAGGTGTTTTCCCCAGGGTAGTTAACAGCTTTGGTGACACCAGATGAGAATAATTTTTCAGATGTGCCATTTCCAGTGGTCCAAAGTCCCAAGGCTTTCTCTTTAAATAGAGGTTTTTATTCTGGAGATAATGGGCAGTTTGTGCATTGCTAAATCAGCCCTGTTTTGTTAGGAATGTTGCCGTCAGGGGCACTTACAATTTGTCAGAGGAAATGCAGAACATCTCTACAGGAGTCTGTTTAAGAGGACATCATTCCTCGATAAGCTCTTGCTAAGGTCAACATGCAGCCCTGCTCCTTCTCGATTCCCCTGTTGCTTCTGCCACATGGGAACGTTCTGATTTATTAGGATTACACAAGTCATGTCCTCTGCCTGACTGAATCCGCAATGTGAAAATTTCCTTCCTCTTTAAACAGAAAAAACCCAAATATATAAGGTTTGGGAATGTGCAGGCAGAGGAGAATGTGTAAGATGGGTCAGAAATGTGAAGGATCCTTCACTGTAGGTCACCCTGAGGCTTCTGTGTTCATCAGCCCAACACAAAACAATCTGGGTCAGTATTATACTCCCTGCCACAAAACTCCAAACTCCAAATGACTTGTCAGAAAAATCTAAATTCTGGTATTAGAGAGGGGGAAAAACGTAGACTTGGTAGACTTATTACAACAAGAATGCCTTTTGATGACTTAATTTAGTGGTTCTCACATTTTTAGAAGCGGGACCGACTTTTTAGAATGACACAGTGGAAGTGATGTCATTAACCTAGAAGTGATGTCACAACAACACAACAAAATTAACAACAACACACAACAAAATTAAATCCCCAAACTCCCTAAAGGCTGCAATACTATCCACACTTCCCTGGAAGTAAGCCCCATTGAGGATCATTGTTAAAAGCATCTACAGTACATAAAGACAAAGGTTGCCGTGCTAGTTGCAATTGACTCTAGGGAGCAGTGCTCACCCCGTTTCACCACAGAGCCAAAGACACCTCCGTGGACATGTGGCCTGCATGCACATGGAACGCTGTTACCTGTGGTACCTGTTTATCTACTTGCAGTTCATTGCTTTCACACTGCTAGGTTGGCAGAGGCTGGGCAAGGGATGGGAGCTCACTCCATCTTGCAGCACCCAGGGCTTGAACCTGGGCCTGGGCCACTTAGCCACTGTACATAGTAACTGGTTAAAAGTACCGATCTGTAGCATTTCCCCAAATGCAGTGACATATCAAAATAGCATCAATATAAAGCAGGCCTCTGTCAGTCTTGAGAGACTATGGTATCGTGCTTGGCGCTGCATACGCTGCATGCGAAGCATGAAAGCCTGGGTTAGATTGTTATGGAGGATAGGCTGTGACCCAAGCAGCAAATCCCCCCTCTCCACGCCACTGAATTAGTCCAATGGAAAGGCAGAGCCAATACGATTGGATCCAGCTGGCGTTGCAGAGCTGGGCTAAGGACAGGAGCTCACCCTGTCTTGTGGGGCCGACCTGGGTCTCGAACCCTGGCCTGCTGGTTAACAGGCACAGGGTCTTCACCGCTTGCGCCACCCATATTAAAAATAAAATAAATATTGCAGTAAATGGGGACCTGCCTGAAATTGGCTTATGACCCACCTAGTCAGTCCCAACTCCCATTTAGAGAAATGCTGTTCAAGGAATATTGACTGAATTAATGGCATTATGACACTTTGTAGATCTGGCTAGTTAATCAGAAATATGAACTAAGACATTTGATACATGTCAATAGAAACAGATTAGGACTGTCTGTTGAATAAATCTTAACTGATTAATTAGGACAGGAATTTTTAATTGATTGATCAATTGACTATGCAATCATTTGTCTATGAATTAAACAATAGATCTGAAGTGAGAAAAACAGAACAATTATTTTTCTGTTTTTTTAAAATAAATGGATCATATTGTGCCATCTTAGAAGAATTTCTCTGCCCTTCTCTTTTCAGTTCTGCCACCTGCATTTTTAATAAGTATTCCTGTTCAAATTAATTAACATTTGTAATTTTAAAAATCCAAAGCAAAAATAATCAGCTTGGCCTAATTGATGGGACAAGGACTGCACCAGTGGTGTCTTCTGCAGGTACAGATGTATTGATGGGCAGAGAATTTTTTGAGTAGTGATAGGGGCACAGAGTACAAAGTGTTGCAGGTGCCCCCCATACACAGTGTAACCCATTCAGGGCTCCGTGCAGCATGTTTATTGCTTCTGAGTTTTAAAAATGGCGGATGTAGCATGACTTCTGATACCTGTTGTATGTTTCAAATCCCCCACCCTCTAAATAATTGTGCAAATGCCTCTGGAAGTGGCATATTTAAGGTTTTATCTTTTTTATATGACAGTAAGGACTAAAAATAAAAGCTGATGGTGTATTTTTTCTAGGCTGCTTAGATCAGCATCAGATTTCTCATTTGTACAGCAGTGTGGTTGGAATGTGGAGTATTTAGAAGTCTGAATATATGCAACTATCTGCAGGTGAAAAGTCGTCAAAGAATTCATATAGTAGCATCAGTGAGCAAATAGCATGCCTTTAAGTAAACATGCCTAAAGGCTGCATAAATATATCCGCTGCTGTGGCAAGAGAGGTAGACGGTGGTCACATGAGTTTTTCAGTCTAAATGATGCTTATGAATGTTTCAAAAATATACATTCATTCATTCATTCATTCATTCATTCATTCATTCATTCTATCTATCTATCTATCTATCTATCTATCTATCTATCTATCTATCTATCTATCTATCTATCTATCTATCTATCTATCTATCTATCTATCTATCTATCATTATTTATATACCACTTTTCAACAAGACATTCTGAGGCTTTCTCCTTGACATTTCCTGGAAGGTATCCCAGGATGCTTAGCATGCTATAATATGGCAGCTTTGCGCATGGTGTTCAGGCAGTCAAAGAAGACACTAAGGGTGACACTAAATGCACAAGATTGCATTGTTGTGTGCTATCCAGTGGCATCCCTAGGGATATGCATGGAAAGAGATCCATCAATGGGATGACATACTGGCCTCCTGCACCCTAATGACTCTACTTGGCCACCTTGATTAAAATAATTCAATAAGTCCATATTGCAAATTAAAAAAATTATTACAAATTAATCAGGGATTACTTACAGTGGACCTCCATTACAACTGAGTGTGACAGTGCCTGTAAACAATGCAACTTATTGTTTCAGATATTGACTCACCATGAGCGTATCATCTAGGCTGATTCTCATGCATACTAGAATGTGGTACAGGAGTGACAGGCTTACAACGTTTAAGTGACACTGCTCTGCCAGTATGCTAATCCCTATGGATGTTCAGAAATCCTCGGAGGAATTTCACTTGCCTTGTAGGAACTTGTTTGCGATCCCTTGGAAAGAACCTTGAAATGTGTTTGAAAACTCAGTGCCAACACTAATCCTTAAAGGCAGAGGAATGTGAAGGAGTCAGGAAGGAAGAGAAGGACAACGACTGCATCATTTCATCCTTGACTCCGGAAAAGCTGCGAAGTGCCTGCTCCTTGTCACTGTCAACCAATTTCATTTTTATGACACTGGGTGGAAACTTAAGAGTGATGTATGTGATTAGAAGTTCTGATGTGCATAGGTAGAGGGTGGTTTTAAGTTATTCCCATTCTGTTAGGGGATATCTTCACTCCTGAGTTATGGCGTAGCTATAGGGTGGTCGGAGTATTCAGTCTTGGAGGGAGTCTCTCCCCTTTGGAACCATTCCAGATGGGTGGGAGCAAAATGGAGTTGTATGGCTCTGATTTGGTCAATACCATGGAAATGGCAGAACCCAATCACATATATGGACAGTAGGCATAATTCCAATTCTCCCCTGTCCTTGTCCAATGAGTATCTGAAAAAGAATTATAGATGTCCTGCAAGACAATTCCATGAATGAGTAATGGGAAAGGAGGAGGGGTGGAGTTACCAACGGCTGGAAACGAGAAGATATATTGGAGTCTACAGTCAGAAAGAAAACTCAAGGCCTTTTTCTGCCATAAGGAAGGAGACATCCTTGAAGGAGTTGCATTAATTTTCAACAAAGGACTTGACACATCTGGGCTAATTACGGAAGTATGTTGGAAAGATAACAGCAAATGAGATATGTCAACAGTTGTCCTTCCTGTACCCAAACAAACATCTGTCCTCATTACCCGAATGTAATAACTGAGTGATGCAAAACTGTTTGCTCTGGCAAATTCTTTGATAAGAATATAAGAACTGCATTAGAAATAATTTCTCTAGGCCAATGAACATAACCTGGAACCAGCTGCTGTGGATAAAATTCTCCTTTGCACCACCACTATGGATGTGGAGTGAAGGACAACTTAATTTTACAACTCTGGGTGCAATGATTGTGGGTTGGACTAGATGAGCTCTAAGACCTTCGGTACCCATTTTATAATTCTACATATCCAGTTTCTGGGCAGATGGAGGATGGTGATGCTGGCTTTTGCTGGAGGGCAGTGGTGTTGCTAGGAGTGTGCAGGATTATGGACATGGGGATTATGCACTACTAACCATGGCTACAATCCAGAGTGACTACGGGACCTTTTACAGCGACCTTTATGGGACATAGTTACAGTGCTACCAATGGGAAACGTATGGGAAATGCATAGAGCAATCCAGAGTAAATGCCTCTTACGTCTTCCTGTAGTTACTCTGGATAGTTGGGCAAATATATTAAATCTTGGAATTTTCAAATAATACCATCTTGTTATATATCATTGGATGCATAATTTCATGCAGAATTCAATGGAAAAACTGCATTCTGTCCATTCTATCCATAATGGGATAGAAATATTCTATCATATGTAATAGCTGAAAAAGTCCATTAGAATGGGGCGATGCTGCACTATCCCCACAGCTCACTGCATGGGAGGAAGTCCATCATGAGGGTGATGCGCTGTGTGCCACACTGGGTGATGCAAACCCTAGTGATGCCACTGCTGAAGGGCACTTTCTCCCCCACCAAACATCAGGCACCAACCCAGCATATGTGTAGAGTCTTGCCTCTTTCCATATTATGGTTCCTATAATTATTGTGTGGTTTAAATCTAGAAAAACTATAAAATTTTTAAAAATTGTTGTGGAATATAAACAAGTTCTGAAACAGTTCTGAAACAGAAATGTCTTTACATGATGCCTTTTGGGAAATATTTTTCCCTATTTAGCTGCAATATCTATGTAGTTTTTAAAAAAAAATTAATTCTACATCTAAATGACAGTAGAAACTATTTAAAAAGGAAACGGACAGTAAGATACAATTTCAATCTCATAGCGGCAGTTTCCCAGATGCAAAGGTCACTCGAAAAGCACATCAGGAAAGATTTGGCAAAACTCAAAAGTTCTTAATCATACAACTCATCTCACAAATTTATGTGACCAGGTGGGTGTATCTGGGAAGGAAATTCCACAGCACAACACAAAACAAATGAAACTGTCGGTGTGTTCCTTGCGTTCTTGGCAAACATTTGATATATCTGCAATTAATGGTCAAGACTGTAGTCCAAAAATTCCCCATATTGTCTCTTGAAGTGGTGTGGCCCCCATTTTACCAGCTATACTGCAGTGTCTTTTAAAATAGATTTTAAGATTTTTTATTCTCCGTGAAATTTTGTGTCTGTTCTCTTTGAGTGGTTGAGCTGCTCATCTCAGGTTTCCAAAACATTATTAAGAAGTTCCCCAATATCCACTGATTCCATATCCATGGTTTCACTTATCAATGGGTTTCTTCTGCTGTTGATGTGCGCTCATCACTTGTCTGTTTTCCTATGTAGTGCTCTTCATCTGTAGCTTATCCTGTTACAGAACAGTAGAGGAGATGCACAGAAAGCAGTCAGCCATAACACTTGGGATGGGAGATGGACAGTCCAAATCTGAGCTTCTGGGAGCACTGGAATGCCACTTTTGAACCCCTTCCCTAAATAAGTAGCTCACAATGGTGCTACTTCAGTCTAGGGCAACTCTGGAACTGTCCCTGGGCAAAATCTAGAGTAACTATGGGGAATCCTTGCTCCGGTGTAAAAACAACTTATTCTGGATTCCAATATGAATTTCTCATAGGTTTTCTCTAGGTGGCGCAGTAACTATGGGTGCACATAAAGTCTCTTACATGCTCCCATTGTTACTCTGGATTTGGGGGTCAGACTCTCTATTGGACCAATATTGGACCAGGCAGCCTGACACGGGGCACTGGGTCCAGCACATCTCGGCTACACCAGTCCCACCCTTGCCTTCCTGCTCCTTCCCTGCCATATCTCTTCTCTGCTTTTACAGCATGTTTGTGACAGCATTCACCAATGGTGAGCCAGGCTTGGGTCTTAAGAGGACGCTAACAGGCGAACATAGTGTCAGCATTGATCTGCCCCACCTCTTTTGCTACCCCTGTATCAAACACCATCAAACCACCAGGAGTGACATGTATGCGCTCGGACCCATAAATGCTCCGCAATGACCCTGTGGATGTCCCACTAAAATACACACATGCCTGATCTTATTAGCATCAGTTCTGAACAGCATCCTGATTCGGAAGGCTTTTGCTTCTCTTCATTCCTCCTGTACCCTTCTCTCCCTCCTACTCTCCAAATCAGTAGGGAGATCAAAGAGTATACTGGGGGCTTTTAGCTCTAAAACATTCCTTTCATGTCCTAATACATGAGATTTAGATGAAGAGCTTTTACATGGAGGAAATATGCAGTTTGCGGGAGCGAAAGGCTTGATGGCACCCTCCTCAGCAAAAGCTTCAACGTGCCTGACTGGGTTTTATGGGAGGCCATAAATTAGTCCTTCTCTTTACCTTTTTGACGGGTGAGAAGCAGTTCTTGCATGAGTGGTGGCCATCAGGATACATCTGCCGCCACACAGGTGAGGCTCTCAGCTTCAGAGCAGTGACTGGTAAGAAAAACAAGATGTCTGTGCCGGTTATAAATTTAACTCTTCTCTGATTAGTCTGGGCCAATTAGGGCACCCCTGGGGTTCCGACAAGGGCCGGAATACAAGCCTGAAAGCCTGATTAGCCAAGGTCTCTTGATACTCGCTCTTGGTAGTAAATGCTGGCACATATAGTATTGATTTTCATTTAGATATCTTAATGTTTCCAGACAATTCGAGCAGATGTGCACTGAACTCAGATCTACGAGAGTGCCAGGCTCGCGATCGGCCAGCATTTTTCTTGCCATTTTGTTTCATTTTTCCTAAACTTAACTGATTTGGAATCGGGAGATATAAATGAAAAATGCAGAGTTAGCCTATCAATCATGGCATGTACAAACATTGCTACTGCCCTTTTCCAACATCCTATTACCACCGGGTAGTTGGCTAGTCAAACAGGAATAAAAATTACACGGCAAACATCATAAGTTAGGCTTGATTTGTTGAGCAAGAGGCCTGACAATTCGGCAAGAGTTATATACCTCAGCCTCGCTGAAAATCAGCCTTGTTATGGCTCTGGTACGTCTATAAAGATTGTTCATTTCATATAAAACAGCTACCTGCACTGAAAGGCTTGAAAGGAAGAATGATGCTGGTTATAAATATAGAGGAAAATCTATTTGTCTGCCCCTTCGTGCTGTTAGCAAGTCATACGCTGCAGCCCTCGCGCGATTCCTCGGCAGCAGGGGGAGTTATTCCTGGGCCACCTTTAACTCTCGTCTCCTGGCCCTGGACTGAAACACATCATCCCTCTTTGTCATATAAGATAAAGCAATGAAGTGTGACCGGTGCCACCAAGCTGCACTCTGTCCGCCAGGAGCACCTTAATGCTAATGAAAAACTACGTCGCACCACGTTTACACTAAACACAAGCGTACGGCTGTCTGTCGGCCAGGCTCGGTCAAACTGTTAATGTCATCAAAGATAAATAGAAATTATTAGAATGAGTTCTGGCGATGGGATGATGATGATTTTTTGAAGCCGTGCCTTGTCACTGTAAAGACACAAGATCGGATAGCTAAATCTCATTTTAGGCAGCCAGGCAATTAAAATGATCAACATTCTTTTCTTCCTCTTTGCATTGGATTCGTTTACATTTGTATTTGTGGGAACGATACAACTGATGTTGTAGGGAGTGGCAACCAACATCTTTTATGAGGAATCTGTCCCCACCTTCCTCTACCCCACCATATACTAAACTACTCTGATCTGCTTTCCACTCACTTTAAAGCAACTGAGAAGCAAATTGGAAAGTGGTGACCCAGACTTAGGTCTCTTCCACAGTGCTCTGTCCTTGCATGGTCCATTTAAACTAAATAGCAAGTGTGGTACAAATATTGTGTGCAACCAACACCTGCTTCCTGGTGTGCTTCAATGGATCTTGTGAGGAAGGAGCAATGGGAGGAGACAGAAGCTGCCTTCTTATGGTTTGGGGGAACATGCATCAGCAGCTTGGGGGTGGCTTTGTGAGAATTTCAAATCAAGCAGCATATAACTTCAATCATTCCTGTTTGAAACTATACTGATAAATAATTTGGGACAAGAAAAAGGAAAGGTGAGGAGGTGGAAAATGCGATATTACTTTGGGTGTCCACTGTTCAGACATGCTTATGTATGAGCCATTTGGTCCAGGATGCCAGAACTCATGCAATAGACTTCATATAAGCTAAAACAGGGGGCTCCGAAAGTTTTGGTCAAAGGGCCACATCAAATATCTGGCACAGTGTTGAGGGCCAGAAAAAATGTAAATATATAATTTCAATACTACTGTAGTTTCTCAAATCTAATGCTCAATTTTTTTCAGCCAATGTTAGTCTCCAAAATCAGGGTGCACGTTAGATTTAGGACGCAACCCAGAGTAACTACAGGGAGTCCTTGCTCTTACATAAGAACTAGTTACTCTGGATTGCAATATGAATTTCCCATAGGTTTGCACTAGGTGGTGCTGTAACTACATCGATGTAAATGTCTCTTACGTGCTTCCGTAGTTACTCTGGATTGTAGGGTTAGTGGCACATTAGATTTGAATGAATATAGTATTTTGAATATAAGTATTGGTAAGTATTTAGTTTAACAGTTTACTATATTATAATAAAATAAAATATAAATCCATTGTTGTATAAAACAGTATAATTAGGTAAAAATTATAACATAAATCCATTGTCATTGTTGTATGCAGTAAAATTAAATTTTACACTTGCTTTGCAGCTGTGCATTACAATTGCCAGTAAATTTTTTTTTATCTCATGCCTTATAAAATTGGGGTGTGCATTAGATCCAATGGCACATTAGATTTGAACAAGTATGGATACTTTAGAGTGAAATTAAATTAATAAGTGGGCTCAAATTTCCAGGATTTCTACAAGCATCAACTCACAGTGCAGAAATAAAGTACATACGCAAATGGATCTCCACTCCCCCCATCCCAAAATCACAGCTCCAGTCATGTTTGGTCAACTAGGTCAGAAGCTCTTAGGGGACCAGACAATGGTTCTGAGATGGTTATAGGCTTGCCACAGGCCTCATCTAGTCTCTAGGCTGGGATTTGGTGACCCCCAAGCTAAAGGGCCACTCTTTTTATTTGCCAAAGGAAAATAGCCCAGACAATTTTGAACTGCTATATAAAACTGTACCCTTCAAAGATCAGTCCTATACCATTCTGAGGTTTCCGCACTAGTTGGCCTAATGATACCACCGGCCCCGCAAGTCTCACACTGCATGGATAGATAGATGTTTTTCTGAGTAGAGCATATATCTGATGCTGTTTTAATCCACGCATTATGGAACACTGTCTCCTGTTATCAAGGAGGATGTGTTGAATCCTTCTCCATCACTCATTTCAAGTACAACATGATGATCACAGCTTTCTCCCCAAGAGACTGACAGTCATATAATCTCAGTGATACTCTATAAGCTCCTGCTAAATTAGGGAACAGGATTCCCAGAGGGATGCCTGAAAAGCAGTGGTAAGGCATAAGCGTCTCCAGCCAGTGCCGCGAATTATATCTGATTGCAAGTTAAACACTGTGAACCTGATACAAATGTAATCACAGTAATTTCAATATGTAGATTGTGATGCTCCACTTCCAGGAGAGGAATTCCATAAACACCAGTAGCCCTTGTTTGCTAGGGACAATTCAGATTTTCTGGTTCCAGACTCTGGTTAATGAATGGATTTGTTTTATTGTATACATTATATACTCATGAGCTGCTTTCCCACATAAAATAGCCAAAAAAGTGTGCAAGGTATTTTATTTAAAAAACCCATACATAATAAAAGGAGATTAATAAATCAATCAGTGCTTTGATCAAAAAACATCTTATGAAGACAGCAACAGAACAAGGAAGGTATTAAGGTTAGACTCCAAATATAGGTTGGACTTAACATTGCTTGATAAAAGCAAGAGGGGTCTGCCAGATCTCTGCATTTCACCATTAAGGAGCCATGGCTGAAAAACCCCTGCATTAATCTCCCTGTTTCCTTTAGGATCTATCAATCAAATTGATCTATCTATTGGCTGGATGGATCACTCTGTTTCCATCCACCTGAATGTCATGTGGTGTCCTTTGATTTCCATTCCAATCTCATTTGCCCCAAATCCCCAGATACTTTTTATCCATTACTGAATTTTTAAAATGTATTTTTAGCATCTTGACAAATATTCTTGTATATTTGGTACCAAACAACTGGTGCAATATGTTGGAAAGTAAAATCCTAACCAATTTTCCAACATTGGTTTTCCAACATTTTCCAACATGCCAGTGGGGTATGTGCTGCATCCTGTGGTAAGGGACAGCCATGGTGGCCTTCTTCAAGTTGGCTCCCTTTCCTTGGAACTGCATTGTGGCTGTACTGGCATTGGAAAGTTGGAAAGTTGTATAGGATTGGGCCCTAAACCACGGTTAGTGGAATTCTACTCTTTGCTAGTGATGTCAGAGCCAGTTGTCAGTTGAGACCAAACTGGGGAAGTCCTAATTCACCACTTTCAGTTTCCGTAGCCACTCTATATTTTATATTTTTTTTAATTAATAGTCCTCCATGACATCGCTGTTTGACCTAAAATGCAGGGTATGCATTTTAATACCATACATAAGTCATTAAAAAACTATCCTTAATAAATCAATCTTTAATAAATCAATCTTTAATAAATCAATTAAGAGAGGGTAATTAATTAATTGGAATGGAGGGAAACAAGAATTTTTTTAAAAACCACAAATTCTGACAGCTACTATTTTGGTGTAAGTGAATATCCCTACAATCCAGAGTAACTACAGGAGGACGTAAGAGACATTACGTGTACCCTTAGTTACTGCACTACCTAGTGAAAACCTATGGGAAATTCATATTGCAATCCAGAGCAAATTGTTCTTACACGGAGCAAGGACTCCACGTAGTTACTCTGGATTGCGCCCTATGAGGCTTTTGTACAACCCTTCAACATGCAGGTCAGTCAGATCCTATGGGGTGAAATACAAATCTCAGTCACACACAAAAAATGATGCAATTTTATGTGTCTTTTGTTTTAGGACAAGACCCCAAACACATCCGTATTCGGTCTCAGAAAGAAGCCTATGCATTACCAACCCAGGAGAACAAAATGCCACCAGCAGTTTTGGGGTTTGTAGGCGAGAGCCAGAGAAATTTCAATAACATTTGTTTCCCCCTGCTTGTTTTTATTCTTCTTAACAAAATGATCATTCCTCAGCCCAGGAGTGGCTCTCTGGATGCCGTAGATACCTGTGCATTGTTTTTATGTTGTTGGCATTTTTGAGCCTCCATAAGACGCCCATTGATTTTGATTATTTACCGTTTTACAAGGGGAATAGAGGCGGCCCCTGCTGTGCGAGAGATCAGAGGGTCCTGCTCTCCTCAAGGCTATTGCCTTGTTTAATTCCTCAGTTTAAAGTCTGGGAACTGATTGCATTTTCCTCCCTTTGACACTTTATATTTCACATTTCTTTATCACATTATAGTGTACATACTGTATCTTAAAGACAGCTGCCCTCCGAGAATCTGGGCTTGTTGTGTCTTGGCCATTATTATAAGCTGGGGTATTTCTGGCAACTTTAGCTAGCTTTCTAGTAACAAATTATGGAATGCTTTTTAAAATCCCAGTTTGATCAGCATGTCGAGGGTGCTGGGTGACCATGATTACCCTGTTTAATCTGTTTTATTCATGCAGGCAAGCAGGCAACAGGGCAAAGGTTGTCTTTTAGGTTTAATCAGCATATAGGGCAAGTGTCATTCTTGGATAGACAATGGGCAAAATCCAGAGTAACTACGGGGAGTCCTTGCTCCGGTGTAAGAACATCTTACTCTGGATTCCAATATGAATTTCCCATAGGTTTTCACTAGATGGTGCAGTAACTATGGGTGCACGTAAAGTCTCTTACGTGCTCCCGTAGTTACTCTGGATTTGGGGGTTTGTGATCAGATTTTAAAAATGTTCTTATCTTCCATGCAACCACATCCGGGGCTGCAGGCCTGTGTGTATACTTACCTGAGAGAAAGTCTGCTGGAACACAGTACAATTTACTTTAGAGTAAGCCCATGTGGGACTACCCTGGGAGCTTACATACCATTTTTACAGGTTAAAAAGAGGAATGTCTCACCCTATCCTATGACACATTCACCTAAATCAGGAGTTTTGAAACTGGGTGTATCACATAGTCAGGTAGAATGGGGCATCCAGGACACGTTTTGAGGTGTGGAGAGGCTGCGGTTGGCCTCCCCAAGCCTACAAAATGCACTTTCATTTTTGCTAAAAACAGAACGTGCCTTTTGAAGGTCTCCCCAAGGCCTTCTGAGGCTGAGAGGGACTGTATATGGGATTTAGGGGTATGCCAGGAATTTATATGCCCGGGTGCCACATACCCTAGCTATCCCTCTGGAACTGAGGCTGAGATCTCATCAAGTATGGTTTCCCACTGAAGAGATCAAATAAAAATGAGGGTTATTTTAGAGTTTTTTCTCAGGTGACTGAAGATAGGTCATTCATGTGTCGAACAGGATTGGAGGTGGAAGGACAGAAATTGCAGATGGGTCAGAAGGAAATATTTGGGGAGCACAGAAAGTGCAAAATGCATTTCAAGTAAACAAGCTTGGATCTACGTGTGAGATTTCTGAAAAGAGAAATAATAGTATATTTCATATTAACATTCTCATCCAAAACATGATCTCTCTCTTGATGAGGATGGTAAAATAGGTGGTCACAATCAGGTCAAACCTGGCATGTTATCATGGTGATGAGGATAGTGATGAGAATATCTCATCACTATTGTGGGTGGGTCACAGACTGGTTGAACCTGGCATGACTATCTGCTCCTCCTTGGATCTCAGAGTTATAGTTGTTATAGTGGCAGGTATGCCACTACCAAAGGCATAGCTGGAGGGGGTGCAAAGCACTAAATCTTGTTGCTGCATGCAAGTGGCCTGTTTGGAGCCATTCCCAGTGGTGGGAGGAACATGGAGGCAAATGCCTCTATTATATCTAGAATCTAGTCTCCTTGCAAGTCTTAGGGCACAATCTTAACCAATTTAGGTGGCATAACTCATGTGTGCCCCCCTTCCCATGTTGGGAGGCCAGTGCATTCCTAACCATTCCTAACGTGTGGGACAGAAGTGTCTTACAGCAGTGGCCCTCAATCTTTTTGGCCACAGGGACCAGCCCAGGGGTGGGGGGAGAGTTCTGCCTCTGGAGACCTGGAGGAAGGGCTTCCCCACCTACATCACAGCACAGCTACCTCCCGCTGTAACTCCCATTATAGTAAGTAGAGCTATTGCTTGGTTACTATGGATAGGATTGCAGATGAGAGCCGAATGTCTCAATGCATGTCTACTCTGAGCAGGGATTTTCAACCTTTTTCAATGCATTGGATGCATTGAAAATGCACAAAGCCATCCTCGTCACTCTTATTGGAGAGTAAGCCTCATTGACTATAATGGGACTTATTCTGAGTAGACAGGGATTGGATTGGACTCTGAAGCTGGAATCTTATCCACACTTTCCTGGTAGTAAGCTCTACTGACTCTAATGAGACTTACTACTGAGTAGACAGTCATAGGATTGGTTTATGAGGCTGCAATCTTCTGACAGAGCCCTCCTGCTGTGAGGAGGGGAAGAGGCACTTAGAGGAGTCCTCTTGCGGACCGGTCAGGCAGGTGACCTCCAGTGGTCCCTGGACCGGGAGTTGAGAAACCCTTCCTTACAGCATTTTGTGACATATCCAAGGTCAGCATGGGACTTGTGCCAAGACTTACGCTGGCCCAACTCGGAGTTAGGATTGCAGCCATAGTGCTTTGCACCCCTTCTAACTTCACCACAGCCTGTGTGGATGGGAGATCGAAACCAACCCACCTCTTTGGGTTCGGATTTGTCAGCTATGAACTTTGCAACTGAAATGTTACTTTTGCAACTCCAAAAGCAGGACATCATCTGCTCTTTTCACAAAAGCAAATCCAGAACCTGTGTTTTCCGGCTGTCTTTCGAACAGCAGCTAATAAAGTACTGCAATGCTTTCTGCAGTACATGGTTCTTCAGCCGGCACAAATGGTACTTATTTTTATCCAGTGTGGCTTTCAGTATTAATTTCAACTCCTTTGGCCACACAGGGTTTTGTTTCTCTTCCCCGCCTCCTCCTCTTTGTCTTCCCTGAGCCCCCTTTTTCATTGACTGATGTTTCTGCTGTATACTTTTGTAGTGGAAGCATTGGGTGGTGGCAGATCAAAGTCCCCAGTAATTTTCATCTTTTCTTTATGAAGAAATGTGGTTTTTTTTTTCCGAGGCGGTTGGCATCCATCTGAATGAATCAGGAAGCGGGGATGATCTCAGCTCATATAAATAAAAAAAGGGTTGCCTTCTGTTAGAGATGCTTTTATGGTACTGGAGATGATAGCTCGAGATTAACATGTTTTCAATCAAAATCATTAAGTCTCCCCACGTGGTATCTTTAGAACAGGATGTGGAGTGTTTTATAACAGCAACAGCAGAAAAGGTTGAATAAAGCTAGACTGTTGACCTCGCTCAGTCTGGCTGCAAAAGGCCCTTCCTAATGGTGGAGACAGAGGATTGGGAAATCATGGCTCACCTGGTTCCTTGCCTGGAAGGGCATTCAGTGGTTCCGGGGTTTACAAGCATAATTCGTTCCAGGAGCACGCTTATAATCCAAAATGATTGTATATCAGTGCAAATTTTCCCATAAGAAATAATGGAAACTCAGACAATTCGTTCCACAACCTAAAAATATTCTTTAAAAAATGATTACAATGCCATAATATAATACAAAATAAAAAAGAAAATACAAAATATAAATAAAAATAAAAATAAATTAAGCTGAATTTAGTCTCTCAGGTCTCTCAGGCTGCAGTCTGCTCCCCCTTACAAAGGAGTGAGTCCCACTGATTATAATAGGCCTTACTTTATAGTAGACATGCAAGGCTAGGGCTGCAATCCTTTCCTGAGAGTAAGCCCCATTAACTATAATTGGGCAAATAGGGCACAATCCTAACCATGTCTTCTCAAAGGCTAGCCCCATTGTGTTTAGTGGGTCTTACTACCAGGAAAGTGTCTCTTAGGATTGTAGCCTTAGGGTGCAATCCAGAGTAACTATGGGGAGTCCTTGCTGCGACTTAAGAACAATTTACTCTGGACTGCAATATGAATTTCCCATAGGTTTTCACTAGGTGGTGCCGTAACTAGGTTGACATAAATGTCTCTTACATGCTCCCATAGTTACTCTGCATTGTAGGGTTGATCTCTTGGGCTCCTTTCCATTGCCCCCCTTACAAAGAAGTGAGTCCCATTGACTGTAGTAGGCTTACTTCATAGTAGATATGCATAGGCTGGTCACTCAGGAGAGGCTTTGAAGCGCCAAAACCAGTTGTATTCCAGCCAGGACTATTTTTTTTTTTTGCTTGTATTGTGAAACAAAATTGATTAGAAATGTTTGCTTGTCTTGCAAAACTCTCTCAATCCAAAACACTCTCAATCCAAGGCTAAAAACACTTGTATTGCTTTCTTGTAAGCAGACATGATTCTCCCAGACACTCCAGTCACCCCAATACCTGCTTTCTGCATGCAGATACATGAAAGTGGCTCAAAGCACTCACACACAAACCATGCACTCTCACACACATATACATGCACACACACACAAACCATGGGAAGGCAGGAGAAGGCACTCTTCAGGAAGCCCGGGCAGAGCGGGGAGGTTGGCTCTGGGCTTCTTGCACTCTTTCAGCTCCCTATGCCTGGCTCCCCTTCTTTCCTGGGGCTCCTGTGGGGGAATGAGGAGGGTAATGAGTCAGTCAGTTCAGAAGCTTGATTCATTTACATCTTAAAAGCTGGAGTGGCAGTGCAGAGGCTGCAACAGGACAACTGGCTGGCCGGCCGCAGAACCTTCACTGAGGGAGGGCTGGAAGGGAAGAGCCCTTTCCCCCCTCACTCCCCCCTGACAGGAGCCCAAGGAGAGATGGGCACCAGGCTTGGGGAGTCCCAAGCCGACCTTCCCGCTCTGCCTGGGCATCCTGAGGAGTGCCTTCTCCTGACTTCCTCCAAGAGCTTCCTGCAGATTAATGAAGGCCTTGCCTGGATGGTCCCCTGGGAAGTGGTATTCCCAGACATGACCGGCCATTTCTGGCTTTATGGCAAGCCCTCTAGATTTTTGATCTTTTTCATCTCATGGCACACCGTCAGTTGTTTTTACTATTGAAAGGCACACCATGTTGTTCAAATCCTCAAGTTTTCCTATTAATAAATGTCCCTCCCCGTATTTCCGCAGCACACCTGAGAACTATCCACAGCACACCGGTGTAACATCACACACTGGTTGAAAATCACTGCTCTAGATAGTCACATCTATGGTTCAATGCCCCAGTGGGCATTGCACCTGGATTTTCAGGCAGATGCGTCTGCCCAGCATCACGTTGTTCCAATCTGGAGTGAAGGAGAGCCTCACCACACCACAACAGTAAGCACTGCTCATTGAGCTGAATGATTCTCCTAAATCACTGGCCCCTGAGCTGGGTTTTAGATGGGTATAAGGCCTCCTATGCACATCCTGGGGTATAATGGCAACCAGAGCACAGTGATGCAACAACATCATTCCCATACCATTGTGTCGCTCCAGTACCTGTGTGGTACAATCCCTACCCAGAAGAGCTCCGTTTCAGAAGACGCCAAGAGAGGTGGGTGAGACCAACTCACATCTTGTGTTGCGTTGAGCGATGAGCACTGTAGCACTATCAGGAAAGACCTGTAATGCTGTGTTTTCCACCACTGTTGTTGGTAATATGCATCCAGTGCCCCTTCAGTACATGCATGGAGCAGATGTCCTCACTTGCCACACACTAAATACACCCTGATGGAAAAGCTGTAATGCTGTGAAGTTCACTGTGACTTAAAAGTCAGTGTGCTGAAACAGAAGACAACGTGGGTTCTCCAAACCAAGTAGCTTTACATTCTCAGATAAGATCTCGGCCAAGAAGCAATTCGTGTACAGTAGGTGTCCTTTGAATGTTGAAAGCATGAAGGTCAGGACAAACAGGCAACGTAACATCAAACATCGTGTTACGAGGAGTCGACTTCGGAGCAGCTGGTTCTCTCCTATGATGAATGAGAATTGCAGCAGTTTTTCAAGAGGAGGTGAGCAGGGTCCTAATCAGCAGTAATGCTAGTAGTAAAGATCTAAAGAGACCAGAGCCCTTCTAGAACTGTAGACTTCTCTGGGCTTTGGATTCAATAATTATAGCAGTGGAGTCAGCTGGACAGCGGGAGAACATGACTTGAATAGGTAGGGGCTTTTGACATACAGGGCTACTAGATTCTTGACTGTCAGAAAGAAATCCAGATCCAAACCCCACCCCGGCTGATGATATGAAACATTGATGTGCCACTTCTAATGAATGGTGACCATTCAGTGGAGAACAGGGAGACCAGGTAGAATGAAAGCCAGAGAAAGGTTTATAAATTAACCCCCAAAGCCAGAGTTACTACGGGAGCATGTAAGAGATTTTACGTGCACCTGTAGTTACTGCACCACCTAGTGAAAACCTATGGGAAATTCATATTGGAATCCAGGGTAAGTTGTTCTTACACCGGAGCAATGACCCCCCCATAGTTACTCTGGATTTTGCCCTATGTCCCCTACTTATGAACAAGTTCTATTCCCGAAGCTCATTCGTAAGTTGATTTGTTCATAAAGCCAACACATTGATGTTAATGCATGTTTGATCCAATGCAAAAAAGAAAAAAAAATGAAGGAGTATAAAATAAACATCTTTATTATGAAAAGGTATTTTTAAAAGTTAATATGTTTACTGTTAAAATATTTTACAAAACTGTTTGGTGTTAAAATACTTTTATTGTACCTTAAATGCAGCAGAAAAGAGTTGTGTTTGTATGTTTGAAAGTTTGTAACTTGGAGGTATGTTCGTATGTATAAAATTGTATCTTGAATGTTTGTGAGTAGGGGACTTACTGTATTAAAAAGGTCTAGGTACAGAATGTTGGATGTTGCAGACCTTGGAGTTAATGGCAGCATTCCTTACAAGCCACATAAATGCAGAAATTTAATGTTGTGGATAAAGAGCAGAGGCGCTGCAGAACAGAACTGGCTGGATTCATACTAGACTGCCTTCTGCAGCATAAATATCAGCATTAAATAATTTTTGGAATCTTGTTCCCGAAAAAGATTAGTAGGTCCTCTTCACGTGATAAATTGTGCAAGAGTTATTGTCCGCAACAGCCTTTCATACTGCATTATTCCTGTTGGTTCTAAATAACCATATCCAAATTATGCTCAGCAAGCTGGTGGAAAAGCTTGCAGAAACCCGTAAGCTGAAGGGCCATTTTGTACCCTGACTTACACCCTGGGCAGGCTCATCCATCTTGTCCCTGTTTACATTGGGCAGAATTTTAATCTGCAATATTTTATTTGTGTTTTAAAACCTTCAGGTTATATTACTAGTAAAATGTCCAGCAAATTTTAACAGTGAGGGTCATATTAGAGCACGAGGATGGCATTGACTGGTCTTCTTAGGAATGTGCAAAATTCTGGCACTACCTGGCTTCACGTGCTGCTCTGGATTAGAGGAGTAACTCATAGTTTATATGGCTCAGGGTCTCCTTAATGCCCTTCGTATACATGATGAAGATACTGAGGTCTTGAAAGTTTCTTCATAGTCCATGTACAGAAGTTCCTCCTGTTGCTTTCCCTCTTAGGACTCTGAACATTTGCTTCAGTTGCCTTGACCCTGACTGTGTAATGGAACTAAGAACACAATCCTCACCATGTCTACTCAAAAGTAAGCCCCATTATGTTCAATGGGTTTTACACCCAGGAAAGTGTCTTTAGGATTGCAGCCCATGTGTCTCCACTATGGTCTTCCTTAACCTAGTTCAGTGGCACTCAAACCTTGGGAGATATTTGGAGATTAGCCTTCCGAGGGGTCATGCCAAGCTGTGGGGGTCTGGAGAGCCCTAGAGATCATTTGGCAGAGCTCTCAATGGTTGGAATTAAGTAAACATTTCAAGCACAATTGAAGTGGAAGTTCAATTAAATCATGCCTGAAATGTTCACTAATTTCCAGTTGTGCGGAGCTCTGCCAAATGATCTGCAGAGTTCTCCGAACCTCACCCAGTGAGGTGAACCACACTGTTCCAAACCTGGCACAGTGTGGAATAATCCCCGGGGACACTGAAAATCACCCACATTCCCCTGCAAGAGGTGCAGTCCTGATGATCGCGCTGCTGCTTTCCCCCTTTCCTCACCACTTAAAGGTAATGGGGGACCATGATCCCCTAGTTTGAGTAGCACTGCCTAGGTGTTTGTTTATTCCTTTATATCAGGGGGTCTCCAATCTTTTTGGCAGGAGGGCCACCTCACTTCTCTGACACTGTGTTGGGGGCCAGAAAACTAATTTACATTTAAAATTTGAATTAACATAAATTTACATAAAAGAATGTATTGGAGTGGATTACAAGGCTTGTCCAAGTGCTACGAGTAGTTAGAGGGGGTCTTGCTGGGGGCCACACTGAGGCTCGCTGAGGGCCGCATCTGTACCCCGGCCTGGGGTTTGGAGACACCTGTTTTATGTTACATGAAACCACTTCCATTGTGGGTTGAGACTTCCTACTCACAAGACCCTTTGATTACTTATATTTTGTGGTCTGTCAGTGCACTTCTTTCACTGTGTCATGGCACACTGGTGTGCTGTGGATGGACTGCAGGTGTTCTGTGGGAATTTGGGGGAAGATCTCTTGTTAGTAGGGCCACTGGGAGATGTGAGCCTTTGCCATCAGTGCAATCTACATAGCAGTGGTCAAAGAACTGATGGGGTGCCTTGACAATGAGATATAAAAAGTTAAAAATCATTGGTATACTTTCTTGTATAGACTGAACCTAATCATGCTTGGTGAGTGATCCAGCACTTAATTTTTATTCAAAGTCCTAGATTTTATCTCTAGCACCTCTAGGTAGAAAAACCACCCTCTTAGATGGTCAGTGACAGCTCTGATTTAGGTAGACTAATGTTTATGACTCCATAGAAGGCTATGGTTCATTATGTTAGGTTTACTATGGTCATTGTATGGTTCTGTACAGTTAATTTCTTAATATTGGTACAAAAATTAACACACACTTCACATAATCCAGTACAGAATAATCAAATACCAGATGTTTTAAATGACCTACAACAGAAAAAGGATAGAAAAACAATTATTTCCAGTGTCTCTTCATTGCAATGAACACAGTCGATATGGAAGAACATTAGCCTGATAGTTATGCTTCTAATTGTTCACAAATAAAATTCATTTCTATATACATTTCTCTGTTGTATCATCTTCCTTTGATTTTTTTTAAATACATGAGCTTGGCCATCTGGACAATGATTGCTAGTGTTGATAGATACACGTGTGAAGTTAAATGCTGACACAGGGTGGCCAGCTTTGGAATAGGGTGGCGACACGGGGCTCCGAATCTTATTTTTGGGTACGAATTTTCACATGCCGCATAAGTTTGTATCCATTTTCAGCCAGACAATAAGGCTTTATTCTCCAGGTTTAAAACAAGTGAGTGAGGTTTTATGGCTCTGTTATAATGGAAATGTTGACCTTAATTATTGCAACGTGAATGGCTTGCCAAATAATATATGGAATGAAAAGTAAATAACAGAACCATATAATTATATTTTGTACCATTATGCTGCATGCAAACATGCAACTAATATTATGACTTTTAAATATGGAAGAAAAGTAGATTGGAGGCGTTATTTCCATTCCTTACCATTTCCCTTCTTTTCTTTTTTTAAAGTTTTTTTTAGAAGGCGGGGAGGAAAGCTGGTTTTCAATCCTATTATTTCTAAAGATCTCTCACCTCCCTCAAGGGTTTTGGACATTTAAACAAGTGCTTTTATCCCAGAAAATTAAAATATTTTCATGTAATCAGTAAATTCTGTTATGAAACTTTACCACAGCTATATTAAATGATAAGAATAAATGCTATTTTGAAATTCTGAACATCTTATAATTAGACCCGCCGTTAAGAAATGTTCAGAGTTAAGGCACATTAGAATGTATTCCGCAACATGGAGACAGGCCTGACAAAGAAACATTATTCTTAGATTTACAATTAATTACCTTTATGTCTATACCTTGCATTCAATTTGCATATCTTAAAAGTGCTGTAAATTTTCTAGCACTCCCTTGTTATTTAAAATCATTCGCCTTGGTTAAAAGTTTTCCACCGTGATAACTTTTGCTTGATTATGTAGTTGTGAGGTCAATAAATCTGGCTGTATGTGGGTACGCCATGTTATAATTTTTCTTTGTGTGTATGTGTGTGTGTGTTTCATTATTTTTCCTCCTTGTTCCTTCTGCCCTCTCATTTATAATCCCCTGAAGAACCAGTAGATAGAGAAGTCTGGCAATAAGACAAAGTGAATGGTCAGATCTTCCTGATGTTATCTGTGTCCCAGAACGCATTGAAACTGGGTGCCTGACATGTTCTATACATCTCTCAGGTGTCATTCTCATTAAACAAATACAACTTTAATGTATAGCTCTCAATGCATGAAATTTCATACAAGATATTCTTCCCACAACTGGCTTGTCTTCCTCCCCAGGAAAATCTATAGTTATCCCTTTTTTATTCCAATGATCCCAAATTCTAGGACCAGCAAAATGTTCTATAGAGCTTGTGTTTTTGGTTTAGAATTTGATATTTCCATGTTGTGTAAGCAACATTTGATTTGAAAAGAGTTTTTGAAACTCTAAACTGACCCAGATCATGTACACCACTTGTATGTGTTTTGGGGGGAGTGACTGTACACTCCTTACTTTTAAAATGTACCAAGGACTAAACCACTGAAGTACAGTGTATTGATTGTGTAACTTAATATATTTTGAGCCATCTTGGAAAATATGCTAACCCCTGACATGTTAGATGATGTACATGTTAGATGGACATATTAGATGATGTACAATATCCGATGCATTCACATTGTGTGGTTGTTGTGGTCCCCCTTTTCTTTTGAATCTCGCTAATCATGGGGGGGAGACAGTTTGAACAAACTGCTCACCTATAAACATAGATTTAACAACATATGTAAGGTGCGGCAATTCAAACAAACTATCCAGCAACATCAGAGCTTCCCAGATTTGCCCAGCTCATGAAACTGTGCATAACTCCAGGAAGGTGCTGGTGATGATGTCCCTCCCAGTTAATTCTGGTTTTTGTGGTCAAATGTGATGCTATAAGCAGTGGTAAGACAGTCATAGTTATCCAGTGGGCTTTTCCAAGTATATGATTTTCATGTGCCGAAGCTCTGCCTACTGAGCCTTGTACCACTATCAGAAGTTTCATGTTGTGGTCTCTCTGAAAGGTGGTGGGTGTCCTACGTCACTCCAGCGAGCCATGCCTCCCTCTTTGGTGACCTCTTCCATACATGATTTTTTAAAGCAATGGAGAACATTCAGGAAGGTGTTGTTGTGGGTTCACCATGAGCATAATCACATCATTAATGTGCAGAACAGGTTTGTCTGTATTAGAGCAATGTACACATCACTGTGAATACCTGTGCATAGATTGTACACATGTACAAGTTAATTTGTAAAGTAGCTATATTGTCTGTCAATGAGTCAAACTTAAATTTTTAAAGAAGCACAGTGTGAATGCATATAGCTAAATCTACATATCCTGTCTCTTTCTCTTATCTCCATTTCTTTTTTTCTTGAGTTTGCCAAGCTTGTAAACTCCTCAGGGCAGGGATCTTATTCTGTCTAAAGCTCCATATGCACTTTCAACACTAATTCCAGAAGGTTGAGCTATTTATTTAGTACAAGTAGACACCATTTGTCTTCCATTGAGGAAACAATGATAGCTTATATGCAGTGGTGGGATTCAAATAAATTAACAGGTTCTCCATCCTAATAACCTAAATTAACAACAGGTTCTATGTCCATAGAACAATAGATTCTACATCTCATTAGTAACTGGTTCTCAGAACCAGGCACTCATTAGCAAAGGGTTCTATATAAGCTGTGAGAACCCCCTGAAGCCCACCACTATGGTTTTCTCCAGTTGTTCTTCCATCTACATTCTGATATACCCAGCGGGCAGCAGTATGGCTGTATCATGTGCCTTTAAGTTGCAGCCTTGTCCTCCTTTATAACCCACAACTATTAGTAGCATATGAAATACAATGCATACTCTTTAGGTTCAGGCTAAATATGCATATCTAGATCAGCTATGTAAGCAGTTTTGTTCTGACCATGATATCAATCTGTGTCGTGTGTCATGTTGAAATTTTGCTGTACAGAAAAAACCTGTATTTTATGTACCTGTATTTTATGGTTATATCAAGCTTACTACAGTATCATTGAAACTAAAAGGACACAGAACAGTTTGCTGGAATAGTAAGTGGTAAACACAGATAGTTCACTTTTTAGGCTTTAAAACAAAAATTAAAGAAGCATTTCAAAGAACAGATCCATTTATATCGGAAGCAAACCTTTTGTTTAATGAGACCATGCGTTACTTACTAAGGAAGAAAATAAACAACTGTGGCTGATTTCAATTAGCACATTGGGAGGAATAGGGAGTCACTGAGTCCTCCGCAGTCATTTATTGAATCTACAGCAGTGAAGCCACTTAAAAGAAACAAGTAGAAAGGTATATACAAAGGACATTGCATCCTACAATCTCTATTATTTAGAGTGTCTCGTTGTACCTTCAGGTCAAAGGCACTGGAAAAACTGTGTCCATCCGTTGTATAAAAATGGCATGACCCTTTTCATTATAATTCTTTTTCCAAAAAGAGAAAGGTGATGTCCTAATTCCATTTCCCGGTATCATTAATTAGTAATCTGAGCTTATTACCATTGTCATTTACCCCTAATACCTTTTTAAGAACCTATCTGAGCAGAATCACCAGGCACATCACTATTTTTTTTAATCTTTTGCTTAGAAACAGGAGAGCTCTCAAGATTGTACAAGGTAGTCTTGCTGCATTATGGCAATTACTTACTATGCATCTCATACTGCCAAACAAAGAGTATATCGTCCCATTTTGAATTCTCATTACCTAGTCCCGAAGATGTGCCACATCTACATCGCAGGGCCACCCATGGGTTATGATAATCACTCCTGTGGCATTGTGCTCATATTATGCCACCCAGAGTTATATATGTTAGGTCACCAGCTTCTCAAATCTGGCAAAAGAGTGATGATTTTGAGATAATATGTCCTGTCCCTGATGGCAAGACCAGTGGGAGCCTACGACTTGTCCTAATGCCATTTTCTAAGTTCATGGCCACTAGTTCATGTCCACTGTCCTATCCAGATTGGATCTCCTTTTGAAAAGGATACCTTGTGTGTCAAGTATATTTTGGACCATTAGGCATTATAGCATTCTAGCTCTCAGTATAAGCTGATTGTTTTATCTTTCTTTAGAGGAGAATCAGTTATCTTCTTTGCAACTTAGGGCACATTCCAGAGTAATGGCAGTGAGGAGAGTCCCAGCTGGGCTGCCCCGACTATTCTGAATCCGGAGCAGAAAGTTATGCTGGGTCCAGATATTCAGGAAGCCTGGGCTGCCCTAACTGCTCCAAAGAATGCTAAGTAGGCACCAAGTCAGTGACACCTGAGGAGGGCTTGCTCTTGAGGAGACCCCCCACAGATCACACTGAACAAGGAAAACTGTGGGTCCTGCCTTATAAGGAGTCCCTGATGAAATGCCAGTACAGTCTACAGTGAATACAAGGGGCTTCTTGCAGTGGCCTACTGTATCCACAGGTTAGTGGCTGCTGTAGTTATGCCATATCCTGAAGTTGAGAGGCAGGGGTTGCAGCTAGGCTGGCTAAGAACTCAGATTTTTTCCTCAACAGTGCCATTTCCTACTCTGCCTTATCATGGACCCCAATGGGTCTACTCATTTCTATACCTGCTCCTGAGGTGGTACAAGTTCAACCTCAGAGGGCATTTCTGCACTGGAAACAGGTTCTGGATCCAGAGTAACTGTTCTGCCCTAGGCAATGCTAAACATGCCCTCAATATGCCTCTCCTGAACTGCCTAGGCTGTCCCAGTTAGGACAGCCCAAGTCCACCTGTCTTGGGGTAGCCTATGTTGCCTCAGGCTGCACCAAGGCTTTTCCAGAATAACTAGAGTGGCCCATGTTACAGTTGGGTCAGCCCAGTGATAGATAGAGTAATCCAAATGCACCTCTGGATTGTGCTCTTAATACTAGAGATGGACATACCTCTGTTTTTGTTCCATCTGAACTACACATAGTTTGATGTACATAGTATTATCTTCTTCTAAAGACCCCCAGATACTTCATGTACTTTCTGTCTAAACTATAGGTGCAATAATACACTTCAAAGTGAATATATATATTTCAGCAAATGTAGAGAATGCATCAGAATATCCCTATCTTATAAAATCTGATTCACTTGGGAATAGGAGGGGTCGGGAGCCATGCATTCAATCATATATCTCATTATGAGTGGAATTTGGTAACAGCCCCACAGTTGGATCTGTTTTTCCTCTTGCTTTGGTTGTAATAATGTAGACATGAAGTGGTACAGGAATAAAAACCTTCCAGATCGATTCCTCCCAGAGCTTCTCTCCGACTTGAAAATCCGTAAATAGTTTTGAAGCTTTCTCAAGGAAGTGCGTGTGACCTATTTTCAAAAGAAGCTCAGCAGAGCTACAAGTGATCGCGGACATTACAATGTTGTCACCGATTATGAAATGGTCCGTCCACTTAAAAAATCATTGTTGAAACTTCCCCCCAAATTCCAATAATATAATGTGGTGGCTCAGATGAGCCGCCTTGGCAAAAGTATGTGAGTAGCAAGAGTTTTCCTAGTCTTATGTCCTATATACATCTGTTAAATTACTCAGAGATCTCATTAAATAAAGCTAATGTACTTGTAAAACAGTAGGGAGAGACAGTATATCATTGTAAGTATTCGAAAGAGCCATTCCAGCAAGGAGGAAAGCCAAGAAGGCTAGGTATATGCTGGTCAGTGTAGATGTTTCTGGGCTATAAATCTTAAACCTTCCTGCCTAGTTATTGTGTATTTCTTTAGGTGAGAGATTGATTGTAGCAAGAGAAGATGAATTTGCCCATAGACCCTTTCTTCTCCTGTTTTTTTTAATACTCCTGATGCTTCACCAAGGTGATAATGCTTTTCCCTCCCATCCCCTCCCCGGCTTTCACCCGCCTTGTGATCATTTGTTTCAGATTAAAAGCAGGAAACAGCACAAAGAAACATGGGGAAGGCTTGTCTCTTGCAATCGGGCAAACATGAGGGCATGAAGATGTATAACTGTCCCAGGTGTGAGAGAATCATGCCTGGGCAATTTTTATTTTCCCTTCTCCGGAACCCAAAGAGAGCACTGGAAAGGTCAGCGAGGAGACGGTGCGGCCAGTTGGGCTATAAGGCACAGCGCAGTGCCTTTCAGGAAAGAGCTGTAGTCGAGCACTTGCTTGGGGGCCTGCAGTGGCTCAGCAGAAGCTATAAGTTGGGGGGAGCCACATTGTGAAGCCACCGCCATCCTCTTTGAAGTTCAGAAGTCAAGATGTCACCTGACGTCACAACATTCCTACCCCTGGTGGGTTCAATACTGGCTATCTCACTGTGCAGAAGATGTTGGGTTCAATTCCTGGCATCTCTGGGTAGGGCTACCCGACCACCAATCCCCCCCCCAGGTGACCATATGCCATATCCTCAAAATGAAGGGAATTTTGGGGATTTATCCCCAAGGGGATTTATCCATCCAAGAAAAATGTGAAATAAAAAAGTGAAAAATTATAAATAAATAAACAGCTTTGATGAGCTCTCTCTCTTTATATATATATATTTATATATATTTTAAGCGGGTAGGAATTTTGACTTGGGGGTGTAGGAATTTTGCCCTGAGGGGTATGAATTTTGGCCTTGGGGTTCAGGAATTTCGGGTTTGGCATCTGGTCACCCTGGCACAGTTGCAATCCTAAGCAGCCTTCCCTGGCTTGGAGACTTGCTCCAAAGTTCATATGCACAAGACCTGGTGCCTGCTACTCCATGCCTGTGCATTCCTCACTCTTTCCTATCTATCTAGATCCCCTCACCTTTCCCTAATTACATGGATCCCCCAACCCCCAAAGAACCCCCCCCCCAACTTACCTGCCTTCCTGGACCATTTACAATGAGATCTGTGCAAAAGTCACAAATCACTAACACTAGAGATGATGAGTTTTTGGGGTTTCCAGAAAATTAGAAGAGTGCTTAAGGTCTTTCCTCATTTGTTAATGACAGTGATAATGGTTCTTAATATCACTGTTGACTTTACATGGTTGAAATATTGTTCTGCTATATTTTATTAAATATATTAGTACACCATTTGGTTCAGAATATTTTTTTTCTTGTTTTGCTCCTCTAAAGTTTGGTGCGTCTTATGGTCCGGTACATGTAATAAGCCGGGAAATACGGTATTTATTAATTACAAGAAGGCTACATGCTGCCTGCTCACATGGAAAATAAAGATTTTTTTCCTGAGACACAAGGCTGAAAAAGAGGACATATCCTGGAAAAATAGAACATACGGTCATCCTGCTCTCCTGCCCTAGGATAATCTACTCTATTCTTGACAAATACGGCGCCAAAGGATGTGGTTACCCCCAAGAACGACTGTCCTGCCCCTCTCTAGCTATGCCACGGGAGTGACGGGACTTCAGTCAGTGAGAACATAATCTGTTCATAATCTGCCTTTTCTCTATCAAGTGTGAGTGCGATGGAAAGGAGCGAAAGGGCTTTTGTCAGAAAAGATGTGGCGACGTTTCATGGCAGTGTGTAGCATTCCCATGCTACCTGTTTGTGGACATATGATAGAAGAAGAAGGGAGAAAGATATATGACTCATCCTCTTGTTATAATGCCATGTGTTTAATGCAGGAGAAGGAGGGGGCTGCCAGAGTAGAAGGATATATTTTTTCATGAATATATATAGATGCTGAATTTATAAGGATCGATGTAGTCGCAAATGTTGTACAACATGTCAAGATATCATAAAAAAGCAGGCAGATCTACATAAAATACCAGCTTAATCTCGGAGATTTTAAAGCCTCATTAAAATGTGGATAAAGTCCATATATGGAATGGCAGCATTCAAAAGGTTGAAGTTGTATATCTGAGGTGGAGAGGATTTTAACAATTACATCTGAATGTCAGTCGACTCGTTTTGGTTGCAGTTGATATTAACATGTAAGAAGTTATCAAGGTGAGATTCCTTTGGATTCCAGAGTTGGCTGCTGCTATGTGAGGATTTCTAGTGGTGTTAATGAATGAATTTGGCTTGCAATTTGATGGGACCTTTGTTCCCAGATAAGCTTGAAGATGTATACAAAGGAGTCTTGGTATCTTTCTTGCTAGCTAGTGATCTCTAACCAGAAGTGGTTTCTGAGTACTAATTTTTATAATTCTAGGTCTCTAGTGCTCTGCATAACTCCTAGAGACCACTGCTTTACACTGTAAATTAAAAAAATATAAAAAACCTTGTCCCCAATTCTAGGGATTGTATCATTACCTCTTCCCCTTCCTGCCAAGATTTAACCCATGTGTCCCCATGATTTGTGCCAAGATTTACCCCATGTGTTTGGGAAGTCTGAGAATCGCTGGTTGTGTTGTTTTATTCATGTATTGGCATCCATCAGTCTTGAAAGACTACAATATCATGCTCGACGCTGTATGAGAAGCACGAAGGACTGGGTAGATTGGTATGGAGGATAGGCTATTACCCAAGCAGCAAATCCCCCTCTCCACACCACTGAAATAGTCCAATGGAACGGCAGAGCCAATACGATTGGTTCCAGCTGCGTCGCAGAGCTGGGCTAAGGACAGGAGTTCACCCTGACTTGTGGGGATCCGGGTCTCGAATCCTGGCCTGCTGATTAACAGGCACAGTGTCTTAACCACTTGTGCCACCCACAGCCCACCCACAGGCTTTATTCTAAGCCTGCTTGAATAACTTACAGAATTTAAAAATTCTAATTTTTAAAATTCTTTAAAAAATTAAAGTCTTGCCTAGAGATGAGCCATGAAGTTGTCAAGCTCCAGCAGTTGCCACAAGTGGTAGACTGGTGGTAGTGTGGTAATCTAAAACCTGCTTCACTTTAAGAGTTGTTGATCTGTTATGTACATTTGTTGACTTTGGAGATCACAAGTGTTTACAGGTCAAATGCTACATGTATGTACTTATTTTTCACATTTTTATACTGCTCTTTCTTTAAGGAGCTTAGGATAGTATGCACAATTCCTCCCTACCTTTTTGTCCTTACACCAGTCTTGTGAGGTAGGCGAGACTGAGAGAGAGTGACTGACCTAAGTTCACCCAGAAAACTTTGCGGCTGATCCTGAACCTGGACCAAAGTTCTACTCCCAAACCGCTACACCATCCTGGCTTTGGAAATTCATGCTGTATAATATGCAGTTGTGTTACTAACTCCTTCCATGTGCAAATAATTGTGTATCTTTTTTAATGTGTCCAGATTATGCTTTATAAAATTTGGTCTCACCTGAGATGTGAAATGAAATAAAATCCTATCATAAAGAGAGAGGAAAGCAACACCCTCTCATTAAAGGGGTGGGGGGTGGGAAACCACCCACCAAAGACCTATTAAGCTACTGAATTGTTTTTTTTTTTTCCATGAAGGGGGAAAAAACTTTCAAAGTCAAGCAAGTAGTTTTACCTTGATCTTTCTGCAAGACTGCCCCATATTCACTAGTTGTCAGCACATGTTTGTCTGGAGTCATCTGTCAATGCCATCCGTCACTCCTCTGCCGTTCCCATCAGTCCCATTATCGGGGATCGGGAGAGAGCAGAGGATGTAGCCTGAAGGATCATTAAACCTCAGCTTCCAGGTACTGCAGGTAGACCAGGTGGCCTGTTGTTATTTATAATAAAGAAACAACACAGCAGAACTGCCTTGACAGTGGCCCAGGAGGCCTTCCGAAAAGGACGGGCTGAGGCATGTCACCGATGAAGGACAGCTAAAAGTGGACTTCCTTCTCCCTCACAACACCAGAAGCTGGAGGATTTATTGAACATCTGTTCAGTACATGGCTGGGAAGATTGATTAATTTAATTGCCCACACTTTGCTTAAGTAACAGTTGAATACTTAATGTCAGGTTTGAAGGATATTACAGTTTTCCTTGCACACCTTTCCCTTTCAAGAGGATGAGAAGGGGCCAATTTGAGCATCCTGACCCTGAATCAAAGGGTGAAGATCATTTGGGGAAGGAGCCACTTTGGGTGAAGCCACAGAAAGGAATTTTATCTAGGGTAAAGGTGTCTTTTTGGACCTGTCCTTTCACCTTAAAATATAAATTTGTTTTCATATATCCATTTATTTGTTTGAAATAATTTGTTTGAAATTTAATTTGTTTGAAATATTTGTTTGAGTCCATTTATTTATTTGAAATATGTCCATTTATTTGTTCTTAACTGTCCTTCCTCCCTTTAATTGTTCTTAACTGTCCTTCCTCCTCAACCAGCTCAGGTTGGTGTTCATAGTTCCTCTCTTTTGGTCCTCACAACAATCCAGTGATCTGGCTCTATAGATTCCAACTGGAAATGTCTTCCCTGGCATGACCAGAGATTACCATTCTGGTGCATGGTTGGCCTTCTTCACCCCACCCCCCAATCATGATAATGTGATTCTCTGGGCATTCATGTCTGTGTTGCAATGCCAAGTGGGTATTGATCCTGGATTTCCCGGGGACTGTCCAGAGTGCCATATTGTCCTGATCTTGGGTGGAAAAATGCTGCGGTGTGCTGGTCATGGTGGATTGGAATGGAAAGCACTGTTTGGAGAAGGGGTGAAGGATTTTCCCAAATCCTCAGTCCCATAGGCTGGGGTTGGAAGGGACATGATCTTGTTGCTACTCCAAGAGAACAATCCAAACCATGCCTACTCAAAAGCAAGCCTCATTGTGTTCAATGGGTCTTACTCCCAGGAAAGTGCATTTAGGATTGCATCCTAAAAGCACAATCCTAACCATGTCTACTCAAAAGTAAACCCCATTGTGTTCAATGGGTCTTACTCCCAGGAAAGTGTCTTTAGGATTGCAGCCTTATTCTTTCTTCTGTTTCACCACCTCCTTGAAGAAGGAGCCTCCACTGGAGCAGGAATGGGGATTGTTGGCAGGACTGGTCACCCTCAAGTGCCTCCTCTGGGCAAATACAGATGATATATGATGATGTGAAGATCTGGCATCTCTGTTCTTGCCAACAGGGCCATTAGTTGTGCCACTTCTGTTTGAAGAGCATTTTCATATCAGAATCTGGAGACCTCCTGATGGGAATACACCTGAGCATCTCCAAGAGCAGTCATAGGAGTTTCTGTAAGGCAACTAAAATAACTAAAGAATGTTCTACACATTCCTATCCACCTGCTTCTACACTTGGAAGCAGGACATGCCAAGGAAACCTATAAGTCAATTCTGCGGAATATCTGCCTTGAATCTGTACGATAACTTGGGGAAGCATATAAATATTTCTATTAACAGCTCCATGGTGGGAGTATATGCAGAGGAGCATTGGAGAAGCTATCTCTGTCCAAACTAGCAACCAGTGACTTTTCAATATATTTGCTCATTGTGCTGTGATAAATCATTAACCTGATGAAGTTAGATCTTCCTGGACTTGAGTGGTGGTAATTTACTCTCTGGTACACACTAAATAAAGAAGGGTAAAGTTTGACCTTCTGTAGCCTTTACTGTAATTCCATGATCATACTGGAGCTGGAGAGGAGATAAAGCTGCAGAAATTTATTGCATATTCAGGCAGCATGTCCAAGGAAGGTGCACCTGAAGTCCTTTGGAAAGGAAGGAAAAGGACATTCATGGAAAACAGTGTTGCCTATTAAGATGCTTCGTGTCCATTTCACTGTTTTGTTATCCAAGCTACTTGAGATATCTGGGTTAATCGTGATCTCTGAGGTCACAGGCCACCTGGGTGCTGCTTCCAAACTGGATTGTATTTCTGAAAACTTGCAACTTCTCAAAGGAATATGGAACTGTGTACTGTAGTCATACTGTTCAGGAACTTCAGTCCTCCAAATCAAGTGGTAGACTCCTCTTGGAGCCCAATCCGATCTTCACCCCCACTGAAACAGCGTCACCCAGAAGACATATGTTGTATCCAGTATGGGTGAGATTGGGATGCTCTTACCTCTGTAAATGGATGCTCAGTGGTTAAGATGCTGATCAAAGTAGGTCTCCTTACTCCTCCCTAAGCCTGTCATGGGTCTCTTTAGACACATATGTGTGAGACTTACCACCATCCCACCACTGGAGCTGGCCCATCATGAGTCTGTGCCTGCTTTACCAGATTCTGACTCCCTGTGTTGGACCGTGTAGCCTGACACAGAACTCCTAGATTTTGTACCAGCTAAATACAGACATCCCTCACTTATTGGACGGGTTAGGGACGGGTTAGGGACAAAAGTGAAAACTGTTGAAAAGTGGAATCCAGATTTTTTTCCATTTATAAATGCAAAATAAATATGTTGCACACATAAATATCACTTGCAAAAGCCTAAATAAAACGTATTTATTAACACACAGCCAAAATACAAAACAAATTACAGTAAAATGAACAAATGCATATGTGGGCAATGAATATCTTATGTATTTCAAAGTCATAAGGAAATGCCAAAAACTGTTTGATCACCTAATCAACATTAGGGAAGACAGTTTTAGCAGAGAGAGGTTGAAAGAGTGGAGCATGTGCTGAATGAATGATTTCTGGGTATAACTGAAAGGTGTTGAAAGAGTGGAAACTTCAGAAAACTAACTGTCAGAAAGCGGGAATGCCTGTAGCCAGTGCAGTGTGGAGTAGCCCCATTTTGGTGCTGTTTGCTATACTCGGGGAATAAAAGGAGGAATAAAAGGAGGTGGTGGGGCTGCCTGAGAAACATTAGATGCTATGGGATCTATTTTATGTTCCAGTCAGTTCAGGATTGAAGATCCATGTTGTTTTGGGTGAGCGGAATTAAGGCAAGCGGTAAAATCACTGGCACCAACCATCTTAGCCAGAGCAGCCACCCACTTTTGGGTCCCACGGTACCAGTTGAAGTCCAAGGTGCTATATCATTTTCTCACCACGGGCTAATCTAGTAAAAATAAAAAAGACTCACAGTTCAAATAGAGAGGAGGCAAGCATTTTATTTTATTTTTTCATTCTAAAATCCCAGACTTCAATTCCCCTGTAAAGATGTTCTTTGATCTTCCTTTACAGCAGATCATTTTAAACCTGATATATAGTCAGACATTCCAGTTTAGATATGGGATCTTTAAATATTTGTCTTACTTTTTAAAAGTAATTTGCTTCGGCACTCTTTAAGGTTGTAAATAGTAAATGATACAGACGTACATAGTCATGCATTTTTTATTATCGGAGTTACTGTATATAATGTTCTCCCAACAATGCTTAAATCAGAAAGAGAGAGGGGGGATTTAAACTTGGCTACATTACTAATTTACAGACCCTCCGACATAAAAGCAAAACAAGCAGACCCAGAAAAGAAGGACATTGTTGGAGGATGTAAAGAAATCAGAATCATGGTATTATGGATTAGTACTACACAATGATGCTGGGTTGGCACCATAACCAGGAAAGATGCCAGTGGTGGGTGAGTTGGTGTGTGTAGGGGGAGATTGTCCTTAGACCTGGATAATCTTCAGACTGAATCTGATCAAAGCTGAGGGTAACATTTGGCCGAGTCCCTTGAAAGATGCCTGACTGTCCCCGAATCTGATCATACAACAATACATCCTCCTGCGGTGAGTTCAGATTGTCAAGGCCAGAACCAGGTGCCTCTGTTGCTTGTATCCCTCTACATCAGTCATACTGTAAGGAGCAGACAATTAATTCTGGAGCAAAATTGAAAGTCAGAGGCAGAGTGTGAAAGAACAGAATGACAATAATAAAGTGCCCCTGCCTCGCATTAATCTCCCTCACTTCAGGGCTGTCAGAGGCAGCCCGGCGGTGACTAATGCCAAGGTTTGCATACAGTGGTCACAGACATGAACAGCCTGCTCCCGTTACAGCATCCGCGATCCGCTTTGTTGAGTTTTTGACTCCTGTGGAATCGCTGGGAAAACAGAGCTGCTGGTCAGAGGCGGCGGGGGCCACGTCCTTTCATCACACACCTATTGATCGATGCTCGTTCGATCCCCTTAAAAAATAAGTCGCAATTAAAAGTAATGCCACATTGACGCACCACCAAGAGCTCTGCTGACTTCTTTGGCTAGGAGGGGCTCAGCCAAAAGGGGTTAATGCAATGAGAAAAAACTGTGTAGTGTTGGGCAAGTTGGGACACCGAAGTGGAACCACCTGGTACTTCCTGAGATACGCAGAGGCATCAACATGGCACAAGACTTTGAGGAATTGTTTTCCATTGATTTTATTGTCAACTTTCTCTTTCCTTCCCTAAAATAATAAGCAGGACAATATTTTCAAGGTACCATGTAATTATTTCTGAAAAGAAAGATATCAGAGTGTTGCATTTTGTGTGTGTGTTTTGGTAGAGTGGGCATTTTGACAATTCTAACACAGGATGTCTCTGCATTGCTGAAAAGCTTAAAAAGTGGTACACTGTGTCAGGATGCAGAGCGCTGAACATCAGAGGTAGCAAAGATTCAAGAATTAGCAAGGTGTCCATGGGAAAATGAAAATATGAGGCACACGCTACTTGTAGCAGAGGGAAATGAAATCAGTAAATTGAAGCCCTACGGAAGAGTTTTGACGCTATATCTCTGTTCTATAAAATAGCATAAATAACTTTTCCACACCAATTCCTTCTTTGATTGCACGGCAATCTTTCCTATGAATGCCACTGGTTGGATTTTTTTTTATTTTATTGTTGGAGAATGTCACATAATATAAGTAGAGCACAGCTGGATCAGGCTAAAGACCCATCTGATCCAGCTATCTGTATATTATAGTGGCCCACCAGTTGTCTTAGGGAGCACACATGTCAACAGGAGATCTGCATCCTAGTGCCCCCCTTGCTTCTGACATTATGAGGTAGCCTATTTTTAAGAAGTTGTCTTTTTGGGCCATTCCCATCATCCTCCAGAAATCTCTCCAATTTATCTAGTCCAGATGCCACCACTGTGTCCTGCAGCAAGGAGTTCCACAGACTACATACATGAAGGGTAAAGAAATATTTTCTTTTGTCTGTCCTAATTCTCAAAAACAATGAATTTAAATGAATGTTCCCTGTTTGTCACATTTTGACACTTTTATTTCTCTGCCCTGCAAATGGTGGGAGAAAATTCCCCACACCAAGCTGAACATATAATTGCAAGGGTACATTGTCCTCCAATCACACTTGCTTGATTGGGTGCATGCAGATTACCGACCAAAGCAGAAGCATCTTTGCAGTGGCATGTCTAGTAAGTTCTATGAGACCCGTGGGAGAACTTGGATGGCTTCATATTGTATTAAGCCAGTAAGGAAACATGCATTAGCAACTAGGATATAAACCTATTTAGTATTTTATAGTCTACTACTCTCCCGGGAGGAACGCATGTTTTCGACATGCGCTGATCTCCTACTGTCAAATACTTCTTAGCGAGAGACAACAGATTCTTGCTTGATACAAGCCTGAATATTGCTTGTATGTAAGTAGAAATGTCGCAAATGTCATGTTGACCTGATTTCCTTGAACAGGGTTTCCATTGCAAGCACCTGTGAATGTGGATTAGCACATGTAAAGATTCTATAAAGACCTGGAGAACTGCAAGAGGTTGGGGACACGAGAGTGGGAGCAGAAGCAGAGAAGTGGCACTTACCCAATGTTCCAACCTTCCCTTCAAACCCCAGAAGTGAGGTGGCAATGTGCTGATGGACAAGCAGTGTTGTGTCACTAAGCCAAGAGGAATTCAGCTCCTAGCACTGTTGCCTGAAAATCTTATAGCACCACTGTTTTCTTTTGGCACACTAGTCTTCCTCCCTTCATTATCACACCAACATGGCAAGCATATTTCTGTGGTGTCCTCTCTATAGGGACAGTAGGCCCTGCTTATCCAAAGGTTTGGCATCCAGTATCTGTGGGTAGCCATATCCAAGCATCCAGATTCCATGGCATCCAGTATCCTTGGGCTTGGCATCCAGTATTCAGCAGTCTAGTATCCATGGGTGCTGAGCCCATGGGGCCTCACAGGACCTCCCAGGCATGTGCAGAAGGCCTTCTGTGGTGTCCTGAGATACTTGTGGTCTGGTCCAGGAGGTCCTGTGAGGCCCCATGGACTCAGCATCCTGGAATCCATAGATGTCAAACACTGGGAGGTGTTTTAAGCATAATCCAAGGCAATTCCAATCTCCTCTAGGAGGTCCTGTGAAAGCCATTTGTGGATTTGGTTATCCAAAGAAACTGATGTCAACAGGGGGTCGTAGAATTGATTCCCAAAAGAAGGTCCACTGTATGATACCAGCAGCAGGAAAGTAGTGGGCAATGTATTGTCTAGGTGGCAGATGACTCAAGGCTACTGGTCTCAGATCTTTACTTTGGCCCATATCCTAAAGTCAAATTAAGCCCTTTGCTCCAGAGCAGTTAAGGTGACTTTCCATAAGATAGCACTAGAGGGTGATGTAACTGTGTGGACCTGTAACTGCTCTGGATGTTGCCTTTTGTCTCTCTTCCACCTGTGGGAGTTGTCTACTAGCTTCTGTCCTCCTCTTTGCCTAATCTTCGGAGCATGTGTAATCTCTCTCCGAACAGCTGTTTGAAGTCCACCATGCCTTGAGGTCTCACCCCCATGCATTGAGAATGATACTCCTCGACAAAATATTCATCACATTGTGTCTGGATGTCCATCAAGTGCTTACACCAGCCCTTTTTTCCCTTCAGTATAGACCACTCTGTCCCTGAGTAGACTAGATATTAACATCTGATTTACCAAAAGTCCATGTATTTGCCATACACTAAAGAAATAACCTTAGTCCAACTGGCAGGGTGCTTCTGATATTCATTAACCTTAGTATACCAACGTGGTAAATTTTGGCCTGCCAGGAAGTTTGTGTTGTGTTTTTTACTGGAATTTATTATTATTACTTGACAAGACTTTCTAAATTTTTTACTGCTAATTTGACAGTTACAAATCCAAAAGCATGAAAATTTTGAATTTACAGTTTTTCTGTAAAATCCAATTTATACATATTATACCAAGTTGGGTCATATTGGGCCCATGTTGCCTTTTATTGGTTATTCAGTATTTTGCTAGCTAAAATTGTACTAAAATCATTATACTAATTGTAATCATAATTATACTAAAACTTGACATAACATTTATTCATTATACGAACATTGTATGTACCTGACTATAGTACAGGGTCAAATGGGTCAAAATTGACTCGTGCAGTCTTAGGTGATAAAAATTGTACTTAAAAAATCATTATTAATAAATCAATAAATCAATAAAAATAATTATACCAAAACTTGACACATTTATTAATTATATGTACTTTATATGTACATCATATGTACATTATATGTACCTAACTATAGTACAGGGTCCTATTGGACTCATGTTGCCTTTTACTGTTTATTCAATATTTTGCTAGCTAAAATTATACTAAAATCATTATACTAATTATAATCATAATTATACTAAAACATGACACATTATATGCACATTATATATTTATACATTATATGCACATTATGTGAACATTGTATGTACTTAACTAGAGTACAGGGTCACACGGGTCAAAATTGACCCGTGCAGTCTTAGGTGATAAAAAGTATACTAAAAATCATTATTTCACAATAAAAATAATTATACCAAAACTTGACACAACATTTATTCATTATATGTATATTATATGAACATTATATGTATATTATATGTACCTAATTATATGTATATTATATGTACAGGGTCGTATGGGTCAAAAATTAACCCGTGCGGTCTTAGGTGATACTAAGGGTATCCTGGTACATTAAGGGTTTTAAGAAAGCAACAATGAGACTTGGCTTCATTTTCTAGTTTCCAACCCATTATCCACTGTGCTTATATGGTGTGTAAAAGGACAATCATTTTCTTAATCATCTGATGTGACATTCTGATCACTGATCTGTTTTTCTTCATCCAAAGGAATACTGTTTTTAAGCTTGCTTTCCTTTTTGCCCCCGATCCATATGCAATATACATGTGCAGGCATCGCTGATCAACCATTTTATGGAAAGCATAAGAGTTAGGGAGCTGTCAATGAAAGCAGGATTGTTAAATTTTTTTTTGAATAAATCATATGTGATTAAATCCCACACTCTCAGTTGACCTAGATATGGTAGATTTAATTACGTCCGTGCTGAGTACTTTTAAGCACCTTACGTCCTACTCCCCCCTTCAGATGTTATGCATGGGAAAGCTAATCTTGTCTTTATTGTTGTCATAAAGGAGGGTTTCCCCTCCTTCTTTGTTTTTTGTCTTAAAGAAGGGTAGTAACTCAGTGGTAGAGAACATATTACATTAAAGGATGTCCGAGGTTCAACTGTTGGAATTTGGAAGGATAAAGATCTGCATAGACAACACTGACTTTGGCTGCAATGCTAAAGACACTTTCTTGGGAGTTATTTCCACTGAACACAATGGGGCTTACTTTTGAGTAGACATGGTTAGGATTGTGCATAACGGGACAATAATTCTGACTCATACCCAATCCTGTGTGAGCTTCAGTACTTGATGTTACCCCATCCTAGTATTCTTTTTGGTTGCTCTTTTCTGCACCTTTTCCATTTCCTCTACATCCTTTTTGAGATGTGGTGACCAGAAATGGACGCAGTAATCCAAGTGCGGCAGGCAATAAAGCAGGCCTCCGTCAGTCTTGAAAGACTATGGTATCATGCTCGGTGCTGCATACGCTGCATGTGAAGCACAAAAGCCTGGGTTGGATTGTTATGGAGGATAGGCTGTTACCCAAGCAGCAAATCCCCCCTCTCCACGCCACTGAATTAGTCCAATGGAAAGGCAGAGCCAATACGATCGGATCCAGCTGGCGTCGCAGAGCTGGGCTAAGAACAGGAGCTCACCCTGTCTTGTGGGGCCAACACGGGTCTTGAACCCTGGCCTGCTGGTTAACAGGCACAGAGCATAGATTTTTACAGTGGTGTTATAATAGCTGTTCTCAATACCTTTTCTAATGATCCCAAGCATAGAATTAGCATTTTTCAGTATCTCCGTACTTTGGGCCGACATTTTCATCGAGCTGTCCAAGGGTGCCCGAGCATAGCCAAGGGTAAAAGGAAAAATTGAGATAAAGAGACCCTCCGCAACTTCACCTTACATTTCCACTTGAAATGCTGCCCTTGTGTTTAATAATGAAAAGAGATACAACGTGTTGCAAAACTCAATAACCCCAGATAACGTGAGTGGCTAAGAGAGTGTTTTCCTGCTCAATTCCCACTATAGTAGTGCAGTAGTATATTGAAACATGTTTGTCTTGGGGCGGGGAGGAGTTATACTAGCTTGTGTATGGTGTGAATTTTAATTTTGATCAATGGAATAAGCTGTAATCCAATGCTAAACTATAGATTTTCAAGCAGATTGATGCAACAAATTGTTAGCAAATAGCAGTTTGCAATTTGATACTAATTAGACATAAGGCAAATATGTGCTATGACAAATTAGCAGCAAACCAGACTGAAGAGGATTAGCAAGCGCTGGCATGGAGATTGCCTGGTTTCCTTGCTTTAACTCACAAGGCCCGGCTAGGTTTCAAGATCCACAGCCGAGAACGCAAGCCTGTGAGCATGGCTGTAATTACGTATCTGAAATGTCTCACCTCGCTTCTAATCCTCGGGAATTTTCTTCCTCCATAGCATTGACTTTTATTATATCACAGGAGGATAGAACTCTTTACGTTACATTTGTGATGACGCAAAGGAACTTGCTTACCTCTGAAAGTCTCTTGCACAATTTCCAATCGTCCCTGTTTACTAGGATCTTTTTAATTACATTTTCTGATTAATGACTTTATCTGGCATTTGGGCTAGTATATTGCAATCTTCTTAATTCAGGTTGCTAGATCTGACATTTTCAGGGTTTTAGGTCAAGTTAAACAGTTCCCAAAATGCAAAATTCCAATAGCAGGAGACATATGAAACAGTGGAAGCAGCATCACTGAAGATGAAGCAAGGTTAATGGTGGTGATTGACTCCATGCAAGCCAAAAGTCACTGCTATCATTGCTTACAATAGTTGTCCATCATACCCAGGATACAGGCTACGAAAGCTGGACCAATGTGTTGACACAGTATAAGGAGGCGTCATATATTCCTAGAAAAATTGGTTAAAAATAACCAGATCTGGAGAGACTTCTACAAATTCCACCACTAATGGAAACTGAATTGTTGTTTGATGGATTGAAAATTGATATATAAGTTTGTTTTATTTCCCCTACAATCCAGAGTAACTACGGGAGCACGTAAGAGACATTACGTGCACCCGTAGTTACTGCACCACCTAGTGAAAACCTAAGGGAAATTCATATTGCAATCCAGAGCAAATTGTTCTTACACCGGAGAAAGGACTTCCCGTACTTACTCTGGACTGAGCCCTTAATCTCTTTTTATTAATTTTGCTTTGGTGAAAATATTAGTTTGTGTAAGATTGTTTTTAGTTCATTTTGTATTAGTTTATATTAATTTGTTAAACAAAATATTATTTTATTTAAGTATATTAGTTTAAGATAAGTTATCTGATATGTTAAAGGACTTTGTCGACATCTAAAAAAAATGTAAACTGAGAACTCCAGGTTTGCCACACAACTTAAAATATTTCATTGCGGTTTTTTCCCTTTGTTTTCTCCTGTCTATTTTTTCTTTCCATTCTGTTCAATAAAAATAAAATAAAAATAAAAAAGAAATTCTGTTGTTGGTAAATTGGGAATGGCCTTATCTGTTCAAAAGAAAATCCCAGTGTATTCAATGGGCTTACTCCCAGGAAAGCATTATAGGATTGCACCCTGTTTTTGAAGATGGTGGAGGCTGTGAGATGGAGGCTGAAAGTGTAAACACACTTTCCTGGGGGTAGAGACCATTGAATACAATAGGATTTACTTCTGAGTAGACAGGTTTGGGATTGCACTGAGTGTGACTAAATTCCAGTAGATCACTGCATACATTATAAATTTTTGAATACATTTCTGGCCGGTTTTCAGAAAATATGTTTTAAAAAGATTTATTTATGATTTAAATGAATTAATTTTAAAAATAAATTATTTGTACATTTTGTTCACATGGGACCCCTAAAAGTAGATGAAATAAGATGTTACAAAGTTAGATGGATTCAAACATTTCTGTGTACAGTATGAGAAAAGATGGGGGAGGAAGTAAATTATTTACAATAAGAGACTCAATTTTTTAGATTTCGAGAAGGGATTTTTTCAGACAGTTTTAAGAAAGATCAATAACAAGTGTTCTTAGAAAATCTTTTTCATGTATTAAAAATGTTACTATAAAGTACAAAGGATTTACAAAAAAAGGAGGGCTTAGACAACTTGTAACAACCCTGTGTTGCAAGTTATTTTATGATTTGTTCTATGCATGTTAAGAGAAAACGATGGGTCCATTAAGGTCAGTGTTTTCTACATGTCTAGTATTGAGTTTCCAGGTTGACTGGAGATTCTGGAATCTGTGATCTGAAGGTCTCTGCATGTGCTCTACAACTGTAGCACCAACTCTATATAAGATAGGATCAGGTCTATAATGGTGCATTGCATAAATCTTGCAATGGTGGTAGTATCAGTAGCAGTAGTAGGGTGTGAGTAACAGCCAATCCTATCCCCCACCATTGATGACAATACTGCTGTGTTGATGGAGAGTTTGCTGCATCCAGTGGTTGTGGTGGTAGGTTAAAATCAAACCTTACTTCTGGTTGCCAGCATGGTATATTGGTTTGGGAGTCAGCTATAGACCTGGAATATCCAAGTTCAAATCCCTAGTCAGCCATGATGCTACCTGGTTGACCTTGGACAAGTCATTATTTTTCAGGCTGACCTACCTCACAGGATTGTTGTGAGGACAAAAGAAGGGAAAGAACCATATCCTAATCTCTTTGCAGGAAGGATGATATAGAAATAAATTTGCACATTCCCCTCTGAACAATTGTCCCAATGTATGAACAGGACATTTTAAAGTGCCAAATGACAAGTGAACGTTAAACAAGACAAGTGAAAACATTTCCATTTGAAATATGGTTGTCTTTCCATACTTATGCTTCCTTCTTCTTAAGTGTCTCCCTTTGCAGACCTCTTTAGAGATTCTTTGGCGGTGTTTATTTCTCCGAATGCAAGACTCACACTAGCCTGATATTTTTCCTAGTCTCTGAAATATTTAAGGTTGTCAAGGATGGCCATGTAGTCATCAAATTTTTATTGTTTTTTTTTTTCTCTGACTATCCAGAATTCATCAATGAATAAAAACAAAAGTTAGACATGTGGGGACTTTTCAAAAGAAAATAAAGCATTTATTTTTACCTTGCTGCAATTTATTGTTAGTTCCTTGTCTCCATTTAAGATGCCTGAGTTGGCAAATTTCCTTTGACAAGTCCACCCAATTTATTATTACGAAGCATCCTTCTTTGTACCATCTGAAATGTCATATGTATTGTTTTAAATAACATCCCAAAATTAATTTTTAACCATACAAGTGATCCACAAACAACAGAGCAAACAAAACGTAATAAACAGTTTCCTACCATTCATCAGAGCTATTTTATTTACTGCTATCATCTGCCAAATGCAAAAATGTTTTGACTTCAGTTGCATGCTGGCGTGGAATTAAAGCAGATCTTAGTTAAAAAGAATGCAAGATATATTGTTTTGAATATTTTATATGCTTTGGAGGTGCTGCAGAACTGAATTTTCAGCGGGCTTGAAAGGAACCTTCTCTACACATATCTGCGAGACTGTCGAGATGGTTCTGAAGGGTGTGCTTGAATTTAGATATTTGGGGCAAAATCCAGAGTAACTACGGGGAGTGCTTGCTCTGGTGTATGAACAACTTACTCTGGATTCCAATTGGACTTCCCATAGGTTTTCACTAGGAGGTGCAGTAACTATGGGTGCACGTAAAGTCTCTTATGTGGTCCCGTAGTTACTCTGGATTTGGGGGCAACTTGGAGTCTAGATTTTTGGCAATTTGGAAATTGTCATTCCAAAGGGTTGCTTCAAAATTGGGTGCTTTTGTTGACATGAGGGAACAGTGATTGACCAATAGAATGTGTTCCTCTCTTATGATGATGATGATGATGATGATGATGAGTGTGTGATTTAGTGATGATAAGTTTGTGAGACCAATTTTCCCCCTTCACCTCCCTTTTTTGGGGCAAAATCCAAAGTAACTATGGGGAGTCCTTGCTCTGGTGTAAGAACAATTTACTCTGGATTCCAATATGAATTTCCCATAGGTTTTCACTAGGAGGAGCAGTAACTATGGGTGCATGTAATGTCTCTTACTGCACGTAGTTGTCTCTTACTGCATGTATGGGTGCATGTAGTTACTCTGGATTTGGGGGTTGGTGTCTTTTTTCAGTGCATGCCAGAGCTTTCATCTGCTGTTTCATCTGCTGTCTTCAGCTGCCTGCAACTGTAGACTAAAACAACAGAGTCAAACAGCCTGTTCAACCTCTGGTTTCTTTTCACTCTACTGTTGTTATTCTTTTTGTCCCAAGGGGCAGGAATGACAGCTGCCCACACACAATAATGACAGCTTCCAGGATTTTAACTGAAATTCACTAGCAATCTCCCCTTTCCCCATTAAAGGTGGTGGACATGAATTTTCCTCCTGTTTATTAATTTAATTTAAGTCATTCATTCATTTTATTTATTTAATTTATTGGATTTATCCCCTGTTTTTCTCTTCAAAGTGGCCAATGATCAATAATTTATACCAGGGTGGTCCAAACTTTTTGGCAGGAGGACCATATCATCTCTCTCACGCTGTGCTGGGGGGCACACTGTCCAGAGTTTAGTGTAGAGGTTTGGAAAATATGTGCTGCAGCACCCTGGTGCAACACAGGATCACTGTGCCTGGATAGTCCAAATCTCATGCAATCGCATGAAATCACTCTTGCACAGTTCTTATGAGACCTTTGTGATCTTGGCCTGGAGAGCAGGAAGAGATCTCTTGCTTTATGTCCATTCCCAGGACTGCTCTCCATCATTCTTCCCCAACCTAGAATGCCTCCTTCCCACCTTCTCACCACCCTTTCCCTGACGCCTTCCATCCTCCACACTGGCTGAGCTTGGCCAACATGGTTGTCTCTCCTAAAGCTGCCACAGAAGCCTCCATGCGCTTGCTCCAGAGGCGCAAACAAGCTTTAGGGCACATTTGTGACTCTCCTGGGCCAGTGCAAAGAACTTGCAGCCGAGCACGCCATTAGGATTGTACTCTGAATAACCTATATTCTATAGACGAATTATTATGACGTGGGTGGTACACAGCGCATCACGGGAAAAAACACAGGAATGAGGACACTGACTTGGCATAACGCTTGAACCCCTTTGTGCTGATGGCACCCAGCGGTTGCTGTGGTATGAAATAAAACCTTGTCTCAACGTGAAAGCTCTTATTACTGAGTTGCAAGCCAAGGCAGCTTATCTTTTGAAAAGAGATCGTGAGCCATGCTTGCATAATCAAATGCCAATGAGCAAATTGCCCTTTGGTGCTGAACGATTAGGCGCTTGTTTTTGCAAATTCAGCTTGGGAGATAACAGGCTATCTCATGCAATAAAGTAACCGATAACCTGCTCTCGTTCAAACTGGGTTTGGGTAAACACATACCTAAGGACTCAAAAGCAAAGGGTAATTAATGGCTGTCTTAAGTAGCCACCTCTCTCAATTATGCACTGTAGGGAAGCCAGTTATCTGATTAAAGTTGCAGATTGATATTGCAGAAATACAGTAGCGTCTCCTTTCCCCATCCTACTTTCCTCAGAAATGCAAAGCACATGCTTAGCTCCATTGGAAATTCAGGACTAGCAGTGTCTGTTTACTCAGAAGCAAGTCCAGTTCTGCATGATGAATCTTACTGCCAGGAAAAGAGTGCCTAGGATCACAGTCAAAATCATTTTTGTCTGAACATGAAGGCACATTTCTGACTTATGTGCTTTTCTAACAATGCAATGCTAACTGGCCTTGGAACATGTAGGCCAGTTTGCTGGCACTGTGTCTAGCACAGATTTGGGGATGGCTGTGGCTAGACCCAGGGCAAGGGGATATAATTCTCCTTTCTACTGAGAGAGCCAGAGTAGACCAAATGGGTGCACTTGGATCTGCACCACTTAAATCAGTGGTGCAAATCCAAGCATTGCAGAGTTTCTCTGGGCTGCCCAGGTTCAGAGCTAGGATCCGGCATAAATGCTGCATCTTGGCACCACCTATGCTTTCTTGTCTCCTACACTTGGGCCTATCTGCTGCCCATCCTTCCCCTGTCCCAAGACATCTCTTTCCCAATGCCCCATGCTCCCAGAAAGTGAAGACAGTTCCAAGTCAGATGGGTCAGTAATCCAACTCAGGCGAGAAGATGTTGGCTAGAGTTTCCGTTTCATTGTACAGCATCTCCCTCTATCCACAGGTATCATGTCTGTGGTGTCACTTATCCACTTTCCAAAATGCTCATGACTTCATTTTGCAAAGTGTTTTCAAACAAAGTTATGAGTGCGCTATGGGGAAATTTGAGTAGGTTTGCTTCTCTCAGTAGTTTTCTGTATCCACAATAGCTGCAAGAACATATTGCCGCAGATATGGGGGATATATTCCTGTATTCCTTTAAAACTAGACATTGCTTTAGCATTTTCTCTTCATCTATGGAAAGTTAGCAGTTGGGAGCTAACAGCCTCTCAAATTACTAGTAGCTTTGTCCATTCTATCCAACTACCACTTAGAAACAAATTTTAACCCCCTATTTTTTTCTCCCCTCCAAAGATAATTTTCATAGTACAGTTTCATCTCCTTCAGAAACACCGTAGAAAGAGCTTACCAGCCAGAAATGCTTAATGATTGGGGTGGTTCACTACTGAAGCATTACCAGTGAAAATAGCTCACTTACTGATTTGTTGCCAGGTACCGAGCCAATTAGCAGCTCTGGTTATTATTTACATTTCATGCTATATATCACTAAAATTGTGTTGTTGATTTATCATTTATAGTCTTGTATTGTCAGCATAATTTATTCAGATCATGCTGGGATACCTGGAAAATTAAGTAATAAAGAGAATGGCATGGAATGTGTCTGTATCCAGAGATATTTACTTGAGTTTTAATGAGAATGTGTGTTAAAGTAAACCATAGATCACTTAGCTATTAAATTGTTCAGAAGCAAACCCATTAAAAGTTTACTCCCTATATTTTCTATAAGCAAATGCTTTGCTTTTGCTTGGAAGTTATTTTTCCCCTGTTAAATAGCTTGCTTTTATATTTACCGGCTCAACAAAATTTCAAGTGATGCTAACCCAATTGAGTGTCCTGCAGCCACAAGAATAAAATGAATGAATGCAGCACTTTGAGATTTTGCAGTGTCCACTTTTTCCAATTCTTTTCTTGTTTTCCAGTTTGTTATTATGTATAAGAATGAGTTACAAGTAGGAAAACATATAGCCAGATCCTGTGCAATTTGCTCTGATGTAAATTTTTCTGAAATTTCAACTAGAGTTACTTTTAGGTATGATAGCAACCCTAGGAATTAAGTGAACAGCTCTATCCATTAATTTCATTATGAGGAGATCACTTGGATCAAAGTGGATGCTCATCACTTGGTAGCTGCAGCATAAAAGAGTGACTGCGATTTCACTGACCAAGCATTTGAAACCTAGGAGGCAATCCAAAAGTGCGCTTGGGCTACCCTATCTATCACTGGGTTTGCAAGATGGGCCACCCTAATTATTCTGGAAAAGGCTAAGGAAGCACAATCCTAACCATGTCTACTCAAAAGTAAGCCCCCTTGTGTTCAGTAGGACTTATTCCCAGGAAAGTGTCTTTAGGATTGCACCCTATCCAGTTAAGGCAGTGAGGAGTGCTCTACCTGGGCTGCGCTAACATTCTGAATCCACAGCAGAAGATTATGCTGGATCCATAGTCAGGAAGCCTGGGCTGCCCTAGCTGCTCCCGAGGAGATCCCTCAGATCACACTGAACAGGGAACAGCTGTGGTGCCCCCCTGGCAACCAGTAACAGCTGCAGCATGAGGCTACGGTGGATTCAAGGGGCTTGTTGGAGTGGCTTGCTGTATCCTGAAGTTAGTGGGCTGTTGTGCCGTATCCTGAAGTTGAGAGGCAGGGGTTGCAGATATGCTGGCCGAGAACTCAGATTTTTGGTCAACACTGCCATTCTTACTTGGGCCTTATCATGGACCCTTATGGGTCTACTCAGATTTATACCTGCTCCTGATGTGGTATAAGTCTGAGGAGCTGGAAGAAGGCATTTCTGCCTGGGAGACAGGCTGTGGATATAGCATAACTGCCCTGTTTCAGGCCATGCTGAACATGCCTCTCCTGAACTGCCTAGGCTGGCACAGTTAGGTCCAGGTCCATCTGTCTTGGGGCAGCCTATGTTGCCTTAGGCTGCCCCAAGCCTTTTCTGGGCATAACGTGAAATTGGGCACCCCAGTGATAAATAGGGCAGCCCAAGTGCAGTTCTGGATTGCTGCCTAAGACACTTCTGCCCCACTACTGTGGCGGGGGGGGGGGGGGGGTGGAGTTAGGCCAATGCACAGGGATATGCCAATCTCTCCATACTAACATGGAAAGATAGGCTAGGTGAGTTAGGCCAGTCTAAATTTCTTAGGATTGTGTCTTATATTGCTTATTAGTAAATTTAAAACTATTACATATAATTTATTACACATTGTTTATGAATTACAAGAAGGCTCCATCTATACTGCCTGCTCACAAGGAAAAGGAGGACAATGAAGATTTTTTTTTTCCAGGACACGAGGCTAAAAAAAGGAACATGTCCAGGAAATAGAAGACAGATGGTGACCCTGAATATATTATATCTAATAAATTAATTACAAGAAGGCTTCATTCATGCTGCCTGCTCACAAGGAAAAGGGGGACAGTTAAGACTTTTTCCAGGACACAAGGCTAATAAAAGAGGACATATGTCATAAGTCAAAGCAGAATGCAGATTTGAATCCTTCTCCCACCATACACCCCTAACTAAGGTACAATTAGGACTAGCCTTGCAAAAAGGAATTGTGCTGGGCTTCCAACTTCTGAAGCAGTGGTGTGAACTGTATAAAGAATGTGGCACAGATCCAATGAAAGTGTGCAACACTATGATGGCGGGGATGGCAAAAAGGCCTAGGAACAGCATGAATTATGGGCCAGAGAGAAATGTGACTGTCATCCCATGTGTGGAAAACCAAGATCATATAACTCGCTCTTGGCGATGTCATTTGAGAATCATCAGATCTTTTTCTCACTTGAATGATAAATGTCAGATCCTTATAAACAGCATTGCATCACACATTCTCTTTCGCTCCAGTGACAGTCGAAAAAAAAAATTGCTGAAAAGAATTGAAGTTGCTGGAAAGGACGGAGGAACTGTCACCAGATGAAACAACACACAGAACGATGTGGCAAGTTGAAAGAAAAATATCCTTCTGAAGGCATGGCATTTGTATATTGTTTATTGCCAGCATGCCATCCATGGAGCACTCGGTCAAAATTAATAGTGATCCATTGAAATCATTGGGCTGGGAATTAATGGTGACTAATTAAATTCAATGGGTATTATGGCCCAATCCTATGGTGCCCAGGGCCAGCGGTATGCTCATACCAACAGAGCTGGGTGTTGTGAACGTGTCATCAGACGCTTTCCTGCCAGCAGTATGTGTGTCCTGACGCTGTTGTGATGGGGAGGTAAGTATAACTGTGCAATGTTTTGGGATGGGGAAAGTGGGGAAAGGGCAGTTATGGGCAGAGGCCAGGTAGGGGGAGAGGAGATCATACCCAGAAGTTCCTTGGTTCTGTTGCCCACTCAATAGCCAGCCCAGCTCTAAGGAGACATTGAGACCATAGCATCACTAATCACATTACTAGAGTTTGGAAATGGTGTCTTCCCCCGAGTAGCCTCTGGTGGCTGCCTCAGCTCCATTGGATACAGTGGTGGCCATTTTGGTGCTCCTATTCTTGCAGGTGCCAGGGCAGCATAGAATTGTGCTGCTAGTCAACTGGCCACCCTTTTCTATCTATCTGATCTGATCTAAATCTATGGGTCTTTCTCCAATTGTATGCACTTTTTACAATCTGTGCTGAAGTCTTGGAGTAATCTCAGTCCACTATATCACTTTACAACAGAAAGGTTCATAAAGTGAGAAAATAAATAAAATCAATAAATAGTTCCCCATCCTCAAAGAGCTCACAAGTCTACAAAGATGCAGAGTAAACACTTGCTAGATGCAACTGGAAAAGACACCCTGTTTGTGAAAGACGTTTTGCTCCCACTGCCCAGAATAGCTCCTAAAGGACGGGGAAGGGGTGAGGCTTCCTGCAGAATGTAGTGCTTTGCGCTTTCTATGGCTGTACCACTGGCCTGAGTCCTCTTGAATCCTGGTTTTATGTGACCAATTTTGAAAACATTTGGAATTCTTTCTGTTCCTTCTGCTCATTTGTAGTACAGTGGCGCCTCACGTAAAGAATGCCTCACGTAAAGTACGTTTCACATAACAAACACAAATTTCTCTAGGATTCTGCTTCACGTAAAGAAAGTGCTTCACGTAAAGAACACATTCGTTGGCAGTTGGGGCAGACGCGCTGGCCGGCAGCCTGTTTAAAAAGCGTCAGGGCTGCCTAGTGCACCTGCCCATAGAGAAAGCAACACTTCCACGCTGTTCCTCCTGTGGCTGGAGGGAGAGAAGAGCAGTGGAGAAGAGGGAAGCAGCTCAGGGCCAGCCAGAAGGGAGCAGGGAGAGAGAGGCTCAGGATGAAGAGAAAGAGAAAGTGGGGAGACACTTTGAAGGTGTCTTGGACTGCAGTCTCCTAACCATGTCCACCCAGAAGTAAGCCCCATTGTGTTAAATAGGTCTTACTCCCAGGAAAGTGTCTTAGGACAGCAGCCTACGTAGACTTCATAAGATCATGCACATTGAATGCATGTTTTGAATTCAATCCCAGTGCTCTGTCATCATTTTTACATCCAGTTAATATTTTTATATGAATATTTTTGTGGTTGTGGAACCAAACGTCTGAGTTTCCATTATTTCCTATGGGAAAATCCGCTTCACGTAAAGAATGTTTCACGTAAAGAACATGCCTCTGGAACGAATTAAATTTGTTATGTGAGGCACCACTGTATCTGCCCTTTTAATCTTGTACATTTAATCATGCACATTGATAAAACAAAGAAGTAGTCCTGATATGATCATATTTACCACTGTTTCAAGTTCCTTGCACTGCACTGTTTGGCCAGTGTGCACATGCATTCCTGCCACAGGTAAAACACTGCATAAAAATAATTATCAGGCAGTCATACACTGAATATGATTGCACCAAGACTGCTTTTTTAGTTAAGATTTACCAATGCATATTTGCACACTGGTTATGTAAATGGAGAGAGACACAAATGAACGGAAGGATGTGATTGATAAATACTTGACCGATATGCCATATAATTCAGATATTTAAAGCGACAGCATTCAAATTTTTCTTTCAATTTGGAAACAAGATTGAATAATGTGACACTTCACAATCTGGGGACAAATTTGTAGGATTGCAGTTTTGTGGTAGCTAAAGTCTCTGTTCTGTATTTAAGGGGATAAAATCTGCTGTCAGATACGCAGACTTTAGTTTTTGTAGTTTTCTGTCTTTCAGCGGACCCTGTAAGCAAGGCATATCTTCGCCCATCTTTTAATGGAATGATAGCTTTCAAATGCTTTGTTTTCTGAACTGTTGATTAAACAAAATGGGACTGATTGTAGCTGGGTGGCCAGCAGTAGACACGGGTTGCTATTGCGATCCGCTCTCGGAGAAGCCATTTATCAAAGTTTTATCTGATTTCAGAGGCTCTGAATTTATCAGTCACAGGTAATAAATGAAATGTCATTGGGATCAAGCTGAAATGATACCTTACTCAAGTGTTTTTGGTCAAGCAGCAACTGTAAATAGTCTTCCATAGATATACATATGTCCTTGTGCTAGAAATTATTGCATGCAACAAATACTGAAAACACTTCCGCATTTTAAAAAAAACTTGGCCTTAGATTTAAGGCGGGTGAAAGAGGAAGTGAATTCTCTCTCTCACCCTCATCATAGGCTGACTTAAAGTTGCCTGGATTCATTCATAATGGATTCAAAACCAGCAAACACTTAAAGTGATGCTTTTAATTGTAGTTTTATGGGAGGGTGAGAAGATAAACTTAAAAACATTTTGGCTGCAATCATAAAAATGCTTCAATCATAAAGAAACTTTCCTGGGAGTAAGACCCACTAAACACAGTGGGGCTTACTTTTGAGTTGACATGGTTAGGATTGAGCTCTAAGTTGTTGAAATGGATCTTGCATGTTTTCAAATGAGAAATATTTGTATAGCACTTCGTAGTATTTGTATAGCACTTTGTAATGCTATAACCTTTATATGGTACTTTGGAATAAATGTGGCATTCCTTACAAAATTCTGATAAGACAAATATAGGCCCAGGCTGGTGCACTGGTCTGGCAACTACTATCATATGAGTGCCATAAGGCATGTCACTATAGCCAGTAAGTCTCCTATGTTGGTGGAAAGACCAGCGCCAGTTGATGCTGGGCCTTATTGTCAGGTAGATTCTGGATTGACCCACAGTAAATGGTCCTGTCAGCAGGTGGTGAGATTTTGTGGGGTTGGGGGAAGATGGAGGGAAGGGGGGACTGGGCAGAGGAAAGACAGATTGAGGGAGGCCTTAGAAGACTCTGGCAGCTGCTCTGGCCCCACAGATAACAGTAGTGGCCATTGAAGTGCTGAACCTCACTGTCTCAGAGCACAAAAGGATCAAGCTTTGAGAATGCAGTCCTAATCTCCAATTAGGCCAGACTAAATCATGGCATAAATTCTGTACTGACCTAGGGGTGTCACAAAAATGCCATAAGACAGACAGTTCTGTGCCACTCATGGGGGAGTACACTGCAAACATGCACTTGCCTCCCTACTTCATCATGGAAACGGGAAGACCTATGAATTCTGCCGGCCTAAGTTAGGGTTGAACTCTGAGAGTCTTATCCGCATCTTTCAAATGAAGGCTGAGAGTAAGAATTCCCTAAGGTTTCCTAGTTCTTAGGCAGTTCAGAGAAGGCCTAACTTTTAGCACTCTTACCCTACAATCCAGAGTAAGTACAGGAAGACGTAAGAGGCACTTGCTTTGGATTGCTCTATGCATTTCCCATAGGTTTCCCATAGGTGGCACCGTAACTACATCGGTGTGAAAGGTCCCATAGCTACTCTGGATTGTAGCCTTAATCACTATGGTACATCAACTCTCTGATGAAAGAAACTCTCTTCATTTCAATGTGCAAATAGAAAAGAATCACAAAATTCAATATGACAGCTGTTTGCAGGGGTCTGGACCACCCCGCGAGTTTGGAGAATACAATGCTGAAACATTAACCGGAGTAGTAATGTGAAGAGCATGAGAGCTCAGACTCCTCTTTAGGGATTTTCTTTTTTTTCTTTCCCCAAAACCATAGTTGAGAGAAAACATCGGATTCATCAGGAGGCAAAGTGAGACACCTGACTAAGGACACAAACACCAGTCTACCTTGTCCCCGAATGTTGATCAATGAAGAATGGGGAGGGGTACAGTTGGATTGATTGGACAGGGAATGTATATCAGGGTGGGAAGAGCATAGAAGTTCAGCCTGGAATACAGTTTTGTCGGTGGTAGACGAAATTCTTGGAAATCCATTTTTGTCCTACCCAATGTCCTACCCATTTTAAATTTTCATATTTCATATTTCATATTTAAACCAGTTCAGTGTTTTGGGATTAAATTCGTTTTAAATCAAGCATAATTTTAAATTGTGCTGGACTAATATAAAAAAATTAAATAATCAAAACATCCTTTACCCAAAAGCATTAAAGCTTTAGAGTTTTAAAAAAATTAATTCAGCTTACCTTTCCTGAAGACTATTTTATCCTCAACAGTCAGTAGTGTCCAAACATTTTGGTAGGAGGGCTACATCTTCTCTCTGACATTGTGCCTGGGACTGGAAAAAGATGTATATTTCAAATTTGAATAAATGTACGTATAAGGATACAGTATATTAGAGACACACAAAGCTTGCTCAAGGGCCGGATTGTGAGGTTTTGCGATATGCTGCATTGAGGCTTGACATGGGCTGCATCTGCCCCCTCCCCGGGCCGTAGTTTGGACACCCCAGCTCTAGTATTTTGTGGGGAGGCTGCCTTGTGGAACATTTGTTGATCTCCAGGTGCACAGGACCAGGACAATTCTGGAAGCCTTGCACCCCCTGGACTGATCTTTCACATCAGCAAAATACACTGGCTTACTTGCAAGTAAATGCATTCACAAATGGTTGTGAAACCAATCATCTGAGTTTCCATTGTTTCTATGGGAAAATCCACTTCACGTAAAGAATATTTCACGTAAAGAACATGCCTCTGGAACGAATTAAATTTGTAACGTGAGGCACCACTGTACTTCCTTCTGGTGTGATTGGTGGGAGTTGAGTTCATCGGATCAGGACATTTCTGTCCCAGCATCCTTGAATTTCTCTTAGCTTGCCCTTTCTGGTGGACTGTGGCACATTTGCCTACACACGAGTAAATCCATGATATGGTTTATTTTCACTTTACATAGGGTTGAATGCATTTTGGGGCCATAACGTTTGATAGGAAAGAGATATCTCAAAACTGATTTTTGCATTGGATTCTGCTCTTAAATACACATCCAATGGTATATAACATGATGGGGTTCTCAGCATGGTCACAAAGTTGCATTTTATGGTGTCACAGCCCCCCAGTGAGTAACACTTCCTGAGAACACCTGGTGCAGGCTGCACCCTCCAGAACCCCTAGTGACACCCATGCCCTTAATAAAATTAACAATTATCTCTGTTAATAGGATAATAGGAAATTGTCTTACATCCTGTGGACGTGAGCTCCATCTTGCTCAGGATTGTCTATACTGACTGCTGTAGCAGGATTGTGTATACTGACTGCTTCAGTATTTCAGAAATGGATCTTAACCAGTCCCACCTGGAGACAGTACCTGGGACCTTCTGCAACTAAAACATGCACTTGCTTGTATCTCAGCTATGATCAATTAGTGGCTAAAGATAATCTGCAGGAATGATGCCATTGGACCAATTCTAGCCCATAATTACTGTTCATTGAGACTTGGGAAACAGGAAGCATTCTTGTCTGGTTCCCCTGATGTTGTGAAGAGCCTTCAACATCTCTTGAAATCCCTGCAGAAGATGTCTCACTCGAGCATCGCTTTCCAAATATCGCTTCAAGAGAAATTGGGTAGCCACATCCATTTGGACCAGCAATGACCTGCTTGCTCCGAATCAGCCTCTCCTCGCTGAAATTGTTTTGAATGATGAATAAGCAATTAGTTACAACCCAGCATGATGCTCAATGGCAAGCCAGGTCTGTGCTTTTGAGGGGGAGCAAATAATGAGCAATAGCCCAACACAATGGTTAATAGTCAATTGGTCCTTAGAGGAACGGTGAGCCTAGCAAAAATTGCGGATCTGTGTATTTGCAAAAATCACCCTGATCAGGCAATGTGAGTATTCAGGAAGGTAGAAATAGCCTCAAGGAGAGAAAAAAAATATGGAAGGTTTTGCCCATCCCTTGTGAGAATCCGATTCCCAAAGACTGTTTATTCTGTGCTGGGAAGTGGTCAGAGAGCATGCGAAGAGAGAGGGGGAGAGAAGAAAACGGCATTGTTAAGTGATTACAAAGGTAAATCTTATTGTCTGGAGGAAATGGCTTCTGCACACTTATTCCTTTTACTGGAGAGCCGAATGCAAAGGCATTACTCAGTTTAATAAATTCTACTGTATCTTTCAGTCAGTGTTTGCTGATATAAATATCTCCGTTCTGTCACATTACCACCTTTGTACGGCTAATGTTAGGTCGTGATGACTCGCGGCTGATAAATGCAAAACCTCATTTGGTCTGTGAGAGATTGAGTGCTAACACTGTTTAGATTTCTTAATATACTTGTATTAGCATGAATAAGTAATGAGCAAGCCGGGCTTTTTTGAATATTTGATTGTATCTTTGTAATGGATTTGTGTCTCTCTCTTTGTGCTAATGTCATTGGAACTTTGCTGGTGTCATAACTCCAAACCTGGGCAATCGATCTTTATCAGCGTATCTTAAGTCAATTACTCTCCCGTAGCCCAAATGACGTTGTCATCATGGTTTCCTTGTAGAACAATGCCAACGACGGCTTTCCAACCCCAAATAGGCACTAAGTGGTTGACCTGATATGTACACACGTTCAGAGATGTTCACTAGTTTACCGATAGTGTTGGTGGTCTTACTACAGGTTTCTTTGGGTGGGTTTTTTTTTTTTTGGTCTGATGCTGAATGTTCACCAAGGTGAGCGTTCACCAAATTCATTGAAGTGAATTACAATGAATGGCAGTCTTGTTATGAAGATAGTTTTGCTCAAATTATGTAGGATTGCCAGGTATTTAGAAGGCTGTTGGCATCAAATCCCATGGACACACTATCTAGCTAGGTCCCGTTTCACTATCACTGGCCAATGATTCAAGAAAAGGCTTAGAAATGGGCTCAACCAATTTGCACTGATAAGTTGAGATTGAAAAGTTCAACACTGATATGATTGAATTTGAACATAATTTCTTGTGGCTGGCAAGACTATGGGCGCAATCCAGAATAACTACGGGGGTTCCTTGCTCCGGTGTAAGAACAATTTACTCTGGAGTGCAATATGAATTTCCCATAGGTTTTCACTAGGTCGTGCAGTAACTACAGGTTCACGTAATGTCTCTTAAGTGCTCGCGTAGTTACACTGGATTGTAGGGTAAATGTCAAAGGCACACAGAATGCTGTAACCTTCCCACTACAACCCTCCCATTTATTTACATTTATATACTGCTAGGTTGGCAGGAGGTGGGCAAATAACGGGATCTCACTCCATCGTGCATTATTTGGGTCTCAAACAGCCAACCTGCCAACCTTCAGGTTGATAAGCACAGCATCTTAACCACTGACCCACCACAGCTCCAGATAGAATTATATTCCTCTGCATTTCTTGTCTTGAACATATTATATTGTACGTTGAACTGTGTCATCTTGATAGATGTATCGTGTCAGATCATGGAGCAGTAACTGGGCTAGCACTTTCTGTTATAGTTTAACTTCATATATGGGAGCTTTGTAAGGGGAGCCCTCCAACATCTACCATATTTACTCAAATCAAACACTTGCCTTTTTCAGCCAGATTTAGTTTTAAAAATCAGGCTGCACATTCGATTTGATGTTTAATTAGATTCAAATAAATGTGGTATTTTGATTATAAGTATAGGGTATGCATTAGATTTGAGTAAATACAGTAGTTTCCCTCTCCAGTTTGAAGCGACAGAATCCTGAGGTTGTTCAGTCTGAGTTGTTAGTGCTGCAAAGATGCCACTTGATTATTCTTAACCTTCAAATCTGGGCAGTTTTCTGTTGGTTGAATAATTTTTATTCCATGAGAGAGGCTGTAAGAACAATTTGTTACAATAATGGCTTTGATAACTATCCAAATCAACCGACTGGTTTTTTGAGAAGGGAGGGGAGAGAAATATGTTTTAGAAATTATAAATGACACCCGGTAGTTCTTGGACCTTTGCCTGATTAGGCTGGCTACCCACCATGTTGTTCTGTCATCTCAGGTCATTTGACTGGCAGTTCAGAGCCCTCTCTCTTTGCCATCTGGCAAGGGACCAAGAAGAATTAATCACACAGAGATGGAATAATGATGTCCCTGGCACCTGTCTAGCGGACATCCATTTCATCTCCAAGTTGCATCACATTCTAAAAATGAGCTGAAACATATTGCCTCGCATCAAGCAAGGCGCCAAACTGGTTCAGCAAATCTGTACCATGTCACGCCATTCCCTTGAATGTCCATAGGCATGGAGAAAAACGCATTTTCATCTTATTTTACTCTGTGCCATGGCTGTCTTGTAGGACGGCGGCCGATCACATCCAATTCAGAGAGCGAAAGGAGGGAGTGAGTAAGTAGGAAGGACAAGATGGTTGTCCCCTGTCAATCTGCTGCCTGAGGTCCTCATAGATGGATCCTTTTCGTACTTAAAGTAGGATTCTTAGGCTGCAATCCTGAAGTGCACTTAGACTAGGGTTGCCATACTTCTCTTCCACAAAACTGGGACAGGACCCCTGTCAAACTTGCCAGTATGTGAATGTAATCTCCAAAAACCGAGATTGTCCTGGTTTTCCATGACATATGACAACCCTAACTTGGACTAGTCTATCTATTACTGGACTGGCCCAATTCCAAGATGGGCCAGAATTCAATTACACCAGAAAGGCTTAGATTGCCCTGGGCCAGCCTCACTGTGTCAGCCTAGGCAGTTCAGGAGAGGCATGCTGAGGGCATGTTCAGCATAGTCTAGAACAGGCTGTGTCCAGAGCCTGTTTCCAGGGCAGAAATACCCCTTCACAGCTCCTTAGAGTTAGGCCACCTAAGGAGCAGGAAGAAATCTGAGTAGACCCATAGGGGTCCATGATAAGCTAAAGTAAAATTGGAAATAATGGCAAAAAAAGTCTGAGTCCTATACCAACCCCTGCCTCTCAACCTCAGGGTACAGCACAACGACTGCTGCCCTTGTGCTGCTGCCTCCTCAGCAGTAGTTGGTCCAGCCAAAGGCTTTCCAGCCCTGTGGATTTGGCTAAGTGCCGTCCTAGAGTCCTCCTAGCCCTGTGAATTTATCTGCTAAGGATATGGCCTACTTAGGCCAGGTTAGCTGGACCATTTTTCTGGTCTAAAGTCAGGCCTGCATTGCCAGTGAAAGTTAATTTGTTCTGAAACTTTCCAAGGTTAGGAAAGGGCCCTGTGGGTGGTCCGTGGACTTGGAATAATGGAGGAGCTAAACGCAACACCAGTTAGGAGTGTGTTGGCCTGGAATTGAAAAGGCATTTATTTTTCCCATTTCCTTCTGTATTATATTCTAGTGTGATGTGTGCCACATTGGGTGCATGTTCCAGCAAAAGAAATCTTTCTCGAGCTGCTTTGTACAACTGTATAACTCTCAGGATAATCAGTTTTATCTTTTTGCTGCCCTCAGCACTGTGCAAAGATATTTTTGGTGCTATATTTATCTTGTAAATGAATGAATCACATGGAACTTTACAGGCCTCTCTTTCTAAACAGTAATTTCACTGGACAGCAGTGAAAATATTAATGCAGATATTTTTATTTTGTTTCATCTTTTGGTGGATTGTTTTTCAAATCTTAAACATTAGGGTTACACACACACACACACACACACACACTTTCTATTTCCAAGACATACAATGCAATTCAAAGCATGTCTATTCAACAGTAACTTCCATTGTGTTCAACAGTACTTACTCCCCGGAAAGTGTGGATAGGATTGCAGCCATAGGGTGCAATGGCTATGCTCCTTAGGAGGAGCATATGTCTGCACACTGTCCTAAACCTCCCCTAGGAGTGGCGTATAGTGCCTGGTATGGCACTTTTGTTACATACCAGGTCAGCACATGACTTATCCCACGGCTTAGGCAGGCCTAAGGTTAGGATTGCAGAACTTGAAGGACCTTCAGAATTCAATATATAAACTGAACATATAGAAATAGTACAGCCTAGCCAAAAATACTGAAATTCAGTGAGGTAGTTATAAATTTTGAAGTGCAGAATATCATCTTGGCATCTCCCAAAACCACAACAACTTGACCCACACCGCTATAATAATTAAAATAACTTTAAATATTTATTTGTTTGATTGATTGATTTGATTTGTACTCCACCTTTCTCCCTGAAGGGCACCCAAAGTGAGTGGCACCTATTAGAGTGGTTTCTTCTCTCACTTATTCTCTTTATGTAATGTGTCACAGACAATCCAATCCTATGCATTTCTACTCAGAAGTAGGTTCCAAGATAGTCAATAGTCCTTACTCCCAGGTAAGTGTGGATAGGATTGCCGCCATAAAAAGCTACCAGTAACTCATTTCATACTCAACTTTTGGAGATAATGCAGTAAAACAAGCCTTTCCCAAAATGTGGGTTGTGAGTCACTGGTCAGTTACAGGCCATCACAAGGTGGGTCATGGGATAGGGCTCCCCACCCACACTTGTGTCCGAATGGCTCATAAGAACATAAGAAGAGCCTCCACTGGATAAGGCCAAAGGGCCATCTAGTCCAGCTTCTTGTATCACACAGTGACCCACCAGATGCTTCAGGGAGCAGATATGACACCTGCATCCAGGTGCCCCCCCTGCATCTGGCATTTTAACTTTGTCCACCTCTACACACACCCCTCATGGCTTGTAACCAGCGATGGTACTTTCATCTTGGAATTTGTCCAAACCCTTCTTCAAGGCATTGAGGCTAGATGCCATCACCACATCCCATGGAAGGGAATTCCACAGACCAACTACACACTTGGTCAAGAAATATTTTCTCTCGACTGTCCTAAACCTCCCAACATTCAGTTTTAGTGGATGTCCCCAAGTTCTGGTTTTATGTGAAAGGGAAAAGAGCATCTCTCTATGCATTCTGTCCATCCCTTGCATAGTTTTGTACATCTCAATCATGTCTCATCTCAGGTACTTCTTCTCCTGATGGAAGAGCCCCATTTTCTCATATGGAAGGTGTCCCATTTTCTCATATGGAAGGTGTCCCAAACCTGAAGGCTCCACACCACAGCCATTCCAGAAGAATTGGGCAGCTTTAGAGGCTTATTCTGGGTCATATTGGGCTGATTATTCATTCTACTGAGGCCTCCAAGGGTCTCAGAATGGCTCTAAGCCATATTCAGTTATTATGGAGACAATGTCCACTTTGGGCCCAATTGAGACAATGTCCACTTTGGGCCCAGTCTCTCCATTCTGAAGAACAGGAAGACATTTCCCCCCAAAATTATGCATCAAAAGTTAAAATAAAGGCATGGGTACTCTTGGTTAAACTTTTATTGTTGGCTCCATATCCTTGTCCATCTGGTTTCATGTGGGCCTTTTTATTCTTCTCAGCTCTGTTAGGTACATCATACCTATCTTAAGCCCCATTTGCCAGGTCCCACTCCTGGGGTCCTAGGCTGTGTCCCCCATCAAGGAACCCCACAGGAAACCCTATCAAGAAGCTCCAGTTATCATGTCAAATCCATGAAATTGGCTTCCTTGCTGCAATACTAAACACACGTTCCTGGGAGTAAGACCCATTGAACACTATGGGGCTTACTGTTGAGTAGAAATGGTTAGGATTGTGCTCATAGTTGGTAAAGGAGAGATTTCTGGAATTACTTCCAGCAATCAGTGACCTCTCTACAGCTTATGTCATATGTGGTGCACATCTGAACGACATAGCCAATGAGGAAGGCCACTCCACCGAAATTAAGTAATGCAAATCAAAATTGTGGTTGATGTTTCTTTGCTTCGTATTACGTCGGAGCAGTGAGTCTTTGTCTTATTCCAAAGTTTTCTTCAGAAGCCAAGACAAGTGATTATTTCTGCAGAGCATCTACACGACCCATTATTAAATTGATTATTCAATTCTCATTTAAAACTAGAAGCCAGATGGCAATTTTCCATTTCATAGTTGCTATAGGCAACCTACCCCACAATGAAAGATTTTCCATGTTTCACTGTATACAATGGGATTTTTACAAATCCCACAGAATAATACTAATATAAAAGAGTTCATCTGTAGGTGACATATAAAAGAATTACCCCCCCCCCCAAAATTAAGGCTGAAATCTTATGCATATGTACCTAGGGCATCCCATTGAACTTGGTAGGACTCACTTTTGAGTAAACAAGGCTGAAATAGCACTTTTCTGGATTGTGAATTCAGTGGCACAAATCTGAGCATGCCAGGATTGCTGTGGGCTGCCCAGTAATGGGGCTAGGATCTGACACTTGTGCCAGGTCCTGGCCATCTCTTCCATTCCCCACAGTCCGGCCCACCACCTGCCCTCCTCCTGTGTTGGAATACCACTTTTCCACCTCCTCTCCAGCACATTTGGATTATACCCTTACAGTACAATCCTAACCATGTCTGCTCATAAGTAAGTCACATTGTGTTCAATAGAACTTACTCCCAGGAAAGTGTGGTTAGGATTGCAGCCTTACCCTACAATCCAAAGTAACTACGGGAAGACATAAGAGGCACTTACTCTGGATTGCTCTATGCATTTCCCATACATTTCCCATAGGTGGCACCATAACTACATCAGAGTAAAAGGTCCCGTAGTTACTCTGCATTGTAGCCTTAGGCTGCAATCCTAAAGACACTTTCCTAGGAGTAAGATCCATTGAACATATTGGGGCTGACTTTTGTGTAGACATGGTTAGGATTGTGCTCATAGGGTACAATCCAGAGTAACTACGGGAGCACGTAATTGACATTACGTGCACCCGTAGTTACTGTACCACCTAGTGAAAACTTATGGGAAATTCATATTGCAATCCAGAGTAACTTGTTCTTCCTCCGGAGCAAGGACTCCACATAGTTACTCTGTATTTCACCCTTAGGCTGCAATCCTAAAGACACTTTCCTGGGAGTAAGAATCATTGAACACAATGGAGCTTACTTCTGAGTAGACATAGCTAGGATTGTGCTCTTCATCTCTTTTCTTAACTGCAGCCTCTTCATTCCCTTTACAGGCAATCCTAATCATGTATACTCATAAGTCAGTCCCATTGTGTTCAATAGAACTTACTCTCAGGAAAGTGTGGTTAGGATTGCAGCCTTACTCTACAATCCAGAGTAACTATGGGAAGACGTAAGAGGCACTTACTCTGGATTGCTCTATGCATTTCCCATAGGTTTCCCATAGGGGCACTGTAACTGTGTCAGTGTAAAAGGTCCCATAGTTACTCTGGATTGTAGCTTTAATCTCTTTTCTTAACTGCAGGCTCTTCATTCCCTTTGTAAAAAAATTAAAAAAGGATTGTCCATAATTCAGAGGCTATTTACATTGTGGCAATTTATAAGAAACACAAGGTTAGCCTATAAATGCCAGAACAGCAAGACGATGTTAGGGAACACATGGCACACTTCTAATCAAACACCGCAAAAATGCATTAATCAGTATTTCATAGTTCATTACAATCTGACTAATTTTGAAATTCTTCATGTAAATTGATTATGTGTCGGCCGCATTCAGATAAATGAGCTTTTGTTTTAAGCAACCTTTCTGGGGAGGCCATATTTCTCCATGACTGAGGTGTTGCAGCAGTGGCGTGTCACTCCTGACACAAGAGACAGTTGCGACAGCCCTTCTCCCGGCTTATTTTTCAAAATATTTCCTGGCCAGGGGGAATGTGGGAGGAGAACCGAAATAATTCCTCATAAAAACAAGTTGGATTATAACCAACCACTAAGATTGATTTGAAAACACTAGCAAAGTGGTATCCTTTTTCCATTTTATCTTCTTTCCCCCCCTCCATTTCTTTCCCTATTTTTTTCAATCTGCTTTTAAATGTTATGCTTCTTTAACAAAGGATACCAATATGGATAAGGAAGGGGTAGGAGTTGGACTGAGACCTAAAAGCTTGGTGGGTGACCAAGGTGACATCAGCCATGAAGACTGGTGGATGACCTTGGGCCAGTCATTTACTCTCAGCCTCACAACAACCTCACAGGGTTGTTGTGAGAATGGCAGAAAGGGAGGAAGTATTTATTTAAGGGGAGAAAGCATTTACATTAGCATGGGAAAGGTGGAGTAGAAATCCCTTAAACAAACAAACAAACAAACAAACAAACAAACAAACAAACAAACAAACAAACAAACAAACATACATACATACATACATAGATACATACATACAGCATAAGTCCTGTGCTGGCCAGTGGGTGGTCACAAATGTCCTGTAAGGCACTTCTACCCCACTCTTGGGAGGGGGGTTAGGCCAGTGCACTGGCATACTCCTCCTCCCTACACCATCATGGGAAGCTATACTGGCTAAATTGGTTAGGGTTGCGCCATGAGACTTAGATCGTCTCATGCCAATCAGCGCATCAGGCAGTAAGTGTTCTCCGTCATGCTCGATGCAGAATGTCTAGTTAGTGAGTTCCACTCTTACTGGGCAACAAAGAAACCATAACTGAATTACAAACCCCATGCTATACATCCTGAGCTTCTTATTCCAACCCTAAAGCTAACTTTACATTTAAAAAATTATATACAGTAAGTACATTTACTATACATATATAGAGGCACATGTGTCTAAGTGCATATATCCAAGGACACCAATTACATAAGACACAGTTGTCCAAGAGGACAAGTCCTGTCACAGAATGAAACACCAACCAACTTTGTGAAAAACCAAATATTCACAACCACTGTGAGAAACCTTTGCAAAGTCTTAACATTTTGTGGACGTTCACTCTGCACATACACCAAATCTCAACTCCATTTCAAATGGAACATTGAAGGTGTAATCCTAATCAATTTAGGTCAGTGCAACTCACTTGTCTTCCTATTCCTGCGGTGGTATGAGGAAGCAAGCCACGGCTGCACAATGGCTAAACCCCTCAGGAGTGGTGCAGAAGTGCCTTACAGCACTTTCACGACACCCCCATGCTTGTTTCCTGTCTTTTATCAGGGCTGTGGTGGTCACTGTGCCTGTTAACCAGCAGGCCAGGGTTTGAGACCTCGGTCCCCACAAGACAGGGTGAGCTTCTGTCCTTAGCCCACCTCCTGCCAACCTAGAAGTTCAAAAACATGTAAATGCCATTAAATAAATAGGTACCACCTTGGTGGGAAAGAGAACAGCGTTCCGTGCGCTTCGATGTCTAGTCATGCTGGCCCCATGACCACAGAAGTGTCTTTGGACAATGCTGGCTCTAAAGACTTAGAAACGGGGATGAGCAACGTACCCTAGAGTCAGACACGACTGGCAGTTAACCTGTGGGTCAGCATGGGATTTGTGCTGGCCTAACTGGGGATTAAGATTACAGCCTGAGGGAGCAATCCTAACCAATATAGGTTACCTATTGGGTTGCCAGTTTAGTTTTCCTATTAGGTTACCAATTTAGTAGTCAATTTAGGCCGGCACAACTCACTTGCTCCCTGTTTTGTTGGTGGTGTGGGGAGGCTGGCACATATTTGTGCACTGTGCCTAAGGAGTGGCACAGATGTGTCTTATGGGACTTTTGTGAAACCCCCAGGCCAGCACAGAATTTGTGTTGGAACATATGCCGGCCTAACTGGGAGTTAACGATTGCAACCTGAGTGCCCAAATCCTATCCAATTTACCAGCTCTGATGCAACTATGCCAAAGGGGCATGTACTGCATCCTACAGGAGATGAGCTGTCACATATATTCCCTTATCTTGAGTGTGCATTACAGCTACATCAGTGCTGGAAAATTGGAATAGGATTGGGCCCTTAAATGCTCACGCATCCTGGGTCATACAACTGCCCCCTCTCCCCTGAAAACTTTGAAAAGCATGGATCCATCTTCACTGCTCATTAAAAGGGATGAAAAGTTAGGTGTATCTTGTTGGAGCTCATCGGTAAATGAGATCACATGCTAATTCAGTTGGAAGCTACTGGGACCACTCAAGTCATTAATACTTAACATTTATAAATTCTGAAACTGCCTTACAGGGACAGCCACCCATCTCTCATTTTTGACACTACTTTTGACGATTGTTTGCCTTGCCTCAGCAGTCATCCGAGACGCTGATATCTTCTAAAATACCGATACATCAAAGCTTGCCAATAGCTACTCTGTCAGCATTCCACATTTCACTTATTTGGCTGTCTATGTAAAGTTTTAGCACTGCATGTTTGTGCCAAGAACATCTATCTCATGATAAATTGCTGTGACAGTGAAAAAAAATATGCTTTCTGGGTGATGTGTAAATTATTGATGGGACGGCACTGCCAAAATCCTCGCCACGACCACCTACTTAGCTCACCGGTAAATGTGGTGCTTGATAGGAAATGTTTCAAAAATGGTTTTAAAAATACATACCTATGGGGTGGATCTCTCCTGAATGTGTATATCACGTCTTTGGAGACCTCATGTATAACACTACAACTGTGTGGAACAACAGCAGTGGGGATGAGATTGTGTTTCAGAGTTGTAAAATTAACACAAAATTATCAAATGAATAAGCAATCACAACTTATAGCCAACGATATTAGTAGATTTTGAAAACTAGTCTAAACTTACCTTTTTATGGATTCAAGTGCAGCATGTTTTGAGGTTTTTTGTCCCTTCCTTGGGTTTGTAACATTTATTATACTTCAGAGTCAAAGGAAATGAATTGAGATGTCATGAAATTTCAAAGAAACCTCATCATTGACCAGTCAATGCGGTTTGGCCTCAGGTTGTGCCCAGAGCAAAATACAGCTACATCATTTTAACTAGATTAAATCCAGAGTAAACACATAGCTGGAAGGCTTTTACTAACTAGAAGAATAATTGTCTTAAAACACTTTTGTCCCATAAGTTTAAATTGTACTAGAAAGGGAGATGGGGGAGCAGAAAGAAAAAAAGCAATTTAACTCTAAAATTTTTGGTCATTGTTGCTTTAAAAAAATTTTAAATGACAAAAAAAATCAACATAAATGCATGAGGTTTGGGAAACATTCTCATCATGGTATATAAAAACATACAGCAATAAATTATGAAAATATTTTAAAAATAAATGCTTTAAAAATAACATGTGAAAGAGGCAGTGTGACCAGATGCCCAAACCTCAAAAGGACAAAGTCTTGGATTCCTCTCAGCTTGGCCTTTCTGGCACACAATTGCACATTTGCCTACTCACAAGTAAAGTCATGATATGGGGCACTTTCACTTTCTCATAGAGCTGAATGCATATTTATTAATTTTTGGCAATAACTTTTGATAGGAAGGAGATATTTCAAAGCTGATTTTTGCATTGGATTCTGCTCTTCAATATTAATCCAACAACATATGACATGATGGAGTACTGCACACCATTGCAAAGTTCCAAAATAAAGCCAAAATGGAGGACAATGAAGCCCTTTTGGAGGCCAGGAGGCTAAAAAAGAGGACAACTCCAGAAATTTCCAGTCATATGGTCACCCTGGAAAGAGGGGACAAAGCAATTCCCCTTCTTGGTGCTCTTGGAGTCTACCTGACCTACTCATCTTAGACTCTAAAGCAGGCCTCTGTCAGTCTTGAAAGACTATGCTATCGTGCTCGGCGCTGCATACGCTGCATGCAAAGCACGAAAGCCTGGGTTGGATTGTTATGGAGGATAGGCTGTTACCCAAGCAGCAAATCCCCCCTCTCCACACCACTGAATTAGTCCAGTGGAAAGGCAGAGCCAATACGATTGGATCCAGCTGGCGTCGCAGAGCTGGGCTAAGGACAGGAGCTCACCCTGTCTTGTGGGGCCAACCCGGGTCTCGAACCCTGGCCTGCTGGTTAACAGGCACAGTGTCTTAACTGCCTGCACCACCCACAGCCCCTACTAGGATAGGAAATGATGGGAAAAGATGAGAATATTAAATAGGGTTCTTAGGACCAGGGCACCCAGTACACTCATAATCTCATATTCCCAGGCCCTCGGACAAGGCACAGATGGAGTGGAGGCCAGGGCTGGATGTGAAGATGGCTGTCCATCTCAGATGTGAGACTTTTCAAACATGAGAGGGGTTGTGGATTCTTCCCTAAGGAAGAATAAGATCATTTGACCCTGGGGCCAAATGGTACAGCAATGCAAACCACTACATTTTGCAGACGCCTGAATGTGCGATGTAAGCAGTCTCTCCTTTCAGAGCACAGTCAGGAGTCTGCAAAACTTAGGCTACAATCCAGAGTAACTACAGGGCCTTTTACACTGACATAGTTACGGTGCCATCTGTGGGAAATGCATAGAGCAATCTAAAGTGCCTCTTAAGTCTTCCTGTAGTTACTCTGGATTGTAGGATTAGTGCTTCCCACTCTCTAACTAGGACACTGCCTGCCTAAAAAAGAGGCGATCTTTTAACAAAAGTTTTTTTTTCTTTAACACTTCAATCTATCAACGTAATCCTCTGTATATGAAGTTTGCATGGCCTGGTTGATCACAACCTCAGGCATTCCAACATTCAGCACTTGTTTCAGAGCTCATCAAAGATAATTTTTTTTTCCTGTAATTAAGAGGCCTTGCACTCTTATCATGCACTGTTGTCCTCTCCGCCCATGCAAACATTTAGTCAGAAACAGTATTGGGAAAAGAGATCAGGCACACATAAACATCTCCATGGTTCTATCACATTGAGCTGATTGTAAAGTTACAAGGGGACTGTACTATGTCTGCATCTCCCGATGAGCCAAGAATTTTCAAATCATCCTTTCTGTTTGCCCTCCATAAAATCAACTTTATGGCCATTATCTACCCTAATAAGGTGGACTCATAATCCCTGGAACACCACACTGATGATGTCAGTACATTATGGCCTGTCAATGATTCTCTCATGTAACTGAGAGTAACCAGAAAGGCAACCGTGGTATTTCGTTGTCTTCCAATGATTTCTGTGTTGTAAAGTCGCATAGCTTACTGTTAGGCTTTCCAAATGTATTCTCTGACCCATAAATGTCATGGTAGAAAGCACTGGACAATACCCCAAATTATCCAGGTCATCCTCCAACATCCAGGAGGTCTCTGGGTTGCAGTATTTGAAAAGATAAAAATAATTTGTAAAAACCTGCTCCTGAGTTTTTATTGTATTTTTTTTATTGCCGGTGATTTCTACTTTTGACTAGTTAATGGGAATGTATTTTTTTCCCCTTGCATCGCTATTACCTCTTCTGCTTCTTTCCAGGTCACTAATTTTTCTGCTTAGAGTTCATTCTGCTTAGACTGATATGCTGTCTTTTTAATGAGGTTATTTCTGGATTATTAGCTTTCTTGTTATATGATATCTTATAAGAAAGACCTAATTGATGTAAATCAAATATGGCTTGCTGCGGAGAATCAAAAGGACTCTCTCTCTCTCTCTCTCTCTCTCTCTCTCTCTCACACACACACACACACACACACACACACACACACACACACACTGATACATATATTTTAAGTGCATTTCTTTTGCAAAAATATGTTTTAAACACTCCCCGTTGGATTTCACATATATGTAGCCACAAACATGGACCCAGCTTTTTTTTTAAAGGACTCAGATATTGGCTGGTTCATAGAGAAATCTCAGAAAGTCATTGGCATTTGGGTTTGCTGACTAAGCATTATGTAGAAATTAGTTTGAAAAGTATTTGGTGGGAGGGGTTTAATTCTACAGTTCAATAACCCCAGCGACATTTTTATCCAAGCATTCTTACATGAGCCGTTAAGCTTTAGGTTAATTTTTACTGATATTTTCCAGCTAGGTGGAATAGGTGAGGATGTAAAATATGACAAGTAAAAAAAGCAGCACAACCCCAATATATTATTCTGCTAAGTGTTTTAACCAGCTTTAGTTCGTACAAACATTGAAGGAAGCTATCTGTAGATTTGCCAGATTTGTTTGTGGTATTTATGGATATGTTTTGTTGTTGCTGTGGCTTTAAGTACAAGTATTTGCAGCTTAAATTTATTTGCAGGCATTTGCAGATTAATTTGCAGAATAAAAGGGATCTTGGGCACATTGCCTCACAGCACAGTTCTATATCTTCCTACTGAGTAGTGAGCCCCATTGAGTTCAATAGGACAAACTTGGCAGCATTATTTATTTACTGATATCCTTTAAAAACATTGCTATTCGAATGAGGCACTTTATCCATCCTAATGAAGGGACTATCAGTTGCAATCCATAATATAAAAAGAACACTTTAAAACAGTAATTAAAAAACCACCAATAATCAATCAGAACAAAGAAATTGGAACAAGAGAGAAAATTTTCTATGGGTTTTTCTATTGGGTTAAATTAACTTTATGCATTATATTTCTCTGTAGAACACTCTGAAAGATCAGCCTTGATGGAAATATCAACGACCCCTCCATTTCTCCAGATGTTACCTTTCAAGGTGCAATTGACGTTCTCACTGCAGAGTTCGTGTGCTAAAAACAACTCAGGCTGGTCCTCAGGTTGTTGCCAGTCCATGTTACTTTCAGTCCAATCCTATAGGCTTCAGTGCCAGCAGAACAAGTGTACAGCTTGCACTAGGTTCACAGATGTGCCATAAAGCACGTTTGTGGCACCAGGAAAGGAGGGAGCATCATGCTAGGCCAGCACCAGTTGGAAAGACACTGTGATGTTTGGGGTGGCAGTGGGGCTTGTTGGGTGAAGGTGGATGTGTTCCAGAGTAGGGAGAGAGTGGAGGAAGGGCAGGATGGGGATAGTGACCAGTGCGAGAGGTTAGTGGGTCCAGTGGAGGGCTCCTCTGCCAGATTCCCAAAGTTTCCTTCCACTGAGCAGACCTCTGGTACCCCTAGACACCTTGCCTACAGGATGCAGCAGTGTTCATTTTGGTGCTGCTGTTCCACTGGGTGTTGCGAAACATAGGATTCAGCTGTCCGCCTCTAGCCAGTGGCTTCTGATCCCCATCTGAGAGTTGATCCTGCTTAGCTTTTGCAGGTAAAGTAATGGCTCAACCTCCAGGCCACAACTCCTGCCTCCTGCCATGTTGTCCTATGTGCTGGATTTCTGAAAAATAACTGTTTGATATAATAAATATATAATGCTGATAATGATACTTGCTCAAAACCTTTCTGCCAATTTGGAAAAGCTGGCTGCTACTCAAAAGGTATGTAAAATTTAAAATGTTTTACAGCCTACAGGCTGTTAATTCTGTAACCTAATTGGGAATCCAAAACAAAAAGGTACAGATGTGCATTGATCCATATGATTTAAATAAAGTCATAAAATATGGATGCTATCCAAAAGAAAGTATTGGAGGAGTAGCAGACAAGCATTCAGAAGAAAAAATGTCCTCAATATGCTGGTTAGACATGCATTTTCACAAGTAAAGTTAGATGAGTCAAATTCTAAGCTAATGACTTTTAATACACCATTTGGACATTATAAATTTAAGTGGATGCCATTTGACATTATTTCCACTTCTGTGATATTTCAAAAAGTCATTGCAGAGATCATGGGATTACAAGGTGTTGAAGCTATAATGGTTGATTATTTAATTTGAAGCAGGGGCCTCGGTGAACACGGTGTAAGATTTAGTTAAGTTTTAGAAAGAGACAAGAACACTTAACATTGAATTATAGAGTGAGGCTAAGCGCAAGTCCAGACCAGCATTATTGTCACTTTGGATTTCATTGCCACCTCTCATTTTCCTGTAGGTAACAAATATATTTCTTGTATGTCCATCCTTCCAGAATAGTGAGCTTCTTTTTCTTTAGTTCCCCCCAATTAAAACTGAATTTGTATAGTAACAACTTTTAATAAATTAATCCAATTTAATTATGCACATTTTTGTTATGCGTAATTGTAATAATAGTATTTCTTTAATATTTATTAGATATTTTACATGTTTCATAGATCTATTTTACCGCTTGTTTTCTAAATGACTGGTGAAATTCTATCAGGATGTTCTATAGTAGCTGTTCCCATCTTGTGGAGTCAGTGACGATATTTTGGGAACTTTGAGAACATATACTCTTACTTTAAGGTGTTCATAACACTGAAACACAAGTGTTTCAAGATATGGGTTGGAAAATGGAGGCAGCAATAGCTCCTTTTGGCCCTGTGCCATCAGATAAGCCACAAGGGAGACTCTTTGTATGTCCGTTGCTCTCCAGAGAGTAACAGTGCAATCCTAACCCCTGCTTAGGCTGGCACAAGCACTGGCACAAGACCCGTGCTGGCCTGGGAGTGTTGCAAAAATGACATAAGGTACTTCTGTGCCACGCCAGGGGTGTTAGGACATGGCACATCAGAAAACTGGAAGAACTCTTTAAAGATTGCACCAGAAGCCTCAGAAGGCTGGGCGTGTTGGAGGGTTGTGTGAGGATCAGTGCGGTTTGGTGAGTATATGCAGTATAAAGGGGGACAGAGTGATGTGGGCCCCAGGACAGCATTCAGCCAGGTCCAGGCAACATGCTCACAGCTCTTTCCTGTGTGATTCCAAAGGATCAGTGAAAGCATCATCTGAAACAGCACCTGAAGTTTCCACTAAGTCCACGACAGAAGTCTGTGATGGTGCCGTTCAAATTGCACTGTACAAAACAGATCTGAAATGAAGTGAGAGAATGTCCCTTCAATTGTTTTTTACATTGGGAATGAGGTAAGTAGAGAGTAGGGTTAGGAAGTTTGACTATGACCTTGTACGATCTGGGTTCAAATGCCTCCTTGGCCATGAAGCTTCATGGGTGAACTTGGATCACTCTCTCTCAACCTCACCTACCTTACAGGGTTGTTGTGAGCAAGAGAGAAGCAACTGTAATCCTAACCTCCACTTAGGCTGGCCTCAGTCCAAGCCTAAGTGCTGTGCTGACCTGGGGGTATCACCAAAATCCCATATGACACTTCTGCACCACTACTTGAGGAAGGGTAGGCCAGTGCACAAATATGTGCTTGACTCCCTACATCACAACCGAAACGGGAAGGACAATGAGTTGTGCTGACCTAGGTTAGGATTGCACCCTATAGCTTTGTAAGCCACCTTGGGCATTTATACGGGTAAAAATCTCTTAGATTCCCATGTAAAAATAGCCCAATTTGTATAAATTAAAAATGCGGGTCAAATCGACCCGCCTGGGAATCTAAGGTTTATATAAATAATAAATTTGGGTGAAGTCAGGAGTGTATTGTTAGGGAAGGTTAGAGTCTGGGACTGAATATCCTCTTTTGTCCTACATGTGCCCTACATGTGCTCTTATACGGCCCGTGCGATTGTCTGACTGGAATTTGTCCAGCCACATTAACCAGACATATCTAATTACCAAGAGGAAGTCTGAGACTCAGCATTGTAGTTCAGCCCGGTAACACTGAGGAACCACTCTGTAGCTTTCCTTTTTCTTTTTTTAGACAACAATCTGTACTCTTCAATCTGTTTGGAATATTCCAGAATCCTATTAAGGCCTGTACACTGTCAAGCCATTTCCTTGACTACGGAATGACTTATGATGACCGATGTAAAGCATCTGGAACATGCTTCCATCACAATTTCCTGTCATAAGACATCTGGAGAGCAGAAGGTCCCTCACAAGTACAGGCTGGCCTTTGGAGTTGGCAGGATATGTGTAGATGTCTCCTAATTCATTCACAAGGTGGTTCATATTGATGATAACATGAAAACAAAAACTCTGAAGGAGTTGAGAGCATGCCAAAGAGCATCCAGGATATCACGTACATTGCTTTTATTTTCACCTGCACCCTTTTCAGTTATTTGAAATAAGCACATGGTCTTATGGACCAAGTGTAATGTTTAAGCACATGGAGCATTGTTTCCCAGACTGTGGATCAGGACCCACCAGATAGTCACGAGCAAATTTTTGGTGGATTGTGAAATGTTTTCGAAACATTAAAGAAAACCACCTTTGCAAGCACTCTTGCCTGTTTTGCAGAAGAAAATCATTAGTTGGTATGAAGTAGTTTCCCAAATTAAAATGTCACACTTTTGTATGTTCTCTAGTAATTGGTGTGCTGTCAGTGGTACTCAAACTGGCGGGTTGTAACCCCCATACTTGTTTAAAAATTTAAAGGGTCTGTAAAGGGTGCTGCAAGAGGAAATCAGCGATGCAATCCCCAGGATCGCACCCTTGCAGCGAAATGGGGCTATTTTTAGACTAAGGATATAGTCCAGAGTAGCTACTGCAGACCTTGCGTCGACGCAGCAGGCATTTACGTTGATGCAGTTATGGCACCACCTAGTGAAAACCAATGGGAAATTCATATTGCAATCCAGACTAAATTTTACATGCGTCAACGCAAGGATTGCCGTAGCTACTCTGGACTGAGGGATAAATGTAGGTGCTGCAAGGGTCTGGATTGTGAAGGAAGCTCTGTGGAGCACGTGCAGGGATCCCTACAGCTTCCTAACAATGAAGGTTGTAATCATGATTAAATTGGACATTGCAATCACAATGTTCAATATTTAGAAGCCATGCGGAGCCCTCCAAGCGCCTCCCTGGATCCTCTGGACGCCGGACGCCTGGATTTAGTCTATAAATAGTCTCTTCTTCCCCCACAAGGGCATGATCCTGGGGATTGCATCACTACCCTACCCTCTCCCCTCAAAGACTAAAGACCTGGAGAACCTAAGCAATTTAGACCGGCCTGGCATTTCTTCCCATGGTGGTGGGGTGAAGTTGGTGTATGTCAGTGCACTGGCCTAACCCCTTGAGGAGTGGGTAGAAGAGTCCTATGGCACTTTTGTGACACACCCAGGCCAGCATTGGCCTTATGCTGGGGCTTATGCTGGCCTAACTGAAGATAAGCTTTGAAGCCTTAATTAGTGAGTAATTCTCCCTAAATTTGTGAGTACCACTACGTAGATCATGTGTGAATCCAGTTGCACTTTTTGACTGATAAGGAAGTCTTATAAGTCTGATAAGGAAGTTCACTTCTGGACTGTGCATCGAGCGGGTACGGTTGGAAGTAGCACTTGAGGGGGAAGAGAAGGAACATCCAACAAGATTGGAATCTAATTTTCCAATTTTCCTTTTTTACGTGCAAAAGAGAACTTTAAAAAGTAGCCATTCTGTTATACTTAGCAGGAGGAGAGCGACGCTCTATTTGCCTCAGCAAATTGTGTACCCAAGTAACCGTTGCTGGTTTCTCCCTTATGATTTTCCTTAGACTGAAGTTTATTTGAAGCAGGAAACCACATTTTTGTTTTGATTTATTTGTGCATTGGCAGTTTGGGGAAGTGCTTGATTACAAAATGGCGTGAACATGACTCAGGCTGCAATCCTAAGAACACTTTCCTGGGAGTAAGCCCCATTGAACTCAATGGAACTTCTGAGCAGATATGATTAGAGACGAATAGAGGCACTCAAGACCTGGAAGATTCAGGTTCAAATTCTTCCTTGGCATGAAGCTCCTCGGCTGACCTTTGGCTAGTCACTCACACTCAGGGCACAAACCTAACCAATTTAGGCTGGCACAAATCACAAGTCCCCATTCCTACGGTGGTGTGGGAAGGCTAGTGCATGTCTGTTATGGCACTTTTGTGACACCCCCAGGCAGAGGTGTACCTAGGCAAAATGGCGCCCGTAGCAAGGACTGCACCTAAGCAAAATGGCACCCGTGGGCTGCAGGCAGGCGGTAATGGAACGGCAGCGACGGAGCTCACGCTGCTGCTGCTGCTCCTCCACACTGGCCATGAGGCTGGGAGAGGTGCTTCCTTGTGGACCCGCTTCACTTTCCCACTCTGGGAAATTCCAGAGCAGTGTGCATGGCGTGCAAGTAATAAAATGGCCGCCAGCTGTAGCATGGGGGGGCAGAAGAGTGTCAAAGTGGCATCCTCTGGCACCCATGCATTTTGCACCCTGTGCTAGAGGATCGTTATGCAACTGCCCCCAGGCCAGCATGGGACTTGCATCAGAACTGTAAAAGTTCTGAAATTTGGCCAAGCTGAAGTGGGAATAAGTAGAAGCTGCAAAACATCTTATCATATTTGAATGGTTGGTAAAACGTGAACTAAATAAAATCATACAGAATGGACAAACTCCCTGATGTTTCTGTGGGTAAAGAAATAATATACAATCAAGTTCGCTTCCCATATTAGGAATTCCTGGAGAATTTCATGACGAATGTGTCTGAAAGTAGACAAAAGGCAATCATAATCAGCAGTGATATTGTCAATGGTTGAATATAGTCCTGGTTTGCAGAAACAAAAATTATTACTTTGCTGTCTACCCCGAGCTCTAGTTTCATCACCATTTGGGGATGTAGTAGGGATTTACCCTTTGCCCATTCACTTTGCAAATGGCATCACATAGGAATCAAGAGCTGTTTGGGGGCTACCAGGTGACACCAACACAATTTTGCTTCTTGGAAAGGAAAGCAATAGCAGAAGGCAGGTGCGCTTTCTGACCGGTCTCGATCAAGGAACACCTAACACCTGTGAACAAATAACCATAATGGAGAAATGGTGTTGCATTCGTACACATTTCCCTCTAGCTCAGTGATTTGAAGCTTATCTCATGGCACATGAAAATTGTCAAGGCACTCCATCTGTTCTTGGACAATTGACAGGGCATAAAACACTGCCAATGGGGGCTCACAACCTGCAATATTGTCCTCCATGCTCCTAGCCCACAGGACACCTGCAGATATATATAAAATATCTTATAAATCTTATAAGATATAAATATAGATTTTCTTCTCGAGTTCCATCCCATGTACAGGATCACTTTGAGAAACCTCATTGTGATTTAGGCTGTCCACCAATGTTGGCCTCAGACCCCATTTCAGCAATCACAATCTTTTCACCGGCTTCCATTATCATAGATGTTGACCACTAATTTAATCTATTCATGTGCAGACCCAGTGGGAACAAATTTGTTTCTGTTGAAATGAATTTCCAAGCAGTTTCCTTTGAATTCCATTTCACATTAAAACACTTTTTTATGATTTCCTTGTATTTTTCAACAAATGTACATATTGCATAGAATTCACAGCCATGCCTGCATTTTCCAAAAATGCAATCCACTACGACAGCGGTCACTAAACTCATGACTGTCATCTGTCAAAAAAGATGTTCCTGTTCATACCAGGTCTTAGCATTCTGCCTCGAACTTGCATGTAATCTGAGTAGTTCTGAGTACCTGGATGCTCTGAGAAGTTGCATCTGTTGCTCAGCATCCTAGAAGGCTGTGCAGTAGGACATCTGGCAAGTATGACTGCTCAAAACATACTGGTGCTCTGATCTACTAAGGATACACAAAGTTTTATGGATCAGAGGGCTTTCACCAAATCCTGGCTAGTTTGAAATTTGGAATGCCCTGCACTAGGAAGAGGTCCAGAACCACGTGCTCTACCACAATTTGGGCAAGATAGATTTAAATCCAGTTGGAATGAAGGTTTCTCCATGCAATCTTACAGACAGGTAAGATTATATAGAGAAAATAAAGCAAGGGCACCTATGTGTCAACTTGCTTGAATGCCATTCCACTGTTCTTTGCAGCAGTAAAGAACAAAGAGGGCTATATGGAACCACGAAAGATCACGTTAGCATCCTTAAAAGTTTTTAAAAAGACAATGTCACAGGGACCCAGAACCTTTATAAAATCTTTAAACATTGACTTCAGCAGAAGTGGAAAAGCCTGTAGAGATACAAACTCTAAGAAAAATAATACTGGCACCTAATTACACCAGTGTAGTTTGCTGCTTTTATCTGTAATTGGACTGTATAGTCTTTCATTCTAATTTACTTTACATCTAAACTGTGATAATCAAGACAAGCAGAACAGAATGGCCCTGTAACCGGCTATACCACTGACACCCGTTAATGCCTAATTATAACAACTAAATTAAAGATGTGACTGTAAAGAGGTTGGGCTGCAGTCTAAAGTGTTTAATTCGGTTAAGAGAAGTAGAGATTTTAAATCCTATGTACAAAAATCAATATTATGGCTCATTATATTGGTATTGCTAAACAGATTAATGAAATTAAGTATTTTTGCTTTTGCTTTAAAAAAAATGTTTTATTGTGATGTAAAGATTGGTTTTAACAAAGGACCAAGATAAAGGAGAAAACCTGCATTGTCTACCAATTTCCCAACTAACCTAAAGACAGCGGTTTCAGAATATGGGTTTATGGGTGGCAATCATAGGACTTGCCACCTTGGTGATCTTTCTCAAACTGGGCTAGCTTCCAGGCCTTGAAAATCAAATGCAACGTTGTATGGAAGGCAAGTATTCTGTATCTGTAGAATCACAGCGTCATCTGGAGCTTCAGGGCATTTCAATCAAGGTTAATGCAAGGCAAGGTCACAACCTAGCCGTGATTAACCAGGGCTAGTGGAGGATGCTAATCTGTATCAAGAAAAAGGATTTTAGCTAGAAGACCATTCCCTTGTCGGAATTAGGACCCAAGATGTTGGGTTGTAATGACCCACAAAAGAAACCTAATTTCTCAGACAGCTGAAAACAGGAAGCCTTGTATAAACTGTCATTGATTATCCAAATACGTGAAACAGCTCCATGACTCATTCTCCTCTGCCATTTCAGCCAATTACCCTTCAGCTGAAGGCAAGCTAGGGAGGGATAGTTCTGCTAGGTTGTTGCTATAATTTGAGCCAATTATTGGCGCTCCTATAATTGGCGGAATCTTTTCAATGTCATTGTGAGGTCCTAAGTGGCATGGCTTCAGTTTTGTAATGCAGGGGTCTCCAAAATTTCAACTTCAGGGCTTCAGGACAATTGTGTAGAAGAGGGAATTTCAGCAGGTGCAGCTTTTCACCTTACAGATCACTCAGGGTGTCTAGGGATGGCTTGGAAAGATCACCTTCCTGAAATACTGAAGCGCTGTTGCCCATCAGTGCAGGCAATACTGATGGACCAATGGTCCGACTCAGTATATGGTAGTTTGAAAGTTCAGCTTGAATTGAATAGAAAGCTTTTTTTGTTTTTAAAGTCTCATAAAATGAGGGGGTTCCTGAAAGTGTCATTATAAAAAGTGTTAATAAGTTTGGGAACCACTGGTCTAAAATTTAAAGCATCAGAGTCAGTCTATGCAGGCTGACTAGATACCCAAACCTCAAAAGCAGGACAAAGTCTTAGATTCCTCTCAGCCTGGCCTTTCTGGCAGACAATGGCACGTTTGCCTACTCACAAGTCAAGCTGTGATAGTGGGCATTTTCACTTTCCCATAGAGCTCAATGCATATTTTTTATTTTTAGTTTTTTGGCCATAACTTTTGATAGGAAGGAGATATTTTCATTGGATTCTGCACTTTAATACGAATCCGACGACATATGACATAATGGGGTACTCCACACCACAGCAAAGTTCCAAAATGAAGCCAAAATGGAGATCAATGAAGCCCTTTTGGAGGACACAGAAAGAGGACAAATCCAGAAAAATTCGGTCATATGGTCACCCTGAATCTAAGACTCTGTCTTAATTATGATTACCCAGAGTAAACCCCAATTCCAATAGAACAGCCCATTCTAGCAATTTCAGTGAACCCAGAATTTTATCTTTTGCAGTACTGATGTGCTTTTAATTAGGAGAATTATCATGCTTACCAGTTCATCCTATTTTCTCTTTTTTATATGCAAGCAGAAGTATTACAAGCAAGAAGTATTTTATGGGCACATGGGATGTATGTTCATCTGCAAAATGCACATGTATGCAAAAGCAAACTTCTACATACATTTTCATTCTCGCCTGTAAATCAGAAACTGTGTGAGGAATGGTGATGAAGGCAGACAAAAAAGTAGTAAATAATGGCACAGAGACACCAGATAAAGAACAAAATGAAAAAATAATTAAAACAATAACTATTACATTCATTCTGTACTTATTACACCAGATTGCATTAGGAAAAAAACACAATAAAAATGTGATTTTAATCTGATAGTAAAAAAACAATAAAATAAAAATGAGATACATTAATGAAAATAATGGATCTTATCCCAACTGGTTCAACAGTTAGAGTATATACCACCACTGGTAAGGCAGGGGTCTTTGTTACATGCTGTGGTTGCTGCAGTCCTAATTAGTCCTGCTCATTAACTATTGCAACTCATTTAAGAAGGAAAACAAAGAAACAACTTGATGGGACTTTCCCCCTTGTCACAGCAATGTTGCATTTTGCTCTGGTGAACACAAGCCCGTTCTGAAAGAGTGTAGTGTGTTATGCATTAATACAAATATTTTATTTTAGATCCTGCCTTCCGCGCACCTCCCAAGAACCCTCGGGCTCAGGATGACTTGCAACATAAGATCCAGACATGAACCCCTGATAAATTAAAAGCAATAAAAAATCCATCAACCCATAACACAACAGAACCATGACAAAAATATTCTTCTTAAAATGGTACAAACATAAAACATACCTCTGAGCAGAGAAATAAAATCATGGAAATTAAAAATCTATAATTATCTCCTAAATGCTTGCTGAAATAAGGCAGTCCTTACTCTTTTTCTAATTATTTGCACTTGAATTGGCATGGCAGTTTTTGTGGGGACAGCATTCTGTGATGCAGATGCCACAGCTGAAAAGACCTTATTAAAATTTGGTCTACTTCATTTGGAACACTATTGTCTACAATGAGGGTGCAATCCTAACCAATTTAGGCCAGCACAACTTAGCCATCTCTCTGTTCCTGTGTTGGGAGGCCAGTGTGAGTTTATGTCTGTGCTGTGGCTTAACCCCTCAAGATGTGGTGCAGAAGACTGCAATCCTAAATCAGCTAAGGGCAAAAGCCAGAGTAACTACGGGGAGTCCTTGCTCCGGTATAAGAACAACCTCTCTGGATTCCAATATGAATTTCCAATATGAATTTTCACTAGGTGGTGCAGTAATTACAGGTGCACGTAAAGTCTCTTATGTGCTCCTGTAGTTACTCTGGATTTGGGGGTAATTCAGATTCAGCTTGAACTGAGTTGAAATAGACTCACAGCGTAATCTTAACCCTTGGTTAGGCCAGCATAAGTCCTGGCACAAGTCCTATGCTGGTCTGTGGATATAGCAAAAGTGCTGTAAGATACTTTGGGCATGATCCTAACCATGTCTACTCAAAAGTAAGCCCATTATTTTCAATGGGTCTTACTCCAGGAAAGTGTATTTAGGATTGCAGCCTCTCTCTCTCTCTCTCTCTCTCCCTCTCTCTCTGATTTCCTTATACTTGGCTGTGTAGCCTGCTCAGAAACACACCAGAGATAATCATCAATATTGAAAAGATTGGCTTCTGGACTCTGCAAACTGAAGTGCATATTTCTAGAACAAAGTTTTAGAGTAGATGCTTCTTGAAACAGAAAAGTAACTTTTATGAAGAAAACCGAGGCATGGCTTAGTGAATTGGTCCCCGTGCTATCGTAATAGCCTGCATTTCCACTATTGGTAACACTTATTTGTTCAAAGTGAATATTAGCACTGTAATTTACTACTTAATTACAATTTTATAGTAATAACTGAAAATGTGGTATTAAAACACCTGCCTGACTTTTGAATGTGGTTGGTGGTATTATATGTGATGTTTGTCAATAATATGCCATTGTGCCAGTCAGTGCAGACTCTGCACATTAATTTTGCTTTCAACTGGAGTAATGGCTTGGAAAGGTCCATGGAATTAACTTTTGTTGCATAGTTGTTGCTGTTCATTTATCGTGTACTGTGTTCCTCCAGTAATTGGATTAATTTGTGTTGAATAGTAGCTGTGGCACTGTAAGGGAGATACAGAAGGTGCAGGCCTTACAAAGGTGATGCACATGGAAGGGGTGACATAGTCAAAAATTTTAAAATCTTGGTATTTTCAAATAATACCATCATGTTATATATCAATCAGTGTGTAATTTCATGAAGAATGCAATTAAACAAATCACATGGAAATATCTCTTCTGACAAAAGATACAGCCACCAAAAAACAAACAAATGAAAAAAAAACAAGCATGTTCAGCCACAAAATGGTACAGCCACAAAAATAAGCAATAGAGTATTAGTAGATGGTTCATATTCTGAGCAATATTTATCTTGTTCAACTTCTATTTCTATTATTAGTTCCTATAATAATTCATATTCAGTTTGGTGGAGGACCAGGCTTGTGGGTCCCTTTCAACTACAGGGTTATCAAACTCATTTCATAAATATGTGAAATAGTATTCATGATGCCTCTAGTGGGCCTAAATGTGATGTCATAAAGCAGGAAGTGATGTCATTAACTAAATCATGAACAGAAATACTTACTTAGGAACTCATTAGCTATAAATGACAGAAAATACACAAATCTTGTTCCGAATTTCAGGATATGGGAGAGCCTAATTATAATACTGAAAATGCCCTTTCAACAGTGACAGTTCAGCTGATGGAGGTGCTAGAAGAGTCCTAGGGCTGAATACAAGATTTTGGGGATGAAGGTGTGCATCGTGCCCATGCACTATATTTTTGATCCTCTTGTTCTACCATGTATGGCTTAAGAAACGAAACTAAGGGCAAAATCCAGAGTAGTTACGGTCCATGCAGTTATGTCACCCTCTTGTGTTATTTTATGGAAAGTCACCTTAACTGTTCCGGAGCAAAGGACTTACCCTGCAATCCAGAGTAACTATGGGAGCACGTAAGAGACATTACGTGTACCCATAGTTACTGCACCACCTAGTGAAAACCTATGGGAAATTCATATTGCAATCCAGAGCAAATTGTTCTTACACCGGAGCAAGGACTCCCCGTAGTTACTCTGGATTGCACCCTTAATTTGACTTTAGGATATGGGCCTAAGTGCAGCTGAGCAGACACATTATATAACTTTTATGTCACACGTTCATTTTATTCTTATGACTTATCCATATCTCATAACATATTTTTTAAGAACCTGAAAAGCTGTGACAAACCCATCGCTTCTTGGCAATAGGAGAATTCAGGATAAGTTTCTCATTCATCAAGCAGGGTTGTGAGTGTCCGTGAAACAAACAGCTGAGTGGCCATCATTAACAGGACACCATAATTTGGTGAATAAGGTTGTTCCTGTGGCTGGAATTATTTTTTCCCCACAAAATAAAGATGACCACTTTGATTGCCAAAAAGCCACTTTAGAAGATTGATGAGAAAGAAATGAAAAAGGATCCAGAAGTCTAGAACAAGTTCATTTAACTTCATAATGAGGCACTATAATCTTGATAGTGGCAAAAATAACTAGATGGTTAATTGCTCTGCTCAAATTTGTTGTGTTTCCTTATTGTGATTTTGTGTGTTCTTTCTATATATTGCATATTTTTATCTCAGCTTTAAGCCACCTTGAGCATTTGCTTTGGCTTCGGAAAAGTGGGATATAAATCTTTTATAGGAGGGCTTAACTCTCAGTTAGGCCTGCCTAAATCCCAGCACATGTCCCATGCTGGCCTCTGCACCAAAGTACCTCTGTGCCACCCTTGGGGGGTGCGGTGGGGGTTAGGCCAGACATGCACCAGCCTCCCTACACCACCACGGGAATGGGGAGTTGGTGAGTTTTGCCAGTCTAAATTGGTTAGGATTATGCTCTGAATGAATGAATGAATGGATGGATGGATGGATGGATGGATGGATGGATGGATGAAATGAATGAATGAATGAATGAATGAATGAATGAATGAATGAAGCCTGGGTGGGACCTAACAGTCTAAACTCTTTGAAGAACAATTAAAGCATTTTTATCTGTACTGAAATACAAAGAATTTTTTTTACAAAGGGGGCAGAGCAGAGGTCAAAAGAATAAATAAGCAGCCAGAAAATATTGAAACTGCAATGAGCTTTATGAATAGAGAGGGTATTGTAAGGTTTGAACAATCTGTTCTACCGCTTAGAGTTTACTAGCTCAACATCAAGGCATGATGTCTCATTTAACATTGCAGGGACTTCAGATTTGGCCCTGGAGGCTGACAAGACACCGACACCTGTGCCCAAATGGTTTCAGATCCTTTGCCGTGGAAGGGATGTTCATTATGCAGGAGAGCTCCAAAAACGCTGAAGGCACAACAGTCTCGAAGAGGTTTTCCACTTTGCAAAGGAGTGGGGAAAACAGGTTAAAGAGCAGAGTGGCTGCTATAATGAAGTTAGCAGAGTGAACAGGCTTGATGAATGTTGACACTGCTATAACAGTGCATCACAAGGAGAAATTATATTGCACGGGGCCTTCAAAAATTCTCGGCTTCTAAGCACTCTGTCAAATAGCCCGATTAGCAAATATTTGGGCTACCTTCAAGAATCATTTCTTATTTGCACTGCATTCTAACTGCCTGTTTCTAAATCTGTTCTTTGCTCCAATTTTGGTGTGGTGTAGCTTGCCAGGTTGGATGCATGCGAGTCCGAGGGCTGGCCCATTCAAGAGCAAGGTTCCAGAGGGAAATGTTATCAGAGGTACAAAGTTTCTTTAGGGCTCCTTCTCCATTTGATCAGAATTTCATGCAACAAGAATTTAATTTCTATGCATTATCTCTATATATAAAACTGAAAAGTCACTCACTCACTCATCAATGCCCAGCCCAAACCACCATGCCTAGAAGCATGACATTTGGGGAGGGTGTGCCTTCCATGACGGAGGCACCCACTAAGAATTGGTTTGCAGAAATTCCAACCAGAAGGGGGTGAAAAGGGACACAACACATTTTCCTCCCTATACTTTACATTGAAGAATCCCTTAATGAGGGATGCTCTGCCCCAACCCATGGACCTAAAAGCATGAAATTAGGGAGGGTGTTCCTTATGTGACATCAACACCCACTAAGAAGCTATGTTGAGAAATTTAACCCCATAGGGACTGAAAAGGGGTGCAACGTGTTTTTGTTCTATTACCCCCCACCGCGAGAATAAGGAGCCGGAGACAGATGCTGGATTTAATGGCCACTTTATTAAAATATAACATATTTAACCCAACAAAAGGGGCTGCTAACTTGTCGTGCTGGTAACTAAAAAATAAGGGATGGCGAAAGCCTGGCTCAGGTGTCACCCTCGCAAGGGTACCCATCAACACCAACCCGAAGGTCGAGACAGCTGGGTGCTTGGTCAATCAAAGCAGCTGAACACTCGGTACACCCGAATTAATGCCCGGCCGAACCAAGCCTAACTTCCCAGGTACAGGGCTAGCCATCCCGACCTACGTCCGGTCTGGTACCAATAGGCAAGAGATGCGTAGCACTGACCCTGCTGTCTCAGGCAGTCACCGAAGGCCTATCCTGCCTATTCCAGCACGACACCTGCCATAAAGTGACCTATTTAAACCTCCCTCACCACTATTACAGTTCAGGGTAGGCAAAAAAGAGTCCCGGCAAGAGCCAATCAGCAGGGACCCCAAAAATTCCTACCCGGCCCAAAATGCGACCAGCAAAGCCTAAACTGCACAAGGGAGGGAGGGTGGGGACGACTCTCTGGCGAAGACTGGAGGGACGCTGCAGGCAGCACGCCTACAGCGTCCCTCCAGCGCCGCCCCCTGGCCATAGCAGCCAGTAGGCTGCCAGCATCTCCTCCGGCCATACCATCCCGGCCGGGGGAGGCAAAAGGGCCAGCCCATTAACGGGCTAGCCCCATTACCCCCCACGGCGAGAATAAGGAGCCGGAGACAGATGCTGGATTTAATGGCCACTTTATTAAAATATAACATATTTAACCCAACAAAAGGGGCTGCTAACTTGTCGTGCTGGTAACTAAAAAATAAGGGATGGCAAAAGCCTGGCTCAGGTGTCACCCTCGCAAGGGTACCCATCAACACCAACCCGAAGGTCGAGACAGCTGGGTGCTTGGTCAATCAAAGCAGCTGAACACTCGGTACACCCGAATTAATGCCCGGCCGAACCAAGCCTAACTTCCCAGGTACAGGGCTAGCCATCCCGACCTACGTCCGGTCGCCCTCGCCGCGGGCTTAAGGCCCCTGAAGAGAGCCGCCGGGAGCAGCCTGAAAGACGTCTGCTCCAGACGACTCTCTGGCGAAGACTGGAGGGACGCTGCAGGCAGCACGCCTACAGCGTCCCTCCAGCGCCGCCCCCTGGCCATAGCAGCCAGTAGGCTGCCAGCATCTCCTCCGGCCATACCATCCCGGCCGGGGGAGGCAAAAGGGCCAGCCCATTAACGGGCTAGTCCCATTACATTGAAGACTGACTGATCCAATATCCAGCTGATCCACTGGGAGTATGGTTGCACCAGGGGTGATGGTGTGCATGGGGATGGTGTGTATGGGGGGATTGATGGACATTGGGAGATGGTCCGCACGGAGGGACGGTGTGCAGTGGGGGGACTGTGCATAGTGGGGGAATGGGGGAAATTTTACTCCTGCAATGCAGGTACATTTTTGCTAGTAATATATATGTTGTATTTCCCAGCTTATAGACGCACTTTTTTTCTCCCCATAGTGGGGGAAATGTCTGTGCGTCTTATAGAGTGATAGGGCCAATCCTGGAGCACCTTACCCCATCATGGCATATATCGTTGAATTCGTATTGAAGAGCAGAGGCCAATGCAACAATCAGTTTTGAGACATCTCCTTCCTATCAAAAGTTATGGCCAAAAAAGTAAAAATCAAAAATATAAAAAAATACATTTTTGGCAATTTTTTTAAGTGGGTAGGAATTTTGGCCTTGGGGTTCAGGAATTTTGGGTTTGGCACAGTTGCAATCCTAAGTGGCCTTCCCTGGCTTGGAGACTTGCTCCAAAGAAGACATGCACAAGACTTGGTCCCTCCTGCTCCATGCCTGTGCCTCCCTCACTCTTCCCTATCTATCTAGATCCCCTCACCTTTCCCTACCTACCCCCCAAAAGATCCCCCCAACTTACCTGCATTCCTGGACAATTTGCAATGAGATTTGTGCAAAATGTTGATGTCTGATCATTTGCAATGACATTTGTGCAAAAGTCAGAAATCATTGACACTAGAGATGATTATTTTTAGGGGTTACCAGAAAATTAGGAGAGTGCTTGAAGCTTAAAGTCTTTCCTCATTTGTTAATGACAGTGATAATGGTTCTCAATACCACTGTTGACATTACGTGGTTGAAATATTATTCTGCTATATTTTATTAAATATATTAGTGCACCATTTGGTTCAGAATATGTTTTTTTCTTGTTTTGCTCCTCTAAACTTTGGTGCGTCTCATGGTCCGGTGCATGTAATAAGCCGGGAAAATATGGAAATTGTGTAAGTTTACACAAAAAGTGAATGCTAGTCTTTACACAATACAGTAGAACCTCTTTAAGTTGACCACCCAAGGGAATGGAGGAAATTGGTCAACACAGGAAGGTGGTCAACATATGGAAAAATATGCAATACTGTACTTATAATATTTTAGAGGGGTTTTTTTTTACATAAAAGGTGGTCAATATTGAGAGATGGTCAACTTTGGAGGTTCTATTGTAAATGCAAACATTTTCTGATCTCCCAGTAAATATGGCCCAGTTACAATGTACCTCCTACACCTTTCTTTCATAGGCCTTGGAAATCAGAAAATGTAAGCTTGCAGGAATTTACAGATCCCCTATCTAGATAATAGGGGTTTCCAAACTTCTCAGAGGCCCTAGAAGCTGCAGCCTGGTTTATAAATCCCAAGAGGGATGGCTATATTGATGACTGGGCAGCAATGCTCTCTCCAAATCACAGCTTAACCCTTTAGTTTCATGAGCAATCAGTTTCTGTTTCATAACCAGTTTCATGCCAGTCACACCACTGGTGGGTCCAGGATCCATAGTTTGAGTACTGTGTTTGTTTTATAACAAACTATGCCTCTCATAGTTTGACTTAGAACATTATCGTTTGGCTTTCAGGCTCTGAATTCGTCCTACCTAACTAGACCTAATCCAGAGTAACTACGGGAGCTCTTAAGAGACATTTACGTCAATGTGGTTATGGCACCACCTAGTGGAAACCTATGGGAAATTCATAGAGCAATCCAGAGTAAATTTTTCTTACATCGACATAAGAGCTCCGGTAGTTACTCTGGATTGTGTAGTAAGTAACAAGGTCACTGTGCTGAGATATCTTCTGGCTTATGATTTCTAACTTGATTCCTAGGTTCTGCCTCTTGAGTTTCACTCTTGCTTCTTGGTTTGCTTTTAGATCCCAATTTTCCAAAATACTTTCTGAAATACTTAAATCCTAGACAGGAGTTGTCTAGGGCAGATGATCCCTTTGATGGGTTTGGGTACTTGATCAGTGTCCAAACTGGCTGGCCTGCAGGCACCACACTGTATAACAGGAAATACATTTCTTCACCCATGTACATTTTGGGGAAAAAATAGACCAAGGGTGCAATCCTAACTATCTACTCAAAAGTAAGTCCCAGTATATTCAATGGAGCTTACTCCCAGGAAAGTGTGTTTAGTGTGAAAGTGTGATTGCAGCCAAATTGGTCTTTGGATGATGTAAACTCATCCTTTGTGGTTCTGATTGTGCAAATAGGATTTCATGATTGCTAGGATGTTGATCCCACATGCATATTCAGTGTTGTGCTAAACAACATGTATATTCCCATCTTCAGCAAATCCAAACATGTTCTCTCTGGCTCTTTGCTTTCCTTGGACCTCAGAGACATTTTTTAATTGTAGCGCCATCTAACCATCATTATCTGTCGAAGTCATCAAAATTTTAAAAAGCCTTTAAAAAATCTCATCAGGTTATAAATAAAATATGGACTTGGGGACAGTGATAAAACACACATGCCATAGATTTGACGGGAAATATACAATTAGCCACTCATTTGAACAATATTTGCAAGCCACCTTTACTTCCTTCATTCTGCTGCTCACAAGCCCAAAACTTAGATAAAAGGATGTTGCCATATGGCTTCCACTGAAATTCCATAGGTAGAGGGATGACAGCCCATCCACTCAACGCACATTAAAAATTGATACACATTGAGTTTTCCCAGCTTTAATTGATCAGCATCTTTGTCTTCAATTACTTGGACGTAACCTTGCTTTTCATTCCAGGGTGGATGCTGAATTCTGAAAAGAACACCAAGACGATGTGAGCGGATTGTGAACATGTCGGCACTTCCATCGGGAATGATTGTGTGACATTTTCTCCAAGCGTCAAAGGAAGTATGTGAACTGAGATGGAAGGACCAGACTTGCAAGATGTTTTATGTTTTTCAGGTATAGGGGAACATAAGTCTCAAACCAGGTCTCTCTGCAGTCAGTTTCCTGAGTCTTAACTCCTGCAGAACCCATGGGTTAATAATTCAGTAGGCTTAACCCCCAGTAAGGCTGGCATAAGCCTCTGCACAAGTTCCATGCTGGCTGGGGAGTGTCACAAAAGTGCTGTAAAACACATCTGCACCACTCCTGGGGGAGAGTTAGGCCAGTGCACAACAGGAAGACCAATGAGTTGTTCTTAGGACTAAGTTAGGACTAAAAAAACCTCTGTTTATTTAGCCATGGTTTTTTTGATCCACAGGATAATCCAGGATGTAACCCTAGTGGAAAACAAGGGACACCTGTAGATAAATAGGTCCACTTCAGTGGGAAGGTAACAACATCTTTGTGTCTTTGGTGTATAGTCATACTGGCTACATGACCATAGAGATGTCTTCAGACAATGCTGGCACTTCGTCCTTGTAGAAGGGATGAGTGCCACCCTTAATGTCAGTCAGGACTAGCAGGGGACACCTTTGCATTTACCTGAAATAGGAAGCTTAAGGGCAGTGACATCACTAGGGTTTGCATCCCCTGGTGCAGGAGGTCAGGGTATCAATCCTATGATGGACCTCCTTCTATGCAGTGGTCAGGGCAACACCCGAGTGATGGATGTGGTGATGTACCATTGTCCCACTCTGTTGGGTTTTTGGGAGGGGGGCTTTACCATATGATAGTCTAGAGATATTCCAGTGTGATTTATTTCATTGCATTCTTCATGAAATTACACATTGATTGATTTATAACATAATGGTATTATTTGAAGATACCAAGATTTTAGAAGTTTTGGCCAGTAGTGGTGTCACTACCCCATGTGCATCACCCTTATGTGGCCTACACCTCTTAGCAACACCATTGCTTATAGGAGGGGAGAAGAATCATCATTTGTTTTTGCATGGCCATCTTTCAAACAGTTATTTAGGCAATCCGTCTGTCTGTCTGGTCCATCTGTCTGTTCCTCTCTCTCTCTCTTTCTCTCTTTCCAGCTCCAGAGTAAGGGCAATGCAACTCCAAGGTAAGATAAAAACCATAGAGGGGGCGTCTGTGACTGACCCCATCTACAGGATGCAGCACATACCCCAATTGCAAAGCTACGACAGTGCTCAAAGATGGTTAGGATTGCACCTCCCTCTCTCTCTCTTTGTCTCACGCACACGTGTGCATGCATGCACACACAGATAGAACAGGAAAACATTTTTTTAAATTTATTTTTATTCAAGTCACTTTGTGCACTTTTTCCTTCAAAAGTGGCATTAAATATGGCAAATAATAATAAATACAATAAATTTATTTTTAGGTAAATTTTTAAATTAAGAAACATCACGTGAAACCCTACGCAGGCTGCCTGTGAAAAATATATTGTTATGCGAATCTGCATGGGAGAAAGTAGACTTTTTCCTCTCCTAGTTGCATATAGAAGTGCAGGGCTTTTCCAGAACGACTCAAAGGCCACCTGTTCTGAATCCAGTCAACGAGATCTGCTAACGCACACCCTCAGCTTCAAGTGTGTGAGTTGATTTGACTTGCTGCCTGCACCACAAATGTTATTGATTTTCAATTTGATGAATATTCAGTGAATTATGGGTTGATTTGAAAGAAAACATGTCACACCCTGGGAGCGTGTTACTTTTTGTGTGTGTGTCTCCTTGCGTGAGGAGGGACCTTCATGCATCATCCCTACCCAGCGAGTGAAAGCATCATCTGTCTTTAGGGGAATGATTGTCCACACTCTCAGTGAAAGGTCAATGACTGGTGGGTATTAATTAATCCAGCTGGGCACACAGCATCCAAGGTTTAACAGTGTCCAAGATTTTAATAATGATGATAGATATTAAAGATCAGCCTTTGAGCAATGGAATGCCATCTGTTTTAGACAGCATCTCTGAAGTCGCAGGACCACTTTTTAAATGCGATGATTGAGATTTGGAATGGGTGGAGAGTAATGGTAATGTACTGCTGCAATTAGGATAGGAAATTGAGTTTTTTCTCTCACTCTCCCTATTTTTAATTTTTTTTGGTTAAAATAGGGAGAGGTTTTATACAAGGGTTCGATTTTTAACACTTTTGATCACAAATGATTCAAACCAGCCACTTTGAGAAGATTTCATTTGCTTAAAAAATATTTACATATTTATGCTATAACAAAGAAAGGGGTAAAAAGGAACTCCAATTTTTTTTTGCAAAGTCTAATGCCATGTTATTTATTCTTCGACTCATATTTATAGGTTACTCTTTTTTTAAAAAAAGTGTGCAAAAATTATTTGCAAAGCGAAAGGCATAAGAGGAGGGTCCCTGAGAAAATCTCTCAAAGGTAGTCTTAAAAGCGGTGCCAATATGCCCTTGATGAGGATTCTCTAAACCAGTGTTTCTCAAATTGGGGGTCGGGACCTGGTGCAGGGGGCCAGGTCAAGCTTGCCAGACCTCTGGCTGTAGCTGCGCGCGCACTGGGGCTGACTGACAGCCTCAGGGCCCAATCCTATGCATGCCTGCTCTGAAATAAATCCCATTGTGTTCAGTGTGTGCATAGAACACACATTTCATTTGTAACAATAAAAATATATCCTGCATATCGGATATTTACATTACGATTCATAACAGTAGCAAAATTACAGTTATAAAGTAGCAAAAAAAGTAATTTTATGCTTGGGGTCCCCACAACATGAGGAACTTATAAAGGGGTCACAGCATTAGGAAGATTGAGAACCACTGCTCTAAACACTCTGAGATGAACAATTGTTCCCCTTTATTTTTTGAGTTCCTGCAGGTAGCCCTTTTATATTATTTATTTTTATTTATTTGATTTATAGACTGTCTTTCTTCCTTGAAAAAGGAAACACAAGGTGGCTTGTTTTTAAAATCAACTATAAAACACAATTAAAAATACTGCATTTACTCAAATCTAATGCTCACCTTTTCCAGCCAAATTCAGACTCTAAAATCATTGGGTGTGCATTCTATTTCATGGTTAATTTAACTAGATTTGAGTAGATATGGTATTTTTATAAGTATAGGGTGCACATGAGATTAAATATGGTAGGTAGATAGAAACAATAAATATAATTAAAATACAATTGAATTATATAAAGAATGTTAAAAAACCCAAGAAGAGTATCATAAGCTTGTCTAAATAAAACAGGCTCACTGGAAGGGCAGTAATGAGAAAGTCTTCCTTAACTCAGTGAGGAGGGTTAACTCAGTGAGATACCCACCCACAAGGTGGGTATCACCACTGAGAGGGCCCTGCTTCTGGGTGCCATCCCTATTACTTCTTTCAGTGGTAGCACAACCAACAGTGGCCCTTCTGAGGATCTCAGAGAGTGGACCAGATTGTATGGAAAAAGACATGGGTCTGTTGACCATTGTGTAGCAGCATTTCTGGACTTCCAGTGGAAATGACATCAAATGTCACCAAATTCCGGATCACCCAGCTCCAGGCTGCACAGAGCTCAGTTCCCAGCTTGCATGGCCACTCATCTTAAGTGTAACCCTGATGGTAAGTAACATTTTCCACAACTGGCTTTTAGGCATCTATATAACATTGTCGGTGCAATCCTAACCCCTAGTTAGGATGGCACAAGTCCTGTGCTAGCTTGGGGGTGTCACAAAAGTTGTGCACCACTCCAGAGGGGTTTAGGCCAGTGCACAGACATGCACAGACATGCACAAGACTCCTAATGTCACTGCAGGAATAGGGAGATGGGTGAGATGCACTGGCTTAAATTGGTTAGGATTTTGCACCAGCAGGTGCATGTTCTTGGTGAATTAAAATCCTTGTTACTGCTACTCCTTGTGCTTGGAGTGTTAACACATTTATTTCAGATCACTCTCTATTCAAAGTGTTGTTGGTTTTTTTTGGTACTGTAGGAAATATCAATACTAATTTGGACTTCTAATTGAACGAGAACAGTAGATATGAAGTTGATAAATAAAAGGTCTTCCTGGCGTCTCTTGGGTGTTCCACAGGCTACTCCTTATTTCGGAGGCATCTCCCGTAACTGCTTCAATTTGACCTTCAGCTTCTGTAACTAGATGGCTCCCACTGTACTTCTTTCCCCACTCTTTTGCTCTTGCACTATCTCAAAGAAACCTAAAGAGTAGGAATTATTTGTATTGATATAATTTCCCATTAGACCTACCCCTTGTCAGAATTTGGGTCTTAAAACGATGCTTGTTTACAGTCCAGGTTGCTCCATTTTGTCTATGTGTTTATTGATCTCCAGTTTCCAATGCATGGAAAAGGAGACTGCTGTATTGGAACATAGGAGCAGCCTGGCTCTTGTCTTGTCCATTTATTTTGTATTCAGGCACATCAAGCATACAATTATGGTAACTAAAGTTATAAACTCTTCTATTTGGGAGTCTTTTTATGGGTCACTTAGGATAACGCTAGTTATGCAACGGCTACTGCCTGGGTAGGTCCTTTTCTACATGCACCAGGAGGTGAGCTCTGTTTGAACAATGAAAAAAGTGTGCCCTGCACTCCAACCCTCTCTCAAATGGATAATTCTGGTGATCTTTCTGACAGCTATGCTTTAGATTTTGATTTATGTTCTTCTAAAGCTAAAATCAAAGATTCCATCTAGCGCTATTTTATGGCAGCTGAGATGATGAATGGCGGACTCTTTCAGCCAAACGAATCTGCTGTGTCTTTGCCCTGGATTTTAATTGCTGAAGTAGCCAGTCACTGTTCAGAATTCAATGGTAAGCAGACTTTTAGAAACTGTGTGGAGATGGTCCTTTTGGAAGAAAAAAAAACACGGAACGAAATAAGAGTACTGTAACTTCTCTTTAATCATTCATGGGTGAGCTAGGCGCCCAGCGCGGAGCACAAATGAACATCGTCTCTATTAAATTAAACTTTTAAGTGCAAATTAAACATGCATATTTCATGTTTGTAAATTGCGGCTAATACAATGTGACGTTCAATTTTTTACAAGATGCATGTGTTGGTTTGGAAGCGCCTTGCGTCATTGTGGGCAAAAGCGGCCTTTATACATGTGCCTGCACGTCCCCCTTTGACACACAGTGAGAATGGTTGAGATTGCCCTTTTTTGTTTATTAATATAAGTTGGAAAAAATATTTGTCCACTCCCTGTTCCAAAGTAAAATGTCTTCATACTTGCAGAGACATAAAATGATGGTGTCTCTGAATGATGAATTGTTCAAAATACATCCTGGATAAATTTAGCAACCTTCCTTTTAAAAAAAGTTGGATTTTTATGTTTACCAAATCCTTAATTTGGCCTAATATTTTATTGATTTCAAAGCTGAGATGTGTGT